>CM061486.1:0-2422500 GCA_030867185.1 Tagetes erecta | reverse complement strand
AAATATATATATATATATATATGGTTATGTATGGACTCGTATAATATATACTCAAAAACAAAATACAATAACGTTTCGTACAAATTCTCAACTTACAATCTAAAACTTTAAATCCCAAATCCGAAACGATAGGTCTCGGATTTGTAATTTTATTATTGTTTGATTCGTTTCTAAATAGGATTTTGCCCGATTAAATAGGTGGTACCAATATCTGGAAAATCCTCGGTTCTCATTAACTACGTTTATTGTGATTCGATATTTATTGCATTTCAATGTGAGTAAACTCACTTCCCTTTTTACTATTTTCGTTTTGGGGCTGAAATACGTGTTCGATATTACTATGGTTTCGTTTCTTTTGTTCTATTTCAAAAAGAGATCATTTGATGTGTTAATCTTGTATGGCCACGGGATGTGTGACATCTGCCCCAAACCCAAACCCGAATGCCTGACTTGAACCCGAAGTTTCTTTAATGTGTTCGTATTTACCTTCCTTTAAATGTAACGTTTCGTTATTATAATATGTCGAGCTTTACGTTATTTCTCGTCTTTAATATATAACGACCGAATTGTTATCCAACTTATACTAATTAAATACTAAATACAATTTATTAAACCTCCAAAGAATACATATACATTATATATAAAAAAAATATATTTTACAAAAATATTAAAGATAAATACTACTAAAGTCTCAAAATAGTCATCTAACGTCAAGAAAGAAACAAAATCATAAAAACGTCACTTACATAAACATTACACTTCAACTCGGTTAAGTTAGTTAGTTAAAATAAAAGATTAATTAACTTTGTGTCAAAACTGTCAACTTCAAACTTCTATTAAAAGTTAATTCTATCACAAAAATAATAACTAAACTAAAAGGACCAATAATGTAAATATGTTATTTAACCCAAACCAAAATCCCTTGTCACCCGTGTTTCCGGCAGGCAACGCCGGCCAACTTTCCGGCGACTCGCGTTTTTCCGGTGACTTCAATTTACTCGTTTTTAACAGATTTTAATCACTCAAAACCTTCCAAAACCATTCCCTTGCATTTTCTCGAACTCGTTACACCCCAAAAACGCGTGATTAACAGCTGTTTAGGCGCGGATTGATTGTGGGTTCAAATTGAAAATCTCTTTTCCGTAATTAAGACCCGTAATTGATGAATTAACATTTCCAAAACACCCATCAACACTCGATTAACATATTCCAAACACAAAACAGCTTCATTTTTCTTCTGCATTTACCGAATCACATTTGACCAACCATTTTCCTGCGACGTCGTCGTTTTTAACTTTCCGGGCATCATTACAGGTACTTCTTGGGTTCATTTCAATCCTCTGGATAATCTACAACTCTCTAACACATCAATTTCATCTTTTTCCTTCCAGATTTCACATAAAATTCATCAAAACAGTCGACCTCTTGTTCCTATTCGAATCCGTATCAAATCTTCATCAATCTGTAAGTTCTATATATCAAAATGATCGTGAGAACAAGGGGATTAAAAACCCTATGTTTGTTTGGGATTGGATTAACAGGGTTGAATGAATTGGATGGTTTCTTGATTCTAGGGTTTCTGTTGAAATGGGTTTTGTTGTTTAAACAAAAGTTAAAAGTTTTAAAAATCGAGTGTGTTTAACAAAATGCAATCTGGTCTGCTGGATTGTTCTTGTGTTATAGACAGTTAGGTCGTGGGTTCGAGTCCCACTGCCCTTTTTTTGTAATTATCACATCTTAACAATTTAAACATTAAACTATAATTTTCTAATAACCTAATATAACATATTCAAGTTAAATATATTTTTAAAGCATAAAAACTTATAAATAATGTTTAATGACTATGAGTACTTACACAAATATATATTAAATACATTTTAAGGATTTTAAAACTTATTATATCTGGATTCAAATAATAATAAGTATTTGAATTGTACAAATAATTAAAGCAAAATACAAAAAAAAAGAGAAATATTTATAAACTATATATTTTCAAATACGAAAATACTATTACGTTTCGTATCAAAATCTCAATTTGCACTTTAAAACCCTAATTCCTAAATTGTACTTTAAAACCCTAAATCCCAAATCCGAAACCCTAGATCTCGGATTTTCGATTCTTGTGAGTATTGTTTCGTTCCTAAGTTAGGGTTTTTCCCAATTAATTAGGTGATACTAATATTTGGGCAACCCTCGGTTCGTTATAGCTGCGTTTCCATTTTGGTTATCTATTGCATTTCAAGGTGAGTAAATTCACTCCCTTTTTACTTTTACATTTTGGGGCTGAAATATGTTCAATTATTATACAATGTTTTCAGTTTTCTATTTTTTTCAAATGAGATCATTAAATGTGTTAGTCTTGTTCACGGCAAGATGCAATCCTTATGTGGTAGTTTAAAGTAGTATTGTTACTTAGTAATCCCACCGGTACAATGTTAGCGCTAATGGTTTGACAAACCCACCTGCATTTATTTCAAAACAGGTGATTTAAACCCGGCCATTCAATTTCAATGTTACTAGTTGCTATTCAATGTTACAAGTTGCTATACGATGATACAAGTTGCTATGCTATGTTGTTGCTAAATAATTATTGATAACTATTATATCAAGACGGTTACGTGACGGTTGCTAAAATGTTATCTTTAATTAATAACATGAGTTGGTTCCTCATGACTAATGATTACAAGTTGCTATTCAATGATGGTGTTCAATGGTGTTCAATGTGTGTTCAAGGTGTCCTGGTCGAGAATGATATGAAATAGCTATGCATGTAAGATTGCGCAGCATATTATGATTATCTAGGATTTCTTTATTACTATATATCAATTGTGGTTTACTCACTAGCTTTAATTAGCTAACTTTATTTTTACATATTTCAGGTGGTGTTTGAGCGTTTTATACCTTCAAGACATAGGATGCCTATCGGACTTAGAATAATTGAACAATAAATTACTTTGATTGCCGGTCTTTATTTCTGAATTTATGACTATTTATTCATCATTTATGTCACAACAATAACTGCTTTAATGATATTAAAATATGCTTTTAGTGTGCCATGTGCTTTGTACTATTGATTCCAATTCACTTGACGCGCCCGGTGTTTTCCGCCGCCGGGCGGGGTGTCACAGGATGCAAAATTATGTGCTAGTCAATAGTATTAGTATTATCTCGTAATTTCCACCGGTACGATGTTAGCGCTAATGGCTTGACAAGCCCACCTACACTTAATGGCCTAGTAGGTGATTTGACCCGGCGATTCGTTTGTGGTTTCGTTGGTTACTAGATTCGATATGTGGTGCTTGTTACGAAGTTGCTATGACCCTTTAGATGCGTAAACATTTATTGATAACAGTTATGTCGAGACGGTTAAATGACAGTTAAACAATAGTTATCAATATTTGTAACATGAGTGGTTCTCATGGCTTGTTGCTACAGTTACCCTACGGGGCTCAAGGTTACGTGGATTCGTTGTATGTTTCGTTGGTAATGGTTGAGTAATATTATGCGATTGCTATACACATAAGATTGCAAAACATAATCTATGATGATCTCTGATTTTGGTATTATGTACTATTAATTGTGTTTTACTCACTAGCTATTTCTTTAGCTAACTTGATTTACACGTTTTTCAGGTGGTGTTTGATACAGTTTTGGTTCAAGACATTTAGGATGCTTCGGACTTAGAATAAAAAGACAATAAACAATATTTAATTGTTGGTTTCTGTTACGGTTTTATGACTATTGAATGCTTTATTATGTCACGACAGTATTACTTAATTAATATTAAAATATGCTTTTAGTGTACCATGTGCTTTGTACTTTTGATATCCGATTCACTTGACGCGCCCAGTGTTTTCCGCCACCGGGCGGGGTGTCACAGTTTGGGGTGTCACAACATATATGTAGTATCAAAGTACTACATATATGCAGTATATGCAATATTGATGCATTGTTATCTTATAGTTTGAATTTCAAGTTTTTTTTTTTACTTTTTTATGATATTTATAATTGGTTTATTAGTTTATTATTATCTTTATGTTTAGACATAGTATAAGTATTGGTTTTGTTTTCATTTGCCATAAGTTTTTAATATGAAATCTTATGAACTTTGTTATTGGTTATTTGAGATCATATGTACACTTTAAATAATTATTAGATTCTTGAGTCATTTAGCCACTTAATAAATGCATCAAGTACATTGATATTACATATATGTAGTATCAAAAAAACCAAAATGTGATTTTTAAAATTGTTTAATGTAAATAACGTATGAAAAAGTTAGTAACGTTTAAAGAAAATATAATCAAATACAATATCGCAATACTACATATATGTAGTATGAAATTTATAAAAAGCGAGAAAAAAATTATTTTTTTATGACGCTATTTATACTCAAATGAAAGATAATGAAATTCTTGATCTAATGGTGCAATTTTTTTAAAATAATATTAACGTATGAAAAAGATAGAAATGTTTAAAGATTTATATATTTAAAGTTCCAATTTTACCCTTCCAATTTAAAATTCCATCCCTTTTTAGTAGTTCTCTAGTTTTCAACTTAAAATAGTTCTCTCTTGAACCCTACCCTATATATATATATATATATATATATATATATATATATATAGGGTAGGGTTCAAGAGAGAACTATTTTAAGTTGAAAACTAGAGAACTACTAAAAATACAAGGGATGAAATTTTAAATTGGAAGGGTAAAATTGGAACTTTAAATATATAAATCTTTAAACATTTCTATCTTTTTCATACGTTAATATTATTTTAAAAAAATTGCACCATTAGATCAATAATTTCATTATCTTTCATTTGAGTATAAATAGCAAAACGCTTGTTTATACGCGTTTTAAAGATAACAAAACGCTTGTTTTTTTGGTGTAATTTTTTTAAAAAAATAATATCGTATCCAAAAGTTATGAAAGTTTTAAAAAAAATGGGGAATTGGCATGTGCCTTGCATGTGGAGAGAGAAAGTCAACAAAAGTGGCTATGACTAATGTACCCTTCCACCAATTTCTTTTCTCACAAATTGATCTCAACCATTAAAAAAGAGATCTAAAGGTCATAAATCCTTCTTAGTCTTCTTAGATTTCCAACACTATGTAGGATATATATAGAGGAGAGTTATCCCTACATAGTGTTGGAAATCTAAGAAGACTAAGAAGGATTTATGACCTTTAGATCTCTTTTTTAATGGTTGAGATCAATTTGTGAGAAAAGAAATTGGTGGAAGGGTACATTAGTCATAGCCACTTTTGTTGACTTTCTCTCTCCACATGCAAGGCACATGCCAATTCCCCACTTTTTTTAAAACTTTCATAACTTTTGGATACGATATTATTTTTTAAAAAAATTACACCAAAAAAATAAGCGTTTTGTTATCTTTAAAACGCGTATATTATTGATATATAAAAAATAAAAAAAAATTCCGGCACTTGTCTAGTCCTTGTGTAATATCATGTGATTGTGTTTTATTATAACTAGTGAAATATCACTTTTATCAGTTCATTCTTAAGTCATTATATAATATCATCTTTATAAATATTTGTTGTGTCATATTATGTGTTTAGAAATTATCACCGTGTCACAAATTGTTAATATGTGTTTGAGAAATGTTCAAAGACAACGTTATTTTTTGTTACAAAGTGTGAGAATGACACAATGGTATACAAAGACACAATGACACTTTTAAAAAAATTATAACTCACAATATAAATCAAATTTGAAAAAAGTGGTTCGAAGACCTTGTTCCCCATGTATTCCTCTTTCAGAAAATAAATAAACGAAAAATTAAAAAAAATTAAAAAAATTACCGTTTTTTTTATTTTTTAAATTAGACACAATGAAAAAAGACACAATGAGAAAATAGTAGTTTTTTTAAGTTTTGTTTATTTATTTTTTAAGGAGGATGATGTGAGAGCAAAATCTTTGAAATACTTTTTGTGTTATTGTGTAATTATTATTAGATCATTGTGTAATACTTGTCAAATAAGATTACACAATGACCCGATGAATGACACAACAACCTTACGGATGACACAATCACACAATGACCTGATGAAAGACACAATGACCTGACGGAAGACACAATGACCTGACGTTAGACACAATGAGCCGAAAAATTGTGAAAAAAAAGTTCCATTTTTATATATCAATATTATACGCGTTTTAAAGAGAAAAAAATTCTCGTTTTTATGGTGTAATTTGTTTAAAAAAATAATGTCGTATGTAAAAGTTATAAACGTTTTAAAAAAGTGGGGGAATTGACATGTGACTTGCATGTGGAGAGAGAATATTTAAAAAAGTGGGCATGACTAAAATACCCCCTCTCCTAATTTTCTTATATGCCACATGTCAATCTCTTATTGCTTCTTAGCCTTCTTAGATTTATAACACTATGTAGATGAACCTCACTCTATATATATATATATATATATATAATATATATATAATATATATATATATATATATATATATATATATATAGAGGCACACTCAAATGAGAACACCTCTTAACTTGAGTACAAAAAGTACAACTTCAAACGAATCATATATGGAGTCAAACTGTTGAAATTTTTGTAATATAAATTGACCAAAATGCTTATAATTCAACTAATTTTAACATCTATTTAAAAAAAATATGATTCGTCATGTCGTTTGTTAGAATGCATATATGCACCCACAATATGTGTTTGTGTACAAGTGATTTAGGTGCATATATGCATTTTAACAAACGACTTCACAAATCATATATTTTTTAAATAGATGTTAAAATTAGGTTAATTATAAGCATTTTGATCAATTAATATTATAACAAATACAACAGTTAAAGCGGTTCCTAAGTTGTTCTCAAGTTAAAAGTGTTCTCATTTGAATGGATCCCTATATATATATATATATATATATATATATATATATATATATATATATATATATATATATATATATATATATATATATATATATATATATATATATATATATATATTATATATATATATATATATATATATATATATATATATATATATATATATATATATATATATATATATATATATATATATATATATATATATATTATATAATATATATATATATATATATATATATATATATATATATAGGGGAGGGTTCAATGGGGAACCCCTTTTTATTGGGGAACTAGGGAACAATTATTGACCCTTAGATCATCCAAGGGTGGGGAACACCTACACCCTCATAATCCTATACATTGCACTTAAAAAAAGATTAAAAAAAACACGTTCACGAAGGGATTCGAACCCAAGACCACGGCGGTTATATAAACGCGTTTTTACCAGTAGACCACGCAACTGATTTGTTCATTTGATTGATTTTTCAATACTTAAACTTTATTAGCACAGTTTTTTTTTTCTTTTGCCTTTTGCTTAGTTAATAGTTTATATGTTATATATTATTATTTAACGTTAACGATAAGTTTTTATATTACATTTTTTCTAGATTGATAATTAATTTAATTTTTATTTAATTTTTTGTCATAATTTTTTTTATTAATTTTGTTTTAATTTTATTATTTATATTTTATCTATTATTGTTTAGCTTTAAGGGTTATTTTTTTAAATCTTACGATCTAGATTTTAACTAGTGGAGTAAATGAGTCGATTCGAGATTAACTCGGTAGAAACTCGTTCGAGTCGAGTTTTAACGAACTTATTGTTTATCTTTTTTATTTAGTTTTATAAATATATCTTCATAAATATAATAAAAAATATTTATAAAGTTATGATAGAAAAAGATTAAATAATATGTATTTGTTATATATGAGATGTGTGACTATAAATATGTATAAATTAAATATAAAATTTATATATAGAGTATTTAAATGCTAAACGATCCAAGCCCGAGCCGAGTTTGAACTTGAAAAATTTCTAACGAGCTGAACTTTAGCTCTGTTAGACTAAAACAAGCCGAATGCGAGCCTTAACGAGTTCAGGCTCGACTTGTTTACAACCCAATTTTTGCTTCTTTGGTGAGCGGCGGGTTAAGTGTGGGATTTGAACTCGTGACGCTAAGTATGCAACTCACAAACAAAATGCTCAAACCACTACACTATAACATTAACTTGTTATTATTTCGATTCATTAATATTATTATCATTAGTTTAGTTGATTATTATTAATTGTTTATGTTTTATTAATTTTACGTTTTATCTTTTAGAGTTTAACTTTAAGGTATAGTTTTAGGTTTAGTTTTACGATTAAGTTTTTTGGTTAAGCTTTTGGGTTTAGGTTTCTCGAAATCACATGTGCTAAAACATAAAATCACATGTTCAAAACGTCAAATCACATGTGCTAAACTTCGAATCGCATGCGCTAAAAACTAGAATCGCATGTTTTAAACTTGAAATTTATACAAATAAAAAAGATTAATGTCGATTGGTATATTTTAGCACATGTGATTTTAGATTTAGCATAAAAAAAGTCATTTTCACCTAATTATAAAACGTTGACAACGAATGCCCGGTGGAAAGGACTAATTTGACACTATTCAAAACCATTGTATTATCAATATATATGATAATAGGATAATTTTACGTTTTACCTTTTTTAAAATTTAACTTTTACATTTTCAAACCTTTACATTTTTAAAGCTAAGTATTTATATATTTTACGTTTGCTATACTTGAATGTGATCTTGAATGTGCTAAACCTCAAATCACATGTGCTAAAACTCAAATCACATGAGCTAAAACTAGAATCACATGTGCTAACCTTAAATCACATGTGCTAAAACTAGAATCACATGTGCTAAACCTAAAATCACATGTGTTGCATTTCAAAGCACATGTGATAAACTTGAATCACATGTGCTAAACCTCAAATCACATGTGCTAAAACTAGAGTCACATGTGTTAAACCTCAAATTACATATGCAAAACTTCCAAGCAAAGATAATTAGCAAGTTTACAAAACCTAAAAAAAATATGCTAAAAATTAAAAATCACATGTACTAAAACTAGAATCACATGTGCTAAACCTCAAATCACATGTGTTGCACTTCAAATCACATGTGATAAACTTGAATCACATGTGCTAAACTTCAAATCACATGTGATAAACTTCCAACCAAAGATAATTCGCAAGTTTACAAAACCTAAAATAAATATGCTAAAAATTAAAAATCACATGTGCTAAAACTAGAATCACATGTGCTAAACCTCAAACACATGTGTTGCACTTCAAATCACATGTGATAACTTGAATCACATGTGCTAAACCTCAAATCACATGTGATAAACTTTCAACCACGACAATTAATTAGTTTACAACACCTTGTAAAATTTAAAAATCACATGTGCTAACCTTAAATCACATGTGCTAGAACTAGAATCACATGTGCGAACCTCAAATCACATGTGCTAAAACTAAAATCACATGTGCTAAACCTCAAATTACATGTGCAAAACTTCCAACCAAAGATAATTAGCAAGTTTACAAAACCTAAAATAAATATGCTAAAAATTAAAAATCACATGTGCTAAAACTAGAATCACATGTGCTAAACCTCAAATAACATGTGTTGCACTTCAAATCACATGTGATAAACTTGAATCACATGTGCTAAACCCTCAAATCACATGTGATAAACTTCCAACCAAAGATAATTAGCAAGTTTACAAAACCTAAAATAAATATGCTAAAAATTAAAAATCACATGTGCTAAAACTAGAATCACATGTGCTAAACCTTAAATAACATGTGTTGCACTTCAAATCACATGTGATAAACTTGAATCACATGTGCTAAACCCTCAAATCACATGTGATAAACTTCCAACCAAAGATAATTAGCAAGTTTACAAAACCTAAAATAAATATGCTAAAAATTAAAAATCACATGTGCTAAACCTCAAATAACATGTGTTGCACTTCAAATCACATGTGATAAACTTGAATCACATGTGCTAAACCCTCAAATCACATGTGATAAACTTCCAACCAAAGATAATTAGCAAGAAATATGCTAAAAATTAAAAATCACATGTGCTAAAACTAGAATCACATGTGCTAAACCTCAAATAACATGTGTTGCACTTCAAATCACATGTGATAAACTTGAATCACATGTGCTAAACCCTCAAATCACATGTGATAAACTTCCAACCAAAGATAATTAGCAAGTTTACAAAACCTAAAATAAATATGCTAAATTAAAAATCACATGTGCTAAAACTAGAATCACATGTGCTAAACCTTAAATAACATGTGTTGCACTTCAAATCACATGTGATAAACTTGAATCACATGTGCTAAAGCTCGGCACATTTCGAACTTTGTTTTCAAAGCTCGAGCTCAGCTCGTCGAAATTTTTAAAGCTCAGGCTCGGCTCGTTTAGTATTTAATTATTTTATATATGTTTTTTATATTTAAATTTATATCTATACCTTCTAATAAAAGAGGGTTTTAATGCCACATGTCACTCAATGAAGCCATTGTTGACATCATTTTCCCGCTCTTTAATATTATATATTTAATCCTCCTACTATTACACAACATACGACTGTTAAAATATGTTTCTCTATCAATTACAAAAATAATTATCATATTCAAAATAGTATATTTAATTACCATATTCAATTAATATATTTTCCTATCAATTACAAAAATAAATACCGTATTGTTACAAAAGTAATCATGTCAATTACCAAAATATGTATCAATAATCTTCCGAAGCATTGGTTTTCTATTAAATACTATTTAAACATTGTTTTTTTATAGAGTACAAGTTAAATTAATATATATGCTTGTGAATTATGTCTTCTATTTTTTATGTGGGTTTTGTCTTTATTTGGTGTTAAAGAACATATACAAGATAGTAATGATTTAAGGTGTAATGTTTACTCGTTGTATGATTCTTTGTTTATTATACTCGATTTGTCTTCAAAATTTTCTTACATATGTTGTCTTTATTGGTGTTAGAGAACGTACCAAAGATGGTAATGATTTATATTGTAATGCTTACTCGTCATATAATTCTTAGTTTATTATGCTCAGTAATAGTGAAATATTTAGAGTTAATCAACTCGTGTACTACACGTGGCATAATCTAGTATATTTATAATCATACATCTTATATATAAAACTAAATAAAAAATAGGCAAATTGGCCAAAAATAATCTCAACTAACACCTATTGGCCGAAAACAATCCCAACTCGGTTTATTCCCTCCACTGGGCCCAAATCCAAGTTTTTGTTCTATAGTGGTCCGCCGTTAAGTGCACTTAACGACCGTTAATTTTTTTTCGTTTAATTTAGAATTTCAAACCGATGTTCTATGAATTTTGAAATGAAGAATGATAGAAGTCAAGTGATGTAAACCTTAGCTCTAATTGTTGCTCCAAATGATTTAATTTGAACATCTGATTGAAGCACAGTTAGGGTTTAAACACCCGACTGAAGACCGTTTTGCCATTTAGAACACCGGTTCGAGGTAAGGTTTTCATCATTTGACTCGTATCCTTCTCCCGACCAATATCCATTAAACATTGTTTTGAAATTCTAAAATAATTGAAAAAAAAAAATTAACGACCATTAAGTGCTCTTAACGGCGAACCACTGAAGGCAAAAAAAAAGTTGGATTTGGGACCACTATAGGGTATAAACTGAGTTGCAATTATTCTCTGCCAATAAGTGTTAGTTGAGATTATTTTAGGCCATTTTGCCTAAAATATATAAACAAAAAGCTCGTTAAAGCTCGACGAGGTTTGCATGCAAAACCCGAGCTCGATAAGAAAACAAACATTTTAAAATATAAATTTTAAAATCTAAACCTATTAATCATAATTTTTTAAGTATTTTTTACCGAGTCGATTTTAAGTAGCTTGCGCGCGAGCCGGCTTGACTTATTTACACCCGTAGGTAAATTATAAATTGTAAATTTTAAACCCAAAACTTACCCTTAAAGCTAATAATAGTAGGTAAAATAAAAAATAATAAAATTAAAACAAAATAAAAAAAACTACAAAAAAAACGTTAAATAAAAAATAAATTTAATAATCTAAATCCTAAAATCAAATAATAAAACTAGTCTTAAAAGTAAAAAAATAATAATAGATAAGGCACAAAAAAAAATTAAAACAAAAAAAAACCTGCGAAAATTGAATATAAGTAAATTTTAATCAATAAATTTAACACAAGATATAGCTTAGTCCAGTGGTAGCTCACGTGTGATGATTCCGGAAGGTCACGCGTTCGAAACCGGGCCACGATCGCGTTTTTTTTTTTTTAAGGATGCAATGTATAGGATTCTAGGGTGTAGGTGTTCCCCACCCAAAACTAATCAAGATGATCCAATGGCCCAAAATTGTTCCCTAGTTCCCCGGTAAAAAGGGGGTTCCCCATTGAACTTTTCCCTATATATATATATATATATATAATATATATATATATATATAGGGGATGGCTAGAATGGAAACTCCCCTATATCAAGAAAACCCAAGAAACCCTACCATAGCCATTGATTTTATTAGATCAATGGCTCTTATTAAATCTGACTTTTTATCTAATTATTTATTAATAAAAAGTACAATAAGGGCATTATAGTCATTTGACTTCATGCCACAAGTACACCATCTCTCCTACTTTTTAATTTTATATAATTTCTTTCTCATACTTTTTTTATTTAATATAATTTCTCTCTCCTACTTTTCAATTTAATATAATTTCTCTCACATACTTTATAATTTCTCTCTCCTACTTTTTTTTTATTTCAATGACATTAGCTGATACGTTTGTTACACATTGTTACACTAGTTGATAGGTTTGTTACATCTTGTTACATATTAACAAAAATGAATGGACTATGTGTCACTTCAGACATGTTACGTTTGTTACACCATGTTACATATGGTACAACGTGATACATATTTTATTAAAAACTGAACGATTACATTTGTTACATCGTGTTACATACATTTTAAAAAACAAACCTGTATGGATTACGTTTGTTACATAGTGTTACACAGTTTCATTCATGCTTCATACATGCTTCGTTTCTTGATAATCTCTTCATCTTTGATACAAAAGTTCATTTAGCTACAAAAAAGAAAAAAACTAGATGGATTAAGTGCCAATTCGACAAGTTACATATGTTACATCGTCTTACATATTTTATTACATCGTGTTACATATTTGGATCTTTAAAAAAATCAAAGTTACATATGTTACATCGTATACATATTTGAATCAAAATAACAAAGTTACATATTGTTACATATTTAACTTAAATTTAAAAAAGCAATAAAACAAAATCACATAAGTTACATATTGTTACACATTTAACTGAAATTTGA
This sequence comes from Tagetes erecta, assembly GCA_030867185.1. Taxonomy (NCBI): domain Eukaryota; kingdom Viridiplantae; phylum Streptophyta; class Magnoliopsida; order Asterales; family Asteraceae; genus Tagetes; species Tagetes erecta. Next base: position 2,409,155 of record CM061486.1, on the reverse strand, counting down.
ACAACCTGTTGAAACTAACCAGCACGTATGTCAAGCACTCAAACAACAAAGACAAAACTAGCTAGTTAAAAACACTTGAAAAATAACTAGTACATGTGTTATCGTGTTACATATTTTATTAAAAACAAAACTAGATGGTTAAACTTCAGTCAGACGTGTTACATCGTGTTACATATTTTACTAAAATTGGAAAACATTACATGTCAATTCTGATATAGTATTACATATGTTACATTGTGTTACATATTTTAATTAGAACTATTTACTTATAGAAAGTTGTTATAAAATCCAATACATGAATAAAAAAAAGTTACATATTGTTACATATTTAACTTAAATTTAAAAAAGCAATAAAGCAAAATTACATAAGTTATATATTGTTACATACTTATGTTACATCATGTTACATATTTGGATCTCAAAAGACAAATATCTATAAAAAAATGTTACATATTGTTACATATTTAACACCAATCCATCAATTTAATAATTTACGACATCTTAAGTTAGCTAAAAAATGCATTGTGTTACATATTTTAATTGCAACTATATACTTATAGAAAGTTGTTATAAAATCCGATACATGAATAAAAAAACCAAAGTTACATATTGTTACATATTTAACTTAAATTTTAAAAAGTACTCGAACAGTAAAAACAAAACTAAATAGTTAAAAACAAATAAAAAATAACTAGTATGAACAAATTACAACTTGTACATTAACCATCATGATACTTTTTTAAAAACTTATATCAAAAAATACAATCTCCACACTTATTAAACATTATCATCATGATCCTTTTTAAAAACCCAAAAAAATCATAATCTTAAAGTTATGAACAATATGATCCGTGATTTATCCGCCCCAAAAATACAATTTAGTCCACCATAAAAAGATGAGAAATGAAGTAGTTGGCAAATAAATACAAAAGTATAGCCAGTGAGCAGTTGCGTTTTTTGGCTGTAAACGATGAAACAAAATAGAGTGAAAGCAAAAAAAGCAATGAAAAAATGAAAATATACGGTAGCTACAAGTGAGAGTGAGCGCAACGATGAAACAAAAAAGAACAGTTTTCTTACCGACAACGGCGTTTACAAATTTAAGATCTGAAGATTGAAGCAAAGAGATGTTGAAGAAGATTGAAGAATCAATGGCGGTTACAGCTACGCTGGAAATGCACCTGAGTAAGAGAGAGAGAGAGAGAGAGAGAGAGTCGTTGTTCTTCTTAATCTGACGCCGGTTTGTTCTTCTTAATCTGACGCCGGGGCTTGACCTGAACCACCACCGCCGCTGCTGCCTCTTTGCATCTCGGGGTTTGTTCTTAATTTAACCGACCAAGGTCCGATTATTTGCATCTCGATGAAACGATGTCGCTGTTTCAGATCTGGATGCCAACGACGGTAAACAGCCCACCGACGACAACGACGGTGACTCCAGATCTAACGTTGACTCCGGATCTGAGTTGACGGTGACTTCGGATCTGACGCAACACATTTGATTTTTGTTTCTTGATCTGGTTTTATGGGTTTTTAAAGGGTGACTCCGGATCTGAGGCGTAGCCGGTGTTTGCTCCGGAAGCAACAACAATTAAATTGAGATTGTTATTAGACGATTCAAGCATCAGAGGAGATGATAATGGAGAGAGATGGTGATCTTGAAAATTTTGAATTGATTTTGGTATTGGATATGATATAATAGAGGCAAGATAATTGTCAGATCTGGGAAGATGTTGTGTGATTAAAATGTCTATTTTACCCTCATAAAGAAAAGACAAAAAAGTGAAGAAAGTTGATATGTGGCTTAATCTCAGCCACCAATTGAGTTTCGTGGGTTTTCTTATTAAAACCAAGTTTTCAATTTATACATCTCCTATATATATATATATATGGTAGGGTTCAATTGAGAACTCATTTTAAGTTGAGAACTAGAGAACTACCAAAAATACAAGGGATGGAATTTTAAAGAAGAAGGGTAAAATTGGAACTTTAAATATATAAATCTTTAAACATTTCTATCTTTTGCATACGTTAATATTATTTTAAAAAATTGCACCATTAGATCAAAAATTTCATTATTTTTCATTTGAGTATAAATAACGTCATAAAAAATATTTTTTTTCTCGTTTTTTTAAATTTCATACTACATATATGTAGTATTGCGATATTGTATTTGATTATATTTTTCTTTAAACGTTACTAACTTTTTCATACCTTAATTATTGTAAAAAAACTTAAAAATCACATTTTCGTTTTTTCGATACTACATATATGTAGTATCACTGTACTTGATGTATTTTTTGAAGCGGCCAAATGGCTTGGGAGTTTAATAATTATTTAAAGTGTTCATACGATCTCAAATGACCAGTAACAAGGTTCATAATATTCCATATTAAAAAAACTTTACAAATGAAAACAAAACCAATACTTATACTATGTCTAAACATAAAGATAATAATAAACTAATAAATAAATGATAAATATAATAACAAAATAAAATAAACCTGAAATTCAAAATATAAGATAATAATGCATCAATATTGCATATACTACATATATGTAGTATTATGATACTACATATATGTAGTATACGATACTACATATATGCAGTACTATAAACTTTAAAAGAGGATAGTCAATACGGTGATGTTATGCACATAAGTTACACGTAAACCATTAAAACTACCTAGCTTTGATAAAATAAGTTAAATTATTTTTTATTAGAAAACTAACTCATTGATCTTTAATCTATTTTATTGGACGAACCGGTCTTCTCCACTTAGATCATAATTCTTCTCTTTCCCATTTACTCAATAATCGTTATTCATTTTAATAAAAAATTACTTGTCCTTTAAAATTCGATTGTACACCAATTTGGCTTTCCAATTCCAACTAACACATTAACATAACATGACTCTTATAATTGGTATTGTGATATGCTCATGCTGCACATATTCATACCACATCACATAACGTGGACCAAGTATTTGCTAGCAATGTGAATACGATCATATGAGAAAAATCCAAATTTAGAATTAAGGCATGACGGTGTTGTTTTTTTGTGATGGTATCATCGAAATCAATGTCAGGGAACCTTTGTTATTTTATCAAAGTACGTAGTTTTGATGGTTTGTCATGTAATTTAGATGCATAACAACACCATATTTACTTTTCCAAATTTAAAAACATATAATATTGTATACTACATATATGAAGTATTGAAATTAAAAAAACGAGAAAATTTTATTTTTTTATAACGTTATTTATACTCAAATGAAAGATACTGAAATTCTTGATCCAATAGTGCGAAAAAAAATTTAAAAACTTAACGTATGCAAAAGATAGAAATGTTTAAAGATTTATGTATTTAAAGTTCCAAATTTGCCCATCCACTTTAAAATTCCATCCCTTGTCTTTTGGGAGTTCTCTAGTTCTCAACTTAATATGGAGTTCTCTCTTGATCCCTCCCCTATATATATATATATATATATATATATATATATATATATATATATATATATAGGGGCACCTTCATTTGAGAACTCATTTTTAGGAAAGAACTGAGTGAGAACCGCTTTAACTGTTATATTTTTTATGATCTAATTTGACAAAAATACTTGTAAACTTACCAATTATAAGATTTATTTATAAAAAACATGATTTGCATCGTTTTTTTGTTGAAATACATATATGCACCCACATTATATATGCAAATATGCACACGTTTTAGTTTCTAAAAAAAACCAAGGAGAGAGGTGATAAAATTCAAGAAAAAATGAACAATAGTAATAAAACACTACCTTTTTACTTTACCATTGTTATTGAAGCGATAAGTACATGGCTTAGATGGTTCTCACTAGTTCTTTCCAAATATTTGGTTCTCATTTGAAGGTAACACTATATATATATATATATATATATATATATATATATATATATATATATATATATATATATATATATATATATATATATATATATATATATAGGGGGTGGCTAGAATAAAAACCCAACAATAATAAGAAAACCCATGAAACTCTATTTGGGCCATTGATTATTTTCAATCTAGGGCCAAGATTTAAAGCTGGCTTTGGTGAATTATTTTAATAACTAATAGTACAATAAGGGTAAAATAGGAATGACATTTTCTTTTTTTCTCTCTCTCAAGTATCACATCACTTCATCACTTTTTCATATTCTCTTTTATACTTTTTTATATAATATAATATCTCTCTCCTACTTTTTCTATTTAATATAATTTATCTCACATACTTTATAATTTCTCTCTTTTACACCTTGTTACACTATTTGATAGGTTTGTTACATCTTGTTACATATTAACAAAAATGAATGGATATGTTATGTTTGTTACATCATGTTACATATGTTACAACGTGATACATATTTTATAAAAACTGAAGGATTACGTTTGTTACATCGTGTTACATATTATATAAAAAAAAACGCCATGGATTACGTTTGTTACATCGTGTTACATATATTTTAAAAAACAAAACTGTATGGATTACGTTTGTTACATCGTGTTATATATTTTGTTAAAATTGATAAAAAAATACATGTTAGTTCATGGTTTCAATCATGCTTCATACATGCTTCGTTTCTTGATAATCTCTTCATCTTTGATACAAAAGTTCCTTTAGCTACAGAAAAGAAAAAACTAGATGGATTAAGTGCCAATCCGACAAGTTACATATGTTACATCGTGTTACATATTTGGGTCTTTAAAAAAATCAAAGTTACATATGTTACATCGTATACATATTTGAATAAAAAACAAAGTTACATATTGTTACATATTTAACTTAAATTTAAAAAAACAATAAAGCAAAATCACATAAGTTACATATTGTTATACATTTAACTGAAATTTGAACAACCTGTTGAAAACTAACCGGCACGTGTGTCAAGCACTCGAACAGCAAAGACAAAACTAGAAGGTTAAAAAAACTTGAAAAAATAACTAGTACATTTGTTAGATCGTGTTACATATTTTATTAAAAACAAAACTAGACAGTTAAGCTTCAGTCAGACATGTTACATCGTGTTACATATTTTATTAAAAAATGGAAAATATTACATGTCAATTCTGACATAGTATTACATATGTTACATTGTGTTACATATTTTAATTGGAACTATATACTTATAAAAAGTTGTTATAAAATCCGATACATGAATACAGAAAATCAGAGTTACATATTGTTACATATTTAACTTAAATTAAAAAAAACAATAAAGCAAAATTACATAAGTTACATATTGTTACGTATTTAACTGAAATTTAAACAACCTGTTGAAAACTAACTGGTACGTATGTCAAGCACTCGAACAGTAAAAACAAAACTAGATGGTTAAAAACACTTGAAAAAATAATTAGTACATTTGTTACATCGTGTTACATATATTTTATTAAAAACAAAACTAGATGGTTAAGCGTAAGATCCTAGTCTTTCCCAACTCAATTAATTTCAACAAACTTATACCAAAAAATTTTATAACGTTCATCCCATTCAGATTTTAATAATAAATAGTAAACAAAAATTTGGAATCAAAATCTGTTAAAATTCAGTCTCAAATTTTCAAAACTAAATGACGAACGATATACAATTTATTATACTAAACAAACTGAACCACAAACTTATAACTTGCTTGTTCAATTTTAATAACCGAAGATACGAATTTAAAAAATGATTAGGTATAAAATTCACAATCAATCGACAATGAATGAGCAACATATATATAGTATATAGTAAATAATAGTTTGAAATTCGTACCTTGATTTTAGTAAGTCGGTTTCGGGGAGATAAACATGAGGTATATGAAATAGAGCAAGCTCCACCACAAACTTTTAACTTGGTTTGGACGGGTTTGAGATAAGCATCTTTTGCCATTTGAACAGGCTCCACCATTTTAATAACATTAACAAGAACAAAAGCTAATGAAGAATAAAACCCCATATGAATCATCGTCATTGAAATCGGGTACGGCCAGTTTTACATCTTCCGATCTAGAATGAGGATGATAGTTATGTATAGGTTGGACTCACCGGCTTGTCGGTGTTATATATTTTGTATGTGTTTTGTATGTAATTTGTAAGCTTTTGTATTCGCCCGTAGCATAGTTTAGTGATTATGATGGTGTCGACTGGGCGAACCTGTTTGTGCCCAGCGAACCTATGTGGTTCGCTAGATAGATTCGCTACAGCGAATCTATCAGCGAACCTAAGACTGATATATATTGTAACCTTATCTTGAAGATAATGTAACTTTTGCACAACTTTGACAAAACTTTTATCCAGTGATTGTGTCGTGTAATTGTTCACCTGAGGGGCTAGGAGCATATTTCATTCATCTTTGTAGCTTGTATACCTCGGTTGTGTGGTTTAATCTTGTTATTGGGTTTGTTGGGTTATTATACACTTTGTTTGTTCAAGTCAAGTGTGTTTCGTTGTTAAACAAGTCAATATAGCACTGAAATCACGATCATTATGGACCAACAATATGGTATCAGAGCCTTAGTGCTCTTGATTGTTTGATTCAAGTGATTTTTGTGTTGATTTTGGGGTTTTTGTGTCAAAACACTATTTGATTCTGTTCAGGGCTTGTTTTGGTGTTTTAGAGTTGTATTTTGCTCAAGTATTGTCATATTTAGTCATAGGAAGCTTTTAAAACAAACGTGTCTACAAATGGTCAAGTTTTGAAGCTGTCCGGGTTGTTTTCGTACTGTTACTGGTTTGTTCGTAACCCAGCGAAACTATCTGTTCATCCAGCGAATCTAGGTGTTCATCCAGCGAACCTAATTCAAATTTTTGTACTGTTGGTTTGTGTTGTGGCTAGCGAATCTGACATTTCACCGAACGAAAGTTCACTTGTTTGGCTCATTGTGCAAGCGAAACTGCTGCCAAAATCAGGTGAGCGAAACTGTGCTTGCTTGTCAGCGAATCTGTTTTGTTTGTCTAGCGAATCTGTCTTCAGCGAATCTACCAGCGAATCTGCTGTGTTCTTTGAGCGAATCTAGCCAGCGAATCTATTTGTCTTCAGCGAATCTATAATCTGTTCATAATTATGGCTACATCAACACTGAATATGAATGATCTGGATAGTGAACCGTCACCAAAATTTCATCGTTTCTTAATATCACCACCAACCCCACAAACCTTGAACAAAAGATGAAACAAACAAAAAGAAAAGGGTAGAAGAAGAAGAAGAAACGGATCTGTTGAAGCTTGTGTGTGTTGTTGCGGTTGTTCGACAGAATCAAGGAGAAGAAGCAGCAGCTTGCTTCTTGTGTGTGTTTAAACGAGAACAAGAAAGGATTGTTGCGTTTGTGTTGTTTCGAACCAGAAAGAAAAGAAGCAGCGGCTGTTATGTTGTTGTATGTGAGTTCGTTTGTATTGTTGATGAGTGTTTGTAACCGAGGGAAAGGTTTAAGCTGTTGTGTTCGAGTTGTTGTTTTTTTATGATTGAACTTGAACAAAAAGAAGGCCAGCAGTAGATCTAGTGTGTGTGTTATGGATGTGTTGTTGAGTTCGAACAGTAGCAGCAGATCGTAGGTTGTATGTGTTGTGTTCTTGTTTGTGAGTGTTGATGTTGTGCTGCTGCTGTTAGAGAAAGAACAAGACGTGTTATTGCAGCTGAAATAGAAGAAGAGCGTGTTTGAGAGATAGATGTTGGTCAGTTGTGATCTTGTGTGGTTGTTGTTGCTTAAAGAAAACGAGAGAGAGAGTGACGAGAGAGAGAGATTGTTTGTGTGTTGAAGTTGTTTGAAGCTTGTGTGTTGTGTTGATGTTGTTATGTTTATGTTTGTGTTGAAGATAAGGTAAAAGAGAAAAGAGAGGGAGAACAGATAATTTAGAGAGAGAGAGAAAGCAGATTTTTGTGAGATTGTGTTTGTGTTGTAGTAGTGTTGTTGTGTGTTGTGTTGTGTTTGTTTAAAATTAACGGCTGACATTTAAAAAAAAGGAAAAGGGGTTGTATTAAGGTTAGGTTTAAGTTAAGGTTTAGTGTGGCTTTTATCTTTTGGGGTTTATTAAAGTGGGCCGAAAATTAGGGTTGGGTTTTGTGGTTTTGGGCTGTGTTGTATTTGGTTCATTTCATTTTTCGCCGGGTATTAAATTTAAAAAATTTTATGGGCGTTTTTGTTCAAGTCGTCATTAAAATTTGAAAAACTGACGTCTTGTGGCCGGGAGTTAGTGATTTAACTATTATGTTAGTGATTTAACTATTGGGCCATAATTTTTGGAGTTGGCTTCGTATTTTAATTGGCCGGGACTTTCTAAAAATTATTTTTAGGCCAAATTTTAAACCGGTTATCGATTAAAAAAACATGGCTTATGCAGAACTTTTTAAATCTTCCGAATCTGATGATCTCACAATGGCACAAAGCCGGTTTGATAATTTTGCAGTTTTAAAGAACGAAAGGATGCCAACGTTTCTCGATCGATTTGTGATGGTGGCAAATAACCTGAAGAAGCATGATCCAGGACTCGGAAATCATGAACAGGTTCTGAGATTGCTTGATTCTCTCCCACCAGAGTGGAGTTCACATGGAAAATCGATTAGAAGAAAAAGAGGATTTACTGATTTCAAACTGGTGGAGGTGATGAACAAACTAAAAGAAATGGAGTTAGATATCAAGCGTCGTGAGTACGATGAAGCGATGTCTCTGAATTCAAAGATCACCTCAATCTCCAAAGAGAAACCAGAAGAGATATCAGTTTCTGCCTCCAATTTCAAAGGTTTACCGAAACCTAAAATTGAAAAGGTACAAGGGGAGATTAAGCAGACATCAGTGGGTAAAGATGGAGCAGAATTAAATGATAAAGTTTGTGATGCTGAGAAGGAGGAGGAACAAAAGACAAATACCAAAGTCTGCAACTGCGAGAAGGCTCTTGTTTCTAGAAAAATCATCATGGATCTTCCATACGAGACAGTTCAGGATATGTGTACTTCTGATTGCAGAACTCGTTTATTTAGTATTTATAAAGCTAACAGATTGTTAATCGAAAATGAAAAATATTTGACTCGGGTAAATAATGAACTTAAACTTAACGAGTCAAAATATTTTGTCAAATTAAGAGAAGCTTTAAAAGAAAATGAACATTTGAAAACGAGTCTTTTGAAAAGAAATGTGGAAGTCAATATGCTAACTGAACGTGTCACACTGGCTGAGTTTGAAACTAGTAAGTTGCAAACGAAACTCGAAAAATGGACAATTTCGAGGATGAAACTTGAGGATTTAATCAAAAGCCAACGGGGGGCTCGTATTAAGACTGGGTTGGGTCATGAAGATAATGCTTTTGTATATCCTCCCCCCAGCACTTACTGTTACTCTCCTACACCAACTCCACACCCGACCAATGAATTGGTTCATGAGATAATTAAGAAAGATACTGATAGTTTGCATGCAGGTTTAGAGGGAGTTAATCTGAAGGAAGTGCGAGATGATTATGATTCTTCGATTGGTTTGGGATATAGTAAAACGGGTACTGACAATCAAGCTAATGATTGCTCAGCCCCTGTTGTTTCTAATCCTGTAACGGTTGTTACTTCTAATTTCTTTGATAAGTTTAAAGCAGGTGAAATTCCTACGTTTGAGCCTGTCAAGAGTGAGAAGGAAGAGTTCATTCAGGAATCAACTAATCATCAAGCTGCAACTACATCTACACACTCAATTCCCATCAATCAAGATCCGCTGGAAGCAGAGGTACTAATTGAAGACTGGACAAGTTCAGATGATGAATCAAAGACAAAGGAGAGTCTCGTAGATCCAAAGATCAAGATGTCACCTGAAACTGTCAAATCTGAAATGCTTCCAAAATCCAAATCAAGACAAATCCGGATCTCAGTTCCAGCTGCAAAACAAGTCGGTCATCCTTCAAAAGCTCAAAAGAAGAAGCCTTCACCTCTGTCCATCATATCTCATGTTTGTAAAAGACTTGAGAACAAGCAAATGAAGATCTCATCTCCCATTCAACAAAGCAAAACAAATATCAGGTAACCACTGTTGGTCCTATAACACTATTGAATCAGTAACTTGTGAAGATTTTGGATCAAAGTGACATATAATATAAAGAACTTGAGATGAACATGAAGAACACTCATAAAAACTTTCAATTTGATCTTTAATTTGATTGCATCAGATGTAACAAAGTGAAAACCCTCAATCAATGACTCATTCAAGCCTTCTAAAACCCTAATTGTCATTTACTATTTATAGCCTAATGACACTTTGGACTAATGACAATTAGGACCCTAAACTTAGACTAAAACATGACAAATGGAAATTAATACAAATAAAACCCTAACGTTTAGTCTAATATATATTTTGACATTAAGACAAAATATATATATCACATAAAATACTAAAACGATGAAAACGATTAAATATATTTTGTTGACACAAAATATATTTATTAACAATAAAACTCCGTCGCCTTCAACGTCTTGTCTCTAATCTTCGTCTCGAACGCGTCGTCTTGACTTTTGCGTTTACTTTGACCGTAGAAGTTGACTTTTGTTGACTTTGATTGTGTTGATAATATTAGACTACAATTCAGGTCCAACAATACTCCCCCATAGTCTATTATTATCAACGTCTTGCATCTTCAGCACCCGATAAGTCAATACAGTTGGATATTCAATTTGGTAAGCTTCAGTCTTAATTTCAGCTCCAACAAAACTCCCCCAAGACTGATGCTTGCAAAATTTTGTTGTTGAAGATCCTTTATCTCACAGACTCCCCCATATTGTATGCTCCCCCATTTTGCGTGCATATTTCTTAAAATCTAGAACTGCTTTCCAACAAACTTTTCTTGAGTGCTTCAGAAGATGTAGGATGAGGATTCCTAGCTCGGTATCTTCTACAAACTTTGAGGAACAGGTCCTCTGGTCAGGTGCTTTGCTCAATTGATGATCGGCCATCATTTGCAGCAAATATCTATAACACATCAATCACAGACAAAATCTCGAGATTTCTCATTATATCATTTCATTAAACAAAATAAACCCATGTTTATTTGTGTATGAAGACAAGCGAACCCATGTTCGTTTGTGTGTGCAATTTCCCATGAAATACATGTGAAAATGATAACATTTTAATAGCATAATATGGAAGACTTAAAAATAATTTAAAATGAAAATCTTTTTGCATTTTTTTAAATTAAAATTAAAAAATCGAAAATGAGAGGACGAGTCCGACAAGATCACAAATATTTTAGACAAAGAAAAACACATCCCATAAGGTACACATGACCAACAAGACTCAAGAACCCAAACATAAAATAATGATAATAAACGAAATTTTCAAGAAAGATATCAGATAATCCGTTTCGAGCGACCATCCGGAGAAAAACATAGACTTGGCAAGATTGTCAATATGATTGTCCATTTAAACCCATGCCTTGTTCCTTTCAACAAACAATCCTGTGATGATCTTATCATGTTTTAGGTTCGATTTGAAGAAACTCAAGCGACTTGGTTTTCACAGATATTCAGCAAAGTAACTTGTTTTGAACTCATGGCTTATTGAGTTTAGATGATTCAGCGAGATTTTGTAATTTTGGGTGGGCATAGACCAAGATTAATTAATAATCAAGGTGAATGTTCTTGGGAGTGAAGTGGAGTTGGCTTTAATGTATGAAGTGTCAAACAATGATCTTGATGTAGAAACATTGTGAGCTTAGCTTTACATTTGAGCATATTTTTTTATGTATGATGCGTCAAACAATGAACTTGATGTAGAAACATTGAGAGCATAGCTTTACATTTGGGTTGCAGATGATGAGCGCTCCAGGTCTATACCGACGTATAACAGAGGAGATGATCATCTGTGCGTGCTGATGAGAGCTTCAGGTCTATATTTACATATAACAGAGAAGATCATCACTCCAGGTCAATACTTCCGTATAGCAAAGGAGATAAGCACGGAAATAAAATTCTTAAGAGCTAACGAGAAGCGTCATTCAGGGCTACGGCTATTGGGTTTGGATTTGGGTAAAATCAAGCACAAAACAAATACTCTCAGCCCCTTTTTGTCAAAACTTATCACTTTGTGCAGGCCAAATGTATGTGAAAATACTCCTCATCACCGAGCTCTTGTTGAATTTAGTTTGATCACAAAATTGCTGTCTAATTGTATTCGGGCTGAGCCTATTGACACATCATCACACAAATCAATATCCTCCTTCAGATGCTTTCCATACAAACCTAAAACCTTCAAAAGACACAAAATATTTACACAAAAAAGAATTTTGATTAATGATATTCAGTACATTTTCGTTTGAGATATTACTCCCTTAAAATTTCTATTTTAGTGCAAAATTGAAATTTTTCAAAAGACACAAGAGTGACCACAAAGGAATGTGAAAACTTGATCAAAAATACAAGTAAAAAATTTAGACACCCCCAATTTTTATTTAATTTTTTAATTTTTTAATACTGTCTACTATATCAAAAATAGAAATTACCAAAGAAACGCCTTCCATATTACCCTATCAAAAGATGATAAATGAGTTATCAAGAAAAATGCAGTGGCTGTGAAAATGAAAGAAGGATCCAGAATGTGGATAAAATACTAGAACCATAACCTGTTTGTTCCACCTCAAAATTTGAATAAGGAACATTTTCTGTCAGTAAACCGGATTACTAACAGTCCTCCTTAAATGTTCCTGCACTCATTAACAGATTAGTTAGAAAAGGGAACCCTGGCCATCGTAGTCCTGGGCGTTCCACTTTCATCAGTGTAAGACACCTGTCTATGCACACAACCTGTTCTTGTATCTATTCCCATTTCCTCTTTTCTTTTAATTTGCCAATTTTTTTTAGATTCAAACGTTTTCAATTTGAAAGAATTAAATTTGGAAATCATTTTCTGTTTAAGCCCCGAGGATTAAGAATTTGATTTTGATGATGTTCTCATATTCATCTTTGAATCATGTGAAACCGGCTTCACATTAGAAGGTGGGGATGGAATGTTCGTCATCCGACCATTCAAAGATGTATGATTATTAACTTGAAATTCAAATAAACAAACCTGTTTACCTTTACCAAGTGGAGGATTCTGTCTAGACTCTGATCCGGAGAAGCAAACTTGTTTGCCTTTACCGTCCGAAGCATGTCCTTTTGGGCATTTCTTGAGCACATGATCACCCTTTCCACACTTGAAGCAAGCCTTGAATGGCTTTTGATGCTTGATTGGCCTGTGTGGAGCAGTTGGGGGTGGGGCTTGCTTTGAGCTTGAGGCAACTTGTTGGAAGACTTGTGGCTTCTTATGTTGAGTTGTGGTTTGTCGGATGGGAGATGAGATTTTCACTTGCTTGTTCTCAAGTCTTTTACAAACTTGAGATAGGATGGACAAAGGTGAAGGCTTTTTCTTTTGAGCTTTTGGTCCATGGCTTTCATGTTTTGCAGCTGGGACTGAGATCCGGATTTGTCTTGATTTAGATTTTGGAAGCATTTCAGATTTGAGAGTTGCAGATGACATCTTGATCTTTGAATCTCCATGACTCTCTTTTGTCTTTGATTCATCATCTGAACTTGTCTAGTCTTCAATGAGTACCTCTGCTTCCAACGGATCTTGATTGATGGGAATTGAGTGTGTTGATGTGATAGGAGCTTGATGATTAGGTGATTCATGGATTAACTCTTCCTTCTCATTCCTGACAGGCTCAAACGTAGGAATTTCACCAGCTTTAAACTTATCAAAGAAATTAGAAGTAACAACCGTTACAGGATTAGAAACAACAGGAACTGAGCAATCATTAGCTTGACTGTCAGTACCCATTTTACTATATCCCATACCAGTCGAAGATTCATAATCATCTCGCACCATCTTCAAATTAACTCCCTCTAGACCTGCATGCAAACTGTTAGATTCATTCTGTATAATCTCTTGAATCAACTCATTTGATGGATGAGGAATTGGTGTAGGAGAATAACAGAAAGTACTAGGTGGAGGATATACTTGTGCATCATTTTTATAACCCATCCCGGTCTTAATTCTAGCCCCCCTTTGTTTCTTCCATAACTCCTCCTTTTTCATGCTTGCAATTGTCCATTGTTCCATTTTATTTTTGAGCTTTCTTGTTTCATATTCAGCAAGCGTGACTTGTTCAGTCAAATAATTTATTTCACAGTTCTTTTCCAAAAGAGTTCTTTTTAAATGTTCATTTTCTTTCAAAGCTTCTCTTAATTTGACAAAATATTTTGATTCATTCACTTTAACTCTTTCTTGATTTTCTTTAATTCGTTTTCATTTGACATTAACAATTTATTAGCTTTATATATGCCAATCAAACGAATTTTGCATGCAGATGAGCACATATCTTCAATAACTTCAAAAGGAATACCAATTACCAGTTTTTCAGCAGCAAGAGCACGGTCACACTGGCAATAAGGGGTGCTCCTCTTGAACTCATCCACAGCTTCAAGCTTGGCCTTTTCGATCATAGCTTCCATGTTCGGCTTTGGTTCTTCAGCATTATCAGCATTCTTCACCCCATGATCAAAAGTAGCAAAAACCCTAATTTCTTTCTTGTCATCAGCTTCACAAACCAATCCAGACTGAATTATCTCTTCCTGACCCAGATGTCCTTGAACAATAACATCTGTTTGAACTTCAGTTTTTACACCAGCTTCACGATCCATACCATCTCGAACTTCTTCATCCCTTACCACTTTTAACTCATCAACAACCTCATCATAATTTTCACCATCGTCACCATAAAATTCTTTGAAAGGATCGAAGCAATCAATATAGTTATCATCATGAGCAGACTCCTCAACAATTTCAGAATTAAAGCATGATTGATTTCTTCCTTTTCTTCAGCATCTCTTCATTCTTTAAAACTTCAAAATTATCAAACCGGCTTTGTGCCTTTGTGAGATCATCAGATTCGAAGGATTTAAAAAGTTCTGCATAAGCCATTTTTTTTAAATCGATAACTCGTTTAAAATTTGGTCTAATAATAAATTTTAGAAAGTCCCGGCCAATTAAAATACGAAACCAACTCCAACAATTATGGCCCAATAGTTAAATCACTAACTCCCCGCCAACAAACAAAAATATTTTCCTCTCAACCGACCAAAATTAAGCCCGAAAAAATAGTAACAACTAATACCCGGCAAATGACGTCACTTTTCAAAATTTAATGACGAGTTTAAAGAAAACGCTCATAAAATTTTAACTTTAAAACCCGGCGAAAGACTTCACTTTTGAAAAAGAAATTTAACTTCCACTCAAACAAAAATGACCCAAAAATTTAAAATGCTAACAACTAGAGACCAGACACACACATGATGAACATAATATAAACACTTCAACAACACAACATACAATTTCATCTTTCTCTCTCGTCACTCTCTCTCTACCGGTTCTCTCTCTATCTTATCTTCAAACTTGATTCTTCTTTAACACACACAAACATAAAAACATGAACACATCTCAACTCACAACATACAATATTTGCCTCTCTCTCTCTCTCTCTCTTCGGTTCTATCTCTCACTACTCTATCCTTAACCAACAACACACTTCAAAGTCTCATAATCTCTTTCTCTGGTTACAAAACACACAACATCAACACTTGTCTCTCTCTTGTTAACTCTCTAACATGAACACACTTTCAAGAACATGATCTGTTGAAGTTAACAACAACACAAACAACACACACAAACTGCTGCTTCATTCTTCTTGAACAACACAACACGCACATGTATGAACTGCTGCTGCTTAACAACAACATAAACAGCACTCAAGAACAAGTTCTCTCTCTCTGTACGGTTCACTGCCTCAAACAAACACACAACACCGATTTGCTGCTGCTCGTTCTTTTAAGCTCAAAAACACGACACACAAACATAGATCTGATCTTTCTTCGTCTTGTTCGAACACACACAACAAACACAACAACAACAACAACAACAAACACGATCTGCAGCTGCTCGTTCCTTCTTTCTCAACATACATACACTCAAACAAAGTCTCGATCTGCTGCTGCTGTCTTCATGTTCGGTCTCAAGAACACACACACTCACACGCTAGATCTACTACTTCTTCTTCTACCTCTTTTTTGTTTGTTACAGACGAATGGTTAAGGTTGTGTGAGTTTAAATCCGATGGTTATGGTTATTGGTTGGTGATGGTTTCGGTTGATGGGTTTTGGTGGGTGTCATGGGTTGGTTAAGATGGAGTGATAATGGTTGTAGATCTAATGTTTATGGTGGTGTTTTGGTTTTGATGCGAGAGAGGGTATGGTATGGTATGGTATGGCAGGTTGGTTTTAGATCTGTGATGAGCAAGAATGGTTTATGTTTGGTTATGGGTAGGGGTTATGGTAATGGTTTGATTTTGGTGTGTAGATCCGTTGGTATAGTTTAAGGCTAATGAAATGGTTTGTAGATCTTGTTTATTTTTTTATTTTATATATATATATATATATATATATATATATATTTGGTTTGGTTTGAAATGGTGGGTGGGTTAAGGGTAAAGATTAAGGTGCATGATTAAATCTGGTGAATCTGCGATGTGGTTGGTTGTAGATCTGTATAGGGTTTTGGTTTGGTTGTGATTTTCAGGTATTGTTGGTGCAGGAACGTGTAAAAAAAATAGGTTCGCTCAGATCAGGATAGCGTCGGGTGAACTTATAGGTTCACTAAGAACAACGGACGAATATATGCAAATGCTTGGTATAGATTCACTTAAAATTTTGAACTTTCGTTGAGATATTAACTAGATTCGCTGGTCTTGCAGATTTGAAGATTAGAAGAACACCAAGAACACACACAACTGTGTGTGAGAGAAACGCTTCAGATCTAAAGTTTTCTTATATTTTCTTGAAGATCTCAGCTTCTAGATCTGAAATATTTTGCTGAAATCAACAGATCTGATATTTATTGTTGTAGATCAGATAGATTTTGAAATCAGATCTGATTTCTCTCACTAAAAACCATCAGATCTACTTTCTCTCTCTACAATTTCTTGACAAATCTCTAATAATCAGCTTCAATCTTCAACAAAATGATTCAATTGGATATCTGTTAGGCTCTGATACCAATTGTTGGTCCCATAACACTATTGAATCAGTAACTTGTGAAGATTTTGGATCAAAGTGACATATAATATAAAGAACTTGTGATGAACATGAAGAACACTCATAAAAACTTTCAATTTAATCTTTAATTTGATTGCATCAGATGTAACAAAGTGAAAACCCTCAATCAGTGACTCATTCAAGCCTTCTAAAACCCTTGTTAGGGCTTATTTCCATTTAAGATTTACTTTGTACTTTGTTTATACATTTTGTATAGTTTAGGGTTTATTTTGTATTTTCCCTAAATGTATTGTTGCATAAAGCATGTAGTAAGAGAATGTTAGAGAGAGAGTCTAGATCACAATTACACGTTAGAGAGAGAGTTAACTGTGTGTGATTTACATTCTCCTGCATTTTGTACTACAATATTTGCTTTGATCATCAATACAAAGAGAATTATTAAGTAATGAATTGTGTTGCTGATTGAACTGTGTTTGTGTACTAATCATTCTGATCATTGAGCGATATCGATCCAATTGAACCTATCAATTGGTATCAGAGCTGTTGGTATTGTGTTCTTCGATATTCATCAAGCAAAACACATCAATATTGCTCAAAAATCATGATCTGAATGAATTGTTGCTGTTTTTAGTTGTGATTTATCATCGCAATCACTTCTAATTCACAACGATTGTGCAAATTCCATCAGATTATCATCAGATCTGAGGAATTAAGAAGGAAGAGAAATTTACTGTTCGATCAAAATTTGATCATGTTTTGGATTGATTGAGATTGGAGATTGTTAATCGGTATATTTCACTGATTGGGTGTGATTTTTGAAGTAATTGGACAAGTTTTTGATAAACCCAGAAAAATTCAATTGAACGAAATGATGAACAGGATGAACTGGTTGAAGATTAACTAGCCGGGTGATACAATTTGACTTAGAAAAAATATTTGGACTTAGATTTGTGAACAATTAGGTCCTGTGCAGCCGTGTGAAGGCGATTTTGTCTAGACGGGTGAAGAATTTTCAAGAAAAAGGTTGTACTGTTCAGCCGGATCAAGAACTGTTCAGCCGGGTGATCAACTGTTCATCCGGGTGATTAACATTCTAGCCGGGTGACTCACTACTGTTCAGCCGGGTGATCAACTATTCAGCCGGGTAAACAACTTTGCTGCCGTGTGATCAACTACTGTTCAGCCGTGTAAACCTTATTGCCGTGTCAAGTTCTAGCCGGGTCAAGTTTGTTGCTGTGTCAAGTTATTTCTGTCCAGCCGGGTAACTGTTCTGCCGGGTGAAGATTACAAGTGTTACAATTGTTAAGCCGGGTCAACTGTTTAGACGGGTGAAGACTATTCTCAGCCGGGTGAAGAAGAAAAGCTACTATTCAGCCGGGTGAAGAAGAATTTTTCATTGTTCAGCCGTGTGACTCATTATTAGTTGTTTCAAACCTTGTTATCTTATCTTGTTATTATTTACTTGTCTTTATTTTAGTATTTTAATTACTTCTTTCAAAAATCATTAAAAACACAAAAATATATATACTTTTTTTAAATTTGTTAAAATGGCACCTATTGATGATTCTGATAATCGTGTTCCTAGATTGGTTAATCGTGCAGATTTCAAGATTGGACAATCAGACTGAAACATCATCTATGCTCTATTGACAATGATCTCTGGAAGTCAATTGACAAAGGTCCTCACATTCCAACTCAAACTGCTCCTGATAGTGCAAGTACCTACACCAAAGACTCTACTGAACCTTATCCAGAAGATAATCTATCAGCTGAAGACTTACGAAAGGTCAAGAATGACAGTAAGGCTTACTCTTTGATGTGTAAGGGATTGCCACTTCCAGTGTTGTCCAGATTGGATGCTTATCAAACTGGCTACACAATGTTCAAAGCATTGAAATCAATCTGTGAAGGAGGAGAACAGTTGAGAAGTCTCAAGAAGCAAAAACTGAAGAGACAATTGGAGTTATTTGAACATATTGCTGGAGAATCTGTGCACCAGATGATGAATAGATTTGTTCATCTAACTACTGAGATGACAAATGTGGGTGCAAAGACAGATCTTCAAGACCTGAATGACAGATTACTATGTGCTCTTCCATTTTCATGGAAACAAACTGTCACTTTACTGAAGCATACTGAGAAGTTTCCAATGGACTTAGATCTGCTCATTGCAAAGATAGAAGAAGTTGAGATTGATGAAAGCTCAAGAAATACTGACAGATCTGGTTCACATGCTCAGTACAAGTTTGTTGTGAATCCTTCAAACACAGTGGAGAATCCCTTTCTTGCACAAGATGCAACTAAGTTTGATGATGAGGGTGATTTATTTGTTGGTGCAAGTTTTTATACTGATTCGTCATACATTCGAAATTCACCAACTTATTCTCAACCTCAATCTCCACCAAGAGCTCAAGTTCAAAATCAAAATGTGAAATCTCAGTCTAAAAGCCAAAGTTCTACTGTTCAAGCTAAAGTAAAAGATGTGATAAACATCTTGTTACAAGATGATGAAACTAAGAATGCGTTTACTGCATTCATGGCAAGCTTTCAAGCTTATCAAGGAAGTCATTTGAATCAAATGGACGTCGTACTTCAAGATTTATTTGAAATGGATCCTGATGACGTTGAGGAAATGGATCTGAATTGGCAAATGGTTATGGTTGCATATCGAACACAGAAACATGCATATGTTAACCGAAGCTTCAAGCCACATGCAAACAAGACAGTTGGTTTTGACAAATCGAAGGCCAGATGTTTCAATTGTAACTGCTATGGTCATTTTTCTAGGGAATGCAAGGCTCCTAAGAATCAGAATTACAATGATCAAGCCAGTTCAAGTGGACAGAATCAAGGTCAAGGTCAAAGCTCGTAACAGTCTTCAAGCTATCAGAACAGGAATCAACGTTTCATGCAGAAACCATACCAAAGTCTTCCCATGCCAGAACTGAAAGACGAAGGTAAGAAGCCAGAAGATCAAACTAAAGCACTGGTGGTTAGTGTGAAAGACGGATACGACTGGAGTGCTTATGCGGAACAGTTTACTTCTGATCTCACTTCCAGTTTGCCGCTAGTTTGTGAAATTGAGGAAGATTGGTCTGAAGAAGGGGATGATAAAGTGTCTGATACTGTGAGTGAAGATTCTGAGGAATATGACTGGAGTGCAAAGGCAGATCCTGTTGAAGAATCTGAACCAGAAATTGCGCTTATGGCTACATCCAATGAGTCTTCATCATCTGCTGAACAACCAAAGGTTAGTATCGAATTACCCCCTAACTATGTTCCTTTGCCTGATGATGTTAGAGGTAGATTATGTTCTGAACAATGCATTCAACAAGTAGAACATTATCGTACTCATTCTTTTAAAATTGGTGATAAATTAAGCAAACATGAGAAAATTCATGAACAACTTAAAATTGATCACAAAATTTATGATGAGAAGATATTGTCACTTAAAGAATCATGGAACAAAACCTTAAAGGATCTGGAACTCGTAACAAAACAACTTGAAGAAATGACAAAGAACTTTGAACAAGAAAAAGTTGCTCATGCTGTCACACAAGTTGAATTAACAAAGGTGAAAAGTTGTAAAACTATGGTTAAACAACTTATAAGTGAAAGAGGAAACAAAAGCAAACTAGGATTGGGTTTCACTCATGAACCAATGCCTAAATCAATCACACAAACTTTACCTGAAAACTTCAATGAATTTGATCATTCACCTGAAAATGAACGAAAATTCAAAGAAATTCAAAGAAGTAAATCCGAATCCGAAGGATCTGAAGTGTTGATTGAAAGTTTGAAAGAAGATGATGTTGTGACGACTGAAGCTGATGATGAAGCTAGCAACAAATCAGAGCCTGTTCTGATTCAACTTGTTGAATATCCTGAACTGAATTCCAAGTCAGAAGAAAAAGTTAAGGATGAAGCTGAATTTTCAGGATACAATGATCCTGAATACATCAAGTGGAAGAATGAGCAGAAGGCAAAAGTTGCTAATCAACTGATCAAGAAGAAAGAAGTGAAACAGGCTGAAGTTTCAAAAGGAAAGGTGCAGAAATCGAAATTAACAGTCAATCAATCTGAAACAAAATAGTCGAAAGGTAAACGTGTCATAAAATCGAATGACAACACCAAAGCTCAAATTGTTAAAACTAACAATGTCAAACATGTCAAGAAGAAAGTGTCAAAAGGTAAAACAATCAAGTTTGTGTCTGCAGGAACTTTTGATATGAACGGATCTTATGGTAACCAAATCAATTCTTCAATCAAATCTAACTCTGGTCTGAAAACAGGTTCAGATCCTAAGTCTTCCGCTGTCAATAATAAAAGAATTCAACCAAAGAAGGTAACCAAACAAGATGGTTTAAAATCGAACCAAGTTCCCAAGCAAGCAAAATCACAATCAAAATCTCCAGAAAAGAATCAAGTTAACTTAAAACTGAACAAAACTGATAATGAATCACGAGTGGGTTCAACATCAAAAGTTAACAGTCGGCTCTTTAGGATTAGCAAGAAACATTGTGAGATTTGTGATCGTTATAATCATGTCACTGCTGAATGTTTCTTTAACAGGTACTGCAGTTACTGTGACAAAAGAAATCATTCTTCAGAGGAATGTTTTTATAACAAATTCTGTGATATTTGTGAAAGGAAAAACCATGACACAAAAGATTGTTTCTTTCGGAAAAACTCATCAAGAGAAATGACTCCGTTTCCAAATTTTCAAAGAAATCAATCTTTTGGTTTTAAAAAATTTAACCAAAGTCATTCTCCTGATTTGAGAACTTTCAAACGAAACAATTCTGATTTTAATAACTTTTCATCAAGAAATGTGCAGGTTAACAGTTTTAAGCCGAGAGCTTTGATGGTAAGAAATCAGAAATTTGAAAATAACCTTGATCCTAAGTTAGAGGAAAGGTTCATTGCTTTAAGAAGAAAGCAATCAAATCAAGCCGTTGGGCGAAACAGTTTTCAACCAAATCTCTCGAATGAAACAAATTTTCAAAATCTTCATTATCAACAAGTTACTGTTACAGATAGATTCGGAAAACCCAAGACCATGTGGGCCTGGGTTGACCAAACTAACTAGGTAATTGTTGAAATGCAGGTACGCCCTCGAAGACCTATCAACTCATGGTTTGTTGATAGTGGGTGTAGCCGGCACATGACAGGCAACCATGCCTTGCTTCAAGATTTTAAGCTAAAGAATGGTACACATGTTGCATTTGGAGGAGATGCTGGTGGTAAAATAACTGGAGAAGGAACCGTGTCAAATGGGGTCATTAGCTTTGATAAAGTCAACTACTGTGCACAGTTGAACTTTAATTTGCTTAGTGTATCTCAAATTTGTGAGAAATCTTATTCAACTTTATTTGATGATTCTTTCTGTTACATACTCAAACCAGGTTTCAAGATTGACAATGAATGGGTGGTGGTTAAAGCTCCAAGAGATCGTGATGTATACAAGCTTGATATGTCACAGATTGATGCTGAAACCGAAACTACTTGTCTCATTGCACATGCTTCAAATGATGAGAGTCAGCTTTGGCATAGACGGCTGGGCCATTCAAATTTCAGAAACATGAATCGACTGGTGACTGGAAATCATGCTGTAGGAATACCGTCAAAGAAATTCTCTACAACTGATCTCTGTCCAGCATGTTTGAAAGGAAAACAACACAGAATGTCTTTTAAGTCCAAGCCAGAAAACTCCATTTCAAAACTCTTGCAGATGTTACATATGGATCTTTTCGGACCAACAAATGTTCAAAGCATCGGAAAGAGTCTTATTGTTTTGTCATCATTGACCATTTCACTAGATTTTCTTGGGTTTATTTCTTGCATGTTAAATCTGAAACTGCTGAGTTGTTAAAAGAATTTATTGTCAAAGTTGAAAATCAGTTGGATTGTAAAGTAAAAATCTTGAGAAGTGATAATGGAACCGAGTTTAAAAACTCTAATGTTGATTTGTTTTGTGCAGAAAAAGGAATTGCGTGACAATTTAGTGCTCCAAGAACGCCTCAACAAAACGGGGTTGCGGAACGGAAAAATCGGACACTGATTGAAGCAGCAAGATCCATGCTCGCAGATGCCAAAATCCCTATCACATTCTGGGACGAAGCTATTGCTACTGCGTGTTTTGTACAAAACAGGACATTATTGGTTCAGGATAAAAATAAAACATCTTATGAGTTACTTTTTGGAAGAAAACCGAATATTTCTTATTTGAAAGCATTTGGTTGTCCTGTATCGATTCTAAATTTAAGTGATCATCTCGTTAAATTTGAGTCAAAATCTGACGATGGATTTTTCCTTGGTTACTCGTCTGTTTCTAAAGCTTATCGGGTTTTTAATAGCAAAACAAACACTGTTATTGAAACTATTAACGTAAAGTTTTTAGAAAATTCGTTTCCGTCAGTGGCTCATGGTCCCGAATGGTTGTTTGATTTAGATTCGTTATCAAAATCTTTCAATTCTAACTTATTTGATTTTTCAGGAAAATCAAGAAAAGAATCAGGAGACTTAGGATGTTTCAGTGATGATTCTGACAATGACGATGATAGCAATCTCAATTCTGAGTATCCGTTCATGTCATTTCATAATCCTGATCATGGTGTATCCAGTCAAGCTCCGGATCCATCTGGTTCTCAAGAAGATCAAGAATCAAACATTCTTGGTGATGATGTTAATCCACATAATTCTCCTAATGATGGTGGATCTGTTCAAAATCAACCATCATCAGATCCGAATGTTGAAGTTCCTAACTTCACTCCGCATGTGTCTACAATTTTGCAAGATTTACCGAATCTGAATCAGTCTAATCTGGAGACGCAAGTTCAAGGAGATTCAATTCCAACTCATCGAGTTCACAGGAATCATCCTTTATCTCAGATTATTGGACCTTTGAATCAGAGAACTATGAGAAGTCAGACTGAACATGCAAACGTTTGTCTTTATTCATGTTTTCTATCTCAAGTGGTGCCGAAGAACATTTCAGAAGCATTACAAGATAACAGTTGGATTGAAGCCATGCAAGAGGAGTTACTTCAATTTCGCAAATAAGAGGTTTGGAAATTAGTGGACTTACCTGAAGGAGAAAATGCGATTGGTAGAAGATGGTTGTACAAGAACAAGCCAGATGAACGTGGCATTATTGTGAGAAATAAAGCCAGACTTATTGCACAAGGTTACACTCAAGAAGAAGGTATTGACTATGAAGAAGTGTTTGCTCCGGTCGCTCGACTTGAAGCTATTCGCGTTTTTCTAGCATATGCCTCTTTCATGAAGTTCAAAGTGTTTCAAATGGACGTTAAAAGCGCTTTTCTGTATGGACCGATTACCGATGATGTATATGTCAGACAACCTCCTGGTTTTGAAGATCCTGATTATCCACATCGTGTATACAAATTGAGCAAAGCTTTATATGGTCTACATCAAGCTCCAAGGATTTGGTACGAGACGTTATCTAAACATTTGCTAGAACATGGCTTTACAAGAGGTCAAATTGATCCAACTTTATTCATGAAGCGGGAAAATGAAGATCTTTTATGTGTTCAAGTGTATGTGGATGATATCATCTTTGGATCAACTAGTGCGTCCATGTGCAAAGAGTTTGAAGAAATCATGAAGTCCAGATTTCAGATGAGTTCGATGGGGGAGATTAATTTCTTTCTCGGATTGCAAGTTAAACAGTCAGCAGACGGAATTTTTATCAACCAATCAAAGTTTGTTGAGAAGTTGCTGAAAAAGTTCAAGATGCAGGATTGTCAGACTATTCGAACTCCATCTGTTGTAAATTGCAAGATACAGCCGGATCCAAAAGGCAAATCTGTTGATCAAACACTGTACAGAACGATGATTGGTTCACTGATGTACCTTACTGCATCAAGGCCAGACATTATGTATGTTGTATGTGTGTGTGCAAGATATCAGTCTGATCCAAAAGAGTCGCACCTGATTGCTGTTAAACGTATTTTCAGATACCTTAAAGGGAAACCGAATCTTGGGTTATGGTATCCTTATGAACGCAATTTTGAATTATATAGTTATTCTGATAGTGACTTTGGTGGGTGTGCTCTTGACAGGAAATCGACTACGGGTGGATGTCAATTTCTGGGTCCTAGACTTGTTTCTTGGCAATGCAAAAAGCAGACCAACGTTTCTGTATCCACAGCTGAAGCAGAGTATATCGCTGCATCTGCAGTATGTTCTCAAGTTTTGTGGTTACAAAACCAATTTCTTGACTACGGGTTTAACTTTCTCAAAACTCCTATTTACATAGACAATATTGCTGCTATGTTCATTACTGCTAATCCTGTTCAACACTTAAAAACCAAACATATCGAAATTCGATATCACTTTCTCAGAGACAACTCTGAAAAAGGTTTAATAATTTTGATAAAAGTTCATACTGACAAACAACTGGCAAATCTTTTCACAAAATCTTTCTTGTCAGGACGGTTTGAATTCTTAATTCAATCCATAGGGTTAAATCAACCATGATTAATTCTAATTTTTGAAAAATTAAACAAAATCAGAAAATCTAAAAGTCAAAAATATAATAAGTCGATGTCAAGTATTGATTCCTTTGTCTTTTATTTTATTGTTTTGCATTGTGAGTGTGCATGAAAAAGAAAAGCAAACAAAAAGAAGATAACAGCAAAAAGAAAAGAAAATCTCATGTCATAAGAATCTATATTGCAAAAAGTGAGAAATGATAGTACACTAGACATTATGTGTTTCATCATTTTTAAATAAAGACTGATGAATGTTAATTGATGTGCGAGACAGCTCAGGCAATTAGACTGAAAAAGTAAGTTAATTGTTGACAAATCTAAATTCAATGATCTTTGTGTTAAGTTCCATTGCTATACATGTCTAGATATATAT
Source organism: Tagetes erecta (assembly GCA_030867185.1). NCBI lineage: Eukaryota > Viridiplantae > Streptophyta > Magnoliopsida > Asterales > Asteraceae > Tagetes > Tagetes erecta. Next base: position 2,383,197 of record CM061486.1, on the reverse strand, counting down.
CTTTTGATGCATTGCTTGTGATGATAGTTGTGCATGATCGGGTAACGATGCAGTCTATTCAGTGTGATGAACCGCATCGTGAGCTTCTTTGTTGTGGTATCCACAGACCTGAAGTCTCACACGAAGTCTCTTTTGAGCTTCAAGGTGCAGCAAAAGATTCCCAAAGTTGGAACAAAAAGAGTCCCAAATGTGGACCATCACTAAACAAAAATTCCAAAAAGGAATTCAGAAGATTCACAAGGGGAACGATAGGAAATTAAAATTCCAAAATGAAATCAAAAGAAGTCCCAAAGTGGACAAAATCCGAATAGAACCCAGATTCCACACTGTTTATGATTGTAAGTGACCAAGTTTTTGTGCAATATGCATTCAGGTAGTGGTTGATAAGGAAATATGTTGACATATGTATACATGTGGGTCACATAAGTCATTTTAATCGAACCTTAATCTCATCATGATACTGAAAAAGTAAGTGTGTCAACTCGAGCTAATTGGTATGTTTTCATGTCATCACTCAATCAAACATAAGTCAAATGTCTATTCAAAACTTGCAAACATGTTCAGATATTGTGTGGTATGATCTCACTGCGATATTTTGATTCATTGCATTGCATATGTTTTTATTTTAATGTGTGTGCTTTGTGTGTGCAGGCATATGGAATCTTTATTGACACATCGACATCCTTGTTAAACTTAAAAATTTCAAGAAATTTCAAGTTTAGGGGGAGAATAAGTGAAGAAGAAACATATTTACAAAAATCCAAAAATATTTGAATAAGTGTGTTTTGAATGAACAAGATTATGTGGTATGAAAAGCAAAAGTTTTGGATGTGTTAAAAACACACCCAAGGTCTTGTGATGTGTTTTTAAAAAATTGCTTCGGGATATAGAAATATTGGTTGTGCAAAAACATTTTTGTGAGAAAAATCAAAGAAAAATAAAAAGGGAATTTAATTGAATTAAATTTGTTGCATATTTAATGTTGTTGATTATTAATGTGACAAACCCTAATAAGGATGTCTTGTCTAATTAATATGTCGAGAATGTTTGCAGGTGCAATACATGCAGTTGAAAAGTCAACAGACGAGAAAAATGAAAAATTGTCAAAGTGTTGTCGCCGGGTGAAGATATCAGAAACAACTGTTTAGCCGGGTAATGAAGACACTATTCAGCCGGGTAAAGTAGTGGTGTATGATATGAGCCGGGTGATTGTGTGAAAGAAGGTAGCCGGGTGAAAGAACAAATGAAGCCGGGTGACAAGTTGTGTTACTATACAGCCGAGTAATGAAGTGTTGACACTGTACAGCCGGGTAAAAGAATGAAGTCTTTATCTAGCCGTGTAAGTGAAGAACACTGTATAGCCGGGTAAAAGAATGAAGTCTTTATCTAGCCGTGTAAGTGAAGAACACTGTGCAGCCGGGTAAAGTACAACAACTATGTAGCTGGGTGATGAAGAAATGTTGCCGGGTGATGAAGATCACTATGCAGCCGGGTAATGAACAAAGATCATTGTGCAAGCTGGGTGATGGAAGACTACTATGCAGCCGGGTGATAAGTAAAATCAAAACAGGTGTAGTTGTTCCTAACCTTTACCCGTCTCAACAGTGCTTTACCCGTCTCTACAGTGATTGACCCGTCCAAGTATTTTATATGTTTTATGTTGACCCGTCCCAATGTTGTGACCCTTCCCATGACTATGACCCGTCCCAACAGTACCTGACGCGGCTCAACAGTGCATGACCCGTCCAGGCTTATTGGGCTTCAATACTTACCCGTCCCAAATTGTTTACCCGTCCCATTTGTTTGACCTAATTTTTCAACCATATAAATACCCACTTTTTTACAACACTTATCATTTTTCACCAAGTTTTTCAAGCAAAATCCCCTGTACCTTCAACCGTTGATTATCATATTCAATCGATAGTTCTATAACAAGTTATATTGATTGAATAAGGTATATTGAACATGATTCGACCTTGATAAACCTGCTAAATGATCGTTAAAACGAAAAGTGATGATGAACAGTGTTTAGACCAATGAATCGACACTTTGATTTTGTATGTTAAAACTGAAATCAAATGTTGTAATAGGTGTATTTACTGTCGATTATCAACTTTCATCCATTAATTTGAATCAAATTGCTTAAAATCAACTAAATCAACTCAAATTACTTCATAACTGTCGAACCGCCATTGATGACATTTTGAATGTTCTTAAGTTTTTCACATCAAACTGAGAAAATATCTGTTATTAAGTGACAAATCAAAGTTAAAACTGAGCTAAAACATGTTAAACAACTTCATCATACAAATGTCAGATTTGTGTTCTTAAGTGTTAAACTGTTTAATTGTGAAATGTTGTATGATCATTAAAATTCCAAAGTTGTTTTGATCAAAATGATGAAAATCAAATTGAGAGATCAACTTAGGTGTTAAAATGATTATGTGATTGTTTTACATTGTGACTTTTTGTTTAAACACTTATGCAAATTTGTCAATTATGAATGAAAAATCTAACTCATGTGTCTTGTTTTTGTCAAACAGATGGAGAATCTCAAATTTGAGCCCAAGCATAATCTGGTTGCATGTTTGGATGAATCTATACCAGAAACAGAGGGGTATAGAGACATGATCAGATTTATTAGAAGAACCAAGTATGTGTATGCTATGTGTGCAAAGCCTGTGATATATGCTAGACTCATCAAGAGTTTTTGGAGAACAGCTGAGGTTGCAACTGATGAAGCTGGAGTTTCTGTTGTCAGAGGAAACATCACCAGAGATTTACAGTTGACTGTATCTGAAGAGTCTATCAGAACAGCATTAAGGATTGATGATGATGAGGCTGGTGCAACTGATGAGCTGACAACTGCTGAGTGCCAAGCTTGTTTTATCAATATGGGTCATCCTCCCATATTTCCCAAGGAGCAGTTTGTCAGAGCTAGACTGGGGAAGAAGTGGAAATTGTTATGTTATGTGATTCAACAATGCATGTCTAGAAGGAGTGCTGGGTTTGATAACTTTCCTTCTGACATCGCATCCCCAATTGTTGCTATTGCTGAAAACAAGCCTTTCAACATGTCGAAGTGGATTATGAAAGGGTTTGTATTCAATTTGGTGAAAGGCAAAAGGTTCAAGTTTCTAATGTATCCGAGATTCTTGCAACTTATGATTAATGTTGTTTATCCTATTATCAGAGAAGAAGGTTTTGCTGGAGGGATTTTATACACTGAGGACATGAACGATCTATCATACAAGAAGATGAGTATAGGAAATGTTGTAAATGTGGAAATGTTTGACTATATGCGGGATATAGCAAACAACGATGAAGATATTGAAGTAGTATATCATCACATATCAAATGGAGAGATTGTTAATCCATCAGACTTAGTTGATGAGGTGCCTGACAATTTGTTGGATGATCATGAGTATTTTGCTCGTCATCCAGAAGATGAGAATGAGTCTGAAAATGATGAGGATGAAGGAGAAGATGATAATGATGATAGTGATAATGATGGTGGTGATGATGGAAATGGTGATGATAGTGCTGAATCAGTTCCTGAGGAGGCAGAAAATGTTGAGGTTGATGAACCAATTGAGATGGTGACTGATGAACCTGTTGAGGTTGAGAAAGCTGCAGAAGAAATTGTTGTTGAAGTTCCTAAGGATATCACAGTGCAGTATGTTAGATCACGAAGATCGAAACCTGTGATTGATCCTATTTTTGTGGAGGAACCGAGTGTAATTGAAGATGTAAATGTGCCTGAGTTAGTGGACATTGTTCAGATTGCTAAAGAAGCTGCAGCAGAAGTGGAGACTGTAGCACAGACAGTTGAGGATACTGATGCTTGTGTGAGTGTTCCTGTTCCTGTTGATATTGCCACATCCCTCAAAGCAGCTGAAAACATTGAACAACCTTTGGAGTCTTCACCAAAAGTTGGTTCAAGTGTTAAAGTGAATGAAGATAAAGACAAAATAGTTGAGTTGGAAGAGATAGTAGCCAAACTCTTAGATGCAAATGCACAGTTGAAAACATCTAATGAAAGGAAGAAGAAGAGATTAGAAGAGTTTTGGGCTATTCATCAACAGAATTTGGAAACGTTCAAAGCATTAGATGCTGATCATGAAAAGATGAAGGCTGAGCATGACAAGGTGAAGGAAGATTACAAAGAGTTATCTGCTGAATGCAATACTCTAAATGCGGAAAAGGAAATGTTAGAAAAATGGTTGGAAGAAGCCAAACCAAAGAAATCTAGCTCTACATCTGATAAAGACTTTTCTGATGACGTGATGGAAGTTGCTGAACCTTCACAAGATACTAAAGTGTATTATACTAGAGCTCGTGGAACAAAGAATGTGGGCGAAAGGATTGATACACTAATTCCAATTCCCGATGAAGCTGCTGATCCTGTCAATCTTGACAAAGCTGAGGGAAAGCGTAAACTGGATGCTGTGCCTGAGATTATTGAAGAAGAGGTTAGTTGAAGAAAGCTAGAATAGAAGAAACAGTTCAGATTGAGCCGATTCAATCTGAATCTGTAATTGAAACTGAAGTATCTGAGGTAGCGAAGGTGGATGAGATTATGAAGGAAGTTGAAACTGATAAAACAGTTTAGATTGAGCCGATTCAATCTGAGTCTGTAGTGGCAAGTGAAGTGCCAGAGGTGGTTGAAGTAGCTGAGAATGTGCAAAGTGTTACTGAAGAAGCATTTCAGTTTGAGCCGGTTCAAACTGAAACTGCACCGATGATTGAGGCACTTGAAGATTTAGATGATATAGACTTCACTGATTCTGAGCCTGAAGCTAGTCCTGACGATGAGATACCTGCTGATCTTCCAGAACGTTTTGCTTACTTGGAGAAGATGAAATACAATCCAGTTTACTTGAATGGACTTACAGTGAGTCAAATCAATGAAGAGTATGAGAAGTGTTTGAATGCACAAGATAAGGTGACTGCTGATGAAAAGGAATTTGTTGTAGAAATGGGTGAATGGACACCTCTGCAAGAGAGCCTGAACATTGATGATTTACCTCCTGAAGAACTTTATAATCAAGATCCAGAGGAGATGTCAACCCGGAATATGCGCGAATGGCTGAGTTCGAGGAACTATCCTTTCAAAACATTGAAGAGGCTGAAACGAGAATCGCTGAAAAAGATAGTGGTGAGTTTTATGAAGACGGAAAAGATACACAATAGAATGTTTTTCTTGGATTACAATAATCCACAGTACTATGAGTTGACTAAGAGATACAAAGTGCTCGAACCCAAGGAGATTACGGTGATGGCTTTACCAGAAGATGCACACAAGAAGAGAAAAGAGCTGATAGACATGTTTCCAAGTGAGATGAAAGCGTATAACATTCCAGTGGATGTACGAGAATCATGGCACAAGTCTGCCACAACAGGTGATGTTGTGAGATCACTGCTGAGTAAGGGTCAGTCAGTTGCTGAACTACTTGATTCAATGATCGTGCCGGCCAAGTCCAAAAATGTGAAGATTATCGCTTGGAAATATAATGAAGTGCTTGATGCGTTTTTGATAAAAAGAGTTAATGGTTTGTGCGATGTTTATCAATATTACTCGAGCATTTTCAAGTTGCAAGTGCAAGATTTGAAGGAGTTGCACAAATTGAGATTGATTAATCACATGCATGCTGAGCGTGGTGACAAATGTGCAATGCTATTAGATGCCGGAATGAGCCGTTTGCCAAAGTTTTTGGAGTTTAGAGGACAACAAGAAGATAGTGAATATGTTAAAATGAAGAAAACGAAGAAAGCAAAGAAGTTGATTATGCGAGACATGTACTTGGAAGAGTTCTCAGACGAATACTTTGATAAAGTCACAAATCCGGGGTTGAAAGTGATTGAAGGTTCTCAAGCAACAAAGCCCATCTTGAAGGCGTTTTACAATCAGGAAACTTACGAGCTGAAACTGGTGCGTAATTTGGATGACTGGGATCAGGACATGATCACTTTATTTAGTACGTTTGAACTCAAACTACTACATCCATCTTACATCGACTTTCTCCGAAATTACAAGATGGAAAAGTTGAAAGATCCTGTTGCAGAAGAAGATCGGAGACTGTTTGTGATTATGATTGAGGTGATTGGGGCTGCTACTGAGAAAATCCGATTAAGGAAGGCATTGCTTAATGCTAACCTTGAGAAGATTGATATACCGGAGATCGAGTTCATGAGGGTGACGTCCAAGGGTACATTAGAGGTGAAGGTCAAAGGAAGGAAGAAACCGCATGTGTTTTATGCTAACATTGACTTTGCAGGTATTAACTTGGACTCGCTGAAAAGAATGAAAGATTGTGACATTTTGACGAATGAATCAAAGCCAAGACAAGCCAAGATTGCTGAGAAGTTCAAGTCTTGCATTGAGGAGGCTTTAAAAGAACAAGAAGATTATAAAGGAAAGCAGTTGCTGGATGTTAAAGACGAACCAGAAGAATGGTGAGAGATTGGAGCTGGAAAGCAAAAGATGAAAACTGTTGAAGATTGTCGAAGTCCAAAGATAAATCTTAGGGGGAGTACTGTTAGGGCTTATTTCCGTTTAAGATTTACTTTGTACTTTGTTTATACATTTTGTATAGTTTAGGGTTTATTTTGTATTTTCCCTAAATGTATTGTTGCATAAAGCATGTAGTAAGAGAATGTTAGAGAGAGAGTCTAGATCACAATTACACGTTAGAGAGAGAGTTAACTGTGTGTGATTTACATTCTCCTGCATTTTGTACTACAATATTTGCTTTGATCATCAATACAAAGAGAATTATTAAGTAATGAATTGTGTTGCTGATTGAACTGTGTTTGTGTACTAATCATTCTGATCATTGAGCGATATCGATCCAATTGAACCTATCAACCCTAATTTCCATAACTATTTATAGCCTAATGACACTTTGGACTAATGACAATTAGGACCCTAAACTTAGACTAAAACATGACAAATGGAAATTAATACTAATAAAACCCTAACGTTTAGTCTAATATATATTTTGACATTAAGACAAAATATATATATTACATAAAATACTAAAACGACGAAAACGATTAAATATATTTTGTTGACACAAAATATAGTTATTAACTGATAGGTTCAATTGGATCGATATTGCTGTAAATCAGAACGATCTAAGTACAAACACACAATTCAATCAACAACACAATCCATTACTAAATAATTCTCTTGTATTGATGATCAAAGCAATATTGTTGTAGTACAATGTGCAGGAGAATACAATCACACACACAATTCTCTCACTAGCGTGTAAGTTGTGATCTAGACTCCCTCTCTAACATTCTCTCACAACATGCTTTATGCATCAACACATTAGGGAAAATACAAAATTAACCCTAAACTATACAAACATGTATAAACAAAGTACAAAGTAAATCTTCTAACAGAAACGAGCCCTAACAGTACTCCCCCTAAGATTTAACTTTGGACTTTCAAAAACTTTTTCAGCTTTCAACTCTTGATCTTCTCTCAGAAATCTTCTGGTTCATCTTTGACCTTCAGCAATTCTCTTCCTTTATATTCATCTTGTTCTTTCAAAGCTTCTTCAATACATGACTTGAACTTTTCAGCGATCTTTGCCTGTCTTGGCTTTGAATCATTTGTAATAATGTCACAATCCTTCATGCGTTTCAGAGTGTCCAAAGAGATACCTGCAAAATCGATGTTAGCAAAAAATTTGTACTTCTAATGTACCCTTTGAAGTCACTCGCATAAACTCAATCTCTGGTATATCAATCCTCACAAGGTTAGCATTGAGTAATGCCTTCCTTAATCGGATTTTCTCAGTTGCAGCACCAATCACCTCGACCATTATCTCAAATAATCTTCTGCCGGATTCAGCAACTAGATCTTTCATCTTTTCCATCTTATTATTTCGAAGATAATCAATGTAAGATGGTTGTAGCAGCTTTAGCTCAAACGTACTAAACAATGTGATCATATCTTTGTCACAATCGTCCAAGTTCCGTACCAGCTTCAGTTCATAAGTTTCTGAATTATAGAAAAATCTCAGAATCAGCTTTGTAACTTGTGAACCATCTATCACCTTCAATCCAGGATTGGTCACTTTGACAAAATACTCATCCGAGAACTCTTCTAGATACATATCACGAACAATCAACTTCTTCTGCTTCTTTTTCTTCTTGTTTTCGACATAAATCTTGTCTTCTTGCTGTCCACGAAACTCTAAGAACTTGGGCATGCGGTTGATTCCGGCATCCAATAACATGACACACTTGTCTCCACGTTCAGCTCGAGAATGGTTTATCAACCTCAACTTATGCAATTCTTTCAAATCTTGAACTGGCAACTTGAAAATGCTTGAGTAATAATGATAAACATCACATAGCCCATTCATCCTCTTGATTAGAAACGCATCAAATATCTCATCATATTTCCAAGCAATGATCTTCACATCCTTGGACTTTTCAGGCACGATCATTGAGTCTAGTAAGTCAGCAACGAACTGACCCTTACTCAGCAGTGATCTAACAATATCACCTGTTGTGGAAGACTTGTGCCATGACTCTCGTACTTCCATAGGCATGTGATAAGACTTCATCTCGCTAGGAAACATATCAATTAGCTCTTTCCTCTTCTTATGGGCATCTTCCGGCAATGCCATCAACGGAATCTCATTAGGCTCCAGAACTTTGAACCGTTTGGTCAATTCAAAGTATTGTGGGTTATGATAATCTAAAAAGAACATACGGTTATGCATCTTCTCAGATTTTTGAAAACTAACCACAATTTTATTCAAGGACTCTTTCTTCAGCCTTTTCAACGTCTTGTATGGATAATTTCTGGATTGCAACCACTGACGCATATCTGTGGACGTCATCTCTTCAGGGTTTTGATGATATACTTCTTCCGGAGGAAGATCATCAATGTTCAGACTTTCTTGAAGAGGAGTCCACTCACCCATTTCAACTACAAATTCTCTATCATCACCCTCTACTTTGTCTTGCGCATTTATACACTTTTCATACTCCTCGTTTATTTGACTGACAGTGAGTCCATTCAAATAAACAGGATTATTTTCATTTTCTCCAAATACGCAAACCTTTCATCAAGATCAATGGGTATGACATCATCAGGATTAGCTTCCGGTTCAGATTATGTGAAGTCTACTTCGTCCAAGTCATCCAATGCTTCAATTGTTGGTGAAGTTTCAGTTTGAACCGGCTCAAACTGAAATGCTTCTTCACTTTCTTTCTTCACATTCTCACCTTCTATAACAACCTCGGGCACTTCAGTTGCCTGTACAGACTCATATTGAATCGGCTCAACCTAAACTGTTTCTTCAATTCTAGCCTTCTTTGCATGCTCATCTTCTTTAACCATCTCCGGTACATCATCCAGTTTACGTTTTCCCTCGGCTTTGTCAAGAATGACAATATCAGCAGCTTCATCAGGAATATGAATTGGTACTTCGACCTTTTCACCCACATCTTTAGTTCCTTGTGCTCTAGTGTAGTAAACTTTTATCTCCTTTGAAGGCCCTGTTACTTCCATCACTTCATCTGAAAAGTCTTTGTCAGATGTAGATCCAGATTTCTTCGGTTTAGCTTCTTCCAACCATTTTTCCAACATCACTTTTTCGGCATTCAGCGTATTACATTCAGCATAAAGTGTGACACCCCGCCCGGCGGCGGAAAACACCGGGCGCGTCAAGTGGATCGGATATCAAAGTACAAAGCACATGGCACACTAAAAGCATATTTTAATATTAATTAAGCAATAATGTCGTGACATAAAGAAGCATTCAATAGTCATAAAAACCGTAATAGAAACCGACAAATAAATATTGTTTATTGTCTTTTTATTCTAGGTCCGAAGCACCCTACGTGTCTTGAACCAAAACTGTATCAAACTTCACCTGAAAAACGTGTAAAATAAGTTAGCTAAAAAATTAGCTAGTGAGTAAAACACAATTAATAGTACATAGTATAAAATCCGAGATCATTATAGATTGTGTTTCGCAATCTCATGTGCATAGCAATTTCAGCATATATCTCAACCATGACCATAGAAACACATAGAAACAAGTATCATAGACCTCGCAGGGTTACCTTTAGCAACAAGTCATGAGGAACCAACTCATGTTACATTTATTGATAACCATCGTTTAACCGTCATTTAACCGTCTCGATATGTAAGTTATCAAAAATGTTTAAGCATCTAAGGGACATAGCAACGTAGCAACAAGCATCACATGTAGTAACTAGTAACATAGAATCAACCAAAGAATCGCCGGGTCAAAATCACCTATCAGGCCATTAATGTAGGTCGGCTTGTCAAGCCATTAGCGCTAACATCGTACCGGTGGAAATTACAAGATAATATAACTAATATTGACTATCACACAATTTTGCTACATGCGGCCAAACACGATTAACACATCTAATGATCTCATTTTCGAAAACAGAAACATCAAAAGAAACCGTTGTATTATAGAAACACGTATTTCAGCCCCAAAAACGTAAATAGTAAAAAGGGGAGTGAGTTTACTCACCTTGAAAAGTAATTACAATCGAACCGTTAGAAACGCAGCTAAAAACCACCGAGGGTTGCCCAAACATTAGTACCACCTAATTTATTGGGAAAAACCCTAACTTAGAAACGAAACAATAATAACAAGAATCAAAAGTCCGAGATCTAGGGTTTCAGATTTGGATTTAGGGTTTTAAATCACAAATTGGGAATTAGGGTTTTGAAATACAATTTGGGATTTAGGGTTTTGAAATACAATTTGGGATTTAGGGTTTTGAAATACGATTTGGGGATTAGGGTTTGAAATACAATTTGGGGATTAGGGTTTTGTACGAAACGTTGTAGTATTTTGTATTAAACATATTTTATACGAAACCATTTTTAGTTTTCTTGAAATATCATTTGTAAGTTGTAACCATGAACATTATTATTTGTATATATATATGTATTTGGAATTGTAAGTCTTTAAGCTTTAGAAAATATATTTAACTTAAAGAATATTATTTAGGTTATTAGAAAAATATGATTAAATGTTTAAAAAGTGAAAAATTAAGAAAGTGCAAGCAGTGGGTTTAGAACCCACGACCTATCCATCCATAACAACAATGCTTATCCACCAGACCAGAAAGTATTTTGTTGATAAAATTCGTTGTTAAATTGTTTTAACTTTTGATAACCATCAACACCCATTTCCCAATCAAGCCCTAGAACAAGAATCAATCCAATTCGTTTAATCCAGTTAACAAGATCGAAAACCAATAGAGGGCTTTTAATCTACGTTGAATCTTGATCATTTTTATGTATTATACTTACTTGATTGATGAATGAACAAGTCGATGAAAAGATGAACAAGATGCGACGGTTTGAAAATCAATTTACGATATTCCTGATGTTTTTGATGAAATTGGGATTTCCAGAAGCAAATGCGTGCAAATGGGAGAGTGTAGGTCAAATCAATTCAGTTATGGTGAACAAGAAGTTGTCGAAGGATTTGGAGGTTCATTACGAGCAAAGTTGATTAATTTGATGATTAATTTGGTGTTTTAACTGGAATTAAACATCGTAGACGGTTTGAATCAATCGTAGGATTGTTTTTATTAACCCAAATTACTGTTTTCGAGCGTTTTGGACGATTGAGTTGTGTGGGTTTTTGAAACCGGTTTTTAATTACGAATTGAACATGGTATTGGACGATTAAATGACAAATTGGACATGGTATGGGGTTCGAAATTTGATGATGAGGGTTTCTGGACGGTTTAAACGCACAAAAAGAAGTCGAAACATTAAATTTTAGTTCGCCGGAGCTCCGTCGGACGTAGCCGGAGGTTTAATCGGAACAACAGTGTTGGTCCCAATAACACTATTGAATCAGTAACTTGTGAAGATTTTGGATCAAAATGGTAAAATAGTGATGAACAAATGAAGAACACTCATAAAAACACAGATTTGATCTATAAAATGGATTGCATAAGATGTTTACATGGAAACCCCTCAATCACTAGCTCATTCAAGCCCCCCCCCCCAAAACCCTAATCAAACTAATCTATATATAGTGAATGTTCAATCCACTTAATTACATATTAACCCCCTAGACTTAGTTTAATTAGAAAATAACAAGTTAAAAGGCTAAAACATGTCTAAAGCTAGATTAAATATATTTTGTTGACACAAAATATATTTATTACATTAACGATCCTAGACATAAAACAACTTCAACGTCTTGACTCGGTTCTTCGTCTCTAACGCGCCATTTGACTTTTTACGTGGACTTTGACCGGACGTTGACTTTTGTTGACTTTGACTGTGTTGATAATATTAGACTACAATTCAGGTCCAACAATACTCCCCCATAGTCTATTATTATCAACGTCTTGCATCGTGTTCATGTGACACCCGGCAAATTTCGGTCAATATTCGTACTAGCTTAAAACGTGCTTATTATTTTGTGATGCGTCATTTTATTTAATTATGATAATTAATATGTTATTAAAGTTAGATAAGCCCATTTTTGTGCATTGTTTTGCAATTTGTGATTTTTGAAATTGCTTAATCGCGTAGCGGTTAAATACCCGGTAATGAACGTTGGTGACTGCCTGATAAATTTTAACAGTCCAATAATTGATATAATGCTCGAAATAGCATCAAATAATATATTTTGGGTGTGTGTAAGTGAAAACATAATAAAAACTAAAAGCGATGTATTTTATCCGATGTTTTCCCGATTATCGCGTGTGTTTCAGTTTTTGCCCGGTTTAACTACCAGTACACTACCCGGAATACAGTAAAATAATTATTAATATATTTTTGACTATTTTAAGTGTGAAATATTAATATTTGAAGTGTTGTAGTATAGGGTTTGAGATTTTAACAAAACTTGAAATTTACATTGGATTTAAATGTGTAGTGTTTTTATAAAAATTTTGTGGGAAATACCTATTTATTAAATCACCCAAACCGTCCACCCTACCCACTACCACCATATCTACAAGATTTCATGTCTAAATCTTCCATAAATCCCAACAAAATCTCTTACAAAGATCTTGATATCTTACAAAATCCAAGAAAAATATCATCAATCTCCTTAACCAACACTACACTCAATCTCTCTCTCTTTCTCTCCCTCTCTCTAAAACCGTCTCTTTCCTCTCTCCCCCTCCAATTTTCGGCCACAACTCCACCACCATTCTCCACACACTTTTCTTCCACTATCTTGCAAGATCTAAGGTCCTTGAAGGTGTTTGATGCATGTATGAGCATCCAAGAGGTGTTTAAAGGCCAAATCCATCTTCTTCATCTTTTTCTAGTGTTCATCAAGGGTATGAACTCTTTTCATTTTGATTTTTGTGGTTTGAATGTGTTCAAGATTGTGTTCTTGAAGTGTTGTTCACCAAACCTTAAACCAAAAGATGAATGTTTTTAAAATGGAAATGGGTTTTCAAAATGAGTGTGTGTTTGTGTCCGTAGGTATGTATATATATGTGTGTGTGTTTTTGATTTTTATAAACAAAGTTACATTTGTGTTAAATGGATGGTTTTAAAAGATTGATAAAGGAAATGAGATGATATGAATAAGTATATGTTAAGTATGATATGAAAATATGATTTTTATATATATATATGTATGTATGTAAAACCGTATGTATGTATGTGTGTATAAGTATATATTGGTTGAAATCATATAAAGCTTGTTGTGTATTTGCACTTAAAAAGGTTAGATCTTGATATGCAAATGTGTTTTAATGAAGTTATGATAATATTGTCACTAGATGATTATGAACACCATGAAAAAGTATTATGAACATTACTTGCAAAAATATGATCATATGGCATGAAGATGAAAAATGTTGTTTTTGTGAAATACTTATTACATGTTTATTTATGAAAATGGCTAGATGTAAGTATGAAAAGTAGTTTGTTATGATGATTTTGATATGATAAAATACATGATTTCTTAAAGTGTAAAATTGTTTTTAGATGTATGAAATATTGATGTAAGTAGTGATATATGATACTTGAAGGTTTAAAAAGACATAAAATGTAATTTTTATACATTTTTGCAATGATTTAAAAACTAAATTATATTCTGGAATAAAACATGTTTTTAAATATTTATGAACTTCATAAAACAAGTATTTTAAATGTATTATAAGAAAGATGTGATTAAACCTTACAAATAACGGTTTTTGATACAAAAACACGCGTAAAACGCACCGATTTTTGCTTAAAAATGTAAAATATGACAAAATGATATTTTAACAGATTCTTAAGTATATTTTTATGTAAAAATATGATATTTAAAGTTTGGTATAAAAACTTAGAGTTTTAAACTCAAAAACATGCAAACTATGTACCCGGAAAAGCCGGAAACGACGATTTTCGACTCTAAAACGTAATATTTTTGTAAACTGATTTAGATCAGAAACTTTGGACATATTTATAAGTTAACATACTGATCTAAAAGTATTTATAAAGTAATGACAAAAATACGGGTATTGGATTGCTTTCCGTGACCCGAAAACGCTCCCGAAAATGTTTAAAATTGACATGTTTAGCTAATATTGTGATTTGTATGAAAAATATATGAAATATGATTTTTGTTATGTGACTATATGTTTAGATATATATAATTTCATATGATTAATAAGTTGTTTATGAAAACGTGGTTAAATGTTCCGTTAAGTGTTAACCGTCATGTTGAAAGTTGCATACTAGTTAACTAGAGAAAAATGTATATTTTTCTAAGTGTTATGAACTTTAACCATGACATGAGAATATTAAATTATATTTTCCCAAGTATATGAATAATATTGGATAAGTAAAAGTGTTTGTTTTACTTAGAAAAGTTAAAGGACTAAATATGACTTTTATGTGTGTTATATGTGTTTATGTGATTAGTAGTATGAAAGCTAATCAAAGAATAACAAAGTGTGTTATTATATATGAAAATTAATCAAGGCAAAGATCACCAACGGGTCATTAAAATTAAGGGTTGTTTTTGTAAATGAAATGTTTTCCCATAAGTCTAGTTAGGTTTTGGTGAACAACCTACACGGTTTTAGACTTGATATATATGTGCATCTTTTGAACGGGTCCTTTGTGTATAGGATGTTCTTAGGTGGTGTTATTGTTGGGCTTATATGTTCTAGCTTTTGGCGTATTCACTGTGAGTTCTTCGGCCCCTTTTTGAATAACGTTTTATTTAACTGTTTTGGGGGAAAAACATGTATTTGTTTATAATGTTTTGATATGAATTGAGAGACCTGTGAGTTCTTCGGCCCCTTTTTGAATAACGTTTTATTTAACTGTTTTGGGGGAAAAACATGTATTTGTTTATAATGTTTTGATATGAATTGAGAGACCTGTGAGTTCTTCGGCCCCTTTTTGAATAACGTTTTATTTAACTGTTTTGGGGGAAAAACATGTATTTGTTTATAATGTTTTGATATGAATTGAGAGACCTGTGAGTTCTTCGGCCCCTTTTTAAATAACGTTTTATTTAATTGTTTTGGGGGAAAAACATGTATTTGTTTATAATGTTTTGATATGAATTGAGAGACCTGTGAGTGTCTCGGCCCCTTTTTTAAATAATGTTTTATTTAAATATTTTCGGGGGAAAAACATGTATTTTGTTTATGTTGTTTTTGATATGTATTGGGAGACGGGTATTGTTGTTGACCAAAATGATGGCATGAGTGTTTGATGATTTTACGCGTAATGCCCTCTCATAATCATTAATTTCTCTTGGAGTGAGAAACCACAGGTTATATTGGTAGATCTATCGGGATTGGAATTCCGCCCCTCGTGATCAGTCGCTTTGATCGTGTTGACATGCGGGGGAATATAAGTTGATTGTTGTGAGGGAACTTCGTTTCTTGGTTTGATTATGGACTCATGACTTTGATGATTCATTTGTCTCTGGGCCTAGCTAGCCCTTGACGTACGGTCTTGTTGATGTCTCAAAGCCAAGCATATCTATTGTGAATGAAAGATGACTTTACTTTGATTAAAACCCGAAAACTCACCAACTTTATGTTGACTCAGTTTTTACATGTTTTTCAGGTGCAAAGTGTTGGGCATGGGAATTTGTGGAAGGATAGTTTTTGGACTACAAACTCCACATTTGGTTTATGTGTTTTGGGACCGCTTTGTTTAAAATTTTGTTTGGTTTTACTTCAAACAATCTACGCTTTATTAAGACAATATTGTATTTTATTTTCTTAATGAAAAATTGTGGGATATTGATGTATCAACATTAACACTTTTAATTACCTTTTAAATTAATGTGGATGTTTGCTTTATAATTAATGGGTGCCAACTTCGTTCTAAGCACCAAATACCCGTGACTTCCGCTGCAACGATTTTTGGGGTGTGACAGTTCAGCACCGATAAGTCAATACCGTTGGATCTTCAATTTGGTAAGCTTCAGTCTTAATTTTTGATCCAACAAAACTCCCCCAAGACTTATGCTTGCCAAATTATGTTGCTGAAGATCTTTATCTCACAATCTCCCCCATTTTGTATGCTCCCCCATTTTGCGTGCTTCCTTTCGTAAAATCTGGAACGGCTTTCCAACAATCTTTTCTTGAGTGCTTTAGAAGATGTAGGAGGAGGATTCCTAGCTCGGTATCTTCTACAAACTTTGAGGAACAGGTTCTCTGGTAGGATGCTTTGCTCAACTGATGATCGGCCATCACTTGCAGCAAATATCTGTAACGCAATCACAAACAAAATCTCGAGATTTCTCATTAGATCATTTCATTAAACAAAATAAACCCGTGTTTATTTGTGTATGAAAACAAATGAACCCGTGTCCATTTGTGCGTGCAATTTCCCGTGAAATGCATGTGAAAATGATAACATTTTAATAGCATAATATGGAAGACTTGAAAATAATTTGAAATGAAAATCTTTTTGGATTTTTTTTTTAACTAATAAAATTTAAAAATTCGGAAATGAGAGGACGAGTCCGACAAGATCACAAATATTTTAGACAAAGAGAACACATCCCATAAGGTACACACGACCAACAAGACTCAAGAACCCAAACATAAAATAAAATAAAATAAAAACTTCATGAAAGGATATCAGATAATGCATTTCGAGCAACCATCCAGAGAAACAAAGACTTGGCTAGATTGTCAATATGTTTGTCCATTTAAACCCATGCCTTGTTCCTTTCAACAAGCAACCTGTGACGATCTTATCATGTTTTGGTTCGATTTGAAGAAACTCGGGCAACTCGGTCCCCACAAACATCTTGGTAAAAAGAACTTGTCCTATCATCAGGGTTTATTGAGCAATATGATTGACTTTGCTTGAATTTCTTGAATCAATTTTTGAATATTGATCAATTTATGAGCCACTTTTGACATTCTGCATTTTTACATTTTTGGGAGTGGAGCTTGTCAGCAATTGATTCTTTTGAACACATTGCGACTTATTATTTGGGAAACTCAAATAGTTCAGAGCTCCAGGTCTATACCGACGTATAACAGAGGAGATAAACATTTGAGCATGCTCGGTGAATCTTCAGGTCAATACTTCCGTATAGCAGAGAAGATCCACCAACTCCAGGTCAATACTTCCGTATAGCAGAGGAGTTAAGCACTTTTGACTCAATACATTCTGAGGAGTTAACAAGTAACTCACTCAGAGGTTTTTCTGAAGAGCAACACTAGCAGCTTTTTTTATTTTGTTTTGCTAACTAGAAACTCAATTCAGGGCTAGGGTGTGGGTGATTTGGGATATTTTGGGAAAATCAAAGCAAAGATTTGACACTCTCAACCCATTTCTGACAAGGACTTGTAACTTTGTGCAGGCCAATCATGTCAAGGAGATAATCCTCATTGTCGAGTTCTTGAACTTAGTTTGATCACAGAATTGCTGTCTAATTGTATTCGGGCTGAGCCTATTGACACATCATTACACAAATCAATGTCCTCCTTTAGGTGCTTTCCACACAAACCTGAAACCTTCAAAAGACATAAAATATTTACACAGAACGAATTTTGGACAAAAGATATTCATTTTTGATATTACTCCCCCAAAATTTCTATTTCAGCACAAAATTGAAATTTTTAAAGACACAAGAGCGACCTCAAAAGGATGAGAAAACTTGATCAAAAATACAAGTAAAAATGTTAGACTCCCATTTTTTAATTTTTTTTAATCCCTTTTTTTTTTAACTATTTACAATATATAAAATAGAAAATACCAAAGAAACGTCTTCCATATTACTCTATCAAAAGATTATAAATGAGATATCAAGAAAAATGCTGTGGCAGTGAAAATCAAATAAAGATCCAGAATGTGGATAAGATACCAGAACCATAACCTGTTTGTTCCGCCTTAAAATTTGAATAAGGAACATTTTCTGTCAGTAAACCGGATTACTAACAGTCCTCCTGAAATGTTCCTGCACTCATCAACAGATTAGTTAGAAAGGGGAACCCAGGCCATCGTAGTCCTGGGCGTTCCATTTTCATCAGTGTAAGACACTTGTCTATGCACACAACTTGTTCTCGTATCTATCCTCATTTCCTCTTTTCTTTTAATTTGCCAAATTTGTTTAGATTCAAACAATTTCGATTTGAAAGAGTTAAATTTGGAAATCATTTTCTGTTTAAATCCCGAGGAATAAGACTTTGGTTTTGATGATTTTGTCACATTCATCTTTGAATCATGTGAAACCGGCTTCACATGAGAAGGTGGGGATGGAATGTTCGTCATCCGACCTTTCAAAGATGTATGATTCTTACCTTGAAATTCAAATAAACAAACCTTTTTACCTTTACCAAGTGGAGGATTCTTTCTAGACTCTGATCCGGAGAAGCAAAGTTGTTTGCCTTTACCGTCCGAAGCATGTCCTTTGGGGCATTTCTTGAGCACATGATCATCCTTTCCACACTTGAAGCAAGCCTTGAATGGCTTTTGATGCTTGACTGGCCAGTGTGGAGCAGCTGGGGGTGGGGCTTTCTTTGAACTTGATGCAACTTGTTGGAAGACTTGTGGCTTCTTTTGTTGAGTTGTGGTTTGTCGGATGGGAGATGAGATCTTCACTTGCTTGTTCTCAAGTCTTTTACAAACTTGAGATATGATGGATGGAGGTGAAGGCTTTTTCTTTTGAGCTTTTGATGGAAGACTGACTTGTTTTGCAGCTGGAACTGAGATCCGGATTTGTCTTGATTTGGGTTTTGGAAGCATTTCAGATTTGACAGTTGCAGATGACATCTTGATCTTTGAATCTCCATGACTCTCCTTTGTCTTTGATTCATCATCAGAACTTGTCCAGTCTTCAATAAGTACCTCTGCTTCCAACGGATCTTGATTGATGGCTTGATGATTACATGAATCCGGCTTTATCTCTTCCTTCGCAATCAGGACAGGCTCAAAAGTAGGAATTTCACCTGCTTTAAACTTGTCAAAGAAGTTAGAAGAAACAGATTGTACAGATTTACTAACACCGGAAACTGAACAATCATTGGTTTGACTGACAACATCCAGTTTACTGTATCCAATACCAGTCGGGGACTCATAATCATCTCGCACCTCTTTAAGATTCACATTCTCCAATCCTGCATACAAACTATCAGTATCTTTCTTAATTATTTCATGAATCAACTCATTGGTCGAGTGTGGAATTGGTGTAGGAGAGTAACAGTAAGTGCTGGGAGGAGGATATACAAAAGCCTTATCTTCATGACCCAACCCAGTCTTAATACGAGCCCCCCGTTGGCTTTTGATTAAATCCTCAAGTTTCATCCCCGAAATTGTCCATTTTTCGAGTTTCGTTTGCAACTTACTGGTTTCAAACTCAGCCAAGGCGACACGTTCAGTTAGCATATTGACTTCCACATTACTTTTCAAAAGATTTGTTTTCAAATGTTCATTTTCTTTCAAAGCTTCTCTTAATTTGACAAAATATTTTGACTCGTTAAGTTTAAGTTCTTTATTTACCTGAGTCAAATATTTTTCATTTTCGATTAACAATTTGTTAGCTTCATAAATACCAAATAAACGAGTTCTGCAATCAGAAGAACACATATCCTGAACTGTCTCGTATGGAAGCACCATGATGATTTGTTCAGAAGCAAGAGCCTTCTCGCAGTTGCAGACTCTGGTATTTGTCTTTTGTTCATCCTCCTTCTCAGCATCACAAGCTTTATCATTTAATTCTGCTCCATCTTTACCCACTGATGCCTGCTTAATCTCCCCTTGTACCTTTTCAATTTCAGGTTTCGGTAAACCTTTGAAATTGGAGGTAGAAACTGATTTCTCTTTTGGTTTCTCTTTGGAGATTGAGGTGATCTTTGAATTCAGAGACATCGCTTCATCGTACTCACGACGTTTGATATCCAACTCCATTTCTTTTAATTTGTTCATCACCTCCACCAGTTTGTAATCAGTAAATCCTCTTTCTCTTCTCATCGATTTTCCATGTGAACTCCACTTTGGTGGAAGAGAGTCAAGCAATCTCTTAACCCGTTCATGATTTCTAAGTTCTGGATCATGCTTCTTCAGGTTATTTGCCACCATCACAAATCGATCGAGAAACTCAGGCATCCTTTCATTCTTTAAAACTACAAAATTATCAAACCGGCTTTGTGCCATTGTGAGATCATCAGATTCGAATGATTTAAAAAGTTCTGCATAAGCCATTTTTTTTAATCGAAAACCCGTTTAAAATTTGGCCTAAAAATAAATTTTAGAAAGTCCCGGCTACAGATAAAACTTTCGTCTCAACAAACAAACTTTGGCCCAAAAACTAACAATATAAAAACCCGGCCACTGACAAAACTTTTTCAACTTAAATGAAGATCCAATTTTGACCCAAAGATTGACAAAATAAACACCCGGCCAAAAGACAACCAATTAAAAGCACGGCCCAAAAATTTTAAAACTAGAACTCCCGGCCAAAGACAAAACAATTTTAACTTAAATGACAAATTTTGGCCCAAAGATTAACAAAATAAACACCCAGCCATAATTTATCATGCAGTTACATCCTGTTTTGTTTAAACACTCGACCCATTATGTAGTCCTCTTAACAAATATGACTGGTCTAATTTGTCAGCCCAAATTCGCAGCCCAAAACTGCTGCCCAAAACCGCAGCCCAAACACTTACGGCCCACTTTTAATAATCGGCCCAGTTAAAGTGTCTTCAGCCCATTAGGTCACAACCCTATTTTCTTCCCTTTTTTTTTTAAATTCAGCCGCACTTTTAAACAAACACAAACACACACTTACACACACAACATCTACACAACCACAAACAAGATCTTGTTCTCTCTCTCTCTTCCAACTCTCTCTCTCTGCTTTCTTCTTTCTGTTAATAAACACACAACACAAACACTTTGATTCTTCAAACCCACACACGAGTACAAACCCTTCTCTTCTTGTTCTTTAAGCAGACAACATCAACAATATTTAAAGATCTGCTGCTGCTCTTCTGTTCATTCTCAAGAAACAAAAAACAAAAAAAATCTTCAAACACCTACACAACAACTCCACATAACAACACAAATTTCATCTCTCTCTCGTCACACTCTCTCTGGCTCTATCTCTCTCTCACGTTGAACTCATACACACACATCATGAACATCAATATCACAAACTTAATCAACACAGCAGCACAACATCATCCCTTCATCTTGTCTCTCTCTCTATTCTAACACACAATAACATCGAACTGCAGCTGCTGCTTTCTTGTCGGTCTCAAGAACACAAACACGAGTTGCTGCTGCTGCTATAACAACATCAACAACATACATACATCACAAGATCTGAACAACTTTCTTCGTCTCTCTCACTCGATCTCACTTCCTGCTGCTTCTTTTGTTGAACACACAACACAAACAAAACGACCGATCTGCCGCTGCAACTTGTTCTTGTTCACATTCAGCACAAACAAACAACAGCAGCTGCTGCTGCTTCTTCTTCTTCTCTTTTCCGTATACAATATGGTAGGGTGTTAGTTTTTGACGATGTGTTTGAAAAGGTGTTGGTGATGGATCTGGTGGGGGTATGGATTTGGTTAAAGAAAAACGAAATGGTTTGGTGTGATGTGTGCGGCAGTTGGTTATGAGATAATGGTATGGTTATGTGTTTAAGGTATGGTTAAAGTGTGGGAAATGGTTTTTAAAGTTTGACAGATTGTTTAAGTTGTTGGGATGGGCTATGGATTTGACTTGGTTTTGATTGTGGTTTAGGGTTAAGGGTTAAAGATTTTAAAAAATGTTTTGGTTGTTTTGGTTTGTGGTATTGTTGAAATCTTAAAATATGTTTAAGGTATTGTTAAAATCTTAGATCTAGATGTTTAGTTCAGATCTAAAAAAAAATTAATGTTTGTTGGTTTTGGTTGTTGGTTATGGTAATGGTTTGGGTTATGGTGTTGTGGTTAAGGTTGGGTTATAGATCTGAAACTTGTTGGTGCAGGAACGTGTAAAAAAAATAGATTCGCTCAGATCAGGATAGTGTCGGGCGAACTTATAGGTTCGCTAAGAACAACTGGCGAATCTATGCAAAAGCTTGGTATAGATTCGCTCAAATCAGGATAGTGTCGGGCGAACTTATAGGTTCGCTAAGAACAACGGGCGAATCTATGCAAAAACTTGGTATAGATTCGCTCAGAATTTTGAACTTTCGTTCAGATATTAACCAGATTCGCTGTTCTTGCAGATTTGAAGATTTGAAGAACACCAAGAACACACACACACTGTGTGTGAGAGAAAAGTCTCAGATCTGAAATTTTCTTCTATTTTCTTGTAGATCTGAACTTGTAGATGTCAAATATGTTGCTAAAAACACCAGATCTGATGAATGTTGAAGTAGATCTGATGAAAATATGAAGATTCAAACTCAGATCTACTTTCTCTCTCTTAAAACCCAACTCTCTCACTAAAATTTCTTCACAAATCTTCAAAATCAGTAACTAATCTTCATAAACATGATTCAATTGGATCTCTCTTAGGCTCTGATACCAATTGTTGGTCCCAATAACACTATTGAATCAGTAACTTGTGAAGATTTTGGATCAAAATGGTAAAATAGTGATGAACAAATGAAGAACACTCATAAAAACACAGATTTGATCTATAAAATGGATTGCATAAGATGTTTACATGGAAACCCCTCAATCACTAGCTCATTCAAGCCCCCCCCAAAACCCTAATCAAACTAATCTATATATAGTGAATGTTCAATCCACTTAATTACATATTAACCCCCTAGACTTAGTTTAATTAGAAAATAACAAGTTAAAAGGCTAAAACATGTCTAAAGCTAGATTAAATATATTTTGTTGACACAAAATATATTTATTACATTAACGATCCTAGACATAAAACAACTTCAACGTCTTGACTCGGTTCTTCGTCTCTAACGCGCCATTAGACTTTTTACGTGGACTTTGACCGGACGTTGACTTTTGTTGACTTTGACTGTGTTGATAATATTAGACTACAATTCAGGTCCAACAAACAGGGCTTCACGCGACAGGGGGGTATAAAGTATTTACAGGACAGCCCCCTGATGTTTGATTTGTTTGCCCATTTGGATTTATAACTTAAATAATAGTTTAAAGCTTGTCATTTTTCACCCAAAGTTAGTTATATATGTATTTTAACTAACTAACTTAACTAAATTGAAACGTAACAATTATATAAGTGAGGTTATTATAGTTTTAGCTCGTTTACACCATTAAAAGACTATTTCGAGACTTAGAATCGTTTTTGTTTAACATTTTCAATAGTTTTCCTTTTTCGAACTATATATATATTTATTTATATATATATTCTGAGTTTTAATGCTCCAACAATATTTATTTGATATACGTGAATGTTTTGTGATGTAAATACGATTATTTAATTGAAACGTGAATAACGTAAAATTCAATGCGTTTATTCGTAACAATAATAATAAACGTTACCTTTTGAAGAAAATAAATACGATTACAATTTAAAGGTTATTACTTCGGGTTCGAGTCGGGCATTTGGGTTCGGGTTTGGGGCAGATGTCACAGTCTCCGCTCCTTATAGAAATTTCGTCCCGAAATTTACTCAAACCGAAGTAGAAGAGGATGAAGCAAAAAGGTGCGGATACTTAACCTTCATTTGGTTTTAAATTCATGTTCACATTTTGAGTTTCAACGATCATTATTGGTATCTGATTATGTTTGAGTTGTTTGACTTCACGGTCCATAATTTCCAATATTCGTTCAATAAATTGCATCGATTCATTATATGCACAATGAGATTTTTATCGGATAAGCACTTCTTCAGATTAGAAACATGAAACACAGGATGAACACTGCTCACTTTCGTAGAGAGTTTCATCTCGCAAGAAACTCTTGAGGAGATGAGCATTTTGATTGAGACATGATTTTAAATAACGAGATTAAGAAGTTATTTATTTTTAATTTGCTTTGTCTCATTGAGGATTGTTTATTTAACTCTTTTCACTTATAAGAGTTCGGTTGAACTATTTGTCTGTAGATTCGAATAAATTTTATTTGTTACTCAATATAGGAATAGAATAGGATACCAACTTGCAAATGAAATATTTCAAGTAGGTGGATTTAGAATTATTTAAATGATCATCGAGAATACTCGTGATTAATAGAATGTTTGAAACGAATTAAGTAACCTTACACATAATTAAGTGGCTTATATGCAATTTAAAATGAGTAAACAAGTCAAATGAAAATAAAATGATTAAGTATGGCCTAGCTACACAAGACAAAACTTACTATAGTTCCCATGCACCAACTTTCATAATTTCGTGTGCACCCGTAATTACTTCAGTTTTTGCATGGACTCCACAGTTCATTCGATCACGTGTTAGTCGGAAGTACACAATAATTTTAGGTTAAAATAATGATACGTATAGGTATTGTTATCATATTTGATAGAAATAGTACTTGGGAAAATCATATTAAGATGATAAGTAGATTGATGATTCAGAAGAAACTAACGTCCTTTAGGTAGACATTGCTCATATAAATAACTTTGTTCAACGATATAGATAGTCAAATTCGAGTATTTGGATAGTAACACTTAAGTTTGTGAAAATCGACTCTATACGTGTAAGATGTAATTATCTAGGTTTTCTGATATTGACCAGTTCATAAGAATTAAACGATGGTGTACATGTAATAATATAGTTTATTGGGATCTTTAGAAAAATTAGTTTCAAGAAAATTGATAATGCGGATAATTCAATTTATAGTTCGAATGAATAGATCACTTAGTTCCAATTGGATTTAACTTTTAAGGTGTTTGTATTTATATGACCGATAGCTTTAGGTAAACCAGATGTAGGGGGTAAATAAGTTTATAAGAGATGATATTGTTTCTTTTTTTTTTTATAATGTATTTTTTAAAAAAAAAACTAAGAAGTTGAAAGTTTTGATCTTTACCATAGATAAGAGGATCGTTTTGAAAATAAACGACACAATGTAAGTTATAAGTACTTGGTATTGGAAAAACAGAAGACATGGTGTTTGTTACAAGTCTCTTTGTCATATTTGAGAAAACGGGAAAATGTTTGTGTAAATATTTGGCCGACGTTTGAATGACCACACTTTTTAAAGGAATTATTCATCACGAAATTTATATGTATGTATATATATATCCATTTATTTATTATTATTATTTTTTTTATAAGATACTAAGACCAAAAGGTTATTAAATTTTTTTAAAAATATATATATGTATATATATTTGTTTGGGAAAATAAGAAAATTATTTTAATAGAATCGAATACCGTTAGTTTTACAAAGTCCATTGATTACACGTTGTGTTAGGGTAACGAGTTTATAAATGAAACACATTGGGTTTGGATTAGTTCATGAAGACTAGTTGCGTAGAATTTCGTTGGTGGTCATATGTATAGATGAAAACATTTAATTGAATGAGTTAGAGAATAGTTGTGTAGTGAGTTCTCGTTAGGTTTGGATAACGAATTCATAGATAACATTGTCTAGTTGGTTAACGAGTACTTGTTTTGGTGGTTAGTTCATAATTTGATAGTAGATTTATAGTTGTACAATGGATTAGAAATTGGATTAGAATCTTATAGTTAGATGAGTAGTTTTGAAACTATTTGAGTATAGAAGTCAAGTTGAAATATTTTGAGGGTAGACGTTCGATTCAAATACATTAGTTTATATGAATAGTAGAATCCTTTAACTTTTATTTAGTTATGGAAATTAGCCTTGACTAAAATTTAGAAATCATAACGAACCTTTGATTGGAGAGTCGATAACTGATTTAGGATTAGAAGTACGACTTAGAATCGGTAATCGATATATGCATTATATGCATGATCTGAAGTTTTGGATAATTCGATTTAGATATGTCTTAGTTTTGATTTGAAGTGTTTGGTTTACAACGGTGTAATTGTGTATATGGATATGCTAGCGAGTATATCGCACAAGTATTATTGTAGCTTAGAAAACAAATGGAATGATGAAACGTAGAATAAACACGGTTTTGTAGCAACATCTTTGACCGATAGAAACATCCGATGTAATAATAGCAACTCGTTCCACTTAGAACATCATAGAATCTTTTGAAACATACCATAGAAAATCAAGTAGAAGCTTTAGAAACTTTAGAAATTTCGATTAAATGAAATAGTTATAGTACTTAAAACATCATAGAATCCTCTGAACATATCATAGAAAATCATTTAGAAACTTTAGAAACATTAGTAAATGAAATTGGAATATTAGTTGAATCGCTATAAAAATTCATAGAAAAAATTATAAATCATAGGAATGAAAATCATAGAATCATTAAGAAAATGAAATTTCAACGGCTTAGGAGTGTGTCTTGGTTTTGGACACTAATGACTTATCAAAGTGTTAAGTTCGTTTTCAACGTATTCGAGGAAGCGTGCTTTAGCCTATAGGTTCACACTCATCTCGTACATCCCCAGGTAAGCATACAGGTCTCTTAAAGAGATTTATACGAAATGCTTTGCCTTAGACAGGATGTCCGTGATACAGGCGTTCCCCCTTCCGGATTGCACACGTTCTCACGTTTTCAAACTTACTTAAGACGATGACGAGATTTCACAAAGAGAAGATCCCAATCACACAGACGAGTCTCTTGTAGCTCCTTCGCGAAATCGGATAAGAAACGTGATTAAGAAAAGCATAGAAAGGTTCGTAGAAGGAAAACAAATAAGTTCAAAAGAATTCCTAAGTACATCTATTTGCACTAAGGACTCTTAGGTTATAGTCTAGGACGGTGTGTTTCTAATACCCTATCCTAGTTCCCTATAACCATGGCTCTGATACCAAACTGTGACACCCCGCCCGGCGGCGGAAAACACCGGGCGCGTCAAGTGGATCGGATATCAAAGTACAAAGCACATAGCACACTAAAAGCATATTTTAATATTAATTAAGCAATAATGTCGTGACATAAAGAAGCATTCAATAGTCATAAAAACCGTAATAGAAACCGACAAATAAATATTGTTTATTGTCTTTTTATTCTAGGTCCGAAGCACCCTACGTGTCTTGAACCAAAACTGTATCAAACTTCACCTGAAAAACGTGTAAAATAAGTTAGCTAAAAAATTAGCTAGTGAGTAAAACACAATTAATAGTACATAGTATAAAATCCGAGATCATTATAGATTGTGTTTCGCAATCTCATGTGCATAGCAATTTCAGCATATATCTCAACCATGACCATAGAAACACATAGAAACAAGTATCATAGACCCCGCAGGGTTACCTTTAGCAACAAGTCATGAGGAACCAACTCATGTTACATTTATTGATAACCATCGTTTAACCGTCATTTAACCGTCTCGATATGTAAGTTATCAAAAATGTTTAAGCATCTAAGGGACATAGCAACGTAGCAACAAGCATCACATGTAGTAACTAGTAACATAGAATCAACCAAAGAATCGCCGGGTCAAAATCACCTATCAGGCCATTAATGTAGATGGGCTTGTCAAGCCATTAGCGCTAACATCGTACCGGTGGAAATTACAAGATAATATAACTAATATTGACTATCACACAATTTTGCTACATGCGGCCAAACACGATTAACACATCTAATGATCTCATTTTCGAAAACAGAAACATCAAAAGAAACCGTTGTATTATAGAAACACGTATTTCAGCCCCAAAAACGTAAATAGTAAAAAGGGGAGTGAGTTTACTCACCTTGAAAAGTAATTACAATCGAACCGTTAGAAACGCAGCTAAAAACCACCGAGGGTTGCCCAAACATTAGTACCACCTAATTTATTGGGAAAAACCCTAACTTAGAAACGAAACAATAATAACAAGAATCAAAAGTCCGAGATCTAGGGTTTCAGATTTGGATTTAGGGTTTTAAATCACAAATTGGGAATTAGGGTTTTGAAATACAATTTGGGATTTAGGGTTTTGAAATACAATTTGGGATTTAGGGTTTTGAAATACGATTTGGGGATTAGGGTTTGAAATACAATTTGGGGATTAGGGTTTTGTACGAAACGTTGTAGTATTTTGTATTAAACATATTTTATACGAAACCATTTTTAGTTTTCTTGAAATATCATTTGTAAGTTGTAACCATGAACATTATTATTTGTATATATATATGTATTTGGAATTGTAAGTCTTTAAGCTTTAGAAAATATATTTAACTTAAAGAATATTATTTAGGTTATTAGAAAAATATGATTAAATGTTTAAAAAGTGAAAAATTAAGAAAGTGCAAGCAGTGGGTTTAGAACCCACGACCTATCCATCCATAACAACAATGCTTATCCACCAGACCAGAAAGTATTTTGTTGATAAAATTCGTTGTTAAATTGTTTTAACTTTTGATAACCATCAACACCCATTTCCCAATCAAGCCCTAGAACAAGAATCAATCCAATTCGTTTAATCCAGTTAACAAGATCGAAAACCAATAGAGGGCTTTTAATCTACGTTGAATCTTGATCATTTTTATGTATTATACTTACTTGATTGATTAATGAACAAGTCGATGAAAAGATGAACAAGATGCGACGGTTTGAAAATCAATTTACGACATTCCTGATGTTTTTGATGAAATTGGGATTTCCAGAAGCAAATGCGTGCAAATGGGAGAGTGTAGGTCAAATCAATTCAGTTATGGTGAACAAGAAGTTGTCGAAGGAGTTGGAGGTTCATTACGAGCAAAGTTGATTAATTTGATGATTAATTTGGTGTTTTAACTGGAATTAAACATCGTAGACGGTTTGAATCAATCGTAGGATTGTTTTTATTAACCCAAATTACTGTTTTCGAGCGTTTTGGACGATTGAGTTGTGTGGGTTTTTGAAACCGGTTTTTAATTACGAATTGAACATGGTATTGGACGATTAAATGACAAATTGGACATGGTATGGGGTTCGAAATTTGATGATGAGGGTTTCTGGACGGTTTAAACGCACAAAAAGAAGTCGAAACATTGGATTTAAGTTCGCCGGAGCTCCGCCGGACGTAGCCGGAGGTTTAATCGGAACAACAGGGCTTCACGCGACAGGGGGGGTATAAAGTATTTACAGGACAGCCCCCTGATGTTTGATTTGTTTGCCCATTTGGATTTATAACTTAAATAATAGTTTAAAGCTTGTCATTTTTCACCCAAAGTTAGTTATATATGTATTTTAACTAACTAACTTAACTAATTTGAAACGTAACAATTATATAAGTGAGGTTTTTATAGTTTTAGCTCGTTTACACCATTAAAAGACTATTTCGAGACTTAGAATCGTTTTTGTTTAACATTTTCAATAGTTTTCCTTTTTCGAACTCTATATATATATATATTTATTTATATATATATTCTGAGTTTTAATGCTCCAACAATATTTATTTGATATACGTGAATGTTTTGTGATGTAAATACGATTATTTAATAGAAACGTGAATAACGTAAAATTCAATGCGTTTATTCGTAACAATAATAATAAACGTTACCTTTTGAAGACAATAAATACGATTACAATTTAAAGGTTATTACTTCGGGTTCGAGTCGGGCATTTGGGTTCGGGTTTGGGGCAGATGTCACATAAAGCTCTTTGTAATCTTCTTTCAATTTCTCATACTCCGAATCAAGTTCTTTAAAGTCCTTCATATTCTTTACATTTGTTTCTCTGAACTCATTCAATCTAGCCTTCTTTCGCTCATTCGAAGCCTTTAGCAACTCATTTTCTTTCATCAGATCTTCTACCAAGTTATTCAGACGTTCGATCTCTTTGTCTTTTTCAATCAAAATATCAACTGACAGAACTTTTGGTGAAGACTCCAAAGGTTGTTCAATTGGTGGAGTTGTAGGAAAAGATGTTGTGGGAACATCTACTGGATCAGAACAAGTAACACCAGCATCAGCATCATCAACTGTCTGTGCAACAGTCTCCACTTCGGCAATTACTTCTTGTGCAATCTGAACAACATCCACTTGTTCAGGCACACTCACATTTTCAAACATACTCTGCTCCTTAACAATCATAGGCTCAATCACAGTCTTAGATCTTCGTGATCTAGAATAATGTACTGTGATATCCCTAGGAGCATCAATAATAACATCTTCTACTTTTGTTACAACTTCAACAGGTTCATCAACCTCTATATGTTCAGTCACAACAGGTTCATCAACCTCAACTTTCATTTCTACATCTTCTTGTTCTGCCTCCTCAGAAACTGATTCATCACTATGTTCAGTAACATCATCATTTCCATCATCATCATCATCATGATCAGATACTTCTTCTTCTTCTAATTCAGAATCACTTTCTTCTTCTTTTGGATAGCGAGCATTATACTCATCATAATCAAGTAGGTTATCTGGCATCTCATCTACAAGGTCAGACGGGTTCACAACTTCTCCTTGAGATATATGATGATACACTTCTCCAATATCTTCATCATTGTTTGTTATATCTCTCATATAGTCAAACATTTGTACCTCTGCAACATTTCCAATACTCATCTTCCTATAAGATAGAGCATTCATATCTTCAGTATATAATATTCCTCCTTCAAAACCTTCTTCTCTTATTATAGGATGAGCAATGTTAATCAACAGTTGCAAAAACCTCGGATACATCAAATACTTGAATCTTTTGCCTTTAACCAGATTGAAGATAAAACCCTTCATAATCCACTTAGACATATTGAATGGTCGATTCTCAGCAATTGCAACTTTGGGAGATGCAATGTCTGATGGAAAGTTGTCAAATCCAGCACTTCTCCTTGACATACATTGCTGGATGACATAGCATAAAAGCTTCCATTGTTTTCCCAATCTTGCTCTAACAAACTGATGTTTGGGAAATATGGGAGGATGTCCCATATTGATAAAACAAGTCTGACATTCAGCAGTTGTTAGTTCATCAGGAGCACCAACTTCATCTTCATCAATCCTTAATGCAGTTCGGATGAACTCTTCAGACACAGTTAACTGTAACTGTCTGGTAATGTTTCCTCTAACCACAGGTATACCAGCTTCATCAGTAATTACCTCTGCAGTCCTCCAGAAACTCTTGATAAGTCTTGCATACACAATGGGTTTGGCATACATTGCATACACATACTTTGTTCTTCTCAGGAATCTGATCATATCTCTATACCCTTCTGCTTCTGGTATAGATTCATCTAACATAGCAACCAGATTATGTTTGGGTTCAAACTTGAGATCATTCATCTGTTATGACAAAACAAGACATATGTGAAGACTTTTTCATTCTCAAATAACATAATTTGCATAAGAATTTAAGCATACAGAAACAATGTAATAGTTCACATAGACATTTATCACTTAAGTTAATTCAACAATCTGATTAATTATCATTTTGTTTAACAAACACTTTGTGTATCAATGATCATGTAAATCTTATACATTTAACTGTTTAATAAACTCAAGCACAAATTTGTTGTTTGCAAAGTGAATTTGTATATCATGTTTCATTTTAGTTTTAACCTCAGTTAATGACATAAACACCACATGATTCATTATTAGACATCAAAAACATGAACAACTCAAAAGTTCATTAATAGCGGTTCGACAGAGTTTGAACTTTTTCTTTTGATTTAGTCGATTTTAAGCAATTTGATGCAAATTAATGGATTAAAATTGGTGATCGACAGTTATTACACCTATTACAACACTCGATTTAAGTTTTAACACCTATAATCAAAGTGTCGATTCAAAGTCCAATTACTGTTCATCATCAACATTTCGTTTTTACGATCAATCAGTGGGTTTAACATTGTCGAATCACTAAGAATATACCTTATTCAATCACTAAAACGTGTTACAGAATCAACGATTGAATATGATATGGACGATTTGAGGTACAGGGAATTTGCTTGAAATTGTTTATGAAAAATGATAAGTGTTTGAGAAAAGGCGGGTATATATATGTTGTTCAACCGGCTCAAGAATTAGGTCAAACTTAATGGGATGGGTCAACATATTGGACGGGTAAACAATTTCAGCCCAATAAGCCTGGATGGGTCATGTACTGTTGAGACGCGTCAAGTACTGTTGGGACGGGTCACAGTCTTTGGGACGGGTCACAACCTTGGGACGGGTCAACATTTAACATGTAAAACACTTAGACGGGTCAATCACTGTAGAGACGGTCAAGTATTGTAGAGACGGGTCAGAGTTAGGAACAACTACACCTTTGTTTTGGTTTTACCCATCACCCGGCTGAATAGTAGACTCCTTATCATCACCCGGCTTGCACAATGACTTCATGTTCATTACCTGGCTGTACAGTTGATACTGTCTTTCATCACCCGGCTGTACAGTTGCCATACTTACCCGGCTGCACGGTGTTCTTCACTTACACGGCTATATAGAATCTTCATTCTATTACCCGGCTGCACAGTGTCAAACACTTCATCACCCGGCTGTATAGTAACTTACAACTTTGTCACCCGGCATCATGTTCTTCTTTCACCCGACAACCTTCTTTCACCCGGCTACTTATCATTCAATCACCCGGCTGAACAGTGATGCCTTCACCCGGCTGAAACACTTAACAGATTTTTCACTTTTCTCTATCTGTTGACTTTTCAACTGCATTTATTGCACCTGCAAACATTCTCGACATATTAATTAGACTAGACATCCTTATTAGGGTTTGCCACATTAAATAATCAAAAATAGAAATTAGGGCAACAAAATTTAATTCACATTCAATTCCTTTTTCATTTTTCTTTGATTTTTCTCACAAAAATGTTTTTGCACAACCAATATTTCTATATCCCGAAGCAATTTTCTAAAACAAATCACAAGACCTTAGGTTTGTTTTTAACACATCCAATACATTTGCTTTCATTAACCACATGATCCTTTCATTCAACACACTTATTTCAAATATTTTTGGCTTTTTGTAAATATTTTTCTTCTTCAATTATTCTCCCCCTAAACTTGAAATTTCTTGAAATTTTTAAGTTTAAAAAGGATGTCGATGTGTCAATAAAGAATCCATATGCCTGCACACACAAAGCACACACATTAAAATAAATACATATGCAATGCAATGAATCAAAATATCACAGTGAGATCATACCACACATTATCTGAACATGTTTTGCAAATTTTGAATAGACATTTGACTTATGTTTGATTGAGTGATGATATGATAACATACCAATTAGCTCGAATTGACACACTTACTTTTTCAGTATCATGATGAAATTAAGGTTCGATTAAAATGACTTATGTGACCCTCATGAATACATATGTCAACATATTTCCTCATCAACATCAATTGAATGCATATTGTACAAAAACCTGGTCACTTACAGTCATAAACAGTGTGGAATCTGGGTTCTATTCGGATTTGGTCCACTTTGGGACTTCTTTTGAATTCCATTTTGGAATTTTAATTTCCTATCGTTCCCCTTGGGAATCTTCTGAATTCCTTTTTGGAATTTTGTTTGGTAATGGTCCACATTTGGGACTCTTTTTGTTCCATCTTTGGGAATCTTTTGCTGCACCTTGAAGCTCAAAAGAGACTTCGTGTGAGACTTCAGGTCTGTGGATACCACAACAAAGAAGCTCACGATGCGGTTCATCACACTGAATAGACTGCATCGTTACCCGATTATGAACAACTATCATCACAAGCAATGCATCCAAAGATATATATTTAGACATGTATAGCAAAGGAACTTAACACAAAGATCATTGAGTTTAGATTTGTCAACAATGAACTTACTTTTTCAGTCTAATTGCCTGAGCTGTCTCGCACATCAATTAACATTCATCAGTCTTTATTATATAAATGATGAAACAAATAATGTCTAGTGTAACTATCAATTCTCACTTTTTGCAATATAGATTCTTATGACATGATATTTTCTTTTCTTTTTGTTTTTTCTTTTATTTTTGTTTGCTTTTTGTTTTTCATGCACACTCACAATGCAAAAGTAAAATAAAAGGCAAAGGAAACAATATTTGACATCAACTTATTATATTTTTGGTTTTTATATTTTCTGATTTTTGTATTGAGTTTTTGAAAAAGTAGAATCAATCATGGTTGATTAACCCTATGGATTGAATTAAAAATTCAAACCGACCTAACAAGAAAGATTTTGTGAAAAGATCAGCCAGTTGTTTGTCGGTATGAACCTTAATCAAAATTATTAAACCTTTTTCAGAGTTGTCTCTGAGAAAATGATATCGAATTTCAATATGTTTGGTTTTTGAGTGTTGAACATGATTAGCAGTAATGAACATAGCAGCAGTATTGTCTATGTAAATAGGAGTTTTGAGAAAGTTAAACCCATAGTCAAGCAATTGATTTTGTAGCCACAAAACTTGAGAACATCCTGCGGATGCAGCGATATACTCTGCTTCAGCTGTGGATACAGAAACGTTGGTCTGCTTTTTGCATTGCCAAGAAACAAGTCTAGGACCCAGAAATTGACATCCACCCGTAGTCGATTTCCTGTCAAGAGCACATCCACCAAAGTCACTATCAGAATAACTATATAATTCAAAATTGCCTTCATAAGGATACCATAACCCGAGATTTGGCTTCCCTTTAAGGTATCTGAAAATACGTTTAACAGCAACCAGGTGCGACTCTTTTGGATCAGACTGATATCTGGCACACACACATACAGCATACATGATGTCTGGTCTTGATGTAGTAAGATACATCAATGAACCAATCATTGATCTGTACAGTGTTTGATCAACGGATTTGCCTTTTGGATCCGGCTGTATCTTGCAATTCACATCAGATGGCGTTCAAATATTCTGACAATCCTGTATCTTGAACTTTTTCAGCAACTTTTCAACAAACTTTGATTGGTTGATAAAAATGCCTTCAGCTGACTGTTTGACTTGCAATCCGAGAAAGAAATTGATCTCTCCCATCGAACTCATCTGAAATCTTGATTTCATAATTTCTTCTAACTCTTTGCACATGGACGGACTTGTTGATCCAAAGATGATATCATCCACATACACTTGAACACATAGAAGATCTTCATTTTTCCGCTTCATGAATAAAGTAGGATCAATCTGACCTCTTGTAAAACCATGTTCCAGCAGATGTTTAGATAACGTCTCGTACCAAATCCTTGGGGCTTGATGTAGACCATATAAAGCTTTGCTCAATTTGTATACACGATGTGGATACTCAGGATCCTCAAAACCTGGAGGTTGTCTGACCTACACATCATCGGTAATCGGTCCATACAGAAAAGCGCCTTTTACATCCATTTGAAACACTTTGAACTTCATGAAAGAGGCATAAGCTAGAAAAACGCGAATAGCTTCAAGTCGAGCGACCAGAGCAAACACTTCTTCATAGTCGATACCTTTTTCTTGAGTGTAACCTTGTGCAATAAGTCTTCCTTTGTTTCGTACAACAATGCCACGTTCATCCGGCTTGTTCTTGTACAACCATCTTGTACCAATCGCATTTTCTCCTTCAGGTAAGTCCACCAGTTTCCACACTTCTTGTTTTCTGAATTGTAGTAACTCCTCTTGCATGGCTTCAATCCAACTATTATCTTGTAACGCTTCTGAAATGTTCTTCGGCACCACTTGAGAAAGAAAACATGAATAAAGACAAACGTTTGCATGTTCAGTCTGACTTCTCATAGTTCTCTAATTCAAAGGTCCTATAATCTGAGAAAGAGGATGATTCCTGTGAACTCGGTGAGTTGGTATTGAATCACCTTCTACTTGCGTCTCCAGATTAGACTGATTCAGATTTGGTAGATCTTGTAGAATTGTAGAAGCATGCGGAGTGAAATTTGGAACTTGTTCTGGTGAATTGATGAAGTAGTCAAATGATTCTGGAACAACTTCAACATTCGGATCTCATGATGGTTGATTTTGAACAGATCCACCATCATTAGGAGAAAGTTGCGGATTCACGTCATCACCAAAACTGTTTGATTCTTGATCTTCTTGAGAACCAGATGGACCCGGAGCTTGATTGGATACTCCATTATCAGGATTATGAAATGACATGAATGGATTCTCAGAGTTGAGATTGCTATCATTTTCATTATCAGAATCATCACTGAAACATCCCAAGTCTCCTAATTCTTTACTCGTTTTTCCTGAAAAATCAAACAAGTTAGAATTGAAAGATTTGATAACGAGTCTAAATCAAACAACCATTCGGGACCATGAGCCACTAACGGAAACGAATTGTCTAAAAACTTTACGTTAATAGTTTCAATAACAATGTTTGTTTTGCTATTAAAAACCCGACAAGCTTTTGAAACCGAAGAGTAACCAAGAAAAAATCCATCGTCGGATTTTGACTCAAATTTACCGAGATGATCACTTAAATTTAGAATCGATACAGGACAACCAAATGCTTTCAAATATGAAATATTCGGTTTTCTTCCAAACAATAACTCATAAGATGTTTTATGTTTATCCTGAACCAATAATGTCCCGTTTTGTACAAAGCAAGCAGTAGCAATAGCTTCGTCCCAGAATGTGATAGGGATTTTGGCATCTGCGAGCATGGATCTTGCTGCTTCAATTAGTGTTCGATTTTTCCGTTCAGCCACACCGTTTTGTTGAGGTGTTCTTGGAGCACTAAATTGACGAGCAATTCCTTTTTCTGCACAAAACAAATCGACATTAGAGTTTTTAAACTCGGTTCCATTGTCACTTCTCAAAATTTTTACTTTACAATCCAACTGATTTTCAACTTTGATAATGAATTCTTTTAACTACTCAGCAGTTTCAGATTTAACATGCAAGAAATAAACCCAAGAAAATCTAGTAAAATCATCAATGATGACAAAACAATAAGACTTCTTTCCGATGCTTTGAACATTTGTTGGTCCAAAAAGATCCATATGTAGCATCTGTAAGGGTTTTGAAATGGAGTTTTCTGGCTTGGACTTAAAAGACATTCGGTGCTGTTTTCCTTTCAAACATGCTGGACAGAGATCAGTTGTTGAGAATTTCTTTGACGGTATTCCCACAGCATGATTTCCAGTCACCAGTCGGTTCATGTTTCTGAAGTTTGAATGGCCCAGCCGTCTATGCCAAAGCTGAATCTCATCATTTGATGCATGCACAATGAGACATGTGGTTTCGGTTTCAGCATCAATCTGTGACATATCAAGCTTGTATACATCACGATCTCTTGGAGCTTTAACCACCACCCATTCATTGTCAATCTTGAAACCTGGTTTGAGTATGTAACAAAAAGAATCATCAAACAATGTTGAATATGATTTGTCACAAATTTGAGATAAACTTAGCAAATTAAAGTTCAACTGTGCACAGTAGTTGACTTTATCAAAGCTAATAACCCCATTTGACACGGTTCCTTCTCTAGTGATTTTTCCACCAGCATCTCCTCCAAATGCAACATGAGTACCATTCTTTAGCTTAAAATCTTGAAGCAAGGCATGATTGCCTGTCATATACCGGCTACACCCACTATCAACAAACCATGAGTTGATAGGTCTTCGAGGGCGTACATGCATTTCAACATTTACCTAGTTAGTTTGGTCAACCCAGGCCCACATGGTCTTGAGTTTTCCGAATCTATCTGTAACAGTAACTTGTTGATAATGTAGATTTTGAAAATTTGATTTATTTGAGAGATTTGGTTGAAAACTGTTTCGCCCAATGGCTTGATTCGTTTGCTTTCTTCTTAAAGCAGAAAACCTTTCCTCTAACTTAGGATCAAGGTTATTTTCAAATTTCTGATTTCTCACCATCAAAGCTCTCGGCTTAAAACTGTTAACCTGCACATTTCTGGATGAAAACTCATTAAGACCAGAATTGATTCTTTTGAAAACCAAAAGATTTATTTCTTTGAAAATTCGGAAAAGGAGTCATTTCTCTTGATGAGTTTTTCCGAAAGAAACAATCTGCAGTGTCATGATTTCTCCTTTCACAAATATCACAAAACTTGTTATAAAAACATTCCACTGAAGAATGATTTCTTTTGTCACAGTAATCGCAGTACTTGTTAAAGAAACATTCAATAGTAACATGATTATAACGATCACAAATCTCACAATGTTTCTTGCTAATCCTAAAGAGCTGATTGTTAACTCTAGATATTGAACCCACTCGTGATTCATTATCAGTTTTGTTCGGTTTTAAGTTAACAGCATTCTTTTATGGAGATTTTTTTGTGATTTTGATTGCTTGTTATCAAGTTTAGATTGTTTGTGAACTTGGTTTGATTTTGAAACATCTTGCTTAGTGACCTTCTTTGATTCAAATCTTTTATCATTGACAGCGGAAGTCTTAGGACCTGAACCTGTTTTTAGAAAAGAGTTAGATTTGATCTTAGAAATGAGTTGGTTACCATGAGATGAGTTCATATCAAACGTTCCTGTAGACACAAACTTGATTGTTTTAACTTTAGACACTTTCTTTTTCACAGGTTTGACATTGTCAGTTTTGAAAGTTTGAGCTTTGGTGTTGTCATTTGATGTTATGACATTTTTACCTTTTGGTTGTTTTGTTTCAGATTGATTGTTCGACAGTTTTGATTTTTGCAACTTTGCATCAGAAACGTCAGTCTTCTTCACTGTTTTCTTCTTGATCAGTTGATCAGCAACAATCGCTTTCTGTTCATTCTTCCACTTGATGTATTATGGATCATTGTATCCTGAAAACTCTGCTTCATCCTTCACCGTTTCTTCTGGCTTAGGATTTAGTTTCGGATATTCAACAAGTTGTACCAGAATAGGATCAGATTTGTTGTTTGCTTCATCATCAGCTTCAACTGTCACACTATCATCTTCTTTCAAGCTTTCCAGTAACACTTCAGATCCTTCGGATTCAGATTTACTTCTTTGAATTTCTTTGAATCTTTGTTCATATTCAGGTGAATGATCAAATTCATTGAAGTTTTCAGGTAAAGTGTTAGTGATTGATTTAGGCATTGGTTCATGAGTGAAACCCAATCCTAGTTTGTTTTTGTTCCCTCTTTCACTCACAAGTTGTCTCACCATGGTTTTACAACTTTTAACCTTTGTTAGTTCAACTTGTGTGACTGCATGAGCAACCTTTTCTTGTTCAAAATTCTTTGTCATTTCTTCAAGTTGTTTGGTCACTAGTTCCAGTTCTTTCAAGGTTTTGTTCCATGATTCTTTAAGTGACAATATATTCTCATCAGAAATTTTGTGATCAATTTTAAGTTGTTTATGAATTCGTTCATGTTTGCTTAATTTGTCACCAATTTGAAAAGAATGAGTTCGATAATGTTCCACTTGTTTAATGCATTGTTCAGAACATAACCTATCTTTCACATCATCAGGTAAAGGAACATAGTTAGGGGTAGTTCGGTACTAACCTTTGGTTGTTCAACAGAAGATGAAGACTCTTCAGATGTAGCCATAAGCGCAACTTCTGGTTCAGATTCTTCAATAGGATCTGACTTTGCACTCCAGTCATACTCTTCAGAATCTTCACTTATAGCATTAGTCACTTGATCATCCCCTTCTTCAGACCAATCTTCTTCCTCAATTTCACAGACCAGTGCCAAACTCGATGTAAGATCAGATGTAAACTGTTCCACATAAGCACTCCAGTCATATCCGTCTTTCACACTAACCACCAGTGCTTTGTTCTGATCTTCTGGTTTCTTGCCTTCATCTTTCAGTTCTGGCATGGGAAGACTTTGGTATGGCTTTTGCATGAAACGTTGATTCCTGTTCTGATAGCTTGAAGACTGTTGTGAGTTCTGACTTTGACCATGATTCTGTCCACTTGAACCAGCTTGATCATTGTGGTTCTGATTCTTAGGAGCCTTGCATTCCCTCGAAAAGTGACCATAGCAGTTACAATTGAAACATCTGGCCTTTGACTTGTCAAAACCAACTGTCTTGTTTGCATGTGGCGTGAAGCTTCGGTTCACATATGCATATTTCTGAGTTCGATATGCAACCATAACCATTTGCCAATTTAAATCCATTTCTTCAACGTCATCAGGATCCATTTCAAATAAATC
This sequence comes from Tagetes erecta, assembly GCA_030867185.1. Lineage (NCBI taxonomy): Eukaryota > Viridiplantae > Streptophyta > Magnoliopsida > Asterales > Asteraceae > Tagetes > Tagetes erecta. The sequence continues at coordinate 2,342,716 of CM061486.1, read as the reverse complement.
TTGAAGTACAACATCCATTTGATTCAAATGACTTCCTTGATACGCTTGAAAGCTTGCCATGAAAGCAGTGAATGCAGTCTTAGTCTCATCATCTTGTAACAAGATGTTCATCACATCTTTTACTTTAGCTTGAACTGTATTACTTGAACTTTGATTTTCTGCTTAAGATTTCACAGTCTGACTTTGAACTTGAACTCTTGGTGGAGATTGAGGTTGAGAGTAATTTGGTGAGCTTGGAAGATATGATGAATCAGTATAAAAGCTAGCACCAACAAACAAATCACCCTCATCATCAGTCTTAGCAGCATCTTGAGCTAGAAAAGCATTCTCCACTGTGTTAGAAGGATTCACCACAAATTTGTACTGAGCATGTGAACCTGATCTATCAGTATTTCTTGAACTTTCATCAATCTCAACTTCTTCAATCTTTGCAATAAGCAGATCTAAGTCCATTGGAAACTTTTCTGTATGCTTCAGTAGAGTCACTGTTTGTTTCCATGAAGATGGAAGAGCACAAAACAATCTGTCATTCAGGTCTTGAAGATCTGTCTTTGCACCAACATTTGTCATCTCAGTAGTTAGATGAACAAATCTATTCATCATCTGGTGCACAGATTCTCCAGCAACATGCTCAAACAATTCCAATTGTCTATTCAATTTCTACTTCTTCAGACTTCTTAATTGTTCTCCTCCTTCACAGATTGATTTCAATGCTTTGAACAATGTGTAGCCAGTTTGATAAGCATCCAATCTCAACAACACTTGAAGTGGCAGCCCTTTACACATCAAAGAGTAAGCCTTACTATCATTCTTGACCTTTCGTAAGTCTTCTGCTGATAGATTATCTTCAGGATAAGGTTCAGTTGAATCTTTGGTGTAGGTGCTTGCACTATCAGGAGCAATCTGAGTAGGAATGTGAGGACCTTTGTCAATTGACTTCCATAGATCATTGTCAATGGAGCATAAATGATGCTTCAATCTGATTGTCTAGTTCTTGAAATCTGCACAATTAACCAATCTAGGAACACGGTTATCTGAATCATCATTAGGTGCCATTTTAAAGATTTTAAAGAAAATATTTTTTGTGTTTTTGATGATTTTTGAAAAGAAACAGTTAAAAATTTAAAAACTAGATGCAAGTAAATAATGACAAGATAAAATAACAAGGTTTGAAATAACTGAAAACAAGTCACACGGCTTAATAGAGAAATTTTGTTCTTCACCCGGCTGAACAGTAAATTTTCTTCTTCACCCGGCTGAGAATTTTTCTTCACCCGTCTGAACAGTCACACGGCTAAACAGTTGTATACTTCAAAACTTGATATCTTCACCCGGCAATCAGAGTTACCCGGCTGAACAGTGACCCGGCTGAACAGTTAAAACTTAACACGGCTGAATCTTGACGCAGCTAGAAGACGAAATATTCACCTGGCTTCATAGTTATCAACACTTCACCCGGCTGAGCTTGACACGGCTGAAAGAGTTAATGACCCGGCTGAATAGTAACAAGTTGATCCGGCTGTAATGTTGATCACCCGGCTGAACAGTGCTTTACCCGTCTGAGAAAGATCTTCACACGGCTAAACAGTACACTCACCCGGCACAACAGTACACGGTTTTTACTTGCAAATCTTCACCTGTCTAGACAATTTTCCTTTACACGGCTGCACAGGACCTATTTGTTCACAAATCTAAGTCCAAAAATATTGTCTAAGTCAAATTTTATCACCCGTCTAGTTAATCTTCAACCAGTTCATCCTGTTCATCATCTTCGTCATACAGATTTTTCAGAATTTTAATGAAACTTGTCCAATTTGTCCAAAATTCACACCCTACAAGTGAATTGAGGAAAGATCAAATACAAAATTGATTTTGCCTAAAAAGTGTGAGAAGTGACTTAAATCACATCAAAATTGGGTCAATCGAACTCCGTTTGAGCTCATTCAAGCGGCGTTGGAACCGTCTCGTCGAGCTTTATCATCTTAGCTTCTAGGGTTTAACTTTTAGGGTTTAGCTTTAAAATTTAGTTTTTACCTTAAGGTTTAGCCTTAGGGTTTAGCCTTGGGATTTAGCTTTTAGGGTTTAGTTTTTAGATTTTAGGCTTTTAGATGGATGGGGTGAGGGGTTTAGATTTTTAGGGGGTGGGTGGGTGGGGTTTAGGTTTTTGGGGGGTAGGGGTGGGGGTTTTAGGTTTTTAGGGTGGTGGGTGGGTGGTTTTTAGGTTTTTAGAATGTGCGGGTCGGGTGATTTAGGTTTTTGGGGGGGTTGGGGGTTTTAGGTTTTTCGGGTGGTGGGGGGTGGGTTTAGGTTTTTAGATGGTGAGGGTAGGGTGATTTAGGTTTTTTGGGGGTGGGGGGTTTTATGTTTTTTGGGTGGTGGGTGGGTGGTGTTTAGGTTTTTAGAAGGTGAGGGTCGGGTGATTTAGGTTTTTGGGGGGTGGGGGTGGGGGGTTTTAGGTTTTTTGGGTGGTGGGGGCGGGGGTTTGACGACACGGTTCTAACGCCGAAAGAATGGGTTCAATCGGAGTTCGATCGTTTGACCCGGTTTTGATGTGTCTAAATATCACTTCTCACGCTTCTTAGGCAAAATCCATTTTGTACGGGAACCTTCCCCTAAGTGAATTATACCGATTATCAATCTCCTATATCAATCAATCCAAAACATGATCAATTTTTGATGATTTTGAGCAAAATATTGATCGAACAGTAACTTTCAATTTCTTCTTAATTCCTCAGATCTGATGATAATCTGATGGAATTTGCACAAACGTTGTGAATTAGAAGTGATTCCGACGTTGAATCAAATCCAAAAACAGCAACAGATCATTCAGATCATGATTTGAGCAATATTGATGTGTTTTTGCTTGATGAATAGCGAAGAACACACACAATACCAACAGCTCTGATACCAATTGATAGGTTCAACTGGATCGATATTGCTGCAAATCAGAATGATCTAAGTACAAACACACAATTCAATCAACAACACAATCCATTACTAAATAATTCTCTTGTACTGATGATCAAAGCAATATTGTTGTAGTACAATGTGCAGGAGAATACAATCACACACACAATTCTCTCTCTAGCGTGTAAGTTGTGATCTAGACTCCCTCTCTAACATTCTCTCACAACATGCTTTATGCATCAACACATTAGGGAAAATACAAAATTAACCCTAAACTATACAAACATGTATAAACAAAGTACAAAGTAAATCTTCTAACAGAAACGAGCCCTAACATTAACAATAAAACTCCGTCGCCTTCAACGTCTTGTCTCTAATCTTCGTCCCGAACGCGTCGTCTTGACTTTTGCGTTGACTTTGACCGTAGACTTTGACTTTTGTTGACTTTGATTGTGTTGATAATATTAGAATACAATTCAGGTCCAACAACCACCCATAACTCAACATAAGAAGCCATAAGACTTCCAACAAGTTACTTCAAGTTCAAAGCAAGCCCCACCCCCAACTGCTTCACACGGGCCAGTCAAGCATCAAAAGCCATTCAAGGCTTGCTTCAAGTGTGGAAAAGGTGATCATGTGCTCAAGAAATGCCCAAAAGGACATGCTTCAGACGGTAAAGGCAAACAGGTTTGCTTCTCCGGATCAGTGTCTAGAAAGAATCCTCCACGTGGTAAAGGTAAACAGGTTTGTTTATTTGAATTTCAAGTTAATAATCATACATCTTTGAATGGTCGGATGACGAACATTCCATCCCTACCTTCTCATGTGAAGCCGGTTTCACATAATTCAAAGATGAATGTGACAACATCACCAAAACAAAAATCTTTTTCTACGGGGCTTATACAGAAAATGATTTCCAAATTTAACTCTTTCAAATCGAAAATGTTTGAACCTAAACAAATATGGCAAATTAAAAAGATAGAGGAAAAGATAATTGATACGAGAACAGGTTGTGTGTATAGACCAGTGTCTTACACTGATGAAAATGGAACGCCCAGGACTACGATGGCCTGGGTTCCCATTTCTAACTAATCTGTTGATCAGTGCAGGAACATTTCAGGAGGACTGTTAGTAATCCGGTTTACTGACAGAGAATGTTCCTTATTCAATTTTAAGGCGGAACAAACAGGTTATGGTTCTGGTATTTAATCACATTCTAGATCCTTCTTTCATTTTCACAGCCACTGCTTTTTTCTTGATAACTCATTTATCATCTTTTGATAGGGTAATATGGAAGGCGTTTCATTGGTAATTTCTATTTTATATATAGTAGATAGTATACAAAAAAAATTTCAAAAACCCACAAAAAAAGGGCGGGGGAGCCTAACATTTTCACTTGTATTTTTTATCAAGTTTTCACATCTCTTTGAAGTCGCTCTTGTGTCTTTAAAAATTTCAATTTTGTGCTGAAATAGAAATTTTGGGGGAGTAAAATCTCAAATGAAAATGAACTGAATATCATTAGTCCAAAATTTTTTTCTATGTAAATATTTTATGTCTTATAAAGGTTTCAGATATGTGTGGAAAGCACCTAAAGGAGGACGTTGATTGTGTAACGATGTGTCAATAGGCTCAGCCCGAATACAATTAGACAGCAATTCTGTGATCAAACAAAAATCAAAAGAGCTCGGTGATGAGGAGTACTTTCACAGACATTTGGCCTGCACAAAGTAATAAGTTTTGACCAAAATGGGCTGAGAGTATTTGTTTCGTGCTTGATTTTTCCCGAATCAAAACCCTTTAGCCGTAGCCCTGAATGACGCTTCTCGTTAGCTCTTCAGAATTTTATTTTCGTGCTTATCTCCTCTGCTATACGGAAGTATTGACCTGGAGTGATGATCCTCTGTTATATGTAAATATAGACCTGAAGCTCTCATCAGCACGCTCAGATGATCATCTCCTCTGTTATACGTCGGTATAGACCTGGAGCGCTCATCACCTGCAACCCAAATGTAAAGCTATGCTCACAATGTTTCTACATCAAGTTCATTGTTTGACGCATCATACATAAAAAAATATGCTCAAATGTAAAGCTAAGCTCACAATGTTTCTACATCAAGATCATTGTTTGTCGCTTCATACATTAAACCCAACTCCAGTTCACTCCCAAGAACATTCACCTTGATTATTAATTAATCTTGGTCTACGCACACCCAAAATTACAAAATCTCGTTGAATCATCTAAACTCAATAAGCCATGAGGTCAAAACAAGTTACTTTGCCGAATATCTGTGGAAACCAAGTTGCTTGAGTTTCTTCAAATCGAACCAAAACATGATAAGATCGTCACAGGTTGTTTGTTGAAAGGAACAAGGCATGGGTTTAAATGGACAAACATATTGACAATCTTGCCAAGTCTATGTTTCTCCGGATGGTCGCTCGAAACGCATTATCTGATATCCTTCATGAAAATTTCTTTTATTATCCTCATTTTATGTTTGCGTTCTTGAGTCTTGTTGGTCGTGTGTACCTTATGGGATGTGTTCTCTTTGTCAAAAATATTTGTGATCTTGTCGAACTCGCCCTCTCATTTCCGAAATTTTTAATTTTAATTAAAAAAATCAAAAAGATTTTCGTTTCAAATTATTTTCAAGTCTTCCATATTATGCTACTAAAATGTTATCATTTTCACATGCATTTCACGGGAAATTGCACACACAAACGGGCACGGGTTCGTTTGTTTTCATACACAAATAAACATGGGTTTATTTTGTTTAATGAAATGATCTAATGAGAAATCTCGAGATTTTGTTTGTGATTGTGTTACAGACATTTGCTGCAAATGATGGCCGATCATCAGTTTAGCAAAGCACCTGACTTGAGAACCTGTTCCTCAAAGTTTGTAGAAGACACCGAGCTAGGAATCCTTCTCCTACATCTTCTAAAGCACTCAAGAAAAGATAATTGGAAAGCCATTCCAGATTTTACGAAATGATGCACGCAAAATGGGGGAGCATACAATATGGGAGAGCTCGTGAGATTAAGGATCTTCAGCAACATAATTTGACAAGCATCAGTCTTGGGGGAGTTTTGTTGGATCTGAAATTAAGACTGAAGCTTACCAAATTGAAGATCCAACTGTATTGACTTATCTGTGCTGATCACGATGCAAGACGTTGATAATAATAGACTATGGGGGAGTATTGTTGGACCTGAATTGTAGTCTAATATTATCAACACAGTCAAAGTCAACTAAAGTCAACGTCAACAGTCAAAGTCAACGCAAAAGTCAAGACGACGCGTTCGGGACGAAGATTATAGACAAGACGTTGAAGGCGATGGAGTTTAGTTGTTAATAGATATATTTTGTCAACAAAATATATTTAATCGTTTTCGTCATTTTAGTATTTTATGTAATATATATATTTTGTCTTTATGACAAAATATATATTAGACTAACATTAGGGTTTATTTGTATTAATTTCCATTTGTCATGTTTTAGTCTAAGTTTAGGGTCCTAATTATCATTAGTCCAAAGCGTCATTAGGCTATAAATAGTAAAGTGCAATTAGGGTTTTAAGGGGGCTTGAATGAGTCATTGATTGGGGTTTTCACTTTGTAATATCTGATGCAATCAATACATGGATCAAATATGAGTTTTTCTTAGTGTTCTTCATTGTTCATCCAAAGTTCATCATTATTTTATCATTTTGATCCAAAATCTTCTTAACTTACTGATTCAATAGTGTTATGGGACCAACATAAAGAACTTATTGTCACAGAAGCAAGTATCAGAACTTGTTTTAGATTTGGTGAAGATGGTAACTTTCCTACAAAATTTAATGAAGCTGAAATCTTTCAATGCTTTGAAGATATTGGTTATGAAGGAGGTCAAGTTAGAAAGCAGATGTTAAAAGGGCAAATAAGTTCTAGATGGAGATTCATTATTTATTGTATTCAACATTCTCTATCCAAAAGAAAGTTAGGATGGAATGATATGACCTATAGAACAGCTTCTATAGTGGTTGCTTTATTTGAAAACAAAGGATATAATTTGTCAAGCTACATCTTCAATGGATTAAGGATGAATATTGAAGAAGATAGAAGAAATAAATTCTTGCTTTATCCAAGATTTATTCAGTGTTTGATCAATAAATTTTTATTTCCTGTGCTGATTGGAGTATATGGTCCAACACTTAGAGTCTTACATCATGACTCTAAGGTGTTTGCTTACTTGACAAGAACAAATGCCAGGAGTTATTTCAGTGGACTTGAGACTGATATTACACATTATATGAAGGATGTTGCTTTTGGGCGTATTGTAAATAGAAATGATCAATTGAATCTGATTGATGAACCAATAAATATGGATGAGTTAATTGGTGTAGAACCTGTTGCTCAAGCATAATCAAGTTCTGAGGAGGATGATGGTGATGATGATAATAGTCAAGATGAAGATGATAATGATGATGATCCTGATGGTAATGATGATCAACCTGAAAATGTTGATGGTATGAATGTGGAAATGGATTCAAATGAAGGTGGTGAGAATATAGAAGAAAAATATGATGAATTTGAAGAGAAAGATGTGAGTTTAGAGAAAACTATATCTGACCATCAAGAAGAGATTAACAAGATCAATCTTGATCAAGTTGATTTTGTTTATGATGATTTTGAAGAACAATCTAAGGCTGAAGAGGATATAGATCAGACTGTGATTACCTCTTCAGATAAAGAACATGAGTCTGAAAAGGATATTAAGGAAGTAGATGAAGACTTGCCTTTGGAATATCCTACTCATGATTCTGAATTACCTGTTGGTGATTTATCCAAGTTTGATATGGCACATCTTTCTGAAGTTAACAAGCTGAATATTGAGATTGAAGAACTGAATAGAAGAATTCAAGACTCTGACAATGTATTCAACAATTTTGGATTAACATCCAGTGAAATTATTGATACATACAATAGGTTGGTAACCAAAAATCTTGATGTAAAGAAGCTTAACTTTGATCTTAAGAATGAACTTGAGTTGAAAGAGAAAGAGATTGAAGATTTACAATTAAGCTTGAACAAGAAAGATGAAAATATTCAAGAATTGACAGAGGTAAATAACTTAAAAGATAGACATATTGAAGACTTATTGAAGTTTATTGATTCCATGAAGAAAGTTACTGTTAATACTTTTTCATCTGAAAGTTCTAAAAGCTTAGAGTCAAGCTCAAGTGATACTGATCATGATCATGATGATGTAAGTGATGATGAACCCATAATTGAAAGAGATGAAGGTGATTTGCAATTGACTGTGGTTGAAGAGATTGATGATAGGTTTAAACCATTTGCTGTGGTATATCCAAAAGTGATTCCTATTAAAGATACATATACTTTTCATGAATTGAAGGTTTATGAAGCTATTTTGAAAGTTATTCAATCTAGTTATCTATGGAGAGAAAGAACTATCTCAAAGGTCAAGTTGACTAATGATGATAAACAGCTGGTCATCTCTAACTTGTTAACTGTTGATCAACAAAAATTGTTGCTGAAAGAGATTGACAGAGTTAAAAATAAATTTCAAAGTGATGTAGAAAGTTTGAAGAAACATCAACCTTTGTTAATCAAACCCTCTGGCTCATATTCAATTACTTATCAAAGAAAGAAGATAAAGGTAAATAAAGGGAAAACTTTGATGGTTGAAAAAGTAGTTGATGAAATGAAAGAAATGTCTAAACATGAAAAGATGGATGCCAAGATTAAGAGAAAGCTTGATAGAGATGATTTTTAACTCCAGAAGAGTGGAAAAGGCATCTTGAATTAGTTGAATTAGATGCACAAAAGGCTGAAGGCATTCATTCTTCTCATGCTCAAGAAGAAACATCAGATACTGAAATGATTGAAGCTTTACAAAGATTAGATGATGAAGATGAATTTGACTTGAATGTTGGAAATCCTTAATCTGTGATTGATGATGAAACAGAAGTAAAGTATCCAGATGAGTTTTATGATGATGTATTGAATTTTGAATTGGAAGAGCCCGTACAAGAAGTGAAAAAGCAGATTGAATTTGCCTTTAGTAACAAAATCATGTTTTTGTTACAAAAAGGATTCAATAGAGTATATGTGTTAGGCAGAACTGAAGAGGAACTTGACTATGATATTCAAAAACTTAAATCTGCTGAAACTGAAGAAGGAGAATTTGATGCTGAAAAATATTTTGAAGAACTGAAGGCTGAAAATCCAAGAACATTATTGCATCCTGTGATAGATAGAATGAAGAAGGATGAGTTGAATGATTGGCTGGCATCAAGGAACTTTCCTGTGAGACAGATGGATAATATGAATACTAAACAGTTAAGAAGAATGTTGGAAACATTTCAAATCAAAGAAAAGCCTGAGAGGAAAATGGTCAAGTTGAATCCTTTCAAGGATCAATATATTGATGTGTTTGAAAGAAAGCCTATTCAACAACCACAGAAATGGTCAATTGCAGAGATTAAAGAAAATACAAGATTAAATCTAAAGTTGTGAGATCATATGGAACAACTGAGTACATGCCTTCATCTGAAGCTATTATGAAGAGTTGGTTCCCTAAGAAGCCCATTGGTGTGAGTGTTAGATCTATGGTGGAAAAGGGACAAATAGTTCAAGAACTCTTAGCTAAAACAGTAGCATACTCAACAGATCACAAGTCCAAGATCATAACATGGAAGTTTGATGAAGATTTTAAGGGGTTTATCATCAAGAGGATAAATGGATCATGTGAAGTTTGTTACTTTTTGACTCACATTGCTAAACTTGATCAGCAAGATTTGAAAGAGCTTAGAAGTCTATCATTAGTGAATCACAAGTTTAGTGTGAGAGGGACTACTTGTGAATTCATGTTAGATAAATTGTTCACATCAGACAAAGACTATTATATAAGTTTGGCTAAACTTCAAGATTCTAAATACTTCCATGAGAAATCTCAAGAGTATAAGAAGAAGAAAACACTGTTAGGGTCATTTCCGTGTTAAGATTTACTTTGTATCTTTGTTTATATATGTTTGTATAGTTTAGGGTCTATTATGTATTTTCCTTAAACTTGCATTTTGTTTGTTATAAAGCATGTAGTGTGCGTGTGTTAGGAGAGATTACTTTTTGCACTGTTAGAGAGAGAATTAACTGTGTGTATTTGTTTTCTCCTGCACATTGTACTGCGAATTGCTTTGATCATCAATATACAGAGAATTTATGAGTATGAACTGTGTTTGTGATTGAACGTTTTGTTTGTGCGTGTTGTTTAGATCATTTGAGTGATATTATTGATCCAATTGAACCTATCAATTGGTATCAGAGCTTTCGGTATCGTGTTCTTCGCTGTTTCTAAGCAAAACACATCAATATTGCTCAAAATATCATGATCTGAATGAATTGTTGGTGTTTTTAGGTGTGATTTATCATCAGAATCACTCTAATTCGCAACGATTGTGCAGATTCTATCAGATCATCATCAGATCTGAAGAATTAGGAAGAATAGAAAAAGTTATTGTTCGATCAATTTTTGCTCAAAATCATCGAAAAATGATGATGTTTTGGATTGATTGATAAAAGGGATTGTTAATCGGACCTTTTCACAGCTTGTGTGAGAATTTTGGACAATTTGGACAAGTTTTAGACAAAACCCAGAAATTTCGTTTGACGAAGATGATGAACAGTTGATGTTTGGTTGAAGATTAACTTGCCGGGTGATATATTTGACTTAGACAATTTCCTTGGACTTAGATTTTGTGAAGAAATTAGGTCCTGTGCAGTCGTGTAAGGAATTTGTGCTAGACGGGTGAAGAATTTGACTAAGAAAAGTGTTACTGTTCAGCCGGATCAGACACTGTTGTGCCGGGTAAAACACTGTTACGCTGGGTGAAGAAGAAAAAGTCAGCCGGGTAATATACTGTGTAGCCGGGTGATTAACAACTTTGTCGTGTGACCAAGTACTGTTCAGCCGGGGAAACTCTTTGCCGTGTCAAGATTCTGCCGTGTCAAGACTTATTGCCGTGTGAAGTTTTTCTTATTGCCGGGTAACTGTTCATCCGGGTGAAGAACAAAATTTTTAACAACTGTTTTGCCGTCTAACTGTTTAGCCGGGTGAAGACTTATTCTGCCGGGTGAAGAACAAATACACTGTTTAGCCGGTTGAAGAAGGATTTTCACTGTTTTGCCGTGTGACTCATTTTAGTTGTTTTTATTACTTGTTTCTTGTCTTGTCTTTAAGTACTTGTCTTTATTTTAGTATTTTAATCACGTCTTTTCAAAAAAAATTAACAAAAACCAAAAATATTTTTTTTTAAAAATTGTTAAAAAATGGCTCCTAATGATGATTCTGATAACCGTGTTCCTAGACTTTTGAATCGTGCAGATTTCAAGAACTGGACCATCAGGTTGAGACATCACTTATGTTCTATTGACAACGACTTATGGAAATCCATTGAGAAGGGTCCTCACATTCCAACTCAGACTGCTCCAGACAGTGCTAGTACCTACACAAAAGACTCTACTGAACCTTATCCAGAAGATAATTTGTCAGCAGAAGATCTGAGGAAAGTAAAGAATGATAGCAAGGCTTATTCTTTAATGTGCAAGGGACTGCCACTTCAAGTTTTGTCTAGATTGGATGGATATCAGACTGGTTATACATGCTTCAAAGCATTGAAGTCTATTTGTGAAGGAGGAGAACAATTAAGGAGTTTGAAGAAGTCGAAACTGAAAAGACAATTGGAATTGTTTGAACACATTAATGGTGAGACAGTACACCAGATGATGAACAGGTTTGTTCACTTAACTACTGAGATGACAAATCTCGGAGTGAAGACTGAACTTCAAGACTTGAATGATCGATTATTATGTGCCTTACCATCATCTTGGAAACAAACTGTTACCTTGTTGAAACATACTGAGAAATTTCCAATGGAACTTGATTTGCTTATTGGAAAAATCGAAGAAGTTGAGATTGATGAAGGATCTAGAAACACTGATAGATCAACGTCACAAACTCAATACAAGTATGTGGTAAATCCTGCCAATACTGTGGATAATGCTTTTCTTGTGCAAAATACAACAAAGTTTGAAGATGAGGATGACTTATTCGTTGGTGCAAGTTTCTATACTGATTCAGCATACTTTCCAAATTCACCAACTTATTCTCAACCTCAATCTCCGCCAAGAGCTCAAGTTCAAGTTCCAAGTCAGAATGTGAAGAATCAATCAGAAAATCAAATTCCAAATGTTCAAGCCAAGGTGAAAGACGTCATGAATATTCTGCTTCAAGATGACGAAACTAAAACTGCCTTTACTGCTTTTATGGCGAGTTTCCAAGCGTACCAAGGTAGTCATCTAAGTCAAATGGACGTTGTCCTTCAAGACTTATTCGAAATGGATCCAGTAGATGTTGAAGAAATGGATCTGAATTGGCAGATGGTTATGGTAGCGTATCGTACTCAAAAGCATGCATACGTTAACAGAAGTTACAAACCTCATGCTAACAAGACAGTTGGATTTGACAAATCTAAGGCCAGGTGCTTTAACTGTAATCAGTATGGTCACTTCTCAAGAGAATGTAAAGCTCCAAAGAATTTCAATGATCAAGCCAGTTCAAGCAATCAAGGTCAAGGTCAAAGTTCACAACAGTCTACGAGTTATCAAGGCAAAATCAGCGTTTCTTTCAGAAACCGTACCAAAGTCTTCCTATGCCTGAGTTGGAGGATGAAGGAAAGAAGCCGGAAGATCAGACTAAAGCGTTGGTTGTAAGTGTACAAGACGGATATGACTGGAGTGCATACGCAGAACAGTTTACATCTGATCTTACATCAAATCTGGCTTTGGTATGTGAAATTGAAGAAGACTGGTCTGAAGAAGGGGATGGAAAGATGGTTGATGATGATTGTGAAGATTCGGAAGATTATGACTGGAGCGCAAAAGCAGATCCTACTGAAGAATCTGAATCTGAAGTAGCATTAATGGCTACTGCCAATGAGTCTTCATCATCCACTGAGCAACCAAAGGTTAATCCTGAACTCCCACCTAACTATGTTCCATTGCCCTTGGATGTCAAAGAAAGGCTATGTTCTGAACAGTGCATTCAACAAGTAGAACATTATCGGACTCATTCATTTAAAATCGGTGACAAATTAAGCAAACATGAGAAAATTCATGAACAACTTAAAATTGATCACAAAATTGCTGATGAGAAGATTTTGTCACTTAAAGAATCATGGAACAAAACCTTAAAGGAACTAGAATTGATAACCAAACAACTTGAAGAAATGACAAAGAACTTTGAACAAGAAAAAGTCGCACATGCTGTCACTCAAGTTGAATTAACAAAGGTTAAAAGCTGTAAAACCATGGTTAAACAACTCATCAAAGAAAGAGGTAACAAAACCAAAACCGGGTTGGGTTTTACACATGAGCCAATGCCAAATTCAATCACTCAAACCTTACCGGAAAACTTTAATGAATTTGATCATTCACCTGAAAATGAACGTAAATTCAAAGAAATTCAGAAAAGTAAATCCGAATCCGAAGGATCTGAGGTGTTGATCGAAAGCTTGAGAGAAGAAGATGGAATGACGACTGAAGCAGATGATGAAGCAAGCAACAAATCTGAGAACAAGTTAGAGCCTGTTCTTATTCAACTTGTTGAATATCCAAAGCTTAATCCCGAACCAAAAACGGTGACGGAAGAAGGTGAATTTTCAGGATATAATGATCCGGAGTACATCAAGTGGAAGAAAGAACAAAAGGCGCAAGTTGCTGCTCAGCTGGTCAAGACGCCAGAAGTAATGAAGAAGGCTGAAGTTTCAACTGCAAAGAAGCAGAAAACGAAAACAATGACAAATCAATCTGAAACAAAACAGTCAAAAGGCAAAAGTGTGTTAAAATCGCATGATAACACAAAAGCTCAAAATGTTGAAACTAACAAAGTTAAACCTGTCAAGAAAGTGTCAAAAGGTAAAAACATCAAGTTTGTGTCTGTAGGAACATTTGATTTGAACGGATCTTATGGTAAACCAATCAATTCTCCAATCAAATCTAACTCTGGTCTGAAAACAGGTTCAGGTCCTAAGTCTTCCGCTGTTAATGATAAGAGAATTGAAAACAAAAAGGTAACCAAACAGAACAGTTTAAAATCGAACCAAAGTCCCATGCAATCAAAATCACAAACCAAGTCTCCACAAAAAAGCGTTAATCTAAAACCGAATAACCAAGATAATGAATCACGTTTTGGTTCAACATCAAAAGTTAACAATCGGCTCTTTAGGATTAGCAAGAAATATTGTGAAATTTGTGATAGATATAATCATGCAACTGCTGAATGTTTCTTTAACAGGTACTGCAGTTTCTGTAACAAAAGAAATCATTCTTCAGAAGAATGTTATTTTAACAAATTTTGTGATATTTGTGAGAGAAGAAATCATGACACAAAGGATTGTTTCTTTCGATCAAACTCGACTAGAGAAATGACTCCATATTCAAACTTTCAAAGAAATAATTCATTTGGTTTTCAAAATATGAGTCAAAGTCATTCTCCAGTTTTGAGAAATTTCAATCGAAACAATTCTGTTTCTAATTTTTCAAGAAATGTGCAGGTTAATCATTTTAAACCAAGAGCTTTAATGGTAAGAAATCAAAAGTTTGAAAATAACCTTGATCCTCAGTTGGAGGAAAGGTTCCGGGCTTTAAGGAGAAAGCAATCATTGAACGCCAATGGGCGAAGTTATCAGCATCAAAATCTTTTAAACGAAACAAATTTTCAAAAAGTTCAATACCAACAAGTTACAATTGCGGATAAATTCGGAAAACCCAAGACCGTGTGGGCCTGGGTTGACCAAACTAACTGAAAATGTTTGAATTGCAGGTACGCCCAAGAAGACCTATCAACTCATGGTTCGTTGATAGTGGGTGTAGCCGGCACATGACAGGCAACCATGCCTTGCTTCAGGATTTCAAGCAAAAGAATGGTACTCACGTAGCGTTTGGAGGTGATGCGGGTGGTAAAATCACAGGCGAAGGAACAGTTTCGAATGGAGTAATTAGTTTTGATAAAGTCAACTACTGTGCACAGTTGAACTTTAACTTACTAAGTGTCTCGCAAATTTGTGATAAATCTTATTCAACTCTTTTTGATGATTCTTTTTGTTATATTCTGAAACCAGGTTTCAAGATTGACAATGAGTGGGTAGTGGTGAAAGCGCCTAGAGATCGTGATGTATACAAATTGGATATGTCGCAGATTGATGCCGAAACCGAAACAACCTGTCTCATTGCCCATGCTTCAAATGATGAGAGTCAGCTATGGCATAGACGGCTGGGACATTCCAACTTCAGAAACATGAACCGTTTGGTGTCTGGAAATCACGCTGTGGGAATCCCATCGAAGAAATTCTCCACAACTGATTTGTGTCCAGCGTGTTTGAAGGGAAAACAGCATCGGATGTCTTTTAAGTCCAAGCTTGAAAACTCCATTTCAAAACCCTTGCAGATGCTACATATGGATCTTTTTGGACCGACCAACGTTCAAAGCATCGGGAGAAAATCATACTGTTTTGTTATCATAGATGACTTTACTAGATTTTCGTGGGTTTATTTTTTGCATGCAAAATCTGAAACAGCTGAATTATTGAAAGAATTTATCATTAAAGTTGAAAACCAATTGGAATGCAAAGTAAAAATTTTAAGAAGTGATAATGGAACTGAATTTAAGAATACTAATGTTGATTTATTTTGTGCAGAAAAGGGGATTGCTCGACAATTCAGTGCGCCTAGAACGCCTCAGCAAAATGGGGTTGCGGAACGGAAAAACCGGACACTGATTGAAGCAGCAAGATCCATGCTTGCGGATGCCAAAATCCCTATCACTTTTTGGGATGAAGCTATTGCAACTGCGTGTTTTGTACAAAATAGAACATTATTAGTGAATGATAAAAAGAAAACTTCTTATGAGTTGTTGTTTGGAAGGAAACCAAATATTTCTTACTTGAAAGCATTTGGTTGTCCGGTTTCGATTCTAAATCTAAATGAACATCTCGGGAAGTTTGAGTCAAAATCCGACGATGGATTTTTCTTAGGTTATTCGTCTGTTTCTAAAGCTTATCGGGTTTTTAATAGCAAAACAAACACTGTTATTGAAACTATCAACGTCAAGTTTTTAGAAAATTCGTTTCCCTTAGTGGCTCATGGTCCCGAATGGTTATTTGATTTAGATTCATTATCGAAATCCTTCAATTCTAACTTATTTGATTTTTCAGGAAACGCAAGGAAGGAATCAGGCGACTTAGGATGCTTTAGTGACGATTCTGATAATGACGAAGATGGAAATCTCAACTCTGAATATCCATTTATGTCTTTTCACAATCCTGATCATGTCAAATCCAGTCAAGCTCCGGGTCCTTCTGATTCGCATGAAGATCAAGAATCGAACAATCATGAAGAAGATGTGATTTCTCCTAATGATGGTGAATCTGTTCAAAATCAACCATCAACTGATCCGAATGCTGAAGTGAATCCAGAATCTTTTGATTACTTCATCAATTCACCGGATCAAGTCCCGAATTTCACACCGCATACTTCTTCCATACTACAAGATCTACCAAATCTAAATACTTCTAATCTAGAGACTCAAGTGCAAGGAGGTGATATTCCAGTTCATCGAATTCACAAGAAACATCCTGTCTCTCAGATTATCGGGCCGTTGAATCAGAGAACTACAAGAAGTCAGACGGAGAATGCAAATATCTGTCTTTACTCGTGTTTTCTATCTCAAGTGGTGCCAAAGAACATTTCAGAGGCGCTGAAAGATAACAGTTGGATTGAGGCGATGCAGGAGGAATTACTTCAGTTTCGCAAACAGGAAGTTTGGAAACTTGTGGACTTACCTGAAGGAGAGAGCGCAATAGGTACAAGATGGTTGTACAAAAACAAGCCAGACGAACGTGGCATTGTGGTGAGAAACAAAGCAAGACTGATTGCACAGGGATACACTCAGGAAGAAGGCATTGATTATGAAGAGGTGTTTGCTCCGGTCGCAAGACTTGAAGCCATACGCGTTTTTCTTGCATATGCTTCTTTCATGAAGTTTAAAGTATTCCAAATGGACGTCAAAGGTGCTTTCTTGTATGGGCCAATTACAGATGACGTATATGTCAGACAACCTCCGGGTTTCAAAGATCCTGACTATCCTCATCGTGTATACAAGTTGAGTAAAGCTCTTTATGGTCTACATCAAGCTCCTAGAATCTGGTATGAGACATTATCCAAGCATTTACTAGAGCATGGCTTTACAAGAGGTCAGATTGATCCAACTTTGTTTATGAAGAGGGAGAATGACGATTTATTGTGTGTTCAAGTTTATGTGGACGATATTATCTTTGGTTCGACCAGTGAGTCCATGTGCAAAGAATTTGAAGAAATCATGAAGTCTAGATTCCAGATGAGTTCTATGGGGGAGATTAATTTCTTTCTGGGATTACAAGTGAAACAGTCTGCTGACGGAATTTTCATAAATCAATCAAAATTCGTTGAGAAGTTGTTGAAGAAATTCAAAATGCAAGATTGTCAAACAATTAGAACTCCATCTGATGTAAATTGCAAGATTCAACCGGATCCAAAGGGCAAAGCAGTTGACCAAACACTATACAGATCAATGATCGGTTCTCTGATGTATCTTACTGCATCAAGACCAGACATCATGTACGCTGTGTGTGTATGCGCCAGATACCAGTCAGATCCGAAAGAGTCGCATCTTGTTGCTGTGAAGCGTATATTCAGATATCTCAAAGGGAAACCAAATCTTGGGTTATGGTATCCTTATGAAGGAAATTTTGAACTATATAGCTATTCTGACAGTGATTTTGGTGGTTGTGCTCTTGACAGGAAATCGACAACTGGTGGCTGTCAATTTCTGGGTCCAAGGCTTGTCTCTTGGCAATGCAAGAAGCAGACCAATGTTTCTGTATCCACAGCTGAAGCAGAGTATATCGCTGCATCTGCAGGATGTTCTCAAGTTTTATGGTTACAAAATCAGTTGCTGGACTACGGGTTTAACTTTCTAAAAACTCCTATTTACATAGACAATACTGCTGCTATGTTTATAACTGCTAATCCTGTTCAACATTCTAAAACCAAACACATCGAAATTAGATATCATTTTTTAAGAGATAACTCTGAAAAGGGTTTAATAATTTTGATTAAGGTTCATACCGACAAACAACTGGCAGATCTTTTCACAAAATCTTTTTTGTCAGGCCGGTTTGAATTCTTAATTCAATCCATAGGATTGATCAATCATGATTGATTCTATTTTTCGAAAACAAAACAAAAATCAGAAAATCTAAAAGCCAAAAATATAATAAGTTGATGTTATATTTTGATTCCTTTGTCCTTTATTTTATGTTTTGCATTGTGTGTGCTTGCGTGAAAAAGAAAAATAGAAAAGCAAAAACAAAATATAAAAGCAAAAAGAAAAGAAAGAAAACATCATGTCATAAGAATCTATATTGCACAAAGTGAGAAATGATAGTTACACTAGACATTATTTGGTACATCATTTTTAAATAAAGACTGATGAATGTTAGTTGATGTGCTAGACAGCTCAGACAATTAGACTGAACAAGTAAGTTGATTGTTGACAAACATAAACTTAATGATCTTTGTGTTAAGTTCCATTGTTATACATGTCTAGATATATATCTTTTGATACATTGCTTGTGATGATAGTTGTGCATGATCGGGTAACGATGTAGTCTTCTCAGTGTGATGAACCGCATCGTGAGCTTCTTTGTTGTGGTACCCACAGACCTGAAGTCTCACACGAAGTCTCTTTTGAGCTTCAAGGTGCAGCAAAAGATTCCAAAATGGAACAAAAAGAGTCCCAAATGTGGACCAACACCAAACAAAAATTCCAAAAAGGAATTCAGAAGATTCCCAAGGGGAACGATAGGAAAGAAAAATTCCCAAAGATGGAATTAAAAAGAAGTCCCAAAGTGGACCAAATCCGAATAGAACCCAGATTCCACACTGTGTATGACTGTAAGTAACCAGGTTTTGTGCAATATGCATTCAGGTAGTGTTTGATAAGGAAATATGTTGACATATGTATACATGTGGGTCACATAAGTCATTCTAATCGAACCTTAAATATCATCATGATACTGAAAAAGTAAGTGTGTCAACTCGAGCTAATTGGTATGTTTTCATATCATCACTCAATCAAGCATAAGTCAAATGTCTATTCAAAACTTGCAAAACATGTTCAGATAATGTGTGGTATGATCTCACTGCGATATTTTGATTCATTGCATTGCATATGTCTTTACTTTAATGTGTGTGTTTTGTGTGTGCAGGCATTTGGAATCATTATTGATACATCAACATCCTTGATAAACTTAAAAATTTCAAGAAATTTCAAGTTTAGGGGGAGAATAATAGTGAAGAAAAATATCTACAAAAATCCAAAAATATTTTGTTTTGAATAAGTGTGTTTTGAATGAACAAGATTATGTGGTATGAAAAAGCAAAAGTATTGGATGTGTTAAAAACAAACCCAAGGTCTTGTAATTTATTTTTAAGAAATTGCTTCGGGATATAGAAAAATTGGTTGTGCAAAAACATTTTTGAAAAAGAAAAGAAAAATGAATTTAATTGGAATTAAATTTGTTGCAATGTTTAATGTTGTTTGATAATTAATATGGCAAACATTCTTTTTAAGGATATCTTGTCTAATTAATCTGTCAGAGAATGTTGCAGGTGCAATAAATGATTGTTGAAAAAGTCAACAGACGAGGAAAACTGAAGAATTTGCTTAAGTGTTATAGCCGGGTAAAGATATCAGATACAACTGTGCAGCCGGGTAAAGAACTGTTCAGCCGGGTAAAGTTGTAAGTCTGATACTTACCGGGTGATTGAAGAATTGGTGAAGATATTATGACCACTGTAACAGCCGGGCAATGATCATGTCAAATACAGCCGGGTGAAGGTCATAGATGTCTTGCCGGGTGACAAGTGTATACTATACAGCCGGGTAATGAAGAAGTCTTATTGCCGTGTAAAGGTATGACACTATGTTGCCGGGTAATGAAGAAGTGTGTATGTCGTGTGAAGAAGGTTGTCAAAGGTTGCCGTGTAAAGAAGAAAGCAAGCCGGATGAAGAAGGAAAGCAACTGTGTTGCCGGGTGATGAATAAGGTTGCCGGGTGATGTTTTGATAACAACTATTCTGCCGGGTGATGAATAAAATCATCAGGTGTAGTTGTTCCTTAACCTTTACCCGTCACTACAGTGACTTACCCGTATCTACAGTGCTTGACCCGTCAAGTGATTTTCACATGTTGGTGACTTGTATTTATGTACTTGACCCGTAACTACAGTACATGACCCGTCACTACAGTACTTGACCCGGCAAGGTTATTGGGCCTAATTTGCTTGTGTTGACCCGGCACTTAAAGTTTGACCTAAAATTTTTGACGATACAAATACCGCCTCTTCACAAACACTTATCATTTCACACACACTCACTTTCACCAAAACACTCTGAACTTCAAATCGCCATTGTTATCATAGTCAATCTGTTGTCCTATAACAAGTTTAATAGATTGATTAAGGTAGAGATTATGTGTTTTTGACCTAAATCGACTTGCGAATCAACTGTTAAAAGGAAAAATGATGATGAACAGTGTTTGGTCATTGAATCGACACTTCGTTTTTGTGTGTAAAAACCAAAATCGAATGTTGATTTAGGTGTACAAACACTCGATTATCATCATTCAATCACTCATTTGCACTAAAACACCTTAAAATCGACTGAATCAAGTGAAATGTTCTTAACTGACAAAATCGCCATTGATGAACTTTGAAGCTTTTAAAAGTTAAACATCAAAACGATAAAATATCTGCTTAAAAGTGATTAACCTTGTTAAAATTGAACCAAAACATGTTGAACCTTCTCATCATAAATTTGTCAAAATTTTACCTAAGTGATCAACTGTTAAAATTGAAACATGATGTATAATCTCTAAAATTCAATGTTGTTTGATTAAAATGATGAAAATCAGGTTATTAGAGCAATGTAGGATTTAAAATGATTATGTGAATGTTTTTGTTGTCTAACATTTGTTTCTATCACTTATTAAAATTTTGATATGGTTTAATGAAGATTCTAACACATTTGCCTTGTTTTGTGTTTGTTTGTGTTTTTGACAGATGGAGAATCTCAAATTTGAACCTAAACATAATCTTGTGGCATGTTTAGATGAATCACTTTCGGAGACAGAAGGTTATAGAGATATGATTCAGTTCATCAAAAGGACCAAGTATGTATATGCTATATGTGCCAAACCGGTCATATATGCTAGACTGATCAAGAATTTCTGGAGAACAGCTGAGGTTGTAAGAGAGGAAAATGGTGTTAATGTTGTTAGAGGCAACATAACCAGAGATTGGGTACTTACTGTTTCTGAAGAAGCTATTAGGCAAGCTCTAAGAATTGATGAGGATGAGGTAGGCATGATGGATGAACTGACAATGGAGGAATGTAAATCTGGTTTTGTTAACATGGGACATCCACCTGTGTTTCCAAAGTCGCAGTTTTACAGAGCCAAGTTGGGGAAGAAGTATAAGCTGCTGTGTTATGTTGTGCAGCAATGCATGTCTAGAAGGAGTGCAGGGTTTGATAACTTTCCTTCAGACATTGCATCACCGATTGTAGCCATTGCAGAAAACAAACCATTCAACATGTCAAGGTGGATAATGAATGGGTTTGTGTTTAACTTGGTGAAGGGCAAAAGGTTCAAATTTTTGATGTACCCAAGGTTTCTGCAATTGATGATAAACATTGCCTATCCCATGATCAGAAGTGAAGGTTATGCTGGAGGCATATTGTACACTGAGGACATGAACGATCTCTCTTATCGAAAGATGAGTATCGGAAATGTGCCTGACATTGATTTGTTTGACTATATGAGAGATATAGTAAACAATGAAGAAGATGTAGAGGGAATTTACTATCACATTTCTCACGGTGAGATTGTGAATCCACTGGACCTTATGGATGAGGTGCCAGACAATCTATTGGATGATGATGAGTACTTTGCTCGTCATCCAGAAGATGAAGAAGATGATGGTAATGATGACAGTGATGATAGTAACGGTGATGATGGTAATGATGATGGTGGTGATGATACTGAATCTGAATCTAATTCAGAGGAGGTTGAACCAATGGAGACTGAGAATGTTGAGTTGATTGAACCTATGATTGTAGAAGAACCTGTCGAGGTTGCTTCGGTTGTTGAAGAGAGTATTGTTAAGATTCCTAAAGAAGTATCTGTTAAGTATGTTCGAAAGAAAAGGTCGAAGCCAGTAGAAAAGCATGAAGAGATTGATGTGATTGAGATTGCACAGGCAGTAATGGCCGAAGCTGAATCTATTGCACAGATAGATGAAGTGGATGCTGGCATTACTGAACCTATTGATGTTGAGATTCCCACCGCTTTACCACAAACTGCTGAAAACATTGGACAAGGTTTGGAGTCTTCACCAAACGTTGTGCCAAGTGTTGATGAAGTTGAAGATGAAAAGGAGAAACGCATTGCTGAATTAGAAGAGATAGTTGAAAATTTGTTTAAGGCCAATGACTTGTTGAAAGCCTCAAACGAACGGAAAAGGAAAAGACTGGATGAGTATTGGGAAATACACAATCAGAATGTTAAAACTTTCAAAAAGCTGGATGAAGATCATGTGAAGCTGGTTGATGATCATGTGAAGTTGAAAGGAGACTATGAAAAACTTAAGGATGAGCATGAAAATCTTAAGTTTGATCACAAAGAATTACAAGCTGAGTGTAATACTTTGGAGGCAGAGAAAGAGATGTTGGAAAAAGAACTGGAAGATTTGAAACCAAAGAAAGCTGGATCATCTTCGGACAAAGATTTTTCTGATGAAATCATAGTGACTGAAACAAATGCGCCTAAAGTGTATTTGACAAGGGCTAGAGGTACTTCAAATGCTGGAATTTTGATTGAATCACCAATTATTATTCCCGATGAAGCTGATGCTGAAATTGTCAAGATGGATAAAGCTGAGGGAAAGAGAAAAATAGATGCTATTCCTGAAATATTTGGTGATGAAGGAAGCTCAAAGAAGGCGAAGATTGATAAACCAGTGCAGATTGAGCCGATTCAATCTGTAGCTGAAGTTGAAGTTGAGAAAATTGTTGAAGCTGAGATTGTGTCTGAAGCTGAAACTGAAGTATTTGAAGCAGCTGATAGTGAGAAAGATGTTAATTCTGGAGATACAGTTCAGTTTGAGCCGATTCAAGCTGAAGCTGTTGAAGTTGAAAGTGCGACTACCAATGTATCTGAAGTTGTTAGTCAGTTTGAGCCGGTTCAAACTGACGAAGCACCTATGATAGAGGCTTTGGATGATTTAGATATTGATTGGACTGAGTCTGAGGATGAAGCTGAGCCAGAACCAATACAGAATACTGTTGAAGAGGTACCGGATGACTTGGATCAGAGGTTTGCCTATCTTGAAAGAATGAAGTACAATTCTGTATTTTTGAATGGGTTGACAGTGAGTCAGATTAATGAAGAATATGAAAAGTGTATGAATGCTCAAGATAAAGCTGAAGCTGATCAAAAAGAGTTCATGGTTGAGATGGGTGAATGGACTCCGATGCAAGAAAGCCTAAATATCGAAGATTTACCTCCTACTGAGCTTTATCATCAAAATCCAGATGAAATGACCTCTTATGAAATGCGAAGTTGGTTGAGTTCGAGGAACTATCCGTATAAAACTTTGCAAAGGTTGAAATCTGAATCTTTAAGGAAGATTGTGGTCAGTTTCATGAAAACAGAGAAGATGTATAACAGAATGTTTTACTTGGATTATAACAATCCACAGTACTTCGAGCTGACCAAAAGATTCAAAGTGTTAGGACCAAAAGAAATTCCAGTTATGGCTTTACCGGAAAATGCTCATAAGAAAAGACACGAACTGATGGATATGTTTCCGAGCGAAGTTAAGTCGTACAACATACCGATGGAAGTACGTGAGACTTGGCATAAGGCAGCAACACCAGGTGATGTGGTGAGATCATTGATGAGTAAAGGACAATCAATTGCTGAATTGTTGGATTCAATGATTGTGCCTGAGAAAAATAAGAAGGTAAAGATAATCGCGTGGAAATATGATGAAGTGTTTGATGCGTTTATGATCAAGAGGGTAAATGGCCTATGTGATGTTTATCATTACTATTCTAGCATCTTCAAATTGGAAGTTCAGGATCTGAAAGAGCTGCATAAACTGAGGTTAATTAATCATACAAATGCTGATCGTGGTAACAAGTGTGTGATGCTTCTTGATGCTGGAATGAGCAGAACTGCAAAGTTTTTGGATTTCCGAGGTCAACAGGAAGACTCAGAATATGTGCAAGCCAAGAAACAAAGAAAGAAGAAAAGATTGGTGGTGACCGAGGATATGTACTTAGAAGAGTTTTCGGATGAATACTTTGACAAGATTACTGATCCTGGATTGAAGGTAATAGATGGGTCGCAAATGACAAAGCCAATATTGAGAGTGTTCTACAATCAGGATACATTTGAACTAAAGCTTGTTAGAAATTTGGAGGATTGGGACAAAGACATGATCACACTGTTCAGTACTTTTGAGTTAAAGCTGCTACATCCTTCATACATTGATTATTTGAGGAGCATTAGAATGGAGAAGTGCAAGGATAAACTGGCTGAAGCTGACAGAAAGTTATTCGTGGTGATGATTGAAGTTATTGCTGCTGCTTCAGAGAAAATTCGAGTCAGAAAAGCTTTGCTAAACTCTAATCTTGTGATGGTGGATTTACCGAAGATAGAGTACATGAGGATATCCAGAAAAGGAACATTGGAGGTGTATGTCGAAGGCCAAGAAATGCCGTTTGAGTTTTATGCTAATATCGATTTTGCAGGTTTAAATCTGGATTCGCTTAGACGCATGAATGCTCTACCAATTTTGACGAATGAATCCAAGCCTCGACAAGCTAAGATCGCTGAGAAGTTCAAATCCTGCATTGAAGAAGCTTTAAAAGAAAAAGAAGAGTATAAAGGACGAGAATTGCTGAAAGTGAAAGAAGAGCCAGAATGGTAGAAAGAGATTGAAGATCGATGCTGATAAACGAAGAAAAAGATTGAAGTTTTTGAAGATTCAAAGTTAAATCTTAGGGGGAGTACTGTTAGGGTCATTTCCGTGTTAAGATTTACTTTGTATCTTTGTTTATATATGTTTGTATAGTTTAGGGTCTATTATGTATTTTCCTTAAACTTGCATTTTGTTTGTTATAAAGCATGTAGTGTGCGTGTGTTAGGAGAGATTACTTTTTGCACTGTTAGAGAGAGAATTAACTGTGTGTATTTGTTTTCTCCTGCACATTGTACTGCGAATTGCTTTGATCATCAATATACAGAGAATTTATGAGTATGAACTGTGTTTGTGATTGAACGTTTTGTTTGTGCGTGTTGTTTAGATCATTTGAGTGATATTATCGATCCAATTGAACCTATCATAAGAAGAAGAAAACACCCTTTGTTCCTAGACTTATCAGACAATTCATGCTAGATGATATTGCCAAGTATCTTCCTAAGCTTGAACAATAAGGTGTGAAAGTGTTTAATGGAGATCAAAATAGTTATCCTATTTTGAGATGGTTTTATGAAACTGGGAACAAAGAGTTGGTGCTTGTAAGAAATGTTGAAGATCAAAGTGAAGATGAGATTAGAATGTTTGGTGTCTTTGAGCTAAGACTGTTACATCCATCTTACATTCACTTCCTTGCCAAACAGAAATTTGAGAAAGTGGTTGGACAAGACTCTATACAAGATTTATGCTATTTCATTCATATGATTGAAATCTTGTCTGTTGCATATGAGAAAATTGCTTTAAGGAAGGAGTTATTGGCATTGAATGTTGGAACATTGAAGATATCAGAAATTCAATCCTTGGAGATCAATAATAGAAGAAATTCGGTGATAAAGAGTGCATCTAGAGTTGATGAGATGTTTACTAAAGATGACATTCTTAATCTTGCTCAGGAGTCCATAGAAGAAATGATGCTTATGCCAATTATTGTGAAGAATGATAAACATGCTAAAGCTGCTTCAAAATTTCAACAGTATATCAAGTCTGCACAAGATTTTTGGAATGCCAAACCATTGTCAGAGTTTGTAGAAGTAAAAGAAGAAGAAGAAGAAGAAACTTGAAGTATGATGATAGGGGAGATTTTTTATAAATATTAATCATCTTACTTAAAGTTTTTCAGAAAAGATGTGCGGACAGAACTTGGATGTGCGGACAAGAATAGACTTAGAGATGTTCGAACAGACTATTATCCGCACATCAACTTAAGTTTTTGTTATCTTTGTTTGTACACATTTGTATTGTTTAGAGTAGTATAAATAGGTGTTCTTGTGTACATTTTAGGGACTTCAGACATTTAAACCGTTGAACGATTACACCTTTTGTACACATACTTATTATATCTATCAATACAATTGCAATTATCAGTAATTTCATGTGTTGAATTTTTTGTTTGATTGATTGTTATCATGATGGTTGAATAGATTAACATATTAACATGCTCGTGACCTGAACTGATTCAGATCCACATAAACTATTAAATGAGCACCCGTCACATTTCTAAAAACCAAGTAGAAGTATGGTAAAAATCCCTAGTTTTACTTAACCTAGTTGGTTTGGTAAAACAACGTTATAAATGACGCATGTACAACATATATGTATATTAACTTTAAATAAATAAAAATATTACTACTCACACCCTCTCCACTTAAGTCACTAATATTTAATGAACAGTTATAAAATCCTTAAACATCAACGCAACCCAAAATACAACTAAAATAACTACCAACTTAGAAGACGGCTTGAGGCTTAGTCTAACTTACGATCATGGAAAATAACCATGTGCCAAGTTCTTATAATATGTAGGTCGTTTTTGTTACCACCCACTTAAATCATTTGCTCATCGTTCTCTGCTAATCAATGGTGAGTTCTCGTAGCCCCTTTTTATTGTTTTACTTATTTGGGGGAAAAACATGTTACTTAAACTTTCTTCTTTCTTCTATTGAATCTTATTACTTTATATATGTGCACTAGTAACCCGATAATACATGAGCTAAGTAAATATCACACACTTTAAGATCTTGTTCTACTCGAACACAACCTCTTAGCTACTTGATGTAGCCTACGGATTAATATTGATAGTACTATCAGGATTGACAACCCCCGTTCTCCTGAATGATTGGAACGCGTAAAGCCACGGTCAACAAATGTTGAATGATTAAAGTAAGTGTAGTAATTTTGGAAATGGCATGCTAGGGAACATAGAAAGATTGAGAAGCATATGCATAGGATTGGCTAGGAAAATATGTTGTAATCTTTTAAACATGTACCCTAATACATTGTAGCCATTTTGGATGTTATATATGTACGATTAAGTGGTAATGTAATATTCTCTTATATTATACCATGTGTTCATGGCATCCAATGACACCATGCCCTCGAGTTTCCGCCAAGTCGGGGGTTTGACAGAATGGTATTAGAGCCATTGGTTATAGTGAATTAGGTTCCCTATAGCGATACCTAGACTATAACCCTAAACTCAAACTGTTACACCTAGAATAGATATGGATGTCTCTAAGTTCCAACTTTGGGCACGTATTGACCAATACTTATTGGCCATCAAACCATTGAAGTCATCTAGCCTATGACTTGACTAAGCACCTTATGTGTACCTAAGCCTGATTAATATGAACAATTATTCATAAGTGATAGGAGTTGCTTAAGAGTGATTCCTGAACTAAGTGTGATTTTAATAGGGCTATGAATGCTAACTTCACGAATGAACCTAAATAACACACACTAGGAAGCTACATTGTTGATATAGTTCTACCATTAAGCTACATGTATATGTTAGCCTAATAGTGCCTCTTTAGTACTTAATCACCATAACTTTAGACACTAATCATTATACTATATCTGAGGCACGTTCGTTTACATTTGTCTTAAGGACAGTTAAGACCTTAAACTATCAATAATTTGATTTGTTCAATACTTCGACTATTTTGATACATTAAGCTACAATTGCTTAGACACTTTTAACTAAACTACTTGAACCATGGATACAAACTTTTGCAACAAATAATGACAATTATTTTGAACCAATATTTGCGACTGATGTAGAGTTACCTTTAAAACCGTTTTGATATTTATTACTTAAACTATGAATACCCTCTCTTGGGAATCAACCCAACAATTATTTTAAACCATCATTTGAAAACAGATTTGGATTTTCAATTAAACTGCTTCAACACTAACTTTTTAAACTACAAATATCCCTTTTTTTAAACGATCCATGTGCATTAATCAGCATTTGAAACTGATTTTAAGTTATAACTAAAACTATTTTGAGACTAAATACTTAAACCATCAACACTTTATCCAGAAACAATACGGAACACATACGTTAAAAGAAAACATTAACTATTAATTACCCACCTCATTTTGGCAACGGACCAACATAGACCATACCTTGATGAACATGGTCCAATAACTAAACTGAATTACTCCTCAAACCTATTCGTTATAACATCATATCTCTACTAAATAGGTTATGTTGTGTCCTATAACATGTCGCCGATGTGTGACCAATTACGAGCTATAACATGCCATGTGCTCTCTAACAAACTATGTGCTATAACATGTCACGTATTGTGTGACCATTACATGTTATATCATGTCACAGTGTGTGACCAATTACGTTCTATAACATGCTATCTATTTGCTTTCAATATATTTTGCCTCATACTTACCATATGCCTGCATTATGATTATAGTAGTCTTACCTTGTTCTTTTCTCATACTTATAGTATGGTTAACGTATGCTTCTACCATAAGCATACCAACCTAATCATATACTTGTAGTACACATATCCCATAGTTACAACAAATTTGCTTTAGATTTATTACAAACATCTTAAGCTTATCTTATACATACCCTATACTTGTAATAAGATAATATACCAAATAGATGAGTTCAACATGATTAGTGTGATATGACAAAAATATATTAAATTAACACACATGATGGGAGATGCTAAGGAGATTGTGTAAGGTAAATTTACGATTATGCTTGCGCAACGTAATGGTAAATTTACATGTACACGAGAATCCTGACAGAACCCTTATGCGTGGAACTAAATCCAAAACACAACAATAACTAGCTTAACAACACAACTTCTATTAACAGAAAACTCATCTATGAATGACACATTATATAAAGCCCACGTTTGGGTTACATATCTATAAAAATACGTCACTGGACAACGTATAAATTACAATCACCCTAGTGTGATATAAAATTTAAAGTCCATCTATAATGGCAGGTAGTTAAGAGTAGAGGTATATTTGACTTTATTAATAAAATTTCATTACTACTATATTGTGACCTCCAACCATAATGATCTCCCTACAAAAAAAACAAAACCCTTCAATTAA
Organism: Tagetes erecta; assembly: GCA_030867185.1. Taxonomy (NCBI): domain Eukaryota; kingdom Viridiplantae; phylum Streptophyta; class Magnoliopsida; order Asterales; family Asteraceae; genus Tagetes; species Tagetes erecta. Next base: position 2,313,233 of record CM061486.1, on the reverse strand, counting down.
AGTCATTTTAACTTTTTTGCAAATTTCACAAGCTTCTGATACATGTTCTCATTCCTCAAACTCTGCTCAAGAAGTTATGACCTCTTACTAGGCACCATTATATTTTAAAACGAACGTTACAATCTGATTCTAGAACTGTAAGGATTCCCAAGAAAAATCTTATAAATCAACAATATACTTCACTTTCTTCAAGTATTTCACTCCATTAAATGTTTCAAACTATTTAGCGTCTTCATATTTCAAGTTATTAATGATTTCAAATCATTTGATGCTCTTAAGTTATTTTATACTATTAAACGTTCCCAAAACCTTTGATATTCTTTAACTATTTTCAACTATTAAATGTTAATATCATTTGATGTTCTTCAACTACTTCAAAACTAGTTAACTTTTCAAACTATTTAACGTTCTCAACTATTTCAAATGATTAAAAGGTTTCAAAGCACTTGACTGTCTCCAGCTATTGCAAACCATTAAATGTTCTGAACAATTCGGCGTCTTCAAATATTTCAAACTATTATCCATTTCAAATCATTTAAAGCTCTTAAGTTTTTTTGTTTAAACGTTTCAAAACATTTAATAATAGAATAATTTATATTCTAAAGACGCGACACAATTCTATTTCGTAGTCAAGTAAATATACAAACATGTACAAATGTGAATATATATTAACTAAAACTACTCGTTTACTTACCAACTAAACTAACTAACCGAAACCTTAGACAGTTATCACAACTAACCATGATCGTACCATGTTGCTTCTTCTTGCACACTTCCTCCCTTGTAGTCGTCACCTATCGTATCACCATCACACCATCACCATCAAGTCTTGCAAGATTCTTTGATCTTATAGTTAATACACAAGGTTTAATATAATCTAAAGAACTAATGGTTAACAACCTCAAAATCACACACACAAACCACACCACCCAACCTTCCTTCTTGTTGCTACTGTTCCGCCGAAGGAAAGGCACCAAGACCAAGCCACGGATCGAGAGTCTCACCCTTCATCATCCTCTCTTCTCGCACCAACGTTCGGTAAAGCACTAACTTCATTTCTTTAACGAAATCATATATTTTTACTAACCATCGAGACACTAAGTTGGTAAAATAAAAGTCCAAAACAAAAATGACATATTAAAACTATGCTCAAAGAAATGGTCACTCGAAAGATACGAACAAACATGACAAACTGTTGTTTAGAAACTATAAACATACCAAGAAACAAATATATATATTAAAAAGCTTTTCATAAAATTCTTCTTTTTCCCCTCTAGATGTTAATGTTGGTTCTAAATGGGTCTTGGGAAAAGACAAGACAAACCTCCAACAAGAAAAATGAACAGGATTTGAAGTGATAACACAAAGGTCTTGTAAAACAAGATATATCTTCACTCAACTCGTATCAACGTCGCCAAGCTCGGGTGCAAAATAGCTAGTTGTAGACATGGTCTACTTATAACTGAGATCTCATGACTAGATACGTCTAAAGGTTGGTTTGATAACAAAAAAAGCCATGGTTGACAAGGCATACAATCAAACCATGGTTTAAACACACTAACTAAGTATAATGTTCAGAAACATTTTCTATAAATAACTTGAAGTCATGATAATATTTTGTATAAAACTTGTAATGATGAGCATAAAAATAACACAAACATATTCTTATAATTCTTTGGGTTAACCCCAAGACATTACTAATACACATTAAACATTAGATCTAAAAAGTTGTACCTTAAGAAAAGTGGAAAAGCTGGTAGATTATCTAAGTCAACTTTGAGAGGCCATACACTGGCAAAAACTTAACGAAATGGGAATTTTGTGGAGTCTAAAATATAGTTCAGACTTTTATCTTTCAAACCAAAGTTTCTCATAATTTTTAGAGGTGATTTTATACTTGAAAATAGAGTTACAACCAAAAGGTCAAATATGTCGTTTTTTACAGCATGTCTAAAACAACTTTAAAATAACATTACTCTCTCAATTTTACTCTAATGACTTGGTGCATCTTTTAAAATTTAGTTTTATATTTTAGCTTTAAACCACATATAACTTATGTTCACAAAAATAAAACTTGGACACTTAACTAACTGAAATACTTTTGTAACTCCAATAGCAAGATTTGACAAACCTTTGTCAATGAATAAATTAATTTAAGGTCCTTAAATAAACTATTAAATGAGCACCCATCACATTTCTAATAAGCTATAACCCATGTAGAAGTATGGTAAAAATTCCAAGTTTTACATAACCTAGTTGGTTTGCTAAAACAACGTCATAAATGACGCATTCACAACATATATATATATATATATATATAGATTCAATTGCATATTTACCCCTATAAACACCCCCTAAATGCATATTTCTCCAACTAAAAAAATTAATCGCATATATACCCAATGTTAACTAAATGTCTTTATTAAAAATGGGTATATTTGCAAATCAAAGTTGTTTATAGGGGGAAATATGCAATTGATTTTTTTGGCTGGGTAAATATGCATTTAACCCATATATATATATATATATATATATATATATATATATATATATATATATATATATATATATATATATATATATATATATATATATATATAGGATTAGGTTCATTTGAGAAGACTCATATATTGCAAGAAGAAAAAAAAAAAAACTAAATCACTAAAAAAATTATCATTGATTTAATTTTTTAAATAAATTCACTTCCTACATACAAATGTGTAATGTATAAACTAAAAATAATCATTAAAATATTTTTTACGTATGTATTTTTAGCGTTTTAAATTTACCTACACATGTGTAGGTTATGTGATCTACACATGATTTCCACATGTGTAGGTTTAACAAATAAACGAAATTTATTCAATTTTATTTTTTGAATATCAAAGTTAATGAATAAATATTGCAATTTTATCATTTTTTTGTATGTTAAAAATGTTTTTGGTTGAAAAAAATGAAGAATTTAGCTATTTCTTACGCTTCTCGCAATATTTGATCTTCTCAAATGAACCATCCCCTATATATATATATATATATATATATATATATATATATATATATATATATATATATATATATATATATATATATATATGAGTCTTCTCCACTTAAATGAACTTAATCCTATATATATATATATATATATATATATATATATATATATATATATATATATTTATTTATTTATATAAACTTTGAATAAATAAACATATTACTACTCTGACCCTCTCCACTTAAATCACTAATATTTAATAAACAATTATAAAATCCTTAAACATCAATGCAACCCAAAATACAACTTAAATAACTACCAACTTAGAAGACAGCTTGAGGCTTAGTCTAACTTACGATCATGGATAATAAGCATGTGCTAAACTCTTATCATATGTAAGTCCTTTTTGTTACCACCCACTTAAATCATTTGCGCATCGTTCTCTGCTAATCAACGGTGAGTTCTCGTAGGCCCTTTTTAATTTTTACTTATTTGGGGGAAAAATATGTTACTTAAACTTTCCTCTTTCTTCTTTTGAATCTTATTACTTTATGTACGTGTACTAGTAACACGATAACGTATTACTTGAGCTAAGTAAATATCACACACTTTAAATCTTGTTCTACTCGAACACTACCTCTTAGCTACTGGATGTAGCTTATGGATTAATATTGATAGTACTGTCGGGATTGACAACCCCCATTCTCCCGACTGATTGGAACGCGTAAGTCCACGGTCAACAAATGTTTTAATGATTCATACTTATTTACTTGCAAATATTCTTCATAGATCTTTGCTCAAGATCTTATACTTGTAACACTTGTTATTTGGTTGAGAATTCTGGGCTCATGGTAATAAATATCAACTGACTATGTGTTACTGTTACATAAATTATATTATGAACTCATTATTAGTTTCGATCATTATCCAAACTTTAACTACTTATTCTTTATCGAGCCTCTAAACTCTACGAACTCATCAACTTTATGTTGACCCATTTTCTAACATGTTTTTCCGGTAATAAATTAAAGTAAGTGTAGAACTTTTGGAAATGACATGCTAGGGCACATAGAAAGATTGAGAAGCATATGCATAGGATTGGCTAGGCAAATATGATGTAATCTTTAAAACATGTACCCTAATACATTGTAGCCATTTTGGATGTTATGTATGATTAAGTGGTAATGTAGTATTCTCTTAGATTATACCATGTGTTCATAGCATCCCATGACGCCATGCCCTCGTGTTTCCGCCAAGTCGGGGGTGTGACAAATGGTCTGAGAGCAAAGAAGATAGTCGAGATTTCAGAGTGTGAGTCATGTTGTGTTTTTTGAAAGGCTTTGCCATAGACTCTTAAATATAGTAAAAATTAACTTGTAACTCCTAATTAATCTCCTACTTTTAGCCATGAGCCATTAAATGATTTTGACCATTATTCCAGCTGACTTGGTAACTCCTTTGAACGAGATATATGGTAGGCTGAATGTTCGAGCCGTTACCTACATAAATAAACATAAAGCATTCGGAGAAAAACTGTTAGTTAATCGACAATAATAAACATCAAGAATCCTCAATCGTTCGAACGCTAAGGATTCTTGATCCAACGTGTCAAGAATACTATATCCACGATGGCTAAAATCTGGTCCCTAACAATTGCCCCCAATATAACAGTTGTAGATGTAGTACAATTATCATATTGCACACTAAATTCGAACAAGCTGTTATTGTAGTGAACACGTTTGTCGGACTTTAGGAGATTTCGGATACAGACAAGTTCGTTGAAGCTTTCTTAACTCTAGACCAAAATGTTCCAACCTTCACGTCCAAGATCCCGTATTCTGAAGAAACTAGATATTCTACCTCATTCACAATGTCAAGTAACTAACTAAGAGATAAGTAAGATATGTATTAGGAATATAAATTATTATCTATTTGTTTGTTTGGTAGGTGCTCAAAAATCTTCTGTGAAGTCTGTCAGATTTGTTATCGATGATGTTGACAGTCTCCTTACTTACAAAGCCATCAAGAAAGAAGAGCCAGCCAGTCCTGTGATTCCCAAGCCTGTCAGGACCCGCTCTAAAACCGTGGGCCATAAAAGAAATAAAGCCTCTTGTGTTTGGTCAGAAAATGTAAAATTGTAAAAAGAGCACAAGGATTTATAAGAGGAAAAGCCCTTGATCGAGATAGGATCACAGGCATAAAAGCCGACAATCGTCTATATCCGATTCTATTAAGGATAAAAATATAGATTACAACTCGAGAGCTATGACTGCAAGTACAAAGTAGTGTGTGAGATAGCTAAAGTATTTGACCGGGAGAGATTGAAGAGAATGTGAAATCACATGTTTGTGAGCTTAGCCATAGCCTCATTGTAGATAGTTCAAACTACTACAATTAAGCTCTTAAAAATATGCTAAAGCCGTTGAGCTTAGTTTACCACAATCTTAGCTCATTCCTCAACTCCTTTGACCGAGATTAACGGTGGACTAAGTCACTTAGGTGTTACATGCATTGATATAGAAAGAATGTGAAAAAAAATGTTAGTTAATCGCTAGGTATCAGCATTAAGGATCCTCAATCCTTTGGTCACCAAGGATATTCGATTCAGCGTGTTAAGGATACCGTATCCAAGATAGCTAACTCGAGCGCTAACTATTGCCCCAAATATGGCGGTTAAGTGAAACAACTGGCATATTTGATCCCTTTTTTCATAATTCGAAATCATTATCCTCTAAGTGTTTTGATCGACTTGTATTTCTTCAGTAAAGCCTTAAATAGGGTTATACAAAGCTTGCGCGTTGCGTGAGCCATTTGTACACTGTTTATTTGTGGCTCAGATTGAAAATTTCCGTCTATCACAACAAGTAAAACCTTACACCGGCTAAAATTCACGAAAAAACAAATGTCAGTGAACTTCAAACAAATAAACTGAAACATCTAAACCATCGAGATGGATCTATTTGCCAAACCATTATTTCATGTAACAAAATATCCCAGATTAACAAAAAAAAAAGCTAACCGCCACCTCACCAAACCCAACCAATAGCCATGCACCACAAACCGCCACCTCATCAAACCAAACCAATTGTCATGCACCACATCACAACACTCACAAAACACTATTCAAAAATATCTAATTCAATATAGTATAATGTGGTTATTAATAGGATAACAAACAATCATCCCTTCCATTTCCACTTTATGACCAAAAATCCATCTGATAATTCTTCATCACCAAGAGAATCCTTTCAGTTAACAATTTCTTCTGTCTTCTTTGTTCATTTCGAGTGAGTTTATCTTTGTTTTCCATACTAACAGTCGATCATCATGAGTAAAGAAGCAAACCCTAGTTCCTCCGATACTATTCATTCATCTGTTTCTAAAACCCTTCAATCTCAAAAGCTTCTAAATGAACCTTTGAAAGAAATTTGTAAATTTAGTGACTCAGTAATCAATGCCCATGCTAATCGATTTCCCCCGAAGTGGTGTTTCGCCCTTTTGATCTAACAGTTCTCAGCGATTATGTTTCAATCGATTAGATCTATTTCCCTGCTTTTCCATTCCAAATCAACTATACATATCAATTTCCTGATTTGACCAATGATTTCTATGCGATGACTGGTTTAAGTTATATCCAAGCAATGCCTATGATATGGCGAAATTTGTTTACCATCGGGGAGATCATTAGCAAAAGAGATATGTGGTTTACGGTGGTTGAACTTTCATTCTTGTATAACTTGGTTACTCATGGGTCTAGTCGATTTGTGCTAAAGTCAAAACCTCATCAGGCCACTCTTGTCCTAAAAACAAATCAAAATGACCCCCTGTGGAAATATCAATACTTCTTTGCCTGAAGAGATTCTATTCCTGGTGGCGAGGATCTTCCTGTCACGTGGGTTTTGAAGGGTAGGAAATAGGATTCTTTCACTTGATTTATCTTCTTATGAATGTCTTTTTTTAACAAACATTCTCTATTTATAGTTACTGATTTTGAGAAGTTATGCCAAGTTCCAACTGTTGATCTCAGAGCTCAAGCCTTTCTCGCACTTCATCCAAGCATTCTAAGCTTCAACAACAAGAACAAAGAAACTGTAGACGAAGCATCCCACTCCTCATCTTTCACTATTCCAAGTAAGTCGTCTTAACTGTTTTATGATTGTTTCTTTGAAGTGCAAATGCTCATTTGTCTATCTTTTACTACATGCGCTAAAAAATCTTCTCCCAAGATATCCATGTTCACCATTGATGATGTTGAAAGTATGTTGGATTTTCATTCTGTCAAGAAAGAGATTGCCTCGACTCCTCCTGTCCCAAGAGCGATTACCACACGCTCCAAGAGTGTTGCTCACAAAAGAAAGAAAGCTACAGGATCAGAAGATGATTTTAAAAATACTAAGAGACATTTCCATGATATGATCACTAATGTAAGTATCCTGAATCCTGAAAAAAGAAAATACTTTCTAATTGATTAGTATAGAACCCTGAAAGTTACTGTTGTTAGCCTGCAAATAGAGCCTTGCACTGTTGAAAGCCTCCTACAACAGGAACTTCCAAAAATAGAAGGAGGTTTTGTCTGAACTCATGACTGCTTCTAAGGATAAGGCAATTGCTCGTCTGATGAAGGAGAAAAAGGCATTGGAAGAAGATTTACAGGGTGCTGAGAATAAGCTGCAAGAAGAAGTGAATGCTGTAACCACTCAAACGAAGATACGGACTTCTAAATCTATGATTCAGGCCAGGATCAAGATGGCTAAAGAGGCTGCTGATGCTGGTTTGAAAAAGCTGAGGGGGATATGGCTAAATGGAATCAGGCTCTGGCAAATCTGGAAGTGGTTGATGAGGAGCAGGTGGCAAACAAGCTGGCTGAGGAAGGAACGAGCAAGGATGCTGAGGGTAAAAAGGAGGAGAAGGTCCAAGTGGGCAATGAAGGTGTGATACAAGCTTGAGTCCACTTTTTATTTATCAAGCTTTTAAAAACTTAGTTCGATTGGGTTGTAATCACTAAACAATAGATTTTAGGATTAAGGATTTATGATCCTTTAGACAACATCGAGGGTAATAGAGGTGGATGGATCCTCAATTTATGGGGATGAAGCCTTTGTAGATATTCTCTTTATTTTCCTACATGCTGAAACTAACAAACATATAACTTAACTCGGGTGGATGGTCCACTGTTTTGCTGGTGAAACCCGAGTTACCTTTTGGTGGTATTAGTAAATGGACCTAATCTTTTGGCTATATGCTACATAAATTTATGTTTGTCATGTTTTGGTTTATGTAGCAAATCAGATTGATACTTATTCAAAATATTTTTGAAAAACAGAATTTGAAAAGGTAAATAATCAAGTAGAAATCATACCAGATAATCGTAGTTAGGATTATGCTCCTTACGATGTTTGCATGAGATAAAGAAAAAATATGTCATTCAGAAATTTAGGATCCAGGATCCTTATAGATGGTTGAATCTTCAAACCTGTGAATATATCTTGTGAATTAGATAAATAAACTGGCGACAAGGCCCTTTATTTACTGGCGACAAGACCTAATAGATAATTGTAGACAAGACCTTATATTTAGCTGGCGACAAGGCCTCATATTTAACTGGCGACAAGGCCCTTTAGATAAACTGGGGAATTTATGCCCGTCTAGGGTCTACCCAAACATTAGTGACACTGAAAAATGTCAAAACCTTAGCTAAAGTGAAAACGTTAGAAACCTTAGGATAACGGAGGTATGGTACGTCTACCATAAACTTTAGGATCCAACATATGACCAACAACAATGAAATTGTCAGCCACATATAGTGTATTGGTACCATTGCCTAGAATCATACATGAATAACGTGTGCTACTAGCGATCTTAGAAAAGGTAAAAACCTTTTAAACCTTAGAAGGTATTAGATACTTTAAAGTTAGGAGAGAGGTGGCCAACCCCTATAATTTCCACAAAAGCAACTTAGCTTTCTGCAAAACTATAAAAATTAATGAAATTGGATGATAAAAGCGTTAAGATCCTTGTTTATGAAAAAAATTTAATAAGGTAAATGAATTTAAAAAGGATAAGATGATACCGAACTTAAGATCCTTAATCTCTAGATGATCCTAGATCCTTGTTACATGAAGTATTTTTTAAGATGTATTACATTCCAGGATCTTAGCAGTGGAACTCCTTCCATTATAAGCAATCGATATGCCCATTTTCCAGCTTCAGCTTTAATTAAATACGGTCGTTCCCATTTCGGTGCCAATTTACCATTTGCTGGATTAGTTGTATTCTGAAAAGCTTTCCTTAGTACCATATCGCCCTCTTGGAATCTCCTAATTCTTATATTTTTATTATATGCTCCAGCTACCCTTTGTTGATAAGCAGCCATCCTGATTTTTCCAAGTCTCTAAGTTCATCAACAGTTTCTAGATCCTGGATTAGTTGAGGATCACGAATGCTTCTTCTGGCTGTAGGAACCACCATTTCTTTAGGGATAACAACTTCTGCTCCAAATACTAAGGAAAATGGTGTTTGACCCGCTTTGGAGTTGTTGTTAGACATTATAGATTAGCATTTTAAATTGTCTTTGTTATATGTCTTTTGTAATAGTCTAGGGACTTATTATGTAAATAGTGTCTGGTTAGTTGTTGTTGATCTATTATTAGCTTGTTGCATCTCTTTAGAAGAGAGATTTTCATTTCAACTATTGTAATTTGCTATTGAACAATACGAGTGAATTTTATGAGTATGTTGTGCTTGTGTTAGATCGATTTCATATTTGTGTGGAATTGTCTCGTGTGATCGTATTAGTTTGTTGCAGATTTGTAGATCGAAATCCTGCTTTATCAATTGGTATCAGAGCTGTTGGCTCAGATCTGGATTGTGTTCATCGCAACGAACACTGTTCCATCAAAAAATCTGCATCAGATTGATGAATTTGATCAGATCTATTGAATCGAAGCTGTGTTATATCGATCTAAGCACCGATTGAGGTTCAATTGTGAATAATTACAAGCAAAAAAGAAGAAAAATCATCAGATCTATGAGTTATTATGTATCAAAAGCTATCGAACAAAAATCTCAGCATCTATATCAAGCATGATAAGAATTGGTGAAAATTGTGATTAAGGATCATTGATCTAATCATTGCTCAACTATTCAGAAGAAATTTCATCAAAAACAACATTAAAATCATGAAATCTGAAAATCGGAAGGTCTATGAAGTTTCTGTTTTGGATCTGAGTGTTTTTTTTGGAAAATTTCAGAAAATTTGTCTAAGTGTTCATCCGTTTGACAACTGTTCATCCGTTTGAGAACTGTTCATCCGTTTGAGTACTATGAGAGCGTTTTAGTTTGAACTTAGTCAAAAATAGTGTTTCTAACGGATATTGTTCGTTCGTTTGACCACTGTTTCATCCGTTTCAAAGTTTCAAAAATATTCGATGTTATTTATGTCCGCTTCAGGAAGTATTTTGTCTGTTTCACTCTATTCCAAATCACTAAGAAATTTTCTAAGTGTTTTATCCGTTTCATATTTCATCCGTTTTTGGAAAATTTTCTAAGTGTTTTGTCCGTTTCTCATTTCATTCAGTTTAAAAATTCTCTTAAGAATTTTTGTTCGTTCCACATATCTTCAAATTTTATCCATTTTGCAAATTTTTCTAAGTCTTTTTATCCGTTTCACAGTTCTTTATCCGTTTTACATTTCTCCTCTTTCAAAAATGAAAAATACCAAAAATATTTGTTTCATCATATATCATGGCACTTGTTGATTCTGAGAAAAGTGTTCCAAAGTTGAAGAATCGGTCAGATTTCAAGATTTAGACAATTCGATTAAAGCTTCATTGAACTCAATAGATTCCGATCCATGGAAATCTATATCTAAAGGACCATTCATTCCTACTCAATCATTTGGTCCAGATACCAATGGTGTTGCATACACTAAAGAGTCAACCAGACCATATCTAGAAGATGATTTGGAAGGAGAAGACTTGAAGAAAGTAAAGAATGATATCAAAGCATACTCACTTATGAGCAAACGCTTACCACTTCAAGTGGATATACTCTTTACAAGGAACTTAAAGTTATTTGTGATGGAGAGGAAGAATTGCAATCACTGAAGAAGCAAAAATTGAAAAGACAACTTGAATTGTTTGAGCATATATTTGGAGAATCTTTACATCAAATGAGGAATCGATTCATGCAACTAAATCAAGAAATGTCAACTGCAGGAATTAAGAATGATCTAAAATAGTTGAATGATCGATTGTTGAATGCCTTACCATCAAGCTGGAAGCACACTGTTACATTGCTTGAACATACTGAGAAATTTCCTATGGACATGGACATGCTGATTACCAAAATCTAACCCGTGGAGATTGATGAAAGTTCAAGGAATAATGGTCATGTTCTGTCATCATCTCAGTACAAATTTGTGACTTCACCAGCCAACACAAGTGATAATACATTTGTGGTTCAAAAAGAAGAACTAAGTGAAGATGGAGATTTGTTTATAGGACCCGGTTTCTTTGCTGAATCGTTATACTCAAATGTTCAACCTACACAATCAGCAACAAAATCACAGTCTACTCAATCCTAATCCAATCAATCTGTGAAACAATACTAATCTGAAAGTTCTTCTCAAAACTCTGTTAAATCTTGCAAAGTTAATGATGTTAGGGCTATTTCCTAGATTAAGATTTACTTTGTATTTTGTTTATATGTTTGTGTATAGTTTAGGGTCTATTTTGTTATATTCCTTAAACTTGTATTTGTTGCTTTAAAGCATGTAGTGAGAGAGTGTGAGGAGAGAGGCTAGATCACTATTACACGTTAGAGAGAGAATTAACTGTGTGTGATTTATTTCTCCTGCACTTGTACTACAAATTTGCTTTGATCATCAATATACAAAGAGAATTATTAGTATGAATTGTGTTTGTGATTGAACTGTTTGTTTGTGCGAATTATTCTGATCCTTGTGAGTGATATTAACGATCCAATTGAACCTATCAATTGGTATCAGAGCTGTTGGTCTCGTGTTCTTCGCTATTCATCAAGCAAAACACATCAATATTGCTCAAATATCATGATCTGAATGAATTGTTGTTGTTTTTAGTTGTGATTTATCATCGCAATCACTTCTAATTCTCAACGATTGTGCAGATTCCATCAGATTATCATCAGATCTGAGGAATTAAGAAGAAAAAAAAATTTACTGTTCGATCGAATTTTGCTCAAATTTGATCATGTTTTCGATTGATTGAGATTAGGGATTGATAATCGGACTATTTCACAGCGTGTGTGTGAATTTTGAACGAATTGGACAAGTTTTTGACAAAACCCAGAAAATTCTCATGGAGAAGATGATGAACAGTATGAACTTGGTTGAAGATTAACTTGCCGGGTGATTAATTTGACTTAGACAATTTCCTTTGGACTTAGATTGAAGAACAATTAGGTCCTGTGCAGCCGTGTAAAGGATTTTGTGCTAGACGGGTAAAGAATTTGACGAGGAAAAGTGTTACTGTTCAGCCGGATCAACAACTGTTGTGCCGGGTAATACACTGTTAAGCCGGGTGATTAAGAGATTTCAGCCGGGTGATCATCAAACTGTGTAGCCGGGTAAACAACATTGCCGTGTGATCGACAACTGTTCAGCCGGGTAAAGCCTTTCTGCCGTGTCAACATTCAAGCCGGGTCCAAGAGTATTGCCGTGTCAAGGTTAACTATTCTGCCGGGTAACTGTTCAGCCGGGTCAAGAACAAAAGTTTTACAACTGTTGAGCCGTGTAACTGTTTAGCCGTGTAAAGACTTTTTCTCTGCCGGGTGAAGAACAAAGCTACTGTTTAGCCGGGTGAAGAAGGATTTTCACTGTTCAGCCGTGTGACTCATTTTTAGTTGTTTTAATCTTTGTTTTCTTATCTTGTCATTAGTTACTTGTCTTTATTTTTATAGTTTAACTTTTTCGTTTAAAAAAAAAAAATTAACAAAAAAACCAAAAATATTTTCTTTAAAAAAATTGTTAAAAATGGCTCCTACTGATGATTCTGATAACCGTGTTCCTAGACTTGTCAATCGTGCAGATTTCAAGAACTGGACAATCAGGTTGAGACATCATTTGTGTTCTATTGACAATGATTTATGGAAGTCCATTGAAAAAGGTCCTCATATTCCAACTCAGACTGCTCCAGATAGTGCAAGTACCTACACCAAAGACTCTACTGAACCTTATCCAGAAGATAATTTGTCAGCAGAAGATTTGAGGAAAGTAAAGAATGATAGCAAGGCTTATTCTATAATGTGCAAGGGACTGCCACTACAAGTTCTGTCAAGATTGGATGCATATCAGACTGGTTATACATGTTTCAAGGCACTTAAGTCGATATGTGAAAGAGGAGAACAATTGAGAAGTTTGAAGAAATCAAAGTTAAAAAGGCAATTGGAGTTGTTCGAGCATATTAATGGAGAAACAGTGCACCAGATGATGAACAGGTTTGTTCACTTAACTACTGAGATGTCAAACCTCGGAGTTAAGACTTGAATGATCGATTGTTATGTGCTTTACCATCATCATGGAAGCAAACTGTTACTCTTTTAAAGCATACTGAGAAATTTCCAATGGATTTAGATCTGCTTATTGGAAAGATAGAAGAAGTTGAGATTGACGAAGGATCAAGAAATACTGATAGATCAAGCTCACAAACTCAATATAAGTATGTGGTAAATCCTGCCAATACTGTGGAGAATGCTTTTCTTGCACAAGATGCAATGAAGTTTGAAGAAGAGGGTGATTTATTTGTTGGTGCAAGTTTTTACACTGATTCATCATACTTTCCAAGTTCACCAACTTATTCTCAACCTCAATCTCCGCCAAGAGTTCAAGTTCAAAATCAGAATCTGAAGAATCAGTCAGACAGTCAAAGTTTAAATGTTCAAGCTAAGGTGAAAGATGTAATGAACATTCTGTTGCAAGATGACGAAACAAAAACTGCCTTCACAGCTTTTATGGCAAGTTTTCAGGCATATCAAGGAAGTCACTTAAGTCAAATGGACGTTGTCCTTCAAGACTTATTTGAAATGGATCCAGTTGACGTTGAGGAGATGGATTTAAACTGGCAAATGGTAATGGCTGCATATAGAACGCAGAAGCATGCATATGTTAACCGAAGCTACAAGCCTCATGCAAACAAGACGGTTGGTTTTGACAAATCAAAGGCCAGATGCTTCAACTGTAATCAGTATGGTCATTTTTCAAGGGAATGCAAAGCTCCTAAGAATCAGAATTTCAACGACCAAGCTAGTTCAAGTAATCAAGGTCAAGGTCAAAGCTCACAACAGTCTTCAAGCTATCAACAAAGAAATCAATGTTACTTTCAGAAACCATACCAAAGTCTTCCCATGCCGGAATTGAAGGACGAAGGAAAGAAACCAGAAGATCAAACAAAAGCACTGGTAGTGAGTGTAAAAGACGGTTATGATTGGAGTGCATATGCAGAACAATTCACTTCTGATCTTACATCAAGTTTGGCACTGGTTTGTGAAATCGAAGAAGACTGGTCTGAAGAAGGGGATGGAAAAATGATTGAAGATGTTAGTAAATATTCTGAAGAATATGACTGGAGTGCAAAGTCTGATCCTACTCAAGAATCTGAATCTGAAGTTGCGTTAATGGCTACATCCAGTGAGTCTTCATCTTCTACCGAACAACCAAAGGTTAGTAATGACTTACCCCCTAACTATGTTCCATTACCTGCTGATGTGAAAGAAAGGTTATGTTCTGAACAATGCATTCAACAAGTAGAACATTATCGAACTCATTCATTTAAAATTGGTGATAAATTAAGTAAACATGAAAAACTTCATGAACAACTTAAAATTGATCATAAAATTTCTGATGAGAAGATTTTGTCACTTAAAGAATCATGGAACAAGACTTTAAAAGAACTAGAACTGGTAACAAAACAACTTGAAGAAATGACAAAGAACTTTGAACAAGAAAAAGTTGTTCATGCTGTCACGCAAGTTGAACTAACAAAAGTTAAAAGTTGTAAGAACATGGTTAAACAACTTATGAGTAAAAGAGGTAACAAAACCAAAACCAAAACCGGGTTGGGTTTTACTCATGAACTAATGCCAAATTCTATCACACAAACCTTACCGGAAAACTTTAATGAATTTGATCATTCACCTGAAAATGAAAGAAAATTCAAAGAAATTCAAAGAAGTAAATCCGAGTCTGAAGGTCCTGAAGTGCTGATGGAAAGTTTGGAAGAAGAAGATGATGTGTCAACTGAAGCTGATGATGAAGCTAGCAACAAATCAGAGCCTGTTCTGATTCAACTTGTTGAGTATCCGGAACTGAATCCGAAGCCAAATACAGTGAAGGATGAAGGTGAGTTTTCAGGATACAATGATCCTGAATACATCAAGTGGAAGAAAGAACAAAAGGCGCAAGTTGCTGATCAGTTGATCAAGAAGCAAGAAGTGAAGAAGGCTGAAGTTTCAATTGCAAAGAAGCAGAAATCGAAAGTAATAACCAATCAATCTGAAACGAAACAGGCAAAAGGCAAAAGTGTCTTAAAATCGAATGATAACACCAAAGTTCAAAGTGTTAAAACTGACAAAGTTAAACCTATCAAGAAAGTGTCAAAAGGTAAGAAAATCAAGTTTGTGTCTGCAGGAACGTTTGATTTGAACGGATCTTATGGTAAACCAAACAATTCTCCAATCAAATCTAACTCTGGTCTGAAAACAGGTTCAGGTCCTAAGTCTTCCGCTGTCAATGATAAGAGAATTGAATCTAAAAAGGTAACCAAACAGAACAGTTTAAAATCGAACCAAAGTCCCATGCAATCAAAATCACAAACAAAGTCTCCACAGAAAAGCGTTAATCTAAAACCGAACAACCATGATAATGAATCACGATTTGGTTCAACATCAAGAGTTAACAATCGGCTCTTTAGGATTAGCAAGAAATATTGTGAGGTTTGTGATAGATATAATCATGCAACTGCTGAATGTTTCTTTAACAGGTACTGCAGTTTTTGTGACAAAAGAAACCATTCTTCAGAAGAATGTTTTTATAACAAATTTTGTGAAATTTGTGAGAGGAGAAACCATGACACAAAGTATTGTTTCTTTCGATCAAACTCAACAAGAGAAATGACTCCGTTTTCAGATTTTAAAAGAAATAAATCATTTGGTTTTCAAAATATGAATCAAAGTCATTCTCCGGTTTTGAGAAATTTCAATCGAAACAATTCTGTTTCTAACTTTTCATCAAGAAATGTGCAGGTTAACAGTTTTAAGCCAAGAGCTTTGATAGTTAGAAATCAAAAGTTTGAAAATAACCTTGATCCTAAGTTAGAGGAAAGGTTTAGTGCTTTGAGGAGAAAGCAGTCAATGAACGCCAATGGGCGAAACAATAGTTATCAACATCAAAATCTCTTAAATGAAACAAATTTTCAAAACGTTCAATATCAACAAGTTACTATTGCAGATAGATTCGGAAAACCCAAGACCGTGTGGGCCTGGGTTGACCAAACTAACTAAGTGATTGTTGAAATGCAGGTACGCCCAAGAAGACCTATCAACTCATGGTTCGTTGATAGTGGGTGTAGCCGGCACATGACAGGCAACCATGCCTTGCTTCAGGATTTCAAGATGAAAAATGGTACACACGTTGCATTTGGAGGTGATGCGGGTGGTAAAATCACAGGAGAAGGAACTGTTTCGAATGGGATCATTAGTTTTGATAAAGTCAACTACTGTGCACAGTTGAACTTTAATTTACTAAGTGTATCTCAAATCTGTGATAAATCTTATTCAACTCTTTTTGATGATTCTTTCTATTATATTCTTAAACCAGGTTTCAAGATTGACAATGAGTGGGTAGTGGTTAAAGCTCCAAGAGATCGTGATGTATACAAACTTGATATGTCGCAGATTGACGCTGAAACCGAAACAACCTGTCTCATTGCACATGCTTCAAATGATGAGAGTCAGCTTTGGCATAGACGGCTGGGCCATTCAAATTTCAGAAACATGAACCGTCTGGTTACCGGAAATCATGCTGTAGGAATACCGTCAAAGAAGTTCTCTACAACTGATCTCTGTCCAGCGTGTTTGAAGGGAAAACAGCATAGGATGTCTTTTAAGTCCAAGCAAGAAAACTCCATTTCAAAACCCTTGCAGATGTTACATATGGATCTTTTCGGACCAACAAATGTGCAAAGCATCGGAAAGAAGTGATAGGTTCAATTGGATCGTTAATATTACTCACAATGATCAGAATAATTCGCACAAACAAACAGTTCAATCACAAACACAATTCATACTAATAATTCTCTTTGTATATTGATGATCAAAGCAATTCGTAGTACAAGTGCAGGAGAAACAAAATCACACACAGTTAATTCTCTCTCTAACGTGTAAAAGTGATCTAGCCTCTCTCCTCACACACACACACTACATGCTTATAACAACAAAATACAAGTTTAAGGAATATAACAAAATAGACCCTAAACTATTTACAAACATATAAACAATAAACAAAAATACAAAGTAAATCTTAACAAGGAAATAACCCTAACAGTACTCCCCCTAAGATTTAACTTTGGATCTTCAGCAAAATCTTCATTCTTTTTCTTCTTTGATCAGCATCAATCTCTTTTACCATTCTTCCGGTTCATCTTTGACAGACAGCAACTCTCGTCCTTTATACTCTTCCTGTTCCTTCAGAGCTTCTTCGATACAGGATTTGAACTTTTCAGCAATTTTAGCTTGACGAGGCTTGGACTCATTGGTCTGAATCGGACAGGCATTCATGCGTCGAAGTGAATCCAGATTTAAACCTGCAAAGTCAATATTAGCATAAAATTCAAACGGCATCTCCTGGCCTTTGACTTTCACTTCAAGCGTTCCTCTTCTGGATATCCTCATATACTCTATCTCTGGCAAATCAACCCTCACGAGATTAGAGTTCAGCAACGCCTTTCGTACACGAATCTTTTCAGTCGCTGCAGCTATAACCTCTATCATTACCACGAACAATCTTCTGTCAGCTTCAGCAAGTGCATCTTTACACTTCTCCACTTTATGGCTTCTCAAAAAATCGATGTATGACGGATGTAACAGCTTCAACTCAAACGTACTGAAAAGCGTAATCATGTCTTTGTCCCAATCCTCCAAATTCCTAACCAGCTTCAACTCAAATGTTTCTTGATTGTAAAACACTCTAAGTATAGGCTTCGTCATTTGACTTCCATCAATCACTTTTAATCCAGGATCCGTCACTTTGTCAAAGTGTTCATCGGAAAATTCTTCTAAATACATGTCTTCAGTCACAACCAATCTTTTCTTCTTCCTTTCTTTCTTCGCTTGCACATATGCAGTATCTTCCTGTTGGCCTCGAAAATCCAGAAACTTTGATGATCTACCAATCCCGGCATCAAGCAGCATCACACATTTATCACCACGCTCAGCATGCGTGTGATTTATCAACCTTAGTTTGTGCAGCTCCTTTAAATCTTGAACTTCCAACTTAAAGATGCTCGAATAGTAATGATATACGTCACAAAGACCATTCACTCTCTTAATCATAAAAGCATCAAAAACTTCATCGTATTTCCAAGCAATTATCTTTACTTTCTTATTTTTCTCAGGCACAATCATCGAGTCAAGTAATTCAGCAATCGACTGCCCTTTACTCAGCAGTGACCTAACCACGTCACCTGCTGTTGCTGACTTATGCCAAGATTCACGCACCTCCATTGGTATGTTGTAAGATTTAACTTCACTCGGAAACATATCCATCAGTTCGTGCCTCTTTTTGTGAGCATCTTCAGGTAGCGCCATCACTGGAAGTTCTTTTGGACCAAGAATTTTGTATTTCTTTGTCAGCTCGAAGTATTGCGGATTGTTATAGTCCAAATAAAACATCCGGTTGTACAGTTTCTCAGTCTTCATGAAACTCACTACAATCTTCTTCAATGATACAGACTTCAATCTCTGCAAAGTCTTGTACGGATAATTCCTTGAACATAACCAATCTCGCATCTCTCTGCTAGTCATTTCCTCAGGATTTGGATGATAAAGCTCAGTCGGTGGCAAATCTTCTATGTTCAAACTATCCTGCATTGGAGTCCATTCACCCATCTCAGTAACAAACTCCTTTTTATCGGCTTCGGCTTTATCTTGATGAATCATGCATTTCTCGTACTCCTCATTTATCTGACTCACCGTCAATCCATTCAAGAATACAGCATTATACTTCATTTTCTCAAGGTATGCAAACCTTTGATCCAAATCCTCTGGAATCTCCTCAACAACATTCTGTACAGGCTCAGCTTCATCTTCAGACTCAGTAAAATCTATGTCATCTAGATCATCCAACGCATCAATCATAGGTGCATCGTCAGTTTGAACCGGCTCAAACTAACTTGCAACTTCAGCAACGGTTTCAGGCACACTTTCAACTTCAACAGCTTCAGGTTGAATCGGCTCAACCTGAACTGTTTCCTCAGAGCCAACTTCTTTCTCACTATCAGTCACTGCAAATACCTCAGTTTCAGCTACAGAATCAGATTGAATCGGCTCAATCTGACCTGATTTAGCAATCTCATCTTCATTCACATTCTCAGTCTCAATTACAGCTACAGATTGAATCGGCTCAATCTGCACTGCTTCATCTATCTTTGCCCTTTTTGAACTTCCTTCATCACCAAATATCTCAGGTACGGCATCTAGCTTCCTCTTTCCCTCAGCTTTGTCCATATTGACAGTTTCAGTAACAGCTTCATCGGGAATGATGATTGGAGATTCCACTCTAATGCCAACATTCGTAGTACCTCGAGCTCTAGTCAAATATACTTTCTGTACCTCTGATTCAGCCACTTCAACTACTTCTTCTGAAAAATCTTTATCTGAAGATGAGCCACTTTTCTTTGGTTTAGTCTCTTCCAACTCTTTTTCTAACATTTCTTTTTCGGCCTCCAAAGTATTACATTCAGCTTGCAATTCTTTGTAATCAGATTTTCATGCTCCTCTGTCAGTTTTTCATAATCATTCTTCAACTTCACATGTTCATCAACAAGCTTCACATGATCCTCATCCAATTTCTTGAAGATTTTCAAATTTTGATTATGAATATCCCAATACTCATCAAGTCTTTTCCTTTTTCTTTCATTCGAAGCCTTCATTATTTCATTTGCCTCCAACAGTTTTTGTACCATTTCCTCTAACTCTACAATCCGTTTCTCCTTTTCATTCTCATCAATCTTTGACACAACGTTTGGTGAAGACTCCAAACCTTGTTCAACATTTTCAGCAATTTGTGGTGATGTGGTGGGAATATCAACAGTAATAGGATCAGTAGCGCCAGCATCAGCTTCCTCAACTATCTGTGCCATAGTTTCAGCTTCGGCCACTACCTCCTGAGCAATCTGAAGTACATCAATCTCTTCAGGCTCAACAATCACAGTCTCTTTAACTGGTTTTGACTTCTTTCTTCTGACATACTTAACATTAACCTCCTTTGGAATTTCAACACTAACTTCCTCAGCAGCAGAAGCAACCTCAACAGGTTCTTCTATTACAACATTCTCAAACTCTACTTCCATTGGTTCAAATGTTTCCACAATCTCTGCCTCCTCTGAATTAGATTCAGATTCAGCACCATCATTTCCATCATCATTACCATCACTATCACTGCTATCATCATCATCATCACCATCACCATTCTCACCTTCTTCTTCATCTTCTGGATGACGAGCAAAGTACTCGTCATCATCCAGCAAATTGTCAGGCACCTCATCCACTAGGTCCTGTGGATCAACAATCTCACCATGAGATATATGATAATATACACCTTCTACATCTTCTTCATTGTTGACTATATCTCTCATATAATCAAACAACTCAACATTAGGCACATTCCCGATACTCATCTTCCGGTAAGATAGATCGTTCATGTCCTCAGTGTATAAAATACCTCAGGAATAACCTTCATTTTTGATGATAGGATAGGCAATGTTTATCATCAGTTGTAAGAATCTCGGGTACATGAGAAACTTAAATCTTTTGCCCTTCACCAAATTGAACACAAACCCATTCATTATCCATCTTGACATGTTGAATGGTTTGTTTTCTGCAATAGCAACTATCGGGGATGCAATGTCAGATGGGAAATTGTCGAATCCTGCACTCCTTCTTGACATACATTGTTGCACAACATAACACAACAATTTGTACTTCTTTCCCAACTTAGCCCGATAAAATTGTGATTTTGGAAATATAGGTGGATGTCCCATATTAACAAAACACGATTTACATTCCTCCATAGTCAACTCATCCATCATACGAACTTCATCTTCATCAATCCTCAGGGCATGTCTAATAACCTCTTCTGAAACAGTCAACACCCTTTCTCCAGTTATGTTGCCTCGAACAACAGTAACTCCATTCTCATCTCTAACAACCTCTGCTGTCCTCCAAAATCTCTTAATCAGCCTTGCATATATGACCGGTTTGGCACATATAGCATACACATATTTGGTTCTCTTGAGAAACTTGATCATATCCCTGTAACCATCTGTCTCAGGAAGTGATTCATCCAAACATGCTACCAAATTGTGTTTAGGCTCGAACTTGAGATTCTTCATCTGTTAAAACACAAACAAACACAAAAACAAGACAAATGTGTTAGATTCTTCATTAAAACATATCAAAATTTCATAAGTGTTTGAATAAAAGTTAGAAAGCAAAAACATTCATATAATCATTTTAACCCTAAATTGATCTAACAAAATGATTTTCATCACTTTGATTAACACAACTTTGAATTTTAATGATTTATACAACATTTTTCATTTTTAACAGTTAATCACTTAAGACAAAATTTTGACATTTGTATGATGAAGTTGTTTAACATGTTTTAGTTCATTTTTATCATGCATTTGTTACTTTTAACACACATTTCATCATTTTGAAGTGAAACATTTAAGAACTTTCAAGGTTCATTAATGGCGATTTTAACAGTTGTGAGCATTTTGAGTGATTCTGTTGATTTTAAGATGTTTTGGTGCAAATGAGTGGTTGAATGTTGATGATCGATAGATTTTAACCCTAAAACAACATTCGATTTAAGTTTTTAATACACAAAATCAAAGTGTCGATTCAAAGTCCAAAACACTGTTCATCATCGTTTTTCTTTTTAGCAGTTGATTTGCAGGTCTATTTAGGTCAAAAACACTTAATCACTACCTTATTCAATCGATCAACCTTGTTACAGAGCAAACAATTGAATATGATAACACGGCGATTTTAAGTTCAGAGGATTTGTGTGAAAGTGAGTGTGTGAAATGATAAGTGTTTGTGAAGAGGCGGTATTTTGTATCGTCAACAATTTTAGGTCAAACTTTAAGTGCCGGGTCAACAAAGGGACGGGTAAGCTTAAAAAGCCCAATAAGCCTTGCCGGGTCAAGTACTGTAGTGACGGGTCATGTACTGTAGTGACGGGTCATGTACTGTAGTGACGGGTCAAGTACATAAGACAAGTCAAAAACATGTGAAAAACACTTGACGGGTCAAACACTGTAGAGACGGGTAAGTCACTGTAGTGACGGGTAAAGGTTAGGAACAACTACACCTGATGGGTTTTTATTCATCACCCGGCAGAATAGTTATCTTCAACATCACCCGGCAATATTTCTTCATCACCCGGCAACACAGTTGCTTTCCTTCTTCATCCGGCTTGCTTTCTTCAGTACACGGCAACTTTCTTCTTCACACGGCAACCTTCTTCACACGGCAACCCTCTTCACACGGCAACCTTCTTCATTACCCGGCAACACAGTGTCATACCTTTACACGGCAAGAAGATTTCTCTTTTACCCGGCTGTATAGTAAACACTTGTCACCCGGCAAGATATCTATGACCTTCACCCGACTGTATTTAACATGATCATTGCCCGGCTGTACAGTGGTCATAATATCTTCACCTTTTCCTCAATCACCCGGCATGTATCAGACTTACACTATTACCCGGCTAAACAGTTCTTTACCCGGCAGAATAGTTGTATCTGATATCTTTGCCCGGCTACAACACTTTGCGATTTTTCTTCATTTTTCTCGTCTGTTGACTTTTTCAACGGCATTTATTGCACCTGCAAACATTCTCCGACATATTAATTAGACAAGATATCCTTAAAAAGAATTTGTCACATTAATTATCAATCAACATTTTTAGGGCAACAACATTTAACATAATTAAATTCATTTTTCTTTTTCTTTTTCAAAAATGTTTTTGCACAACCAATTTTTCTATATCCCGAAGCAATTTCTTAAAAACAATTTACAAGACCTTGGGTTTGTTTTTAACACATCCAATACCTTTGCTTTTCATACCACATAACCTTGTTCATTCAAAACACACTTATTCAAAAACAAAATATTTTTGGATTTTTGTAGATATTTTTCTTCAATTTATTCTCCCCCTAAACTTGAAATTTCTTGAAATTTTTAAGTTTAACAAGGATGTTGATGTATCAATAATGTTGGGGTTATTTGAAGATGTCACTTTCCAAATATAAGCGAGTGAAGATATCGAGCATCATCACGAGCAAGCACGGGTGAAGACGTTAATAATTTGTATTTGTCTTAGAATATTTGTGTAATCGTTTTGTGCTTAATTGCACGTCTTTTAGGTTACTTTGTAAGGTGAATGGTATGGACTATAAATACCATCACCTAGGTCATTTGTTAAGAGAGTTGCCTATTCTTGTTAGTCATATTCTCTTGTAACATCCTTTGATCTAATACAATTCACCTATTCTAATTATCATCATCTTCATCATACTTTGCATTGATCTTCATGAACATCAATACGTGATCAGTGAGATTCCGCATCACTGATTGCAAACAACATCACCAAACAATCTCAGATCTAGATCCAAGCTCGCTCCCTCTAGCACTATCAATTGGTATCAGAGCTGTTGGGTGATCTTTGATTGTTGTTGTTATTGATGGAATTTTAGCTACCATTAGCTTTGATTCATGTTTGTGTAAAGAACTGCAAAGTTTGAGATCAATTGGTGAAGATTTGATTGAGTTTTTGAAGAAATTGTTAATGTTCGTCATATTCACTGCTCAAATTTGAGATCTGAAATTTTGCTGATGTTTTGAGAAATTGATGATTGAGATATGTTAGAAATCATAATCCTAAGCCTCGTTCATGATCAAACCATTCAGATTTGTTGATTTCAATCCATATTTTGTCATTTTTGTCAAAACCCACTAGTTGTGTTCATCACAAAAAACCCAGATTTGAGTGAGATTTAGCTTGATTCAAGGTAGAAAAACTTTGAAGGAGTGTTAGAAACATCATTCCTAAGCTAATACAAGTTTTGAATTGAACAAAAACATCAAAAATTGAAGAATTGATCTTGTGTTCATCACAATTTTGACTTTGAAAAGTCAATCTGATATGAAGATTTGAAGAAGTTTTCAGCCGGGTGATAAACTATTCAGCCGTGTCAAGTGTTAGTCGGGTGTAGTTTGATACTGTTCATCCGGGTGAAGATACTATTCAGCCGTGTGAAGAAGTGAAAAACACTGTTCAGCCGTGTAAACACTGTTCAGCCGGGTGAAGACACTGTTCAGCTGGGTGAAGCACTATTTAGCCGGGTGAAGCACTGTTCTGCCGGGTGAAGCACTGTTCAGCCGTCCCAAGTTGTTTACCCGTCCCAACAGTGACCCGTCTCTAAAAAATAAAAAAAAAAAAAAAAAAAAAATGACTTTGAAAATTCAAGAAAAATGTCAACGGGCATGTTCACCGTGATCCGAGAAGAAAATAAAAGAGAAGATATCAATGAATTTATTACAGAATTTAATCATATGTTTGAAACAACATATCTTCAAGTTGCCAAAGCTTGTGATAAAAAGAGAAGAGACTTTAATGAACACACAAAACTTGCTCTTGTGAGTGAAGCAAATTCTCATGACAATCAGGAAGGTGAAGAAGAATATGATTGGAGTGAAAACAATGATGTTGTTTCCATTCAAGAGATTGAAAAGAAAGATAAAGAAATTAACAACTTGTCAGAAACCATTGCAAAGCAAGATGAGACAATTGCTCAATTGAAATCAGAAATGGAGAAATTGATTTCTGAAAAGGAATCTGAGAAAGATGTTCAGAGTTCATTTGTTGAAATGCCTGTCAATGTAAGAGAAAAGATGTGCACCAAAGAATGTTTTCAACAATGTGAACACTACAGAACATATTCTTACAGGATTTGGGATAAATTCCAAGATGAAGAGAAAAGGCACAAGAATCTCCAAGAACAACACAAGACATCAGAGCATAGAATCACATCTCTCGAAGAGTCACTCAAGAAAAGTGAAAGAGAAGCAATGAATGTCAAGAATGAAGCTGCAAAATCTAATGAACACTCATCTAGTGTGATCAAAGATTTGCAAGAAGAGATTCTAAAGTTGAAGAAGTTGTCTGAAATGTTTAATTCAGAGAACAACATTCTGAAAACCAAATTGCAAGAAGAACAAGAGAAGCATGCAAGTCTACAAAAAGATCACCAATTGTGTGAAGATAGACTCAAATCTCTTACACAGAATGTTGATTCAATGCTTACCGAAAAGCATAATCTGAATGTTCAGCTCATGGAGCTCACTGATAAACTCAACAGATCACAATCTGATCTTGTGTTTATCAAAGAAGAAGTCGAAAAAGAAAAGTCTGTTGAAAAGAAAGATGAGAGATTAGTGCCAACCGGAATTGTTGGATCACTATCTTCTCAAGAAGAAGAAGAAAAGACCCAAGAGTTTCAGTCGAAAAAGAAGAAGAAGAAGAAGGTTAGAAGAAAGAAGAGCAAAGCCAAGAAGAACAAGACAAAGGGCGCTTCATCTGATTCTACACCACAGACTCCTTCTACTTCAAAGTCTCAAGATTCCGAATCCCCGAGTGATTCAAACAGTGACGTATACTGTTTAATCTGTGTCTCTGAAACTCATCATATCTCAGATTGTATTTACAGTCAAGGTGTCTTTCCTTTTGGGTCAAAAGGTGACAAGTTCAAGACTCCTACTCCTTCAAGAATGATTCAACAAGATTCAGAGGTCAAAGCTTCTCAGAAACAACAATCTTCAACAGCAAAGACTTCTCAGAAGAAAGGAAAGAAGTCTCCCTTCAAGGCTCATCAGAAGTACTGCGAGATATGTGAAATGTACAATCACACGACAACGGAATGCTACTACAGCAAGTACTGCACCAACTGTCAGATGTACAACCACGACACAATAGAATGCTACTACAACAAGTATTGTTCCTTCTGTGACATGGTAAATCACAACACATCCGAGTGCTACTACAAGCCGAGAAGGTCAGTCCAAAGAAGTTCATCATGTGCATACCCTTCCAGGTATTTTTCTAACTTTAAAAGATCTAATCATAGACATTCGTTTGATGAAAATCAACATGTCAATGATTCATGGACACCAAAGTTTGTCAAGAACAAAAAGAGAAATCACGATTTAAATGATAAAATGATTCCAATAGTGAATCAATCTTTGAATAAGAAATATAGTCAACAAAATCTGTTTTTAAAAGATAATCATAATCTGTTTGAAAATGAATATAATTTCTCTTTTGACAAACAATCCATGAAAGAAGATGAAGGTACAAATTACATTGTATCATCAGAACCACCACCTGAAGGTATTCCTTGCACTTATGAGAATATCACTTATGTTGATGATTTTGGACGACCTAAAACCGAAATGGTTTGGGTCATTACCTCTAACTAATTTGTTAGTGTGTTAGGGACAGTTATGGAGGCCGGTCAAACAAAGAAAAGAAGACCGTGGCTGATCCCTTATCATGACAAGATACCGAATCTTGTTCATGATGTCTTCGATGCAACTGACGCCAAATGGAGTTGGAAACAAAAAGGAATCATTGAAGGAATTTTTAAAAACATTTTCAAAAATCAAACAATGATGGCAGTGCAAGAAACAACCGATGTTTCATTTCATCTGTTTAGATTAAGTATATTGCATGCACTCTTCATACATTGATAACATATCTGCCATTTTCTTTTCATTAAACTTTCAATTTTCCAAGAAATTTAAAAGTTTAGGGGGAGAAATCATTATTAAAAAAAAAATAAAAAAAAATGATGATAAAATTAGAAAAATCCAAAAAAATATGTTGAATCTACTTGCACGTACATGAGAAATGATAGTACACTAGAGTTATTCAACGCATCATTTTAAACAATAAAGACTGAAGCGTGAAAATTGATGTGCGAGACAGCTCAGACAATTATACTGAACAAGTATATTCTTTGATGAATTAACTAAATTCTAATGAGTTTTTGTGGTTGAAACGTCTTAGTGCATGTGAAACGTTTATACAAATCAAATAGATATCTTGTGACGCAACGATATACATCAGGTAATGATGCAATCTATTCAGTGTGATGAACCGCATCGTGAGCTTCTTTGTTGTGGTATCCACAGACCTGAAGTCTCACACGAAGTCTCTTTTGAGCTTCAAGATGCAGCAAAAGATTCCAAAATGGAACCAAAAGAGTCCCAAATGTGGACCGTCACCAAACAAATTCCAAAATGGAATTCAGAAGATTCCCAAGGGGAACGATAGGAAAAAGAAAAATTCCAAAAAGGAATTCAAAAGAAGTCCCAAAGTGGACCAAATCCAAATAGAACCCAAATTCCACACTGTTTATGATTGTAAGTGACTTGACGTGTTGAATTGTTCTCAGGATATTTAGATGAGGTGTATAACTTTCTAATGTGCAAAGTATGGGTCACTCAAAACTTATTCCTAATCAACCTAATTGATCATCAAGAATAGAAAAAGTAAGTGTGTCATTTCGAGCTAATTGATTTGTTCAACAATTCATCACTCAATTACTTCACAATTCAAATGTCTATTCTCAAAAACTGCAAAACATGTGTTGGATAAATTGCTGGTATGATCTCATTGCAGGTTAAAGATTCAGAATGTAAAGAGAAAATTCCAAAAATATCAAAAACATTGAAAAATTCAAAAAGAACAAAAAGATTGTCATTTTAATATTTTTCTTTTGTGTTGGCAGTTTAACATGTGTTATTAATGAAGGAGTTGTTCATCAAGCAATATCTCATCCGGTTGAGAACTTAATCTTTACATTGATGATAAATGCACATTATTGCTTGAGTTTTAATGTTTTTCTTTGAGTTGCAGGAATAGTTTCCATTGCAGAACAAGCTTCCACGCGACTTGAAGATGTTCCTGTTCAAGCCTGATTCCAGTCCAAAGATCTCCAAGTCAGATTGCTGAGTGTTAAGAATCCTCCTCTTAATATCTCATACACAGATCCCATTAACCTCTAAAGCAAAAGTTGAGGGGGAGTATTCTAAGTCAAAGAAGTCTTCGCATTCTACTTCAACCGTTGAAGAAGATCTCATTGCTGATATATAGATTCACCGGAATCTACTCTCTGCTTATTTCTTTCCATAGCCTCTGATGTTACTCTAAAGGGAGAGAAGGATGCAGATTGCTTGTTGAAAGACAGAGTTTTGACAGCATCATCTTAGGGGGAGTACTGTTGGGTCCTCTTGAAGATAATGCATACCAAAACTTTAAGTTGCTCTCTATACTCGCCACATGAAGATTTAAGCTGATATGTCAGATTTGTAAAGTGTCATCTTAGGGGGAGTACTGTTGGGGTTATTTGAAGATGTCACTTTCCAAATATAAGCGAGTGAAGATATCGAGCATCATCACGAGCAAGCACGGGTGAAGACGTTAATAATTTGTATTTGTCTTAGAATATTTGTGTAATCGTTTTGTGCTTAATTGCACGTCTTTTAGGTTACTTTGTAAGGTGAATGGTATGGACTATAAATACCATCACCTAGGTCATTTGTTAAGAGAGTTGCCTATTCTTGTTAGTCATATTCTCTTGTAACATCCTTTGATCTAATACAATTCACCTATTCTAATTATCATCATCTTCATCATACTTTGCATTGATCTTCATGAACATCAATACGTGATCAGTGAGATTCCGCATCACTGATTGCAAACAACATCACCAAACAATCTCAGATCTAGATCCAAGCTCGCTCCCTCTAGCACTATCAAATAATGATTCCAAATGCCTGCACACACAAAGCACACACATTAAAATAAAGATATATGCAATGCAATGAATCAAAATATCGCAGTGAGATCATACCACACATTATCCGAACATGTTTTGCAAGTTTTGAATAGACATTTGACTTATGCTTGATTGAGTGATGATATGAAAACATATCAATTAGCTCGAGTTGACACACTTACTTTTTCAGTATCATGATGATATTTAAGGTTCGATTAGAATGACTTATGTGACCCACATGTATACATATGTCAACATATTTCCTTATCAAACACTACCTGAATGCATATTGCACAAAAGCTGCTCACTTACAGTCATACACAGTGTGGAATCTGGGTTCTATTCGGATTTGGTCCACTTTGGGACTTCTTTTTAATTCCATCTTTGGGAATTTTTCTTTCCTATTGTTCCCCTTGGGAATCTTCTGAATTCCTTTTTGGAATTTTGTTTGGTGTTGGTCCACATTTGGGACTCTTTTTGTTCCATTTTGGAATCTTTTGCTGCACCTTGAAGCTCAAAAGAGACTTCGTGTGAGACTTCAGGTCTGTGGGTACCACAACAAAGAAGCTCACGATGCGGTTCATCACACTGAGAAGACTACATCGTTACCCGATCATGCACAACTATCATCACAAGCAATGTATCAAAAGATATATATCTAGACATGTATAACAATGGAACTTAACACAAAGATCATTAAGTTTATGTTTGTCAACAATCAACTTACTTTTTCAGTCTAATTGCCTGAGCTGTCTAGCACATCAATTAACATTCATCAGTCTTTATTTAAAAATGATGTAACAAATAATGTCTAGTGTAACTATCATTTCTCACTTTTTGCAATATAGATTCTTATGACATGATATTTTCTTTTCTTTTGCTTTTATATTTTGTTTTTGCTTTTCTATTTTCTTTTTCATGCATGCACACACAATGCAAAACATAAAGTAAAAGACAAAGAAATCAAAATATAACATCAACTTATTATATTTTTGGCTTTTATATTTTCGATTTTTGTTTGTTTTTCGAAAAATAGAATCAATCATGATTGATTAATCCTATGGATTGAATTAAAAATTCAAACCGGCCTGACAAAAATGATTTTGTGAAAAGATCTGCCAGTTGTTTGTCGGTATGAACCTTAATCAAAATTATTAAACCCTTTTCAGAGTTGTCTCTTAAAAAATGATATCTAATTTTCGATGTGTTTGGTTTTAGAATGTTGAACAGGATTAGCAGTTATGAACATAGCAGCAGTATTGTCTATGTAAATAGGAGTTTTTAGAAAGTTAAACCCGTAGTCAAGCAACTGATTTTGTAACCATAAAACCTGAGAACATCCTGCAGATGCAGCGATATACTCTGCTTCAGCTGTGGATACAGAAACATTGGTCTGCTTCTTGCATTGCCAAGAGACAAGCCTAGGACCCAAAAATTGACATCCACCAGTTGTCGATTTCCTGTCAAGAGCACAACCACCAAAATCACTGTCAGAATAGCTATATAATTCAAAATTTCCTTCGTAAGGATACCATAACCCAAGATTTGGTTTCCCTTTAAGATATCTGTATATACGCTTCACAGCAACAAGATGAGACTCTTTCGGATCAAACTGGTATCTGGCGCATACACACACAGCGTACATGATGTCTGGTCTTGATGCAGTAAGATACATCAGAGAACCGATCATTGATCTGTATAGTGTTTGATCAACTGCTTTGCCCTTTGGATCAGGTTGAATCTTGCAGTTTACATCAGATGGAGTTCGAATTGTTTGACAATCTTGCATCTTGAATTTCTTCAACAACTTCTCAACAAATTTTGATTGATTGATGAAAATTCCGTCAGCTGATTGTTTTACTTGTAATCCAAGAAAGAAATTAATCTCCCCCATTGAACTCATCTGGAATCTAGACTTCATTATTTCTTCAAATTCTTTGCACATTGACGCACTGGTTGATCCGAAGATAATATCGTCCACATAAACTTGAACACACAATAAGTCGTCATTCTCCCTCTTCATAAACAAAGTTGGATCAATCTGACCTCTTGTAAATCCATGTTCTAGTAAATGCTTGGATAATGTCTCATACCAGATTCTTGGAGCTTGGTGTAGACCATATAGAGCTTTACTCAACTTGTATACACGATGAGGATAGTCAGGATCTTCAAAACCCGGAGGTTGTCTGACATAGACGTCATCTGTAATTGGTCCATACAAGAAAGCACCTTTAACGTCCATTTGGAATACTTTAAATTTCATGAAAGAAGCATATGCAAGAAAAACGCGTATGGCTTCAAGTCTTGCGACCGGAGCAAACACCTCTTCATAATCAATGCCTTCTTCCTGAGTGTATCCCTGTGCAATGAGTCTTGCTTTGTTTCTTACCACAATGCCACGTTCGTCTGGCTTGTTTTTGTACAACCATCTTGTACCAATTGCGTTCTCTCCTTCAGGTAAGTCCACAAGTTTCCAAACTTCCTGTTTGCGAAACTGAAACAATTCCTCTTGCATGGCTTCAATCCAACTGTTATCTTGCAGCGCCTCTGAAATGTTCTTTGGCACCACTTGAGATAGAAAACACGAATAAAGACAGACATTCGCTTGCTCAGTCTGACTTCTTGTAGTTCTCTGATTCAACGGCCCAATAATCTGAGAGACAGGATGTTTCTTGTGAATTCGATGAATTGGTATGTCACCTCCTTGCACTTGACTCTCCAGATTAGAAGTATTTAGATTTGGTAGATCTTGTAGTATGGTCGAAGTATGCGGTGTGAAATTCGGGACTTGATCCGGTGAATTGATGAAGTAATCAAAAGATTCTGGAATAACTTCAACATTCGGATCTGATGATGGTTGATTCTGAACAGATCCACCATCATTAGGAGAAATCGCATCTTCTTCACGATTGTTTGATTCTTGATCTTCATGAGAACCAGAAGGACCCGGATCTTGACTAGATTTGACATGATCAGGATTGTGAAAAGACATAAATGGATATTCAGAGTTGAAATTTCCATCTTCGTCATTATCAGAATCGTCACTAAAGCATCCTAAGTCGCCTGATTCCTTCCTTGCGTTTCCTGAAAAATCAAATAAGTTAGAATTGAAGGATTTCGATAATGAATCTAAATCAAATAACCATTCGGGACCATGAGCCACTAACGGAAACGAATTTTCTAAAAACTTGACGTTAATAGTTTCAATAACAGTATTTGTTTTGCTATTAAAAACCCGATAAGCTTTAGAAACAGACGAATAACCTAGGAAAAATCCATCGTCAGATTTTGACTCAAACTTCCCGAGATGATCATTTCAAATTTAAAATCGATACCGGACAACCAAATGCTTTCAAGTAAGAAATATTTGGTTTCCTTCCAAATAACAACTCATAAGAAGTTTTCTG
Source organism: Tagetes erecta (assembly GCA_030867185.1). Lineage (NCBI taxonomy): Eukaryota > Viridiplantae > Streptophyta > Magnoliopsida > Asterales > Asteraceae > Tagetes > Tagetes erecta. The sequence continues at coordinate 2,280,672 of CM061486.1, read as the reverse complement.
TTTATCTTGAACTAATAATGTTCTATTTTGTACAAAACACGCAGTAGCAATAGCTTCGTCCCAAAAAGTGATAGGGATTTTGGCATCTGCGAGCATGGATCTTGCTGCTTCAATCAGTGTCCTATTTTTACGTTCCGCAACCCCGTTTTGTTGAGGTGTTCTAGGCGCACTAAATTGTCTAGCAATTCCCTTTTCTGCACAAAATAAATCAACATTAGCATTCTTAAATTCAGTTCCATTATCACTTCTTAAAATTTTAACTTTGCATTCCAATTGATTTTCAACTTTGATGATAAATTCTTTTAATAATTCAGTTGTTTCAGATTTAGCATGCAAAAAATAAACCCAAGAAAATCTAGTGAAATCGTCAATAATGACAAAACAGTAAGACTTCTTTCCAATGCTTTGCACATTTGTTGGTCCAAAAAGATCCATATGTAGCATCTGCAAGGGTTTTGAAATGGAGTTTTCTTGCTTGGACTTAAAAGACATCCTATGCTGTTTTCCCTTCAAACACGCTGGACAAAGATCAGTTGTGGAGAATTTCTTCGATGCGATTCCCACAGCGTGATTTCCAGTTACCAAACGGTTCATGTTTCTGAAATTGGAATGTCCCAGCCGTCTATGCCATAGCTGACTCTCATCATTTGAAGCATGGGCAATGAGACAGGTTGTTTCGGTTTCAGCATCAATCTGCGACATATCCAATTTGTATACATCACGATCTCTTGGAGCTTTAACCACTACCCACTCATTGTCAATCTTGAAACCTGGTTTAAGAATATAACAGAAAGAATCATCAAAAAGAGTTGAATAAGATTTATCACAGATTTGAGATACACTTAGTAAGTTAAAGTTCAACTGTGCACAGTAGTTGACTTTATCAAAACTAATGACCCCATTCGAAACAGTTCCTTCTCCTGTGATTTTACCACCCGCATCACCTCCAAATGCGACGTGTGTACCATTTTTCAGCTTGAATTCCTGAAGCAAGGCATGGTTGCCTGTCATGTGCCGGCTACACCCACTATCAACAAACCACGAGTTGATAGGTCTTCTTGGGCGTACCTGCAACCCAACAATCAATTAGTTAGTTTGGTCAACCCAGGCCCACACGGTCTTGGGTTTTCCGAATCTATCTACAATAGTAACTTGTTGATATTGAATATTTTGAAAATTTGTTTCGTTCATGAGATTTTGATGCTGATAACTATTATTTCGCCCATTGGCGTTCATTAATTGCTTTCTCCTCAAAGCACTAAACCTTTCCTCTAACTTAGGATCAAGGTTATTTTCAAACTTTTGATTTCTCATCATCAAAGCTCTTGGCTTAAAACTGTTAACCTGCACACTTCTTGACAAGTTAGAAACAGAATTGTTTCGATTGAAATTTCTCAAAACCGGAGAATGACTTTGACTCATATTTTGAAAACCAAATGAATGATTTCTATTAATGTTTGAAAACGGAGTCATTTCTCTAGTTGAGTTTGATCGAAAGAAACAATCCTTTGTGTCATGGTTTCTTCTCTCACAAATATCATAAAATTTGTTATAGTAACATTCTTCTGAAGAATGGTTTCTTTTGTCACAGAAACTGCAGTACCTGTTAAAAAAACATTCAGCAGTTGCATGATTATACCTATCACAAATTTCACAATGTTTCTTGCTAATCCTAAAGAGCCGATTGTTAACTTTTGATGTTGAACCAAAACGTGATTCATTATCTTGGTTATTCGGTTTTAGATTAACGATCTTTTGTGAAGACTTGGTTTGAAATTTTGATTGCATGGGACTTTGGTTCGATTTTAAACTGTTCTGTTTGGTTACCTTTTTGTTTTCAATTCTCTTATCATTGACAGCGGAAGACTTAGGACCTGAACCTGTTTTCAGACCAGAGTTAGATTTGATTTGAGCATTGATTTGGTTACCATAAGAACCGTTCATGTCGAAAGTACCTGCAGACACAAACTTGATTGTCTTACCTTTTGACACTTTCTTGACAGGTTTAACTTTGTCAGTTTTAACACTTTGAACTTTGGTGTTATCATTCGATTTTATGACACTTTTGCCTTTTGACTATTTCGTTTCAGATTGATTGTTCATGATTTTCGATTTCTGCTTCTTTGCATTCGAAACTTCAGTCTTTTTGACTTCTTGCTTCTTGATCAACTGATCAGCAACTTGCGCCTTTTGTTCTTTCTTCCACTTGATGTATTCAGGATCATTGTATCCTGAAAACTCACCTTCTTCCTTCACCGTTGTTTCTGGTTCGGAATTCAGTTTTGGATACTCAACAAGTTGAATTAGAACAGGCTCTAATTTGTTGTCAGATTTGTTGCTTGCTTCATCATCTGCTTCAGTTGTCATTCCATCTTCTTCTTTCAAGCTTTCAATCAACACCTCAGATCCTTCGGACTCGGATTTACTAGTTTGAATTTCTTTGAATTTACGTTCATTTTCAGGTGAATGATCAAATTCATTAAAGTTTTCTGGTAAGGTTTGAGTGATTGAATTTGGCATCGGTTCATGAGTAAAACCCAACCCGGTTTTGTTTTTGTTACCTCTTTCATTGATGAGTTGTTCAACCATTGTTTTACAACTTTTAACTTTCTTTAATTCAACTTGTGTGACAGCATGTTCAACTTTTTCTTGTTCAAAGTTCTTTGTCATTTCTTCAAGTTGTTTAGTAACAAGTTCCAGTTCTTTTAAAGTTTTGTTCCATGATTCGGTTAGTGACAAAATCTTCTCATCAGAAATTTTATGATCAATTTTAAGTTGCTCATGAAGTTTTTCATGTTTACTTAATTTGTCACCAATTTTAAATGAATGAGTTCGATAATGTTCTACTTGTTGAATGCACTGTTCAGAACACAACCTTTCTTTCACATCAGCAGGTAATGGAACATAGTTAGGGGGTAAGTTATTACTAACCTTTGGTTGTTCAGCAGAAGATGAAGACTCACTGGATGTAGCCATTAACGCAACTTCAGATTCAGATTCTTCAGTAGGATCAGACTTTGCACTCCAGTCATAATCTTCAGAATCTTCACTCACATTATCAACCATCTTTCCATCCCCTTCTTCAGACCAATCTTCTTCAATTTCACATACCAGTGCCAGATTTGATGTAAGATCAGACGTAAATTGTTCTGCATATGCGCTCCAATCATAACCATCTTTTACGCTGACTACCAGTGCCTTTGTTTGGTCTTCTGGCTTCTTTCCTTCGTCTTTCAGTTCTGGCATGGGAAGACTTTGATATGGTTTCTGAAAAGTACGTTGATTTCTGCTTTGGTAACTTGAGAACTGTTGGGAACTTTGACCTTGACCTTGATTGCTTGAACTAGCTTGGTCATTGAAATTCTTTGGAGCTTTGCATTCTCTTGAGAAATGACCATACTGGTTACAATTAAAACATCTGGCCTTTGATTTGTCAAATCCAACTGTCTTGTTAGCATGAGGTTTGTAACTTCGGTTAACATATGCATGCTTTTGTGTTCGATATGCAACCATAACCATTTGCCAATTAAGATCCATTTCTTCAACATCAACTGGATCCATTTCAAATAAGTCTTGAAGGACCACGTCCATTTGACTTAAATGACTTCCTTGGTACGCTTGAAAACTTGCCATAAAAGCAGTGAAAGCAGTTTTGGTTTCATCATCTTGCAACAGAATATTCATTACGTCTTTCACCTTAGCTTGAACATTTGAACTCTGATTTTCTGATTGACTTTGAACTTGGGCTCTTGGTGGAGATTGAGGTTGAGAATAAGTTGGTGAATTAGGAAAGTATGCTGAATCAGTAAAGAAACTTGCACCAACAAATAAGTCACCCTCATCTTCAAACTTCGTTGCATCTTGTGCAAGAAAAGCATTCTCCACAGTATTGGCATGATTTACCACATACTTATACTGAGTTTGTGAGCTTGATCTATCAGTATTTCTTGATCCTTCATCAATCTCAACTTCTTCTATCTTTCCAATAAGCAAATCAAGTTCCATTGGAAATTTCTCAGTATGTTTCAACAGAGTAACAGAGTCCTTCCATGATGATGGTAAAGCACTCAACAATCGATCATTCAAGTCTTGAAGTTCAGTCTTCACTCCGAGGTTTGACATCTCAGTAGTTAAGTGAACAAACCTGTTCATCATCTGGTGTACTGTCTCTCCATTAATGTGTTCAAACAATTCCAGTTGTCTTTTCAATTTCGACTTCTTCAAACTCCTCAATTGTTCTCCTCCTTCACATATCGACTTCAAAGCTTTAAAACATGTATAACCAGTCTGATATGCATCCAATCTAGACAGAACTTGAAGTGGCAATCCCTTGCACATTAAAGAATAAGCCTTGCTATCATTCTTTACTTTCCTCAAATCTTCTGCTGACAAATTATCTTCTGGATAAGGTTCAGTAGAATCTTTGGTGTAGGTACTTGCACTGTCTGGAGCAGTCTGAGTTGGAATATGAGGACCTTTTTCAATGGACTTCCATAAGTCATTGTCAATAGAACACAAGTGATGTCTCAACCTGGAGCAGTTTTTGTTAATTTTTGAAAAGAAGTGATTAAAATACCAAAATAAAGACAAGTAATTAAAGACAAGATAAAAAACAAGTATTAAAAACAACTAAAGTGAGTCACACGGCAAAACAATGAAAATCCTTCTTCAACCGGCTAAACAGTGTCTTTGTTCTTCACCCGGCAGGAAAAGTCTTTACACGGCAGAACAGTTACCCGGCTCAACAGTTGTAATAATTTTGTTCTTCACCCGGATGAACAGTTACCCGGCAACAAGAAAAACTTCACACGGCAATAAATCTTTGACCCGGCAGAATCTTGACACGGCAAAAGTCTTTATCCGACTGAACAGTACTCGATCACACGGCAGAGTTGTTTACCCGGCAACACAGTTGATGATTACCCGGCTGACTCTTTGTTCTTCACCCGGCGTAACAGTGTTTTACCCGGCACAACAGTGTATCACCCGACTGAACAGTAGTACTTTTTTTTTCAAGTCAAATTCTTCACCCGTCTAGAACAAATTCCCGTACACGGCAATACAGGACCTAATTTCTTCTCAAATCTAAGTCCAAGGAAATTGTCTAAGTCAAAATGATCACCCGGCAAGTTAATCTTCAACCAAAATCATACTGTTCATCATCTTCTCTATGAGAATTTTCTGGGTTTTGTCAAAAGCTTGTCCAATTAGTCCAAAATTCACACACAAGCTGTGAAATAGTCCGATTATCAATCCCTTATATCAATCAATCCAAAACATGATCAAATTTGAGCAAAATTCGATTGAACAGTAAATTTTTCTTTCTTCTAAATTCCTCAGATCTGATGATAATCTGAAGGAATCTGCACAATCGTTGTGTATAGGAGTGATTGCGATGATAAATCACAACTAAAAACACCAACAATTCATTCAGATCATGATTTTTGAGCAATATTGATGTGTTTTGCTTAAGAACAGCGAAGAACACAGTACCAATAGCTCTGATACCAATTGATAGGTTCAATTGGATCGTTAATATTACTCACAATGATCAGAATAATTCGCACAAACAAACAGTTCAATCACAAACACAATTCATACTAATAATTCTCTTTGTATATTGATGATCAAAGCAATTCGTAGTACAAGTGCAGGAGAAACAAAATCACACACAGTTAATTCTCTCTCTAACGTGTAAAAGTGATCTAGCCTCTCTCCTCACACACACACACTACATGCTTATAACAACAAAATACAAGTTTAAGGAATATAACAAAATAGACCCTAAACTATTTACAAACATATAAACAATAAACAAAAATACAACGTAAATCTTAACAAGGAAATAACCCTAACAAGAAGTCTTACTGTTTTGTCATTATTGACGATTTCACTAGATTTTCTTGGGTTTATTTTTTGCATGATAAATCTGAAACAGCTGAATTATTAAAAGAATTTATCATCAAAGTTGAAAATCAAATGGAATGCAAAGTTAAAATCTTACGAAGTGATAATGGAACTGAATTTAAGAACACTAATGTTTATGTATTTTGTGCAGAAAAAGGAATTGCTAGACAATTTAGTGCGCCAAGAACACCTCAACAAAACGGGGTTGCGGAACGGAAAAACCGGACACTGATTGAAGCAGCAAGATCCATGCTCGCAGATGCCAAAATCCCTATCACGTTTTGGGACGAAGCTATTGCTACTGCGTGTTTTGTACAAAATAGAACATTATTGGTTCAAGATAAACAGAAAACTTCTTATGAGTTGTTATTTGGAAAACCAAATATTTCTTACTTGAAAGCATTTGGTTGTCCTGTATCGATTTTAAATTTGAGTGATCATCTCGGGAAGTTTGAGTCAAAATCTGACGATGGATTTTTCCTAGGATATTCGTCTGTTTCTAAAGCTTATCGGGTTTTTAATAGCAAAACAAATACTGTTATTGAAACTATTAACGTCAAGTTTTTAGAAAATTCGTTTCCGTTAGTGGCTCATGGTCCCGAATGGTTATTTGATTTAGATTCGTTATCGAAATCTTTCAATTCTAACTTATTTGATTTTTCAGGAAAAACAAACAAAGAATCAGGCGACTTGGGATGTTTTAGTGACGATTCTGATAATGACGATGATGGAAATCTCAGTTCTGAATATCCATTCATGTCTTTTCACAATCCTGATCATGTCAAATCTAGTCAAGATCCGGGTCCTTCTGGTTCTCAAGAAGATCAAGAATCAAACAATCTCGAAGAAGATGTGAATCCGCAAGTTTCTCCTAATGATGGTGGATCAGTTCAGAATCAACCATCATCCGATCCGAATGTTGAAGTTGTTCCAGAATCATTTGATTACTTCATCAATTCACCGGATCAAGTCCCGAATTTCACTCCGCATACTTCTTCCATTCTACAAGATCTACCAAATCTGAATACTTCTAATCTGGAGAGTCAAGTGCAAGGAGGTGACATACCAATTCATCGAATTCACAAGAAACATCCTGTCTCTCAGATTATTGGGCCATTGAATCAGAGAACTACAAGAAGTCAGACTGAGCTAGCAAATGTCTGTCTTTATTCGTTTTTTCTATCTCAAGTGGTGCCAAAGAACATTTCAGAGGCGTTGCAAGATAACATTTGGATTGAAGCCATGCAAGAGGAATTACTTCAGTTTCGCAAACAGGAAGTTTGGAAATTAGTGGACTTACCTGAAGGAGAGAATGCGATAGGTACAAGATGGTTGTACAAAAACAAGCCAGACGAACGTGGTATTGTTGTGAGAAACAAAGCGAGACTCATTGCACAGGGATACACTCAGGAAGAAGGCATTGATTATGAAGAGGTGTTTGCTCCGGTCGCAAGACTTGAAGCCATACGCGTTTTTCTTGCATATGCTTCCTTCATGAAGTTTAAAGTATTCCAAATGGACGTTAAAGGCGCTTTTCTGTATGGACCAATTACAGATGACGTATATGTCAGACAACCTCCGGGTTTTGAAGATCCTGACTATCCTCATCGTGTATACAAGTTGAGTAAAGCTCTTTATGGTCTACATCAAGCTCCAAGAATCTGGTATGAGACATTATCCAAGCATTTACTAGAACATGGATTTACAAGAGGTCAGATTGATCCAACTTTGTTTATGAAGAGGGAGAATGACGATTTATTGGGTGTTCAAGTTTATGTGGACGATATTATCTTCGGATCAACCAGTGCGTCAATGTGCAAAGAATTTGAAGAAATCATGAAGTCTAGATTCCAGATGAGTTCAATGGGGGAGATTAATTTCTTTCTTGGATTACAAGTGAAACAGTCTGCTGACGGGATTTTTATCAACCAATCAAAGTTCGTTGAGAAGTTGTTGAAAAAGTTCAAGATGCAAGATTGCCAGACTATCCGAACTCCATCTGATGTGAACTGCAAGATTCAACCGGATCCAAAGGGCAAATCAGTTGATCAAACACTATACAGATCAATGATCGGTTCTCTGATGTATCTTACTGCATCAAGACCAGACATCATGTACGCTGTTTGTGTATGCGCCAGATATCAGTCTGATCCGAAAGAGTCGCACCTTGTTGCTGTGAAGCGTATATTCAAATATCTTAAAGGGAAACCGAATCTTGGGTTATGGTATCCTTATGAAGGAAATTTTGAATTATATAGCTATTCTGACAGTGATTTTGGTGGTTGTGCTCTTGACAGGAAATCGACAACTGGTGGATGTCAATTTCTGGGTCCTAGGCTTGTATCTTGGCAATGCAAGAAGCAGACCAATGTTTCTGTATCCACAGCTGAAGCAGAGTATATCGCTGCATCTGCAGGATGTTCTCAAGTTTTATGGTTACAAAATCAGTTGCTTGACTACGGGTTTAACTTTCTAAAAACTCCTATTTACATAGACAATACTGCTGCTATGTTCATTACTGCTAATCCTGTTCAACACTCAAAAACCAAACATATCGAAATTCGATATCATTTTTTAAGAGACAACTCTGAAAAGGGTTTAATAATTTTGATTAAGGTTCATACCGACAAACAACTAGCAGATCTTTTCACAAAATCTTTTTTGTCAGGCCGGTTTGAATTCTTAATTCAATCCATAGGATTAATCAATCATGATTGATTCTATTTTTCAAAAACAAAACAAAAATCAGGAAAAAATATAAAAGCCAAAAATATAATAAGTTGATGTCATATATTGATTCCGTTGTCTTTTATTTTATGTCTTGCATTGTGTGTGTGCATGAAAAAGAAAATAGAAAAGCAAAAACAAAATATAAAAGCAAAAAGAAAAGAAAATATCATGTCATAAGAATCTATATTGCAAAAAGTGAGAAATGATAGTTACACTAGACATTATTTGTTACATCATTTTTAATAAAGACTGATGAATGTTAATTGATGTGCTAGACAGCTCAGGCAATTAGACTGAACAAGTAAGTTGATTGTTGACAAACATAAACTTAATGATCTTTGTGTTAAGTTCCATTGTTATACATGTCTAGATATATATCTTTTGATACATTGCTTGTGATGATAGTTGTTCATAATCGGGTAACGATGCAGTCTATTCAGTGTGATGAACCGCATCGTGAGCTTCTTTGTTGTGGTAACCACAGACCTGAAGTCTCACACGAAGTCTCTTTTGAGCTTCAAGATGCAGCAAAAGATTCTAAAATGGAACAAAAAGAGTCCCAAATGTGGACCGTCACCAATCAAATTCCAAAATGGAATTCAGAAGATTCCCAAGGGGAACAATAGGAAAGAAAAATTCCCAAAGATGGAATTAAAAAGAAGTCCCAAAGTGGACCAAATCCGAATAGAACCCAGATTCCACACTGTGTATGACTGTAAGTGACCAGGTTGCTGTGCAATATGCATTCAGGTAGTGATTGATAAGGAAAAATGTTGACATATGTATACATGTGGGTCACATAAGTCATTCTAATCGAACCTTAAATATCATCATGATACTGAAAAAGTAAGTGTGTCAACTCGAGCTAATTGGTATGTTTTCATATCATCACTCAATCAAACATAAGTCAAATGTCTATTCAAAACTTGCAAAACATGTTCAGATAATGTGTGGTATGATCTCACTGCGATATTTTGATTCATTGCATTGCATATGTCTTTAATTTAATGTGTGTGCTTTGTGTGTGCAGGCATATGGAATCATTATTGTCACATCGACATCCTTGTTAAACTTAAAAATTTCAAGAAATTTCAAGTTTAGGGGGAGAATAAATAGAAGAAGAAAAATATCTAAAAAAAAATCCAAAAATATTGTGAATAAGTGTGTTTTGAATGAACAAGATTATGTGGTATGAAATGCAAAGGTATTGGATGTGTTAAAAACAAACCCAAGGTCTTGTAATGTGTTTTTAAGAAATTGCTTCGGGATATAGAAATTTTGGTTGTGCAAAATGTTTTTCAAAAAGAAAAAGAAAAATGAATTTAATTGAAGATTTAATGTTATTGACTTGTTTTAATGTTGTTTATAATTAATGTGACAAATTCTTTTTAAGGATATCTTGTCTAATTAATGTGTCGAGAATGTTTGCAGCTGCAATAAATGCCGTTGAAAAAGTCAACAGACGAGAAAAAGTGAAGAAAATCTTCTAAGTGTTGTAGCCGGGCAAAGAATATCAGATCACTATTTTGCCGGGTAATGAACACACTGTTCAGCCGGGTAATGTTGTGAGTTTGATATGAGCCGGGTGATTGAGAAAAAGAAGTGAAGTCGTGTGAAGATATTATGACCACTGTACAGCCGGGCAATGATCATGTCAAATATAGCCGGGTGAAGGTCATAGATATCTGCCGGGTGACAAGTGTTCACTATACAGCCGGGTAAAAGAGAAATCTTCTTGCCGTGTAAAAGTATAACACTGTGTTGCCGGGTAATGAAGAAAAGCATGCCGGGTGATATAGAAGACAACTATGTTGCCGTGTAAAGAAGAATGCTGTCGTGTGAAGAAGGCATGCCGGGTGATGAAGAAAGCAAGCCGGATGAAAGAAAAGCAACTGTGTTGCCGGGTGATGAAGAAAGGTTGCCGGGTGATGTTTTGAAGACTACTATTCTGCCGGGTGATGAATAAAACCCATCAGGTGTAGTTGTTCCTAACCTTTACCCGTCACTACAGAGACTTACCCGTCTCTACAGTGGTTGACCCGTCAAGTGTTTTTACACTTGTTTGTGACTTGTTTCATGTACTTGACCCGTCACAACAGTGCATGACACGGATCAACAGTGGTTGACCCGGCAAGGCTTATTAGGCTTTTTAAGCTTGCCCGTCCCAGTTTGTTGACCCGGCACCTCATGTTTGACCTAATTTCTAACGATATAAAAACCCGCCTCTTCACAAACACTTATCACTTTTCACATTCACTTTCAAGCAAATCCCCCGTACCTAAATCGTTTTGATTATCATATTCAGTCATTGTTCTGTAACAAGTGTAATCGACTGAATAAGGTATTGTCCTTGTGATTTGTTCTTGATAAACCTGCAAATCGACCGATAAAATGAAAAACGATGATGAACAGTGTTTTGACCACTGAATCGACACTTTGATTGTGTGTGTTAAAACCAAAATCGAATGTTGTTTTAAGTGTAAAATCTGTCGATCATTAAGAATCAATCACTCATTTGCACCAAAACACCTTAAAACCAACTGAATCAATCAAAATTGTCATAACAGTTAAAATCGCCATTGATGAACTTTGAAGCTCTTAAATGTTAAACTTCAAAATGATGAAATGTGTGCTAAAAGTGACAAATCCATGTTAAAACTGAACTAAAACATGTTAAACAACTTTATCTTATAACTCTCAAATTTGTGATCTTAAGTGTTAAACTGTTAAAATTGATAAATGTTGTATAATCACTTGATAGGTTCAATTGGATCGTTAATATTACTCACAATGATCAGAATAATTCGCACAAACAAACAGTTTAATCAAAAACACAATTCATACTAATAATTCTCTTTGTATATTGATGATCAAAGCAATTCGTAGTACAAGTGCAGGAGAAACAAAATCACACACAGTTAATTCTCTCTCTAACGTGTAAAAGTGATCTAGCCCCTCTCCTCACACACACACACTACATGCTTATAACAACAAAATACAAGTTTAAGGAATATAACAAAATAGACCCTAAACTATTTACAAACATATAAACAATAAACAAAATACAAAGTAAATCTTAACAAGGAAATAACCCTAACAGTACTCCCCCTAAGATTTAACTTTGGATCTTCAGCAAAATCTTCATTCTTTTTTCTTCTTTAATCAGCATCAATCTCTTTTACCAATCTTCCGGTTCATCCTTGACATTCAGCAGCTCTTTGCCTTTATACTCTTCCTGTTCCTTCAGAGCTTCTTCGATACAGGATTTGAACTTTTCAGCAATTTTAGCTTGACGAGGCTTGGATTCATTGGACAGAATTGGGCAGGCATTCATGCGTCGAAGTGAATCCAGATTTAAACCTGCAAAGTCAATATTAGCATAAAATTCGAATGGCATCTCCTGGCCTTTGACTTTCACCTCCAAGGTTCCTCTTCTAGATATCCTCATATACTCTATCTCTGGCAGATCTACCCTCACGAGATTAGAGTTCAGCAATGCCTTTCTTACACGTATCTTTTCAGTCGTTGCGGCAATTACTTCAATCATAACAACAAACAATTTTCTGTCAGCTTCAGCAAGTGCATCTTTACACTTCTCCATTTTGTGGCTTCTCAAAAAATCGATGTATGACGGATGTAACAGCTTCAACTCAAACGTACTAAAAAGTGTAATCATGTCTTTATCCCAATCCTCCAAATTCCTAACCAGCTTCAACTCAAATGTTTCTTGATTGTAAAACACTCTAAGTATAGGCTTCGTCATTTGACTTCCATCAATCACTTTTAGTCCAGGATCCGTCACTTTGTCAAAGTATTCATCGGAAAATTCTTCCAAATACATATCCTCAGTCACAACCAGTCTCTTTTTCTTTCTTTCTTTCTTTGCTTGCACATATGCTGAATCTTCTTGTTGACCTCTAAATTCCAGAAACTTCGGTGGTCTAGCAATCCCGGCATCAAGAAGCATCACACATTTATCACCACGCTCAGCATGCGTGTGATTTATCAACCTTAGTTTGTGCAGCTCTTTCAGATCCTGAACCTCCAATTTAAAAATGCTCGAGAAGTAATGGTATACATCACATAAACCATTCACTCTCTTAATCATAAAAGCATCAAATACTTCATCGTATTTCCAAGCGATTATCTTCACTTTCTTATTCTTCTCAGGCACAATCATAGAATCAAGCAACTCAGCAATTGATTGTCCTTTACTCAGCAGTGACCTAACCACATCACCTGCTGTTGCTGATTTATGCCAAGACTCACGAACCTCCATTGGTATGTTGTAAGATTTCACTTCACTCGGAAACATATCCATCAGTTCGTGTCGTTTCTTGTGAGCATTTTCAGGTAAGGCCATCATTGGAATCTCCTTCGGTCCAAGGACTTTGAATCTTTTTGTCAGCTCGAAGTACTGAGGATTTTGATAGTCCAAATAAAACATTCTGTTGTACATCTTCTCCGTTTTCATAAAACTGACCACAATCTTCCTCAGTGACTCAGACTTCAACCTCTTCAAAGTCTTGTACGGATAATTTCTCGAACTCAACCAACTCCGCATATTAGAAGCAGTCATTTCATCTGGATTTTGGTGATACAATTCAGTCGGAGGCAAATCTTCTATGTTTAGACTTTCTTGCATCGGAGTCCATTCTCTCATCTCAACCACAAACTCTTTCTTATCAGCTTCGGTTTTATCTTGGGCAATCAGGCACTTTTCATATTCTTCATTTATTTGGCTCACAGTCAACCCGTTCAAAAATACAGCATTATACTTCATTTTCTCAAGGTATGCAAACCTTTGATCCAGATCATCTGGTATATCTTCAACAACATTCTGTACTGGTTCAGCTTCATCATCAGACTCAGTGAAATCAATATCATCTAAATCATCCAACGCCTCAATCATAGGTGCATCGTCAGTTTGAACCGGCTCAAACTGACTTGTAACTTCAGCTTCTGTTTCAGGCATACTTTCAACTTCAACAGCTTCAGGTTGAATCGGCTCAACCTGAACTGTGTCCTCAGAACCAGCTTCTTTCTCACTCTCTGTGGCCTCAAACACTTCAGTCTCAGCTACAGAATCAGATTGAATCGGCTCAATCTGATCTGATTTAGCAATCTCAGTTTCAGTCACATTCTCAGTCTCAATCACAGCTACAGATTGAATCGGCTCAATCTGCACTGTTTCATCTATCTTTGCCTTCTTCGAACTTCCTTCGTCACCAAATATCTCAGATATCGCATCTATCTTCCTTTTTCCCTCAGCTTTGTCCATATTGACAGTGTCAGCAACAGCTTCATCGGGAATAATGATTGGTGATTCCACTCTAATTCCAACATTCGTAGTACCTCGAGCTCTGGTCAAATAAACTTTTGGTACATGCGATTCAGTCACTTCCATTACTTCTTCAGAAAAATCTTTGTCTGATGATGAGCCAGCTTTCTTTGGTTTAGTCTCCTCCAACTCTTTTTCCAGCATTTCTTTCTCTGCCTCCAAAGTATTACATTCAGCTCGCAATTCTTTGTAATCAAATTTCAGATTTTCATGCTCCTCTGTCAGTTTTTCATAATCATTCTTCAACTTCACATGTTCATCAACAAGTTTCACATGATCCTCATCCAATTTCTTGAAGATTTTCAAATTTTGATTATGAATATCCCAATACTCATCAAGTCTTTTCCTTTTTCATTCATTCGAAGCCTTCATCATTTCATTTGCTTCTAACAACTTTTCAACCATTTCCTCTAATTCTGCAATCCGTTTCTCCTTTTCATTCTCATCAACCTTTGACACAACGTTTGGTGAAGACTCCAAACCTTGTTCAATCTTTTCAGCAACTTGGGATGATGTGGTGGGAATATCAACAGTAATAGGATCAGTAGCGCCAGCATCAGCTTCCTCAACTATCTGTGCCATAGTTTCAGCTTCGGCCACTACCTCCTGTGCAATCTGAAGTACATCAATCTCTTCAGTTTCTACCACTGGTTTTGATCTCTTTCGTCTAACATACTGAACATTGATCTCCTTTGGAATATCAGCCACTACTTCTTTTTCAACCAAAGCAACCTCAACAGGTTCTTCTACCACAGTAGGTTCAATAACCTCAACATTCTCAGTTTCCTCTGTCTCAGTCTCCATTGGTTCAACCTCCTCTGAATTAGATTCAGATTTAGCATCATCACCACCATCATCATGTCCATCATCACTATCGCTATCCTCATCATTATCATCATCATCTTTTTCATCTTCTGGATGACGAGCAAAGTACTCGTCATCATCCAACAGATTGTCAGGCACCTCATCCACTAGGTCCTGTGGATCAACAATCTCACCATGAGATATATGATAATATACACCTTCTACATCTTCTTCATTGTTGACTATATCTCTCATATAGTCAAACAACTCAACATTAGGCACATTCCCGATACTCATCTTCCGGTAAGATAGATCGTTCATGTCCTCAGTGTATAGAATGCCTCCAGCATAACCTTCATTTCTGATGATAGGATAGGCAATGTTTATCATCAGTTATAAGAATCTCGGGTACATGAGAAACTTAAACCTTTTCCCTTTCACCAAGTTAAATACAAAGCCATTCATAATCCATCTCGACATGTTAAATGGCTTGTTCTCTGCTATGGCAACAATTGGTGAAGCAATATCTGAAGGGAAGTTATCGAATCCTGCACTCCTCCTGGACATGCATTGCTGTACAACATAGCACAATAACTTGTACTTCTTTCCCAACTTTGCCCTATAAAACTGTGATTTTGGAAATACAGGTGGATGACCCATATTAACAAAACACGCTTTGCATTCATCCATGGTCAACTCATCCATCATACCAACCTCATCTTCATCTATCCTTAGGGCATGTCTAATGGCTTCTTCTGAAACAGTCAGTACCCAATCTCTAGTTATGTTGCCTCGAACAACAATAACTCCATTCTCTTCTCTAACAACCTCTGCTGTCCTCCAGAAGCTCTTAATCAGCCTTGCATATATGACCGGTTTGACACATATAGCATACACATATTTCGTCCTTTTGATGAACTTGATCATATCCCTGTAACCATCTGTTTCAGGAATTGATTCATCCAAACATCCCACCAAATTGTGCTTAGGCTCAAACTTGAGATTCTCCATCTGTCAAAACAAACATAAAACATAAACAAGACAAATGTGTTAGATTCTTCATAAAAATATATCAAAAATTTTATAAGTGTTTGAATAAAAGTTAGAAAGAAAAACATTTACATAATCATTTTAACCCTAAATTGATCTAACAAATTGATTTTCATCACTTTGATTAACACAACTTTGAATTTTAATGATTTATACAACATTTTTCATTTTAACAGTTAATCACTTAAGGCAAAATTTTGACATTTGTATGATGAAGTTGTTTAACATGTTTTAGTTCAATTTTATCATGCATTTGTCACTTTTAAACAGATATTTCATCATTTTGATATTTAACATTTAAGAACTTTCAAAGTCTATCAATGGCGATTTTATCAGTTGTGACAATTTTGGTTGATTCAGTTGATTTTAAGGTGTTTTGGTGCAAATGAGTGATTGAATGTTGATGATCGGCAGATTTTGTACATAAAACAACATTCGATTTTGGTTTTAACACACAAAATCAAAGTGTCGATTTAATGCACAAAACACTGTTCATCATCGTTTTTCCTTTTAACAGTTGATTTGCAGGTCTATTGAGGTCAAAAACACTAAATCACTACCTTATCCAATCGATCAACCTTGTTACAGAGCAAAACGATTGAATATGATAACAATGGCGATTCAAGTACAGAGTGTTTGTGTGAAAGTGAATGTGTGAAATGATAAGTGTTTGTGAAGAGGCGGTCTTTTGTATCGTCAAAAATTTAGGTCAAACTTTAAGTGCCGGGTCAACAAAAGAGACGGGTAAACATCAAAAGGCCCAATAAGCTTTGACGGGTCGAGTACTGTAGTGACGGGTCATGTACTGTAGTGACGGGTCATGTACTGTAGTGACGGGTCAAGTACATAACACAAGTCAAAAACATGTGAAAAACACTTGACGGGTCAAACACTGTAGAGACGGGTAAGTCACTGTAGTGACGGGTAAAGATTAGGAACAACTACACCTGATGGATTTTATCAATCACCCGGCAGAATAGTAGTCTTCAAACATCACCCGGCAACCTTTCTTCATTACCCGGCAACACAGTTGCTTTCCTTCTTCATCCGGCTTGTTTTCTTTATCACCCGGCAACATAGTTGCTTTCCTTCTTCACACGGCATGCATTTCTTCATTACACGGCAACACAGTTGTATCACCCGACATGCTTTTTCTTCTTCACACGGCAACATAGTGACTCATTTACACGGCAAGATAAAAGACTTTTACCCGGCTGTATAGTGAACACTTGTCACCCGGCTTGATATCTATGACCTTCACCCGGCTGAATTTGTCATGATCATTGCCCGGCTGTATAGTGGTCATAACATCTTCACCTTTTCCTCAATCACCCGGCATGTATCAAACACACAACATTACCCGGCTAAACAGTTCTTTACCCGGCAGAATAGTTGCATCTGATATCTTTGCCCGGCTATAACACTTTGCGATTTTTCTTCATTTTTCTCGTCTGTTGACTTTTTCAACGGCATTTATTGCACCTGCAAACATTCTCCGACATATTAATTAGACAAGATATCCTTAAAAAGAATTTGTCACATTAATTATCAATCAACATTTTTAGGGCAACAAATTTAACTCAATTAAATTCATTTTTCTTTTTCTTTTTCAAAAATGTTTTTGCACATATCCCGAAGCAATTTCTTAAAAACAAATTACAAGACCTTGGGTTTGTTTTTCACACATCCAATACTTTTGCTTTTCATACCACATAATCTTGTTCATTCAAAACCCACTTATTCAAAACAAAATATTTTTGGATTTTTGTAGATATTTTTCTTCAATTTTATTCTCCCCCTAAACTTTGAAATATCTTGGAATTTTTAAGTTTAACAAGGATGTTGATGTATCAATAATGATTCCAAATGCCTGCACCCACATAGCACACACATTAAAATAAAGACATATGCAATGCAATGAATCAAAATATCGTAGTGAGATCATACCACACATTATCTGAACATGTTTTGCAAGTTTTGAATAGACATTTGACTTATGCTTGATTGAGTGATGATATGAAAACATACCAATTAGCTCGAGTTGACACACTTACTTTTTCAGTATCATGATGATATTTAAGGTTCGATTAGAATGACTTATGTGACCCACATGTATACATATGTCAACATATTTCCTTATCAAACACTACCTGAATGCATATTGCACAAAACCTGGTCACTTACAATCATACACAGTGTGGAATCTGGGTTCTATTCGGATTTGGTCCACTTTGGGACTTCTTTTTAATTCCATCTTCGGGAATTTTTCTTTCCTATCGTTCCCCTTGGGAATCTTCTGAATTCCATTTTGGAATTTTTGTTTGGTGTTGGTCCACATTTGGGACTCTTTTTGTTCCATTTTGGAATCTTTTGCTGCACCTTGAAGCTCAAAAGAGACTTCGTGTGAGACTTCAGGTCTGTGGGTACCACAACAAAGAAGCTCACGATGCGGTTCATCACACTGAGAAGACTACATCGTTACCCGATCATGCACAACTATCATCACAAGCAATGTAACAAAGGATATGTATCTAGACATGTATAACAATGGAACTTAACACAAAGATCATTAAGTTTATGTTTGTCAACAATCAACTTACTTTTTCAGTCTAATTGTGTGAGCTGTCTAGCACATCAATTAACATTCATCAGTCTTTATTTAAAAATGATGTAACAAATAATGTCTAGTGTAACTATCATTTCTCACTTTGTGCAATATAGATTCTTATGACATGATATTTTTCTTTTCTTTTTGCTTTTATATTTTGTTTTTGCTTTTCTATTTTCTTTTTCACGCAAGCACACACAATGCAAAACATAAAGTAAAAGACAAAGGAATCAAAATATAACATCAACTTATTATATTTTTGGCTTTTATATTTTTCTGATTTTTGTTTTGTTTTCGAAAAATAGAATCAATCATGATTGATTAATCCTATGGATTGAATTAAGAATTCAAACCGGCCTGACAAAAAAGATTTTGTAAAAAGATCTGCCAGTTGTTTGTCGGTATGAACCTTAATCAAAATTATTAAACCCTTTTCAGAGTTATCTCTTAAAAAATGATATCGAATTTCGATATGTTTGGTTTTTGAGTGTTGAACAGGATTAGCAGTAATAAACATAGCAGCAGTATTGTCTATGTAAATAGGAGTTTTTAGAAAGTTAAACCCGTAGTCAAGCAACTGATTTTGTAACCACAAAACCTGAGAACATCCTGCAGATGCAGCGATATACTCTGCTTCAGCTGTGGATACAGAAACATTGGTCTGCTTCTTGCATTGCCAAGAGACAAGCCTAGGACCCAGAAATTGACATCCACCAGTTGTCGATTTCCTGTCAAGAGCACAACCACCAAAATCACTGTCAGAATAGCTATATAATTCAAAATTTCCTTCATAAGGATACCATAACCCAAGATTTGGTTTCCCTTTGAGATATCTGAATATACGCTTCACAGCAACAAGATGCGACTCTTTCGGATCAGACTGATATCTGGCGCATACACACACAGCGTACATGATGTCTGGTCTTGATGCAGTAAGATACATCAGAGAACCGATCATTGATCTGTATAGTGTTTGATCAACTGCTTTGCCCTTTGGATCAGGTTGAATCTTGCAATTCACATCAGATGGAGTTCGCATTGTTTGACAATCTTGCATCTTGAACTTCTTCAACAATTTCTCAACAAATTTTGATTGATTGATGAAAATTCCGTCAGCTGATTGTTTCACTTGTAATCCAAGAAAGAAATTAATCTCCCCCATTGAACTCATCTGGAATCTAGACTTCATGATTTCTTCATATTCTTTGCACATTGACGCACTGGTCGATCCGAAGATAATATCGTCCACATATACTTGAACGCACAACAAATCGTCATTCTCCCTCTTCATAAACAAAGTTGGATCAATCTGACCTCTTGTAAATCCATGTTCTAGTAAATGCTTGGATAATGTCTCATACCAGATTCTTGGAGCTTGGTGTAGACCATATAGAGCTTTACTCAACTTGTATACACGATGAGGATAGTCAGGATCTTCAAAACCCGGAGGTTGTCTGACATATACGTCATCTGTAATTGGTCCATACAAGAAAGCACCTTTAACGTCCATTTGGAATACTTTAAACTTCATGAAAGAAGCATATGCAAGAAAAACGCGTATGGCTTCAAGTCTTGCGACCGGAGCAAACACCTCTTCATAATCAATGCCTTCTTCTTGAGTGTATCCCTGTGCAATCAGTCTTGCTTTGTTTCTTACCATAATGCCACGTTCGTCTGGCTTGTTTTTGTACAACCATCTTGTACCAATTGCGTTCTCTCCTTCAGGTAAGTCCACAAGTTTCCAAACTTCCTGTTTGCGAAACTGAAGCAATTCCTCTTGCATGGCTTCAATCCAACTGTTATCTTGCAGCGCCTCTGAAATGTTCTTTGGCACCACTTGAGATAGAAAACACGAATAAAGACAGACATTCGCTTGCTCAGTCTGACTTCTTGTAGTTCTCTGATTCAACGGCCCAATAATCTGAGAGACAGGATGTTTCTTGTGAATTCGATGAATTGGTATGTCACCTCCTTGCACTTGACTCTCCAGATTAGAAGTATTCAGATTTGGTAGATCTTGTAGTATGGTCGAAGTATGCGGTGTGAAATTCGGGACTTGATCCAGTGAATTGATGAAGTAATCAAAAGATTCTGGAACAACTTCAACATTCGGATCAGATGATGGTTGATTCTGAACAGATCCACCATCATTAGGAGAAATCACATCTTCTTCTTGATTGTTCGATTCTTGATCTTCTTGCGAACCAGAAGGACCCGGATCTTGACTAGATTTGACATGATCAGGATTGTGAAAATACATAAATGGATATTCAGAGTTGAGATTTCCATCTTCGTCATTATCAGAATCGTCACTAAAGCATCCTAAGTCGCCTGATTCCTTGTTTGTTTTTCCTGAAAAATCAAATAAGTTAGAATTGAAAGATTTCGATAACGAATCTAAATCAAATAACCATTCGGGACAATGAGCCACTAACGGAAACGAATTTTCTAAGAACTTGACGTTAATAGTTTCAACAACAGTATTTGTTTTGCTATTAAAAACCCGATAAGCTTTAGAAACAGACGAATAACCTAGGAAAAATCCATCGTCAGATTTTGACTCAAACTTCCCGAGATGATCATTTAAATTTAAAATCGATACCGGACAACCAAATGCTTTCAAGTAAGAAATATTTGGTTTCCTTCCAAATAACAACTCATAAGAAGTTTTCTGTTTATCTTGAACTAATAATGTTCTATTTTGTACAAAACACGCAGTAGCAATAGCTTCGTCCCAAAAAGTGATAGGGATTTTGGCATCTGCGAGCATGGATCTTGCTGCTTCAATCAGTGTCCGGTTTTTCCGTTCCGCAACCCCGTTTTGTTGAGGCGTTCTCGGAGCACTAAATTGTCTGGCAATCCCCTTTTCTGCACAAAATAAATCAACATTAGCATTCTTAAATTCAGTTCCATTATCACTTCTTAAAACTTTAACTTTGCATTCCAATTGATTTTTGTTGGAGCTGAAATTAAGACCGAAGCTTACCAAATTGAAGATCCAACAGTATTGACTTATCAGTGCTGAACACGATGCAAGACGTTGATAATAATAGACTATGGGGGAGTATTGTTGGACCTGAATTATAGTCTAATATTATCAACACAGTCAAAGTCAACAAAAGTCAACGTCCGGTCAAAGTCCACGTAAAAAGTCAAATGGCGCGTTAGAGACGAAGAACCGAGTCAAGACGTTGAAGTTGTTTTATGTCTAGGATCGTTAATGTAATAAATATATTTTGTGTCAACAAAATATATTTAATCTAGCTTTAGACATGTTTTAGCCTTTTAACTTGTTATTTTCTAATTAAACTAAGTCTAGGGGGTTAATATGTAATTAAGTGGATTGAACATTCACTATATATAGATTAGTTTGATTAGGGTTTTGAGGGGGGCTTGAATGAGCAAGATTGAGGGTTTCCATGTAAACAAAATCTGATGCAATCAATATAGATCAAATTGAGTGTTTTATAGTGTGTTCATCCAAAGTTCATCACATTTTAAGTCATTTGATCCAAAATCTTCACAAAGTACTGATTCATTACTGTTATTGGGACCAACAATTGGTATCAGAGCCTAAGAGAGATCCAATTCAGTCATATTTATGAAGATTAGTTACTGATTTTGAAGATTTGTGAAGAAATTTTAGTGAGAGAAAGTAGATCTGGTGGGTTTTAAGAGAGAGAAAGTAGATCTGAGTTTGAATCTTCATATTTTCATCAGATCTACGTCAACATTCATCAGATCTGTTGTTTTTAGCAACATATTTGTGATCTACAAGCTCAGATCTGTAAGAAAATAGAAGAAATTTTTCAGATCTGGAAGTTTCTCTCACACACCGTGTGTGTGTGTTCTTGGTGTTCTTCAAATCTTCAAATCTGCAGATTAGCGAAACTAAGTTAGTACCTGAACGAAAGTTCAAAATTTTGAACGAATCTATACCAAGCATTTGCATAGATTCGCCCGTTGTTCTTAGCGAACTTATAAGTTCGCCCGGCACTATGTAAGCCAGCGAATCTATACGTTCTTGCAACACTACCTTGCGAAACCATACAGATCTGAGCGAATCTAACTTTTGTTGACATTTGTTGTCATATTTTCTGCACCAACAATCAACCAAACATTAAACCTTTCAGATCTATATTCCAACCCTACCCACATCACCATAACCCAAACCGATCCATACCTAAAACCCTAACCCGTTTTCAAAACAAAACCCATTTTCTACTACCAAAACAAAACAAATCATACATTTATTTCTTACCAAGCATAACCACACCCACACAAAACAACCCAACCAAGACCCTTTACCCAAACCCAACATTATCACAGATCAACCACCACCATTATACCTCTTTCACCATCACCACTTTTAAACAGATCCATTAACAGATCTGTGATTTGTGTTAAAAAAAAAAAATAAAAAAAAAAACCAGCCATACCAATACAACATAACAGACGAATCTGCCATAAATCATAACCCTCACCACATCATTTCACGCTGCATAAACCATAACCAAACACATCGTCCATCTATGCCCAACTACCATTTCAAAGAAACCGAGAGAATAGAAGCTGTTTGATTGTTTATTTGCGTGTGCTTTTTAATTTGTGCGGCTGCAGCGTTTGAAGAGAGGTGTTGTGGTTGTAGCTTTGAGATCGAACTGTGAAATGGCTGGGTTTGAGAACAAGAAGAAGCAGCGGTTGTGTTCTTGTGTGTGTTTGAAGTGACGAGAGATAGATGAAGCTTAATTGTGCTTGTGTGTGTATGTTAAGTGAAGAAGAGCAGCTGTATATCTGAGTGTGTATGTGTGTATGTTGCTGTGTTGTTGTCGTTTGATCTGAGAAAAGGCGACGAGTGAAAGAGATCAAGAGATGGCTGTTGTCATGATGGTGTGATGTAGTTGTAGTTGTGTTGTTGCAGAGAGAGATCAAGAGATTTGTGATGATATTGTCCATGTGTGTGTGTAAGTTCAGACAGAGAAGAAAGATAGAGAGAGATCGACTTATGTTTTGAAATGTGTTGTTCATGTTTAACGGCTGACTTTTTTAAAAAAAAAAAAATTAGGGTTAGGGTTTGTTTACATATGGGCTGAGATAATTGGGTTAGTGTTAAGGTTATGGGTTGTGTCAAGTGGGCTGCGAAATAGGGCTGCGAAATAGGGCTGAATGTTTCAACAAAATGGGCTTTAATTGTGTGTTAAATCATAAACTTTTGTAATGGGCGGGTTTTAATATTGTTAGTTTTTAGGCTTAAATTTTGTTAGTTGAGACGAAAGTTTTGTCTTTGGCCGGGTGTTCATTTTTGAATCTTTGGGTCAAAATTTTTCATTTAAGTTGAAAAAGTTTTGTCAGTCGCCGGGTCTTAAAGTTTAAAAAATTTTATGGGCGTTTTCAATTAAGTCGTCACTAAATTTTAAAAAAAGTGACATCTTTTGGCCGGGTGTTTATTTTGTCAATCTTTGGGCCAAAGTTTTTCATTTAAGTTGAAAAAGTTTTGTCAGTGGCCGGGACTTTCTAAAATTTATTTTTAGGCCAAATTTTAAACAGGTTTTTCAATTAAAAAAAATGGCTTATGCAGAACTTTTTAAATCCTTCGAATCTGATGATCTCACAATGGCACAAAGCCGGTTTGATAATTTTGCAGTTTTAAAGAATGAAAGAATGCCTGAATTTCTCGATCGATTTGTGATGGTGGCAAATAACCTGAAGAAGCATGATCCAGAACTCGGAAATCATGAACGGGTTAAGAGATTGCTTGATTCTCTCCCACCAGAGTGGAGTTCACATGGAAAATTGATGAGAAGAGAAAGAGGATTTACTGATTACAAACTGGTGGAGGTGATGAACAAATTAAAAGAAATGGAGTTGGATATCAAACGTCGTGAGTACGATGAAGCGATGTCTCTGAATTCAAAGATCACCTCAATCTCCAAAGAGAAATCAGAAGAGATATCAGTTTCTACCTCTAATTTCAAAGGTTTACCGAAACCTGAAATTGAAAAGGTACAAGGGGAGATTAAGCAGGCATCAGTGGGTAAAGATGGAGCAGAATTAAATGATAAAGCTTGTGATACTGAGAAGGAGGATGAACAAAAGACAAATACCAGAGTCTGCAACTGCGAGAAGGCTCTTGCTTCTGAACAAATCATCATGGAGCTTCCATACGAGACAGTTCAGGATATGTGTTCTTCTGATTGCAGAACTCGTTTATTTGGTATTTATGAAGCTAACAAATTGTTAATCGAAAATGAAAAATATTTGACTCAGGTAAATAAAGAACTTAAACTTAACGAGTCAAAATATTTTGTCAAATTAAGAGAAGCTTTGAAAGAAAATGAACATTTGAAAACGAGTCTTTTGAAAAGAAATGTGGAAGTCAATATGCTAACTGAACGTGTCGCCCTGGCTGAGTTTGAAACCAGTAAGTTGCAAACGAAACTCGAAAAATGGACAATTTCGGGGATGAAACTTGAGGATTTAATCAAAAGCCAACGGGGGGCTCGTATTAAGACTGGGTTGGGTCATGAAGATAAGGCTTTTGTATATCCTCCTCCCAGCACTTACTGTTACTCTCCTACACCAACTCCACACCCGACCAATGAGTTGATCCATAAAATAATTCAGAAAGATACTGATAGTTTATATGCAGGATTGGAGAATGTGAATCTTAAAGAGGTGCGAGATGATTATGAGTCCCCGACTGGTATTGGATATAGTAAACTGGATGTTGTCAGTCAAACCAATGATTGTTCAGTTTCCGGTGTTAGTAAATATGTACAATCTGTTTCTTCTAACTTCTTTGACAAGTTTAAAGCAGGTGAAATTCCTACTTTTGAGCCTGTCCTGATTGCGAAGGAAGAGATAAAGTCGGATTAACGTAATCATCAAGCCATCAATCAAGATCCGTTGGAAGCAGAGGTACTTATTGAAGATTGGACAAGCTCAGATGATGAACCAAAGACAAAGGAAAGCCACGTAGATTCAAAGATCAAGATGTCATCTACAACTGTCAAATCTGAAATGCTTCCAAAACCTGAATCAAGTCAAATCAGGATCTCATTTCCAGCTGCAAGACAAGTCAGTTGTCCATCAAAAGCTCAAAAGAAGAAGTCTTCACCTCTATCCATCATATCTCAAGTTTGTAAAAGACTTGAGAACAAGCAAGTGAAGATCTCATCTCCCATCCAACAAAGCAAAACAAAAATCAAGCAACCACCCACAACTCGACAAAAGACGCCAAAAGCTTCTCAACAAGTTGCATCAAGCTCGAAGAAAGCCCCACCCCCAACTGCTTCACACGGGCCAATCAAGCATCAAAAGCCATTCAAGGCTTGCTTCAAGTGTGGAAAGGATGATCATGTGCTCAAGAAATGCCCAAAAGGACATGCTTCGGATGGTAAAGGCAAACAGGTTTGCTTCTCCGGATCAGTGTCTAGAAAGAATCCTTCACATGGTAAAGGTAAACAGGTTTGTTTATTTGAATTTCAAGTTAATAATCATACATCTTTGAATGGTCGGATGACGAACATTCCATCCCCACCTTCTCATGTGAAGCCGGTTTCACATGATTCAAAGATGAATGTGACCACATCATCAAAACCAAAACCTTTTTCCTCGGGACTTAAACAGAAAATGATTTTCAAATTTAATTCTTTCAAATCGAAAATGTTTGAACCTAAACAAATTTGGCAAATTAAAAGAAAAGAGGAAAAGATAATTGATACAAGAACAGGTTGTGTGCATAGACTGGTGTCTTACACTGATGAAAATGGAACGCCCAGGACTACGATGGCCTGGGTTCCCCTTTCTAACTAATCTGTTAATGAGTGCAGGAACATTTCAGGAGGACTGTTAGTAATCCGGTTTACTGACAGAAAATGTTCCTTATTCAATTTTGAGGCGGAACAAACAGGTTACGGTTTTGGTATCTTATCCACATTCTGGATCCTTCTTTGATTTTCACATATCTAATTTTATAGCCACTACATTTTTCTTGATATCTCATTTATAATCTTTTGATAGAGTAATATGGAAGACGTTTCTTTGGTAATTCCTATTTTATATATTGTAAATAGTTTTAAAAAAAAGGATTAAAAAAAAAGGAGAGGAAATTAAAAAAAAATTAAAAGAAAAGGGGAGTCTAACATTTTTACTTGTATTTCTGATCAAGTTTTCTCATCCCTTTGAGGTCGCTCTTGAGTCTTTTGAAAATTTCAATTTTGTGCTGAAATAGAAATTTTGGGGGAGTAAAATCTCAAATGAAAATGAACTGAAAATCATTAGTCCAAAATTATTTTCTGTGTAAATATTTTGTGTCTTTTGAAGGTTTCAGGTTTGTATGGAAAAGCAACTGAAGGAGGATATTGATTTGTGCAATGATGTGTCAATAGGCTCAGCCCGAATACAATTAAACAGCAATTCTGTGATCAAACTAACGTTCAAGAACTCGGCTATGAGGATTATCTCCTTGACATGATTGGTCTGCACAAAGATACAAGTCTTGTCAAAAATGGGTTGAGAGCGTCAAATCTTTGCCTTGATTTCCCCAAATATCCCAAATCACCCTCACCATAGCCCTGAATTGAGTTTCTAGTTAGCAAAACAAAATAAAAAGCTGCTAGTGTTGCTCTTCAGAAAAACCTCTGAGTGAGTTACTTGTTAACTCCTCAGAATGTATTGAGTCAAAGTGCTTAACTCCTCTGCTATACGGAAGTATTGACCTGGAGTTGGTGAATCTTCTCTGCTATACGGAAGTATTGACCTGAAGATTCACCGAGCATGCTCAAATGTTTATCTCCTCTGTTATACGTCGGTATAGACCTGGAGCTCTGAACTATTTGAGTTTCCCAAATAATAAGTCGCATTGTGTTCAAAAGAATCAATTGCTGACAAGCTCCACTCACAAAGAAAAGATGCAAAAATTGCACAAGTGTCAAAAGAAGCTAATGCATCGATCAACATTCAAAATTTGATCCTTGAAATTCAAGCAAAGTCAATCGTATTGCTCAGATATACCCTGATGACAGAACTTGTTCTTTTTACCTAGATGTCTGTGGGGACCGAGTTGCTCGAGTTTCTTCAAATCGAACCAAAACATGATAAGATCGTCACATGATTGTTTGTTGAAAGGAACAAGGCATGGGTTTAAATGGACAAACATATTGACAATCTAGCGAAGTCTTTGTTTCTCCGGATGGTTGCTCGAAATGCATTATCTGATATCCTTCATGAAAATTTCTTTTATTATCCTTATTTTATGTTTGGGTTCTTGAGTCTTGTTGGTCGTGTGTGCCTTATGGGATGTGTTCTCTTTGTCAAAAATATTTGTGATCTTGTCGGGCTCGTCCTCTCATTTTCGAATTTTTAATTTTAATTAAAAAAAAATCAAAAAGATTTTCATTTCAAATTATTTTCAAGTCTTCCATATTATGCTATTAAAATTTTATCATTTTCACATGCATTTCACGGGAAATTGCACACACAAACGGACACGGGTTCGCTTGTTTTCATACACAGATAAACACCGGTTTATTTTGTTTAATGAAATGATCTAATGAGAAATCTCGAGATTTTGTCTGTGATTGTTGTGTTACAGATATTTGCTGCAATTGATGGCCGATCATCAGTTGAGCAAACCACCTGACCAGAGAACCTGTTCCTCAAAATTTGCAGAAGATACCGAGCTAGGAATCCTCCTCCTACATCTTCTGAAGCACTCAAGAAAAGATTGTTGGAAAGCCGTTCCAGATTTTACGAAAGGAAGCACAAAAAAATGGGGGAGCATACAATATGGGGGAGCTTGTGAGATTAAGGATCTTCAGCAATAAAATTTGGCAAGCATCAGTCTTGGGGGAGTTTTGTTGGAGCTGAAATTAAGACCGAAGCTTACCAAATTGAAGATCCAACAGTATTGACTTATCAGTGCTGAACACGATGCAAGACGTTGATAATAATAGACTATGGGGGAGTATTGTTGGACCTGAATTATAGTCTAATATTATCAACACAGTCAAAGTCAACAAAAGTCAACGTCCGGTCAAAGTCCACGTAAAAAGTCAAATGGCGCGTTAGAGACGAAGAACCGAGTCAAGACGTTGAAGTTGTTTTATGTCTAGGATCGTTAATGTAATAAATATATTTTGTGTCAACAAAATATATTTAATCTAGCTTTAGACATGTTTTAGCCTTTTAACTTGTTATTTTCTAATTAAACTAAGTCTAGGGGGTTAATATGTAATTAAGTGGATTGAACATTCACTATATATAGATTAGTTTGATTAGGGTTTTGAGGGGGGCTTGAATGAGCAAGATTGAGGGTTTCCATGTAAACAAAATCTGATGCAATCAATATAGATCAAATTGAGTGTTTTATAGTGTGTTCATCCAAAGTTCATCACATTTTAAGTCATTTGATCCAAAATCTTCACAAAGTACTGATTCATTACTGTTATTGGGACCAACAATTTTCAACTTTGATGATAAATTCTTTTAATAATTCAGCTGTTTCAGATTTAGCATGCAAAAAATAAACCCAAGAAAATCTAGTGAAATCGTCAATAATGACAAAACAATAAGACTTCTTTCCAATGCTTTGCACATTTGTTGGTCCAAAAAGATCCATATGTAGCATCTGCAAGGGTTTTGAAATGGAGTTTTCTTGCTTGGACTTAAAAGACATCCTATGCTGTTTTCCCTTCAAACACGCTGGACAAAGATCAGTTGTGGAGAATTTCTTCGATGGGATTCCCACAGCGTGATTTCCAGTTACCAAACGGTTCATGTTTCTGAAGTTGGAATGTCCCAGCCGTCTATGCCAAAGCTGACTCTCATCATTTGAAGAATGGGCAATGAGACAGGTTATTTCGGTTTCAGCATCAATCTGCGACATATCCAACTTGTATACATCACGATCTCTAGGTGCTTTAACCACTACCCACTCATTGTCAATCTTGAAACCTGGTTTAAGAATATAACAGAAAGAATCATCAAAAAGAGTTGAATAAGATTTATCGCATATTTGAGATACACTTAGTAAGTTAAAGTTCAACTGTGCACAGTAGTTGACTTTATCAAAACTAATGACCCCATTCGAAACAGTTCCTTCTCCTGTGATTTTACCACCCGCATCACCTCCAAAAGCCACGTGTGTACCATTTTTCAGCTTGAAATCCTGAAGCAAGGCATGGTTGCCTGTCATATGCCGGCTACACCCACTATCAACGAACCATGAGTTGATAGGTCTTCTTGGGCGTACCTGCAATTCAACAATCACTTAGTTAGTTTGGTCAACCCAGGCCCACACGGTCTTGGGTTTTCCGAATCTATCTACAATAGTAACTTGTTGATATTGAATATTTTGAAAATTTGTTTCATTCATGAGATTTTGATGCTGATAACTATTGTTTCGCCCATTGACGTTCATTAATTGCTTTCTCCTCAAAGCACTAAACCTTTCCTCTAGCTTAGGATCAAGGTTATTTTCAAACTTTTGATTTCTCACCATTAAAGCTCTTGGTTTAAAACTGTTAACCTACACACTTCTTGACAAGTTAGAAACAGAATTGTTTCGATTGAAATTTCTCAAAACCGGAGAATGACTTTGACTCATATTTTGAAAACCAAATGAATGATTTCTGTTAATGTTTGAAAAAGGAGTCATTTCTCTAGTTGAGTTTGATCGAAAGAAACAATCCTTTGTGTCATGGTTTCTTCTCTCACAAATATCACAAAATTTGTTATAGTAACATTCTTCTGAAGAATGGTTTCTTTTGTCACAGAAACTGCAGTACCTGTTAAAGAAACATTCAGCAGTTGCATGATTATACCTATCACAAATTTCACAAAGTTTCTTGCAAATCCTAAAGAGCCGATTGTTAACTTTTGATGTTGAACCAAAACGTGATTCATTATCTTGGTTATTCGGTTTTAGATTAACGATCTTTTGTGGAGTCTTTGTTTGAGATTTTGATTGCATGGGACTTTGGTTCGATTTTAAACTGTTCTGTTTGGTTACCTTTTTGTTTTCAATTCTCTTATCATTGACAGCGGAAGACTTAGGACCTGAACATGTTTTCAGACCAGAGTTAGATTTGATTTGAGCATTGATTTGGTTACCATAAGAACCGTTCATGTCGAAAGTACCTGCAGACACAAATTTAATAGTCTTACCTTTTGACATTTTCTTGACAGGTTTAACTTTGTCAGTTTTAACACTTTGAACTTTGGTGTTATCATTCGATTTTATGACACTTTTGCCTTTTGACTGTTTCGTTTCAGATTGATTGTTCATTATTTTCGATTTCTGCTTCTTTGCATTCGAAACTTCAGTCTTTTTCACTTCTTGCTTCTTGATCAACTGATCAGCAACTTGCGCCTTTTGTTCTTTCTTCCACCTGATGTATTCAGGATCATTGTATCCTGAAAATTCACCTTCTTCCTTCACCGTTGTTTCTGGTTCGGAATTAAGTTTTGGATACTCAACAAGTTGAATTAGAACAGGCTCTAATTTGTTGTCAGATTTGTTGCTTGCTTCATCATCTGCTTCAGTTGTCATTCCATCTTCTTCTTTCAAACTTTCAATCAACACCTCAGATCCTTCGGACTCGGATTTACTTCTTTGAATTTCTTTGAATTTACGTTCATTTTCAGGTGAATGATCAAATTCATTAAAGTTTTCCGGTAAGGTTTGAGTGATTGAATTTGGCATCGGTTCATGAGTAAAACCCAACCCGGTTTTGTTTTTGTTACCTCTTTCATTAATGAGTTGTTCAACTATTGTTTTACAACTTTTAACTTTCGTTAATTCAACTTGTGTGACAGCATGTTCAACTTTTTCTTGTTCAAAGTTCTTTGTCATTTCTTCAAGTTGTTTGGTAACAAGTTCCAATTCTTTCAAAGTTTTGTTCCATGATTCAGTTAGTGACAAAATCTTCTCATCAGAAATTTTGTGATCAATTTTAAGTTGTTCATGAATCTTTTCATGTTTGCTTAATTTGTCACCTATTTTAAATGAATGAGTTCGATAATGTTCTACTTGTTGAATGCACTGTTCAGAACATAACCTTTCTTTCACATCTAGGGGCAATGGAACATAGTTAGGGGGTAAGTCATTACTAACCTTTGGTTGTTCAGCAGAAGATGAAGACTCACTGGATGTAGCCATTAACGCAACTTCAGATTCAGACTCTTCAGTAGGATCAGACTTTGCACTCCAGTCATAATCATCAGAATCTTCACTCACATCATCAACCATCTTTCCATCCCCTTCTTCAGACCAGTCTTCTTCAATTTCACATACCAGAGCCAGATTTGATGTAAGATCAGACGTAAATTGTTCTGCATATGCGCTCCAATCATAACCATCTTTTACGCGGACTACCAGTGCCTTAGTTTGGTCTTCTGGCTTCTTTCCTTCGTCTTTCAGTTCCGGCATGGGAAGACTTTGGTATGGTTTCTGAAAGAAACGTTGATTTCTGCCTTGATAGCTTGAAGACTGTTGTGAACTTTGACCTTGACCTTGATTGCTTGAACTAGCTTGGTCATTGAAATTCTTTGGAGCTTTGCATTCTCTTGAGAAATGACCATACTGATTACAGTTAAAACATCTGGCCTTTGATTTGTCAAATCCAACTGTCTTGTTAGCATGAGGTTTGTAACTTCGGTTAACATATGCATGCTTTTGTGTTCGATATGCAACCATAACCATTTGCCAATTAAGATCCATTTCTTCAACATCAACTGGATCCATTTCAAATAAGTCTTGAAGGACCACGTCCATTTGACTTAAATGACTTCCTTGGTACGCTTGAAAACTTGCCATAAAAGCAGTAAAAGCAGTTTTAGTTTCGTCATCTTGCAACAGAATATTCATAACGTCTTTCACCTTAGCTTGAACATTTGAACTTTGATTTTCTGACTGATTTTTCAGATTCTGATTTTGAACTTGAGCTCTTGGTGGAGATTGAGGTTGAGAATAAGTTGGTGAATTTGGAAAGTAAGCTGAATCAGTAAAGAAACTTGCACCAACAAATAAGTCACCCTCATCTTCAAATTTCGTTGCATCTTGTGCAAGAAAAGCATTCTCCACAGTATTGGCATGATTTACCACATACTTATACTGAGTTTGTGAGCTTGATCTATCAGTATTTCTTGATCCTTCATCAATCTCAACTTCTTCTATCTTTCCAATAAGCAGATCTAATTCCATTGGAAATTTCTCAGTATGTTTCAACAAAATAACAGTTTGCTTTCATGATGATGGTAAAGCACATAACAAACGATCATTCAAGTCTTGAAGTTCAGTATTCACTCCGAGGTTTGACATCTCAGTAGTTAAGTGAACAAACCTGTTCATCATCTGGTGCACTGTTTCTCCATTAATATGCTCAAACAGTTCCAATTGTCTTTTCAATTTCGACTTCTTCAAACTCCTCAATTGTTCTCCTCCTTCACATATCGACTTCAAAGCTTTGAAACATGTATAACCAGTCTGATATGCATCCAATCTAGACAGAACTTGAAGTGGCAACCCCTTGCACATCAAAGAATAAGTTTTGCTATCATTCTTTACTTTCCTCAGATCTTCTGCTGACAAATTATCCTCCGGATAAGGTGTAGTAGAATCTTTAGTATAGGTACTTGCACTATCTGGTGTTGTCTGAGTTGGAATGTGAGGACCCTTTTCGATTGACTTCCATAAGTCATTGTCAATAGAACACAAGTGATGTCTCAACCTGATTGTCCAGTTCTTGAAATCTGCACGATTCAAAAGTCTAGGAACACGGTTATCAGAATCATCATTAGGAGCCATTTTTAACAAATTTTTAAAAAAAAATATTTTTGGTTTTTGTTAATTTTTGAAAAGAAGTGATTAAAATACTAAAATAAAGACAAGTAATTAAAGACAAGATAAGAAAACAAGTATTAAAAACAACTAAAGTGAGTCACACGGCAAAACAGTGAAAATCCTTCTTCAACCGGCTAAACAGTGTCTTTGTTCTTCACCCGGCAGGAAAAAGTCTTTACACGGCAGAACAGTTACACGGCTCAACAGTTGAAATACTTTTGTTCTTCACCCGGATGAACAGTTACCCGGCAGCAAGAAAAACTTTGACACGGCAATAGATCTTGACCCGGCAGAATCTTGACACGGCAAAAGTCTTTGTCCGGCTGAACAGTACTCGATCACACGGCAGTTGTTAATCACCCGGCTACACAGTTGATGATTACCCGGCTGAATTTTCTTAATCACCCGGCGTAACAGTGTATTACCCGGCACTACAGTGTATCACCCGACTGAACAGTAGCACTTTTTCAAGTCAAATTCTTCACCCGTCTAGAACAAATTCCCTTACACGGCAATACAGGACCTAATTTCTTCTCAAATCTAAGTCCAAGGAAATTGTCTAAGTCAAAATAATCACCCGGCAAGTTAATCTTCAACCAAAATCATACTGTTCATCATCTTCTCCTTGAGAATTTTCTGGGTTTTGTCTAAAACTTGTCCAATTTGTCCAAAATTCACACACAAGCTGTGAAATAGTCCGATTATCAATCCCTTATATCAATCAATCCAAAACATGATCAAATTTGAGCAAAATTTGATTGAACAGTAAATTTTTCTTTCTTCTAAATTCCTCAGATCTGATGATAATCTGAAGGAATCTGCACAATCGTTGTGTATAGGAGTGATTGCGATGATAAATCACAACTAAAAACAGCAACAATTCATTCAGATCATGATTTTTTAGCAATATTGATGTGTTTTGCTTAAGAACAGCGAAGAACACAGTACCAATAGCTCTGATACCAATTGATAGGTTCAATTGGATCGTTAATATTACTCACAATGATCAGAATAATTCGCACAAACAAACAGTTTAATCAAAAACACAATTCATACTAATAATTCTCTTTGTATATTGATGATCAAAGCAATTCGTAGTACAAGTGCAGGAGAAACAAAATCACACACAGTTAATTCTCTCTCTAACGTGTAAAAGTGATCTAGCCCCTCTCCTCACACACACACACTACATGCTTATAACAACAAAATACAAGTTTAAGGAATATAACAAAATAGACCCTAAACTATTTACAAACATATAAACAATAAACAAAATACAAAGTAAATCTTAACAAGGAAATAACCCTAACATCACTAAAAATTCAAAGTTGTTTGATCAAAATGATGAAAATCAGATTGTTAGAACAATTTAGGATTTAAAATGATTATGTGAATGTTTTACATGTTAACTGTTATTCAAACACTTATGAAAATTTGAAGTTTATTGATGAAAAATCTAACACATGTGTCTTGTTTATGTTTTTGTGTTTGTTTTGACAGATGGAGAATTTGAAGTTTGAGCCCAAACACAATTTGGTGGCATGTTTGGATGAATCTATCCCTGAAACTGATGGTTACAGAGATATGATCAAGTTTATAAAGAGGACAAAGTATGTGTATGCTATGTGTGCCAAACCGGTCATATATGCAAGGTTGATTAAGAGTTTTTGGAGGACAGCAGAGGTTATCAGAGATGATAATGGTGTTACTGGTGTTAGAGGAAGTATTTCTGGAGATATGGTATTGACAGTTTCTGAAGAAGCCATCAGAAATGCCTTGAGAATAGATGATGATGAAGTAGGAATGAATGATGAGTTGACCATGGCTGAGTGTCAATCGTGTTTTGTGAATATGGGTCATCCACCTATATTTCCAAAGTCACAGTTTTATAGAGCAAAGTTGGGAAAGAAATTTAAGCTGTTATGCTATGTTGTTCAACAATGCATGTCCAGGAGGAGTGCAGGTTTTGACAACTTTCCATCAGATATAGCATCTCCGATTGTTGCCATAGCTGAGAATAAACCATTCAATATGTCAAGATGGATAATGAATGGATTTATATTTAATTTGGTAAAGGGCAAGAGATTTAAGTTTCTCATGTACCCGGGATTTTTACAACTGATGATCAATGTTGCATACCCTATCATCAGAACTGAAGGTTATTCTGGAGGTATATTATATACTGAGGACATGAACGATCTATCTTACAGAAAGATGAGTATCGGGAATGTGCCTAATGTGGATCTATTTGCCTATATGAGAGATATAGCAAATAATGAAGAAGAAGTTGATGTAGTCTATCATCATATTTCGAATGGAGAGATTGTGAATCCAGTGGATCTTGTTGATAGAGAGATTGATGAAGATGATGATGGTAATGATGATGGTGAAAGTGATGATGGTCAAAATGATGATGGTGAAAGTGATGATGGTCAAGATGATGATGGTAATGATGATGGTGGTGATGTTGCTGAATCTGATTCAGAGGAGGCAGAAATTATAGAAACAGCTGAACCAATGGAATTGGAAACTGAGAATGTGGAAGTTATTGAACAAGAGGTGATAGAAGAACCTGTTGAGGTTGCTTTTGTTGAAAAGGAGGTGGCTGTTGAAGTTGCAAAGCCAATCACAAGATAGTATGTTAGATCTCGAAGATCTAAATCTGTTGTGGAGAAAGTTTTAAGTGAGCCTGAACTGATAGATGTAGTTCAGATTGCTCAGGAGGTAATGGCCGAAGCTGAAACTATTGCACAGATAGTTGAAGAAGCTGATGCTGGCATTACTGATCCTATCCCTGTTGAAATACCCACCACATCATCCCCTGCTGCAGAAATCATTGAACAAGTTTTGGAGTCTTCACCAAAAGTTGTATCAAATGTTGATGAGAATGAAGATAAGAAAAGGATTGTCGAACTAGAAGAGATGGTACAAAAACTGTTAGAGGCAAATGAACAGTTGAAGTCTTCGAATGAAAGAAAGAAGAAAAGGTTTGAAGAATTTTGGGATATTCATAATCAGAACTTGAAAACTTTCAAAGAGTTGGATGCAGATCATCTCAAATTGAAGATTGAGCATGATGACTTGAAGGATAAATATGATAGATTGAAAGAGGAGCATGATAATCTGAAGTATGATTACAAAGAGCTGAAAGCTGAATGTAATACTTTGGAGGATGAGAAAGAGATGTTGGAGAAATGGCTGGAGGAAACGAAACCGAAGAAAGCTGGTTCATCATCTGATAAAGATTTTTCAGATGAAGTGGTTGAAATTACTGAAGCAACTCAAGTATCAAAAGTTTATCTGACTAGAGCACGAGGTACTACAAATGTTGGTATAAGGGTAGATTCTCCAATCATCATTCCCGATGAAGCTGCTGCTGAAACTGTCATCTCTGACAAAGCTGAGGGAAAACGAAAGTTAGATGCTGTTCCAGAAATTATGGATGATGAAAGCAGTTCGAAAAAGGCAAGGATTGATGAGACAGTGCAGATTGAGCCGATTCAATCTGTAACTGTAGTTGAGATGGCTGAGATAGCTAAGGATGTTGATGAGACTGCGACTGAAGCTGAAAGTGCTAAATCAGTTCAGGTTGAGCCGATTCAATCTGAATCTGTAGCTGAAACTGAAGTAATTGAGGTCACTGATAGTGAGAAGGAAGTTGGTTCTGAAGAAACAGTTCAGATTGAGCCGATTCAATCTGAAGCTGTTAATATGCCTGAAACTGTACCAGAAGACGCAAGTCAGTTTGAGCCGATTCAAACTGACAATGCACCGATGATTGAGGCATTAGATGAATTGGATGACATAGACTTTACTGAATCTGAAAATGAAGCTGAGCCAGAAACTAATATTGATCAAGAGATTCCAGATGACTTAGATCAAAGATTTGCATATCTTGAAAAGATGAAGTACAATGCAGTTTTTCTGAATGGGTTGACTGTGAGCCAGATAAATGAAGAATATGAAAAGTGTATGATTGCTCAAGACAAAGCTGCTGCTGATGAAAAAGAGTTTGTCATTGAAATGGGTGAGTGGACTCCATTGCAAGAAAGTCTGAATATAGAAGATTTGCCTCCAACTGAACTGTATCATCAGAATCCAGAAGAGATGTCCAGTAGAAATATGCGTGATTGGTTAAGCTCAAGGAACTATCCGTATAAGACTCTGAAGAGATTGAAATCTGAGTCTTTGAGGAAAATTGTTGTTAGTTTTATGAAAACGGAGAAAATGTACAATCGTATGTTTTATTTGGACTACAACAACCCTCAATACTTCGAGCTGACAAAGAGATACAAAATTCTTGGACCAAAAGAATTACCGGTGATGGCTTTACCTGAAAATGCACACAAGAAAAGGCACGAGTTAATTGACATGTTTCCGAGTGAAGTCAAGTCTTATAACATACCAATGGATGTGCGTGAGTCATGGCATAAATCAGCCACAGCAGGTGACGTGGTGAGATCACTGCTGAGCAAGGGTCAGTCAATTGCTGAACTGCTTGATTCAATGATTGTGCCGGAAAAGAACAAGAAAGTAAAGATTATTGCATGGAAATATGATGAGGTATTTGATGCATTCATGATAAAGAGAGTTAATGGTTTATGTGACGTATACCATTACTACTCTAGCATTTTCAAGTTGGAAGTTCAGGATCTGAAAGAGTTGCACAAACTTAGATTGATAAATCACACGCATGCTGAGCGTGGTGATAAGTGTGCAATGTTGTTAGATGCCGGGATAGCCAGACCACCAAAGTATCTTGATTTCAGAGGACAACAAGAAGATACTGCCTATGTTCAAGCGAAGAAAGAAAGAAAGAAGAAGAGATTGGTTGTCAGTGAAGATATGTATTTGGAAGAATTTTCGGATGAGTATTTTGATAAGGTGACCAATCCAGGACTGAAAGTGATAGATGGTTCGCAAATGACGAAGCCTAT
The DNA here is from genome assembly GCA_030867185.1 of Tagetes erecta. Taxonomy (NCBI): domain Eukaryota; kingdom Viridiplantae; phylum Streptophyta; class Magnoliopsida; order Asterales; family Asteraceae; genus Tagetes; species Tagetes erecta. The sequence goes on along the minus strand of CM061486.1, from coordinate 2,242,450 downwards.
ACTTAGAGTTTTCTATAATCAAGAAATGTTTGAGTTGAAGCTTGTTAGAAACTTGGAAGATTGGGACAAAGATATGATTACTTTGTTCAGTACCTTTGAGTTGAAGCTGCTACATCCATCATATATCGACTATCTGAGAAGTTGCAAAATGGAAAAATGCAAAGACAAGCTTGCTGAAGCTGATAGAAGATTGTTTGTAGTGATGATAGAAGTGATAGCTGCTGCAACTGAAAAGATTCGTGTACGAAAGGCATTGCTGAACTCTAATCTTGTGAGGGTTGACATACCAGAGATAGAGTTTATGAGAGTATCTGGAAGAGGAACTTTGGAAGTGCAAGTCAAAGGACAGGAGATGCCGTTTGAATTTTATGCTAACATTGAATTTGCAGGTTTGAATCTGGATTCACTGAGACGCATGAATGCCTGCCCAATTCTGACAAATGAGTCCAAACCACGTCAAGCCAAGATTGCAGAGAAGTTCAAGTCTTGCATTGAAGAAGCTCTGAAAGAACAAGAAGAATACAAGGGAAAAGAACTACTGGATATCAAAGAAGAACCAGAAGATTGGTAAAAGAGATTGATGCTGAACAAAAGGAAAAAGATTTGAAGATTTTGCTGAAGATTCAAAGATAAATCTTAGGGGGAGTACTGTTAGGGCTATTTCCTAGATTAAGATTTACTTTGTATTTTGTTTATATGTTTGTGAATAGTTTAGGGTCTATTTTGTTATATTCCTTAAACTTGTATTTGTTGCTTTAAAGCATGTAGTGAGAGAGTGTGAGGAGAGAGGCTAGATCACTATTACACGTTAGAGAGAGAGTTAACTGTGTGTGATTTATTTCTCCTGCACTTGTACTACAAATTTGCTTTGATCATCAATACACAAAGAGAATTATTAGTATGAATTGTGTTTGTGATTGAACTGTTTGTTTGTGCGAATTATTCTGATCATTGTGAGTGATATTAACGATCCAATTGAACCTATCAAATGATGTTATCAATATTTTATTGCAGGATGATGAAACCAAGAATGCTTTTACAGCCTTCATGGCAAGTTTTCAAGCTTTTCAGGGAAGTGTCATCTAACTTTTGGAATATATTTTGCAAGACTTATTGTGACACCCCGCCCGGCGGCGGAAACATCGAGCGCGTCAAGAGGATTGGATATCAATAGTACAAAGCACATGGCACACTAAAAGCATGTTTTAATATTTAATTAAGCATCAATGTCATGACAAGGAAAAAAATAAATAGTCTTAAATACGAAACTAAAAACCAATAATCAAAGTTATTTAATTAACTTTTATTCTAGGTCCAAAAGCAATCCTATGTGTCTTGTAAAGCCTAGACGATTCAAACGTCACCTGAAACATGTGTAAAATAAGTTAGCTAAAGAATTAGCTAGTGAGTAAAAACACAATTGATAATACATAATATAAAATCCGAGATCAATGTGAATATGTCACGCAAGTTTATGTGTATAGAAATATCATTATATCATTCAACCATGACCATAGAATCAACATAGAATCAACATAGAATCAACTGTGTTACATTTAATGATAGCATTTATTGAACCGACAAGTAACCGTCATTGAACCATCTCGTTGTGTAAGTTATCAATAAATATTCTCAGCATCATAAGGGACATAGCAACGTAGTAACAAGCATCTCGTTTAGCAACTAGAATCTAACCTATAGAATCAACAAAAGAATCGCCGGGTCAAATCACCTATCAGGCCATTAGTGTAGGTGGGCTTGTCAGGCCATTAGCGCTAATATCGTACCGGTGGAAATTACAAATAATGTAATTTCTATTCCTAACACATAAGATTGCATCAAGCGGCCAAACTAGATTAACATATTAAATGATCTCATTTTGAAAAAAAGAAACAAGAAACGGAAAGAAACCATAGAATCATAAAGGAACACATGTTTCAGCCCCAAAACGTAAAACAGAAAAAGGAGAAGTGAGTTTACTCACCTTAATAAGCAACGACAACCGGAAAAAGAAACGTCTATGATGAACCAAGAATCTCCCAAATATTAACACCTAATTAGTTGGGAAAAACCCTAACTTAGAAACGAACAAATAGAAACACAAATCCGAGATCTAGGGTTTCGGATTTGGGATTATACGTTTTTAGATTAAAATTGGGAATTAGGGTTTTAGATTATAGATTGGAATTTTTGATACGAAACGTAGTCGTATTTTCGTATTTGGATAAATATGTATATTTCATAAATATCTTTGGATTTGAATAAGTATTTTTGTATTTTTATTTAAAATTTTGTACAAACTAAATGCTTATATTATTATTTAAATCTTAAAATTTTTTATAAGTTTTATAATATTAAGATGTATGTAATATAATTAATATTGTGTATTAGTTTATTATAATTAAAACTTTATGTTAAGTAATATATAAAAGAACTTAAAAAAATGAAATTAAACAGATTGTGTAGAGAGGGGGCTCGAACCCGTGACCTCTCCACACACAACACACACACTTAACCGCTAAATCATAGATGCTTAGTTGAATATTCTATTTTTAAAATTGTATTATCTTTTAATTGCCAAGAACACCCTTGTGATACAAGCCCTAGAAAACGAATTCTGTCCAATTCGTCTGAATCAGTTAACACAATCCCAATCCAATATAGGGCTTTTAATCCCCATAACAACACGAGTATTTTGATATATAGAACATACCTTCTAGTGAACGTTTGATATGGATTCGGCTAAGAACAATTGTTGACGGTTTTGAAGAATTTTCGAGAATCTGGAACAATAATGAGATCAATTGATGGTATAGATAGATATAGGTGATCAAGAGGATTAAAACCTATATAAAATTTACCTGAATTGGTGACCGGAAAGTTGAAAACGACGATGTCGTTGGAGACGGGTTCTTGGTCGACGGTTTGGATGTTTTTGGAGCAAAATTGAAGTGTTTTGGTGATGGGTTTATGTTAGTCGATCGATTGGAATGATATGGGTTTAATAAAACGATGATACGAGTCTTAAATTAGGTAATGAGATTTTGGGTTTTGATTTGGAAATCAAATCTTGAATATTTAGTTGTTATTACGCGTTTTTGTTTAATAAAAAGGTTCGAAATTAGTTTAGAAAAGATTTGGAACGATTCGTGGTAGATTTGGAAGGTTTAAATGCGATATTTGGTCTCGCCGGAAATAAACTCCGGTGGCCGGAATCGTGGCAGTTGCCGAAAAAACGTGAAGGGGGGGGGGGAAGATGGTTTGGGTTATGAAATTTTACTCAAGCAGTCCCTTTTTTTTGTATCTTGTTTAAGTTTGGTTTAATTACTTTAAGTTAAAGTTTCAAAGTTTACACCTTTGGCCCAAAGTTAGATAATAAGTTATATTAACTAACGAACTTAACTATTTCGAGACGCAACGTTTATATAAGTGACGTTTTTATAGTTTTAGTTTGTTTAAGTTATTAAGAGACCATTTCGAGATTTTGAGGCGGTTTTGTTTAACGTTTTTAATAGTTTTTCTTTTATGAGCCATATATATATTAATGTATATTTTGAAGATTCTTTATTACAAATAATAATTATTTGCCACACGTGAATATTTTGTGACATAAATATAATTATTTAATTGAGATCGGAATAACGTAAAATACGTCATATTTATTCATGATAATGAACGTTACATTTGAAGAAATAAATACGATTACATATAAAAGAGATAAAACTTTGGGTTCGAGTCGGGCGTCCGGATTCGGGTTCGGGGCAGATGTCATAGTCTCCCCTCCTTATAGAAATTTCGTCCCGAAATTTGCTCAAACCGAAGTAGAAGATGAAGCAAAAAGATGCGGATACTTGGCTTTCATTTGATCTTCACGTTCCCAAGTAAACTCAGGTCCGCGCTTTGATTCCCAACGAACCTTGACTATCGGTATCCGGCTACGCTTGAGTTGTTTGACTTCACGGTCCATAATTTCCAAAGGTCGTTCAATAAATTACATAGATTCATCAATTCGAATATCATCAAGGCACAATGAGATTTTCATTGAATAGAACTTCTTCAGATTAGAAACTTGAAACATGATTTTTAAATAAACGAGTTTAAGAAGTTATTTATTCTTAATTTGTTTTGACTCATTGAGAGTTGTTTATTTAACTCTTTTCACTTATAAGATTTGGGTGAACTAATTGTATGGAGATTCGAATGAGTATTAACTGTTACTAAGTATAGGAATAGAATAGGATGCCAACTTGCGAATTAAATGTTTTAAGTATATGGATTTAGGAATTGATCATCGAAAATAATCATGATTAATAGAACGGATGAAACGGATAAAGTAACTTTACACATGGTTAAGTAAAAAAAAAAAATAAAATGATTAAATGTGGCCAAACTATGCAAGTTGTCCATAGTAATGTACCTTTCCATCGTAACTATACTTGCGTTATTTAGCAACTATGGTTTGAACAAGAATACATTAGTCTCGATGAGTTAAATTAGAATCTGCCAACTTAAGAACTGGACGATGATGATGACAAATGGTAATGTGCGAAAACAATTGTCAGATTTTTGATTTCTATAAGATAAGATTTAGTTTCTGATTTATGCATAGGTTCAAATGGTAATTGTTTATTATTTTAGGTCAACATAGAACATAGTTTATCTTACTTGGTGGGATACAATAGGTATTGTTATATGAATATAATACTTAAAACAATACAAAAATTCACGGATCGAAACAACGCTTCATTAGACAGTATGACAGAACATTTATATATAGGATATACCAACGGCGTATCCACCATGCTCTTGTCACACCACATTTGTCGTATTGCCCTTAAACACAAAACAAAACTTACTATGGTTTCCATGCACCAACTTTCATAATTCCGTTTGCACCCGTAATTACTTTAGTTTTTGCATGGACCCCACTGTTTATTTAATCATGTGCGAGTCAAAAGTACACGAAAATTTTAAGTTAAAGTAATGATACGCATAGGTATTGATATCATACCCGATAGAAATAGTACTTGGGAAGATCAGGTTAAGATGATAAGTAGATTAATGATTCAAAAGAAAACTAAAATCCGTTAAATAGACATTGCTCACATAAATAGTTTTGTTCATCGATATAGATAGTCAAGTTCAAGTACTAGAATAGTAACATTTATGTTTGTGAAAACCGACTTTATTTGTGTAAGATGGATTTATGTAAGTTTTCTGACATTAAGCATTAGTTGATGGTGTACATGCAATAATATAGTTTATTAGGATTTTTAGAAAAATTAGTTTCATGAAAAGCTGATAATGTGGATAATCCAATTTATAATTTGGATGAATAGATCACTTAGTTCCTAAGTTGTTTGTATTTATATGCCTAACATCATTAGGCAAACCAGATGTATTGACTACGGGGTAAATAAGTTTATAAGAGGTGATGTTGTTTTTCTGTAGTTTTAAAAGCTAAGTAAAAAGTTGAAATTTTAATCTTTACCATAGTTGAGTGGATTGATTTAAAAATAAATGACACAATTTAAGTTGTAAGTACTTGTTATTGGAAAACAGAAGACATAGTGTTTGTTGTAAGTTTTTGTGTCATATTTAAGAAAACTAGAAAATCTTATGTAAACGTTAGAATAGCTAATCTCTTTTTAAAGAAGTTATTTATCATGAGATGCATGTATTTTATATATATATTATCCTTCAAAATATTAAAAACCAAAAGGTTATTTTAATTAAAATATATTTTTAAAATATATTTTTTTTTATTATTATTATTTTTAAATATACATATATATATTTTCATTCAGGAAAAATAAGGAAATTATTTTAATAGAATCGATTTTCGGTAGTTTTACAAAGTCTGTTCATTATACATTGCGTTAGAGTAACGAGTTTGTAGATGAAGTGCATTGGGCCTAGATTTGTGCATGAAAACTAGTTGCGTAAAATTTCATTAGTGGTCATATGTATAGATGATTCATTTAGTTCAATGAGTTCGAGAATAGTTGTGTAGTGAGTTCTCGTTAGGTTTGGATAACGAATTCATGGATAGCATCGTCTAGTTGATTAACGAGTACTTGTTTTGATGGTTAGTTCATAATTCGATAGTAGATTTATAGTATCAATGATGGATTAGAAATTAGATCTTATAGTTAGGTGAGTAGTTTTGAAACTATTTGAGTATAGAAATCAAGTTGAAATATTTTGAGGGTAGACGTTCGATTCAAATACGTTAGCCTATACGAATAGCAAAATCCGTTAACTTTTATTTAATTATGGAATTTAGCCTTGACCAGAATTCAGAATCATGACAAACCTTTGGATTGGAGAGTCGATAATCGATTTGAGATTATAAATATGCCTTAGATTTTGGTAATTGATACATGATTTAAAGTTTTGGATAATTCGTTTGAGATATACCTTAGTTTGATTTGAAATGTTTAGTTTACAACGGTGTATTTGTGTTATATGGATAAGCTAGCGAGTATATCGCATAAGTATTATTGTAGCTTAGAAACAAATGGAATGATGAAACGTAGAATAACACGGTTTTGCAGCAAAATCTTTGACCGATATAAATATCCGATGTAGTAACAACACCTCGTTCCATTTAGAATATCATAGAATCTTTTGAAACATACCATAGAAAATCACTTAGAAGCTTTAGAAACTTTAGAAATTTTGATTAAATGAAATAGTAGTAGTACTTAGAACATCATAGAATCCTTTGAAACATAACATAGGAAATTACTTAGAAACTTTAGAAATATTGGTAAATGAATTTGGAATATTATTTGAATCACTATAGAAATTCATAGAAATAATTATAAATTGTAGGAAAGAAAAATCATAGAATCATAAAAAGAAATAAAATTTTGAAAACTTAGGAATGTGTCTTAGTTTTGGACACTAATGACTTATCAAAGTGTTAAGTTCGTTTTCAACGTATTCGAGGAAGCGTGCTTTAGCCTATAGGTTCACACTCATCTCGAACATCCCAGGTAAGCATACAGGTCTCTTAAAGAGATTTATACGAAATGCTTTGCCTTAGACAGGATGTCTGTGATACAGGCGTTCCCCCTTCCAGATTGCACGCGTTCTCACGTTTCAAACTCACTTAAGACGATGACGAGATTCCACAAAGAGAAGATCCTAATCACCCAGAAGAGTCTCTCGTAGCTCCTTCGCGAAATCGGATAAGAAATGAGGTAAAGAAAAGCATAGAAAAGTTCGTAGAAAGAAAAAAAATAAGTTCAAAAGAATTCCTAAGTACATCTATTTGCACTAAGGACTCTTAGGTTATAGTCTAGGTCGGTGTGTTTCTAATACTCTATCCTAGGTCCCTATAACATGGCTCTGATACCAAACTGTGACACCCCGCCCGGCGGCGGAAACATCAGGCACGTCAAGAGGATTGGATATCAATAGTACAAAGCACATGGCACACTAAAAGCATGTTTTAATATTTAATTAAGCATCAATGTCATGACAAGGAAAAAAATAAATAGTCTTAAATACGAAACTAAAAACCAATAATCAAAGTTATTTAATTAACTTTTATTCTAGGTCCAAAAGCAATCCTATGTGTCTTGTAAAGCCTAGACGATTCAAACGTCACCTGAAACATGTGTAAAATAAGTTAGCTAAAGAATTAGCTAGTGAGTAAAAACACAATTGATAATACATAATATAAAATCCGAGATCAATGTGAATATGTCACGCAAGTTTATGTGTATAGCAATATCATTATATCATTCAACCATGACCATAGAATCAACATAGAATCAACATAGAATCAACCGTGTTACATTTATTGATAGCATTTATTGAACCGACAAGTAACCGTCATTGAACCATCTCGTTGTGTAAGTTATCAATAAATATTCTTAGCATCATAAGGGACATAGCAACGTAGTAACAAGCATCTCGTTTAGCAACTAGAATCTAACCTATAGAATCAACAAAAGAATCGCCAGGTCAAATCACCTATCAGGCCATTAGTGTAGGTGGGCTTGTCAGGCCATTAGCGCTAATATCGTACCGGAGGAAATTACAAATAATATAATTTCTATTCCTAACACATAAGATTGCATCAAGCGGCCAAACTAGATTAACATATTAAATGATCTCATTTTAAAAAAAAGAAACAAGAAACGGAAAGAAACCATGGCATCATAAAGGAACACATGTTTCAGCCCTAAAACGTAAAACAGAAAAAGGGGAAGTGAGTTTACTCACCTTAATAAGCAACGACAACCGGAAAAAGAAACGTCTATGATGAACCAAGAATCTCCCAAATATTAACACCTAATTAGTTGGGAAAAACCCTAACTTAGAAACGAACAAATAGAAACACATATCCGAGATCTAGGGTTTCGGATTTGGGATTATACGTTTTTAGATTAAAATTGGGAATTAGGGTTTTAGATTATAGATTGGAATTTTTGATACGAAAAGTAGTCGTATTTTCGTATTTGGATAAATATTTATATTTCATAAATATCTTTGGATTTGAATAAGTATTTTTGTATTTTTATTTAAAATTTTGTACAAACTAAATGCTTATATTGTTATTTAAATCTTAAAATTTTTTATAAGTTTTATAAATATTAAGATGTATGTAATATAATTAATATTGTGTATTAGTTTATTATAATTAAAACTTTATGTTAAGTAATATATAAAAGAACTTAAAAAAATGAAATTAAACAGATTGTGTAGAGAGGGGGCTCGAACCCGTGACCTCTCCACACACAACACACACACTTAACCGCTGAACCATAGATGCTTAGTTGAATATTCTATTTTTAAAATTGTATTATCTTTTAATTGCCAAGAACACCCTTGTGATACAAGCCCTAGAAAACGAATTCTGTCCAATTCATCTGAATCAGTTAACACAATCCCAATCCAATATAGGGCTTTTAATCCCCATAACAACACGAGTATTTTGATATATAGAACATACCTTCTAGTGAACGTTTGATATGGATTCGGCTAAGAACAATTGTCGACGGTTTTGAAGAATTTTCGAGAATCTGGAACAATAATGAGATCAATTGATGGTATAGATAGATATAGGTGATCAAGAGGATTAAAACCTATATAAAATTTACCTGAATTGGTGACCGGAAAGTTGAAAACGACGATGTCGTCGGAGACGGGTTCTTGGTCGACGGTTTGGATGTTTTTGGAGCAAAATTGAAGTGTTTTGGTGATGGGTTTATGTTAGTCGATCGATTGGAATGATATGGGTTTAATAAAACGATGATACGAGTCTTAAATTAGGTAATGAGATTTTGGGTTTTGATTTGGAAATCAAATCTTGAATATTTAGTTGTTATTACGCGTTTTTGTTTAATAAAAAGGTTCGAAATTAGTTTAGAAAAGATTTGGGTAGATTTGGAAGGTTTAAATGCGATATTTGGTCTCGCCGGAAATAAACTCCGGTGGCCGGAATCTTGGCAGTTGCCGGAAAAACGTGAAGGGGGGGGGGGGGGGAAGATGGTTTGGGTTATGAAATTTTACTCAAGCAGTCCCTTTATTTTGTATCTTGTTTAAGTTTGGTTTAATTATTTTAAGTTAAAGTTTCAAAGTTTACACCTTTGGCCCAAAGTTAGATAATAAGTTATATTAACTAACGAACTTAACTATTTCGAGACGCAACGTTTATATAAGTGACGTTTTTATAGTTTTAGTTTGTTTAAGTTATTAAGAGACCATTTCGAGATTTTGAGGCGGTTTTGTTTAACGTTTTTAATAGTTTTTCTTTTATGAGCCATATATATATTAATGTATATTTTGAAGATTCTTTATTACAAATAATAATTATTTGCCACACGTGAATATTTTGTGACATAAATATAATTATTTAATTGAGTTCGGAATAACGTAAAATACGTCATATTTATTCATGATAATGAACGTTACATTTGAAGAAATAAATACGATTACATATAAAAGAGATAAAACTTTGGGTTCGAGTCGGGCGTCCGGATTCGGGTTCGGGGCAGATGTCACACTTATTTGAGATGGATCCAAGCCATGTTGAGGAGATGGACTTAAACTGGCAGATGGTTATGTTGGGGTTATTTGAAGATGTCACTTTCCAAATATAAGCGAGTGAAGATATCGAGCATCATCACGAGCAAGCACGGGTGAAGACGTTCATTAATTGTATTTGTCTTAGAATATTTGTGTAATCGTTTCGTGGTTAAATGCGCGTTTGTGCTTAACTGCACGCTTTTAGGTTACTTTGTAAGGTGAATGGTATAGACTATAAATACCATCACCTAGGTCATTTGTTAGATAGTTGCCTATTCTTGTTAGTCATATTCTCTTGTAACATCCTTTGATCTAATACAATTCACCTATTCTAATTATCATCATCTTCATCATACTTTGCATTGATCTTCATGAACATTCAAGCATCAATACGTGATCAGTGAGATTCCGCATCACTGATTGCAAACAACATCACCAAACAATCTCAGATCTAGATCCAAGCTCGGTTCATCTAGAACTATCAATTGGTATCAGAGCTGTTGGGTGATCTCTGATTGTTGTTGTTATTGATGGAATTTTAGCTATCATTAGCTTTGATTCATGTTTGTGTAAAGAACTGCAAAGTTTGAGATCAATTGGTGAAGATTTGATTGAGTTTTTGAAGAAATTGTTCATGTTCGTCATATTCACTGCTCAAATTTGAAATCTGGAAATTGTTGATGATATTGAGAAATTATTGATTGAGATATGCTAGAAATCATAATCTTAAGCTTCGTTTATGATCAAACATCACTGATTTGTTGATTTCGATCCATATTTTGTCAATTTGTCTCAAAACCCACTTGTTGTGTTCATCATCAAAAATCCGGATCTGTTTGAGATTTAGCTTGATTCAAGGTGTAATACTTTGAAGGATTGTTAGAAACATCATTCCTAAGCTAATACAAGTATTGAATTGAACAAAAACAACAAAAATTGAAGAATTGATCTTATGTTCATCACAATTTTGACTTTGAAAAGTCAATCTGATATGAAGATTTGAAGATTTGATTGATATTTGCCCAGAAACTTATCATATTCTGAAGAAGAATTGAAGAATTAAGTGATTGATTCAAAGAAAATTTTTCCTAAGTGTTGATAATCTTGAAGAAATTTTCAGCCGGGTGAAGTAGAAGAAAAACACTGTTCAGCCGTGTGAACACTGTTCAGCCGGGTGAAGTAGAAGAAATCACTGTTCAGCCGGGTGAAACACTGTTCAGCCGGGTGAAGCACTGTTCAGCCGGGTGAATCACTGTTCAGCCGGGTGAAGCACTGTTCAGCCGGGTGAAGCACTGTTCAGCCGGGTGAAGTACTTTTCAGCCGCGTGAAGTGTTCAGCCGGGTGAAAAACACTGTTCAGCCGGGTGAAGTACTGTTCAGCCGTGCCAAGTTGTTGACCCGTCCCAAGTTTGACCCGACTCTACAGTAAAAAAAAAAAAAAAAAAAAAAAAAGAAGTCTGGAAAATCCAAAATTTCATTTTTTCAAAATTTGAAGTTACTCATTTTTAGCCACCATGACTTCCCAGAAAAATTATCAACATGACTTTGAAAATTCTAGAAAAATGTCAACGGGCATGTTAACCGTGATCCGAGAAGAAAATAAAAGAGAAGATATCAATAAATTTATTACAGAATTCAATCACATGTTTGAACACAACTTATCTTCGAGTTGCCTACATTTCATTCCATATCCTTTGTAACCTCTCCATTGATCTAATACAATTCACCTATTCATATTATCATCAATCTTCATCATACCTTGCATTGATCTTCATGAACATTCAAGCATCAATACGTGATCAGTGAGATTCCGCATCACTGATCGCAAACAACATCATCAAACAATCTCAGATCTAGATCCTAGCTCGGTTCGTCTCGCACTATCAGGTTATGATTGCATACCGAACACAGCAACATGCGTATGTGAATCATAATTTCAAGCCAAGCGCTACCAAGACTGTCGGGTTTGACAAATCAAAGGCAATATGCTTTAACTTCAAAAGCTACGATCATTTTTCAAGAGAGTGCAAGGAACCAAGGAATTATAACAGCCAAGCAAGTTCAAGCAGTCCAAATCAGGGTTAAAGCCAAAGTCAGAAGTCTCAACAAGTTTAACGCTATCAGAATTGGAATCAACAACCTCATCAAACATCATTTCAAAATCTTTCTAAGCCAGAACCAAAAGACGAAGGAAAACAAAAGGAAGATCAGAACAAAGCACTGGTTGTAAGCATAAAGGATGGTTACGACTAGAGTGCATATGCAGAAGAATTTACTTCTGTTCTCATGACGAATCTCGCATTAGTTGCTGAAGTATGGAAGAAGATTTGTCAGAAGGAAGTGATACTAAGTCTAATGATGCTGAAGAAGAAGATGATGAATATGACTGGAGTGACAAATCAGACCTAATTGCTGAAATTGAAGCTGAAGAAACGAATCATGATCATGATGTCAAGTTGTCAGGAGAATGAAACAAAAGTCAAGAAGTTGCACTTATGGCTCAATCAAGACAAATAAAGGTTGAATCTTCATCCTCTGAGTCTGAAAAACCATCGAACTATGTTCCTTTACCTGAAACTGTGAAAGAAAATTGTGTTCGCCAGAGTGTGCAGAGCAAATTGAACATTCTAGATCATATTCATTCAGAATTTGTGAAAAATTGTCAAAAGAAGAAAAGAGACATAACAAACATAAAGATGATCACAAAATCTCAACTGAAAAGATCTTGTCCTTACAAGAGTCTTGGAAGAAATCACTTGAAGAAATTGAATCTTTAAAACATCAACTGTCTGAACTCTCAAAGAATTTCGAAAATGAGAAAATTGCTCATGCATTAACACAAGTCGATTTGACTAAAGTTAAAAGCTGTAAAACAATGGTCGAAAAATTAGTGAGTGAAAGAGGAAACAAGAACAAAACTGGGCTTGTTTTTACACATGAACCAATGCCAGAATTAATCACTCGCACTTTACCATGAAAATTTAACACCAATGACCATTCACTTGAGAATGAAGCAAGATTGAAAGAATTTCTCAAAAACAAATTAGATGATGAACATCAAGAAGAAGAGAGTGAAGTTGAAGTGTTTATCGAAACTAATCAAGCAAAGATTCAAGATGCTCATTCTGTGAAGATAAAATCTTATCATCCCAGAAACAGAATGCAGCAAGTCTATGTTGCTAAAGGTTCACAAGATATCTCTGAAGGGAATTCAAACAAGCAGGAACGACCAAAATCTGATAACTCATCAAATGATCACTCTTCATCATATTATGGATTCAATAATCCTGAATTTGTCAAATGGCAAAAGGACATGACGAACAAGAGGGATGTTGTTAATGTTCAACCACAAAGAAAAATTTTAGTCCTTTAAAGAAGTCTTCGAGAAGTTCAAAATCGGATTCAAAACAAAAAATGAATCATCAAAACAACAAGTTTAAACCTGTTAAATTTGTTTCTGCTGGTAAATTTGATCTTAACAACTTTGAATATAACAAATCAAACTCAAAGGTCAAACAAATTTCTGATCCGAAAGTAGGTTTAGGATCAAAGTCTTCCACTATACACAAAAAGTTTGAATAAATGAGGGTTAATCCAAATGCGTCCAAATCAAAAACCATCAGCAAACAACATTCATCAAAACAACATGTTAACCAAAAATATCAAAAACTGACTCAGATTCAAATTCTTTTAGGGCTCGTTTCCGTTAGAAGATTTACTTTGTTCTTTGTTTATACAAGTTTGTATAGTTTAGGGTTAATTTTGTATTTTCCCTAATGTGTTGATTTATAAAGCATGATTATGAGAGAATGTTAGGGAGAGAGTCTAGATCACAAGTTACACGCTAGAGAGAGAATTGTGTGTGTGATTGTATTCTCCTGCACATTGTACTACAACAAATTTTGCTTTGATCATCAATACAAGAGAATTATTTAGTAATGGATTGTGTTGTTGATTGAATTGTGTGTTTGTACTTAGATCATTTTAATTTGCAGCAGTATCGATCCAATTGAACCTATCAATCTGAAACAAAACAGTCAAAAGGTAAAAATGTCATAACATCAAATGACAACACCGAAGCTCAAACTGTTAAAACTGACAATGTCAAACCTGTGAAAAAGAAAGTGTATAAAGTTAAAACAATCAAGTTTGTGTCTGCAGGAACGTTTGATATGAACTCATCTCACGGTAACCAACTAAATTCTAAGGTCAAATCTAACTCTGGTCTGAAAACAGGTTCAGGTCCTAAGACTTCCGCTGTCAATGATAAAAGATTTGAATCAAAGAAGGTCACTAAGCAAGATGTTTCAAAATCGAACCAAGTTCCCAAACAATCAAAACTTGATAACAAGCAATCAAAATCACAAACAAAATCTCCTCAAAAGAACGTTGTTAACTTAAAACCGAACAAAACTGATAATGAATCACGAGTGGGTTCAACATCTAAAGTTAACAATCGGCTCTTTAAGATTAGCAAGAAACATTGTGAGATTTATGATCGTTATAATCATGTTACTGCTAAATGTTTCTTTAACAGGTACTGCAATTACTGTGACAAAAGAAATCATTCTTCAGAGGAATGTTTTTATAACAAGTTTTGTGATATTTGTGAAAGAAGAAATCATGACACTGCAAATTGTTTCTTTCGGAGAAACTCATCAAGAGAAATGACTCCTTTTACAAATTTTCAAAGAAATCAATCTTTTGGTTTTAACAAATTTAACCAAAGTCATTCTCCTGATTTGAGAACTTTCAAACGAAACAATTCTGGTCTTAATGAATTTTCATCCAGAAATGTGCAGGTTAACAGTTTTAAGCCGAGAGCTTTGATGGTGAGAAATCAGAAATTTGAAAATAACCTTGATCCTAAGTTAGAGGAAAGGTTTACTGCTTTAAGAAGAAAGCAAACAAATCAAGCCGTTGGGCGAAACAGTTTTCAACCAAATCTCTCAAATGAATCAAATTTTCAAAATCTACATTATCAACAAGTTACTGTTACAGATAGATTCGGAAAACCCAAGACCATATGGGCCTGGGTTGACCAAACTAACTAGGTAAATGTTGAAATGCAGGTAAACCCTCGAAGACCTATCAACTCATGGTTTGTTGATAGTGGGTGTAGCCGGCATATGATAGGCAACCATGCCTTGCTTCAAGATTTTAAGCTAAAGAATGGTACTCATGTTGCATTTGGAGGAGATGCTGGTGGAAAAATAACTGGAGAAGGAACCGTGTCGAATGGGGTTATTAGCTTTGATAAAGTCAACTACTGTGCCCAGTTGAACTTTAATTTGCTAAGTGTATCTCAAATTTGTGACAAATCTTATTCAACATTGTTTGATGATTCTTTTTGTTACATACTCAAACCAGGTTTCAAGATTGACAATGAATGGGTGGTGGTTAAAGCTCCAAGAGATCGTGATGTATACAAGCTTGATATGTCGCAGATTGATGCTGAAACCGAAACCACTTGTCTCATTGCGCATGCTTCAAATGAGAAGAGTCAGCTTTGGCATAGACGGCTGGGCCATTCAAACTTCAGAAACATGAACCGACTGGTGACTGGAAATCATGCTGTGGGAATACCGTCAAAGAAATTCTCAACAACTGATCTCTGTCCAGCATGTTTGAAAGGAAAACAACACCGAATGTCTTTTAAGTCCAAGCCAGAAAACTCCATTTCAAAACCCTTACAGATGCTACACATAGATCTTTTCGGACCAACAAATGTTCAAAGCATCGGAAAGAAGTCTTATTGTTTTGTCATCATTGATGATTTTACTAGATTTTCTTGGGTTTATTTCTTGCATGTTAAATCTGAAACTGCTGAGTTGTTAAAAGAATTCATTATCAAAGTTGAAAATCAGTTGGATTGTAAAGTCAAAATCTTGAGAAGTGACAATGGAACCGAGTTTAAAAACTCTAATGTCGATTTGTTTTGTGCAGAAAAAGGAATTGCTCGTCAATTTAGTGGTCCAAGAACGCCTCAACAAAACGGTGTGGCAGAACGGAAAAATCGAACACTAATTGAAGCAGCAAGATCCATGCTCGCAGATGCCAAAATCCCTATCACATTCTGGGACGAAGCTATTGCTACTGCTTGCTTTGTACAAAACGGGACATTATTGGTTCAGGATAAACATAAAACATCTTATGAGTTATTGTTTGGAAGAAAACCGAATATTTCATATTTGAAAGCATTTGGTTGTCCTGCATCGATTCTAAATTTAAGTGATCATCTCGGTAAATTTGAGTCAAAATCTGACGATGGATTTTTTCTTGGTTACTCTTCGGTTTCAAAAGCTTATCGGGTTTTTAATAGTAAAACGAACATTGTTATTGAAACTATTAACGTAAAGTTTTTAGAAAATTCGTTTCCGTCAGTGGCTCATGGTCCCGAATGGTTGTTTGATTTGGATTCGTTATCAAAATCTTTCAATTCTAACTTGTTTGACTTTTCAGGAAAATCGAGTAAAAAAATCAGGAGACTTGGGTTGTTTCAGTGATGATTCTGATAATGACGATGATAGCAATCTCAACTCTGAGTATTCGTTCATGTCATTTCATAATCCTGATAATGGTGTATCCAATCAAGCTCCGGGTCCATCTAGTTCTCAAGAAGATCAAGAATCAAACAATTTTGGTAATGGTGTGAATATGCAATATTCTCCTAATGATGGTGGATCTGTTCAAAATCAACCATCATCAGATCCGAATGTTGAAGTTGTTCCAGAAACATTTGACTACTTCATCAATTCACCAGAGCAAGTTCCTAATTTCACTCCGCATGCTTCTACAATTCTACAAGATCTACCGAATCTGAATCAGTCTAATCTGGAGACGCAAGTACAAGGTGACTCAATTCCAACTCATCGAGTTCACAGGAATCATCCTCTCTCTCAGATTATAGGACCTTTGAATCAGAGAACTATGAGAAGTCAGACTGAACATGCAAACGTTCGTCTGTATTCATGTTTTCAGAAGCGTTACAAGATAATAGTTGGATTGAAGCCATGCAAGAGGAGTTACTACAATTCAGAAAACAAGAAGTGTGGAAATTGGTGGACTTACCTGAAGGAGAAAATGCGATTGGCACAAGATGGTTGTACAAAAACAAGCTGGATGAACGTGGCATTGTTGTACGAAACAAAGCAAGACTTATTGCACAAGGTTACACTCAAGAAGAAGGTATCGACTATGAAGAAGTGTTTGCTCCGGGCGCTCGACT
The DNA here is from genome assembly GCA_030867185.1 of Tagetes erecta. NCBI lineage: Eukaryota > Viridiplantae > Streptophyta > Magnoliopsida > Asterales > Asteraceae > Tagetes > Tagetes erecta. The sequence goes on along the minus strand of CM061486.1, from coordinate 2,225,179 downwards.
TGAAGCTATTCGCGTTTTTCTAGCTTATGCCTCTTTCATGAAGTTCAAAGTGTTTCAAATGGATGTAAAAGGCGCATTTTTGTATGGACCAATTACCGATGATGTGTACGTCAGACAACCTCCAGGTTTTGAGGATCCTGAATATTCACATCGTGTATACAAATTGAGCAAAGCTTTGTATGGTCTACATCAAGCCCCAAGGATTTGGTACGAGACGTTATCTAAACATTTGCTGGAACATGGTTTTACAAGAGGTCAGATTGATCCTACTTTATTCATGAAGCGGGAAAATGAAGATCTTCTATGTGTTCAAGTGTATGTGGATGATATCATCTTTGGATTTACTTTGTTAGGGCTCGTTTCCGTTAGAAGATTTACTTTGTACTTTGTTTATACAAGTTTGTATAGTTTAGGGTTAATTTTGTATTTTCCCTAATGTGTTGATGCATAAAGCATGATTGTGAGAGAATGTTAGGGAGAGAGTCTAGATCACAAGTTACACGCTAGAGAGAGAATTTTGTGTGTGATTGTATTCTCCTGCACATTGTACTACAACAAATTTTGCTTTGATCATCAATACAAGAGAATTATTTAGTAATGGATTGTGTTGTTGTTGAATTGTGTGTTTGTACTTAGATCATTTTGATTTGCAGCAATATCGATCCAATTGAACCTATCAAATTCAAGGGTTAAGCGTGAGTTGTTCAAAGCACATCAAAAATACTGTGATATTTGTGACATGTACAATCAGCGAACAGATGAATGTTTTTTCAACAAATACTGTCACATCTGTGATATGAGAAATCATTCTACTGAACATTGCTACTTTAACAAATATTATGCTATTTCTGATGGGAAGAATCACAATACAGCGTAATGTTATTTCCGATATAACTCTCCTCAATAAGGTAAATTTCAAAGAAATCAACAAGTTGATTTTCAAAACTCACAAAAATTACAGTCATTTGGATTGGGAAATATCAGAAAGAACAAATCTGTTATCACTGATTCATGTGATGTACCGAACAAGTTCTATCACAAGGATTATTTCATTCCAAGATTTGTCAAAATAAACAAACCTGAGAAGAAGGGTTCAAGTACCAAACAGGTTTCCGAACTTATTTGAGGGAAGTGTCATCTAACTAATTTGGAATATATTTTGCAAGACTTATTTGAGATGGATCCAAGCGATGTTGGGGAGATGGACTTAAACTGGCAGATGGTTATGATTGCATACCGAACACAACAACATGCGTATGTGAATCATAATTTCAAGCCAAGCGCTGCCAAGACTGTCGGGTTTGACAAATCAAAGGCAATATGCTTTAACTTCAAAAGCTACGATCATTTTTCAAGAGAGTGCAAGGCACCAAGGAATTATAACCGCAAAATTTTAGTCCTTTAAAGAAGTCTTCGAGAAGTTCAAAATCGGATTCAAAACAAAAAATGAATCATCAAAACAACAAGTTTTTAAAACCTGTTAAATTTGTTTCTGCTGGTAAATTTGATCTAAACAACTTTGAATATAACAAATCAAACTCAAAGGTCAAACAAATTTCTGATCCGAAAGAAGGTTTGGGATCAAAGTCTTCCGCTGTACACAAAAAGTTTGAATAAATGAGGGTTAATCCAAATGCGTCCAAATGAAAAACCATCAGCAAACAACATTCATCAAAACAACACGTTAACCAAAAATATCAAAAAATGACTCAAATTCAAATTCAAGGGTTAAGCGTGAGTTGTTCAAAGCACATCAAAAATACTGTGATATTAGTGACATGTAAAATCAGCGAACATAAGAATGTTTTTTCAACAAATACTGTCACATCTGTGATATGAGAAATCATTCTACTGAACATTGCTACTTTAAAAAATATTATGCTATTTGTGATGGGAAGAATCACAATACAGCGTAATGTTATTTCCGATATAACTCTCCTCAATAAGGTAAATTTCAAAGAAATCAACAAGTTGCTTTTCAAAACTCACAAAAATTACCGTCATTTGGATTGGGAAATATCAGAAAGAACAAATCTGTTATCACTGATTCATGTGATGTACCGAACAAGTTTTATCACTTGGATTATTTCATTCCAAGATCTGTCAAAATAAACAAACTTGAGAAGAAGGGTTCAAGTACCAAACAGGTTTCTGAACTGGAAAAACATTACCATTTTCTAAAAAATGAGTAATGTGATTTAAGTAATATGCATTACAAACAAATCACAGTCATTGGTAAAAAATGGCAAGCCCAAGATGATTTTGGCTTGGGTTGATCCCTCTAACTAATTGTGTTCTTAAATGCAGGTACGCCCAAGAAGACCTATTAACACATGGTATGTTGATAGTGGGTGTAGCTGACATATGACAGGCAATCATGCGTTATTGAAGGATTTTAAAGAGAAAGATGGAACACATGTGGTGTTTGGATGAGATGCAGGAGGAAAAATCATAGGCGAAGGAACTGTTTCAAATGGAATAATTAGTTTTGATAAAGTCAACTATTGTGCCCAGTTGAACTTTAATCTACTCAGTGTTTCGCAAATCTGTGATAAATCATTTTTAACTCTGTTTGATGACTCTTACTGTTATATCTTAAAACCAGGGTTTAAATTCAGTGCAAATTGGATTGTTGTCAAAGCAAACAGAGATCGCAATGTCTATAAACTAGACATGTTACAAGTTGATCAAAATATTGAAACCACGTGTTTGATTGCAAAAGAAACAAATGATGAAAGCCAACTTTGGCATAGGCGTCTCGGGCATACAAACTACAAAAACATGAACAAGCTTGCAGCAGGAAATCATGTGATTGGGATTCCATTCAAGAAATTTGCTACAATTGATTACTGTCCTCCTTGCTCGAAAGGAAAACAACGTCGAGCGTCTTATAAGTCCAAACTGATAAACTCAAATTTCAAACCTTTACAAATGCTGCATATGGATTTGTTTGGTCCAACAAATGTGCAAAGTATAGGGAAGAAATCATATTGTTTGGTCATCATAGATGATTACACAAGATTCAATTGGGTTTCCTTTCTTCATTTAAAATCTGAAACCCGTGGAATATTAAAAGAGTTTATCATTAGAATTGAAAATCAGTTGGATTGCAAAGTAAAAATTATCCGAAGTGATAATGGAACTGAGTTTAAAAATGCTAATGTTGATTCATTTTGTGCAGACAAAGGCATTTCAAGGCAATTCAGTGCGCCCATAACTCCAGAACAAAACAGAGTAGCTGAAAGTAAAAATCGCACTTTAATTGAAGCTGCCAAATCAATTCTTGCATATGCGAAAATTCCAATTACATTTTTGGATGAAGCTATTTCAACAGCATGTTTTGTACAAAATAGAAACTTGATGTCATATGCGAAAACTCGATAAACATAAAACTCCTTATGAGTTAATTTTTGGTCGAAAACCACATATTGAGTTCTTAAAGTCATTTGGCTGTCCTGTATCAATTTTGAATCTAAGTGACTGTTTAGGAAAATTTGATGCTAAAACAGATGAAGGATTTTTTTTCTTAGATATTCATCAATTTATAAAGCTTTTCGAGTTTAAAACTTGAAGACAAACACTGTCATTGAAACAACCAATGTTAAATTTCTTGAACATTCTTTTCCATCTGTTGCACAAGGTCCTGAATGGATATTTGATATTAACTCATTATCAGATTCATTAGTTGTTAAATTATTTTCACATGTACGTTCCAAACCAAAACAAGCAGGAGATTTCGGATCTTTTAGTGATGATTCAGATGATGACTCGGATGATTCTAATCAATTCAATCCTTTTCTATCATTTGAAGACATTAATGAAGATCATGTTCAGCATCAAGATAAATCTCAGATTCCAGATATTCAAAATCAAAGTCATGTTCCTGAAGCACCGAATCAGTCTGCTAATGATGGTTCATAAATTAATCAATCAGACTCATCATCTGATTCTAACAGTGAAAGAATAAATGATAGTATGGACTACCTATTAAACTCACCTTCTAAAGTTCCAAACATTCAACCTCATACGTTTTCATTGTTAAATGATCAACCGGACATGAATCATTCAAATCTAGAAGTCAACATTCAGGGTGATGCAATTCCTACTCGTCGCATTCGTAGAATTCATCCTCTATCTCAGATTATCAGATCTTTGGATGAATGCACAACTCGAAGTAAATCTTAAGCCAATGTGTGTTTATATTCATGTTTTTTTTTATCTCAAGTGGTTCCAAAGAACGTCATGGAAGCACTGAAAGATAAAAGTTGGATCGAGGCAATGCAAGAAGAACTGTTACAATTTCGAAAGCAGGAAGTATGGAAGTTGGTTGTATTACCTGAAGGAGAATCTGCAATAGGAACGAAATGGCTATTCAAAAACAAACCTGATGAAACATGCATTGTTATTCAAAACAAAGCTTGTCTTGTTGCACAAGGATACACTCAGGAAGAGGTAATTGATTATGAGGAAGTATTTGCTCCGGTCGCTCGACTAGAAGCAATACGTGTCTTTCTAGCCTATCCTTCTTTCATGAAGTTTAAAGTGTATCAAATGGATGTTAAAGGAGCATTTTTGTATGGAGCTATCATTGATGATGTGTACGTTAAACAACCTCCGGGTTTCAAAGATCCAGAATTTCCACATTATGTATATAAGCTAAACAAAGCTCTTTATGAACTACATCAAGCTCCAAGGATTTGGTACCAAACATAGTCAAAACATCTCACTGATCATGGTTACACTAGAGTCATATTGATGCTACTTTGTTTTTCAAAAAGGAGAAAACTGACTTGTTATGTGTACAAGTGTATGTAGATGACATTATCTTTGGTTCCACAAGTCTGAGCATGAGCAAAGATTTTGAAGAAATCATGAAAGCAAGATTTTAGATGAGTTCCATAGGTGAAATAAACTTTTTCCTTGGTCTTAAAGTCAAGCAATTTGATGATGGCATCTTTATCAACCTAGAAAAGTTTGTTGACAAGTTACTCACGAAGTTTAAAATGCAAGATTGTCAAACCGTCAGAACTCCATCTGACGTGAATTCAAAAATAGAGCCAGATTCGAAAGGAAAATATGTGGATCAAACTCTATAGTGTTCAATGATTGGTTCATTAATGTATCTCACAGCATCAAGGCCAGATGTCATGTACGCGGTGTGTGTTTGTGCTCATTATCAAGCTGATCCCAGAGAATCTCACGTAGTCGCAGTCAAACGAATTTTTTGTTACCTGAAAGGAAAGCCTGCTCTTAGCCTTTGGTATCCGTATGAAGGGAATTTCGAGCTACACGGTTATTCGGACAGTGATTATGAAGGATGCACCCTTGATCGTAAATCAACAACTGGTGGTTGTCAATTTTTAGGACCACGTCTTGTTTCATGGCAATGCAAGAAACAAACAACTGTATCGGTATCAATAGCAGAAGCTGAGTACATTGCAGCTTCAGCAGGATGTTCACACGTCATGTGGTTGAAAAATCAGCTCTTGGGCTATGGCTTTAATTTTCTAAACACACTTATCTACATGGACAACACTGCTGCTATGTTAATAACTGCTAATCCGGTTCAACATTCTAAAACCAAACATATCGAATTTCGATATCATTTTCTTTGAGAAAATTCTGAAAAGGGGTTAATCATATTGATAAAAGTTCACACCGATAATCAATTGGCAGATTTGTTTACCAAATCTTTCCAACCTAGTCGGTATGAAAATTTAATTCAATCTATTGGTTTAATCAACCATGATTAAATCATGTCATCCATATAAAAAATTAAAAAAGGGAATGAATTTATGCTCATAAGAGATCTCATTAGTTTAATTAGAATAAGCAAAATCATTCTTTGATTTGCATGCCTAACTTATATATATTCTATTGCATGTGTGTGTATTTCTTCACTGAAAAATCAAAAATATAATAAAGAATCTGATATGCACAAAGTGAGAAATGATAGTTACACTAGGTTTATTCGATGCATCATTTTCAACAACGAAGACTGAAGCGTGAAAATTGATGTGCGAGACAGCTCAGACAATTATACTGAATAAGTACATTCCATGATGATTTAACTGAATTCAAATGAATCTTTGTGGATGAAACATCTTAGTGAATATGAAATGTCTATGCAAATCAAATAAATATCTTGTGTAGCAACTAATATACATCGGGTAATGATGCAATCTATACAGTGTGATGAACCGCATCTGGGAGCTTCTTTGTTGTGGTACTCACAAGCCTGAAGTCTTACATGAAGCCTCATTAAGAGCTTCAAGGTGCAGCAAAAGATTCCCAATGAAGAACAGAAAAGAGTCCCAAAGTGGGCCATCACCAATCAAAATAAAAAAAGGAATTCAGAAGAGTCTCAAAGGGAACACAAGCAAAAGATAATTCCAAAAAGGAATTCCAAAAGAAGTCTCAAAGAGGATCAAATCCAAATAGATAGATTCCCATTCCACCCCGTTTACGATTGTAAATGACCTGATGTGTTAAGCTGCTCGTAGGATGTTTAGATGATGTGTATAACTTTCTAATGTGCAAAATATGGGTCACTCAAAATTCATTAATAATTAACCTAATTAATCATCAAGAATAGAAAAGTAAGTATGTCACTTCGAGCTAATTGATTTGTTCAACAATTTATCACTCAATTCCTTCACAATTCAAATGTCTATTCTCAAAACTTGCAAAACATGTGTTGGATAAATTGCTAGTATGATCTCATTGCATTATCAAATATTCTATGCATTTTATTCATATATATATTACTTATGTGCGTGATTTGTGTGTGCAGGCATGTGGATTCATTGATGATTTTCTTACTCTCTTGAAATTTATAACTTCTTCGATGTCATAAGTTTAGGGGAGAAATTATAAGAAAATATAAAAAACAAATAAGTGTTACAAATGACTAAAAACAATGATTGAAATGATCTAATAAGGTGGATGGATTTATCAGGATAAGTTTAAAATGATCAAGCTCAAATGTTGAAAATGTTGGAAAAGTGTTGACAATGTCTAAAATGTTGTTGAAAAATGTTTTGGAAATGTTTTATGCTTACCGATATAAAATACATTTGTTTATGACTTAAATTGGCCAAAATTTGTGAAAATGTGACAAATTATTAATTGAGAAGTATTTATTTCAAAATTCATGATTTAATTGTTACACATTAATTGATTCTAACATGTTTAGTTTGAATTATGTCAAGTGTCACATCAAGAATAAGAATTGAATTCAGGAGTTTATGTCACATCACTGTGAAAATGCATCAGTCATTCAGATGTCTCTTGAGCAAAATTTTATCCAAGTCTGATATATACTTGCTATATGGACTAACAGTGTCCATACGGACAAACAGTACACATGTCAGATTGTTGATAAAACTTTCTAAGTCTTGAAGATTGATATGCTCATACGGACAAACAGTGTTCATGATGAAAATGTTAAGTGTGGAAAGTGTAATCGCCAAACGGACAAACAGTGCTATCAAGTGAAGTTGTATCCGTTTCATAACTTGTGTCTATTTTGAAGTGTTGGACAACTTATGATACCATGTGGACAAACAGTCCTCATACGACTGATTCCTCAGATTGCATCTAAATCTTTGTTATGTAATTATAAAACGGACAAAAGTACTTAAATTGTGTGAAAATTCTAAATATGCTCATGTTAATTCACCATACGGACAAACAGTTTTCATACGGACAACTAATGGCTACTTGTGAATTTATAAAAAAATTGACTAAGTACTATCCCAAACGGACAAACAGTGTCCAAACGGACAAGATAAAATTGCCCATACTGAAAAAAACAGTGCCCAAACGGACAACTTTTTATAAAAACCCTAACACTTGTCCATTTTCTTCATTCGTCCGTCTGAACACAAATTTTCATTGTCGTTTCATATTCTTAACCCGATTTCATTGTTCTCATCTTAAATCGATTCTGAAACTGAGATAAGTCGATCTGAAGGTAAAAATACATCTGAAACCATATCCGTCGGCAAAATTTAATAATTTTAACTAGAGAGGTTGAAAATTTGTTTAAGGAGCGTGCGACTGAAACCCACAATAGGTGTTTTAAATATGTAAAATCAACCAATATTCCATCATAAGTGTCACATAATCATCATTAATTCATAAAAATCTATTAAAATTTCATCTGAAATTTTTTTCACTTTATCCCAATTGAACAAGAAACTTATACATATTGTCTTTATGTCAGATAAAATGGCTGAAATGAAGCTTGAACCAAAGCACAATATAGCTGCTTATCTGAATGAAGCTTGCCAAGAATCACCTGGTATGAGAACACATCAGATTTTTGCTAAGAACGAAGTATGTTTATGCAATGTGCTACAAGCCAATCATATACAAACGTCTGATCACAAGGTTCTGGAGAACTGCACGTGTTGAAATAAATGATATGGGGAAGGAGGTGATTAGCAATTTTATAGCTTCTAACAGAATGATTGAAGTATCAGAGGTTTCAATCAGACATGCACTAAAGTTGGGAGAAAATGAAGCTAATGAGCCTGATCTTTTGCCACTCAATGTGTGCAAAGATGTGTTTGTGGAGATGGGTCATGATATGTATAAAAATATACATATTTGTTCTTCACATTTAATCCAAATTTGGTTGTTAAATGGTTGTAATTTCATTAGTTCAAGTTACTTATTTGTGATTTTTGTGATTTTATATCCAAAACAGCCCACAGATGGAAAGTACGAACAAAAGACGTGTTTTGGTGCAAAATTGACCAAGTCCAGGATGAAGCACGACCATGCTCAAACCTAGCATGGTCGTGCTCTGATCTTCGAGCCCGGAAGCACAGGCAGTGCACCAGATGGTGCTGCACATTTTGGTTTGAGCATGGTCATGCTCATACCAAGCATGATCATGCTCAGACTAAGAACTGCCAGTGCTCAGACCAAGCACGGTCGTGCTCGGATCTTCGAGCCCGGAAGCACAGGCAGTGCACCTGGTGGTGCTGCACATTTTGGTCTAAGCATGGTCATGCTCAGACCAAGCACGGTCATGCTCAGACCAAGCACTGCCAGTGCTCAGACCAAGCACAAACAGTGCACTAGGTGGTGCTGCTCATTTTGACCCAAGCACTACCATGCTTGGTCTAAGCAAGACCGTGCACTTCCACCCTCGAGACGAGAATCGCGATTTAGCTAAAAAAGGAAACTACAAAGTGTCTGGGCAAGAAAGTAAGTACTGTAGCTACGAGCACTACCTAGAGCACGATCGTGTATTTCATGTATTCATGGCCTGCCAAGAATAATATTGCAACATGATAAACAATCAAAACACAAAATTTTTGCATAGTATTTACTCCATCGATATATATTGGCAATTTGTTGTCCCCCGGAGTATTCTTGGTTTCACTACTGAATCCAACTAAGACTGAGGATCTTGGCACTATCTCTGACTCTGGAATATTCATCTTCTTAAGGACATCATATTGTGTGATGTTTATAGAACTCCCTCCATCTATTAGAATTCTGCGAACATAATGGTTACGATAAATGTGACACCCGAGAATTTCGGACTAACTCCGTTAACTAAATCACGTTAATTCCATTAATGCAACTATACTCTACATTTAATTAGTTGAATTAAACGTGCTACTTGCTACACAAACAGTTACGTGTTACGGTAATTCGGAAAATTACCAGACCACACGAGTTAATACCTGGGCGTTGGTGAATGAGTGAACTTAATATCCCGATCTATAAAATATCTATAAATTTGATAAATTTATATGTTAGGGAACTTATGTGTTTAATTTCTTGACTTTCGTGAAATCGTGTATTTTACCGGTTTAAACGTTTTAACAAGTTCGGCAAGTTTTATGGCAAATTTTATAAATCAAGTTTTTTTTCTTTATAAAATACATGATGGAATTTTCTTGTATTTTTACAAACTTCAATTAAAAGATGGTCCATGGATCATCTAGGTGACCCATGGGTGATCCAAACCCCATGCTTTTACCTATATTAGTTTAATAAATAATATAAAAACTAGCTAACCCTAATCTATAGCAAAATCATGAAAGTCCATTGCCCTATCTCCCTACATACGACGGCAACATAACACACACACTCACACACTTTGATTTCTTGGTCTAGGTTTGAGTTGATGGTGTATTGGAGTGTTAATTGAAGTTCTAAACAAATTCCAAGTAAGCTTTTGATCTAATTCTTCATGATTTTTATTTTCCATGTGTGTCGTGAACCCTAGATCATCCAAATTGTTAAATTGATAATCTTTTTATGTGAAATTGGGGATTGGTCATTAGTGTATTTGATGTTTTGGTGAGTTGGTAATCAATAGAACCTATGGTTATGTTCTTGTGAAACTAGGGTTTACATGAAGATGTAAGAACATAAACTTTGAGGTTTGATCATGGTTGGAAGTTTGTAGATATGAACTTCTATGATGATTAGAATGAAAATTGGATATTAATCATATTGTTTTAATAATGTTTTTGACAAAACCTGTGATGACAGAATTTTGACAGATTCGTAACATGAATTTCCTTGGACTGTAACTTGTTGAAAACCGAACCAAAATGGGTCATTCTTGAGCCTAGATTGTATTTTAAGAAGTCTAGTTTCCAGAAAAAACCAAAGAAATTTTAGAGCAGAATAAGTTAGACATTTTGATTTTACAAAAACAGATGTCAAATCTGAAAATCTTGGCAGAAAATGGGTCAACTTCAAAAGGTCATAACTTTATACTTACAACGTATTTTTGGATGATTCTTACACCAAATTAAACCTTAATGTCTTAGCTTTCTATATTGGTAAATTTGTATTTTTATTCCACTTTATGGTCGTCCAAAGTTTATATAAAATTTTAGTGTGCAATCAGGTGTTTTAGTGACCTTTATGTAAAGATGTATTTTTAATAAATAGTTTATTTGGGTTTCAAGTAAAGTATATAAAGTAAGAAACGAACTTAAGACAGTATTGAAACAGTTGGTGAAATATGGGACTTGTACATGTGATTTTAAGTTGGTTTCTATACAACATAAAAACGATTAACAAAGCAAAAAAATCTGAAAAATGGACTTGCAATGTGTTTCACCTGTATCATGTGTGCAACTTGTAAATTGGATGTCATGATGAATTAAGAGTAATACTAACATGCTTGTTTATATATATTATGATGATTGTTGACTTGAATCATGATTATATGTAATGTGATGATTGCTAGACATATGTTTTAAACATGATCATGGGTACATGGGGTGCAAGTTTGTTTATATGGTTACTATGATGACATATTGATGGTTCAAAAGTGAGATGTATGCTTGTTGTTGTGAGTTGATATTAATACTAACTTTGACTAAAAAGATGTTAAAGATTTGTACATGGGTCATGGTAAATGAGTTTTATGCATGCCAAAAATATTTGTTGAGTTATTGTATGTGGTTTACATGCATGGTTTGGTAGTAGCCTATCTTAGCTATTTGGATTCCCTTTAAAGGAAACTTTATCGAAACAATGATTTATGTTCTGAGTTTAGAAGACTAGGATGCCTTGAGATGATGTGACTATGTTAATAGAGATGCAATAACATGTTATGAACTATGCTTATTTTGAAAGTGGCCATGTATGATATGCTTTCCTCAAATTAGAAGGCTTATGTGCAAGAATGTATACATGTTATGATTAAGACATGTAAGAAGTTATGTGTGGGCATGAAACATGTGTAGTTAAGAACGTACATCCATTAACGAGTTTGTATAGTGAGACATGTCTTAGAACACATATTTCCTATCATGGAAACTTTAATAAAAATGGAATTTGGTTTTGTTGCATACGTGCCTTGTAATGCGATCTGTGAGTTTAAGATGAGCAAGTGAACCTAATTGAACATATTTACACTTAAAAAGTCACCAACGGGTCGTCGGGTCAACTCGGGTCAACAAAATTCAACTTTAGTCAAAGTTGGTCAAAAGTCAAACATTTCTAAATTCACTTAAAACATTGAATATGTTTGGATGCTTAGGGTTTGACATGCCTACACAAACACACACTTACAAAACTATCATTTAGTAGGAATGCTGTGTTTGCTTTTACCTTGTTGATGCTTGTAGCGGTGCACCCGAAGGTGAGTTCACTGAACATTTTTCTACTGCTCTTACCCTTTAAGGGAAAGAAACGCGTACAACTACTTTTTTACAGATTTGGAAATATTGTATGTCATGTCTAGTTAGAGTTGTTTTGCTTGATCATGAAAGTCCTCATGGATACCTACTTGACCGTTAATATTTGGCGAAATAGCTGGGGAATTTTGAGTAGTACTACTGGATTTTACAAACCCCACCCGGGCTAGTCGCGCTAGCACGACAGATGGACTTGTCGAACGGGTGTTGATTTGGCCTAACAGACTTACACGTGCATCCTGCTGGAATTTAGCACAGGCAAACTATACACGTAATGTGTACAAACGTCAGCTTCGGTCAGATACATTTGACTCTAAGGACAGGCACTGTAGACTAGCTACCTACACCGACATACTTTATTGATATTTCTGCCTGAAAACTTTTAAACGTTAACTCTGTATTAAATTTTCTCATTTAATGAGACACGTATGTTTTAAATTCATATAGTGTCATTTGGTGTAACTAATGACTGAGATCCTGGTTTGTCACACACTTAACGCTAAAACTCCGTAAGTGGATTTTGAGAGTGTGACAATAAACAATGTGATAACCAAACTATCATGATGATGATCCTGGATATGAACTTGATCCTCTTCATCAAATGAGATGAACTTTTGATTGGTTGTGGTGGATGTCACGATTGGTCTTTCACCATTTTCCAATTTACTTTCTTTGGCATTTCTTTTCGCAGCTGAATATGATGTGCCACAAATATCGGATCCTCCATAAATGAAATTGATCACTCTAGCAAAAGGAGGCGGTTGAGCAGCTTTTTCAAGAGCATTCTCAGGATCCTAGATCCTTTGCTTTTTTCTGCCGAATAAATATTTGAAGTGACCTTTGCTAAGGATATAACCTATTTCTCTCCTCAAGGCTATGCATTCATAAGTAATATAACCAAAATCTTTGTTATAGGCACACCAATTGGATTTATCTTTGCAGCTAACTACTTTATCATTTTTTGTGGCCACCTCGCTTTTTCACCTAAATCCTGCATGGCAAGTAATACATCACCAACATCAATAGAAAAGCAATATTCAGAAATTTAGGATATTCTTCTTCGTCCTCGTCATAGTCCACAACATGAACATTCTGGTTGTCATGCTTAGAATATGGTTTGCTCATGTTATTCTTGAATAAGGATCCTTGTTTCTTATCCTGATGTTCCTATTTTATTGTTGAGACGACCCTGTCTTGGATCTGTTTGTCATCCTCTAGCCTTATAAATCTTAAGGCTCTGGTTCTTACTTCATCTAAATTCTTGCATGCGGTCATCACAAGATCATCATAGATGTCACACCCCGAAATTCCACTAACGGAGTTTTACCGTTAGGAGTGTGACAAACCAGGATCTCAGTCATTAGTTACACCAAACGACGTACATGATTTTAAAAAGTAACGTATTGTATTGAGTAATAAAATTTAAAATAAAAGTTTTACATTAAATGCGGAAGCGTAAAATAAATGAGAATTTTTTAAGTAAAAATAATTATAATATTTGAATGTACAAATGTAAATACAATAAAAAAAACTTGATTTCTGAAATCAATACGACCAATGAATGAATGCCCTATCCGTGAGTGTGATCTTGACAACCTGAGATAAACATGCTAAAGTGTGTCAACATAAAGTTGGTGAGTTCACAGGTTTATAAAACTAGAAAGTAAGTTCTGAAAGAAACTGCAGTAATTCTCTTAGTATATCAAGTAGTTAGCTAGACTACTATGCATGCTACACTAGTGTACGAAAGTTTTTACGACCGAAGCTGACAGCAATGTAAAGAAATGAATGCCTCAAGCCAATGTCTCCCAGACACTGTAAGTAATAGGACAATTAAACACCCGTTCGACCTCCAGTCGTGCTGGCGCGACCAGCCCGGATGGGGTTTGTCAAACCCAGTAGTACTACTCAAAATTTCCTCGCTTTACAATATAATTAACGGTCCAAACGTAAGGCAAAAGTACTGACACTAGGTACGCATGTGATCATACTAAGAAGCAAGAATGTAAAAGAAGTAATTTACAGCATGTTATCTCCCCAAAAAGAGTAAGTAAAAGTAAAGTAAAAGGGGTCGTGAAACTCACCTTAGGTTGCGCGGCTACAAATAATTAGCAAAATTATAATTTCCATATTCGACCAACAACCTGTTTGAGTTCTACTAATTGATCATCTAAACTACTGTAACAATACATACATAAAGAAAATCATGTATATATACATACAACAATATTCAACGCATGCATACATCACATATACAATCACGTATACTTGCACACTTTGTAATTCAAAAACTGGAATCGAGACCGAACTCTATTCCGTCACATACATGTTCATGTATATATAATACCATACCTATCTATATACACTGAGACAGATTTCATACCCAAACAGTAGTTGAAACCGAAACCAAAACCGTAACGAACCGATCTATAAAACGGGTTACTGAAACTTACCCGGGTAGTTTACGCGATGCTTCGTCGATGTGTAACAGAGGTTGCATTGGTCTTCTTCGGTGACCGAGAAGATGACCGAAGATGATGTGTTTGTGGAAGGTGCGAAGACAAACAACAGGGATGATGGCGGTGATGTTATAAAGGCTATAAAGATTATGGTGGTGATCGCAAAGGTGGTCGGAGATGATTGTTGGAGCGGAAACGGCGACGGAGATAATAGGTTTTGAAGTGTAAATTCGACGACTTAGGGAGACGGGATTGGGGTTGGGTTGATTTTATATGAGAATTTATTATCATATTATTTGCACATAAGTACTTCTATTATTTTTGCTTATTTTGGTTCATGACCAAAATTATTAATATAAACTTTCATTAAAACTAACTGAACCTCATGCTTGTAAAATGCATTTAAATTACGAAATTACATCTGTTACCTTTGGTAATTTTCTGAGTCGTATAAGCTAGTAATTCTCTGAATTACTACTCGTTTAGCGTTACTCGTTATGATCCAAATAATTCTCCGAATTATTATAATAAATTTCAATCCAGCTTATAATGTATCCATACATTATTAAATTTGTCGAATTAACAGAATCTAGAAGAGTTGGGTTAACGGTGTTAACTCGAATTTCTCGGGTGTCACATCATCCCATTGTTAAAAGAATTTTCGTCCCGAAAATTGAGTAAGATTGGTAAGAGTTTGAGGTTGCAAGGAATAAAAGAAAAAAAATTGAGTTGTCACATCATCCCCTTGTTGAAAAAAAATTTCGGGAGAAGTTGGTAGTTGTCTAAAATGAATATAAAATTTTAAGTTGCCACATCATCACCTTTTTGAATAACAATTTCCCCTCGAAATTTAACTGGTATCATTAATGTTTGAAGTCGTCGTTTTGAATTTAGAAGAGTTAGTTTCACGATGTTAACCTTAAATGAGGCTTTTATTTTTTTTTTAAGTTCAAGAATATATGTTATAAAATGGATTTATGAAGCTCTTTTAATTTTGATGATTATAGAGTTTGTTGTGATATAGGGAGCTAGTAATTCTGGGCGGATAGTAAGTTACCAAAGGCTTATGTATTACGAGATTGTTCAAATCAAAGAATTGAGGCTTTCTCAGTTACTTGCAGTGTGATATATATTGCTGCTAATAACATCGGGGGAGGGCGTAGTACAAAGTTCCTAAAGCTTGGAGTTCTTATTTCTAGGATTTCAATCACTGCGATTTTGATGGAAAGCAAGTGTTCGCACGATCATGCTACTCTACATAGAATTTGAGATATATGGTCATAAGTTGGTGTCAGGGGGGGGGGGTATATGATTCGCCAAGCTTTTCTCATACGTTTGTAAACTTAGTAACGTTAAAGTTTCAATTAGAAGATTTACTTTGATTATATGAGGGGTGAATTATTATCGTTTGAGATCAAAATAAGGTAGTAGTGAAACCTTATTATGTTTGTTAAGATGAATATCACTACAAAAAAAGTGATTATTAGAGACTAAATTATTAGGGACTGATATATCAGTCTCTAATATTATGTATTAGAGACTGATATATCAGTTACTAATGATATTAGGGACTGTTGTTTTTGTGACTCATTTTTGTGACTGGTAGTTTAGTCCCTAATACTTTGAACCATTTTCTAAGACTAAGATTCAATTACTAAAAAGTTTGAACTACAAAAAAACTGGAGGTAAATTTCTTGGTAACTGAATTTCAGTCCTAAGTTAGTATCTTCATTTATAATAGATAGTATCATTATCAGAGACTGGTATATCAGTCTCTGATACTATGTATTAGAGACTAATATATCAGTTACTAATGATATTAGAAACTGTTGTTTTTATGACTCATTTTAGTGACTGGTAGTTTAGTCCCTAATACTTTGAACCATTTCCTGAGACTAAGATTCAGTCACATCACAAAAAAGTTGAACTATAAAAAAAATAGTGGTAAATTTCTTGGTAACTGAATTTCAGTCCCAAGTTAGTATCTTCATTGATAATAGAAAGTATCAATATCAGGGACTATTATATCAATCTCTAATACTATATGTATTAAAGACTGATATATAAGTTACTGATGATATTAGGGACTATTGTTTTAGTGACTCATTTTAGTGACTGATAGTTAGTTCCTAATACTTTGAACCATTTTTTAAGACTAAGATTCAGTCACAAAAAAGTTTGAACTTAAATGAAAATTGGGGGTAAACTTCTTAGTAACCGAATTTCAATCTCAAGTTAGTATATTCTTTGATAATATATAGTATCATTGTAAGGGTATATGATTTTTAGTATCTAACAAAGACATAACATATGGAAGACTAAAGATTAGTCTTGAATATGTTCCAAGTTACCTTATTAGGAACTGACATTTAGTCTCTTAAGAGTTTTGGAGATGAAATATATAGCGACTTTTCAGTCTCTAATAATTAACACATGCTATACTATTTTGAAGGAACATATTTGGGACCAAAAATCATTTCTTAATATTCCTAAATAAGATCTAATTAAGTACTCTAATGTTCATTCTAGAATGATTTTCAAAAAGAAAACGAGTAATAGATGATTTATAGTTGATTATTATTTGGTGTAACCGTGTAAGTATACTACTTTAAGAGCAAATCGGTTTGATGTTAGTAAAATGCTACAATTACCAAAAACGAAGCAGATCCCTTTTGGTCTTTTTACTTCATAAAGCCATATTCATTTATATACAACATTTTTATGCAACTCATTACCAAAAGAATGATTAAATAAAAAAATGCATTCATAGCTCGTATTCATCTTTGATTACACTACCAAGAAAATTAATTCAAAGTTTGAAAAATTCATAAAACGTTAGTTAAATCGTTACACATATATCCATAAACTACATAACAACCGAAACAAGTTAAACCTGTTTATGTTTATGATTGCATGACTGTTGTCTAAAACAACCTGGTTTGTGCAGCCAAAAGGAAGCCACAATGCATTCAAAATTACAACCGAATTACAGAAAAATGCGGCCACATTCAGCCAAAATTGAGGCAAAAAAAGTCTAAAATGGAGCTATAATAGAGTCAAAATTGCAGCAATAAAAATGCAGTCAAAATTGCAACAAATATGCAATAAAAATGCTGCAAGAACTAGACTAAATGCAGTCATTATGCACTAAAAACCTACAGCTAAATTGAAGCCAAAATGCAGTAAAAACTGCAGCCAAATTGCAGCGAAAAAGTCAAAATGCAAGAAAATATTTTGCAGCCAAATTGTAGCGAAATGAGTCAAAATGCATCCAATATTATGCACTAAAACAACCTGGTTTGTGCAGCCAAAAGGAAGTCACAATGCATTCACAATTACAACAGAATTACATAAAAATGCAGCCACATTGCAGCCAAAATTGAGGCAAAAAAAAGTCTAAAATGAAGCTTTAATACAGTCAAAATTGCAGCAATAAAAATGCAGTCAAAATTGCAACAAATATGCAATAAAAATGCTGCAAGAACTAGCCTAAATGCACTAATATAATTATATTTAGCGTGTTTGGGCCGTTTTAACCCATTATGACTAAAACTTAATTAATAAAACTTCATATGGCATGTTTGAGTATTTTTTACCCGTTAGAGTTAATATTTGCCTAATATAACTATATTTAGCGTGTTTGGGTCGTTTTGACCCGTTATAACTAAAACTTGGTTAATAAAACTTCATATGGCATGTATGAGTATTTTTGACCCATTATAGTTCATGTTTGACTAATATAACTATATTAAGCGTGTTTGGGTCGTTTTGACGCGTTATGACTAAAACTTGATTAATGAAACCTCATATGGCAAGTTTGGGTATTTTTGACACAATGGAATTAAAATTTGACTAATATAACTATATTAAGCGCGTTTGGATCGTTTTTACCCGTTATAACTAAAACTTGATTATTAAAACTTCATATGGCTTGTATGAGTATTTTTGACCCGTTAGAGTTAATATTTGACTAATATAACTATATTAAATGTGTTTAGGCCGTTTTAACCCGTTATAACTAAAACTTGGTTAATAAAACTTCATATGGCATGTATGAGTATTTTTTAACCATTTACATTCATATTAAACTAATATGACTTCATATGGCATGCTTGCATCTTTTTGACATGCTAAAATTAAAACTTGACTAATATATTACTTTATGTAACTGTAAAAATTCGACCTCTAAATAGCAAAAACACTAACATCATTAACAAAAGATTAAATAAAAAAACTTAAAGACGGGTTTTAGAGTTGAATACATACCTACATGAAGTCAAATTGGATGAGCTAAACAATAGATGAAGAAAGTAGCAACTACAATCCCAAACCAACAAAAGCCTTAACCTGCAAAGAAATTGACATAACATATTTAGAACTCTTAACACACTACAAAATACAGTTAACTTGAAATAAAAATGATCTAGAAGCCATACATGAGTCAATGTAATTGAATAATTATTTAATGATATCATAATAATGATGTGCAAAAGTGTTCACACATCTTTTAGATAGATGTGTAGATGAAAGAAACAATAGCCAGAATTCATGATCATGCAACTAACATCAGCTTATTATGTTCTATGGCATGTGTATTAATTCTGCTACATGATCTAAATAATCAGATGTAGATAATTACAGCAAATCAGCACACTTGCATAATGTATAACAGCAATTCTAGAACTGATTAACAATAGTAGGTTGCAAATTGATGTTTGTGTTGAATTATGATGATATGATTAGTTCAACAACATGTTAAAGCAGCAATGTGTGAGTGTTTGAAATTGTTGCAGCATGAAGAACCATACAACATGATAAACATCAGCAGCTCAATAAACTGTATCACAACATGATATGAACAGAATTGCATCAAAATGAATGACAACATCAGTTATTGATCAATGTATGTGCAGCTGGAAATTAACAAGTGAATGTGATCATGACGTACGGGTAAAAGGGCTGAACATTATATGTATGTCAGTAAGAATAAGACTAGTATATGTATAATAAATTAAAATAATAAAAGAACTTACAAAAATAAAGGATGAACATTACAAATCATCATCATCTGACTCATCATCTTCAATCTCATCATTGGACTTATCATTGTCCGAGTCATCAAAATTTGACTCTGAACCAAAATCTTCCATACTGTGATCAGAATCATCTATCTCATCATCAATAAAACCATCTATAGCGTTATCGGAACCTTGAATATCCACATTTTCAATGATTTCTTCTACAATATCTTCACGAACAAGGTTGACATCTTCTAAAGTATCTTCCGCATTCTTGGAATCTGGGATATCCCACAAGTGCCTGTGGGCAATTCTTTCAATGATTTTCCAATGTGAATTCGGTTTAAGAGAATCATTTATATAAAATACTTGTATAGCTTGGTTTGCAAAAATGAAAGGATCTTCCTTGTAAGTATTCTTGGACGTGTCTATGCTTATGAAATGAGGTTCATGTATCACGTTTTTGTTACGACGATTAATGTCAAACCATGTGCATTTGAATAAAATAACATGATATCCTCTTATAAATGACAATTCAATTACTTCATCAAGATGTCCATAATAGTCTACTTCAACATCATTAAAAATGCCAGGCACCATAACTCCACAATTTTGTGTTTGCCTACAGTCATCTCTTGACTTAACTATAAATTTTACTCCGTTCACTATGTATCCCTTAAGGAATGAAACTCGATTATCAGGAAAAGAAGACAATGCATACAACTCCTCATTAATTTGTGATGGATTTAGCGTATACATCTCTCGAATCTGTTCTCAAAGTTGTACACATGAATCATGTTGTTAGAGTGCAATACAACATCACAATTTAAAGTAAGTAAAGTATAGTGTGACTGTTACCCGTTTTGAAAACCACTCCTGGAATTTACTTTGTTGCAGCTTTGAAAAATCTGATGATTCTGGATGTTCAGTGTGTAAAACCTGTAAGTGTTCTCTGCCACATGTAGATAAACTAAAAACTTATTTACATATGAAAATTAATACTATTTGATAACCAAAGATTTAAAAAAACATACTCTAAGTACGGTTGAATCTGTTGACAATTGTTGAAGATAAACCATATTGCTTTCTTCATAATATTATCAGGAAGGATACGCACATCTTTCTTTCCAATACCTCGCCCACTCAATCTAAAAATATCAAAGGCAAAGCTTCGAGCACCATTAGAGGTTTTATCATCATTTAGGTCCCGTTTATCCAGCTTTGATTCAACACCTCGTAAATAGTGTGAACAAAATGTCATAACTTCTTCAACAACATAACCTTCTGCTATCGAACCTTCGGGTTTAGCTTTGTTTCTAACATACCTCTTTAGATGGCCAAGGTATCTTTCAATCGGATACATCCACCTTGATTGCACCGGTCCTCCTAAAATTGCCTCTTGAGGAAGATGCACACACAAGTGCACCATAATTGTAAAAAATGACGGAGGAAATATTCGTTCAAGCTTGCACAAAATCTTAACTATTTCTTCTTGTAATGATTTCAACTCCCTCACGTGTAATGTTACTTTGGTAATTTTCTTGAAAAATTGAGACAACTCGATCAACGCATCACGAATTTGTTTTGTCAAAAATGGACGAATTGCAATAGGAATTATGCGTTGTATTAAGACATGACAATCATGTGATTTAAGCCCATATACCTTTCCTTGATCAACAATCACATTTTTAGCTAAATTCCCTGCATACCCGTCAGGAAAACGCACAGACTTAAGTAAATTACAAAATTGTATTCTTTCCTCTCGAGTTAAAACATACAAAGCTTGTGGCTTAACCCAACGATCATTCTTCTTCACTAAGTGAAGCTCCTTCCGTATCTTCATATCTTCCAAGTCTAATCGAGCTTTTTCAGTGTCTTTCGTCTTTCCTTCTATGTTTAACAAGGTTCCTAAGACATTCTCACACACATTCTTTTCAACATGCATCACGTCAATGTTGTGACGAAGTAGAAACTTAGGCCAATATGGTAGTTCGAAGAAGATGCTTTTCTTTGACCAATTTAAAACGTGTGGATCTCGTTTTCTTTTTTTCCCACCATAAGACTGATGTTTTCCATGATGATGTAAAGTGAGATGTTCCAGCTGGCGTAAGCAATCATCTCCGTTAACAGGTTTAGGTGAAAGCCTAGTCTCCTTATGTCCATTAAAATCTCGTGATTTTCTCAAAGGGTGATCAAGTGGAAGAAATCTCCTATGACCTACATACGCTATTTTATCTCGTATACGTATACTGCTCGAATCTTCATTGCATATTGGACATGCCTTGTATCCACTCGTGCTCCATCCAGACAGGTAACCATATGCGGGAAAATCATTTATTGTCCATAGAAGTGCGGCACGCATGTTGAATATTTTTTTTGATTCACAATCATATGTTTCAACACCCTTATGATCCCAAAGTAGTTTCAACTCATCTACGAGTGGCCGCAAAAATACATCAATATCCTTTCCCGGTGAATCTCTTCCAGGAATCAACAATGTTAACATAAATGAAGCATCGACCATAGACTTCCAAGGAGGCATATTGTAAGGTACCAGCACAACAGGCCACATACTATAAGAAAGACTCATCGCCCCGAAAGGATTAAAACCGTCACTAGCAAGCCCTAGGCGAACATTTCTTGGATCATTTGCAAAATCAGGGAACACTTTATCGAAGTGTTTCCATGCCTCCCCATCTGCCGGATGCCTAAGAACCCCCTCCTCTTTGTTTCTGTCTCGATCATGCCATAACATTTCGTTAGCAGTGTGTCTTGAGGCATATAAGCGCTTAAGTATACTTGTGATGGGAAAGTAACGCAAGACTTTTACTGGTTTCTTTTTCCCTTTGTTATTTTCTTCATAGCGACTACTACAACATACTGGACAATTTTCTAATTTTTCATTTTCTTTCCAAAATAATGCACAATCATATTTACAAGCATGGATAGATTGATATCCTAGTCCTAGAGTACGCAAATACTTTTTCGCCTCATAATGGTTTTTCGGCAAGTTTGCATCCTTGAATGCACGGCTAAATAAGTTTAGTATCATATCCATTGACACATTTGTCATTTTACATGTGACCTTCACATTCATCAACTCCAGTAGAAAGCCTAGTACGGAAAACTCATCACATCCCGGGTATAAAGGCTTTTCCATATCGACAAATAACTTATCGACATTTGGATTATTATGAAAATTAGCACTGTCACTATGATTTTGAGCTTTAGATTCACCGTTCGTAGGAAAAGCATCATGAAGTAACTCATCAACACCGTCGTTTGATTCGTTTTCATTTTGTTCACACTCATTGTTGGTTCCATCTCTTTCATAACCCGGTAGATGTTCACCATGATGTATCCATACATCGTAGGTTGAATCAAAACCATTATGTATGATATGAGTAGCAACATCCCTAGGAATATGTCTTCTTGCATTGACACACTTTTTACATGGACAATGTATCCGACCTTCAGTATCAACGTACGTTTCTCCCCTATTTGCAAAAGCCAATGCTCCTTTAACGAACTTTGGATCTACCTTATTAGTAATTTTAGTCCAACTCTTATCCAATGTCATTGCGAAATCCTAGTTAACAACAAAATACTTAATGATTTTATGTATATATCACTTGATGCATATTAGTGAGTATAAATCCACACGTATCACTCGGAGACGGTGTGCTTTAAATGATTTTTCTATAAAATAAATTTTCATATGATAAGTTAAGACAAGATATTTAAAATCCACTTTTTGATGCCGAAATTGACATATATGCGCAATAATACGTACTAAGTAGGTATTAAATGATGTGTAGGGACGCATGGTTGGGTAGAGCTTCAATAGTTCACACTTGTGTTTCTATCTAAGCAAGACAAGAAAATGTGTGGATTTTTATGACTAATAAGTATGCAACACACTGTACCAAAATCCCTTCTAATTTTGGTGTTTCTAACACACTCCTGCATTGATCATTTTATATAGGTATTAACTGTGAACAAGGATTAGGTATCTATATATTGCTTTACCTATTTTAACCAAGTATTATTTTTATTTTTGGTTTCAATCAGCCAACATATAATCACTTAGTAGCGTTAAACAACTTCTAAATGGTACTTGAAATTTGAATCAAATAATTAGTAGTAGCTCTCATCCCTTCATAATAATTATCAACTTCCATATGCTGAGTAATAATATTAAAAAATGCACAATACAATAGCTATTATGTTGTTTTGGAGGACTGGTTCATGGCAAAACTAGTCCGGGTCAAGACATGTCATTATGTTAACACAAAAATGATAAAACTCAGTTTAAAAACTAGATTTACTAGACATTCAAAGCATCTTCTAAATCAAATATGTCTGTCCTATTCTAGGTGCCATACATATTCATTTAGGTTTTAAACATTGCTCATATTAACCCATCAATTCACAAAAATCAATCGTATAAACCTAAATATGACTATTCGGGCTTACTTTGCCAAGTTTACACAAAACATTCTCTTAACAACCCTTTAAATATTGACACCCAAAACAGTCCCCTAGCAACCCTTTATGCAGCAACTATTGTTTTGGCTCAAAATCTATTTTATAACAAATTTGTGAACCGACCATGAACTTGTTGACAGTGCAGTAGCCATAATAAACATAAACCTTCAAAACACAAAACCTGTTAGGTATTTCAAACCAACATATATTGATTATCACTTCTAAAATAATCCATAACAGAACAATATTCAATCAAAAACTTAAATTATATATCCTACACAGATACGAATGTAATCGAATCAAATTCTTATTCAAGTTCAAGTTTCAACAAAGCAGCATTACATAAATACATGATCATTCAATTACGCATTAGCACATAGCAATTTAAATAGTACCATTAACAAACGAAAACTAAGAAGAAAGTAACAGAAATCACAGTTTCAATCTGATATGAATATATGAAATAGAAAGTTTACCTTCAAATGTTATGATCTTAATATTTGGTGTATTTTTAGCTGGATTCAATTGCTGAAATCCCGATTTGTTCTGGTCGTTTCTGTTTCTTTTGATTGATTATCACAAAGAATCAGTCAACTGCGACGAAACAATAAGCACGATTGAATCCACGAAGAAACTTGTAGCTAAACTTATTAAAATTGTCTTCGATGATGGTTGATCAAAGAAGAAGGGGTTGAGAGATCGTAATTTCAAAAATCAGGTTATTGGTTGTTTGAAACGGGGATGAGAGATCGCAAGAGTTAACAATGAGGAGTATTGAAAAGAGATTTAAAAGCAATTGGATTTCAAAGTAAGGATTGGATTTGTTAAGCATAAAGTGGAGTCTTAAAAGGGTTTAAAAGCAACTCGATTTTAAAAGCAATTGGATTTCAAAGTATAATTGATTTAATTCTACTTTCGGTGTTTAAGCCTAATGGTCCATAATCGTATGTAATAATTTGTTGTCAGAGCGTCTCTTCGAGATAACTTTTACGTCAATCGACCGTATTCTCCTTCGAATTAAAAGCCCTAAAACGTTGGCCTTGAACTCATTAAAAACTTAACGGCGTTACAAAAAATTTAAGGACGGCTTGTTAGTTGCTAAAGTGATAAGAGTTGGCACTGTTACCAGCCAATTCGATAGTTGGAACCGATAGAAACCAAAAGGTGAAAAGTTGAGACTGTTACCGGTCAATTCGATAGTGAGGACCGATGAAAACCAAAGGTGAAAGTTGGTGAAATTAGGAATAGACGATTAATGAGGAATATGGATCCAGTTCTATTACTATAAATAAATTAAACAACATCTAAGTTAAATGATGATTATATGGTTATTTGTGTAAAACCGTATAAATAAATTTATAAAATACAATCTTAAATAAAAAAGTAAAATTTTATTTATCACTATGATTTGAATAACTATAACTAACAAATGTACTAAACAAATTTATAAAAATACAATCTTAAAAAAAAGTAAATTTTTGACTTACCATGGGTCAATAAAGTTGTAAGACTAGCAAGTGCACACTTAGTGCAATCAAGTAATTGTTTGGTATAAGTTTACTCAAGTGTAACTAATGTAGTGTGGAGTTATAGTCTAGAATGAAATGCAATGCAAATCTAGTTCGCTATAACCAATGGCTCTGATACCAATCTGTCGCACCCCCAAATTCCACTAACGGAGTTTTACCGTTAGGAGTGTGACAAACCAGGATCTCAGTCATTAGTTACACCAAACGACGTACATTGAGTTATAAAATTTAAAATAAAAGTTTTACATTAAATGCGGAAGCGTAAAATAAATGAGAATCTTTTAAGTAAAAATAATTATAATATTTGAATGTACAAATGTAAATACAATAAAAAAAAGTTGATTTCTGAAATCAATACGACCAATGAATGAATGCCCTATCCGTGAGTGTGATCTTGACAACCTGAGATAAACATGCTAAAGTGTGTCAACATAAAGTTGGTGAATTCACAGGTTTATAAAACTAGAAAGTAAGTTCTGAAAGAAACTGCAGTAATTCTCTTAGTATGATAGTTCGAGACGAACCGAGCTTGGATCTAGATCTGAGATTGTTTGGTGATGTTGTTTGTAATCAGTGATGCGGAAACTCACTGATCACGTATTGATGCTTGAATGTTCATGAAGATCAATGCAAGGTATGATGAAGATTGATGATAATATGAATAGGTGAATTGTATTAGATCAATGAAGAGGTTACAAGGGATGTGGAATGAAATGTAGGCAACTCCTAACAAATGACCTAGGTGATGGTATTTATAGTCTATACCATTCACCTTACAATGTAACCTAACCACGTGCAGTTAAGCACAAACACGCATTTAAGCACGAAACGATTACACAAATATTCTAAGACAAATACAAATTATGAACGTCTTCACCCATGCTTGCTCGTGATGATGCTCGATATCTTCACTTGCTTATATTTGGAAAGTGACATCTTCAAATAACCCCAATAGTACTCCCCCTAAGATGACACTTTACAAATCAGACATATCAGCTTAAATCTTCATGTGACGAGCATAGAGAGCAACTTAAAGTTTTGGTATGCATTATCTTCAAGAGGACCCAACAGTACTCCCCCTAAGATGATGCTGTCAAAACTCCGTCTTTCAACAAGCAATCTGCATCCTTCTCTCCCTTTTGAGTAACATCAGAGGCTATGGAAAGAAATAAGCAGAGAGTAGATTCCGGTGAATCTATATATCAGCAACGGGATCTTCTTCAACGGTTGAAGTAGAATGAGAAGACTTCTTTGAATTAGAATACTCCCCCTCAACTTTTGCTTTAGAGGTTAATGGGATCTGTGTATGAGATATTAAGAGGAGGATTCTTAACACTCAGCAATCTGACATGGAGATCTTTGGACTAGAATCAGGCTTGAACAGGAACATCTTCAAGTCGCGTGGAAGCTTGTTCTACAATGGAAACTATTCCTGCAACTCAAAGAAAAAACATTAAAACTCAGACAATAATGTGCATTTATCATCAATGTAAAGATTAAGTTCTCAATCGGATGAGATATTGCTTAATGAACAACTTCTACATCAATAACATATGTTAATCTGCCAAAACGAAAGAAAAATATTAAAATGACAATCTTTTTGGTGTTTTTTTGAATTTTTCAATGTTTTTGATAATTTTTGGAATTTTCTCTTTACATTTATGAATCTTTAACCTGCAATGAGATCATACCAGCAATTAATCCAACACATATTTTGCAGTTTTGAGAATAGACATTTGAATTGTGAAGTAATTGAGTGATGAATTGTTGAACAAATCAATTAGCTCGAAGTGACACACTTACTTCTTCTATTCTTGATGATCAATTAGGTTGATTAGGAATAAGTTTTTAGTGACCCATACCTTGCACATTAGAAAGTTATACACTTCATCTAAATATCCTGAGAACATCTCAACACGTCAGGTCACTTACAATCGTAAACAGTGTGGAATTTGGGTTCTATTTGGATTTGGTCCACTTTGGGACTTCTTTTGAATTCCTTTTTGGAATTTTTCTTTTTGCCTATGTTCCCCTTGGGAATCTTCTGAATTCCATTTTGGAATTTGTTTGGTGACGGTCCACATCTGGGACTCTTTTTGTTCCATTTTGGAATCTTTTGCTGCATCTTGAAGCTCAAAAGAGACTTCGTGTGAGACTTCAGGTCTGTGGATACCACAACAAAGAAGCTCACGATGCGGTTCATCACACTTAATAGATTGCATCATTACCCGATGTATATTGGTTGATTCACAAGATATCTATTTGATTTGTATATACGTTTCACATGAACTAAGATGTTTCAACCACAAAAACTCATTAGAGTTTAGTTAAATCATCATAGAATGTACTTGTTCAGTATACTTGTCTGAGCTGTCACATCAATTTTCACGCTTCAGTCTTTATTATTTAAAATGATGCGTTGAATAACTCTAGTGTACTATCATTTCTCATGTACATGCAAGTAGATTCAACATATTTTTGGATTTTTCTAATTTTATCAATTTTTTTTAATAATGAGTTCTCCCCCTAAACTTTTAAATTTCTACGAAAATTGAAAGTTTAATGAAAAGAAAATGGCAGATATGTTATCATTGTATGAAGAGTGCATGCAATATACTTAATCTAAACAGACGAAATGAAACATCGGTTGTTTCTTGCACTGCCATCATTGTTTGATTTTTGAAAATGTTTTTAAAATTCCTGCAATGATTCCTTTTTGTTTCCAACTCCATTTGGTGTCAGTTGCATCGAAGACATCATGAACAAGATTCAGTATCTTGTCATGATAAGGGATCAACCACGGTCTTCTTTTCTTTGTTTGACCGGCCTCCATAACTGTCCCTAACACACTAACAAATCAGTTAGAGGTAATGACCCAAACCATTTCGGTTTTGGGTCGTCCAAATTCATCAACATAAGAGATATTCTCATAAGTGCAAGGAATACCTTCAGGTGGTGGTTCTGATGATACAATGTAATTTGTACCTTCATCTTCTTTCATGGATTGTTTGTCAAAAGAGTAATTATAGTCATTTTCAAACAAATTGTGAATTTGATTTAAAAACAGGTTTTGTTGACTATATTTCTTATTCAAAGATTGATACACTATTGGAATCATTTTATCATTTAAGTGATGATTTCCATTTTTGTTTTTGACAAACTTTGGTGTCCATGAATCATTGACATGTTGATTTTCATCAATAGAATGGCTATGATGAGATCTTTTAAAGTTAGAAACGTACCTGGAAGGGTATGCACGTGATGAACTTCTTTGGACTGACCTTCTCGGCTAGTAGTAGCACTCGGATGTGTAGTGATTTACCATGTCACAGAAGGAACAGTACTTGTTGTAGTAACATTCCATTCTGTCGTGGTTGTACATCTGACAGTTGGTGCAGTACTTGTTGTAGTAGCATTCCGTTGTCGTATGATTGTACATTTCACATATCTCGCAGTACTTCTGATGAACCTTGAAGGGAGACTTCTTTCTTTGCTTTTGAGAAGCTTTTGCAGTGGAACCTTTTTCTTGATGAGGAGCTTTGACCTCTGAATCTTGTTGAAGCTTGATTGAAGAAGCTGGAGTCTTGAACTTGTTGGCTTTTGAACCATAAGGAAAGACACCTTGACTGTAAATACAATCTGAGATATGATGAGTTTCAGAGTCACAGATTAAACAGTAGACTTCACTGTTTGAATCACTCGGGGATTCGAAATCTTGAGACTTTGGAGTAGGAGTCTGTGGTGTAGAATCAGATGAAGCGGCCTTTGTCTTGTTCTTCTTGGCTTTGCTCTTCTTTCTTCTAACCTTCTTCTTCTTCTTCGACTGAAACTCTTGTGTCTTTTCTTCTTCTTCTTGAGAAGATAGTGATCCAACAATTCCGGTTGGCACTAATCTCTCATCTTTCTTTTCAACGGGCTTTTCTTTTTCGACTTCTTCTTTGATAAGCACAAGATCAGATTGTGGTCTGTTGAGTTTATCAGTGAGCTCCATGAGTTGAACATTCAGATTATGCTTTTCGGTAAGCATTGAATCAACATTCTGTGTAAGAGATTTGAGTCTATCTTCACACAGTTAGTGATCTTCTTGAAGACTTTTGAATTTCTCTTGTTCTTCTTGAAGCTTGGTTTTCAGACTGCTGTTTTCCGAATTAACCATTTCAGAGAGTTTCTTCAACGTTGTAATCTCTTCTTGCAAATCTTTGATCACACTGGATGAGTGTGCATTTGATTTTGCAGTTTCATTCTTGACATTCATTGCTTCTCTTTCACTTTTCTTAAGTGACTCTTCGAGAGATGTGATTCTTTGATCAGATATTTCGTGTTGTTCTTTCAGATTCTTGTGCATTTGCTCTTCCTTCTTGAGTTTATCACAAATCTTGAAAGAGTATATTCTGTAGTGTTCAACTTGTTGAAAACATTCTTTGGTGCACATCTTTTCTCTGACTTCAATTGGCATTTCAACATAAGAACTCTGAACATCTTTCTCGTTTTCTTTTTCTGACATCAATCTCTTTATTTCTGAATTCAGTTGAGCAATTGTCTCATCTTGCTTTGCAATGGTTTCTGACAAGTTACTGATTTCTTTATCTTTCTTTTCAATCTCTTGAATGGAAACAACATCATTGTTTTCACTCCAATCATACTCTACTTCTTCATCTTGATTTTCATGAGAATTTGATTGACTCACAAGAGCGAGTTTTGTGTGTTCATGAAAGTCTCTTCTCTTTTGATCACAAGCTTTGGCAACTTGAAGATATGTTGTTTCAAACATGTGATTGAATTCTGTAATAAATTCATTGATATCTTCCTTTTTATTTTCGTCTCGGATCACCGGTAACATGCCCGTTGACATTTTTCTTGAATTTTCAAAGTCATCTTGATACTTTTTCTGGGAAGTCATGGTGGCTAAAAATGACTAATTTGAAATTTTGGAAAAATGAAATTTTCGAATTTTCAAAGTCATCTTGATACTTTTTTTTTTTACTGTAGAGACGGGTCAAACTTGGGACCGGTCACTATTTGGACGGGTGACTGTTGAGACGGGTGACTGTTGAGACGGGTGACTATTTGGACGGGTCAACAATTGAGACGGGTAACTGTTTGGTCGTGTCAACTATTTGGACGGGTCAACAACTTGGGACAGCTGAACAGTGTCTTCACCCTGCTGAATAGTGTTTTCACACGGCTGAACAGTGTCTTTACCCGGCTGAACAGTGATTTCCTTCTACACCCGGCTGAAAACTTGGACGTAGAGATGGGTCAAGATTATCAACACTTAGGAAAATTTCCTTGAATCAAACACACAATTCTTCAATTCTTCTTCAGATTATGATACTTTTCTGGGCAAACATCAATTAATTCTTCAAATCTTCATATCAGATTGACTTTTCAAAGTCAAAATTGTGATGAACATAAGATCAATTCTTCAATTTTTGTTGTTTTTGTTCAATTCAAAACTCGTATTATCTAAGGAATGATGTTTCTAACAATCCTTCAAAGTATTACACCTTGAAACAAGCTAAATCTCATTCAGATCCGGGTTTTTGATGAAGAACACAATAACTGGGTTTTGAGACAATTTGACAAAATATGGATCGAAATCAACAAATCAGTGATGTTTGATCATGAACGAAGCTTAGGATAGTGATTTCTAACATATCTCGTTCATCAATTTCTAAATATCATCAACAATTTCCGGATTTCAAAATTGAGCAGTGAATATGACGAACATGAACAATTTCTTCAAAAACTCAATCAAATCTTCACTAATTGATCTTAAACTTTGCAGTTCTTTACACAAACATGAATCAAAGCTAATGATAGCTAAAATTCCATCAATAACAACAACAATCAAAGATCACCCAACAGCTCTGATACCAATTGATAGTTTGAGACGAACCGAGCTTGGATCTAGATCTGAGATTGTTTGGTGATGTTGTTTGTAATCAGTGATGCGGAAACTCACTGATCACATATTGATTCTTGAATGTTCATGAAGATCAATGCAACATAGTATATCAAGTAGTTAGCTAGACTACTATGCATGCTACACTAGTGTACGAAAGTATTTACGACCGAAGCTGACAGCAATGTAAAGAAATGAACGCCTCAAGCTAATGTCTCCCAGACACGGTAAGTAATAGGACAATTAAACACCCGTTCGACCTCCAGTCGTGCTGGCACGACCATCCCGGATGGGGTTTGTCAAACCCAGTAGTACTAATCAAAATTTCCTCTCTTTGCAATATAATTAACGGTCCAAACGTAAGGCAAAAGTACTGACACTAGGTACGCATGTGATCATACTAAGAAGCAAGAATGTAAAAGAAGTAATTTACAGCATGATATCTCCCCTAAAAAGAGTAAGTAAAAGTAAGTAAAAGGGGCCGTGAAACTCACCTTAGGTTGCGCCGCTACAAATAATTAGCAAAATTATAATTTCCATATTCGACCAACAACCTGTTTGAGTTCTACTAATTAGATATAAATTACTCTATTAGAGTTCACGTTCGGTTTCGCGTTTCCGGTTCGGTTTCATAATAATCCCAAATGTAGACTTGTTATAAATATAGAGTTAGAACACTAACCCAAATGATGCACACACTAACACTTTAATTACCATTATTATAAGCTTTCACAAAATTGCTATATTTACACGCATAAGAGTTTAAATAACATTACATAACTAAATCTTTAATTAATTAATATATTACAATTCACATATCTCTATATATATTAACTCAATTCGCATATTGTATCTAGTTAATGATTTTATTATCTTTTAAATATTCATATATACTTTTACCTACATAAATCTCATCATCCATACACATAATTTAACATTACACACATATCTATCATCACTTCTACACAATACTCAAATCACATATATAAATACATATATAAACATATATACACTGAGTTTACATACACACACTTCCCACATAATAATATACGTTAAAATACACAAATAATCATTTCATAGCAATCATATAATCATGCATACATATATTTGTTATTATCACATACACAATCTAAAATTTCATGCACATACACATTATATATATTGAACACATACAGACATACCTATATATATTTTGCATACTTTATGTGTATGTATATACATCCAAATATCCAATATTGATCATCTAAACTACTATAACAATACATACATAAAGAAAATCATGTATATATACATACAACAATATTCAACGCATGCATACATCACATATACAATCACGTATACTTGCATACTTTGTAATTCAAAAACCGGAATCGAGACAGAACTCTATTCCGTCACATACATGTTCATGCATATATAATACCATACCTATCAATATACATTGAGACAGATTTCATACCCAAACCGTAGTTGCAACCGAAACCGAAACCGTAACGAACCGAACTATAAAACGGGTTACTGAAACTTACCCGGGTAGTTTACGCGATGCTTCGTCGATGTGTAACAGAGGTTCCGTTGGTCTTCTTCGGTGACCGAGAAGATGACCGGAGATGATGTGTTTGTGGAAGGTGCGAAGACAAACAACAGGGATGATGGCGGTGATGTTATAACGGTTATAAAGATTATGGTGGTGATCGCAAAGGTGGTCGGAGATGATTGTTGGAGCGGAAACGACGATGGAGATAATAGGGTTTTGAAGTGTGAATTCGACGACTTAGGGAGACGGGATTGGGGTTGGGTTGATTTTATATGAGAATTTATTATCATATTATTTGCACATAAGTACTTCTATTATTTTTGCTTATTTTGGTTCATGACCAAAATTATTAATAAAAACTTTCATTAAAACTAACTGAACCTCATGCTTGTAAAATACATAACTTTGTAAAAACATAATCACGTTTTAATTTTGTTCCAATTAAGTCACTAAAAGTTTATTTTGTTTCATTTTAATAACTTAACTTTAAAAAATGTTTTAATCCTAGGTATTTAACTTAATTAATAGGTCAACATTGATTTTTAATTTTCAATATTCAATTTAAAGTAAAAAAATATTCACGAAATGTTGTAAAGCTTGAAAAAAATTTGGAATTTTTTTTATAAATTTGTAAAAATCTCTTAAAAACAAAAAAAAATATATACGTAATGTTTTAGAAGTTGAAAAAACAAAAAATTAACAAAAATGGAATCGTGAACTTATAAAAATTGACGTAATGCTTTTGATAACATAACTGTGCAAAAAATGAAGTTATGAAAAAGTACTAATGAACTTGTAAACGAATTGAGTTATCAAAAAAATCACGTAATGTTTAAAGAATTGAATAAAATTAATAAATTTTTTTTATTTAAATTGAATTTTTTTAAAGTGGATGAAAATGAATTGGGAATATGTACATTGATGATAAGTTTGTGAATCCTTTTTTATTTAAAATGAATATTAAAATATAAAAATCAATCTTTACCTATTTTACAAGTCAATTATCTAGGATTAGAACACTTTTTAAAGTTAAGTTATCAATTTGGAACAAAATAAACTTTGAGTGACTTAATTGGAACAAAATCGAAAGTTGATTATGTTTTTATGACATTTTCCCTTTAAATTACGAAATTACATCTATTACCTTTGGTAATTTTTCCGAGTCGTATAAGCTAGTAATTCTCTGAATTACAACTCGTTTAGCGTTACTCGTTATGATCCAAATAATTCTCCGAATTATTATAATAAATTTCAATCCAGCTTATACTGTATCCATACATTATTAAATTTTTCGAATTAACAGAATCTAGAAGAGTTGGGTTAACGGTGTTAACTCGAAATTGTCGGGTGTCACAATAGAAATGAGAGTCTTTCGTATTCCATCTTAAATGCTTCAACAACCGTAGTTATATCAAGATTAGGGATTTATAAGACTTTCATACCGAATTTAGTTACATAATCTCTCAGTGATTCATTATTAGATTGAGTAAATCTATATAAATCACTAATTAATCTTTCAAAAGTTCTACTACAAGAAAATTGATTATTAAAAAGATTAACCTAGTGAGAAAAGGAAGTAATTGAATAAGGAGGAAGACTTAGCAGCGACTTTATAGTCGAACCAGTGAGAGTGGATCCAAAACCCTTGCACAAACAGGCTTCTTTTAACTTTTCTGGAATGGGGTTGATCTCCATCCTTTCCCTGTACTGAGCCACATGTTCCTCAGGATCAGATGATCCATCATATAGTTTCGTATTTGGAGTATGAAAACGTTTCGGGATCTCAGCATCGCAGATTGGTGGAGCAAATCTCAAAATCCTATGTCTTCCCATAGGAATTTTAGGAATAGGTCTGACTACTACTGGAACGCTGGATATCATATCCTCAAGCTTTTGCAATTCCCTGG
Organism: Tagetes erecta; assembly: GCA_030867185.1. Lineage (NCBI taxonomy): Eukaryota > Viridiplantae > Streptophyta > Magnoliopsida > Asterales > Asteraceae > Tagetes > Tagetes erecta. Next base: position 2,190,154 of record CM061486.1, on the reverse strand, counting down.
CCATTGCTACATTGATACCCATATCCTGCATCGAGCCAAAGTTAGTGTTTAAGGATTTATTATTGAAATTATTACCCCTTGGTTGTGAATACTCGGTTCCATTATATCATTCTGAATGAGGCATCTCAGTAGTGATAGAAGGTGCAATGTTAGAGTTGGTCTGCATGGGTATGATATCTCCATCATGAACTTTGGTAACCTTTGGCCACTTCATGCTTAAGGGTCCCTGATTCTGAAATGAGGATCCTGGATATTGATTGAGGGAAGAGCCCAAAGGATTTTACATTGAGCATCTTGCTTGATGAAAGTATCCTGGAAAGATTGAGCATCTTGTTTGATTGAAGGAACCTTGATGATTCTGGATTGATGATAGTTGCTGAAATGTTGTAAATGAAGGTTGAACTGTTGATCTATATAGTTTGTTGTGCTAAGGATCCTGGAGTGTTGAAATCAAGTGCTTTTTGCATATAGGGACTAATCTCATCCACATGCTTCTTGGCTTTCTTGATATCTTCAATTTCTTGAAGGATACTCTGGTTGGTCATGTTCTGTTGCTCCATATAGGTTCATCTTCAATCACAACATAGAAACATCATTGTTATAAGTTACCGTAGAGGGCACAACAGGAGGTTTTGATCCTTGGAAGACTGCAGTCGGCTTGTTATTGGAATAGAAGATGATGAAGAAGGCATGCTTGATGAAGAAGACATGCTTGATGAAACAGCTTTTGATTGAGAAGCCATTGAAAAACAGAAAATGAATAAGGATTAAGTGAATGAAAAATAGAGATGAATGAGATGAAAATAATGATGATTAAAACAAGACTTGCCGCACGATGGGCGCCAAATTGTTTTGGTCAAAAAATAATAAAACCAAATTAGTTAAAGTTAGGTTATGCGTTTTAATGATAATGATGAACAATCTGTAAAATCGTAAAAAGAACACAAGAATTTATACGAGGAAAAGCCCTTGATCGAGATAAGATCGCTGGCATTAAAACCTCGGGTTCAATCGTTTATCAACGATTCTATTGAGGATAAAAATATAGGTTACAAATCGAGAGCTATGACTGCTAGTACAAAGTAGTGTGTGAGATAGCTAAAGTATTCAGCCGAGAGAGATAGAAGAGAATGTGAAATCACATGTGTGTGAGCTTAGACATAGCCTCATTATATATAGTTCAAACTAATTGAATTAAGCTCCTAAAAATATGCAAAATTCGTTGATCTTAGTTGACCACTATCTCAGCTCATTCCATAAATCCTTTGACCGAGATTAACGATGGACTAAGTCACTTAGCCGTTACCCGCATTGATACAAAAAACATGTGGAAAACAAAAGTTAGTTAATCGTTAGGTATCAGCATTAAGGATCCTCAATCCTTTGGACGCCAAGGATATTCGATTCAGTGTGTTAAGGATACCGTATCCAAGATAGCTAAAACCCAATCCCTAACACCTCTGAGCCTGAATAAGATTTTGCTAGCATAGAAAAGCATTTCCAAGATACCATTGCTGAGGTAAGGATCCAGAGCCTGGCTTTGTTGAAGAGTTCTTATAATAAGAATGTTAAGGAGCTATATTATAGCCTGATTGAGCTGAGGTCCATTATTGCTGCTAAATAGAAGGCTCTCTCCTTGTCTATCAAAGAGAAAAGGAGCTTAAAAGGGGAGCTTCATGCTGCTGAGACTTACCTACAGGAGGAGGTTTAGGCTGCTGAAACTCGGCTAAAGGAGGAAGTTCAGGTGCTACAGAAAAAGCAAAGATCTGTCCTGCTAAGTCTGTCCTTTAAATTAGGATAAAGATGTCTAAAAAAAACTGGTGATCCTAAGTTTGACAAATCTGCTTAGGATGTAGACTCTGGTGGACTTGGGCGAGCATGATGATGTTGAGGAGCTGTTGGCAGAAAAGGAGGACAAGGCAAGGTCGAGCAAGGGCAAAGAGGTGGTGGCTGAAGCAGGCGAGGAGGTTGCAGTGGGCGATGAAGATGTGTTGAAAGTTTGAGCCCACTTTTTATGTAAAACTTTTAGTATTTTGATTGCGTTTTAATCACAGAACAATGAATTTAGGATTAAGAATCCATGATCCTTTACACAATATGAAGGGTAGCGAAGGTGGATGCATCCTCTATTTTTGGGGATGGAGCCTTTGGTATCATTCTTTTTATTTTTTTGCACGTTAGTACCTACTAACATAAAATCATAGCCCAGGTGAATGGTCAACATTTTACTGGTGAAACCCAGGTTAAAACTTTTGGTAGTATTAATATATGACCTTAATACTTTATCCATATGTAGCATAAAATTATGTTTGTTATATTATTTGTAGAAAATGTTGTTGATGCAACAAATTATGTCCAAGTAAGGATTCATGATCCTTTTAAAACAATATTTTGAGCAGAAAGGAAAAATAATTGAAATAGAAGTCATACAAGGGAATCCTTTTTAGGATTAGGTTGCTTATGCTATGAAATACCCGACGATTTGTCAACTAATAACTAACTTACATGTTACAGAAGCGTGAATTTTATTTTAACATAAACTCGACTTAACAGTCACAGAAAACTATGTTTTTGACTTATGAATCAACATGTTTAAAACTCAACTTAAACCTTACTTAGAACATAAAGAAAGAAAGTTCCATCAATGAAAACAACCATGTGATTTAAGCGTCACGTAAAAACAATTATCTCAGTTATATAATCACCCAACTATCCTTCCACTAAAAGGGGTGTGTTTTGCCATTCATGAGCTCTTGATCCTCAAATCCATTTTCGGATCCTACATCGGCAACTTGGTGATCCAAGTTCGATTTCAACTCAACCTAAGGCAACACAACGCCAAAATATTAGTAATTAAATATACCAGCAATAAACTCCAACCAAAAGAAGATATATATAATTAAACATTCAATTGTTAAAAATTTGTTTTACACTTAAACACAACTCTATATTCGTGTTACACCCATATTATCTTCCCACATCAACTTATACACATAACCATTCATTTGAACCGGTAATTTGTTACAACAAATCAACGCATTGATTGCATTAGTAATAACAACCTTATTGTGACCCTTGGCATTAGATGTCATCATGAACTAGAAGACCTTACCATAGATGATAGCTATGGGTAATAGCATATTCACAAGAATAACATACCTTAATGGTTTATCATTCATTACATAGCAATCCTGATGAAGCATTCCATACAAATAGGATTTCTTCAATTTGAATCATATCAATCTAGATTTTTATAACTCTGTGCAACAATCAAACTTAGATAGCAGCTAAGTTATATAACACCTTATACATATCCAATAATCATCCATTTACTTCAACATATTCCACAAACCATATCATTAACAATAAAGTGTATTTACAAAGTAAGAATCCATCTCTATCAACATAGGATGAAAGAATACTTACCTTTAAATATACGGATCTTGTTACTTGCCTCTCCCTTGTCTTAATCTGTTCATTCCCAAGCTTAACCCACCTAGCTTTTTGCAAAATCAACTTAATATCATTAGGATACACAATGCATGATCAGATTAATTTAACACTCGTATCCACACAATGTAATTCCATGCCCATTATTCATCACAATCAAGCATCAATAATTAACTTGTTTGACCTATTAATACAACTACGTGCATTACTCTAGATACAAGTACTTTAGACTCTTTACTCACAATCTATTAAGTATAATTAATCCATCAAAAAGTTATATTTATGTGTAGACCAAGCGGTGTCCAATCATCCGTCTTTGGATAGTTTTATAAAAGCTTCATTTTCAGTGTTGCACTTTTGTACAGCAGCTGTTCACGACACATTTAAGCCTCTATAACAGCTTAATCTGCTTTCATTGTTCAAAGTTTTATTGTAGAAGTCTGAAAGAGCTTTCCAGGAATATATAATACACCTCTACCGTATTTTTCTACAATTTTATACAATTTTTCTAAGAACAAGACAAAAGCATAAAATGCTTCCATTCAACTTGCTGTTCTTTCTAGGAATCCACATTAACCTACTATTTTGACCCTCTTATAATTTAAATCAACTTTTTATGTTTAAATATGAAACAATGTATGTTCAAATGGCTTTCCAAGCATATAGGGTTTGTAAACACCGGATCTGTCTGTGATTTTATATGAATTCTTTAAAAACATGACAGCAACTAGAATTATTACCATTCAGCTTTACTCATCTTCATAAATTCGACCCAAAACTCATTCATGCATCTCTTTCTTCATGATTAGAGGTCAATTCAAATTACTAAACAAGTTAGACACAATGGGAGAAAATATCACCTACAAAAGCAACAATCCCTAGTTACAAACAAAACATCTTTGTTTATTTTCAACACTCAACAAGTTTGATCTCTACGTTATAATCATAAGCATTTTATCAAACACTATGTTTACATAACTTCTAAATCATACAACCATGTCCATATAAACTTCTTGAATCCATTAATCCATCTATGATCATCAACTTTGCCTTAAGCTTTTTGAGCATCCACTTGTGGGTGCAAATAACCATTTATAAGCTTAGACCACACAATTAAGCCCTGGATTTCAAAATCGCTATGGAATCCTCTTTGATTTTGCTCGATCGCCATCATCTGTTTGTTTTCTACTTTTGGTGACAAAGAGAGATCGTGAATGGCTTGATGACCCAAACTCCACAATCAGATGCTTTATTTGATTTCAATAGTTATATTTTTAGCCCTCATCTTTGTAATTCCTTACAAGAATGGCCAAATGTAACACCCTTTCTTTATTTTATAATCCCAATGTAACTTAACCTTCTTTTAGGGGCTTTTGACCGAATACTTATTTACATTTTATGTAAAAAAAATAGCTCCTTAAATTTGGGATGTTACAACTCTTCCCCCTTAAATTAGGTTTCGTCCATGAAACCAACCAATGGTGATTATGTAATGAAGTTATGTAACAGTCCCATCCACTGGATATATCAATTCACTTGCTTACCATCTTATATCCCATTAACTGAATAAGTTACAACGTACCTTAACCATTCCGAACGTCATTACCATAAGCATCGATGTATTAACCTGTTAACCACTTCATCAAGAAACACGGTCAACACATACACCTATTATACATTAATTCCGTACACGTAACGCGCAACTTATCATCACATTAATCATGATGGGTATTCAAGATCTTTCTCACATTTGTTTTAGTAATCATTTCCCTTACTCGTGGACTCATTCCTTTTTAGTTTGGAAAAACAAATTTCCAACCAATCTAAACCGAGAGATATCATGCTCACTTGATCATCACTTTTTTTTTTTTTACTTTTATCCACTTTAAGGCTTCATAACTTAATATAACATTCAACAAAACTGCCTCATGCCGGTATATTTTACTAATCATATCTTGTATCGAATTAATACATAAAAAATACCTCTCTTAAATAGATATAGCAATTAATAGAGTTTTTGCATCAACTTAACCAATTTCATAGGCTGATATGCACCTTTGACATCCAAAAGTCAAACTAACTCATAGCAAAAATCATGTTTCTAGATCATCATTTCCACTTCAACCTGTCTGGTTACAAACCTTCAATAGTTCATGCAAGTTTTATCATTAATATATTTTGATACATTCTACAATACATAGGTTATCAACACCTACTTTTACCCTTGTAAAATTTTTAATTATAACTACCCTCCATCACTTATTAGGTCATATTTAATCATGTAGTTCAACAAAATCATGAAACACAAAGTCAATACTTAAACTTTCAAAGAACGTTTATATCATTAACATCCCATTTATCCAAACTTATCAATCCATGCTATCATCCAAACTTATCAACAAACTTTCAATAGTTCATGCAAGTTTTATCATTAGTATATTTTGATACATGCTACAATACATAGGTTATCACCTACTTTTATCCTTGTATCATTTTAAATTATAACTATCCTCCATCACTTATTAGGTCGTATTTAATCCTGTAGTTCAACAAAATCAGGAATCACAAAGACAAAGCATGCAGAAACGTTCAAAAAGTTTATATCATTAGCATCTCATTCATCCAAACTTATCAATTCATGATATCATCTTAGTAATTCAGTGTCTCATATTATACTCATTTCTCATATGGGTTTAACCATGAGCCTTAGCATTTTATACACATCGAATCTACCCATTCTAGATTTCCACTTGCTTACCAACTTATATATCCTACAAATTAACAGAACATCACATCATATAAGTCTCTATATGGATTACATTATATTTTAGTTGCTTCAGCTTCACGACTACGCTACTCATGCATTCATAAGTTCAACGTCTTCTAAACCTACACATTTAGGTCATTCTTTTCAGTTCCATTACAATATCAGTATTAACCAAATCATCACATTCTATCAAGTTTCAACACTCATATCAGAATACATCTTTAGGGATTCTCATTAGCCATCTTGTCCCATTATTGTTAGCAACTTTTGAACAACTTTTCTATTATTTTACTAAGCCATCTTCCAACTTACACATATATACCGTCGGATGATTTCACAGGCATATTTTATTTCTATCAACATGATTATGGCCACTGCAAGATCATATTAGCACCATGTGTTTACCATTTCATTCGTGAGTTGAAAGGATCAACACATCGCCCAATTATGTTCTCGTTGTTATCATAAAAATGTCTTAAGTCAAAGTTAAATTTCGGATTACTTATTCTTGAACAATTCAACAACATCCCAACCATACCTAAGACCAACTATTAGTAATTTCTACATTTATACCAACTACAACGTACATCAAGTTTAAGCCTGTATTTCACATGGTATTTAAATCCACATAATGACTCATGTAACGACTCATTACGACATCATCAACTTACTATGGTTATAAACAACTTTTTAGCCTTCTAATAATTCACTAGTCATTTACAACTTAACATATCTTTACATTCAGCAGATATCATTATTGAATGGCATAATACGCGGCTTAATCCATTTACAACTACAAGGTCATTATAATCAACAAATATTATCCATGATTGGCTTATGTCCAACTTGATTCATTTCTAACTACGAGATCATTATCATCAACGTTCTCTTTAGGCCCAACTTGACCTGTTTATAACAACGAGGTCATTATCATTCATGACTGGCTTAATGCCCAACTTGACCCATTTACAACTACAAGATCTTTATCATTCATAATTGGCTTAGTGCCCAACTTGACCCGTTTAAAACTACGAGGTCTTTATCATTCATAATTGTCTTAATGCCCAACTTGACCCGTTTACAACCACGAGGTCATTATCATTCATAATTGGCTTAATGCCCAACTTGACCCGTTTAGAACTACGAGGTCATTATCATTCATAATTGGCTTAATGCCCAACTTGACCCGTTTAGAATTACGAGGTAATTATCATTCATAATTGGCTTAATGCTCAACTTGACCCGTTTACAACTACGAGGTCTGTCATTCTTAATTGGCTTAAAAGCCAACTTGACCCGTTTAAAACTACGAGGCCTTTATCATTTATAATTGGCTTACTGCCCAACTTGACCCGTTTACAACTATGAGGTCAGTATCATTCATAACTGGCTTAATGTCCAACTTGACCCGTTTACAACTACGAGGTCATACTCATTCATAATTGGTATATAAAAAAAATGAGTACTACCATACGTTCCACCACACTAACTTACGATTCACCACATGAACATGGTTATGATAATCATAATAGCACTTTATTATTGTACATTTATTACTACACTGGCCAAGTGTAGTAATCCACATACAATACATTTGTATTCTCAATATTACCATTTCCCATCCTAATTAGACACTTTTCTATTTACATGCCATAATCACACTATTATTCTTTGTATTGTCAACTTACAAATAATGTGGTTGGCCAGTTACTTATCAATAACAATAGGAATACCATTGTTTTACCGACAACATATATTAATAGTCAATTGAACATCATTGCTTGATTTATAGCAGTTACACTTTTAATGACAAAGCAGACACCTACAACACATAATAAGCATTATTCTTATCGTCAACAAACATACAACTTTCCTACATCATGCAACAACATGCCCACATTTAATTTAACACGATTCTTTAGCAACTCAGACTACATGCAACTACTTTTCAAGATTGTGTAACACACAATTCATTTATCATCAACTTTAAATACAATTATTCAAAATAAAACATACCTCGTATTGCTTATGCACCTTCGACGCACAACCACTATTTGTTTTCATATCTTGATAAGATTTGTTAAATGACTCCAAGATCCAACTACACAACAAACATAGATATTTTTAACTACTACCAACATACCTTGATCAAGGCTCGGCTGAACAAACATCCCTTTTCAAGAGTGCACGGTTTGGGTTCAAGCATATCTACACATACTCAAATCTCCCAAACTATGGCTTTGATACCAACTTGTAATACCCGTCGATTTTTCAACTAATAACTAACTTACACGTTGTAGAAGCGTGAATTTTTTTTAACATAAACTCGACATAACAGTCACAGAAAACTATGTTTTTGACTTATGAATCAACATGTTTAAAACTCAACTTAAACCTTACTTAGAATATAAAGAAAGAAAGTTCCATCAATGAAAACACCCATGTGATTTAAGCATCACGTCTAAACAATTATCTCAGTTATATAATCACCCAACTATCTTTCCACTAAAAGGGGTGTGTTTCGCCATTCATGAGCTCTTGATCCTCAAATCCATTTTTGGATCCTCCATCGGCAACTTGGTGATCCAAATTTGATTTCAACTCAACCTAAGGCAACACAACGCCAAAATATTAGTAATTAAATATACCAGCAATAAACTCCAACCAAAAGAAGAGATATATAAATAAACATTCAATTGTTAAAAATTTGTTTTACACTTAAACACAACTCTATAATCGTGTTAGAACCATATTATCTTCCCACACAAGCTTATACACATAACCATTCATTTGAACCGGTAATTTGTTATAACAAATCAACGCATTGATTGCATTAGTAATAACATCCTTACTATGACCCTTGGCATTAGATGTCATCATAAACTAGAAGACCTTACCATAGATGATAGCTATGCGTAATAGCATATTCACAAGAATAACACACCTTAATGGTTTATCATTCATTACTTAGCAATCCTGATGAAGCATTCCATACAACTAGGATTTCTTAAATTTGAATCATATCAATCTAGATTTTTATAACTCTGTGCAACAATCAAACTTAGATAGCAACAAAATTATATAACACCTTATACATATCCAATAATCATCCATTTACTTCAACATATTCCACAAACCATAACATTAACAATAAAGTGTATTTACTAAGTAAGAATCCATCTCTATCAACATAGGATGAAAGAATACTTACGTTTAAATGTACGGATCTTGTTACTTGCCTCTCCCTTGTCTTAATCTGTTGATTCCCAAGCTTAACCCACCTAGCTTTTTGCAAAATCAACTTAATATCATTAGGATACACAATGCACGATCAGATTAATATAACATTCGTATCCACACAGTGTAATTCCATGCCCATTATTCATCACAATCAAGCATCAATAATTAACCCGTTTGACCTATTAATACAACTACTTGCATTGCTCTAGATACAAGTACTTTAGACTCTTTACTCACAATTTATTAAGTATAATTAATCCATCAAAAAGTTATATTTATGTGTAGACCAAGCGGTGTCCAATCATCCGTCTTTGGACAGTTTTATAAAAACTTCATTTTCAGTGCTGCACTTTTGTACAGCAGCTGTTCACGACACATTTAAGCCTCTATAACAGCTTAATCTGCTTTCTATGCTCAAATTTTGATTGTAGAAGACTTAAAGAGCTTTCCAGGCATATATAATACACCTCTACCGGATTTTTCTACAATTTTATACAATTTTTCTAAGAACATGACAGAAGCATAAAATGCTTCCATTCAGCTTGTTGTTCTTTCTAGGTATCCAATTTAACCTACTATTTTGACCCTCTTACAATTTAAATCAACTTTTTATGTTTAAATATGAAACAAAGTATGTTCAAAGGGCTTTCCAAGCATATAGGGTTTGTAAACACCGGATCTGTCTGTGATTTTATATGAATTCTTTAAAAACATGACAACAACTAGAATTATTACCATTCAGCTTTACTCATCTTCATAAATTCGACCCAAAACTCATTCATGCATCACTTTCTTCATGATTAGAGGTCAATTCAAATTACTAAACAAGTTAGACACAATGGGAGAAAATATCACCTACAAAAGCAACAATCCCTAGTTACACATAAAACATCTTTGTTTATTTTCAACACTCAACATGTTTGATCTCTACGTTATAATCATAAGCATTTTATCAACTTTGAGAATTCATTAATCCATCTTGAATCAATTAAACTTCTTGAATCCATTAATCCATATATGATCATCAACTTTGAGAATTCAAACATCATGCAATCACTATTCATATTAATCCACCAACTATCAACCATCATAATTTATGATTAACACATGAGTCTTTAAGGTCTTTACAATTTTTCAACATCCATCCCCAAATACACATAAACATCATACAACTATGAAAGATTAAGCAATAGGATCATGAGTTAGGGTACTAGAAAATCCTACAACAAGGGTTGAACATGCACAACCATACACAACTTCTTTGTTTTCAACTAATTAAGAGTTAGGGTACTAGAAAATCCTGCCTTAAGCTTTTTGGGCATCCACTTATGGGTGCAAATAACCATTCATAAGCTTAGTCCACACAATTAAGCCCTGGATTTCAAAATCGCCATGGAATCCTCTTTGATTTTGCTCGAACTCCATCATCCGTTTGTTTTCTACTTTTGGTGACTAAGAGAGATCGTGAATGGGTTGATGACCCAAACTCCACAATCTGATGCTTTATTTGATTTCAATAGTTATATTTTTAGCCCTCATGTTTGTAATTCCTTACAAGAATGGCCAAATTTAACACCCTTTCTTTATTTTATAATCACAATTTAACTTAACCTTCTTTTAGGGGCTTTTGACCGAATACTTATTTTATAAACGTTAATCTGTATTCGATATGACCAGCATCAACATTTCAAACCGATAAAGATGATACTTCAATTTTATGTAAAAAAAATAACTCCTTAAATTTGGGATGTTACATGCTATAGGATAAAGAGAACAGATGTGATGTTCTAAATTCTAGGATCCTGGATCCTTAAAGATAGTTAAATCTTTAAACGATAATATAAACCTATTAGTATAACTTGGGATTTAGCCAAATAAACTGGGGTCAAGCCCATAGAACACAGGGACGAGCCCAAAATTTTACTATCATGAAAATATCAAAACCTTAGTTAGCATGAATATGCTAAAATCCTTAGAACGGAGGAATGATACTGGGGATTCATTCGCTCCTGGAGATAACCCAAATCTAAGTGACATGAAAATGTCAAAACCTTAGTTAGCATGAAAATGTTAAAAACCTTAGAACGTTGGTGTGGTACGTCTACCATATTACTTAAAGATCGTTCAGGCCAACAACAACGAAATTGTCAGCCAATAAATGTGGACTGGTCCTGCCGCCTTAAATCATATTTAGATATCGTGCACAACTAGTGGAGTGTCTAACCAAATTCGGAGAAAATTTGAAAACATTTTAAACCTTAGAAGGTATAAAATACCTTAAACATGGAAGAGAGGTGGCTAACCTCTTTAAGTGTCACATAAGCGTTTTATGCTTAAAACTTGATGAATACAGATGTTAAATAAATAAATAATAGGATAAGATGTTACATATAGGATCTTGGATCATGCAAGGATCCTTTATCCTGATTATATAAAATACTTTTTGAGGTGAATAACATTCCAAGATCTTGGTAGTTCGACTTTTTTCATGTAAGCAAGCAATATGCCCCCTTTCTAGCTTTTAATTCAATCAAATAAGGGCCTTCCCATTTTGGAGCTAATTTGCCATTTGCTAGATTGGTGGTATTTTGAAAGGCTTTCCTTAGTACCAAATCGCCTTTTGAAATTTTCTGATTTTGATTTTTTTTTGTATGTCCTAGCCCAGCCACTCTTTGTTGATAGTTAGTTATCCTGACCTTTGTTGATTCTCTTAGCTCATCAATAGTATCCAAATCCTAAATATGGGATTTATCATTTGAGTGAGGATCACAGATGCTTGTTCTGGCTGTGGTAACGATCATCTCCGTATGGATAATAGCTTATTCCCCAAATACCAAGGAAAATGGTGCCTGGCTAGTTGCATTTTTTGGAATCATTCTATCTGCCCAAAGGACATAAGCTAATTTTTCAGCCACCCTTCTTGGATCCTAGTTTCTTATTTAGGTTGTTGATGATGATTTTGTTGCTAGATTCTGCTTGACCATTAGCTTGAGGATGGACTAGAGTGTAGGTGATCATTTTAATGCCCCAGCTGTCACAAAAATTAGTAGTTCTTTTCTCAATACACATGGATCCATTATCACATACAATTTCAGATGGCATACCAAATCTATTTATAATATTTCTTTTTATAAAGGATATAACTTCCCTTTCTTTGACTTGGGCAAATGATTCAGCTTCAATTCATTTAGAGAAGTAATCATTCATGGCAATCATGAAGACTTTTCCTCCTGGTGCTTTTTGTAATTTGCCTACTATACACATGCCCTACTTTATAAATGGCCATAAAGGATAATAGGATAAAGTGGTTTAGCTGGTTGATGTAGGATAATGTTGTGTCTCTGGAAAGCATCACATTTCTTTGAGTAATTGATATCATCCTTCTTCAATGTGAGCAAAAAATAACATTTTCTAAGGATCCCTAAGTATAAGACTCTACCCCTTGTATGATTCCCACAATCTCCTTCATGGAATATGAGATAAACTCAGAAATTTATACGAGGAAAAGCCGTTGATCAATGGATGATCGCCGGTATAAAAACCTCAGATGGTGACAATCATTTTCCACCGATTATATTAAAGATAAAAATGATAAGTACAACTCCAGAACTATAGTAGCAAGTACAATTGTGTGTGAACAGAGAAAATAATTGTTGGACCTGAAATTTAGTCTAATATTATCAACACTGTCAAAGTCTACAAAAGTCAACGTCAACGGTCAAAGTCAACGCAAAAGTCAAGACGACGCGTTCGGGACGAAGATTAGAGACAAGACGTTGAAGACGTAAAAGATTACGGGTTTAATAGTTAATAAATATATTTTGTGTCAACAAAATATATTTAATTAAATTTATTCTTTTATGAGTTTTAATTGTATTTTCCTAATTGTCATGTTTTATTTTATAGTCTAGGGTCCAAAGTGTCATTAGTCCAAAGTGTCATTAGGCTATAAATAGTAAAGTGCAATTAGGGTTTTGTTAAGCTTGTATGAGCTAGAATTGGGGTCTTAACACATTTTGTAATATCTGATGCAATTCAATAGATCAAAGTGAGGTTTTATTGAGTGTTCTTCAATTATTCATCCATATTCTTCATATTTTTGTAACTTTGATCCAAATCTTCACAAAATTACTGATTCAAAGCCATTGTGCTCATGATTTGTGGTTTTTGAGGGTTTTTGAAAATATTGGGACCACAATATGGTATCAGAGCCATTGTGCTCATGATTTGTGGTTTTTGAGGGTTTTTGAGGGTTTTTGAAAATATTCATATTTCATCAATTCTGGATCTGATCTTGTGTGATTTGATATGAAATTGGGTTGAGATTTGCTTTCCTTTAGTGTTAGAATCAATCGAAATCATAGATCTATCATCATCATACAGATCTGTGATCTTGGTGTGATTTAGAGATATTTTTTTTAGGGTTTTTGGACAAAAGACTTAATCAATCAAATTGGATCTTATTTGCTGTTATTATGGACTGAATTTGATTTGGGATTAGTTTATTTCGTATTGTTTTTCAATCGAAATCATCAGATTATCATTTGGATCTGATTGGTGTTTTCTGTGGAATTGGGGTTTTCTGTTTGCTTGGAGAAGAAGGAGTTTCTGTTCATCTTGCGACACTAGTGTTCATACTGCGACACTAGTGGGGTTTGCGACATTACCATTTTTGTACTGTTTATCGTTGTTTGGCTGACTTGTATACTTTGTGAACGAAAGTTCACGACATTGTCCACGACATTGTGCTTGACACTGTGTACGACATTGTTCACGACACTTTGCTCGACATTGTAGACGGTATTGCTCCGACATTGTGAATATTGTACACCCGACATTAGCCTGAACGAAAGTTCAAACTGTGCGCTTACTTGCGACACTGACTTGTCTGCGACACTACTGTGTTTGCGACATTACTCTTCTGCGACACTGTAGTTCTTGCGACACTATTGTCTGATCAAAATGTCAATGTCTTTTACCCTAGCTGATCTGGAAAGTGGATCACCAAATAGACCACCGAAACTGATTAATGGAGATAACTTTGAAGATTGGAAGAGGAGGTTAAAAGCTTTTTATTTGTACAAAGATCATACTCAATGGGATTCAATCGTAAAAGGTCCCCATGTTCCGGTAACAACTGTAGGAGAAGCAACTGTCATGAACACAAATCCTGAAACATTTAATGAACGTGACAAAAAAACTTGTTGATCGTGATAACAAAGCTTTTAGGGCATTACACTGTGTTTAAGCTCAGAAATATATAATCGTTTTGGAGATCAGAAAACTGCAAAGGATTTGTACGATGCTCTCTGTGAGTTCTATGATGGAAACATCGATCTGCAGAAAGATAAGGGAGTTCAAGCACAAAAGGAGTTCAATTCTTTCATGGGACTGAGAAATGAGAAGATCACCGATCTCACAAATCGTTTTCTAACTGTCACAAGCAACTTGAAGAAATACGAGCAACTGACTACAGTAGAACAGGTGACAAAATTGTTGGATTCACTTCCTCCGGAATGGAGTTTACAGGTCAGATTGCTGAAACAAGAGAAGATGTTTACCGAATATAAGCTCATGGATGTTATTAACAAACTGAAATCTTTTGAGCTCGATATCATGAGAAGAGAATACAATCAGACTGTTTATCCACCAACAGACTCAGAACGCTGCTTTACTCTCTTCTACATTTGATCATTCAACAAACAACTCTGAGACTCTCTCATACATCTCAGGAAGTGGTCCATCAGAACAAAAGAATGTTGGAAAGGAACCTGTCACATCTCAAGTTCCTAATGATATGATGGCCTTGTTTGGAATGTTTGTAAACAGTTATGAAGCTTTAATCGCAGGAGATGTCAAGGGAAAAGGGATTACAATGGAGGATATGTTGCAAGTTGACCCAGATGATCTTGAAGAAGCAGATATACAGTGGCAAATGGCTATGTTAACTGTGAGAGCAAGACGTTTCATGGAGAGAACTGGAAAAAGAAACTTTGGTAATCAAAATGCAAAGGTTGGGTTCGACAAATCTAAACTCCGATGCTTCAATTGCAAACAACTCGGACATTTCAAGAGAGATTGCCCATCACCAGTTGTGTTTGAACCACCATCCCCTACCACAAGAAATGTTGTTACTATGGAAAGAGGAAATACCAGTAACACAAGAGAAACTGCTTTACTGACAAACTTTGATTGGAGTGCTGAGATTGCAGAAGTTCAGGAAGAAATTAACCATGCTCTTGTTGTTGAGACCATTCCGAATAATGAAAGGAAATCTAAATCAACTATCAATCAGACAACTGAAGAAGACAAAGGTGAGAAAAGTGTGAAATTTGAGAAAGTCGAAAAGGAGGAAGAAAGGAAGAAAAATACACCTGTCTGCAACTGTGACAAAGCCCTAGCAACTGAAAAGGTCATCATGGGCCTTCCTTATGAGGTAATTCAGGACATGTGCTCATCAGCATGTCGCGTTCGTCTCTTTGCTGTATTTAAAGCTAATCGTTTATTGTTAACAAACCAAGCAGAATTAACCACCATCAACTCTGATCTTAAAAAGAATGAAGCAAATTATTATGTAAAATTAAATGAGTCTTTGCAAGAAATAGATCATTTAAATAGAAAACTTCTTGAAAGGAATGTTGAGGTTAATCTGTTAGAGGAACGTGTCAAACTGGCTGAATTTGAAAGTAGTAAACTCCAATCTAAACTCGATAGATGGACCATTGCCGGAATGAAAAGAGAGGAGTTAAATCGTAGACAAAGAGGAGTTAAACTGGTATAGGATATGATGAGTCTTCTCATGTTTATCCTCCTCCGAGTACCTTTTGTTACTCTCCCATACCCAAACCCCATCCCACTAATGATTTAATTCCAGAAAATACTAATAGTTTATTTGCAGGTTTAGAAGGGATAAATCATCAGGAGGTTCGAGAGGAGTACAGATATGGTGCAACCATTGGTCTGGGATGTTCTAGTTCAAGCAGTAGTTTTAATTCCAAGAAGTCTAGTTTAGACATGAGTGTTAATTCAGATGTTTTGTTGAAGGATTCTAGTATTTCAAACATTAAACCGTCTGTATTAAACACTAATTCTGTTATGTCTGTTTCTATTGAGTGTAATGATGAACATGTTTCTGATATTAAACCTATTGATGCATTGCATGAAAAGAATTGTTTTGAAAAGTTTGTCTCAACACCTATACCGACGTATGTACCTATTCGTATATCTAAACCCGTTGAGACAAACAATCCTATGATTGATACAGGTGACAAAGCTAGCACTTCAAAGGGTAAGACTAAAGAAATGTACGTTTCTTTTAGTGATTCAGACAATAACACGTCTGACTGTGATGAGGAAATTGTATGTGATCCCATTCCTCCAGTTAAGACCGAAAGGTAATGTTTGAAATCACATTGCTTTCGCTGTGGAAAAGATACTCATGTTGTCAAAAATTGTCCGGAACTGGGTCGAAAGGGTGTTACTAAGTCTAGTTTTACAAATAGATTAAATAACTTTGTACATAATCATTTTTCTGTTTCTTTTTCTTTGTTCAAACCCACGTCTAACAAGGCATGGGTTCCTGTTTCTAATTAATCCTATTTTGTGTTTTGTCAGGAACGTCCGAGAAAGCCAAACAGTCTATGGCATGTAGATAGTGGATGTTCGCGACACATGACGGGTCTGAAAGATCTTCTTACTAATTTTCGCATAATAAATGGTGGGTATGTGGCATTCGCTAGTGACAAGAAAGGTGGTAAAATGGTTGGACAAGGAGAAGTATCAAACGGTTCTCTGACTCTGGAGAAAGTCAACTATGTCCCAGAATTACATTTCAATTTGCTGAGCGTTTCTCAAATTTGTGACAAGAATATTCAGGTCCTTTTCAAAGCTGATGAATGTCTAGTTCTGAAACCGAATTTCTCTGTTCCAGAAGATTTGATCATGATGCGTGCCCCTCGAAAGAACGACACCTATCTACTTGACATGAATTCAAGGGAGTCTTCTTCAACTGTCACATGTTTACTATCTAAGGCTTCATCCTCCGAAGCATTCTTATGGCATAGAAAACTGGGTCATGTTAATTTTACCAATATTAACAAATTGGTGAAACATAATCTTGTTCGTGGCTTACCTATCAAAGATTTTTCTGTGATCGAGAAGTGTATGGCTTGTGCCAAAGGCAAACAACATAAAAAGTCACATAAGTCTAAAGTGATAAATTCTATTTCTGACCCACTTGAATTGCTTCATGCAGATTTGTTTGGACCAATTAGTGTTAAAAGCATTGCTAAAAAATCCTATTGTTTGGTTGTGACTGACGATTTTTCCAGGTACTCATGGGTGAGTTTTCTAACAAACAAAGGAGAAACCGCAGGAGCTTTCAAGAGTTTGATACTGAAGATTGAAACCATCAGCGGAAAGAAAGTGAAGACGATCAGGAGCGATAATGGAACAGAATTCAGAAATCACATTTTTGACTCATTCTGTGAAGAGAAAGGGATCTTGAGGCAATACAGTGTTGTTCGAACACCTCAGCAAAATGGTGTGGCAGAACGAAAGAACCGAACTTTGATTGAAGCGGCAAGGACTATGTTGATTGAGTCGAAACTTCCAATAATCTTCTGGGCTGAAGCTGTTAACTGTGCATCCTATGTGTTGAATAGGGTGTTAATCGTTAAAGATAAAATGAAAACATCATATGAACTGTTTCACAAAAGGAAACCTTTGATAGATTTCTTTAGACCGTTCGGGTGCTCTTGTACTTTGCTGAATACACAAGCTCAAACAACAAAATTTGGTGTTGTCTCTGATGAGTGCTTCTTCGTTGGATACTCTTCCTCTCAGAAAGCTTATCGGGTTTACAACAGGAGAACCAAGATCGTTCAAGAGTCATTTTATGTTGATTGGCAGGAATCTAATACGCGCGATACTGGTTCTGAACCCACCTGGTTTTATGATGCCACAACTGTGTTTAACTCATTTAATTTACCAGTGTTCCTTGAAGAAGATGAGATCATTCCCATTCACCTTGACCCTACACCAGATTCCATCATCCTCCCATCATCCCCTACCTTCCCGCAACAACCATCATCTTTACCTGATATTGTTGTTCCTGCCGACTCTTTGCCATCATCCTCAACACCATCATCACCTGCCATTCATCCTCCAAGTTCTTCTGTCATCAATTCGATAAATGATTCGACTTCATCACCATCAAATGTCGTTACCACAAACTCTCTTTATAAGGAATTAAAGGATCATCCACATGACTTAGTCATTGGATCTATTTCAGATGGAGTTCGCACACGTCACCAATCAGGTTTAATCAATGAGTGCTTGTTTTCATGCTTTTTGTCTCAGACGGTTCCAAAGAATATTAATATGGCATTGCAAGATCCAAGCTGGGTGGAATCAATGCAGCTTGAACTTCAACAGTTCAGAAAGCTCAAAGTTTGGGAGCTGGTGGATCTTCCACCAAACAAATATCCAATCGGGACGAAGTGGGTGTATAAAAACAAACCTGATGACAGAGGAGTTGTGGTTCGTAATAAATCTCGATTAGTTGTTCAGGGTTTCGCACAAGAAGAAGGCATCGATTATACTGACGTTTTTGCTCCTGTTGCTCGCATCGAAGCCATACGAATCTTTCTTGCACATGCTGCACACAAAAATTTCAAAGTTTATCAAATGGATGTAAAGTGCGCATTCTTGTATGGTGATATCGATGAAGAAATATATGTTTGCCAACCTCCTGGTTTTGAGGATCCTGATTTTCCTGACAAAGTTTACAAGTTGGACAAATCACTGTATGGTTTACACCAAGCTCCACGAATCTGGTATGAGACGCTGACACAATACTTGTTGAGCAAAGGATTTACTAGAGGAACGATTGATATGACACTGTTCAAGAAAGTGATCGATGATGATATTCTTCTAGTTCAAGTGTATGTAGACGATATCATTTTCGGTTCGTCAAATGACGACTTGTGCAGAGAATTTGAGGAGGTTATGAAGGAAATATTTTAGATGAGCATGATGGGGGAGTTGTGCTTCTTTCTAGGTTTACAGGTTGTACAAAAACCCGATGGAATTCTTATTCACCAGGAGAAATATATTCAGGAGATTTTGGTCAAATTCAAGATGGACGATAGCTCTGCTGAACTATCTCCATTCACTGCACAGACATGTCTCACTCCTGACGAATCCGGGAAGTCCGTTGATGCACATCGTTACAGGTCAATGATTGGATCGTTAATGTACTTAACTGCAAGTCGTCCTGACATCGCTTTCGCCGTTGGATATTGTTTGAGGTATCAATCCAATCCAAAAGAGTCACACGAAAAAGCTGTGAAGCGTATATTTCGTTATCTAAAAGGAACTCCACGTCTCGGATTGTGGTATCCAAAAAGGGGAAGTTTTGATCTTCATGCATTTACTGATAGTGACTATGGGGGTTGCAAACTTGATCGAAAATCGGTTTCTGGTGGATGTCAGTATCTAGGGGAGTGTCTTGTTTCGTGGCAAAGCAAAAAACAGACCACCGTTTCTCTATCCACAGGCGAGGCTGAATACACGGCTGCATCCAGTTGCTGTTGTCAAGTCTTGTGGATACAACATCAAATGATGGATTATGGCTTCAATTTCTTACATACCCCGATCTTCTGCGATAATGAGGCAGCCATTGGCATTACCAAGAATCCGGTTCATCATACCCGAACAAAGCACATTGAAACACGCATTCATGCCATCCGTGACGCACAAGAAAAAGGGTTTATCAATATCATATCGATCGATACCAAAAATCAAAAGGCTGATTTATTCACTAAAACGTTTGATAAACCTCGCTTTTATGAATTAATCAACATGCTTGGCCTGCTTTCTTTCTAATTCTCTTTGATAAAAAAAAAATAAAAAAAATAAAAAAAAATAAAAAAAAATAAAAAACAAAAAAAAAGAAAAAAATCCTTTTATTTTACTTTTATTTTCTAAATATTGTCGGCCTTTCTTTTGTGCTTGATCTTGCATGTTCTACTGTTAAAAATTTTCTGTTTTGAAAAACTGGAAGTTTTGGGGGAGAAATAAAATAAATTTAATGACCATGCCTCATTTCATGTAATATTGTTTGTTTCTTGCAGGATTCAGATATGGATGACAGCGTCAGAAGGACAAAGGAGATTTGTACTGATATGTCAGTAGGCTCAGCTTGAATTCTATTAGACAGCAATTCTGTGATCCAACTAAATTCAATAAGAGCTTGGCAATAAGGATTATCTCCTTGACATGTTTGGCCTGCACAAAGTTACATGTCCTTGTCAGAAATGGGTTGAGAGTGTCAAATCTTTGCTTTGATTTTCCCTAAACATCCCAAATCACCCACACCCTAGCCCTGAATTGAGTTTCTAGTTAGCAAAACAAAATAAAAAGCTGCTAGTGTTGCTCTTCAGAAAAGCCTCTGAGTGAGTTACTTGTTAATTCCTCAGAACGTATTGAGTCAAAGTGCTTAACTCCTCTGCTATACGGAAGTATTGACCTGGAGTTGGTGGATCTTCTCTGCTATACGGAAGTATTGACCTGAAGATTCGCCGAGCATGCTCAAATGATTATCTCCTCTGTTATACGTCGGTATAGACCTGGAGCTCTAATCAGTTGAGTTTCCCAAATAATAAGTCGCAATGTTTTCAAATGAATCATTGTTGACAAGCTCCACTCCCAAAAATGCAAAAATGCAGAATGTCAAAAGAGGCTCATAAATTGATCAATATTCAAAATTTGATTCATGAAATTCAAGCAAAGTCAATCATATTGCTCTATAAACCCTGATGACAGGACAAGTTTCTTTACCAAGATGTCTGTGGGGACCGAGTTGCAAGAGTTTCTTCAAATCAAACCTAAAACATGATAAGACCATCACAGATTGTCTGTTGAAAGGAACAAGGCATGGGTTTAAATGGACAAACATATTGACAATCTAGCCAAGTCTTTGTCTCTCTGGATGGTTGCTCGAAATGCATTATCTGATATCCTTTCATGAAGTTTTCTGTTTTTATTTTATTTTATGTTTGGATTCTTGTGTCTTGTTGGTCGTGTGTACCTTTTGGGATGTGTTCTCTTTGTCTAAAATATTTGTGATCTTGTCGGACTCGTCCTCTTATTTCCGAATTTTTAAATTTTATTAGTTAAAAAAAAAATCCAAAAAGATTTTCATTTCAAATTTTTTTCAAGTCTTCCATATTATGCTATTAAAATGTTATCATTTTCACATGCATTTCACGGGAAATTGCACACACAACGGACACGGGTTCGTTTGTTTTCATACACAGATAAACACGGGTTTATTTATGTTAAATGAAATGATCTAATGAGAAATCTCGAGATTTTGTTTGTGAGTGTGTTACAGTTATTTGCTACAAATGATGGCCGATCATCAGTTTAGCAAAGCACCTGACCAGAGAACCTGTTCCTCAAAATTTGCAGAAGACACCGAGCTAGGAATCCTCCTCCTACATCTTCTGAAGCACTCAAGAAAAGATTGTTGGAAAACAGTTCTGGATTTTACAAAATGATGCACGCAAAATGGGGGAGCATACAATATGGGGGAGCTTATGAGATAAAGGATTTTCAGCAACATAATTTGACTTATCGGTGCTGAACACGATGCAAGACGTTGATAATAATAGACTATGGTGGAGTATTGTTGGACCTGAAATTTAGTCTAATATTATCAACACTGTCAAAGTCTACAAAAGTCAACGTCAACGGTCAAAGTCAACGCAAAAGTCAAGACGACGCGTTCGGGACGAAGATTAGAGACAAGACGTTGAAGACGTAAAAGATTACGGGTTTAATAGTTAATAAATATATTTTGTGTCAACAAAATATATTTAATTAAATTTAGTCTTTTATGAGTTTTAATTGTATTTTCCTAATTGTCATGTTTTATTTTATAGTCTAGGGTCCAAAGTGTCATTAGTCCAAAGTGTCATTAGGCTATAAATAGTAAAGTGCAATTAGGGTTTTGTTAAGCTTGTATGAGCTAGAATTGGGGTCTTAACACATTTTGTAATATCTGATGCAATTCAATAGATCAAAGTGAGGTTTTATTGAGTCAATTATTCATCAATATTCTTCATATTTTTGTAACTTTGATCCAAATCTTCACAAATTACTGATTCAAATCTGTTATTGGGACCAACAATAATCGAGATTTTAGAGTGTATTTTTGCCTTTGCCATAGCCTCTTAAATATAGTAAAAAGTTAGCTAGTAACTCCTAATTAATCTCCTACTTTTTATCCATGGCCCATTAAACGACTTTGACCATTATTCCAGCTAACTTGGTAACTTCTTTAACCGAAATATATGGTAGACTGAGTCTTCTAGCCATTACCTACATAAATAAACATAAAACATTCGGAGAACAAATGTTAGTTAATCAATAGTAATAAGCATCTAGGATCCTCAATCCTTTGAACGCTAAGGATTCTTGATATAACGTGTCCAGACTACTATATCCACGATGGCTAAAATCTAGCCCCTAACAACATATATATATATATAGTATATTTATATAAGTACAAGTTCTTTGTTGATAATGAGTGGTAATTTATTAAGCAGGTCGTGGTTAAGATCTAAGATTTTGTGTTTGCATTTTTGTACTTATTGCAACGCATTCAAAGGTGTGTTCCTTTGCACGTTTTTAAAACCTTTCAGGGAGAAAACATACAAACGTTTTTACTATGCCTCCGGGCTACGTATTATGCCTTCAAGCAACTCATTTTGATAAATAAGTTTCTATTGTCTAATGGCTTATTTTACTTATGACACCGGGTTGTCATAGACATTGAATATCAATGATAAACAAAGCTCTTGGTATTTTTTTTATTAAAGTCTAATAATGATATCATAAGTTTTGGAACATGAGTCTTAAATAGAAATGATAAAAGTAATAAAACCGAAACAGTAAATGCAATTGCCTTTATTATTTTAGCTAGATCCAAGGCAATCCTATGTCTTAGTAAAAGCTGCAAAATTACATCAAGCACCACCGGAAATATGTGAAAATAAAGTTAACTAATGAAAGCTAGTGAGTAAACCACAATTGATAAATAATAATATAGAAATCCGAGATCATCATAAATATTTTTCGCAATCTTACATGTGTAGCAATTTGGTAATTATCACTCAACCTGGACCCCTAGCATAGAATAGTACCCAACCACAATAGAATCCACAATTATTCGTTTAGCCTTTTATTATGAGAACCACTCATGTTTTGATTAAAGGTGACTTTTTAACCAACCGTCTTTACCGTATCGATATTTAAGTTTTCAATAATCAATTTAGCAACTTGGGGACATGGCATAGCATCAAGATTCATAGTATAGAAACATAGCATCATAGAATCACAACATAGTAAACATGGTATTAGAAAGTATGGGTTTAAATCACCTATCGATGTTGTACAGGCCAGTGGGTTTGTTAGACTATTAACGCTAACTTTGTACCGGCGGAAATACCAAGAAATAAAACACCTTTTAACTAACGCATAAGGTTGCATCAAGCCGCGGACAAGATTAACATATAGGGATGATCTATTTTGAAAATTAGAAACAAAATAGAAAGCATTGCTTTAGTAATAGTACACATATAGAAATTAATTTAAATAGAACTGAGGATCTTCCAAATATTAAAATCACCTAATTAAATGACAATCCTAACTTAGTAAAGCATATAGTAAAGAAAACTAGAATCTAAAGAAATTGAAATTCTAGGGTTTCAAATTTTGGATTTGGGGGTTTTTCGTTAAACGAAAATATAAACTTATTTATTAGAAACGATAGCAATAGTGAAAATAATTATTTTGATAAACGATAGAATCTATCCTATAATATTTTGGTAACCCAGGTTACACCATATCACGACAAGTGTCGCGACCACAATGCTCCTCACCTATTTTGCGGATCCGGGTTACACGGATCGGATCAGGAATGCTATACCCGTTTTATTACGAATCATATATAAATTGTGAAACCCATTTTTTTCACCTTATATCAAACATTCTAAAACCCTAGATTATCACTGTTGGTCCCATTAACACCTTTGAATCAGTAATTAGTGAAGATTTTGGATCAAATTGTAAAATATTGATGAACAAGATGAATAACACAATGAAAAACTCAGATTTGATCTTGTATTGACTACATCAGATTTACAAAGTTGGAAACCCCAATCAAAAGGCTCATTCAAGCCCCCTAAAACCTTAATTGTCATTTACTATTTATAGCCTAATGACATATTGGACTAATGACAATTAGGACCCTAAACTTAGACTAAAAGATGACAAATGTAAATAATACAAATAAAACCCTAATGTTTAGTCTAATATATATTTTGTCATAACAACAAAATATATATATTACATGAAATACTTAAAATGACGAAACTGATTAAATATATTTTGTTGACACAAAATATATTTATTAACAATAAAACTCCTTCGCCTTCAACGTCTTGTCTCTAATCTTCGTCCCGAACGCGTCGTCTTGACTTTTGCGTTGACTTTGATTGTTGACGTTGACTTTTGTTGACTTTGACTGTGTTGATAATATTAGACTACAATTCAGGTCCAACAATACTCCCCATAGTCTATTATTATCAACTTCTTGCATCGTGATCAGCACCGATAAGTCAATACAGTTGGATCTTCAATTTGGCGAGCATCAGCCTTAATTTCAGATCCAACAAAACTCCCCCAAGACTGATGCAAGCCAAATTTTGTTGCTGAAGATCCTTAATCTCACAAGCTCCCCCATATTGTGTGCTCCCCCATTTTGCGTGCATCATTTCGTAAAATCTGGAACGGCTTTCAAACTATCTTTTCTTGAGTGCTTCAGAAGATGTAGGAGGAGAATTCCTAGCTCGGTATCTTCTACAAACTTTGAGGAACAGGTTCTCTTGTATCTGTCTTGCTCAACTGATGATCAGCCATCACTTGCAGCAAATATTTGTAACACAATCACAAACAAAATCTCGAGATTTCTCATTAGATCATTTCATCAAACAAAATAAACCCGTGTTTATTTGTGTATGAAAACAAACGAACCCGTGTCCATTTGTGCGTGCAATTTCCCGTGAGATGCATGTGAAAATGATAAAAATTTAATAGCATAATATGGAAGACTTGAAAATAATTTGAAATGAAAATCTTTTTGGATATATATATATATATATATATATATATATATATATATATATATTTTTTTGTTTTGTTTTTTTTGGATATATATATATATATATATATTTTTGGATATATATATATATATATAATATGCTTGTTTGCCTCTGATTGTCTTGTTTTGATCTTGTTATTGGTTGTTGAGTAATATTGGACTATTACTTGGTTGAATCTAAGTGTGTTTGTTGTCTTACAAATCATTATAGCACTGAAATCTCGATCCAGATGGACCAACAATATGGTATCAGAGCCTAAATTAAGATCTATCTTGAATCAGATGTGAAGATTTATTATTGATTTTGATGATTTTAAATGGGTTTTGATAAAAACTCATCACCAATGCTCAAAAGAATCTCCACACCAACAACTAATCAGCCCTTTTACCTGTACAAACCACAATCCCTAAATTCGATCACTCCTTCAAATCCCTAAACCGATCACTCCTTCACACTCAACCCTCTGATCACAAATTCAATTCTGTCACCCAGCACAAACACAAATCACAATCTCAATTTCACCATCACAACCGGTTACCAACTTCAACTCTGGTCTCCCCTTCAAAACACGATTACACAGGGCCTTTCTTGTACGAATTCAAGAACAGAAACACGAATTGATGTCATTTTGAACGGGAGCTGTTGTGAGATTGTTAGGACTGTCTATTGGAAATGATTTAGAAATTCCACAAGACTGCCCGACTGTGGCTGCTAGATTAATTTGTTGTTCTTTGTGGGCTGTTGTTGTAGGTTTATTGGAACTAGTGGATGTAGAACAATTAATTGGTTTTTGTGGCTGCTTGAATAAGTACAGGGCTGCTTTTGGTTAATATGCGGGCTGCACTAGTTTGAATTGTTAAGAAGTAGTGCAAGTGCAGTAAACTGATTATGTGAATGTGCAGAGATTTGCAAGGCTGCAGTTGGTTCTGGTGTGCAAAGTGAATGACGAGTTGAGACTGCAAAGGCTGCAAGAGCGGCAAATGAATGATTAAATGTTTGAGGTTAAATGGCTATGGTTACAAGTTGATTTTGATTGTGATAAAGGGCTGTGAACTGTGAGTGGTTTGAGCGCTGCAAGAAGCGATTAATCGGGTGGTTTGGGCTGCTGTTTAGTGGTGGTTACGATGCTTAAATGTTGCAGAAACACAACTGATTTAGCTGCTGAAACACACTAGTTTGCTGCGAAAAATTGTTTGCTGATTGCCTACTGTTTGGGCTGTTATTTGGGCTGTTTTCCAGCTTAAATAACTGTTGTTTGGCAGCTAAAACGCTTCTCATAAACTTACTGGGCTGCTGGTTAAGAGCTGTTTTGGGCTGCCCTAAACTTGTTTGATGTTGAGGGCTGATTTATGATGTTGTTTGATGTTTGAGGCTGCACAAAGAGTTGTTTGGGGTTGTTTTTATTAAGGTTTCGCAGGCTGTGGATGATGGGTTTATGACGCGATGCTGGGCTGAAAACAGAGTTGTTTTGAGGCTGATTTGGTTAGTGCAGGGGCTGCACCATAATGGTTAACGATTTGTGCATCTAGCTTCTGTTGTGAATGAGATTTAGGTGCTGCAAATGAATGAGAACTAAATGTGCAACTTGTATGAAGCGATGGAGCTGCTGCAGTTTGTTAATGAGCGAATGATTTGGGGCTGTTTTGGTTTGTTGAGGGGATGAATTGTTATGGTTTGAGACAGCTTCTGTTCTTGTTCAATTCAGATCGAAAGTAATTGTTCAGTTCATGAATGGATACAACTGTGGTTTTGTGAAGTGTGGATTACATGGGCACATCAATGGTTAAAGGGGCGCAGCACAAGTTCAAGGGGCGCAATGTGGTTATGGGAGGTGAAGATAAGTGGCTAAATGTGGATGTTAGTGAATGAGAATGTGGTTTCAAAATGGTTAGTGGGTTAGTTCATTTAGGCCGGATCTTTATAAGTTTTATCTTTGGGCTAAAATTAAAAGATGGAGAAGTTTACAAGTAGGGGGAGTTAATGGATCAATCTTTGCCTACAATGTCGAAAAGCTTCAATAAAGGGGGAGATATAGAAGATCACTCATTTGTTGACTTTGACCGGAGCTGAACTCAATTGAGGATGTTGATAATGATAGACTAAGGGGGAGTATTGTTGGGTCTGAAAATGATAGTCTATATTATCAATGTAGTCAAAGTCACCAAAAGTCAATGTCATGATTAAAGTCAAATGAAGAGTTCAAGACGAAGAAGACATTAAAGATAGATCGTGACTAGGAGCATTATTGTAAAGAATATATTTTGTGTCAACAAAATATATTTAATCAAGTTGTAGTCACATTTTAGGTTTATTTGTATTTTTCCTAATTAAACTAAGTCTAGGGGGTTAATATGTAATTAAGTGGATTGAACATTCACTATATATAGATTAGTTTGATTAGGGTTTAGGTGCTTGAAACATAGCCTAGAATTGGGAGTCTACCATGTAAACAACACCATATGCAATTCTAATGGATCAAAATGAGGAATTTCATTGTGTTCTTGATTGTTCTTGCATGTTCATCACGATTTATGTCATTTTGATCCAAAATCTTCACAATGTCCATTGATTCAAGTGTTTGTGGACCTACAATTTGGTATCAGACCCTTAGTGCTCTTGATTGTTTGATCATTGAGATTTTTGTGAAGTTTTTGGGGTTTTTGTGTCAAAACACTGTTTGATTCATTTCGGGACTGTTTATTGTGTTTCTGTGTTGGAATTTGCTTTGGGTTTGTCATATTTGGTAATAGGAAGCTACAGAAACAAACGGATTTTAAATTGGTTGTGTTTTGAAGCTGTTTTGGTTGATTTTGGACTGAAACTGTTTTTCCCGTAAGTCAGCGAATCTATATGTTCATCCAGCGAAACTAGATGTTCATCTAGCGAATCTAGTGTATCTTTGTGATTTGGGAATTTCTGCTTCTGACTAGCGAATCTATAAAATTTTTTGAACGAAAGTTCACCTGTTTGGTTCTATGAGCAAGAGAACCTACCAGAGAACCTGCCAGATAAACTGCCAGAGAACCTACGAGCGAACCTGCGAGAGAACCTAATTTCCAACGAGCGAACCTACGAGCGAACCTACGAGCGAACCTGCGAGAGAACCTACGAGCGAACCTGCGAGAGAACCTACGAGCGAACCTGCGAGAGAACCTACCAGCGAACCTACCAGAGAACCTATGAGAGAACCTAATTTCCAAAAATAAAAAAAATGGATAGAAAAGCTCGGGCTGAAAATGAGTTCAATTCATTTGTTGGATTCAAGCATGAAAATCTGACTGATATAACGAATCGCTTTCTATCTGTGTCAAGCAATCTTAAAAAATATGATGAAAAATTGGGAAATCATGAGCAAGTGACAAAGCTTTTGGATTCTCATCCTCTTCAATGGAGTCTTCAGATTAAGAAGCTGAAACAAGAAAGAAATTTCTTTGACTTTAAACTAATGGACGTGATAAACAAGTTGAAGTCATTTGATCTGGACGTAAAGAGAAGAGAATACAATCAATCCTTGATGCTTCCCAATGTCTCTCCTCAGAATGCTGCACTGATTACATCCGCTGCAAACTCACCTGGTGCGGTCTCTGGAGGATCATCAAGTTATGGGTCTGACAAATCTGGTGGTGGTTCCATAAGTGTAGGTGCTGGCTCAAATGCATCTGTTATCACTCAGATTCCATTTGACACTACGGTTGTATCTGGAATGCTTGTTCAAGATCATGAAGCTTTGATTGCTGAAGCAGTTAAAGAATTTGTTCTCAATGACAATTACATTGATTGTTTTGATCCTTTTAAATAGTTTTATGGTGAAGAGGTTGAGAATGTTAAAGTGATTGATGAGGTTGAAGAGGGAATGAATACTGGAAAGGTTGCTGAGGCTAGTTTAATTAAAGAGGTTGCTAAGGATGGTTTGACGGAAGAGAGGAAGGATGCTGGAAAAGTTGCTGAGATGGTGATTGATATGGGAAAAGATCAGGAAGAAGTTGTTCATTTTGGATTTGTATGTGAAGCTGTTGCTGAAAAGGAAGAGAAGGTCACAGTCAATTTTGGTAATGGGGCAGAAAATACTGGTACCGATGCTGACAATGTTATGGAATCAAAGTTTGACATAGAAGCCATGATTGAACAGGCCAAACATGAAGCTGTGAATGAATACAAGAGGAACACTCCTTATTGCCAGTGTGATCGCGCTCTTGCTGCCGAAAAACTAGTAATTGGTCTTCCTTACGATGTTATTGAGGATATGTGTTCATTTGCATGCAAAATTCGTTTGATTGGCATATACAAAGCTAATAAATTATTAATGTCAAATGCAAACGAATTGAAGAAAATTAACAAAGAGCTAAAAGAGAACGAATCAAAATTTTTTGTTAAATTGAGAGAGGCTTTAAAAGAAAACGAACATTTGAAAACATCTCTTTTGGAAAAGAATTGTGAGATAAACTATTTAACTGAGCAAGTCACTCTTGCTGAATTTGAGACCAGAAAAGTTAAAAACAAACTAGAACAATGGACAATTTCCAGTATGAAAAGGGAGGAACTCTGTAAGAAAAAACGGGGGGCCAGAGTTAAGACAGGTTTGGGTTATAACAATGATGCATATGCGTATCCCCCACCTAGTACCTTCTGTTATTCTCCAACACCAATTCCTCATCCTTCAAATGAGTTGATACAAGAGATTATACAGAATGATACTAACAGCTCTATTGCAGGTTTAAGTGGTGTAAATCTTACAGAGGTGTGAGAGGATTATGCTTATGATGGAAGTAGTGGTTTTGGAAGTTCTAGTAACCCCGGCTTTGATTCAAAGAAGTCTGTTGAAGACAATAGATTAATTAATTTTGTTTCTAGTCATGTGTTACATTCAGACAATTTTATTTGTAATAGTAATTTAGGATGCTCTACTTCAAACTCTAGTAACTTGAATGATGATTTCATTGGAAATATTTGTGGAAATGACAAAACAGAACTTTCAGGTCATGCCTCTGAAAGTCAAACCAAAACAAATTGTTTTCAAAAATTCTTTTCTCAACAAATTCCATCTTTCACACCTGTGAGGATTTCAAAACCTAAAGACAAGGAATCATCTTTTTCATCCATGAATCTTAAATCAGAATCTGATAAGGTAAAAGTCACAACAGGTAAAAGTCAAAAGAGCCTTATGACTATTATCTGATTGTGATGAAGAGATAGAAATAGATATCATTCTTGTTTCTAAATTTTCCAAAGTTGGTTTGAATTCTCATTGCTTTAAATGTGGAAATCATGATCATACGGTCAAGCAATGCCCTGAGCAAGTTGAAAAAAGTTCAAAGCATAGATCTTTAGGAAGAAGATTGAATACTTTTGTAAATAATTTTTTCAGTAAATCTTCTACAGTTCAAAGACCTAAGTACACTAAGGCTTGGGTCCCGATTTCAAAAGTCTAATTAGTCTAACTTTGTAAATATGTAAATATTTTTTTATTTCTTTTATTTCCTTCCTTGAGAATCCGTGGGTCACATATTTCCTCGTTCCTTCTTTTTTATTTTATTTTACTTTGTTTTATTTCTTCTCTTTCTTCTGTATATATATATATTTAGAAAATCCGCAAAACAAAAAAAAATTTCTTATTAGATAGCTATAATATAGAAATTTTGGGGGAGATATTAAAGATTAACTACTTATAGTTTTTCAAATTTTGCTATTTCAGGATCCCCGTTTTGATTGGTGTTGAAGAGACGTTGAAGGAGGTCAGAAATATTGTGTTTGGGATATGTTAGATAGGCTCAGCCCGAAAACAAAGTAAACAGTGATTGTGCAGCCAAACATAACGTTCAAGAACTCGACAATAAGGATTATCCCCTTGACATGATTGGCCTGCACAAAGATACAAGTCCTGTCAAAAATGGGTTGAGAGCGTCAAATCTTTGCCTTAATTTCCCCAAATATCCCAAATCACCCTCACCCTAGCCCTGAATTGAGTTTCTAGTTAGCAAAACAAAATAAAAAACTGCTAGTGTTGCTCTTCAGAAAAACCCCTGAGTGAGTTACTTGTTAACTCCTCAGAATGTATTGAGTCAAAGTGCTTAACTCCTATGCTATACGGAAGTATTGACCTGGAGTTGGTGGATCTTCTCTGCTATACGGAAGTATTGACCTGAAGATTCACCGAGCATGCTCAAATGTTTATCTCCTCTGTTATACGTCAGTATAGACCTGGAGCTCTAACAATTTGAGTTTCCCAAATAATAAGTCGCAATGTGTTCAAAAGAATCATTGTTGACAAGCTCCACTCCCAAACATGCAAAAATTGAAGAAAGTCAAAAGAGGCTCATGAATTGATCAATATTCAAGATTTGATACAAGAAATTCAAGCAAAGTCAACCATATTGCTCAATAAACCCTGCTGATAGGACAAGTTCTTTTTACCTAGATGTCTGTGGGGACCGAGTTGCCTGAGCTTCTTCAATCAAACCAAAACATGATAAATGAAGCTGCTGATCTCTTGTTGAAAGGACTAAGGCATGGGTTTAAATGGACAAACATATCTTCAATCCCGTCAATCTACGATTCTCCCGATTCTGCTCGGAAAAACATCAAGAAAAATATATATATCCTTCTTTTGTTTTAAATTTTAGTTTTACTTTCATTTTTATTTCTTTTTTCATTTTATGTCTATATTTTATGTCTTCATTTAAGTTCTTGTTTTTTAGCGTTAAAATTGTGGGGCGTTTCAAAGATTTTTAAAGGAAATCAAAATTACAAAAAAAAAACCAAAAATATTTTAATTTTTCTTTAAATTCTTCAATCCAGCGAACTTGCAGCGAATCTACATGTTCGTCCGGACCTGGTTTAAGTCTTTTCGACTTTCTTTTGACCTAATGTTCCGAGCGAACCTGAGATTCGTCCTGTTGTTTTTCAGCGAACCTAGGGCTTTATATATATGTTGTTCTGCGAAACCATTTAACATATTCTCTTGCACTGTAACCGGTTCATTTCAAAATTTTCAAGTTCGAATCTCGCTTAAGGCTTTTCATTACAAATTGAATTGTTTTAATTCCTCCAGGTATGTAAACGCAAGTGTATTTGAGGTTGCGATTAGAAGGGCTGCAGAAGATAACTTCACGGAATTTGGGTACCAAAAGTCGATAAGGAAGAGCTCAAAGAAAGATAAGCACTGGGTGTCGTGGAAGGGAAAGGTGAAGCTGAAGTTGGCTGCTCCAAAGATTATGAACAAAGTGAGAGTTCCAGATACTCAGCCACAAAGATTGCAAGAGTTTGTGAAGCGGTTTATATGATAACAGCACTGGTGAAGCGGTAATCAGGTTAAAGGGTGAAGATCGTTCGGAGATCCAATTATTTTACCCTATGGAGATCTTCTCCTTTTGTGACGAAGATTTGAAAGTTTTATGTGAGGCCGATATCAAGCACGGGGCTGGAGACGATACAAGGGCTGAAGCGAACTTGTTCGTGAAAGTCGCTAACAAAGCCCGAGGTGTACGTGCTGAGCTGAAGAAGGTAAATGCTAGGTTGAGGATAACTGAAGAACAGAGAATGGATATGGATGACCTTTCGAAACAGTTAGATAAATCGATCGAGAAGAGGTTTGAGAAACCGAGTGTGGTTGAATTGGATGTGATCGGTGTGGAGCAGACTGAAGAAGTACATGCGGAAACCATTGTTCTTGATGTGCCTGATACAGTTGACACCGAAGCTGAGTTTGTGGAGTCGTTCTTGGTATTTAGTGAAGATGATGAGGCCGGATCTGAAGATGTGACTAATCCATTGGCCGGGATTGAATCGAGGGCAGGAGCGTTTATCGAGCAATTTTGAAGCCGAAAAAGACGGAGCTAAAACAGAAGACTTCCCTGGGTGAGGTCCAACCTAGGGGGAGTATTGATAGTCATGTATAGGTCGGACTCACCGGCATGTTGGTGTTATATGTTTTTGTTTAATACTTTGTTGTTTACTGTCTAGCGAACCTACGGGCGAATCTATAGATTCACCCGGAAGCTTAGAATAGTTTTGTTTATTGTTCTGTTTTGGCGACCGGGCGAACCTATTTTGTGCCCGGCGAAGCTATTTGGTTCGCTTGATAGATTCGCTGACAGCGAATCTATCAGCGAATCTATAGCTGAACTATATATTGTAATGTTTTCTCATTGCAATACAACTTTGGCATAATTCTATCAAACCCTAAATTGTGTGTGTGACGGCTGGAGGTGCTAGGAGCATATTTTCATTATCATTGTAGCTTGTTTGCCTCTGATTGTCTTGTTTTGATCTTGTTATTGGTTGTTGAGTAATATTGGACTATTATTTGGTTGAATCTAAGTGTGTTTGTTGTCTTACAAATCATTATAGCACTGAAATCTCGATCCAGATGGACCAACAATCACTGGCTGCTCCTTCCTCCTTATCGCGACATTGTTCATCATCGATTCTCATCTTCATCATCAATTCTCATCTTCATCATCTTCCCTGTTATCTCATATAGACAAGGTATGTTTACCATTGAAAGATAACAAACGTTTCATCATCAATTCTCATCTTCATCGTTGTAGGGTTATATCGATTATGTATTTTCAATTATTGATCCTGTTGTTGTAGGGTTTGTTCGATTTAGGGTTTTGTTTGTCATCTTCACTGTAGGGTTATCAATCGAATTTCGAATCGGTTTTGGAAGATTCAATTTGCACATTTTCGTGGGGTTTGACATGGTATTTAAGACCATCTATAGATTTTATCGAGGTTTTATTTGAAATTTGTGTTCCATTTATCAAAGAAGGTTAGATTTAACATTCTAATACAACCAATTATGTTTTTAATAATCTTACAGGAAACGCTTGATTGATGATTTTGTTACATGCCCATATGAAGGTATTTGTTCAATTCAACTACTTTCTTGATTGTGGATACCAAATAATTAATTTAACGTATATAATGGCTTTTGATTTAATTTTAGTTTCATTAGCAGTTACTAGGTTCATGTGTTCTTTGCAGCAATATAAACCTTGACAACAACACATTTAATTCAATTTCATACAATCTGTGTGTTGCTATTTGTAATTCTCATAGAGAAGTTTGATTATTAAGTGGTTAAAATCATTCATATTTGAATGTTTTGATACAGTAATTGGATGCTAATCTAGCATTTGAGCTGCAAGTTGATTGTCTTCACCAGATGACAACGAAGCATGGTTGTGTTCATAATGAACTATAATTGTGATGTGGTATTGAGATATGCAACTATCATATAAGTCAAAAAGAGTTAGGGGTACCTCTCAACTAACTGACTTAATATTTAATATAACTTTCTTTCAATTTGATTGGAATGTCTGGTTCCAAGTTCTGACATATTTTGTATTTTAATGATTTACATACTTGTGTAAAAAACCTAATCTTAAGCTGATTTGAACACATTTTTACATTGAATATGTTTCGTTTGCTATGCAGGTAACTCTAAATTTCAAATTCTAAGAACCATAACCCTTTATTCAATTGCTTCTGATTTTGTGGGCTTCAAGTAGTACATGGAGGTATAAATACACCTGCAGATGTTGCAATGTTGATTTGTTGTGTTGTGTTGGATTATTTGTAGGCTCTAAATATTTCAATTTTTCAGAATTTCAGATCCTTAGAAACACGTTCGAACAATCGTGCAACCTGTTAGCCACATATATACTTCCATAACTTCTTCAGGGATGTTTTTCCATTTAGGCTCTTGGTGGAGAGGGGTATGCTCCGAGGGTGTCGAGGTACTCATTGTGTATGGTGAAGGTGGACTGGTGGTTTGATGGTCCATCTTCGGGTTCGAGGTGCCCTTTAAATAGGCGTCTAGCTTCGTTGAGAAGCCTTGTTGGATATCTTGAACAGTGATGGATGGATTCTCCATTACCAGTATCCTGTTGTTGATTTGAGTTGCCTTTGGGCCCTTTCGTCTCTCAAGGGGTTGATGATCTTGAGACGTGTTGGGTTTGTGTCCACGTATCTTTTTCCGATATGACCCGACTGCTTTTTTCTGCGGGATTCGTTTCTCCACTGTTGGAGGATTCTTCAAAGTGGGTGATGCAGTAGCAGTGTTCGGTCTTATCTTGCAAGTGGGTTTCGTGTCAGCATTGTCTTCTTTTTTGTGAGTGGGCTCTTTCTTTTTTAAAGCTGACATATTCTCCCTAGTGGGCAAGGTTACTGTAGGGAGGGAATCTTGAACGTGGTATGTTGGTCTTAGCTGTCTGGTGGTGTGTGGGACCGACTTTCTTTGTGACATGTTTTTCCGATTGCTGTTTTTCCGGCAAGGAATGCTGTCAGCCATGTAGATAGTCATTAGACCGGTGTCTGAGTCAGATTGCTCGTCTGAACTGTCATCTGAGCTTGAACCATAGAAGATAGAACAGATTGTATTTTCTCCTGGTTCATCTTCTAGAGAGTATAACGACTCTATGTCAGAGACGTCAACTGGCTCTATCTTGTTGATTGCTTCAACAAGGGCTTGGGTCTTTCTTCTGTCTTTGCAATTTTTTGCAAAGTGGCCCTGTTTGTTGCATACATAGCATCGGTCAGTGTTCCGGCCTCGATTTGGCTTCTTGCTCAAGAATTTCCAGTTCTTCTTGGGTCTGAATCGTTTCTCAGCTTTCCTTGAGGTGTTTAAACCTTTAAGGATTTTAGACCCTTTTGGACAGCTACATGCAGACTCTTTTTTGCATCCGATTTTTAGATGTTTGTCACTTCAAGCTGAGCCTAGGCGCCTTCCCTTTTTTTAAAACTCGGCTAAGAATCGCTGCTGGTTACACAGTTTGGTTAGAGCATTTATGATCAATTGGTAGAGGCCTCCTAGCGAGACATTGGCTACCATTTGATTTTTGTTTTCTAACATCCTGTACGCTTCATTAGTCAGCGACTCTGGGAATGAGTTGAGAAAGACTTGCTTGAGGTTCACATCATCGATGCCGTTCAGGCAATAGAACCTTTCAGACATTCGATTGTAGTGCTTTTCAAGGTCTTTCTGTTTGAAAGAACAACATTTCATTTTTAAGAACTCATCCCTAGCTCGTATCTTATATTCAATAGGATTTCCAACAAATTCAAGTTGGATTTCTCTTATGAATGCTTCTGGAGCCTGGCATTGAAGGAGTTGGAGATGTCGGTATTCTCCAAGGCTAAGATACCAATCTCTGAGTCTTCCTTGGCATCTTGCTAGAAACCTTTTGATGACCATGGCAATGTCATAGTATTAGAGTTCTGCTTCACACCATGTTAGCATTTCAATACTTCTATCAAGCCATTTTGATGGTGGGATGTCATCAAAGGTGAATTTGATCTTCGAGTCTGTGACTGGATGTTGC
The DNA here is from genome assembly GCA_030867185.1 of Tagetes erecta. NCBI lineage: Eukaryota > Viridiplantae > Streptophyta > Magnoliopsida > Asterales > Asteraceae > Tagetes > Tagetes erecta. The sequence continues at coordinate 2,153,144 of CM061486.1, read as the reverse complement.
TGTTGGCTTCCACTTTGAGCCGCGTGGTTTGAGGCATTATCATCATTTTCATTTACTTCGGAATGAAAATCATACCTCTCAGTGCGTTCTGGTTCAGTCATGAAGAGGTGCTCAAATTCTTCTGTTGGGCTTACGTCTTCGTATGACTTTGGCGTGGAATCTTCTGAACATAGGTCAGACTCGTAATCTGATTGTGTTGTGATGACCGGTGCCATAGTCGGCACATTTTGGTTGTCTTTGCTCATAGCATGTAAGAATGAGGAGATGGGGTTATCTTTTCCCTTTCCTATGGCTTTAGAGGAAGCCATCATCATGCTATCATCAGCAACCTTCTTGCTCGTTGATGGATCTTGTGGTTTGCTTGTAGATGGTTTCTGATTTGAGCTGTCAGATGTCATGGACGTTGCAGGAGATGACCTTTGTTTCCTTGCTTTGATCTTTGCCTGCTCACTTGACCATAATCGTAAAGACGGTGAGTCTTCAGGATATGATGAAATTTGCAGTGGTTGAGGATCAAAGGCTGCTCTCACAAATGGTGAGGAGGGTAGTCTCCATGGATCATCTGCTAGTGTTGAGATTCTCTGCTACTTGTGTTGTCTTTCCAGATCTGCAAGTTGTGCTTTTAGGAACTTCATTTCAGCTTCCTTCTCAGTCTGGGCAACGCTTCTTGTGCTTACCATGCCTGGGTTGTTGTAAGCCATCTGAAGTAATTCATTATGAATACCAAGAATTTTATTCTTGATTTCATAGATGATTCCTTCAAGTCCAGTCATCCTGTTGGACAGGGCTGCTTGGGACTTTAAGAGATCCTTTTGCTTTGCAATGATGGATCTAAGAGCGTTGTTTTGAGCAACAGCGTTTTCACTTTGCCAGTTCAAAGTGGCTTCAGCAGGGGTAACCTGGTGTTGGACACCATTTGCACCTATGGTGGTTGGATTCTCAATCTTCCAACTATGTCGGGCCTTTTGCTGGACATTCTCAAAGGTGGATAAAGGTGGGAATTCGGTGTGGTAATTTTGGGGTGAGGGTGCTGGTGTAAGGGTGAAACATTCTTTGGGTGGTGTGGGTGGATGTTTCAGTGGTGGAGGAGGTGATGGTTTTGGTGGTTTAGGTTTGGGTTTTGAATCACCATACAGGACATAGTAGTCAAACTTTCCTGATGGTTCACCTAGAAGACCAACTGTTGGGTCTCCAGCTTCATACCTCTGTTTGAGAGTAAACTGGGAACCTTTCTTCTTTCTCTGGTTGTCTTCTTCTTCTTCATACTCTAGCTTATATGCCTCATCAAGGCAATCTTGACAATCACATGCATCGAAAGGATTATGTGGTGTCTGTGCTGGAGCTTCTACCGGTTGCATCATATGCATCGAGGAGAAAACATCTCTTCGATCTTGTCTGTCAAACCTGACTTCGACATGTCCATCCTGGTGACGAATGAACTCTGGAGTTGTCGTTGTCTGGACCGGTGCTTGGTGGATCTGTTCGTAATTAGTTATCCATTTTTCTGGAAGTAGCTTTGTAAGCTCTTCTCTGGATAGTTGTTTAGGAACATATGTGCAGGTTGGCGTTGCGTTAGAATCGATGTCTATGAGCAGCGCATCACCTGAGTTGTCTTGGCCTGGAACCATAAGATCTAAGGCATGATCTTGAACTCTGTAAGCCATATGATAATGAAAAGTAGCCTGAAAAGTGTTGACCTGTGGAGTACCACCGATTTGGATCTGGGCTTTTAAGGCTGTTAAGAGTGAAGGGTCATTAAGGGGCATACAGAAGTTTGGATAGAAGGTGACAAAGACTGTTCCAGCGTTCAAGGTGGTTTGTATGGTACCAATATAAGCGTGTTGATACTGTACAAATCTTGTATCGACTAAAGCGATTCGAGAGAACGCTGGTAACCCTTTCCTTCCATGGAAAGTAAGGGCTAATCTAATGGCACCAAGATGGATATGTGTATATCCTTGGGCTAGACAGATCCTTGGAAGATCTGGGGGTAGGGATAGGGTGACTAGGTGTTCAGACGTTGTGGCAGGGAGTTGGTGTGAGTTATACTTGGAAGTTTGAACAAACTCCTTGACAATCGGACTAGACGAGGAACCTATAATCCTTTTTACCTTCGTGGATAAAGAATTATGAGGTTTGGAGAAGACACTATAGGGGTTGACTATGGGCATACTAGTAATAGGGATTTAGGGTTTAGGGGCATACTAGTTCTTCTCTTAGAAGACCGCCTGCGTCTAGAATTGATCAACTATATGAAATCTCATATATGTCCGATGATTCTAAAATCCCTATTACTAGTATGCCCATAGTCAACCCCTATAGTGTCTTCTCCAAACCTCATAATTCTTTATTCACGAAGGTAAAAAGGATTATAGGTTCCTCGTCGAGTCCGATTGTCAAGGAGTTTGTTCAAACTTCCAAGTATAACTCACACCAACTCCCTGCCACAACGTCTGAACACCTAGTCACCCTATCCCTACCCCCAGATCTTCCAAGGATCTGTCTAGCCCAAGGATATACACATATCCACTTTGGTGCCATTAGATTAGCCCTTACTTTCCATGGAAGGAAAGGGTTACCAGCGTTCTCTCGAATCGCTTTAGTCGATACAAGATTTGTACAGTATCAACACCCTTGTATTGGTACCATACAAACCACCTTGAACGCCGGAACAGTCTTTGTCACCTTCTATCCAAACTTCTGTATGCCCCTTAATGACCCTTCACTCTTAACAGCCTTAAAAGCCCAGATCCAAATCGGTGGTACTCCACAGGTCAACACTTTTCAGGCTACTTTTCATTATCAGATGGCTTACAGAGTTCAAGATCATGCCTTAAATCTTATGATTCCAGGCCAAGACAACTCAGGTGATGCGCTGCTCATAGACATCGATTCTAATGCAACGCCAACCTGCACATATGTTCCTAAACAGCTATCCAGAGAAGAGCTTACAAAGCTACTTCCAGAAAAATGGATAACTAATTACGAACAGATCCACCAAGCACCGGTCCAAACAACGACAACTCCAGAGTTCATTCGTCACCAGGATGGACATGTCGAAGTCAGGTTTGACAGACAAGATCGAAGAGATGTTTTCTCCTCGATGCATATGATGCAACCGGTAGAAGCTCCAGCACAGACACCACATAATCCTTTCGATGTATGTGACTGTCCAGATTGCCTTGATGAGGCATATAAGCTAGAGTATGAAGAAGAAGACAACCAGAGAAAGAAGAAAGGTTCCCAGTTTACTCTCAAACAGAGGTATGAAGCTGGAGACCCAACAGTTGGTCTTCTTGGTGAACCATCAGGAAAGTTTGACTACTATGTCCTGTATGGTGATTCAAAACCCAAACCTAAACCACCAAAACCATCACCTCCTCCACCACTGAAACATCCACCCACACCACCCAAAGAATGTTTCACCCTTACACCAGCACCCTCACCCCAAAATTACCAAACCGAATTCCCACCTTTATCCACCTTTGAGAATGTCCAGCAAAAGGCCCGACATAGTTGGAAGATTGAGAACCCAACCACCATAGGTGCAAATGGTGTCCAACACCAGATTACCCCTGCTGAAGCCACTTTGAACTGGCAAAGTGAAAACGCTGTTGCTCAAAACAACGCTCTTAGATCCATCATTGCAAAGCAAGAGGATCTCTTAAAGTCCCAAGCAGCCCTGTCCAACAGGATGACTGGACTTGAAGGAATCATCTATGAAATCAAGAATAAAATTCTTGGTATTCATAATGAATTACTTCAGATGGCTTACAACAACCCAGGCATGGTAAGCACAAGAAGCGTTGCCCAGACTGAGAAGGAAGCTGAAATAAAATTCCTAAAAGCACAACTTGCAGATCTGGAAAGACAACACAAGCAGCAGAGAATCTCAACACTAGCAGATGATCCATGGAGACTACCCTCCTCACCATTTGTGAGAGCAGCCTTTGATCCTCAACCACTGCAAATTTCATCATATCCTGAAGTCTCACCGTCTTTACGATTATGGTCAAGTGAGCAAGCTAAGATCAAAGCAAGGAAACAAAGGTCATCTCCTGCAACGTCCATGACATCTGACAGCTCAAATCAGAAATAATCTACAAGCAAACCACAAGATCCATCAACGAGCAAGAAGGTTGCTGATGATAGCATGATGATGGCTTCCTCTAAAGCCATAGGAAAGGGAAAAGATAACCCCATCTCCTCATTCTTACATGCTATGAGCAAAGACAACCAAAATGTGCCGACTATGGCACCGGTCATCACAACACAATCAGATTACGAGTCTGACCTATGTTCAGAAGATTCCACGCCAAAGTCATACGAAGACGTAAGCCCAACAGAAGAATTTGAGCACCTCTTCATGACTGAACCAGAACGCACTGAGAGGTATGATTTTCATTCCGAAGTAAATGAAAATGATGATAATGCCTCACACCACGCGGCTCAAAGTGGAAGCCAACAGCAACATCCAGTCACAGACTCGAAGATCAAATTCACCTTTGATGACATCCCACCATCAAAATGGCTTGATAGAAGTATTGAAATGCTAACATGGTGTGAAGCAGAACTCCAATACTATGACATTGCGATGGTCATCAAAAGGTTTCTAGCAACATGCCAAGGAAGACTCAGAGATTGGTATCTTAGCCTTGGAGAATACCGACATCTCCAACTCCTTCAATGCTAGGCTCCAGAAGCATTCATAAGAGAAATCCAACTTGAATTTGTTGGAAATCCTATTGAATATAAGATACGAGCTAGGGATGAGTTCTTAAAAATGAAATGTTGTTCTTTCAAACAGAAAGACCTTGAAAAGCACTACAATCGGATGTCTGAAAGGTTCTATTGCCTGAACGGCATCGATGATGTGAACCTCAAGCAAGTCTTTCTCAACTCATTCCCAGAGTCACTGACAAATGAAGCGTACAGGATGTTAGAAAACAAAAATCAAACGGTAGCCAATGTCTCGCTAGGAGGCCTCTACCAGTTGATCATAAATGCTCTAACCAAACTGTGTAACCAGCAGCGATTCTTAGCCGAGTTTGAAAAAACGGGAAGGCGCCTAGGCTCAGCTTGCAGTGACAAACATCTAAAAATCGGATGCAAAAAAGAGTCTGCATGTAGCTGTCCAAAAGGGTCTAAAATCCTTAAAGGTTTAAACACCTCAAGGAAAGCTGAGAAACGATTCAGACCCAAGAAGAACTGGAAATTCTTGAGCAAGAAGCCAAATCGAGGCCGGAACACTGACCGATGCTATGTATGCAACAAACAGGGCCACTTTGCAAAAAATTGCAAAGACAGAAGAAAGACCCAAGCCCTTGTTGAAGCAATCAACAAGATAGAGCCAGTTGACGTCTCTGACATAGAGTCGTTATACTCTCTAGAAGATGAACCAGGAGAAAATACAATCTGTTCTATCTTCTATGGTTCAAGCTCAGATGACAGTTCAGACGAGCAATCTGACTCAGACACCGGTCTAATGACTATCTACATGGCTGACAGCATTCCTTGCCGGAAAAACAGCTATCGGAAAAACATGTCACAAAGAAAGTCGGTCCCACACACCACCAGACAGCAAAGACCAACAGACCACGTTCAAGATTCCCTCCCTACAGTAACCTTGCCCACTAGGGAGAATATGTCAGCTTTAAAAAAGAAAGAGCCCACTCACAAAAAACAAGACAATGCTGACACGAAACCCACTTGCAAGATAAGACCGAACACTGCTACTGCATCACCCACTTTGAAGAATCCTCCAACAGTGGAGAAACGAATCCCGCAGAAAAAAGCAGTCGGGTCATATCGGAAAAAGATACGTGGACACAAACCCAACACGTCTCAAGATCATCAACCCCTTGAGAGACGAAAGGGCCCAAAGGCAACTCAAATCAACAACAGGATACTAGTAATGGAGAATCCATCCATCACTGTTCAAAATATCCAACAAGGCTTCTCAACGAAGCTAGACGCCTATTTAAAGGGCACCTCGAACCCGAAGATGGACCATCAAACCACCAGTCCACCTTCACCATACACAATGAGTACCTCGACACCCTCGGAGCAGACCCCTCTCCACCAAGAGCCTAAATGGAAAAACATCCCTGAAGAAGTTATGGAAGTAATCAAAACCCATAACATTAAAGAAGGCTCCTTAAGCTACAAAAGCCTCCTTACCATCGCCTTAGAAGCAAATGGGTCGGTACTAACAGGATCCAGGTTCAGCCAAGACTACCCGTTCCTAAATATCTTCTATATTAGGAACTTGAAGAGGCTACCAAAAGAAACCCTGTGCTTTCTTTGGTTCCTCCTTGAGACTTTCACAATAGCCGTGGCGTTCAATTCTGCAAAACTAAATGCCTATCTATTAGAAAGTCAGACTGGACTACTGTCTGAGGAAGAAAAAGGTACAATAAAGCTCCTGGAATGGTTTCTCCCTACACAAAAATGGGTCGAAGCCATGGGAACATCTCCCAAAAAACATTGTCTTGTCCTATTCAACAAATCCAGTTTGTATGCGGCAAAATATGTGTATCGTGCCCCTCACACATTCATCCAGGCATGGTATGATGTAAATCCATCAGATGTATACTTCAAAACAAACAGGTACACAGAATGGATACAACTCAGAAAGAAGATGGCAACAATAAACTTCGTCGACGTTGAAAGCATACCTATAAAGGTACTAACAGAAGAAGAAGTTTATAAGGAAGATGACAAGCAGGCCACTGAATCGGAAGAGGCCCAAATTAGCTATCACGGCAAACACCCATTCTTCAACAAGGTGCACATAATTAGTGGACCTCCTCAGCCTCCAGGACACCTCTTTCGTCCCATCCCGGAGATAGCTAAAGATTGGATCAAAGTAGACATTTGGACCCCGCCAAAAGAATTTCGTGACAGGTTAAAAGCCGAAGGCCTCTTGCCAAACGGAAAAGATCCCTATGAAGATGACGATCCAGCAAAGCCGCCTGAAGCTAGTGACTCGCAAGCAGATGACTCACCAGATCCCTACGAAGACGACGATCCAACAGACCCGTATGAAGACGACCCATCTCACCCAGATTCCCGTTGGAAGTAATCTGGCTTATCCATAAAGAAGAAGATTCTAGTATGATAAAGTGTGTTTAATATTTTATGAGTATTTTATTTGTGTAATAGGTTAATCACTCTTATAGTGGTTAATGGTGTGCTTAGGATTAATAAAGCTTAATCACTCTTAAAGTGATGTAAGCGCTTACGTATTTGTTTTTGTATTCTTGTTTGAATTATTGTAGCTGGCCCGCATGAATTATGTATCATGAGGTCATGCATGATGTCATAGTGCCTTTCCTTGGTCTATAAAAGGAAGGCCTCCCCTCATTTGTAATCCATCCTTGGAAAGAAATAAAATCTTCTTCTATAATTCTCTCTCTAGTCTCTCTCTTGTTCTTCTTTTCTATTTTGAGTCATTTGAGTCTTTTCTTTTATAACCTTTGAGTCTATCCTTAGAGTCTCCCCCTGTTCTTACTGGTCTTATATAGATCAGCCACAACCCCCCCCCCTTATCTGGTATCAGAGCCATAAGCGCTCCTGTTCCTCCTTTCTAAGGCATAATTAGTATGCTCTGTGACTGCAGGCTTAGCTCCTGATCTCTCACAACAGAACACTAACCTTACAAGGCTTGAACAGACTGGTCCGACACACTGAACCTTTATCGAGTCGTAGACAGCTTGTTGTGAGTGGTAAGTCGACAGAGGGTCGCGGTAAGTCTCAATTTGGTACGAGCTGGGAAAACTTGATAACTGTTAGAGTCTAAACCCAGTTTTGAATCAAGATCAAGGTCTATCCCGTTCTAGTTCTTCTCTTAGAAGATCGTCTGCGTCTAGAATTGATCAACTATATGAAATCTCATATATGTCCGATGATTCTAAAATCCCTATTACTAGTATGCCCATAGTCAACCCCTATAGTGTCTTCTCCAAGCCTCATAATTCTTTATCCACGAAGGTAAAAAGGATTATAGGTTCTTCGTCTAGTCCGCTTGTCAAGGAGTTTGTTCAAACATCCAAGTATAACTCACACCAACTCCCTGCCACAACGTCTGAACACCTAGTCACCCTATCCCTACCCCCAGATCTTCCAAGGATCTGTCTAGCCCAAGGATATACACATATCCACTTTGGTGCCATTAGATTAGCCCTTACTTTCCATGGAAGGAAAGGGTTACCAGCGTTCTCTCGAATCGCTTTAGTCGATACAAGATTTGTACAGTATCAACACGCTTGTATTGGTACCATACAAACCACCTTGAACGCCGGAACAGTCTTTGTCACCTTCTATCCAAACTTCTGTATGCCCCTTAATGACCCTTCACTCTTAACAGCCTTAAAAGCCCAAATCCAAATCGGTGGTACTCCACAGGTCAACACTTTTCAGGCTACTTTCCATTACCAGATGGCTTACAGAGTTCAAGATCATGCCTTAGATCTTATGGTTCCAGGCCAAGACAACTCAGGTGATGCGCTGCTCATAGACATCGATTCTAATGCAACGCCAACCTGCACATATGTTCCTAAACAGCTATCCAGAGAAGAGCTTACAAAGCTACTTCCAGAAAAATGGATAACTAATTACGAACAGATCCACCAAGCACCGGTCCAGACAACGACAACTCCAGAGTTCATTCGTCACCAGGATGGACATGTCGAAGTCAAGTTTGACAGACAAGATCGAAGAGATGTTTTCTCCTTGATGCATATGATGCAACCGGTAGAAGCTCCAGCACAGACACCACATAATCCTTTCGATGTATGTGATTGTCAAGACTGCCTTGATGAGGCATATAAGCTAGAGTATGAAGAAGAAGACAACCAGAGAAAGAAAAAAGGTTCCCAGTTTACTCTCAAACAGAGGTATGAAGCTGGAGACCCAACAATTGGTCTTCTAGGTGAACCATCAGGAAAGTTTGACTACTATGTCCTGTATGGTGATTCAAAACCCAAACCTAAACCACCAAAACCATCACCTCCTCCACCACTGAAACATCCACCCACACCACCCAAAGAATGTTTCACCTTACACCAGCACCCTCACCCCAAAAATACCACACCGAATTCCCACCTTTATCCACCTTTGAGAATGTCCAGCAAAAGGCCCGACATAGTTGGAAGATTGAGAATCCAACCACCATAGGTGAAAATGGTGTCCAACACCAGGTTCCCCCTACTGAAGCCACTTTGAACTGGCAAAGTGAAAACGCTGTTGCTCAAAACAACGCTCTTAGATCCATCATTGCAAAGCAAGAGGATCTCTTGAAGTCCCAAGCAGCCCTGTCCAACAGGATGACTGGACTTGAAGGAATCATCTATGAAATTAAGAATAAAATTCTTGGTATTCATAATGAATTACTTCAGATGGCTTACAACAACCCAGGCATGGTAAGCACAAGAAGCGTTGCCCAGACTGAGAAGGAAGCTGAAATGAAGTTTCTAAAAGCACAGCTTGCAGATCTGGAAAGACAACACAAGCAGCAGAGAGTCTCAACACTAGCAGATGATCCATGGAGATTACCCACCTCACCATTCGTGAGAGCAGCCTTTGATCCCCAACCACTGCAAATTTCATCATATCCTGAAGACTCGCCGTCTTTACGATTATGGTCAAGTGAGCAGGCAAAGATCAAAGCAAGGAAACAAAGGTCATCTCCTGCAACTTCCATGACATCTGACAGCTCAAATCAGAGACCATCTACAAGCAAACCACAAGATCCATCGACGAGCAAGAAGGTTGTTGATGATAGCATGATGATGGCTTCCTCTAAAGCCATAGGAAAGGGAAAAGATAACCCCATCTCCTCATTCTTTCATGCTATGAGCAAAGACAACCAGAATGTGCCGACTATGGCACCGGTTATCACAACTCAATCAGATTACGAGTCTGACCTATGTTCAGAAGATTCCACGCCAAAGTCATACGAAGACGTAAGCCCAACAGAAGAATTTGAGCACCTCTTCATGACTGAACCAGAACGCACGGAGAGGTATGATTTTCATTCCGAAGTAAATGAAAATGATGATAATGCCTCAAATCACGCGGCTCAAAGTGGAAGCCAACAGCAACATCCAGTCACAGACTCGAAGATCAAATTCACCTTTGATGACATCCCACCATCAAAATGGCTTGATAGAAGTATTGAAATGCTAACATGGTGTGAAGCAGAACTCCAATACTATGACATTGCCATGGTCATCAAAAGGTTTCTAGCAAGATGCCAAGGAAGACTCAGAGATTGGTATCTTAGCCTTGGAGAATACCGACATCTCCAACTTGAATTTGTTGGAAATCCTATTGAATATAAGATACGGGCTAGGGATGAGTTCTTAAAAATGAAATGTTGTTCTTTCAAACAGAAAGACCTTGAAAAGCACTACAATCGAATGTCTGAAAGGTTCTACTGCCTGAACGGCATCGATGATGTGAACCTCAAGCAAGTCTTTCTCAACTCTTTCCCAGAGTCGCTGACAAATGAAGCGTACAGGATGTTAGAAACCAAAAATCAAACGGTAGCCAATGTCTCGTTAGGAGGCCTCTACCAGTTGATCATGAATGCTCTAACCAAACTGTGTAACCAGCAGCGATTCTTAGCCGAGTTTGAAAAAACGGGAAGGCGCCTAGGCTCAGCTTGCAGTGACAAACATCTAAAAATCGGATGCAAAGAAGAGTCTGCATGTGTCTGTCCAAAAGGGTCTAAAATCCTTAAAGGTTTAAACACCTCAAGGAAAATCGAGGGACGATTTAGATCCAATAAGAACTGGAAATTCTTGAGCAAAAAGTCAAGACGAGGCAGGGACACTGACCGTTGCTATGTATGCAATAAACAGGGCCACTTTGCAAAAGATTGCAAAGACAAAACAAAGACCCAAGCCCTTGTTGAAGCAATCAACAAGATAGAACCAGTTGACGTCTCTGACATAGAGTTATTATACTCTCTAGAAGATGAACCAGGAGAAAACACAATCTGTTCTATCTTCTATGGTTCAAGCTCAGATGACAGTTCAGACGAGCAATCTGACTCAGACACCGGTCTAATGACTATCTACATGGCTGACAGCATTCCTTGCCGGAAAAACAGCTATCGGAGAAACATGTCACAAAGAAAGTCGGTCCCACACACCACCAGACAGCAAAGACCAACAGACCACGTTCAAGATTCCCTCCCTACAGTAACCTTGCCCACTAGGGAGAATATGTCAGCTTAAAAAAGAAAGAGCCCACTCGCAAAAAAGAAGATAATGCTGACACGAAACCCACTTGCAAGATAAGACCGAACACTGCTACTGCAACACCCACTTTAAAGAATCCTCCAACAGTGGAGAAACGAATCCCGCAGAAAAAAGCAGTCGGGTCATATCGGAAAAAGATACGTGGACACAAACCCAACACGTCTCAAGATCATAAACCCCTTGAGAGACGAAAGGGCCCAAATGCAACTAAAATCAATAACAGGATACTGATGATGGAGAATCCATCCGTCACTATTCAAGATATCCAACAAAGCTTCTCAACGAAGCCAGACGCCTATTTAAAGGGCACCACAAACCCGAAGATGGACCATCAAACCACCAGTCCACCTTCACCATACACAATGAGTACCTCGACACCCTCTGAAAAAACCCCTCTCCACCAAGAGCCTAAATGGAAAAATATCCCTGAAGAGGTTATGGAGGTAATCAACACCCATAACATTAAGGAAGGCTCCTTAAGCTACAAAAGCCTCCTTACCATCGCCTTAGAAGCAAATGGGTCGGTACTAATAGGATCCAGGTTCAGCCCAGACTACCCATTCCTAAATATCTTTTACATTAGGAACTTGAAGAGGCTACCAAAAGAAACCCTGTGCTTTCTTTGGTTCCTCCTTGAGACTTTCACAATAGCCGTGGCATTCAATTCTGCAAAACTAAATGCCTACCTATTAGAAAGTCAGACTGGACTGCTGTCTGAGGAAGAAAAAGGTACAATAAAGCTCCTGGAATGGTTTCTCCCTACACGAAAATGGGTCGAAGCCATGGGAACATCTCCCAAAAAACATTGTCTTGTCCTATTCAACAAACCCAGTTTGTATGCGGCAAAATATGTGTATCGTGCCCCTCACACATTCATCCAGGCATGGTATGATGTAAATCCATCAGATGTATACTTCAAAACAAACAGGTACACAGAATGGATACAACTCAGAAACAACATGGCAACAATAAACTTCGTCGACGTTGAAAGCATACCTATAAAGGTACTAACAGAAGAAGAAGTTTATAAGGAAGATGACAAGCAGGCCACTGAATGGGAAGAGGCCCAAATTAGCTATTACGGCAAACACCCATTCTTCAACAAGGTGCACATAATTAGTGGACCTCCTCAGCCTCCAGGACACCTCTTTCGTCCCATCCCGGAGATAGCTAAAGATTGGATCAAAGTAGACATCTGGACCCCGCCAAAAGAATTTGGTGACAGGTTAAAAGCCGAAGGCCTCTTGCCAAACGGAAAAGATCCCTATGAAGACGACGATCCAGCAAAGCCGCCTGAAGCTAGTGACTCGCAAGCAGATGACTCACCAGATCCCTACGAAGACGACGATCCAGCAGACCCGTATGAAGACGACCAATCTCACCCAGATTCCCGTTGGAAGTAATCTGGCTTATCCGTAAAGAAGAAGATTCTAGTATGATTAAGTGTGTTTAATATTTTATGAGTATTTTATTTGTGTAATAGGTTAATCACTCTTTTTGTGACGTCAGCTTGTCTGGAAAACGATGCAGCTCTTGGGCTATGTGTGGTTGTGGTTGGTATTTTCCGTCGGCGATCTTCATCCCGGGGAATTCAATGCTGTTGACCCCAACTTCCATCTTTTTTTCTGAGAGCATTATCCCATATTGCTGGACAATCGAATGGAATTTTAAAAGGAGTTCTGCATGGGATTCTTCGTTTTCTGAGAATAGGAGGATGTCATCAATGTATATTAATGCATTCTCAAGGATCGGCTCAAATATTCGAACCATAGCTTTCTGGAATACTGACGGAGCATTTTTTAATCCAAATGGCATAACCTTCCATTGGTAGTGGTGGTTAGGAATACAAAACGATGTTTTTGGGCGATCTTCCGGCTTAATACCTAATTGCCAAAAACCTGCTTTGAGATCGAATTTTGAGAGAACCTTTGCATTGACCAAGGATTGGAACAATGATTTCTTCTGAAGGAGTGGGAACTTGTCATCTGCCAAGAAGTGGTTTAATGGTTGGTAATTGATTACCAGCCTTAGTTTCCCTCGAACTTGTTCACTCCTTTTGTTTACATAAAAAGCTTCACATGCCCATTGGGACATCGTTGGCTCTATGAGGTTCTGTCTGAGCAGCTCAGCACACTCTTGAACTGCTAGATGTGTGTGCTCTGGGTTCATTCCCGGGTGGCTTGCCCTTGTGGGGTTGATGTCTTCATTTTGCTTAAATGGTAGAGAGACGAAAAAGGAGGGGTTTAGCCATAATGGAGACTTGTGCTTTGTTAAGAATTCTGTATGGCTGGATGCGCACGATGTTTCGACAATCCTACGCTTAATTTCTTCTATGGGAAGAGGGGAAGCCATGTAAATTCGTGGAACCGTGCTCCAGGGATTTGTAAACTTTTTGTATCTAAGACCTTCTTCACCATATCTTAAATCTCGTAGTCTGTAGAGGATATCAAAACCAATGAGAAGATCTTTTCCATGGCCGTTTGATCCCAAAAACCGGTGTCGGACTGTGCATGTTGGGAAAAGCCTGAGGTGTATTGGAATGCTGATTTTGTCTATTTTAAAAGTTTCTCCGTTTGCTGCTACGAAGTACCTGCAACAAGGTCTCCAGAAATCTGATGGGAGAATTTCTGGGTCTAGGACGGAGGCTGCAGAACCTGTATCGAAGAATGCAACGACCGGGATAGGTTTTGCATATGTATTGGTTAATAAGTGGACTTTGGCAATTGGTGGGGGAGGCACTTTTGTTCTGTGTGGTTTCTGATGTTGTGCGGAATAGATGGGTTTTGGGTTTGTTGAGGTCGCATCTATTTCTGTATCATCAGAAGCGGACTCATCATCGGAATCAGTAAAAATCAGTGGTTGCTCAACATAATCTTTTCGTCTAAGTGCTGAAAGGAAGGAGGCAATCGGATCATATGGTTTGACTGGAACATCTTCTGGGGCTTTAGAGGAAGCCATCATCATACTATCATCAGCAGCTTTCTTGCTTGTTGATGGATCTTGCTGTGGTTTGCTCGTAGATGGTCTCTGATTTGAGCTGTAAGATGTCATGGAAGTTGCAGGAGATGATCTTTGTTTTCTTGCTTTGATCTTTGCTTGCTCACTTGACCATAATCGTAAAGACGGTGAGTCTTCAGGATATGATGAAATTTGCAGTGGTTGAGGATCAAAGGCTGCTCTCACAAATGGTAAGGAGGGTAGTCTCCATGGATCATCTGCTAGTGTTGAGATTCTCTGCTGCTTGTGTTGTCTTTCCAGATTTGCAAGTTGTGCTTTTAGGAACTTCATTTCAGCTTCCTTCTCAGTCTGGGCAACGCTTCTTGTGCTTACCATGCCTGGGTTGTTGTAAGCCATCTGAAGTAATTCATTATGAATACCAAGAATTTTATTCTTGATTTCATAGATGATTCCTTCAAGTCCAGTCATCCTGTTGGACAGGGCTGCTTGGGACTTTAAGAGATCCTCTTGCTTTGCAATGATGGATCTAAGAGCGTTGTTTTGAGCAACAGCGTTTTCACTTTGCCAGTTCAAAGTGGCTTCAGCAGGGGTAACCTGGTGTTGGACACCATTTGCACCTATGGTGGTTGGATTCTCAATCTTCCAACTATGTCGGGCCTTTTGCTGGACATTCTCAAAGGTGAATAAAGGTGGGAATTCGGTGTGGTAATTTTGGGGTGAGGGTGCTGGTGTAAGGGTGAAACATTCTTTGGGTGGTGTGGGTGGATGTTTCAGTGGTGGAGGAGGTGATGGTTTTGGTGGTTTAGGTTTGGGTTTTGAATCACCATACAGGACATAGTAGTCAAACTTTCCTGATGGTTCACCTAGAAGACCAACTGTTGGGTCTCCAGCTTCATACCTCTGTTTGAGAGTAAACTAGGAACCTTTCTTCTTTCTCTGGTTGTCTTCTTCTTCTTCATACTCTAGCTTATATGCCTCATCAAGGCAATCTTGACAATCACATACATCGAAAGGATTATGTGGTGTCTGTGCTGGAGCTTCTACCGGTTGCATCATATGCATCGAGGAGAAAACATCTCTTCGATCTTGTCTGTCAAACCTGACTTCGACATGTCCATCCTGCTGACGAATGAACTCTGGAGTTGTCGTTGTCTGGACCGGTGCTTGGTGGATCTGTTCGTAATTAGTTATCCATTTTTCTGGAAGTAGCTTTGTAAGCTCTTCTCTGGATAGTTGTTTAGGAACATATGTGCAGGTTGGCGTTGCATTAGAATCGATGTCTATGAGCAGCGCATCACCTGAGTTGTCTTGGCCTGGAACCATAAGATCTAAGGCATGATCTTGAACTCTGTAAGCCATCTGATAATGAAAAGTAGCCTGAAAAGTGTTGACCTGTGGAGTACCACCGATTTGGATCTGGGCTTTTAAGGCTGTTAAGAGTGAAGGGTCATTAAGGGGCATACAGAAGTTTGGATAGAAGGTGACAAAGATTGTTCCGGCGTTCAAGGTGGTTTGTATGGTACCAATACAAGCGTGTTGATACTGTACAAATCTTGTATCGACTAAAGCGATTCGAGAGAACGCTGGTAACCCTTTCCTTCCATGGAAACTAAGGGCTAATCTAATGGCACCAAAGTGGATATGTGTATATCCTTGGGCTAGACAGATCCTTGGAAGATCTGGGGGTAGGGATAGGGTGACTAGGTGTTCAGACGTTGTGGCAGGGAGTTGGTGTGAGTTATACTTGGAAGTTTGAACAAACTCCTTGACAATCGGACTAGACGAGGAACCTATAATCCTTTTTACCTTCGTGGATAAAGAATTATGAGGTTTGGAGAAGACACTATAGGGGTTGACTATAGGCATACTAGTAATAGAGATTTTAGAATCATCGGACATATATGAGATTTCATATAGTTGATCAATTCTAGACGCAGACGATCTTCTAAGAGAAGAACTAGAACGGGATAGACCTTGATCTTGATTCATAACTGGGTTTAGACTCCTCTAACAATTATCAAGTTTTCCCAGCTCGTACCAAATTGAGACTTACCGCGACCCTCTGTCGTCTTACCACTCACAACAAGCTGTCTACGACTCGATAAAGGTTCAGTGTGTCGGACCAGTCTGTTCAAGCCTTGTAAGGTTAGTTTTCTGTTGTGAAAGATCAGGAGCTAAGCCTGCAGACACAGAGCATACTAATCAAACTTTAGAAAGGAGGAACAGGAGCGCTTATGGCTCTGATACCAGATAAGGGGGGGGGGTTATGCATGACCAAGGAAAGGCACCAGTACATCATGCATGACCTCATGATACATTATTCATGAGGGCCTACTACAATAATTCAAACAAGAATACAAATACAATGACATAAGTGCTTACGTCACTTTAAGAGTGATTAAGCTTTATTTATCCTAAGCACACCATTAACCACTTTAAGAGTGATTAATCTAATAAAACACTTATAAAATATTAAACACACTTAAACACACTTGAATCTTCTTCTTTATTTTTTACTCCTTATTCCGAGTCTGTTTCTTCTTCAAGCGGAGTACGAGGTGACTGAAATTCTATATCACATGTTCCAAGTTCATCTGCTGTGAGGACCAAAGTTGATTTGTAGAGATGACTGTTGATATGTTCTTTATGGGCTTTGGTCCAGGCTTTAGTCCATGGGCTATTATTTTCCCATACATCTGCACCTTTGATGATGTTTGGGGGCATGTCTTCAGTTCTTTTTCCATTTGCTATAGCCAGACATTCTTGGATCTTCATCCATTCTTTGTTGTGCCAAACCTTGTAGCTGAGATTTGATGGTTTCTTGTCTAGCCAAGCATGTATGAAGGATGAAGGAGCCTGGAAGATTGCTGACTACCCATTTAGGATTGATGTTGGAGGTATGTAACACCCAGGTCTTCGAAACATGATTATGCAGTATTTTTTCGATCATGCTGCTAACTGGGTGGTCAATTGATGGGCTGGATAGAACCATTGGAGTAGTTTCAGGGTGTTTCTTCTATTTGTTTGCACGTTGCCAAACTGGCAATCCAAAAGGTACTGCAGTAGTTTGTTGGTGTTAAAGGACATAGCAATGGTATGAGCCTCAAATAGATACCAGAAGAAACACAAGGCTTCTTTAGGTAGGTTGTAGAGGTTCTTGATATGGAATATATTCATATATGGGTAATCTGGGTGAAAGATTAGTCCTTTCATGAATAAACCATGCTGTCTGAGAGTGATAGTGAGGAATGTTTTGTAACAAATCAAAGACCTGTCTTTGAGTGCTTGGTCAGCTATTACCTCAATAACCTCTTCAGGGATTTCCTTCTCTTTGAATTCTTGTCCAAGCGGGAGACTGGATGAGCTGGTGGTGTCAACTTTACTCATTGTGTAGATGGCTGGTAGAATGTGGTAGTTGTTGTGGGGGTATTGTAACATCTTGGTATCCTTTTTATAGGGTTTCGGCCTGGATAAAAAGTCTGCCAGAATATTACTATTTCCTTTGATGTGCTTAACAGTAAACGACCATTGGGAAAACCAGTTTGCCCATCGTAATAATTGGGCTTCTGGGAGAACCTTTCTTTTGAACTGTAGCATCTTTGGGAAAGATGACATGTCCATTTCAATCAGAAAAGTATGGTCGATAAGATGGAATTGAAATTTTTCGATTCCTCTCTTGACCGCTAAGATTTCTTTATACGTGGAGTGATAGTGCTTTTCTGAATCTTTGAACGTGCCACTTTTGTAACCACAAATGGTTCTTGTACCTTTGTCGTCTTCTGCAAGTAGGACTGCTGCCCAGTACTCATCACTAGCATCTGTTTGTAAGATTCGCTTGTCTGCTGGTGCAGGAATCTTTAAAGGTGGCATCACATCAGCAAGCTGCTTTATTTCTTTGACAGCCTCTGTCTGCTTTTCAGACCATTCTGGAGGATTCTTTTTTAACATAGGGTATAGGTACCCTGTATGTTTTGACAATTTTGGCAAAAATTCAGCCATATAATTTACCAAGCCAAGGAACTGCTGGATCTCTTTTTGTGATGTCAGCTTGTCTGGAAAACGATGCAGCTCTTGGGCTATGTGTGGTTGTGGTTGGTATTTTTCGTCGGCGATCTTCATCCCGAGGAATTCAATGTTGTTGACCCCAACTTCCATCTTTTTTTCTGAGAGCATTATCCCATATTGCTGGACAATCGAATGGAATTTTAAAAGGAATTCTGCATGGGATTCTTCGTTTTCTGAGAATAGGAGGATGTCATCAATGTATATTAATGCATTCTCAAGGATCGGCTCAAATATTCGAACCATAGCTTTCTGGAATACTGACGGAGCATTTTTTTAATCCAAATGGCATAACCTTCCATTGGTAGTGGTGGTTAGGAATACAAAACGCTGTTTTTGGGCGATCTTCCGGCTTAATATCTAATTGCCAAAAACCTGCTTTGAGATCGAATTTTGAGAGAACCTTTGCATTGACCAAGGATTGGAACAATGATTTCTTCTGAGGGAGTGGGAACTTGTCATCTGCCAAGGAGTGGTTTAATGGTTGGTAATTGATTACCAGCCTTAGTTTCCCTCGAACTTGTTCACTCCTTTTGTTTACATAAAAAGCTTCACATGCCCATTGGGACATCGTTGGCTCTATGAGGTTCTGTCTGAGCAGCTCAGCACACTCTTGAACTGCTAGATGTGTGTGCTCTGGGTTCATTCCCGGGTGGCTTGCCCTTGTGGGGTTGATGTCTTCATTTTGCTTAAATGGTAGAGAGACCAAAAAGGAGGGGTTTAGCCATAATGGAGACTTGTGCTTTGTTAAGAATTCTGTATGGCTGGATGCGCACGATGTTTCGACAATCCTACGCTTAATTTCTTCTATGGGAAGAGGGGAAGCCATGTAAATTCGTGGAACCGTGCTCCATGGATTTGTAAAATTTTTGTATCTAAGACCTTCTTCACCATATCTTAAATCTCGTAGTCTGTAGAGGATATCAAAACCAATGAGAAGATCTTTTCCATGGCCGTTTTATCCCAAAAACCGGTGTCGGACTGTGCATGTTGGGAAAAGCCTGAGGTGTATTGGAATGCTGATTTTGTCTATTTTAAAAGTTTCTCCGTTTGCTGCTACGAAGTACCTGCAACAAGGTCTCCAGAAATCTGATGGGAGAATTTCTGGGTCTAGGACGGAGGCTGCAGAACCTGTATCGAAGAATGCAACGACCGGGATAGGTTTTGCATATGTATTGGTTAATAAGTGAACTTTGGCAATTGGTGGGGGAGGCACTTTTGTTCTGTGTGGTTTCTGATGTTGTGCGAAATAGATGGGTTTTGGGTTTGTTGAGGTCGCATCTATTTCTGTATCATCAGAAGCGGACTCATCATCGGAATCAGTAAAAATCAGTGGTTGCTCAACATAATCTTTTCGTCTAACTGCTGAAAGAAAGGAGGCAATCGGATCATATGGTTTGATTGGAACATCTTCTGGGGCTTTAGAGGAAGCCATCATCATACTATCATCAGCAGCTTTCTTGCTTGTTGATGGATCTTGCTGTGGTTTGCTCGTAGATGGTCTCTGATTTGAGCTGTCAGATGTCGTGGAAGTTGCAGGAGATGATCTTTGTTTTCTTGCTTTGATCTTTGCTTGCTCACTTGACCATAATCGTAAAGACGGTGAGTCTTCAGGATATGATGAAATTTGCAGTGGTTGAGGATCAAAGGCTGCTCTCACAAATGGTAAGGAGGGTAGTCTCCATGGATCATCTACTAGTGTTGAGATTCTCTGCTGCTTGTGTTGTCTTTCCAGATCTGCAAGTTGTGCTTTTAGGAACTTCATTTCAGCTTCCTTCTCAGTCTGGGCAACGCTTCTTGTGCTTACCATGCCTGGGTTGTTGTAAGACATCTGAAGTAATTCATTATGAATACCAAGAATTTTATTCTTGATTTCATAGATGATTCCTTCAAGTTCAGTCATCCTGTTGGACAGGGCTGCTTGGGACTTTAAGAGATCCTCTTGCTTTGCAATGATGGATCTAAGAGCGTTGTTTTGAGCAACAACGTTTTCACTTTGCCAGTTCAAAGTGGCTTCAGCAGGGGTAACCTGGTGTTGGACACCATTTGCACCTATGGTGGTTGGATTCTCAATCTTCCAACTATGTCGGGCCTTTTGCTGGACATTCTCAAAGGTGGATAAAGGTGGGAATTCGGTGTGGTAATTTTGGGGTGAGGGTGCTGGTGTAAGGGTGAAACATTCTTTGGGTGGTGTGGGTGGATGTTTCAGTGGTGGAGGAGGTGATGGTTTTGGTGGTTTAGGTTTGGGTTTTGAATCACCATACAGGACATAGTAGTCAAACTTTCCTGATGGTTCACCTAGAAGACCAACTGTTGGGTCTCCAGCTTCATACCTCTGTTTGAGAGTAAACTGGGAACCTTTCTTCTTTCTCTGGTTGTCTTCTTCTTCTTCATACTCTAGCTTATATGCCTCATCAAGGCAATCTTGACAATCACATACATCGAAAGGATTATGTGGTGTCTGTGCTGGAGCTTCTACCGGTTGCATCATATGCATCGAGGAGAAAACATCTCTTCGATCTTGTCTGTCAAACCTGACTTCGACATGTCCATCCTGGTGACGAATGAACTCTGGAGTTGTCGTTGTCTGGACCGGTGCTTGGTGGATCTGTTCGTAATTAGTTATCCATTTTTCTGGAAGTAGCTTTGTAAGCTCTTCTCTGGATAGCTGTTTAGGAACATATGTGCAGGTTGGCGTTGCATTAGAATCGATGTCTATGAGCAGCGCATCACCTGAGTTGTCTTGGCCTGGAACCATAAGATCTAAGGCATGATCTTGAACTCTGTAAGCCATCTGGTAATGGAAAGTAGCCTGAAAAGTGTTGACCTGTGGAGTACCACCGATTTAGATCTGGGCTTTTAAGGCTGTTAAGAGTGAAGGGTCATTAAGGGGCATACAGAAGTTTGGATAGAAGGTGACAAAGATTGTTCCGGCGTTCAAGGTGGTTTGTATGGTACCAATACAAGCGTGTTGATACTGTACAAATCTTGTATCGACTAAAGCAATTCGAGAGAACGCTGGTAACCCTTTCCTTCCATGGAAAGTAAGGGCTAATCTAATGGCACCAAAGTGGATATGTGTATATCCTTAGGCTAGACAGATCCTTGGAAGATCTGGGGGTAGGGATAGGGTGACTAGGTGTTCAGACGTTGTGGCAGGGAGTTGGTGTGAGTTATACTTGGAAGTTTGAACAAACTCCTTGACAATCGGACTAAACGAGGAACCTATAATCCTTTTTACCTTCGTGGATAAAGAATTATGAGGTTTGGAGAAGACACTATAGGGGTTGACTATGGGCATACTAGTAATAAGGATTTTAGAATCATCGGACATATATGAGATTTCATATAGTTGATCAATTCTAGACGCAGACGATCTTCTAAGAGAAGAACTAGAACGGGATAGACCTTGATCTTGATTCATAACTGGGTTTAGACTCCTCTAACAGTTATCAAATTTTCCCAGCTCGTACCAAATTGAGACTTACCGCGACCCTTTGTCGACTTACCACTCACAACAAGCTGTCTACGACTCGATAAAGGTTCAGTGTGTCGGACCAGTCTGTTCAAGCCTTGTAAGGTTAGTGTTCTGTTGTGAGAGATCAGGAGCTAAGCCTGCAGTCACAGAGCATACTAATCAAGCCTTAGAAAGGAGGAACAGGAGCGCTTATGGCTCTGATACCAGATAACTCACACCAAGTATAACTCACACCAACTCCCTGCCACAACGTCTGAACACCTAGTCACCCTATCCCTACCCCAGATCTTCCAAGGATCTTCTAGCCCAAGGATATACACATATCCACTTTGGTGCCATTAGATTAGCCCTTACTTTCCATGGAAGGAAAGGGTTACCAGCGTTCTCTCGAATCGCTTTAGTCGATACAAGATTTGTACAGTATCAACACGCTTGTATTGGTACCATACAAACCACCTTGAACGCCGGAACAGTCTTTGTCACCTTCTATCCAAACTTCTGTATGCCCCTTAATGACCCTTCACTCTTAACAGCCTTAAAAGCCCAGATCCAAATCGGTGGTACTCCATAGGTCAACACTTTTCAGGCTACTTTTCATTATCAGATGACTTACAGAGTTCAAGATCATGCCTTAGATCTTATGGTTCCAGGCCAAGACAACTCAGGTGATGCGCTGCTCATAGACATCGATTCTAATGCAACGCCAACCTGCACATATGTTCCTAAACAGCTATCCAGAGAAGAGCTTACAAAGCTACTTCCAGAAAAATGGATAACTAATTACGAACAGATCCACCAAGCACCGGTCCAGACAACGACAACTCCAGAGTTCATTCGTCACCAGGATGGACATGTCGAAGTCAGGTTTGACAGACAAGATCGAAGAGATGTTTTCTCCTCGATGCATATGATGCAACCGGTAGAAGCTCCAGCACAGACACCACATAATCCTTTCGATGTATGTGATTGTCAAGATTGCCTTGATGAGGCATATAAGCTAGAGTATGAAGAAGAAGAAGAAGACAACCAGAGAAAGAAGAAAGGTTCCCAGTTTACTCTCAAACAGAGGTATGAAGCTGGAGACCCAACAGTTGGTCTTCTAGGTGAACCATCAGGAAAGTTTGACTACTATGTCCTGTATGGTGATTCAAAACCCAAACCTAAACCACCAAAACCATCACCTCCTCCACCACTGAAACATCCACCCACACCACCCAAAGAATGTTTCACCCTTACACCAGCACCCTCACCCCAAAATTACCACACCGAATTCCCACCTTTATCCACCTTTGAGAATGTCCAGCAAAAGGCCCGACATAGTTGGAAGATTGAGAATCCAACCACCATAGGTGCAAATGGTGTACAACACCAGGTTACCCCTGCTGAAGCCACTTTGAACTGGCAAAGTGCAAACGAAGTTGCTCAAAACAACGCTCTTAGATCCATCATTGCAAAGCAAGAGGATCTCTTAAAGTCCCAAGCAGCCCTGTCCAACAGGATGACTGGACTTGAAGGAATCATCTATGAAATCAAGAATAAAATTCTTGGTATTCATAATGAATTACTTCAGATGGCTTTCAACAACCCAGGCATGGTAAGCACAAGAAGCGTTGCCCAGACTGAGAAGGAAGCTGAAATGAAGTTCCTAAAAGCACAACTTGCAGATCTGGAAAGACAACACAAGCAGCAGAGAATCTCAACACTAGCAGATGATCCATGGAGACTACCCTCCTCACCATTTGTGAGAGCAGCCTTTGATCCTCAACCACTGCAAATTTCATCATATCCTGAAGGCTCACCGTCTTTACGATTATGGTCAAGTGAGCAAGCTAAGATCAAAGCAAGGAAACAAAGGTCATCTCCTGCAACGTCCATGACATCTGACAGCTCAAATCAGAAACCATCTACAAGCAAACCACAAGATCCATCAACAAGCAAGAAGGTTGCTGATGATAGCATGATAATGGCTTCCTCTAAAGCCATAGGAAAGGGAAAAGATAACCCCATCTCCTCATTCTTACATGCTATGAGCAAAGACAACCAAAATGTGCCGACTATGGCACCGGTCATCACAACACAATCAGATTACGAGTCTGACCTATGTTCAGAAGATTCCACGCCAAAGTCATACGAAGACGTAAGCCCAACAGAAGAATTTGAGCACCTCTTCATGACTGAACCAGAACGCACTGAGAGGTATGATTTTCATTCCGAAGTAAATGAAAATGATGATAATGCCTCAAACCACGCGGCTCAAAGTGGAAGCCAACAGCAACATCCAGTCACAGACTCGAAGATCAAATTCACCTTTGATGACATCCCACCATCAAAATGGCTTGATAGAAGTATTGAAATGCTAACATGGTGTGAAGCAGAACTCCAATACTATGACATTGCCATGGTCATCAAAAGGTTTCTAGCAAGATGCCAAGGAAGACTCAGAGATTGGTATCTTAGCCTTGGAGAATACCGACATCTCCAACTCCTTCAATGCCAGGCTCTAGAAGCATTCATAAGAGAAATCCAACTTGAATTTGTTGGAAATCCTATTGAATATAAGATACGAGCTAGGGATGAGTTCTTAAAAATGAAATGTTGTTCTTTCAAACAGAAAGACCTTGAAAAGCACTACAATCGGATGTCTGAAAGGTTCTATTGCCTGAACGGCATCGATGATGTGAACCTCAAGCAAGTCTTTCTCAACTCATTCCCAGAGTCGCTGACAAATGAAGCGTACAGGATGTTAGAAAACAAAAATCAAACGGTAGCCAATGTCTCGCTAGGAGGCCTCTACCAGTTGATCATAAATGCTCTAACCAAACTGTGTAACCAGCAGCGATTCTTAGCCGAGTTTGAAAAAACGGGAAGGCGCCTAGGCTCAGCTTGCAGTGACAAACATCTAAAAATCGGATGCAAAAAAGAGTCTGCATGTAGCTGTCCAAAAGGGTCTAAAATCCTTAAAGGTTTAAACACCTCAAGGAAAGCTGAGAAACGAATCAGACCCAAGAAGAACTGGAAATTCTTGAGCAAGAAGCCAAATCGAGGCCGGAACACTGACCGATGCTATGTATGCAACAAACAGGGCCACTTTGCAAAAAATTGCAAAGACAGAAGAAAGACCCAAGCCCTTGTTGAAGCAATCAACAAGATAGAGCCAGTTGACGTCTCTGACATAGAGTCGTTATACTCTCTAGAAGATGAACCAGGAGAAAATACAATCTGTTCTATCTTCTATGGTTCAAGCTCAGATGACAGTTCAGACGAGTAATCTGACTCAGACACCGGTCTAATGACTATCTACATGGCTGACAGCATTCCTTGCCGGAAAAACAGCTATCGGAAAAACATGTCACAAAGAAAGTCGGTCCCACACACCACCAGACAGCAAAGACCAACAGACCACGTTCAAGATTCCCTCCCTACAGTAACCTTGCCCACTAGGGAGAATATGTCAGCTTTAAAAAAGAAAGAGCACACTCGCAAAAAAGAAGACAATGCTGACACGAAACCCACTTGCAAGATAAGACCGAACACTGCTACTGCATCACCCACTTTGAAGAATCCTCCAACAGTGGAGAAACGAATCCCGCAGAAAAAAGCAGTCGGGTCCTATCGGAAAAAGATACGTGGACACAAACCCAACACGTCTCAAGATCATCAACCCCTTGAAAGACGAAAGGGCCCAAAGGCAACTCAAATCAACAACAGGATACTGGTAATGGAGAATCCATCCATCACTGTTCAAGATATCCAACAAGTCTTCTCAACGAAGCTAGACGCCTATTTAAAGGGCACCTCGAACCCGAAGATGGACCATCAAACCACCAGTCCACCTTCACCATACACAATGAGTACCTCGACACCCTCGGAGCAGACCCCTCTCCACCAAGAGCCTAAATGGAAAAACATCCCTGAAGAAGTTATGGAAGTAATCAAAACCCATAACATTAAAGAAGGCTCCTTAAGCTACAAAAGCCCCCTTACCATCGCCTTAGAAGCAAATGGGTCGGTACTAACAGGATCCAGGTTCAGCCCAGACTACCCGTTCCTAAATATCTTCTATATTAGGAACTTGAAGAGGCTACCAAAAGAAACCCTGTGCTTTCTTTGGTTCCTCCTTGAGACTTTCACAATAGCCGTGGCGTTCAATTCTGCAAAACTAAATGCCTAACTATTAGAAAGTCAGACTGGACTACTGTCTGAGGAAGAAAAAGGTACAATAAAGCTCCTGGAATGGTTTCTCCCTACACAAAAATGGGTCGAAGCCATGGGAACATCTCCCAAAAAATATTGTCTTGTCCTATTCAACAAACCCAGTTTGTATGCGGCAAAACATGTGTATCGTGCCCCTCACACATTCATCCAGGCATGGTATGATGTAAATCCATCAGATGTATACTTCAAAACAAACAGGTACACAGAATGGATACAACTCAGAAAGAAGATGGCAACAATAAACTTCGTCGACGTTGAAAACATACCTATAAAGGTACTAACAGAAGAAGAAGTTTATAAGGAAGATGACAAGCAGGCCACTGAATGGGAAGAGGCCTAAATTAGCTATTACGGCAAACACCCATTCTTCAACAAGGTGCACATAATTAGTGGACCTCCTCAGCCTCCAGGACACCTCTTTCGTCCCATCCCGGAGATAGCTAAAGATTGGATCAAAGTAGACATCTGGACCCCGCCAAAAGAATTTCATGACAGGTTAAAAGCCGAAGGCCTCTTGCCAAACGGAAAAGATCCCTATGAAGATGACGATCCAGCAAAGCCGCCTGAAGCTAGTGACTCGCTAGCAGATGACTCACCAGATCCCTACGAAGACGACGATCCAGCAGACCCGTATGAAGACGACCCATCTCACCCAGATTCCCGTTGGAAGTAATCTGGCTTATCCATAAAGAAGAAGATTCTAGTATTATTAAGTGTGTTTAATATTTTATGAGTATTTTATTTGTGTAATAGGTTAATCACTCTTATAGTGGTTAATGGTGTGCTTAGGATAAATAAAGCTTAATCACTCTTAAAGTGATGTAAGCGCTTACGTATTTGTTTTTGTATTCTTGTTTGAACTATTGTAGTTGGCCCGCATGAATTATGTATCATGAGGTCATGCATGATGTCATAGTGCCTTTCCTTGGTCTATAAAAGTAAGGCCTCCCCTCATTCGTAATCCATCCTTGGAAAGAAATAAAATCTTCTTCTATAATTCTCTCTCTAGTTTCTCTCTTGTTCTTCTTTTACATTTTGAGTCTCTTGAGTCTTTTCTTTTATTACCTTTGAGTCTAGTCCAATCCTCGAGTCTTTTACTGGTCTTATATAGATCAGCCATAACCCCCCCCTTATCTGTATATAGATCAGCCATAACCCCCCCCCCCCCCTTATCTGGTATCAGAGCCATAAGCGCTCCTGTTCCTCCTTTCTAAGGTTTGATTAGTATGCTCTGTGTCTGCAGGCTTAGCTCCTGATCTTTCACAACAGAAAACTAACCTTACAAAGCTTGAACAGACTGGTCCGACACACTGAACCTTTATCGAGTCGTAGACAGGTTGTTGTGAGTGGTAAGACGACAGAGGGTCGCGGTAAGTCTCAATTTGGTACGAGCTGGGAAAACTTGATAATTGTTAGAGGAGTCTAAACCAAGTTATGAATCAAGATCAAGGTCTATCCCGTTCTAGTTCTTCTCTTAGAAGATCGTCTGCGTCTAGAATTGATCAACTATATGAAATCTCATATATGTCCGATGATTCTAAAATCTCTATTACTAGTATGCCCATAGTCAACCCCTATAGTGTCTTCTCCAAACCTCATAATTCTTTATCCACGAATGTAAAAAGGATTATAGGTTCCTCGTCTAGTCTCTCTCTTGTTCTTCTTTTCTATTTTGAGTCATTTGAGTCTTTTCTTTTATAACCTTTGAGTCTATCCTTAGAGTCTCCCCCTGTTCTTACTGGTCTTATATAGATCAGCCACAAACCCCCCCCCCCCCATATGTTGACACAACTCACCTTTAGAGACACATAAGGTAACTACTAAATTCAAAATCAAAACTTTTTATTACCATGCCTTCTGTCATATGTACAATCTGATTCAAAGATAATGGAGCTTTCTTGAATTCTTTAGATAACTCACTCTTGTAGCTCGATTTAAGTAATTTCAAAAGATTTAATCTTTGATGCATAGATTCCATAACCATATGAAAATCAGTAAAAAGCCAGATTCCACTTGTGAGAAAACGCTTGAGCTAGTGAATCTGCTTTCTATAAACATCTTAGACATAAAAAATGTTGTTTAACACTATTGCGTATGATTCTGTCTTCTTTTAAGTTGTGTTGACCGCAAGACTGATTGTGCCATCAATGCGATACTAAAATTTTTAATTGTTATATAACGTGTGTGAATTGCTTTGTTTTTTTGCAAAAAATTTGACAGCCAGCATACTTATGAATGCATAATTTTGTTGTTTAGCTTTGTTTCTACAAAGCAGTGGGCAGTGGGCCAGTGACTATGGTCAAAAATATTCTCTTACACAGTAAGTTATGTTTATATGCTCGCCCTCTTGTCCATTTCAATATGAAGTAGTTGATAACTTTGATTTGGACATTTTATGTAGCTTATTGCAACCTTAATCACTAATGGGTCAAACAAAAAAAACTTAAAAGGTGATAAGAGACCATACTTTATTTCATAATTCTTATTTTTGTTAAATAATTACATTGAAATGAACTATTTTTGTAATCATGTTTGACAAACTTTTGTTTCGGGTCAACTCAATCCATCAAAATTACTTTAAAATATATCTATAACTTAAACTTTCCTGAGAGTTTACTATCCTCACTTAAACGTTTAAGGTAATACTCTTCAAATGGCATCTGCTTATGCACCTTTAACTCACAGTTTAAAGGTAATATTTTAGTATACCAAACCGTTACATGATTAGTCTCATTGTCTTACTTTACCATAGTATCAAGTAATGATTCTTATCCTCACTTAAACATTTAAGGTATTAATCTTCAAATGTTTATCACACGGACAATTTTATGTTGCACTTTCCAGGGTTACGAGTAGAGCTGGTTTGAAGGTTCTTATTCAAGACAAAGGCAGTCGTGTTACCAACAAGACAACAAATGTGGTATACAAGGAGATATTTGGAAATCTGTAGTTTTTGTCTTTTTTTTCGAATGTATCATACTTTATGTCATGTATATTTAATTTTTTGTAACACATTGAAAATTAAAGTATATAACTATTTTTTTAGTCGTCCACCGTAGGTACCCACGGGAACTAACCTAGTTCTAATAATAGATTTTTAACAATACCTTGTATATTGTCAAAAATATGTTATATTTATTAAAAATACTTTTAAAATATTTGACACAATTTTAAAGTATTAAAGTCCACAAAAAAGTCTTATTTGTTTAACCAAGTATTTGTAAAACTTTATATGTCTTTTCTAAGTATTAAAATACATTTATATAGAACTTTTATAGTATTAAAAGTATTTGTAGCAATTAATTTTTTAAAACTAAGTTATATAAAATCATGGTTTTGATATATTTTATAAGATTTTAACATTTTTTATCAAATATATACTATGGTATTAGTGTTAGGTTTAAGATAAATGATAAAAATGTTCAAAGTAATTAAACAAAACTTAAAAATATATGTTTATCCCTAGTTTCGAACCAGGGTCTTTTTTTATCACAACAACAACACAAACCAGCTGCACCAAGTCTCTTTATTGTTTAAAAACGGATCAAAAATGGTTTTAACATTGATTTCAATAAAACCCCCATTTCCTATAAACCCTAGAACACAAATCACAAATAACTTCGGATTTAGACAATGAAACAAGAAATTGGTTGAGGGCTTTTGATCTGGACATCATAACGAGCATTTTATATAGAATCACGTACTTGGTTGGCAACGAATTGGATCGATTGAACACGAAGAACAAGAGCTGACGAGTTGAAAATCAAAATGGCATTTAGAAGCTGTTTAAATTCAATTCCTTTCGCAGATTTACTCTTAATAATGTGAACAACGAAAGCCCTAACACAATTTGGAATGAAATCAATGATTTGATAACCGATCAATGATGAACAAGAACGAACAAATTGGAGATTACTTAAGGATTTTTGATGATTCTTGGATGGAATTGAAACAACAGAGAGTGAGATGGTAGTTAGGGAGTTGGCGACGTCAAATGAATTGGATTGATTTGGTCTGAAACTATACGAATGGCTAAGAGAGTGATTACGAGATAATTGAGATAATTGGGTATTCATTATGTGTTTTTAATTCGATTAAATGCCATATACATACTCAATTCACTGCAAGGATTGTTAGGTTGATTCAAAATTGATTAAAATTGGCGTTTTGAGATGATTGGTTTAATGGATATTTGAAACCGATTTGTAACTTGCATTTGAACGAGTATTAGATCGTTTATAGGGCAACTAAAGGGTGTGTATGGGCTCGACACTTGTATATGATCGTTTTATATAGATTAGATTTGGTTAAAAATGGATTAAAACCGGTTTTTGAAGCTTGCCGGAATTTGGGATTTTCCGGCCAAGTGGCCGAGTTGGGTGGCCGGAAAAGCAGGGAAGGGGGCCGGCTGGGTTGGTTTTTATAAAATTTTACATTACGCCCCCCCCCCTCAACTTTGATCTGCTTTCAATTCAAACTTTAATATAAGTTTCAGATTTCAAAGTTTTGGCACAAAGTTATATAAACACTTATTTTAACTAACTAATTTAACCGAGTTGGTTTGTAACGTTTATAAAATTGGCGTTTTAATATATTTAATTCGATTTTGACGTTAAATGGTTATTTTTAGTCTTTAATAGTATTTATCTTTAATAATCTTTATTAAATCTCTTTAATAAATTTCCAATATAAATATTTTGGAGACTTATTTATTATATATAGTAATTATATAGTATAATTAGGCATTACACGACATACTTCGATCGATTATTTAAGAGGAGAAATATCATAAAGTCCAACACATTTATTCGTATTATTAATAACGAAGTGTTACAAGTTCGAGAAAAATAAATACGAATACAATTAAAGATAGATAACTTCGGGTTCAAGTCCGGCATTCGGGTAATGACTTATTTTACTGAGCATAAACAATTCGTTCTATAAAGACTTTTTCTTTAGTCGAGATTATTAATATACAGTGGATATAACGGAGAAATTTGAGTAGTACTACCAGGTTCGGCAGACCCCATCATTCCGGTAAGGATTCAGGTGGTGAAGATTGTCCTTAAACATTTTGGTCATCTAGTATGGTGGCGACAAGGAAAAGCGTAATGTCCTCTTTAATATTGACAAGGCGCTAAACCATCTATGAACTTATGCTACCTCAACAGCATATAATAAACATTTCTTGATTCATATTTTAGATAATTACTTTAGATACTCACTAAGAGACCTCTGCGTTGAAAGCTACTAAAAAACCATAAATTGTATATTGGGATTAATTAAGTTCAGAAAGGTGTAGTTAAGCAAAAAGAAGTTGGGTATCCTACATGAAAATAAATATGTAAAACTTGAAACAATTTTATTCATCTAAACCCGAGTGGGAATCAAAACCCGAGTTGCACCCATGTCATACACCCTCAAATCAACAACCATATCACCAAGATATGTAAAAATAAAAAAAGAACCAAATTTGAAACAACAACACGTGTTAACTTTGACCCGTCCACTACTAAACACAAAATGATCATGAACTAAATCTAATGGAGCCTTAAACAAATCACCTTCATTTACCTTTAGAGTCAAATAAACACCAGCTTGTGCGGACATGTCTAGAGATGTGCGGACAGTTAGATACTTAGTGATGTGCGGACAGACTGTCATCTGCACATCAACTTAAGTTGTTTGTTATGTTTTGATTGTAAAACACGTGTATGGTCGTGAGTAGTATAAATAGGTGTTCTTATGTTTGTTTTGAGAGAACTTGTGGATTTACACCTTTTGTACACACATTCTCTCGATCAATACGAATTTGCATTTATAAGTAATTCTTGTGTTGAATTGTTTGTTGAATATATATTTTAATTGTAATCATGATTGTTGAATAGAGATTAACAGATGTGCAAGCTCTAGACCTGATCCGCAATTGGTATCAAAGCTGTTGGTTGAGTAATTTTCAAACTTCGTTTGAAATTGCTTGAATATGTTAATTCAACAACATTTTGGATCTTTGAATCGATTCAATTTGTTCTGTTGGGGTTATTTGAAGATGTCACTTTCCAAATATAAGCGAGTGAATATATCGAGCATCATCACGAGCAAGCACGGGTGAAGACGTTCATTATTTGTATTTGTCTTAGAATATTTGTGTAATCGTTTCGTGCTTAAATGCGCGTTTGTGCTTAACTGCACGTGTTTAGGTTACATTTTAAGGTGAATGGTATAGACTATAAATACCATCACCTAGGTCATTTGTTAAAGAGTTGCCTACATTTCATTCCATATCCCTTGTAACCTCTCCATTGATCTAATACAATTCACCTATTCATATTATCATCAATCTTCATCATACCTGGCATTGATCTTCATGAGCATTCAAGCATCAATACGTGATCAGTGAGTTTCCGCATCACTGATTGCAAACAACTTCCCCAAACAATCTCAGATCTAGATCCAAGCTCGGTTCATCTCGAACTATCAATTGGTATCAGAGCTGTTGGGTGATCTTTGATTGTTGTTGTTATTGATGGAATTTTAGCTACCATTAGCTTTGATTCATGTTTGTGTAACTGCAAAGTTTGAGATCAATTGGTGAAGATTTGACTGTGTTTTTGAAGAAATTGTTCATGTTCGTCATATTCACTGCTCAATTTTGAAATCTGGAATTTGTTGATGATATTGAGAAATTGATGATTGAGATATGTTAGAAATCACTATCCTAAGCTTCGTTCATGATCAAACATCACTGATTTGTTGATTTCGATCCATATTTTGTCAAATTGTCTCAAAACCCACTTGTTGTGTTCTTCATCAAAAATCCGGATCTAAATGAGATTTAGCCAGATTCAAGGTAGAAAAACTTTGAAAGATTGTTAGAAACATCATTCCTAAGCTAATACAAGTATTGAATTGAACAAAAACAACAAAAACTGAAGAATTGATCTAATGTTCATCACAATTTTGACTTTGAAAAGTCAATCTGATATGAAGATTTGAAGAAATTGATTGATATTTGCCCAGAAAAGTATCATAATTTAAAGAAGAATTGAAGCATTGAGTGGTTGATTTAAGGAAATTCTCCTAAGTGTTGCTACAACAAAGGCTGAAATGTCTCTACAGTGCATGACCCGTCTCCACAGTACTTGACACGTCCAAATAGCGTCATTCACTGTTCAGCTGTGTGAAAGAAGAAAAACACTATTCAGCCGGGTGAAAACACTGTTCAGCCGGGTGAAGACACTGTTCAGCCGGGTGAAAGAAGAAAAACACTATTCAGCCGGGTGAAAACACTGTTCAGTCGGGTGAAGACACTGTTCAGCCGGGTGAAGACACTGTTCAGCCAGGTGAAAACACAGTTACCCTTCTCAATTGTTGACCCGTCCAAATAGTGACCCGTCCCAAGTTTGACCCGTCTCTACAGTAAAAAAAAAGAGAAGATATCATTGAATTTATTACAGAATTCAATCACATGTTTGAAACAACATATCTTCAAGAAGCCAAAGCTTGTGATCAAAAGAAAAGGGAATTTCATGAACAAACAAAACTTGCTCTTTTGAGTCAAGCAAATTCTCATGACAATCAGGAAGATGAAGAAGAAGAATATGATTGGAGTGAAAACAATGATGTTGTTTCCATTCAAGAGATTGAAAAGAAAGATAAAGAAATCAGCAACTTGTCAGAAACCATTGCAAAGCAAGATGAGACAATTGCTCAACTAAATTCAGAAATAAAGACATTGATGTCTGAAAACGAAAACGAGAAAGATGTTTAGAGTTCTTATGTTCAAATGCCAATTCACGTTAGAGAAAAGATGTGCACGAAAGAGTGTTTCACACAAGTTGAACACTACAGAGTATATTCATTCAAGATTTGTGATAAACTCAAGAAGGAAGAAACCATGCACAAGAATCTGAAAGAACAACACGAAATATCTTATCAAAGAATCACATCTCTCGAAGAGTCACTCAAGAAAAGTGAAAGAGAAGCAATGAATGTCAAGAATGAAGCTGCAAAATCAAACACACACTCATCTAGTGTGATCAAAGATTTGCAAGAAGAGATTACAATATTGAAGAAACTATCTGAGTTCGTTAATTCAGAAAACAATAGTTTGAAAAACAAACTTCATGAAGAACAAGAGCAATTCACAAGTCTTCAAGAAGATCACAAACTGTTTGAAGATAGACTCAAATCTCTTACACAGAATGTTGATTCAATGCTTTCTGAAAAGCATAATCTGAATGTACAACTCATGAAGCTCACTGACAAATTGAACAGATCACAATCTGATCTTGTGCTTATCAAAGAAGAAGCTGAAAAAGCAAAGTCATCCGAACAAGAAAGAGAAGGATTAGTGCCAACCGGAATTGTTGGATCACTTTCTTCTGAAGAAGAAAAGACACAAGAGTTTCAGTCGAAGAAGAAAAAGAAGAAGGTTAGAAGAAAGAAGAGCAAAGCCAAGAAGAACAATACAAAGGCCGCTTCATTTGATTCTACACCACATACTCCTACTCCAAAGTCTCAAGATTTCGAATCCCCGAGTGATTCAAACAGTGATGTCTACTGTTTAATCTGTGACTCTGAAACTCATCATATCTCAGATTGTATTTACAGTCAAGGTGTCTTTCCTTATGGTTCAAAAGCCAACAAGTTCAAGACTCCAGCTTCTTCAATCAAGCTTCAACAAGATTCAGAGGTCAAAGCTCCTCATCAAGAAAAAGGGTCAACTGCAAAAGCTTCTCAAAAGCAAAGAAAGAAGTCTCCCTTCAAGGCTCATCAGAAGTACTGCGAGATATGTGAGATGTACAATCACACGACAACGGAATGCTGCTACAACAAGTAATGCACCAACTGTCAGATGTACAACCACGACACAATGGAATGTTACTACAACAAGTATTGCTCTACTTGTGACATGGTCAATCACAACACATCAGAGTGATTCTACAAGTCGAGAAGGTCAGTCCAAAGAAGTTCATCATGTGCATACCCTTCCAGGTACTTTTCTAACTTTAAAAGATCTCATCATAGACATTCTTTTGATGAAAATCAACATGTCAATGATTCATGGACACCAAAGTTTGTCAAAAACAAAAAGGGAAATCATGATTTAAATGATAAAATGATTCCAATAGTGAATCAATCTTTGAATAAGAAATATAGTCAACAAAACCTGTTTTTAAATGAAATTCACAATTTGTTTGAAAATGACTATAATTACTCTTTTGACAAACAATCCATGAAAGAAGATGAAGGTACAAATTACATTGTATCATCAGAACCACCACCTGAAGGTATTCCTTGCACTTATGAGAATATCTCTTATGTTGATGAATTTGGACGACCCAAAACCGAAATGGTTTGGGTCAATACCTTTAACTGATTTGTTAGTGTGTTAGGGACAGTTATGGAGGCCGGTCAAACAAAGAAAAGAAGACCGTGGCTGATCCCTTATCATGACAAGATACCGAATCTTGTTCATGACGTCTTCGATGCAACTGACACCAAATGGAGTTGGAAAACAAAAGGAACCATTGTAGGAATTTTTTAAAAACATTTTCAAAAATCAAACAATGATGGTAGTGCAAGAAACAACCAATGTTTCATTTCGTCTGTTTAGATTAAGTATATTGCATGCACACTTCATACGTTGATAACATATCTGCCGTTTTCTTTTCATTAAACTTTCAATTTTCGTAGAAATTTAAAGTTTAGGGGGAGAAAACCATTGAAATAAAAAAAATGATAAAATCAGAAAAATCCAAAAAAAAATACGCTGAATCTACTTGCACGTACATGAGAAAAGATAGTACACTAGAGTAATTCAACGCATCATTTTAAACAATAAAGACTGAAGCGTGAAAATTGATGTACGAGACAGCTCAGACAATTAGACTGAAAAAGTATATTCTTTGATGATTTAACTAAGTTCTAATGAGCCATTGTGGTTGAAACGTCTTAGTGCATGTGAAACATTTATACAAATCAAATAGATATCTCGTGAAGCATCCAAATTACACCGGGTAACGATGCAATCTATTCAGTGTGATGAACCGCATCGTGAGCTTCTTTGTTGTGGTATCCACAGACCTGAAGTCTCACATGAAGTCTCTTTTGAGCTTCAAGATGCAGCAAAAGATTCCAAAATGGAACGAAAAGAGTCCCAAATGTGGACCGTCACCAAACAAATTCCAAAATGGAATTCAGAAGATTCCCAAGGGGAACATAGGCAAAAAGAAAAATTCCAAAAAGGAATTCAAAAGAAGTCCCAAAGTGGACCAAATTCAAATAGAACCCAAATTCCACACTGTTTATGATTGTAAGTGACCTCGTGTTGAGTTGTTCTTAGGATATTTAGATGAGGTGTATAACTTTCTAATGTGCAAAGTATGGGTCACTCAAAACTTATTCCTAATCAACCTAATTGATCATCAAGAATAGAAAAAGTAAGTGTGTCACTTTGAGCTAATTGATTTGTTCAACAATTCATCACTCAATTACTTCACAATTCAAATGTCTATTCTCAAAACTGCAAAACATGTGTTGGATTAATTGCAGGTTAAAGATTAAGAATGTAAAGAGAAAATTCCAAAAATATCAAAAACATTAAAAAAATTCAAAAAGAACAAAAAGATTGTCATTTTAATTTTTTTTTTTTGTGTTGGCAGATTAACATATATTATTGATGTAGGAGTTGTTCATCAAGCAATATCTCATCCGATTGAGAACTTAATCTTTACATTGATGATAAATGCACATTATTGCCTGAGTTTTAATGTTTTTCTTTGAGTTGCAGGAACAGTTTCCATTGCAGAATAAGCTTCCACGCGACTTGAAGATGTTCCTTTTCAAGCCTGATTCCAGTCCAAAGATCTCCAAGTCAGGTTGCTGAGTGTTAAGAATCCTCCTCTTAATATCTCATACACAGATCCCATTAACCTCTAAAGCAGAAGTTGAGGGTGAGTATTCTAAGTCAAAGAAGTCTTCTCATTCTACTTCAACCGTTGAAGAAGATCCCGTTGCTGATATATAGATTCACCGGAATCTACTCTCTGCTTATTTCATTCCATAACCTCTGATGTTACTCAAAAGGTAGAGAAGGATGCAGATTGCTTGTTGAAAGATAGAGTTTTGGCAGCATCATCTTAGGGGGAGTACTGTTGGGTCCTCTTGAAGATAATGCATACCAAAACTTTAAGTTGCTCTCTATACTCGCCACATAAAGATTTAAGCTGATATGTTAGATTTGTAAAGTGTCATCTTAGGGGGAGTACTGTTGGGGTTATTTGAAGATGTCACTTTCCAAATATAAGCGAGTGAAGATATCGAGCATCATCACGAGCAAGCACGGGTGAAGACGTTCATTATTTGTATTTGTCTTAGATTATTTGTGTAATCGTTTCGTGCTTAAATGCGCGTTTGTGCTTAACTGCACGTGTTTAGGTTACATTTTAAGGTGAATGGTATAGACTATAAATACCATCACCTAGGTCATTTGTTAAAGAGTTGCCTACATTTCATTCCATATCCCTTGTAACCTCTCCATTGATCTAATACAATTCACCTATTCATATTATCATCAATCTGCATCATACCTGGCATTGATCTTCATGAGCATTCAAGCATCAATACGTGATCAGTGAGTTTCCGCATCACTGATTGCAAACAACTTCCCCAAACAATCTCAGATCTAGATCCAAGCTCAGTTCATCTCGAACTATCATGTTCTGATTGTTCTATTGCCAATTCCTTTCAACTTTTGAATCGATTTCAACGTGAACATTACTCAAATTATGGATTTGTATGATTGAAAAGTGTGTTGGTGATATAAGGAACTGTTCATCGCATATTCATCAGATTTCTGTATATCATTGAGAAAATGATTATGTTTACTGAAGTTTATCCAATTGCTATTCAATTTCCAGTTGTTTTCTTCCTAATCGTGTGCATTATAGCTTATTTTGATCCGTTGGATTAAGTGTTCTTCAAAATTGGTCATAACTGTTATTCGCAAATCAATTTGAAGATTACTGTCATTCGCAGATCTCATTAATCAATCAATTAAGTTGAAATAAGCTGAAAGAGAGATTGAAGTTAGTTGTTGATATTGTTTTAATTTCAAATCTGTGAAAAAGTTTGATTTTCATCATTTGCAGATTGATACTGTCATTCGCAGATCAGTACTGTCATCTGCAGATCAATGCTGTTATCCGAAGATAGATACTGTCATCCGCAGATCAAGGTTCAAAATATTCAAAATGGCAAACAACAATAATAATTCTGATTATGCATCTAAAGTTCCTTTGCTCAAAACCAGAGTTGATTTCAAAGGCTGGGAAATACGCTTCAGAAATCATTTGAACACAGTTGATCACAACTTGTGGAGATCAATAGCTAATGGTCCTCATATTCCAAAACAATCTGCTAATCCTGATAGGTATAAAGACAATCCTTACAAGTATGTTGTTGGTCCATCAGATCGAGATTTCAGTGCTATAATGATTAAACAAACAACAAAACACACTAGGATTCCATGAAACATTGTCCAATAACACTCAACACACTATAACAAGATCAAATCAACGATATCTGAGGTAATCAGGCTACAAAGATGAAAATAATAAGCTCCTAGCACATCAGCCGTCACACACACACAATTAGGGTTTGATAAAATATGCAAAAGTTATATTGAAATGAGAAAAAAAAATACAATATATAGTTCAGCTATAGGTTCGCTGATAGATTCGCTGACAACGAATATATCAAGCGGAACTAATAGCTTCGCCAGGCACAAACAGATTCACCCGGTCGACAAAACTAAACTATAAGACAGACTAAACAAGACTTCTGGGCGAATCTATAGATTCGCCCGTAGGTTCTCTAAAACAGAATCTATTAAATACATAACAAAACAAATAACACCGACATGCCGGTGAGTCCAACCTATACATGAACTATCAATACTCCCCCTAGGTTGGACCTCACCTGGGGAAGTCTTCTGTTTCAGCTCCGTCTTTATCGGCTTCAAAAATGCTCAATGAACGCTCCAGCCCTTGATTCGATTCCAGCCAAAGGATTAGTAACATCTTCTGAACCTGCCTCTTCACTTTCATCCAAATCCTCAATCAAATCAACAAACTGTGCTTCGGTGACTTCAATATCAGGCAAATCAGTAACAGTAGTCTCCGCCTGTACATCTTCAGTCTGTTCCTCACCGATCACATTCACTTCAACCTCTGTTGGCTTTTCAAACCTTTTCACAATTGATTTATCTAACTGTTTGGATAGATCATCCATATCCATTCTCTGCTCATCAGTACTTCTCAGCCTCTCATTCACCTTCCTTAACTCAGCACGAACTCCTCGGGCTTTATTGGCAACTTTGACGAACAAGTTGGCTTCAGTTCTCGTATCATCTCCTGCCCCGTGCTTTATATCATTCTCACACAACACTTTCAGATCTTCATCGCAGAAGGAGAAGATCTCCATTGGGTCAAACAAACGAATTTCTGGACGATCTTCCCCTTCAAGTCTGATAATAGCTTCACCAGTGCTATTATCATAGAACCACTTCAAAAAATCTTGCAATCTTGGTGGCTGAGTGTCAGGAACCCTTACTATGTTCATAATCTTTGGAGCATCCAACTTCAATACCACATTTCCCTTCCACGAAACCCAGTGCTTATCTTTCTTCTGCCTCATCCTTTTTGGTTTTTGGTACCCAAAATCCTTAAAATCATTCTCAGCTACTGATGTGCCTGAAAGTATATATATTTTTTTATAAAGATTTTTTTCACACAAATTTAGTTTTAAAAGGGGTTTTCACCTAAAAATACTAAATCACACACAGAAAGGCAAGTGTACCTATCGGCTAGTAATATAGTAAAAACGGTAAGAACCGGATATCAATCCGTGGACACGGTAGCTCTCGATACTAAACGTTTGTTAATGTTTGTCCGAATAAAGAGCGAATTTTGGGTTTTTCTTAAACTAGCATACAAAGAAAATATTAAACTAAGAGAATTTAAACTAGAGGAATAAAACTATGGAATTAAGATATTATCTAGACTAAGAATCCACTTAACCTTGATGATGAAAAATATTAATGGTGAAGTCAATTTTTCTTATAGGCATAACTAAACTCCGATTAAGGATATCTAACTAAAATGATTCTTTGGAAAACTAGAACGATAAACACATCCTAATCACCTAAAATCATACAATTAAGTCCAATTGATGTCTTTTATGTCAAGAACTAAATGTAAACTAGTCATCCGCTAAAATGTCCTAGTTTCATAACTAAAGGAAAACTAGAACGATAATCACATCCTAATCACCAATAATTACGTAAAGTAGACAAAATTATGAAATATTCCAACATGTAATTCTCAAACTAAGTCATGCAAATCTAGATATTGTGGTCACAATTCCAAACCTACACATCTAACATGTTTAAGAAATTACAACATCACAATCATCTTTTCAAATATCTTGTGAAAGAAAGCACACTTGTCTAATTTCATGTCATCTAACATTCCAATCATCATTTCTAATATCATGGCATAAATCCTACAAAATTCATTTATAAGATTTACAAACAAATATCAAGAAGATGGGTTTTTCAACATGTCAACTTCCTAACATTCATCAACATCATATGACAATAAAATTGGACAAGCATACAACATCATTAAAATATTACCATAACTTCATCATTGATCTTAACATAAAACATCACCAAAATATTCAAGTTTCATTCATCATCAAGGCATAAGTATCATCCTAATCTAGATAATATGAGTATTTAGCCCATAAGGCTTATGATTAAACTAACTAAAAACATGATTAAACTAATTAAAACGTTCAAACCGAAAACAAGCAAGGAGAAGGAAAAGTGGTTGGTTGATGATTCTTGAGTCTTCTATGGCTTCCAATGGCTTCCAATGGCTTCCAAAACACTCAAAAACAGTGAAACTTAGTGTAATTTTGCTCCAAAAACTCAACAACCTGTAATGAATGAACACAAGGCTTTTTATAGAAAACAGCAGATGTGCACTACCTGGCGCACGGTCGTGCTCCAGGTCGTGCTAGTAGCTACAGTGTTTTCTTTTTCGCCCAGGCATTTCGCAGTTTCCATTTTCAGCAAAATCTCGATTCCCGTCTCGAGGTAGCAGGTGCACGACCGTGCTTAGACCAAGCACGGTCGTGCTCGAGTCAAAATCACGGGCACGACCATGAAATGTGCGGCACGAGCTGAAGACGATCTCGGAAATGATGTGAGCACGGGCGTGCTTGGCTGGCGCACGGGCGTGCTCGAGTCAAGATCACGAGCACGTCCTTGTGCACAGCCTGTGCACCCGAGTGGAGAACACGGGCACGACCGTGCTAGGTCTGAGCACGGTCGTGCTTTTGACCTGTTTTCTTCAATTTCTCTTGAAAATGCGTCTTTTCTCCGTTCTTTTCTTCGGTGGTTTGTCTTGGCTGTAAAATCACAAAAACCACAATTTAGTACTTAAACTAATGAAATTACAACCAATTAATAACCAAATTCGGGTTAAATGTGAAGAATAAATATGTATATTTCTATACATATCAGCTACCCTTTTGATTGTGATTTCGAATGCACTTGCTCTGCCACTATTCTCTTTGCCCAGCAGAGAGAGTTCAGCCAATCTTCGTAAATCCCATCTTGGCAAAGTAGCAAAGTGCTTTCGATTCTTGATATAGCTCATATCTCCACCTCTCCTTTTAATCATATAAGCATCAATCTCATAGTTTTATTTCCATGCAATCACCTGCCTATCCATCTGCGATGTATTTGGCTCATCAAGGTGTTGAAAGATAGGGACTTCGGGAGTAACCTCTTCATCCTTTTTGAACCACTCAGATTTATCCAAATCGATGTGCTCAAACAGATAAGACACATCTTTTTCTTCAACATTATACTGTTCCGGCTCATCCTCCAAATCCTCTTCACTTTCTATATCCACGACAACCTCTGGCCCAGTAAACACATTCAGATCAATCCACATATCCTCATCGAATACCTCTTCACCAGCTTTCTTTTTATCCTCAACCCCAAACACAGATTGCATTAACGGATACTTTGCAGCATCCGTTAAGCTATTCAGCTCCTGTTCAGTCATTGCCGAATCAGACCCTTCTTTCTCCTTCAAATTGTTCAACTCTTTGAAGATCCGAACAATTAGACATTGTTGGTCTTTGATCATCCTTCCCATCTCAGTAATAACAATCTCTTTCTCTTTATCCTTCTCCTCTAACTCAGCATATTTCCCTTTCAAATCCACCAACTCGGACTTCAACGCAATAACAGATTCAGCAGTTGCCACCGCAACGTCATGCTTTGTTTTCCTTTCAGTTTCAGCAGGTGCATCTGATTTTCTCTTAGTCCTTTTCTCCCTACCCGCATCTATCTCAGCCTGCACCTCATCAATTTCCCGATCCAACGAGTAATCTTTTTCTTTAGCATACAGTTTTCTCTTTCTCAACTTCTTCTCAATAACCTCCACATTCTCACCTCCTCTTTTCCTTCAAATCTCCATCAATATCTGTATATGTACCCATCTGTCAGCTGGGTACAGATTTTCCC
The DNA here is from genome assembly GCA_030867185.1 of Tagetes erecta. Taxonomy (NCBI): domain Eukaryota; kingdom Viridiplantae; phylum Streptophyta; class Magnoliopsida; order Asterales; family Asteraceae; genus Tagetes; species Tagetes erecta. The sequence continues at coordinate 2,110,555 of CM061486.1, read as the reverse complement.
ACAAATATGAAGTTCTCCCTACGCAATCTGATCGTACCGACTTGCAGTCCCCGAATATCCTCGAATGCATTGACCAGATCTTCAGAGTATCACCCATAACGGGCAGATCAGGCTTTTTGTCATTAAGGATCATCTGCACAAACCTCGGATACAATAACCATTTATCCCTTTTAGCAGCGTGAATGTTTTCTAGCATATAGTTGAAGATCAACTTAGCTAGATTTGCCTTTTGCCCCTTACAGAATAAAACCATAGCTCTAGCCCAATCAAGATTTAGCCCGTCTGTTCCTCCCTTCCTATGATCCAGGCACATAATGAAAACGTGAGCAATGTATCTCCACTCCTTGATCAAATAGGACTTAACAAACTCCATCTTTTTCTCCCCCGGCAGCGGACCCTCATAACCAGCAGTCCGTAAAGCACCATATACCTCCTCAGTCGTCATCTTGACTTCATCTCCCACATCACCCTCTAACCTTAAAATCCTCGCCAGATCGGCTTCAGTAAACTCGATTTCATGCCCATTTACATTAGAACATATCTTTGATGGCTGCGCAGAGACATTCAATACAGCGGTCCTCCAGAAATCACGAATGTGCAAGTCGTACACAATCGGACAATGTGATATGGCATAATGAATTTGGGAAGATTTCAGCCATCTGATACAATCCTTGTATCTAGTGGCCTTCTCATGATTTTCATCTAATAACGCGCACATGGTATGCTTCTTTTCGAAGAATAACGTAGACATTGTGCCTGAAACACAAATGGAAGTTGATCAGAAACGTAAAGTTTGAAACAGTCAATAGATTCGCTGAGCATGTCAGGTTCGCTGAACAGGCGAACCTGAGATTTGGCACCAGATCCTATAGATTCGCTGACATGAAAATTTGACATGACGCCGAGCGAATATATAGGTTCGCTAGAAACAGTCGGGCGAATCTATGCTAATGCACGGGCGGCGTAACAGCATAGGTTCGCTCAAAAGTTTTGAACTTTCGTTCAGGTTCGCCAGACGAACACTAGGTTCGCTGGAACCCTAGAATTTGAAAAACGGCCCGAATCAGTAAAATAAGCCAACAGGGACATACAATCATGCAATTTATCACAAGATGATCATATTAATTTGTTAATCAATTAAGCACAACGCAGTTCAATCATCAACACAGATTTAAATGGGTTCGAGTGGATTGAGACGATTAAAAAAATACCGTTAACGAAAAAATAAGGATTAAAGTGAAAGTATAACATACCAGAGAGGGTTAAAAAGCGTTTTAATTGATGGTGAAAGCAGTGAGTAGGAATCGAACTAAAGACCTTTTTGAAAACGACACGGCAATAGTAACAGCGAACTTGTGAAAACGTTTTGCAGACGAGACATATATATACAGACACAGGTTCGCTGGCAATGCAACCTGGCGAACTTCAGATTCGCTCAGAGCTTAAGGTCAGAAGAAGTCATGGCGACTTAAATATGTTCCGGCGAACCTATAGATTCGCTTACAGTTTCGCTGGGATGCAAAAATAAAATATTTTTGCATTTTCTTAAGATTTAATTCCTTTACGAATCCATGAAATCGCCCCACGATTTCAACGCTCCGAAAACAAAAACTTAAATGAAAATTAAAGACATAAAAAGAAAAAGTAAAATGAATGAAAAACTAGAATTTAAAACTAAAGAAGGATATATATATTTTTGTTTTCTTGACGTTTTTCGAGCAGAATCCGGAGAATCATAGATTGGCGGGATTGTAGATATGTTTGTCCATTTAAACCCATGCCTTAGTCCTTTCAACAAGAGATTAGCAGCTTCATTTATCATGTTTTGGTTTGATTGAAGAAGCTCATGCAACTCGGTCCCCACAAACATCTAGTTAAAAAGAACTTGTCCTATCATCAGGGTTTATTGAGCAATATGATTGACTTTGCTTGAATTTCTTGGATCAAATCTTGAATATTGATCAATTCATGAGCCTCTTTTGACTGCAATTTTGCAATTTTTGGAGTGGAGCTTGTCAACAATGATTCTTTTGAACACATTGCGACTTATTATTTGGGAAACTCAAATGGTTAGAGCTCCAGGTCTATACCGACGTATAACAGAGGAGATAAACATTTGAGCATGCTCGGTGAATCTTCAGGTCTATACCGACGTATAACAGAGAAGATCCACCAAATCCAGGTCAATACTTCCGTATAGCAGAGGAGTTAAACACTTTGACTCAATACTTTTTGAGGAATTAACAAGTAACTCACTCAGAGGCTTTTCTGAAGAGCAACACTAGCAGCTTTTTATTTTGTTTTGCTAACTAGTAACTCAATTCAGGGCTAGGGTGTGGGTGATTTGGGATTTTTAGGGAAATCAATGCAAAGATTTGACGCTCTCAACCCATTTTTGATAGGACTTGTATCTTTGTGCAGGCCAGTCATGTCAAGGAGATAATCCTCATTGCCGAGTTCTTGAACTTTATGTTTGGCTACCCAACCACTGTTTACTTTGTTTTCGGGCTTAGCCTATCTAACATATCCCAAACACAATACTTCTGACCTCCTTCAACGTCTCTTCAACATCAATTTAAACGGGGATCCTGAAATAGCAAAATTTGAAAAACTAAAAGTAGTTAATCTTTTAATATCTCCCCCAAATTTCTATATTATAGCTATCTAACAAGAAATTTTTGTTTTTCAGATTTTCTTAATATATATATATATATATATACAGAATAAAGAAAAGAAATGAAATAAAGCAAAATAAAATAAATAAAAAGAAGGAGCGAAGAAATATGTGACACCCGGATTCTCAAGGAAGAAAATGAAAAAGATATTTACATATTTACAAAGCCATTTTACTTAGACAAAGGGTTTCAAAATGATATCAATCCCAGCATAGAAATCAGTTCATAAAAACGTGGTTTGTCAAAAGTTTTTGTGAAAAGATCTGCTTTTTGCTTTCGTGTTTCAATAGGAATAATATCAATGAACCCCTTTTCCTGAGCGTCTCGGATGGCGTGAATTCTTGTTTCGATGTGCTTGGTGCGTGTGTGATGAATTGGATTCTTGGCAATTCCAACAGCAGCTTCATTGTCACAAAAGAGTGGTGTATGAAGAAAGTTGATGTCGTAATCCATCATCTGATGCTGAATCCAGAGCACTTGACAACAGCAGCTTGAAGCAGCAAAGTATTCAGCTTCTCCTGTGGACAGGGAGACAGTTGTTTGCTTCTTTCTTTGCCAGGAAACAAGACATTCACCGAGATATTGAGATCCGCCAGTGACTGATTTTCGGTTTATCCTGCAACCAGCATGATCACTATCAGAAAAAGCATGTAAATCAAAGTTCCCACCTTTTGGGTACCAAAGTCCCAAACGAGAGGAACCCTTAAGGTAACGAAAAATGCGTTTAACAGCTTTCTCATGTGATTCTTTTGGGTTGGCCTAGAAACGAGCACAGTAGCACACAGCAAATGTAATATCTGGTCGGCTGGCAGTCAGATACATGAGAGATCCGATCATCGAGCGGTACCGATGAGCATCCACAGGATTCCCATTATCATCAGAAGTAAGGCATGTTTGAGCAGTGAAGGGAATCAGTTCAGGAGAAGAATCGTCCATGCCAAACTTTGTGAGAATTTCTTTGATGTACTTTTCTTGGTGGATAAGGATTCCATCAGGCTTCTATTCCACTTGCAGCCCCAAGAATAAACACATCTCCCCCATGATAGTCATTTCAAAACGATCCATCATCACTTTCTCAAACTCTCTACACAGCCCTTCATTTGTCGAACCGAAGATAATATCGTCCACATACACTTGAACAATCAGCAACTCACCATTAACCTCCTTCTTGAATAATGTCATATCTATAGTCCCACGAGAGAAACCTTTGCTGAGCAGATACTGTGTCAGAGTTTCATACCAGATACGTGGAGCTTGATGCAACTCATACAGGGATTTATCAAGCTTGTACACCTTTGAAGGAAAATATGGATCCTCAAAACCCGATGGTTGACATACGTAGATCTCCTCATCAATATCTCCATATAGAAATGCACATTTAACATCCATCTGATAGACTTTAAAGTCTTTGTTAGCAGCATGTGCAAGAAAGATTCTAATGGCTTCAAGACGAGCAACTGGGGCAAAAACTTCAGTGTAGTCAATCCCCTCCTCTTGAGCAAATCCTTGAACAACCAATCTCGCCTTGTTCCTGATAACAACACCGCGATCATCTGGCTTGTTTCGGAAGACCCACTTAGTGCCGATGGGGCACTTATTAGGAGGAAGATCAACAAGTTCCCAAACTTTCAGCTTCCTAAATTGTTTTAATTCCATTTGCATGGCATCAACCCAACTAGGATCTTCAAGTGCTTGTTTATAATTCTTCGGGACGACTTGTGATAAGAAAGCAGCATAGAGACACTCATTAATCAAACCACTCTGACTTCGAGTTCTCACACCATCAGTGATTGATCCTATGATATAATCATGAGGATGATCTTTTAAGGTTTTGAAGTTTGTGTTGAGAAGCATTTGGTTGGATTGTGATGAGGATGCTTGATTAGATGGTTGGGATGGAACATTTGAAGTTGGAGGAATTGTATCGGTAGAAGAGGTTGGGGTGGAAGTGGATGATGAAGGAATATTAGATGGAAGAAAGGAAAAAAGTTTGAGGTGACGGAGGTGGTGGAATGTCAAATGTGGTTGGAGGTAATTGAGTGACCGAAGGTTGTGATGGTGAAGGTGGTTGAGTTGGTGAAGGTGGTTGAAGTTGATGGTTAATAATTGTAACTGGAGTATAAGGAATTATGTCATCATCGTCAGAGTTAGGAAGATTAAATGATTTGAAAACAGTGGTGGTATCGTAAAACCATGCGGGCTCACAACCAATACTTGTGGAGTTCGATTCTTGCCAATCAACATAATAGGACTCTTGCACAATCCGCGTTCGCTTGTTGTAAACACGATACGCTTTTTGTGTGTCCGAATATCCCACAAAGAAGCATTCATCTAAAACAGCACCAAACTTCGTTTTCTGATCTTGAGTATTCAACAGAGTACAAGAACATCCAAAGGGGCGCAGTAAATCGATCAACGGCTTAATCCCACGAAACAGCTGGTACGATGTCTTCATCTTGTCTTTGACAATCAGTACCCGATTCAGAACATAAGCTGCACAATTGACTGCCTCTGCCCAGAAGATAATTGGAAGCTTTGACTCAATCAGCATAGTTCTAGCAGCCTCCACAAGAGTTCGATTCTTCCTTTCAGCAAGACCATTTTGTTGTGGCGTTCGTGCGGCACTGAACTGTCTGAGAATACCCCGCTGTTCACAGAAAGAACTGAAGATATGGTTTATGAATTCAGTTCCATTGTCGCTTCTGATGGCTTGAACCTTTCGCTTTCCAAGAACCTCAATTTGAGGAATCAACTTCATTAGCTCTTCAGCAGTCTCACTCTTGTTTGCCAAGAATCTCACCCAGGTGTACCTAGAGTAATCATCTGTGACAACCAAGCAATAAGATTTCTTAGCAATAGATTTGACACTTATTGGACCAAATAAGTCAGTATGTAACAATTCGAGGGGTTGTGAGATAGAATTTTCAATTTTGAGTTTATGTGGCTTTTTTTGCTGCTTTCCTTTAGCAGAAGCCATGCATTTCTCTACCACAGAAAAGCCTTTAAGTGGTAAACCCCTGACCAAATTGTTCTTAACCAACTTATTTAGTATTTTAAAATAAATGTGTCCTAAAGGTCTATGCCATTGAAAAGATTCAAAAGATGAAGCTTTAGATAGAAGACAAGTCACGGTGGAAGTTGATTCTTTTGATCCCATATTCAGCATATATGTATCATTTCGTCTTGGAGCTCGCAAGATCACCAATTCTTCGGGAATAGGAAACTCTGGCTTCAAGAACAGACATTCGTTTGAAAGAAACAACACAGGGATATTCTTATCACAGATTTGTGATACACTAAGAAGATTGAATGCCAATTCAGGAACATAGTTAACATCTTCCAAGGTTAGTGAACCATTCGAAACTTCTCATTGACCAATCATTTTACCACCTTTCTTATCTCCCGCAAAAGCAACGTATCCACCATTAATAATCCGATAGTTTGTCAACAGGTCCTTCAACCCAATCATATGTCTGGAACATCCACTGTCAATGTGCCAATGACTATTTACAACGGCGCTTGAATGTTCCTGACATATTTCAAAATAGAAATTAGACTTTTGAAATTGGGACCGAAGCCTTAGTATACTTAGGTCGCTGAACAGAAGAGGATTTACAGAAAAAATTATTTACAAACGTATTCAATCTCTTTCCAAAAGATTTTTGCCTTGAACTATTTGTAACTAACTCAGGACATTGCTTGACAGTATGATCATCATTTCCACATTTAAAGCAATGAGATTCCAAACCTACTTTGGAAACTTTGGAAACAAGAATTCTATCTATTTCAATCTCTTCATCACAATCAGATAATTGAGAATTACAATCACTGTAAGAGTCATAAGGCTCTTTTGATTTACCTGTTGTGACTTTTACCTTTTCAGATTCAGATTTAGGTTTATCAATGTGATTCATGGATGAGAAAGATAATTCCCTTTCTTTAGGTTTTGAAATCCTCACAGGTGTGAAAGATGGAATTTGATGAGAAAAGAACTTTTGAAAACAATTTGTTTTGGTTTGACTTTCAGAGACATGACCTGAAAGTTCATCTTTGTCATTCACACAAACATTTTCAATCACATCATCATTCAACAGATTAATGTTTGAAGTAGAGCATCCTAAATTACTATTACAAATAAAATTGTCTGAATGTAACACATGACTAGAAACAAAATTAATTAATCTACTGTCTTCAACAGACTTCTTTGAATCAGAAATAGGACAATTAGAACTGCCAGAACAACCAAGGCCACTACTTCCACCATAAGCATAATCCTCACGAACCTCTTTAAGATTTACTCCACTTAAACCTGCAATAGAGCTGTTAGTATCATTCTGTATAATCTCTTGTATCAACTCATTCGAAGGATGAGGAATGGGTGTCGGAGAATAATAGAAGGTACTAGGTGGGGGGATACAATTGTGCATCATTGTTATAACCCAAACCAGTCTTAATTCTGGCCCCCCGTTGTTTCTTACAAAGATCCTCCCTTTTCATACTTGAAATCGTCCATTGTTCCAGTTTGTTTTTGACTTTTCTGATCTCAAACTCAGCAAAAGTGACTTGCTCAGTCAAATAGTTTATTTCACAATTCTTTTCCAAAAGAGATCTTTTCAAATGTTCGTTTTCTTTTAAAGCCTCTCTCAATTTAACAAAAAATTTTGATTCGTTCTCTTTAAGCTCTTTGTTAATTTTCTTCAATTCGTTTTCATTTGACATTAATAATTTATTAGCTTTGTATATGCCAATCAAACGAATTTTGCATGCAGATGAACACATATCTTCAATAACTTCATAAGGAAGACCAATTACCAGTTTTTCAGCAGCAAGAATGGGTGCTCCTCTTGAACTCATCCACAGCTTTATCGATCATAGCATCCATGTTCAGCTTGGACTCTTCATCATTCTTCATTTCATTAACAGCAGCTTCACATACAAACCCTAATGAACTATCTCTTCCTGACCCAGATGTCCTTGAGCAATAACATCTGTTTGAACCTCAGTTGTAACACCAGCTTTACGATCCATACCATCTTGAACTTCTTCATCCCTTGCCTCTTTCAACTCATCAACCTCATACTTTGCAACCTTACTCAAACCTTTTTCTTCTTCAATCAAGTCAACCTTTGACTCAGTAGCTTCATCGGAGTTCTCACCATTTTCACCATAAAATTCTTTGAAAGGATCAAAGCAATTAATATAGTTATCATCATCCTTAACAATCTCAGCAACGAAAGCATGATTAATTTCTTCCTTTGTTTCTTCAATCTCTGCACTCCAATCAAAGTTGGTGACCAGTGTAGTTTCTTTTCTCGGTTTAACTTCCTCAGCTCTTTCTTGAATTGAAACAGTTCTTGAATTTCCAGAATTAACCGGTTCAGTAACGATTGGTAAAGGACATTCCCTCTTGAAGTGTCCCAATTGCTTGCAGTTGTAACACCACAACTTTCCTTTATCATACCCAAGTTTGTTGTTCTGACCCTGATTCCCAAAATTCTTCCGACCTGTTCTTTCCATAAATCTTCTAGCACGAAGAGTGAGCATTGCCATTTGCCATTGAATGTCAGTTTCTTCAAGATCATCAGGATCCACCTGATACATATCTTCAACAGTCATCCCTTTTCCTTTCAATTCACCTGCAACCAGAGCTTCATAACTATGAACAAGCATCCCAAATAAAGCCATTGTGTCATATGGAATCTGAGTAGTGACAGATGCATTTAGTCCAGAACCAACACTTGTAGAAGCACTATCAGATTTAACAGACCCAAAACTTGATGATCCTACAGACGCAGCACCAAAAATATGTGAGTTTGCAGCAGATGGAATAATTGCAGCATTCTGAGGAGGGATATTTGGAACCATCATGGACTGATTGTATTCTCTTCTCTTCACATCAAGATCAAATGACTTTAGCTTGTTTATCACGTCCATCAGTTTAAAGTCATGGAGGTTTCTCTCTTGCTTCAACAATTTTATCCGAAGACTCCACTGAGGAGGAAGTGAATCTAAAAGCTTTGTGACTTACTCATAATTTCCTAGCTTCTCATCATACTTTTTCAGATTGCTTGACACAGATAGAAAACGGTTGGTTATAGCAGTCAGACTTTCTTGCTTATACCCCACAAATGAATTAAACTCTTTCTCAGTTTGAGCTTTTCTATCCAATTTCAGATCCTCGTTACCATCATAGAACTCACAGAACGCATCATACAAACTTTTAGCAGTTGTGTGTTCAGTAAACCTGTTGTAAATGTCTTGATGTAAACAGAGTATCAAAGCTCCAAGGGCCTTTTTATCACGATCAAGCAACTTGATATCACCATCAGTGAAAGTACTTGGATCATTGTTTGGTGAAGTAACAGTTCCTTCAACCTTCTTTGGCACGTGAGGACCATTAACAATTGACTCCCATTGATTGTAATCAGTATAGTAGAAAAACGCCTTCAAACATCGCTTCCAATCTTTAAAATTTTCACCACTTACAAGCCTCGGTGGCCTGTTTGGTTGAACACTCTCCAGATCATTCATGTTTATGGTTGATGTAGTCATAATCACAAACAGATTTTAGTTTCGCTGACAACAGTTTCGCTCAGTAGGTTCGCTCGACAGACTGCAGTTTCGCTCGACAAAGAGCACAGATTCGCTGGACAGATTCGCCCGACAGAACAAAGATTTGTGCACAAATAGGTTCGGCAGCAAGTTCGCTTGCACACAGAACCAACCAGGTGAACTTTCGTTCAAAAACTTTGACAGATTCGCTAATCAGAAGCAGAAATTTCCAAATCACAAAAATTGAATAGGTTCGCTGGATGAACAGTAGATTCGCTGGATGAATGTGTAGATTCGCTGACTTACGGGAAAAACTTTCTCAGTCCAAAATCAACCAAAACAGCCTCAAAACACAACCAATTTAAGATCCGTTTGTTTTTGTAGCTTCCTATAACCAAATATGACAATCCTAAAGCAAATTCCAACTCAAAAACACAACAAACAGTCCCGAAATGAATCAAACAGCGTTTTGACACAAAAAACCCCAAAAACTTCACAAAAATCTCAATGATCAAACAACCAAGAGCACTAAGCTCTGATACCATATTGTTGGTCCATCAGATCGAGATTTCAGTGCTATAATGTTTAAACAAACAACAAAACACACTAAGATTCAATGAAACATTATCCAATAACACTCAACACAGTATAACAAGATCAAATCAACAATATCTGAGGTAATTAGGCTACAAAGATGATAATAATAAGCTCCTAGCACCTCAGCCGTCACACACACACAATTAGGGTTTGATAAAATATGCAAAAGTTATATTGAAATGAGAAAACAATACAATATATAGTTCAGCTATAGGTTCGCTGATAGATTCGCTAACAGCGAATCTATCAAGCGGAACTAATAGCTTCGCCAGGCACAAACAGATTCGCCCGGTCGACAAAACTAAACTATAAGACAGACTAAACAAGACTTCCGGGCGAATCTATAGATTCGCCCGTAGGTTCGCTAAAACAGAATCTATTAAATACATAACAAAACAAATAACACCGACATGCCGGTGAGTCCAACCTATATATGAACTATCATATGGTATGAAGGTTATTCTTCTGGAAGAATTGGAAGGGGATGAATTCAAAGAGGATTTAAGAAAATGTGCTATTGATCCGAAGGCATATTCATTTCTAACCATGGCAGTCCCATTGGCTTTCTTAACCAGAATCAAGAAGTATGTTACTGGAAATTCATTGTACAAAATCTTACTGAAAATGTGTGAAGGAGGATCTGAAATTCAAAGCATGAAAAAACAAAAACTCAAAAGACAACTGGAGATGTTTTCTGCATTACCTGGTGAATCTATCAACTCACACCTGAATAGATTTGTACAACTGGTGACTGAAATGGAAGCTATGGAGATTCCTACAAATACTGAGGATATAAATCTGAGGTTATTGCATTCACTGCCTGAAAGCTGGAAACACACTATTACTACTCTCAAGCAAACTCTTTCATTGGATGTTCAAGATCTGGATTATATTGTTACTAAAATTGAGTCTTTGGCTATGGATGAACAATCAAGAAACTTGATGCCTAAGAAAGTAATGGAACAGTATATTTTCAAAGGTGAAAAACCAGGACAACAAACTCATGCATTTGTATCTACAGATGTTGACAAAGTTGATGAACATTTTCAAGGGGATTGTTTCTTTGCCAACTCCACTGAAATAGCTAGTTTGAATGATTTTAGTGAAGAAGTTGCTAAAACTCCCAAAGGAAGAGTTAAAACAATGAATGTTGAAAAATCACAGGATGTTGTTAATATTGTGCTGAAATCAGAAGAACACAAAGCTGCATATGCTGCATTTACTGAAAGTTTTCAAGCTTATCTGGGAAGTAAATTAACTCTAATGTAACTAATGGTCCATTGAATGATATGCATCCAGATGATGTGGAAGAAATGGATATTCAATGGAATATGGTCATGATGTCTTATAGAACTCAGAGGCAGATGAATTCTAACAAAAATTTCAATAAGCCAAGTTTGAATAAGAAGATTGGTTTTGATAAATCTAAAGTGAGATGTTTCAAGTGCAATCTGTATGGGAATTTCTCCAGAGAATGTAATAATCCTGTAGCCAAGATTACACAGAACACATTGACAAATCAAGCTTCCACTTCCAACAGCATACCAGAAGAAAATAAGGCAAAGTGTGTGACTTATGATGGAGAAGTTGACTGGAGTGCATATGGTGCTGAAATAGAAAAAGAATTTGCATTGATGGCTCAGAATGTTGATGATGAAAAAAATACAAGGAGCTGAATTTAATGCAAGCAAGTATCTAGCATTTCCTGATGATGTTAAGGAAAATGTATGTTTCAAAGCATGCCTGAACGAGGTAACTCATTACAAAACTCATTATTTTGTTGTGAATGATATGTTGCAAGCTGAAATTAAAAATCATAAGAAAACTAAAGAATAACAAAAGGAATTTGAAAAGAAAATTAAATCTTTAACTAAAGATCTCAAAGAATCAAAAAATCAAGAATCAATTTTAAAAACTTCTTTGAAAATTCTTGAAGAATCATTTGTTAAAATTCAGTTGGAAGCATCCATATATAAACTGAAATATGAACAGTTGATGTCTACCAAAATACAAATGTAAAAGTGGCTTGCTAGACAAAAAAAGGAAAAAATAGTAATGGGTTGGGATTTTCTCAAGTGGCATATAAAACCACACCTCCTCAGTGAATTATGAGAAATTACCAAGTGTAATGACCAATACCTTACCACATGACTTTAATCCTCATGATTACTCAGTTGAAGTTCAATCTAAATTGAAAACATTTGTTCAAAATTCAGATTCTTCTGATGATTCTGAAAGTTCAAATGTTAACAAAGAAGTGTACATTGAACATGACACTGGGAAACTGAAAGAAGGTCACCCTGTTAAAAAACTCAATATGAACCAAAACCAAAAAAGGTGTATCTTCAAACCAAAAATTTCAGTGGGTTTGTAAAATCTGAAAGTGATTCAATCAATGAATACTCAAACTTCTTTGTTGATGAAGTGAAAGAGAAAGCAGAATTAAGAAACAAAGGTCAGCTCAAAATGATTTATAATGACCAAAATGGTGACATATGTTAAGGGTTTGGGTTTGATAATCCTCATTTTAAAAGATACCTGAAACAAAAGGAATCAAAGAAATCTCAAACTAAGTTCAAATCTGTCTCTGATCTGAAAACAGGTCATGATCCTGAAAATTCCGCCGCTCTATCTGAACTTAAAAAGAAAAACAAAACGAAACAAAAGAAGAAGAAGAAAACACAATCTGATGTGTCTGGTGTTTCTGATTCAAACAAAGTTGATTCTGTTGGTCCAAGTTCTTCAAATGCTAATCTTAATTCAAAACAAGTGTTCAAACCAAAACAAGAATTTTAACCAAAAACACTTTTAAAATCTTCTCAAGAACCAAAACAGTCACAAAGTTTGAAAACAGAATTCTATGAAAAGACCATAAAACTTTGGTGTGACAAGTGCAGGAAGTCAAATCAAAATACCAAAGATTGTTATTTTTTAAAGTACTATCAACTTTGTAATATGACCAATCACTCCATTGATGAATGTTACTTCAATAAGTGGTGTGAGATTTGTGGTAGAGTTAACCACGACACTAATGAGTGTTATTACCAAGAAAGATCTAAATCTCACAAGAAGGTGATATCTAAGAAATCAGGGTCATCTGAAAATGATATGTGGGCTCCAAGGAACATGAGAATGAGCGGTTTATCACAACTTCTAAATAAACAATCTGTGAAATCTAAAATGAACATGATTTCTAAAATTACATTCCATCCTCATTCACAGGACAGTGTTAAAAGAAATTTGACCAAACAATTTCTTGATGAACTTGGTCATTCTCATGTTGTTCTTTCTCATGTTGTGTCAAACAAATGAAGTCAACATATGATTCAGCAAAACAACTTTCAAAACCTTATGTTCACAAATCTAAATCTAATGAGCTTCCAAGTGAATTGAACGATAGGTTTGAAGTGTTAATGAATCAATATGCTAAACTTAAATCTGATATGTTGACTACATTTGGTTTGCAATGTGCACAACAAACTATTATAGATGAATTTGGAAAACCCAAAACCACTATGGTTTGGGTTGATCGTTCTAACTGATTTTCTTGATTGTGCAGGCAAATCCACCTAGAGCAAAAGATAGTTCATCGATTGTGAATAGTGGTTGCTCAAGACATATGACGGGAAATCAACAGTTGCTCGATAAATACAAAACAAAGAAAGGATCTTATGTTGCATTTGGTGATGGTAGAGGTTGGATCACTAGTGAAGGAACTGTCAGCAATGGATCACTAAGTTTTGACAATGTCAATTACTGTGAACAACTATAGTACAAACTACTTAGTGTTACACAAATTTGTGACAAGTCATACAAAACGATGTTTGATGACAGTTTCTATTACATATTGAAACCAGGTTTTCAAATACCTGAAGAGTGGATCCAAATGAAAGCTCCAAGACATAATAATATCTACATGTTGGATATGAGTACTATGTCTGAATACAATCAAGACACATGTCTGCTTTCAAAAGCATCTAAGGATGAATCAGTTCTTTGGCATCGACGTCTTGGGCACACTCACTACAATAATATGAATAACTTGGTTAAACATGAACATGTAGTGGGAATTCCATAAAAGATGTTTTCTGTCATTGATAAATGTCCTGCATGCTTAAAAGGAAAACAACATCGAAAATCTCACAAGTCAAAAATTGTAAATTCACTTAACTTTTGCACATGGACCTCTTTGGCCCGACAAATGTTTTGAGGCATTCAAAGAAACAGTTTTGTCTTGTGGTGATTGATGATTTTTCTAGATTCACTTGGGTATTTTTTATGCATAAAAAGAGTGAAACTGCAGAGATCTTAAAGACATTCATTACTAAAATTGAAAATCAATTTGATAGAAAAGTTAAAGTAATGAGAAGTGACAATGGTACAGAATTCAAAAATGAAGTGTTTGATTATTTCTTTGCAGGAAAAGGTATTGATAGACAGTTCAGTGCTGCTAGAACTCCACAACAAAATGGAGTTGTAGAACGCAAGAATAGGACATTGATTGAAGCTGCAAGAACAGTGCTAGCTAATTCAAAACTGCCTATTACTTTTTAGGCAGAAGCTGTGTCAACTGCTTGTTTTGTTCAAAACAGAAGTCTCATTGTCAAAGATCATCACAAAACACCATATGAATTGTTGTTCAACAGAATACCTTAAATTGGTTTCTTTAGATCATTTGGTTGTCCAGTTTCTGTGTTAAATACCTCTGACCAATTAGCTAAATTTGATGCAAAAGCTTGTGATGGTTTCTTTGTAGGATACTCATCGCAATCAATTGCATATAGAGTTTACAATTCGAAACACAACATTATTGAGGAATCGATGAATGTTGAGTTTCATGGAAACTCTCTTACAACTATCATAAATGGACCAGCTTGGTTGTTTGACATAGATTCTTTGAAAAATTCATTGAATTCTAACTCAGATGATGATTTTTCAGGATCAAACTCATGAGAAGAATCAGATGATGAATTTATTCTACCTTTTCCTACGAAATATCCAGATTTATCAAATCCTGATATATATGCAAATTTTGATAAGTGTATTCCACCGCCTGATCCACCAACCACATAACACCATAAGTGCAATTAAAGATACCATTGAAAATGATGAATTGATAGCTGATGACGGATATAACTATTTTCATAATTCCCCACTTGAATCTGATCCATCAATCAAAACCACAACCATTCAAAACTTCAATTATACAAATTTAGAAGATGAGGTGGTTGTTGAATCTGTTCCTACTTCAAGGATTCACAAATACCATCCTCAATATAATATAATTAGAAGTGTGAATAAACGGATAACAAGAAGTAAGAGTGATAATGCAAATGTTTGTCTCTTCTCATGCTTCTTATCTCAAACTGTACCAAACAACATTTCTGAAGCACTTAAAGATTCAAGTTGGATCGAGGCTATGCAAGAAGAGCTTCTTCAATTTCAAATTCAGAATGTTTGGTCATTGGTTGACTTACCTGATGGACAATATTCCATTGGTACTCGTTGGTTATTTCGAAAATAAATCAGATGAACGTAGCATTTTCATCAGAAATAAAGCAAGACTAATAGCTCAAGGTTACACACAAGAGGAGGGTATTGATGATGAAGATGTGTTTGCACCTGTGGCAAGACTTGAAGCTATCAGATTATTTCTTGCATATTCTGCATACATGAATTTTACTGTGTACCAAATGGATGTCAAGTGTGCTTTCCTATATGGTGTCATTAATGAAGAAGTGTATGTTCAACAGCCTCCTGGATTTGAAGACAAGGAATTTCCTCACAAAGGGATGAAACTTGATAAAGCTTTTTATGGCTTACATCAAGCACCACGAAAGTGGTATGAAACCTTGTCATCTCATCTTATGCAAAATAGTTTCAAAAGAGACAGAATTGATCAAACACTCTTCCTTAAAAGAAAGAACAAAGATCTTCTCTTAGTTCAAATTTATGTTGATGACATTATTTTTTGATCCACAAGCAAAGAGCTTTGCAAAGAATTTGAATCTATCATGCGGTCAAAGTTTCAGATGAGCTCAATGGGTGAAATGAACTTTTTTCTTGGGTTACAAGTTACTCAAGCAAAAGAAGGAATTTTTATAAATCAAGTGAAGTATACCATGAAGATTCTTAAAAAATTCTCTTTCGAAGATGTTCAATCCATACGAACACCACTTGACAAAGCTCACAAGTTGGAGCCGGATGAAAGTTGAAAATCTGTTGATCAAACACATTATCGTTCCTTGATTGGCTCATTAATGTACTTGACTACAAGTAGACCGGATATCATGTTTGTTGTTTGTTTGTGTGCACGTTATCAAGCAAATCCCAAAGAATCCCACCTTCAAGCTGTCAAGCGTATATTCTGATATCTCAAAGGGAAATCTGCACTAGGTTTGTGGTATCCTAAAGAGAGAAATTTTGAATTACATGCTTACACTGACAGTGATTATGGAGGATGTAATCTAAACAGAAAATCAACATCTGGGGGATACCTATTTTGGGACCACGATTAATTGCTAAATACAAACCAATGTTTCTGTATCCACTGCAGAGGCTAAATACATTGCTGCATCAGCATGTTATAAATCCCATTATATAGTCGAACAAATGTATTACGTTAAACGATTAATGAATAATAATGTTTCTGCTGCTTTGATTATTAAATACCATTCGTTACGTCTAGCCCCATGGATCCGGGTGTGACACATGTCTAAAGTTGCAAGCTATATGAGACATATACAGGGGCGTACCCACCTTTAAGGGTGGGGGTGGGGGTGCGCCCGCTCCCCCTGCGAAATTTTTTTTTTAGTTTTTATATGTTAAATTCTCGATCGACCCCCGTAAAATTAACCCTCGACCCACTATCCAGTCTTGAAAACTCAGTTTAATGCCCAGTCCATAACAAATATGAGACATATAATATTTAACTATGGATTGGGTTAAATTATGGTTAGAAGATAGTAATATATATTTATTTATATTGTCATGCATAGTCAAGCATTGAGATATTATAATCTTAAGTGTTTCACCATTGCATAAAACCATCAACATAGTTGATGATTCGGATGGTCATGAGTAGAAGAAAGAAAATACATAAAAAAAAAAACTAACTACTGTTGCTAAGTAATCAAATGAGAAGTGAGAAATGGTGGAAAGTTTAGTTGTAAACCAAAATTCTAAACATCATCATTTTTATATCATAACACAAGTCTTCCAACATAGTCTTATTTGAAAACATGGTTTAGTTTCATTCACTTCTTATTTGGAGACATATGTTGTTTAAAAAAATAAAGGATTCGTTTTATAAGGTTTAAAAAAAATCTAACTCGAACCTTAAAATGGTGATTTACCGAACTTTAATTATTTAACTATGGATTGGGTTAAATTATAGTTAGAAGATAGTAATATATATTTATTTATATTGTCATGTATAGTTAAACATTGAGATATTATAATCTTAAGTGTTTCACCATTGCATAAAACCATCAACATAGTTGATGATTCGGATGGTCATGAGTAGAAGAAAGAAAATACATAAAAAAAAAAACTAACTACTGTTGCTAAGTAATCAAATGAGAAGTGAGAAATGGTGGAAAGTTTAGTTGTAAACCAAAATTCTAAACATCATCATTTTTATATCATAACACAAGTCTTCCAACATAGTCTTATTTGAAAACATGGTTTAGTTTCATTCACTTCTTATTTGGAGACATATGTTGTTTAAAAAAAAATAAAAGATTCGTTTTATAAGGTTTAAAAAAAATCTAACTCGAACCTTAAAATGGTGATTTACCAAACTTTAATTATTTATCTTGTTAAATATACGGTAAAATACTAGAAGATGTTTCAAGTATTTAGGAAGAAAAATAATGTCAAAAAATAAAAGAGAGAACAAAAAGCTTGCAAGTTGAAATTTTGTTTAAAGAAGATGAAGGTCTTAGATAAATTGAGAGAGTTTGAGAAATAGTTTAGAGTGATGAAAGTGACTAGAGAAATTTGGGTTAGTATTTATAGATAAAAATTAGGGTTTGACATTAAAGAAAGTTAGTCAAGTTGAGGTAAATTAAAAATTTTCAATTTTAAATATAAGTTGAGGGAAATAAAAAATTTCAATTTTAATCCCTCAAACTTATTTTATTGATTGTTTTACACCATAAACTCATGTTTAATCATGGTTTTGGTTACTTTAATATATGAAATATAAACACTTAGTAAACTACTATTTTGGTTCTTGAGGTTTGGTAAAAATCACGATTTTAGTCCAATAGTTTGTTTTCTACTCTTTTAGTCCATTAGTTTCATGCAAATTTGTTGTTTTAGTCGACACCACTAACTATCATCCATTTTTCATGTTAAATTTGTGTGAAAAGACATTAATACCCTTTGACCAAAATAATAATTTTGGCCAAACCACAAGGACCAAAACAGTAAGTTACTGTTATATTATTATTATTATTGCTATTATTATTGTTAGTATTATTATTGTTGTTGTTGTTGTTATTATTTATTATTTATATACCATCTAGTTTTAAAGGTCGGTGGTCACTGTTTACTGGTCACGTGTCACCACTCGACTAACCCACCAATAATTGAATGACTTAATTATCATTTTAACCTCTAGCTTAGATAAATTTATCCAACCTATGAATTTGACCGCCTGACTTTAACTTAATTGTAATTTTTACATGCTATATCATGTTGATCTTCTTTGACATATTCATATTTTTACCCCATCTTTTGATATATATATATATATATATATATATATATATATATATATGTATATATATATATATATATGTATATATATAGAGTGAGGTTCACCTACATAGTGTTATAAATCTAAGAAGGCTAAGAAACAATAAGAGATTGACATGTGGCATCTAGCAAAATTAATTGAGGGGGTATTTTAGTCATGGCCACTTTTTTAAATATTCTCTCTCCACATGCAAGTCACATGTCAATTCCCCCACTTTTTTAAAACGTTTATAACTTTTACATACGACATTATTTTTTTAAAAAAATTACACCATAAAAACGAGAATTTTTTTCTCTTTAAAACGCGTATAATATTGATATATAAAAAACGGACTTTTTTTTCACAATTTTTCAGCTCATTGTGTCTAACGTCAGGTCATTGTGTCTTCCGTCAGGTCATTGTGTCTTTCATCATGTCATTGTGTGATTGTGTCATTTGTAAGATTGTTGTGTCATTCATCGGGTCATTGTGTAATCTTATTTGACAAGTATTACACAATGATCTAATAATAATTACACAATAACACAAAAAGTATTTCAAAGATCTTGCTCTCACATCATCCTCCTTAAAAAATAAATAAACAAAACTTAAAAAAAAACTACTATTTTCTCATTGTGTCTTTTTTCATTGTGTCTAATTTAAAAAATAAAAAAAACGGTAATTTTTTTAATTTTTTTTAATTTTTCGTTTATTTATTTTCTGAAAGAGGAATACATGGGGAACAAGGTCTCCGAACCACTTTTTTCAAATTTGATTTATATTGTGAGTTATAATTTTTTTAAAAGTGTCATTGTGTCTTTGTTTACCATTGTCTCTTTGTTTACCATTGTGTCATTCTCACACTTTGTAACAAAAAATGACGTTGTCTTTGAACATTTCTCAAACACATATTAACAATTTGTAACACGGTGATAATTTCTAAACACATAATATGACACAACAAATATTTATAATAAGATGATATTATATAATGACTTAAGAATGAACCGATAAAAGTGATATTTCACTAGTTATAATATAACACAATCACATGATATTACACAAGGACTAGACAAGTGCCGAAATTTTTTTTTATTTTTTATATATCAATATTATACGCGTTTTAAAGATAACAAAACGCTTGTTTTTTTGGTGTAATTTTTTTAAAAAAATAATACCGTATCCAAAAGTTATGAAAGTTTTAAAAAAAGTGGGGGAATTGGCGTGTGCCTTGCATGTGGAGAGAGAAAGTCAACAAAAGTGGCTATGACTAATGTACCCTTCCACCAATTTCTTTTCCTACAAATTGATCTCAACCATTAAAAAAGAGATCTAAAGGTCATTAATCCTTCTTAGCCTTCTTAGATTTCCAACACTATGTAGGATAACTCTCCTCTATATATATATATATATATATATATATATATATACTTTTAACCACTATCTGTTAATCGTCGTAATGCAACGCGCATGTCAAAGTCGAAAACGTTGTTAATACGTGTAACGAAGTGAAAAAAATTTTGTCGGCGCAACACAAACACGTGTGTTGCATTAATTTGAGCCGACATAGTTTTTTTTCACTTCGTTACACGTATTAACAACATTTTCGACTTCAACATGCGCGTTGCATTACGACGATTAACGGATGGTGGTTAAAAGCATATATATCAAATGATGGGGTAAAAATATGAATATGTCCAAGAAGATCCACATGATATAGCATGTAAAAATTACAATTAAGTCAAAGTCATAGGGTCAAATTCATAGGTTTGATAAATTTATCTAAGTTAGAGGTTAAAATGATAATTAAGTCAAACAGTTATTGGTGGGTTAGTCGTGTGGTGGCACGTGACCAGTCAACAGTGACCACCGACCTTTAAAACTGAATGATATATAAATAATAAATAACAATAATAATAATAATAACAATAATAATAATAATAATAATAATAATATTAAAAATAATAATAGCAATAATAATAATAAGGGTAACTTACTGTTTTGGTCCTTATGGTTTGGCCAAATAACTATTTTGGTCCAATGGTATTAATGTCTTTTCACACAAATTTAACTGGAAAAATGGATGGCAGTTAGTGGTGTGGACTAAAACAGCAAGTTTGTATGAAAATAATGGACTAAAAGAGTAGAAAACAAACTATTGGACTAAAGCCGTGATTTTTACCAAACCTCAGGGACCAAAATAGTAGTTTACTCTATAAAATAATTATCCAAAAAATATAAGTTTTGATAAGTTGCTCAGTTTTGCGTTAAAATGTGTATTCACAATTGTTTAACCGTTTTACAAGCATATAATTAACGAAAATGATATATCAAGAGTATTTCCACTATAATCAAGTTTTGATATAACAAATAATGAATAAAGAGTAAAGTAAATTTGAAATGAAAATATATGAAAAATACAAAACGTTACATTTTTCATTATGTTTTTTCTTATGTAAATTGTAATGATATTTGATATATTTTGGTGATTTATATATGAAATTTAGTTTTTTTTGTCATTTTTTTAATTTGACCTGACCCGGTTTGACCCGAACCGGGTTGAAAAAAATATTATATATTTATACTCAAACTTTACCTACCAAATTTCCGATTCCCTTGAAATTTCTAGGTACGTCACTGAACATATAGCCTTATATGCCTCATATAATATTGCATGAGTGTTAAATTAAACAATCAGGTTGTACCAATAAATTCTTCCTAATTATAAGAAACAAATTACAGTAGTAACCTTTTCAAACAGATGCAACTAGAGAAGGATGCACTTTTTCGTTCATTTTTAACAGGTAACCAAACTTTCGATTATCAATTAGTAAAACGATCCGTAAGTTAAATTTCGATTTCATTACCGGTTATGGTTGGCTTAAGCGACAAATGGCTTCAATTTAGGCTTGACTTGAAGGTAACTAAATCATGCAAAGAACACCTACGTGGGTGATGTCGACATGCCGTGATGGGAGCATGGTTCTAACCTTTAAAAAATACAATAAGCATGAAAATAGAATAACAAACAATTGAAAACTTCCAATTTTTAAGGTTCACCCATTCAAAGCAAGAAACGTGCAAAGGGCTAACAAATCGTGTCTTATTGTGTTTAACATGTTAAAGACGACGCGTCTAACAAAAGTATCAAGCATGAAAATGACTTGTTTAACATATGATTTTGATGGTTTGAGCGTGACAGTTATATGTTTTATGTATCAAGGATGACAAATTATAAGGTTTAGACTCCTAGTTCTAATTATTTTAAAAAAGTTATAAAAATATATAGTGTATTTTTTTGCTTAACATGTCTTTATCGTGCCTAAACAAGTTACTGAATTGCCAGCCTACATGCAATGATATATACCAATCTTTAAGAAAATACAATACGTAGTCGAGTTCAGTTATCTAATAGTTCAGTTTGATTTATAATGGCTCAGCAGTTTAGTTTTGCCGGTGTATGTAACCCGACCATGAGTTTTTCCATTTCCGTTGATTCTTTTAGTTTGTTCTTTTTGGTTAATTCGTGATTTTGTTCACAACTAGATGCAACCATAGAAAATCTTAATAATAGTTTAAAGTAGGATGTTCACAAGCCGAGCTGAACCGAGCGAGGGCTTGCTCGTTGCTTGGCTCGTTTACCAATCGAACCGAGCCGATTGGCTCATTTACAAATCGAGCCAAAGTCGAGCCAAGCGTAAATGAGCCAACATCGAATTGAGCATTTTTTGAGCGGGTATCGAGTGAATTTGTGAAAATTATTTTTTTTTTTTCATAATGTACATTAATATAAATTAGTAGTTTTACGAAAAACTAATAGTAGCTTGCATTTTTAATATAATTGAAGTTTGTTGCTGATATAATATATATAATATATATATATATATATATATATATAAAACAATTAATTATATATAATTATGGATGTACAAATAAATAATTTGTTTTTATAGATATAAAATATATTATTAAATATTATAAATAAATATTTTTTAATTTTTAGTTGTAAAATACTTAAAATATTCAAAAATAAATAAATAACTATAATTTTCATGTATTTAAAATAAAATTAAGAACTTTAAAAAATACATATTTAATATCATCATAATTATAACATATCGTATACTTATCCGTGTGAAAATTATACATATAATTAATTAAAAATATTCAAGTCAAACCGAACCAAACGGACCTTTGCTCGTTGGTTGGCTCGTTTACAAACCGAACTGAGTGGAGCGGCTCGTTTACGATCGAGCGCAAAAACAAACGAGCATTTTCGGAGCAATTTTCAAGCGAGCGACGAGCGATTTAGACAGCCCTAATTTAAAGGAGTTGAAAAAACTTTTAATCCAGATGATAGAAGATTAAATGAAAAGAAAAGCACCTTCACGTAAATTTACCATTTACTTTATTATTTTAAATTCTGTGTTCTTGGTTTAGACTTTTGAGTTATGAGCACGGTCTTTGTGTACTTGGGGAAATAATATCTATTACAAATCCTGTGTACAACAAAACAGGATAATAATTTGAACTAAAAGATGATACACTCTAAGATACTTGCCCCGAATCCAAAACCAAACGGAACTTGATCATCAAGTTCAAGCAGCAACTTTCTTGGCCGTCACAGAATTAATGATGGTTGCAAAATCTGAGCCCTGCACAAAATTCAGAAGCATCAATCTTAATCATCTCCATTTGAGTGGAAAGAATATCGGTCGGTTTATTATTATCTGCATTGTAAATAGACAGGTTAAACGGTTGACCCAAACACAGACTGTTTAGACTAAACCCAATCCTATTAAATTCGTATAAGATTCATGTCATACTAAACATTCACACTCCCTAATACATTGTACAGGGGGCTTTGTGAAACTAAATTTAAGCCAAGCCCATCATCTGTTTTCAAATCATAGGCAAAAAAAAATCCCACCAAATAGCTATAAGTTTAATTAATTTTAATTTTTTTATTTAATCCTTATTCCTTACTAACTAAGTTTCGAGAAAAAAATGGCACTAAAAATATTTTATTGATTTCTATGGCTTCTCAATGTGTATGATTTCTTATATATACTAAGTTCAACCCTTAACTGTCTTCAATCATGTACGATTTCTTCTATATACAAATATATTTTGGTACTTTATGTTGATTATTATGGTATTAGAATTTTTTGGTATTTGAAGGATGTGCTAATTTTCCATTACATAATATACTGGATACTTTTTATGCTCGCTATTTATTTCTTGAGCCCGTTCTTTTTTTGTGCTTCTCGCCTAGGCCCCAGGCCCAGCCTCTCACCTAGAGTGCACTCCACGTCTTTGATAACTATGGTTTTATCTCTATGAAATTTAACTAGAATGGGAACGGGTCAGATAGAATGAAAATTAAGAGCCACCCAATGTCTATCCTGCATGCATACATTCTTTAAAGTCGTTTTAATCGAAGAGTTAAATTATTATTGCATAATACTATTATACAACTCTTTTTAAAAATAGACAAAAGATAAGTTTAAGGTAGGATGATAAGTTGTTTTCTTCTGACTCCATTTCCAGTGGTTTTTTTTCTTAGAGTATCATTTCTGGAGCCACGAAATAAAAATAATAATAGTACCTTCAAAGAAGCACCACCAACAAGAAATCCATCAATGTCTTCTTTTTTGGCAAGGTCAGCTGAGTTCCCCGCGTTTACAGACCCTGTGGAGGTAATTCACTGATTGTAAAAACTAAAGTGCTGTATACCATTCTTAGCCTTTCAATAGAAACAAAACCAGTGAGTGTGTGTATAAAGATTAACTAATACCTCCGTAGATGATACGTGTCTTAGATGCCACATCAGCTGACACATTCTTAGCAAGCCAATCACGAACAGCCACATGTACTTCCTGAGCCTGCTCGGGTGAAGCCACTTTCCCAGTTCCAATAGCCCATACAGGCTCGTATGCAATTACGATGTTATCCCAACTGGGTACAGCATCTGCACATTATCAAGGAAGCATGTTACATTCACCAAGGCGTATTAAAATATATATGCAGTGTCATGGAAATGAAGATCTCATCAAATTTCCTTACTTCAGTTTGTCAATGTATTATAGCCCTTGAATGTGATCAGGGCATTACAAACCATTGAAACTGACTGAACACCCAAACCCAAGCAAATCGGCCAGTTTGAGATTTAGATGGTTCGTTCTGGTTGTTTGTTTAACAGTTCGGGCAACAGTTTAGAACTTGGAACCGAGCATGCCAAACAGGCAAACAGAATCTGATATTTAACCTTTTTTTTATTTTTATAAGTTGCAGTTATTCATATGTATTACATTTAAAAAAAACTATCCTTGTCATTTTGATGCGAACTAAAGATTTTGAAAAACACTGGTGAAAACCGCCAAATCTTTTGGTCTGGCCAACCCACCCAATCCAGCCACTTTGTTTAGTTATTTCCAGAAACCTTAGTTAGCAAGCCAAGAACTTTTGTCAAACCCACCCCTAAAATGTGATATAGAAAATGATTTAATTTGTCTTTATGCAAACCATGCTACTTAAAAATGAAAACTTGAAAGAAGCTAAGTGATATGTGCTAAGTTAAAAAAGCAAATGAAAAGTTGAACTTAAAATTAGAAGTGTAAGGAAGCATGCCTGCATAGGCTTTTAATTGCTTGAAACAAACATCAAAGGTTTTGCCTGCTTCTCTTTCTTCCAACAATTCACCAATGCAAGCTATTACTCCAAGACCCTGACCCAAGGCATAAGCAGCCTTCTTACCTATAAACTGAAATTGGAAGTACATTAACTATCAATGCAATGATAAAACCGAGATCCGAATTTTATAAACTAAACACTAAAAGAAAAGAAAAATACAAGATAGTTCCTATGATTAGAAATGCAGGCTTGTCAATAGACTTCCAATAAAGAAAAACTAATATGAAGATAACCAACATAAAGAACCGACTCCTTATAGAAAAAGAAAACTAACATAAAGAACCGACTCATAGTAGAAAAAGAAAACCCCATTTGAATATTGACAAAGCCTTCTTTGTGTGATTAAGTTGGTTCATATCAGCAAACCCGTCTATTTGGACTTTAGAAGTGGTCTAAAGAAAGTTCACCTTTCGTATATTACTGAATATAATATTAAATCACCTGATCATCTTCCCCAATCACGTGTCTCCTCTCAGAATGCCCAAGGATTACCCATTTGCATCCAACATCTTTCAATTGCTCCGCACTGCAATTTGAAGGGTTGTAAACTCATGGCACATAAATTGGTGGCAACTAATGTTGTCATGTTTTCATGATTTACAAACATGTTCCTTATATTTACTGAGTTTTGTTCTTTTTAGTGTTTGTGGATATCTGATAAATGAATTAAAGATATACTGAAAAGTTCAGAAAAATGTTACTGAAAATTCGAATTGTCATTGGAAAAAATTACAATAGTGAGTTTTTTTATAATTAAAGCACATTCTAAACAAACCTTCCATATATAAATGATGGGCTTTTATATAAACACTAAAATCACAGATTTGAATTCTAACTAAAGAGGAGCAAACCCATCATGTTTCATAGGTTGAAATTACACATGCCAAATTTGGATAAACACTTACAATCTAACTAGGCCATCTTATTTGTTTTAGATCTTGAAATTTGAAAAACGAATTAACATAAGAGTTTACATTATAAACATTTGGTTGATATTACTATAAATATAATTTAAATAGTGGTTACGAACCTAACTTAAAGATCAAACAATATTTTGTTAATAACCGCTATTTAAAGATACAAACACATTTTATTAATAGTAGTTCAGTTCAAAATTACTCTGCGCCTGAATATCTCCAATCTAATGCCAATCAAGAGCCTTAAAGGTGAAGAACAAACATTTATCACTCAGTTGTATTGATTACTACTATTGATGAGAGAAGAGTTAGCGTACTGATCTCCACTGGCTTGGAGAGTCATTCTTAGTGAACGTAACTTCTGCTTGAAGATCGAGAAATCGATTAAAATGAATGTGTTAACATCACTCGAACCGCAATACATGATTGGTTGGTTTTTATTTTTTGCACTTTATTACTTGAAAAACTAACAAACTGGCAAGAACTTTGTAAAACCAAGAGAAGTAGTAAATAATATATTCCACCACCCATTAGGTTACTTTAACATCTGAAATCTTGAAATAATTACGTGCCTAAGATATTGATACATATAAAAGAAATGGGGTCCATTTATAACAGAGCTGGTTTGTTATATATGTATTGTTAGACTATCCCTTATCAATGACCCTCCTGTATACTTTGTACAATGACTATACAAAATAGAAAAACAGACATATAAGTATGACCCGTCAGTTAGTAGGCTGAGGGGTAGTGGGACAATTTGACTAAATTTTTAACGTATATCATGTAAAATATTATGCTAAACGAAGACGAATACCTGATCTCTCCTGTAAAGGCTCCACCTTTCCCAATCCAAGAATTTTGAGCAGATATCTCTATACGGTCGGTTAATGAGCTCTTCACTTGATCAATATAAACAAATGGGGGTCCCACAACAACATCTGCAAAGTAAAAATTGATGATCAGAAGGCCCAAGAATCATGAATAGAAAATTACTAAGATAAAAGTTGTGAAGAGCACTAGAACTAGAAGTGTTCACGGTGTGGTTCAGTTTTAAGCCTTAACTGAACTGTACCCAAAACTTTTGATTGAATTTCTTCAAAACCCGGTCGATTTAAGTCATATTGGTTTCAGTTAATCGTTAGATTTTCATTGTTTTATTCTCTGAACCAATGGGAAAGAAGATAGGTGATTGAAAAGGTTTGGCTTTACTACAACAAGCATGTCTTTTTATAGTGAAAGCCTGTATGAGATGTTTGGTCAAATGGGTGATCTGGGACGCGTCGCTGAGCACAATCTGATATCCAACCACAATTTGATGCTGCCTCACTACTCCACTAAATGTTAAACACAATCTGAAATTTAAAGATTTTAAACACAATCAACCGCTCTAAAAATATATTACCAATTTACCATTTATCATGTTCTATAATCTGAGAACTGAATTATGTTTATCCTTTTCCATTGCCATCGCCATTCCAAAAAGAAAATTTAGCTTACAAGCTCTCCTTAGAGGCTTAGATGCAGTAGTGTGAAGCATTATTAAACATCCAAAAAACCAACACATGAACAACTGAATTAAGTGAATTAAAAAGGTTACTAGCAGAAAACATACAAACTGATGACATTCAGTTCTGTTATGACACACATCATAACCATAACCGACCCACAAATTTCGGTTGATTGGTTACGGCCTAACCAAACCGTCGGTTAACTGTTCAGTTCGGATAACTTGGTTACAGTTCAGTTAAGTTGTTTATTTGCTCAAAGCTAACCAAAACAAAATATCTCTTCACCACCAGAGGATAAAAAAAATAATAAAAGCTCAAAACTTAAATGATCACATAATTAGCATGCTTCTTAAAGATTTCTCTTTTTTCACAATAGGTTTCATAAAATTCCAGTGAATGGATAGAAACAGTTAATTTGTGTGCAGCCAGCCGGCAAAAATTAATATATTCACTTCTCTGCAGCTCATATGAAACCTCCTTTAGATACTTATTAACTTTAAGCAAAAACATGATGCGATTATATTTTTAATAGAACAGAGATGAAGACAGAACAACTAACCAACATCAGGCTCCAAAGTTGCGCTATTCAAGTCTGAGACTAGCTGCCTGATAGAGTCTTTTGTTCCATTCTAGAACAAAATTACAAGATAGTTCAATTGAGGAATCTACATCTAGATGAAACAATAATAACAACAGTGCATCCAAAGGTATAGAAAAAATATATATGTTTAAAAATTATGAGAACTGCACTTAGGTGTATAAATCAAGCAGAAGACATAAAGATTTTACACATACATTCATTTTTGGGTGAAATATTTGGCAATGGAACAATAATATATGATAAGATTCTATTTACAATTCAAACACCAAGGTGAAAATTCATTACGTGCTGTCTTTATTATTAAAAGAACATGTTAGCTACAGTGTGGACTAAAGGATGCAAGGACACTGCTTTAGTGCTTTAGTGGTTGGTAGCAAAAATATTCACGGCAATCAAAATTATTGTTGACGCCAAAAATTTGTGTTGTATCCTAGTATAAGATAATAGGATTTGTAACAAATAATCCAAGAAACAAGAAGGCAAAGTAGCTTACACACTTCCAGTTGCCTCCAACAAAGAACTGTAACAAAATAATAAAAATAAACAAAATGTCAGTCACTAATCTGGAGAAAACAGAGTATGAGACAATTAAAAACCAACTCAGACAAAATCCAGATGTTGTGTGTATATGTGGCAGATAGATTTATCTTAAGTTTGACTTCTCAATGGCTCAGTTCAAAGCTTCAAATGACACCTTTGTTACAACACTGCCTTAGAAGAAGATTCACTTACACCAAGAGTTTTTTAAAATACATTTTTTTGCTTGCTTTAATGTCCATTAGTCAATAACATTTAATTCATAAATAAAATTCAAGTTGTAACACGAACATCATGCAACTGGTTAGATCTGTCCATTAAAATACATTTATCGACTTAATCAGCCTATGCAATATCCAGCTATGTTTACCAACATGCTCTCCATTACATTTAAAGTTAAGAAACTTTATAATGTATTATTCCACTACCTATATAAGACCTCAAGGTAGACATGTTAAAGTTCAGGAATAAAATAGATAAACAGTTATATTTATTCCGAGTTTAATGAACCATAAAACAACATATGTTTTGAAAATTTTCAGAGGAAGAACACGTGGCGTTGATAAAAATAATTTTGACAACAAAACAACCTGAAGTGGTTTAATGAAGGGTTTAAGTGAAGACATCACTAACAGTAACACACAAAGACCTAAAACTACAGAATGCCTGTTTTTACTAGAATAGAAGATCATACTGATAAAAAGACATCGTTTTTTTCATTCCTGAAATTAGGATTGAATGTTTGATTGTGGTTCAACAGAACAAATTTAACGATATCACTTAAAACATACCAAATAGTAAAAAGAGAAACACATATAATAGATCTATACATTTATAGTTTTATACCTTCCCGGAGCCGGCCATGGCGACGATGCCTCTGAAAGGTCGATTAGAAGCAGAAGGTAACGATGTGTGAAAATTGACGGATTGAGTTGTGGAGATTGAAGCAGATTCGAGCTTGGAGGAGCGGCGGAGACCGGAGAAAAGAGGCGGAGAAGCAACTGCAGATTTAGGGCCTGAGAGTTGAGAAGTTGAAATCATCGCCATTGTTGTTGAGACCGATAAGAATGACGGTAGTTGTGGTTGTGGCTGTGGTTGGTGGGAGAAGGATGCTGTGGCCGTGAAGCGATGAGTTTAAAGGTAATGCTTTAGCCTTTAGTTGTTCTGGATTTCTAATTTTCACGCTCCCACTAGCGCGTGTAACAATCATCTCTCATTCTCTCAACCTATATAATTCGCGAGATACAACGAGGCGATATTTGCGATTAAACTCGTTTATAAGTGTTTTTTTAATATCATTGTTTAGATTACTAAATTGTATCATTATATAAGTGGATACAGGTGATGAACGTAACAAATGTCAATTGTTAATAACTAGTGATTATGCCCACGCTTCGTGGCGGGACATTTATATAAAACTATTTAATGATAAGCCTACCGAAGCAAGACGCTTCAAATTCTACCTGCCAAGATGACTGTTTCTTTCTTATTCATTATGAAAGTCTAACTCATCTCACTTACTTCAAATGTGAAGCAACCGTAAAACATATAATTATACAAATAGTTGTATGACACTTTGTATGGAAAGAGTTTGGAAGCCAACCAAATCAAACTCTCTTGTACTCTTTTTGTCTTACCTATTATTATATAATCTTCGACAGTTATTTTCAGCCACCGGAGCCGGAAAGTGATTCAGAGTTTCTAAAAATCAAAATCAAATCATATAGCAGCTAGTTGAGGTGGTGGTGGTGACTCCGGCAACATTAGTAGGTGCTGAAGGCAATGGGACTACTGGAGTGTTAGTTGGTGGTGTAGCAATCAGCCAAAGTGTAGGATGGATAAATCAAAGCATTCCTCCAAACTATTCTTCCATTTCAAGTCATCGTCTTGCCTCGATTTTGTTGAAGACCCGAATTGATTGGATCTGTAACATGCAAGCAAGCCTCGATGAAGATTCTGAATACCCCCTTTGATCTTGTCATCTACATGTAGCTCACTATCGTCGGTTGTGGGTTTGAGAACCATTGCCATCATCAACGTCCAACGAATCTACCAACCAAAGGCGTCATTTCCGTCGTCCTTAACCCTCTAATCTTCTTCGTCGTCACCGGTCTAACCTCCGATCTCTCACCAATCTGTTTCTTTTATGCGATTGAAGAGGTCCAACAGGAAGAGGATAGGTCATCGGTTTCTCTACTCTCTCAACCCCCTCTAGTAAAAAAAAGAAATAGGTAAATGAAGCGGTGGAATCGTTCGAGAAAAAAAAAAGAAACGTTGGAAAAAGTGGGAAGGAAACACGTGTCTGGTTAGGTGTTAAACAACCTGCATATGGTGGAGAATGACATGTATGTGGCAGGAAGTAGTACTTAAAGTTTGATAAGTTGTACATGTGCATAAAATTGTAAATGCTGCAATAGAAATAGTACCATGTGCATATGTAGTCGTACTGTGTGCATTAGTAATTGTAAGTTCCTGTAGACACCAATTGAAAATGTATATATATAAATTGAATATGATAATATTTAAAAAAACTATGAGTTAATTACGTAAACATTAGAATTTTAACATACGAATTGAAAATAAATAGTCTGGTGTGAAACGTTTTTATGAAGATGAGACGGAAATTAGTCGTACTTCCTACACATCTCTTCGATAAGATCCAGAATTTCCCACAATCAAGTATCATCCAAAGGGAGCTCAGGGATTTCTGTTTGGGGTAAATGCATATTTCCCCCTCCAAAACATTTTAAATGTATATTTACCCAACCAAAAAAATCAATTGCATATTTCCCCTTATAAACAACTTTAATTTGCAAATATATCGATTTTTAATAAGGACATTTAGTTAACATGGGTATATATGCAATTGATTTTTTTAGTTGGGGAAATACGCATTTAAGGAGTGTTTATAGGGGTAAATATGCAATTGAATCTTTCTGTTTTTTCTTTGCCTTTATCTTTTACGTCTTTTTGTTGCCGGACATCGAAGGTACTAGAGCAACATTGGTCGTTGAAAATACAATGTTTAGTTTGTTACCATAAGTTTACAATAAGCATATATATAGGTAGGAGATGTATCCTCTAGAAACTTGTTTTTAACAAAGAAACCTTGGAAACTTTGTTTGTGGTTTAAAATAAGCCATCTGGTCCATTCATACATTTATTTGTCTTTTCTCTTGGAGGGTATAAACGTCCTTTACTATTCTCACCACTTCCAATAATCTGACATATCAACTCCTCATATCTACAAGCAAGTCTCAAATTCAATTCGCTTTCAATTTCTCACCTCATTTACATCTCAACCATTTATATTTCAGTTCGTCTACACAACGTGAACGTGAACCATTTCAGATCGTCTTCAAACTCAGCGTGAACTATTGACCTTGTGTTTTTACAATTTTTTTCTTCCCTTTTTTTTGCTTTGTCTCTCGTTATTTTGAAGCAACATTTTTTCTGTACCAGATCTTCATTCGGAGCAGGAATTTTACTCTACTAGCCATTAACAACGTAGATCTGTAACTTTTTTTTTTATGAATTTCGTGTTTTTAATATCTCTATTTTTATATACAGATTTAAGCGCACTATTTCTTGTTATTTTTAGATCTGTCTCTGTTATTTTTAGATATGTCTCTGTATTGGTTGTAAATTTGTTCTAGATCGTTTCATTTTTTCATTGTTATAATTCTGATGATCTTTTCTACATGGATTTACAACCCAATATTTGTATTTACATAGATTCTTGGCCCGTAACCTATTTTATTTTTCAATGTTAATTTTTTACCCTTTTGACTTCCAGATGAACTTTGTAGTTTTCCAACCCCCTATGAATGGTATTTAAATATGTGCAATATAGCAATGTGTAACAGCAAATTTTTGGGCTAGGGATATAATATTAAACAATAGGGAGGGAGAGTATTTCATGGAAAAAAATTTTAAAAATTGTCATACATGGTGTTACATAGGGTGATTTGTTGATATATCACCTTTTTTTTCTAAATGTTTGTTTTTATATTTATTTTTAGAAAGAACTATCAGTAGGTTGTTAAATGTCATGCGCTTTTTTATTTTTATAGTTTTTTATTATTTTTAGTTAGGTTGTTACATATAATTATTTTTGTTAGGCCCAGCATGTCTTCAACAAATGTTACATAATGTTACACAATCAATTGTATATCATGCGTATGTTTATTTTAGATTTAATTCTCCTTTTTATTTATTGTTACACAATGTTACATTGCACACGTTTACATACCATAGCTCTAATTAATTAGATTTATAAAATAACAATGTTTACAATTGTTATATAGCCCTTGTTTCCGGGCCCTACATTAACCGCACCCTAATGTTAGTCAATGTTACACATAACGTCACACATTATTACACATTGGACTTCATTTTTAATAATGTTATTTTGTTACATCCCATGTGTCTTTTTTTGGTTTTTGATTTATGTTTTTTCACATTGCTAATTTAGGGTTAATGATACACTCAAATCATACATATTGTTACATACTTTTTGTTAGGATGGTTTTCTGTCATTACAATGTTTTAGATTTAATTCTTGTTACACAATGTTACATTGCACACGTCTACATACCATAGTTCTAATTAACGAAATTTATAAAATAACAATGTTTTACAATTGTTACATAGCCCATGTTTCTGGCCCCTACATAAACCCCACCCTAATGTTAGTAAATGTTACACATAATTATACATCCGACTTCATTTTTAATAATGTTATATTTTTACATCTCATGTGTCTTTTTTTGGGATTTTGATTTATGTTTTTTCACAATGCTAATTTAGGGTTAATTATCATGCTTTTGGATTTTGACTTCATTTTAATAATGTTATATTTTTACATACTGTTACACTCAAATCATACATATTGTTACATACTTTTTATTAGGATGGTTTTCTGTCATTGCGGGAAGAATGCGAAAACCCGTACATCTTGGACTTTGAAAAACCCGGGGCGACGTTTTTATGCATGCGCTGGTCAAGTCAGTTGGATGGTTTTAATTTTCTCCTTTATATTTATACCTTCTTATTATTTTGTTATCTTTTAGGTGGCACGTTACGGCTTTTTTGAATGGTTGGATGAAAAGAGGTGTCAAACATGTACTGACATTATCCCCGGGCTCCTAAGGGCTAAAAATGATTTGGAGTCACAAAATTTCGTGCTCTTACTGACCAACGACACCCTATCAAAAAAACTCTCTTCAAGTGTAGGCGAAACAAGGATGCTAAAGAAGCTTCTCTTGACATGCATCATCTTTGTTTTAATTTATGTAATAATGTTTTAGGTGTACGTGTATTTGTATGTTCGGTGGTAACTTGCTTGAAAACTTGTCTAGATTTGGTTGTATGTTTTTTATATTTTTTTTGTACTAGAAGCAGCATGTATTTTGTGGTATGTTTTTACCCCTTTTTCTTAGTAATATACCCCTAGAACAATATTTAGTTTGAATTGTCAACTTTTTCATGAAGACTCATGTTTGGTTTCCAAGGTCTGAAAAAATAAGTCCAACAAACAAATAATCTGGCGCTTTGCTTTTTAAAACAAGTTTTTCATTGGGTTGTATGTACTTTCAAATCTTTTTTGAAAACACAATCTTTCTCTTATAGAAAAGATTTCTAATCACTTTGTACTTTGAAACTTGTTTTTGTACCTTTAACTATGAATAAATCCTGATAATCATGTATAGGTTGGACTCACCGGCATGTCGGTGTTATATCTTTTGTATGTATTTTGTATGTACTTTGTAATGTTTTAGTATCAGCGAACCTACGGGCGAATCTATAGATTCGCCCGTAGCACAGTTTAGTTTTTGTGTTGGTATCGACAGGGCGAACCTATATGGTTCGCTAGATAGATTCGCTGTCAGCGAATCTATCAGCGAACCTAAGTCTGTTATATATTGTAACCTTATCTTCATGAAATGCAACTGCAACTTTGACAAAAATCTTATCAAAACCCTTGTGTCGTGTGTATGTTTACAGGAGGTGCTAGGAGCATATATTATTCATCTTTGTAGCGTAATTACCTCCGGTTGTGTGGTTTTAATCTCGTTATTGGTTGTTGGGTTATATTGCACTTTGTTTGTTTGAGTCAAGAGTGTTTGTTGTTATACAAGTCATTATAGCACTGAAATCACGATCTAGATGGACCAACAGTATGGTATCAGAGCCTTAGTGCTCTTGATTGTTTGATTCTAGAGATTTTTGTGTTGATTTTGGGGTTTTGGTGTCAAAACACTATTTGATTCTTTTCTGGACTGGTTTGGGTGTTTTTGTGTCGTATTTTGCTTGGGTGTTGTCATATTTGGTCATAGGAAGCTTCTGAAACAAACGGGTCTACAAATGGTTAAGTTTTGAAGATGTTCTGTTTGTTTTCGTACTGAAACAGGTTTGTTCGTAACCTAGTGAACCTATCTGTTCTTCCAGCGAAACTGGTTGTTCATCCAGCGAATCTAGTACAAATCTTGTGTTCTGTAATTTTGTGTTTGTGGCTAGCGAATCTGACATTTCATCGAACGAAAGTTCACTTGTTTGGCTCATTGTGCAAGCGAAACTGCTGCCAAAATCTGTCGAGCGAAACTGTGCTTGCTGGTCAGCGAATCTGTTTGTTTGTCTAGCGAATCTGCGAGCGAATCTGCCAGCGAATCTGTTTGTTCTTTGGGCGAATCTAATCCAGCGAATCTATTTGTCTTCAGCGAATCTACAATCTGTTTAAAATTATGACTACATCAACCCTGAATATGAATGATCTGGATAGTGTTCAACCTAACAGGCCACCGAGGCTTGTTAGTGGTGAAAATTTTGAAGATTGGAAGAGGTGTTTGAAAGCTTTTTTCTACTACACTGACTATAATCAATGGGAGTCAATTGTAAATGGTCCGCACGTGCCAACGACAGTTGAAGGAACTGTTACTTCAATAAACACTGATCCAAGTACTTTTACTGAAGCAGACACCAAGTTGCTTGATCGTGACAAAAAGGCACTCGGGGCATTGATACTTTGTTTGCATCAGGATATTTTCAACAAGTTTGCTGAACACACAACTGCAAAAAGCTTGTATGATGCGTTGTGCGAGTTCTATGATGGTAATGAGGATTTGAAGTTGGATAGAAAAGCTCAAGCTAAAAAAGAGTTTAATTCTTTTGTGGGGTATTCGCAAGAAAATCTGACTGATATTACCAATCGATTTCTGTCTGTATCAAGTAATCTGAAAAAGTATGATGATAAGCTGGGAAATCATGAACAAGTCACAAAGCTGTTAGATTCACTTCCTCCTCAGTGGAGTCTTCAGATCAAATTGTTGAAATAAGAAAGAAACTTTCATGACTATAAGCTGATGGATGTTATAAACAAGCTGAAGTCATTTGATCTTGATGTGAAGAGAAGAGAATACAATCAGTCTATGATGGTTCCAAATATTCCTTCTCAGAATGCTGCACTTATTTCATCCGCTGCAAACTCTCACATTTACAGTGCTGCACCTGGAGGATCATCAAGTCATGTGTCTGTGAAATCTGTTGGTGCATCTACAAATGTTGGTTCAAGCTCAAATGCATCTGTCACCAATCAGATTTCATCTGACACTATGGCTTTGTTTGGAATGTTTGTTCATAGCTATGAAGCTCTTGTCGACGGTGAGTTAAAGGGAAAGGGGATGACTGTAGAAGATATGTATCAGGTGGATCCTGATGATCTTGAAGAAACCGACATCCAATGGCAAATGGCCATGCTTACTCTTCGTGCTAGACGATTTATGGAAAGAACAGGTAGAAGAAATTTTGGGAATCAGGGACAGAATAGCAAGCTGGGGTATGACAAAGAAAAGCTGAGATGTTATAACTGCAAACAATTGGGTCACTTCAAAAGAGAATGTCCTTTACCAATTGTTACTGAACCAGTGAATTCTGGAAATCCGAGAACTGTTCCTAGTCAAGAAAGGCTTAAGGAAGCAAAATCAAGGAATGAAACTGCACTGCTCACCAACTTTGATTGGAGTGCAGAAATTGAAGAGACAAAGGAGGAAATTAATCATGCCCTAGTTGCTGAGATTGTTGAGGTTGATGGCAACTATATAAATTGCTTTGATCCTTTCAAAGAATTTTATGGTGAAGATGAGGAAGGGAATTTGGAGAAAGTTGATGAAGATCAATCAGATGCTATTGTTCAAGGGCATCTGAATCACTCAGGATTGGTTTGTGAAGCTGCGGTAAATGAAATGAAGAATGATGAAGAGTCAAAGCTTAACTTGGAAGCCATGATTGAGAAAGCGAGGCTTGATGCTGTTGATGAATTCAAGAGGAACACTCCCTACTGCCAGTGTGATCGTGCCCTTGCTGCAGAAAAACTGGTAATTGGTCTTCCTTATGACGTTATTGAAGATATGTGTTCATCTGCTTGCAAAATTCGTTTAATTGGCATATACAAAGCTAATAAATTGTTAATGTCAAACGAAAACGAATTAAAGAGAACTAACAAAGAGCTTAAATTGAGTGAATCAAAATATTTTGTCAAATTAAGAGAAGCTTTGAAAGAAAATGAACACTTAAAAAGAACTCTTTTGGAAAAGAATTGTGAAATAAACTATTTGACTGAGCAAGTCACTCTTGCTGAATTTGAAACAAGAAAACTTAAAAATAAACTGCAGCAATGGACAATATCTAGTATGAAAAGGGAGAAACTCTGCAAGAAACAACGGGGGGCCAAAGTTAAGACAGGTTTGGGTCTTAATAATGAAACATATGCATATCCCCCACCTAGTACCTTCTGTTACTCTCCAACACCTATTCCTCATCCCTCAAATGAGTTGATACAAGAGATTATACAGAATGATACTAACAGCTCTATTGCAGGTTTAAGTGGAGTAAATCTTAAAGAGGTTAGAGAGGATTACGCATATGGTGGGAGTACTGGGCTTGGTTGTTCTAGCAGTAGTGAATGTTCTAATTCTGATTCCAAGAAGTCTGTTGAAGACATTAGTTTAATTAATTCTGTTTCTAGTAATGTGTTATATTCAGACAATTCTATGTTTAATAGTAATTTAGGGTGTACTACTTCAAACCCTAATGTGTTGAATGATGATCTGATTGAAAATAAGTGTGGGAATGATGAACTTTCAGGTCATGTCTCTGAAAGTCAAACCAAAACAAACTGTTTTCAAAAGTTCTTTACTCATCAAATTTCGTCTTTCACATCTGTGAGAATTTCAAAACCTAAATCTGAATCTGAAAAGGTAAATGTCACAGCAGGGAAATCAAAAGAGCCTTATGACTCTTACAGTGACTGCAATTCTCAACTGTCTGAATGTGACGAGGAAATTGAAATGGATAAAATTCCTTTTAATAAATTTTCCAAAGTGGGTTTGAAATCTCATTGCTTTAAATGTGGAAATATTGATCATACTGTTAAGCAATGCCCCAAGTTAGTCAAAAACAGTTCAAAGCAAAAATCTTTTGGAAAAAGATTAAACACGTTTGTAAATAATTTCTTTTGTAATCCTTCATCTGTTCCACCACCCAAGTACACAAAAGCTTGGGTGCCAATTTCAAAGGTCTAACTTTTAATTTTTTAAATAAATGTCAGGAACATTCAAATGCCGTTGTAAATAGTCATTGGCATATTGACAGCGGATGTTCCAGACATATGACAGGGTTGAAGGACCTACTGACTAACTATCGGATTATCAATGGCGGATATGTTGCTTTTGCGGGAGACAAGAAAGGTGGTAAAATGATTGGTCAAGGAGAAGTCTCAAATGGTTCACTAACTTTGGAAGACGTCAACTATGTTCCTAAAATGGCATTCAATCTTCTCAGTGTATCACAAATCTGTGATAAGAATATCCCAGTGATGTTTCTTCCAAATGAATGTTTGTTCTTGAAGTCAGAGTTTTCTATTCCTGAAGAATTGGTGATCATGCGAGCTCCGAGACGAAATGATACATATATGCTAAATATGGGATCAAAAGAATCAACTTCCACCGTGACCTGTCTCCTATCTAAAGCTTCATCTTTTGAATCTTTTTAGTGGCATAGACGTTTAGGGCACATTAATTTTAAAATTCTAAATAAATTGGTTAAGAACAATTTGGTCAGGGGTTTACCACTTAAAGATTTTTCAGTGGTTGAGAAATGCATGGCTTGTGCTAAAGGAAAACATCACAAAAAGCCACATAAACTTAAAATTACAAATTCAATCTCAGAACCCCTCGAATTTTTACATATTGATTTATTTGGTCCAATAAGTGTCAAATATATTGCTAAGAAATCTTATTGCTTGGTTGTCACATATGATTACTCTAGGTACACCTGGGTGAGATTCATGGCACACAAGAGTGAGACTGCTGAAGAACTAATGAAGCTGATTCCTCAAATCGAGGTTCTTGGAAAGCGAAAGGTTCAAGCCATCAGAAGCGATAACGGAACGGAATTCATAAACCATATCTTCAACTCTTTCTGTGAACAACGGGGTATTCTCAGACAGTTTAGCGCCGCACGAACACCACAACAAAATGGTGTTGCTGAAAGGAAGAATCGAACTCTTGTGGAGGCTGCTAGAACTATGCTGATTGAGTCAAAGCTTCCAATTATTTTCTGGGCAGAGGCAGTTAATTGTGCAGCTTATGTTCTGAATAGGGTACTGATTGTCAAAGAAAAGATGAAGACATCATACCAGCTGTTTCGAGGGATTAAGCCGTTGATTGATTTTCTGCGCCCCTTTGGATGTTCTTGTACTCTGTTGAATACTCAAGATCAGAAAACGAAGTTTGGTGCTGTTTCGGATGAATGCTTCTTTGTAGGATACTCGAACACACAAAAAGCGTATCGTGTTTACAACAAGCAAACGCGGATTGTGCAGGAGTCCTATTATGTTGACTGGCAAGAGTCAAACACCACAAGCATTGGCAGTGAACCTGCATGGTTTTATGATTCCACCACTATTTTCAAATCATTCAATCTTCCTGACTCTTTCGATGATGACATCATTCCTCACACATCAGTTTCTATCTTTAACCATCCTCTTACACAATCACAACCACAACCTTCAACTACACAATTACCTCCCACTTCATTTGACATTCCACCACCTCCACCACCTCAAACTGTTCCAACTTCTCCATCAAATATTCCATCATCATCCCATTCCATTCCTACATCTACCACTAATACAATTCCTCCAACCTCAAATTTACCTTCACAACCATCTGATCAAACAACCTCATCCGAAACCAATCCTTTGCTCCTCAACACAGACTTCAAGACCTTAAAAAATCATCCTCATGATTATATCATAGGATCAATTACTGATGGTGTGCGAACTCGGAGTCAGAGTGGTTTGATTAATGAATGTCTCTATGCTGCCTTTCTGTCTCAAGTTGTTCTGAAAAATTATAAACAAGCACTTGAAGATCCTAGTTGGGTTGATGCCATGCAAATGGAACTGCAGCAATTTAGGAAGCTTAAAGTTTGGGAACTTGTTGATCTTCCTCCTAATAAGTGTCCCATCGGCACTAAGTGGGTTTTCCGAAACAAGCCAGATGATCGCGGTGTTGTTATCAGAAACAAGGCGAGATTGGTTGTTCAAGGATTTGCTCAAGAGGAGGGGATTGACTACACTGAAGTTTTTGCTCCAGTCGCTCGCCTTGAAGCCATTAGAATCTTTCTTGCTCATGCTGCGAACAAAAACTTTAAAGTTTATCAGATGGATGTGAAATGTGCATTTCGATATGGAGATATCGATGAGGAGATCTACGTATGTCAACCACCGGGTTTCGAGGATCCAGATTTTCCTTCAAAGGTGTACAAGCTTGATAAATCCTTGTATGGGTTACATCAAGCTCCACGTATCTGGTATGAAACTCTGACACAGTATCTTCTCAGCAAAGGTTTCTCTCGTGGGACTATAGATATGACATTGTTCAAGAAAGAGGTGAATGGTGAGCTGCTGATCGTTCAAGTGTATGTTGATGATATAATTTTCGGTTCGACAAATGAGGGGCTGTGTAGAGAGTTTGAAAAAGTGATGATGGAATCGCTTTGAAATGACAATTATGGGGGAGATGTGTTTCTTCTTGGGGCTGCAAGTGGAACAAAAGCCTGATGGAATTCTTATCCACCAAGAGAAATATATCAAAGAGATCCTCACAAAGTTTGGCATGGATGATTCTTCTCCGGAACTGATTCCTTTCACCGCTCAAACATGCCTTACTTCTGATGATAATGGGAATCCTGTGGATGCTCATCGGTACCGCTCGATGATCGGATCTCTCATGTATCTGACTGCCAGCAGACCTGATATTACATTCGCTGTGTGCTACTGTGCTCGTTTCCAGGCCAATCCAAAAGAATCACACGAGAAAGCTGTTAAACGCATTTTTCGTTACCTTAAGGGTTCCTCTCGTTTGGGACTTTGGTACCCAAAAGGTGGGAACTTTGATTTACATGCTTTTTCTGATAGTGATCATGCTGGTTGCAGGATTAACCGAAAATCAGTCACTGGCGGATGTCAATATCTTGGTGAATGTCTTGTTTCCTGGCAAAGCAAGAAGCAAACAACCGTCTCTCTGTCCACAGGAGAAGCAGAATACATTGCTGCTTCAAGCTGCTGTTGCCAAGTGCTCTGGATCCAACATCAGATGATGGATTACGGCATCAACTTTCTTCATACGCCACTCTTTTGTGATAATGAAGCTGCTGTTGGAATCGCCAAGAATCCTATTCATCACACTCGCACCAAGCACATCGAAACAAGAATTCATGCCATCAGAGACGCACAGGAAAAGGGGTTCATTGATATTATTCCTATTGAAACTCGAAAGCAAAAGCTGATCTTTTCACAAAAACTTTTGACAAACCACGTTTTTATGAACTGATCTCTATATATGCTGGGACTGATATCTTTTTGAAAACCTTTAACTATGTGAATCGGATTTGTAAATACGTAAATAACCTTTTCTTTTTCTTCTTTGGAAATTCCGTGGGTCACTCATTTCTTCGCTCCTTTATTTTTATTTTAGTTCTTTTTATTTTCTCTTTTACTCTGTATATATATATTAAGAAAATCTGAAAAACAAAAATTTCTTATTAGATAGCTATAATATAGAAATTTTGGGGGAGATATTAAAGATTAACTATTTATAGTTTTTCAAATTTTGCTATTTCAGGATCTCCGTTTTGATTGATGTTGAAGAGTCGTTGAAGGACGTCAGAAGTATTGTGTTTGGGATATGTCAGATAGGCTCAGCCCGAAAACAAAGTAAACAGTGATTGTGCAGCCAAACATAACGTTCAAGATCTCAGCCACAAGGATTATCCCCTTGACATGATTGGATTGCACAAAGATACGGGTTCTGTCAAAATGGGTTGAGAGCGTCAAATCTTTGCCTTGATTTCCCTAAACATCCCAAATCACCCTCACCCTATCCCCGAATCGATTTTCTAGTTTGCAAAATAAATAAAAAGCTGCTAGTGATGCTCTTCGGAAAAACCTCTGAGTGAGTTACTTGTTAACTCCTCAGAATGTATTGAGTCAAAGGGCTTAACTCCTCTGCTATACGGAAGTATTGACCTGGAGTTGGTGGATCTTCTCTGCTATACGGAAGTATTGACCTGAAGATTCACCGAGCATGCTCAAATCACTACAACAAAATTGGGTTTTTAGTACGCTCAAAAGTGTCCTATAATGGTACTTTATAGGACCTTTCATTTAATAGGACCAATAGTAAAAGCGTTTCATGTAAAGGGGTTGTAATAAGTCCCGGAACTTAAAAAGCGTCCTAATATCGCAAATAAGATTATGAAACCAATTTTATGGTCGCATAATATGTCTACGAACAACTTAAAAAGTGTCCTAATAAAAACATATAAGGACACTTTTACAATGTTACAATATGTGAATACTTACTTTTAATCTTATGATACACATACAAGCGTCCTTAAAAATTAATTTATAGGACCCTTATAATGTAACAGTATAGGTACTTTAGTACTAAGAAAAACGTCCTAATATCTCAAATAAGATTATGAAACCAATTTTATGGTCGCATAATATGTCTATAAACAACTCAAAAAACGTCCTAATAAAAACATATAAGGACACTTTTACAATGTTCTAATATGTGGTTACTTACTTTTAATCTTACGATACACGTAAAAGCGTTCTTAAAAATTAATTTATAGGACCCTTATAATGTAACTCTACATGTACTTTAGTACCAAGAAAAGGGTCCTAACACTAGTAGAAAAGTTAAGTTTAGCCGCGGTGATTTTGGTTTCTAAACGCGGGTTTGAACTGCGTCTAGTAACATCGCCTCTAAAATACAGATGTCAAATCATTCATAATAAATATAAATTTATATAAATCATTCAGAATATATACAAACATGCTAAATCCTTCAAAATATATACAAAGATGCTTATTAAATCCTTTAAAACCAATTCTATGCTAGAATCTGTTACAAAATCTGTTAAACGATATCTAAATCTAAAGGGCACACACTATATACACCTAATAGCTAAGTTAATATAAAGCTCCGTCATCAAGTCCTTGAGTAGATTGCTGGTATGAGATTCTGCAGCACCTCTTGTGGCTTGCGGCATCTAAAAAAAAATAAAACGTTTTAGTAAACATGTATATTTATATATTTGTAACATTTATATTTTACATCGTGTGTATTTATGCATCACCTCAATATCCTGATAATGATATGTGATCAACCAGAAGCACAATTGAAAACCCGGATTCGCTTCCACACTTTGTATCTCCTAACGATAATGTATCACATAATTACGAAATACATACAACAATATAGTTTTTCACATAACGCATAAAAGTAGCGGATACATACATGTATTACCAAATCCATAGTAGTTGCAAACCATAATGTATCACATATTTAAAAATATACCTGAGAATTAATCAAGAGTCTCAAATAATGAAAACAAACAATACACCTACCCATAAAAAATTACAAATAGATAGTCCATACCTGTGATGACCAGTAGCTTTTTTTAGTAGTTCAAGGCAATATGCAACTTCAAAGACATAAAAAAAGTAAGTAACAAGATCCAGGCTTGTATAGGCATAAGCTAAAGCTCTTACTAGGCACATGAAAAAATTTTCATAGGCGATACAAAGCAGTGACCCACACAACGAATGTTCAAAGCTATACATTCAAAGCTATACAAACCTACACCGTCATCCTTTGTTTTTGCTGCCAATGGTTGACGAAACCATATTCGTTGTGCATTGAAACCCCGATACCGTTGTTGCCTGAAATCATCACCGGAAACACAATTCCATCGCCTTACGAAACCATTGCCATTCGAACCGTCCTTTACCTATGTCGTTGTTCTAACGGTAACCCGACACATCGCCGGAAACATCATGTCGGACTGCCTTTCTCTCATCTCGATATCAATGAA
The DNA here is from genome assembly GCA_030867185.1 of Tagetes erecta. NCBI lineage: Eukaryota > Viridiplantae > Streptophyta > Magnoliopsida > Asterales > Asteraceae > Tagetes > Tagetes erecta. The sequence goes on along the minus strand of CM061486.1, from coordinate 2,066,285 downwards.
AAATTGTGACCCGGGAGGCGGCATATACACGAGAATGCTTATAGGTTTCTACTTAACTTTTGTCTTTTGGCCATTTAAGCCCCTCAACTAACACATGTTTTCATTTGTTTTTGACTCCACACTTTTATAAAACAAAGCTCCCTTTATTTATATTATTATCGTTATATCCTCTCTTATCCTAATTAAACATTAAGCTTTATACTAAAATTTGGTATGCTACAATAAGCGTCCTATAAAGGTTTAACCAGGGCCGTCTCAAGGTTTTAGGGGGCCTCAATCGAACTACAAAAATAGTGCCTATTCATCTAAAATTGTAGTTTGATCTCTATTTTTTGATTCACCTAAATTGTAGTTTTGTGTGAATTTGTAGTTTCATCTACATTTATTTGTAAATTCATATTACCTGTCACCTTATTGTAAATTCATTGAGAAAAGAATATACATAAAAGGACACATAATAAGTAAAAAAAATTATTTGTTCATTTAATGTAAATGTTTATGTTCTTGAAAAATTGTAGTATTTGTATTCGTTACGTATTTAAATAACGATCTTTTTAATGATACGTTTAAAACTAATCACTTTGTATTTATTTTTTTGGATGCACCAGAGGGCAGAGGCATACTTTCACAGATTAAGCTATGAGCCTAATTGTAGTGTGTTTACATGTTTCAAGAACTAATCTCAAAATACGAAATCACAATTCACATATTAATAATAACCTATCAACCTAATTACTAAACATAAAAATACCAATTACCAAAAGTCCAAATCAATACCTAGGCAAAATTACAAATCACTAATTCACAGTTTACAATCAATAGCAGAGGGCAAAGGCGATGACAATTCACGGTTTTAAAAATCACAAATCAACAAGTATGAGCAGTAAAGTAATAAAAGGCCTTAGATTTGGAATATAACAAATATGAACAAGAATTTAAGAAACTAACCTCTCTGCTTTGAAGTTTCAATACCAATCTAAAACTATAGGTGTTCTCTTTTTATTGATTAGTAATGGGATTTCGATTTATAGCAGCAGCAAAATCCGATTGATTTCGACTTTCAAAGCAATGATGATTTAAAGCAGCCTCAACAAGCCAGCCAAGAAGGAAAATATATCAATTTTAAACAATTTCGATTTAGAGCGGCTGCACTAACCGGAGCAACGCTTCAATTTCCAACGCCGTCAATCTATTCCCACTTAACAAACTTTTGGGCCTAAACAAACATATTCTAGAAGCCCATATACAGCCTGTTCTAAAAATGGGGTCTTATTTTTTAAGGGACCTAAAACCCTAAAATTACCTGACATGTGTATTGGGCCGACTCTGGGTTTAACTTATAAAACCTAAGTGTCAGGTGTCCTATTAAGCTATGTTATATTAAAACTCTAGCAGATAAGCGCCCCATAAAACTGATGTTTTATGACTCAAATATCGAGTGTCCTATTAGGATGTGTTATTATAAAACCACAATTATTAAGCGTCCTATAAATGTAAAAGTTATAAAACTCAAGCGTCAAGTGTCCTATTAACTCCTGTTCTAATATGACTTCAACTAGAAAGGGTCCTATAATACTGAACACTTAAGACTCAACTACAAGGTGTCCTATTAAGTAATGTTATAATAGGACCTCCTTTCATCCGGTGTCCTATTACATTACCACATAATACGACACCAATAACTTCATGTCTTATAAATTACATTATTAGGATCTACATTCAAAGTGTCTTATTATGTTATATGATAATAGGACCCAAAAAGTCATCCATCCTATTAAATAACTTTTTAAGACACCGATTTAGTAGAGTATATTATAAAAGGACCCCAATATTTCATTCGTCCTATTAAATAGTTTTTTAGGACCATTTTTTACAAGCGTCTCACACAAAAGGTCCTAAAAAGCCATTTTTGTTGTAGTGAATGTTTATCTCCTCTGTTATACGTCGGTATAGACCTGGAGCTCTGAACTATTTGAGTTTCCCAAATAATAAGTCGCATTGTGTTCAAAAGAATCAATTGCTGACAAGCTCCACTCACAAAAAGATGCAAAAATTGCACAGTGTCAAAAGAAGCTAATGCATCGATCAATATTCAAAAATTTGATCCTCGAAATTCAAGCAAAGTCAATCGTATTGCTCAGATATATCCTGATGACAAAACTTGTTCTTTTTACCTAGATGTCTGTGGGGACCGAGTTGTCTGAGCTTCTTCAATCAAACCAAAAACATGATAAAAGAAGCTGCTGATCTCTTGTTGAAAGGACTAAGGCAAGGGTTTAAATTGTGACATCTGCCCCGGGGATTTGTTTACTGTTTTGAGACTATTTATTTCCTGTTACGTCACAACATTGAATGCTTAATAATATTAAAACATACTTCTTAGATGCCATGTGCTTTGTACTTTTGATATCCAACCCACTTGACAACCCGGTGTTTTCCGCCACCGGGTAGGGTGTCACATAAATGGACAAACATATCTGCAATCCCGCCAATCAATGATTCTCCGGATTCTGCTCAAAACGTTATGAAAAACTTATATATCCTTCTTTAGCTTTTACTTCTTGCTTTTACTTCTTGCTTTTTCTTTCTTGCTTTTTCTTTCATTTTATTTTTCTTATTTTTCTCTTGTTATTATTATTATTTAGGTTTATGTGTTTATTTTCGGAGCGTTGAAATCGTGGGACGTTTTTCGTGGATTTACAAAGAATTTAAAATTTGAGAAAATCCAAAAACATTTTAATTTTTCTTGTTTTGTGTCCCAGCGAATCTACTAGCGAACCTACAGGTTCGCCAGAATCTCAGGTTCGCCCGGAACCTCTTTACATCGCCGCCGTAGTTTCTTTTGACCTTTGGTCTTCGGACGAATCTGAAGTTCGCTAGTGTTTTTGTAACACCCCAACCCTTTAGGGCTGACGTGTCACGCGATACAGAAATCAGAGACAATATTAATTTCTGAAATAACGTACTTAACCAAACATTCAAATCCTTACAAAGTCCGAGTAAAATAAAGTTTTAATAATAAAGTACAATTTAGTCTCACTTATTTTATTTAAATGTCACGTCCTGTTTTCTTGAGTTAACTCTCATTACACGCTCCCCTAAGCCCTGGGTACCTGTCGTGTAAATAAAGAAAACGACAAAGAACACGGCTGAGCAAAAATTGCTCAGTAACGGAGAATACAATAGCAGTAATAGTGAAAGGGTACTAGTGAGGCAATTGTTATACTCTAATATTACAAGGTGGAAAATGGAAACGACTTAGAAAGGAACAAACAAATCATATAATAAGGAAATACCCATCGAGCCAATATCAGTAAGCACTAACAGTAAACAGTAATCAGTAAGTACATTGGCTGCAACCCTAATGTACAGTAATGTGAGATGGCGGTGTGGGCACACACACCTATATCCATCTACCAGTAACAGTAATTATCCTAGGATCGATCCATACGCCTCCTACCACCAATAACCAATCACAACAAAGGAGACGCTGTGGCTAATCGCACCGCCACAGATGGTGCACGCCATCAGTGCCAACAATGACGCCCTATGTCCCCATAGGTGGATATGCTCGGGTATTGAGGCCCAATGCAACAGTACAGTATAGCCAATAATAATCACTTAACTTGAGAACGCTAAATCGCATTAAGCGTCTAACAATATTAGACAATATAGGAACATGCGACAATGAGTTAAAAAGACCTATCGCACGCATAACAATTTCAATATTTCAGTCCAATGCTCATAACAATAATATCACATACTAAAGTGATCACTATGTCCAAAAAGAAAGCAAAGTATCAAATACGAATAGGAACCAAAACAATGATAGGGAGAGAAAAGAGGAATTCATGCTACATTAGAGGAAGGGTTAGAATCCGCACCTTAAGATGGAACCCAACACGTCGTAAATTGCCACGAGAGCCTACGCATTAGTTAATTATATTTTCAATTAGACCATGTTGAAACTGAAATAATATTTTACTATCCTAATTCAAAACCTGTACTCTTTAATGTAATCATTCTACTATTTTATATTTTTTTATAATTAATCTTTGTCATGAGAGGCTTACGCAAGTTTTGGAATCATTTTTCTTTTGGTCCATTTCACGTTTTAATACCACCAGTCACCTAGATGAATACATAGTTCTTGCATTTGTATTTGAATTTGATGTTAGCTAGTATGGTTCATGAAACTACATTTGCAAATCAAACAAAAGTAAGAACGTGCATTAGTTTGGTGTATGGTATTATTGCCTAAGTCACTCATTCTCTTAAAACCAAATGCACAATTTAGTTAGTCACTTCACCTATAAGATTTTAGTGATATGTTTTATTTGGCTGAATACTTGTGTTCATAAGCATATATAGAGACGTAACGGTAAGCATCGGTACCTTGTAGTAGTCGATCAATGAAGCAACACGTCCTCAATCAATATCCCATGATTCGTTCGTGTTAGACGGCAACAGTTGGTGTTTGTTCGAGTCAATCAACAAAAGATCTTGCGTCAACCCGGGTAGTGCCAAAGCACGCTGCGATACGAGATTGGAGAAATCCGTGTAGAGTCCATCGCATCGGTGATACCACGGTGCTATTGGAGTGGCAGATGGCAGGAGAGTATTTGGTAGGAATTTTGTGCGAAGTGGTTAACACTCATTGAGTTCACAATTTAGTTCTAGTTCATGATGTTTAATTTAATTTTGTTTATTTGATCGGACTGCAGTTACGGAAGTAGAAGAAACCAATCAATATTTTAATATCAATTAAAGATAATTAATGGAATGAATGAAAATGGTTTAATTAGTGGTTATCTTCATTATTATTGAATTTGTTAGTTTTTTTTATGTTATCTACCTATATATATATATGTTCATTTATTTATCATTACTATTATAAATGCCACGTTAGGAACCAGATATTTCAACTCTACCCCTCTTAATTTAATTTCGTCCTCGAAATTCTCACTACTCGTAGCATGAATCCTCATAATATACCATGTAGGTCAACAGTTAAGAGGTCAGAGATAATACTTTCAGTTTTCAATGAGGAGCGTGTATGACGAACGAATTATTTATTTCTATATGGTCCTAAATATTACTCTTTGAATTGGATTACAACTAGTTTATATATATCTATATATATAGTTACTAATTCTATAGTGTAATATTTTGGGTTATTACAACTATGTCACCCTAAAATATTTTGTCCCTAAAATTAAGTTTATCACATTCAAATTATTATTGTATGGCTTGATCACTACAAGTTTAAAGATATGATACCTAATAAAGAAGAGCAACATGTTTTAACTCTCATCATTGAAACACATATCATTTGCATTACTAACCTGCTAGCATGTATTAGACTGCTACATTATACCATCATTTCCAAAATATATGGTTTTTTTTTCACCAAGTATCAAAAGATTACTTATTTAACAGGTATCTTATATAATGGAGAATTGTATAGTTAAAACTCAAAAGTCATGCTATGGATGCTATCAACTATCACTATCTAAAATTCCATATTGATTTTTTTTTTTGTTAACTTAGGATTTTTTTTATCTTATTGTAAAATATATTTTATAGACATTGTTTTTGAACTTCAAATTATAATAAACGTCCGGTAACACCTTTCTATTTTCTTTAAATACTAAGTAGTGAGGTTTACCTATGACCCAGTCTTGATATCAACTTAAACAAGTTGTTGTCTAGTTTATGGTCATTTTATTTCTTATTTTGAGTTATTAAAACTATATCCTCGTATAATTATTTCCTCCTCAAACCTCTTTTTTCTCTTACGTGATTATTCACGAATTTAATTCAACAAAGGTTGTTTACTTTAGATTCTCGTATTTAGAAATAAGTTACTCACATTCGGGGCCAGTTTAGTTGACCATATAGACTCTTAAAAAAAACATGCAAAAAGTTTTAGTCACTATAGTTCAATTGTTCATAAGCTTATATCAGAGTTGGATATTCAGGAGTTAATAACATATTGGAACTACGTAATATTTTAAATTATCACCCTTTTTTTTTACCTACTTAGTTCACAGTACCGAATTTTAGGAATATTATAATGACCATGATCCATACTGAGGACCGGACAAAGTAAGTCAAGACTAATTATATTTCATATATGTCCCACATTACCCAATATAAGAAACGTTCCATGTAAGTTTCAAGTGGTTTAAGTACAAGATATCTAGGTTTCCTCTATGTAGTGTAGACCACTTGTATCATGTCGATGATAAATGCATCGTAATTGTGTGACAGATAAGGATGCTAACATACATATATTGAAATCCTTAAAAATAGGTCATGTGTTTAACTCAAATATGTGGGGATAAATTTCCTTGTATTTCAATCATTCAGTTACATACTGATATGTTCGTTTCTATGCTTGCAAAAAAAAAAGCACGGGGATTCTTAATATCTCATGATATAATTTATTTATTTTTTTCATTAATTATTTTCTCTTCTATTTATCTTCTTTTATTGAGTCTCTTTGAATCGTATACTAAAGTGATGTAATATGGGAGCTAAGACCAGTCATCACTTGTTGTGAGAAGCTTCATGAATGCGTGAATACTACATTTAGTGTTTAGTTTAGATGAAATTAGACATTCTTACTTCTATCATGAACTCTATTAATATGGCTAAAGCAATTTTACCCAATTTTATATGCTACAATGAGATATCTTTAAAATAATAAGTTTTGTGGTATTAGATCCAACGGTTAAATATAATCACTATGCATATCAAGAGTGTTTGTTTATTAAGGTCATACTGTTTTGAGCGAGTGTGTGTCCTAGCTTTTTTTTTTATTATTATTTTTTATCTTTACATTCCTTGGTATTTTAGTTAAGTATACCATAATACATTTATCGAAGTCTATTAGCGGATGATAGTATGTTTTCATAAAATTTAGACTTCGTTTTTTTTCCACGAGGTCAATAGAAAAAATTTGAGGCGGTTGGAAATCTTATAACAGAAATGTATATACTCACAAATCAATAACTAGTGTTCGGATAAAATGAAACCATTGACCACCTTTGGAATTATGCACACTTTCATATTTAGGAGAGCACTATCTGGCATACTAAAACTCTACTAACACACATGTTGTCAACAATGAATTTGGAAACAAAACAAAACCATCATAATAGAAGGATACAAATCTTAAATGTCTGGAGAACAGTATTCACATAATAGGTTCCAGTTAACACATATGTACATGTAAATTCACCATTATGTTCGCGACCATAATCGTCAATTTACCGTACATTAGTGTCCTAACCGTACTTCCACCATCTATCTCACTACCAAGGAAAAAATGTCAAGACCTCATGAATAGCTGGCAAACCCCTATTAAACAACGAAGGTGCTGAGCATCATAAGTATGGCACACACGTCTATTAAGATTATTTGTTCTTGGGGAATTTCTCTATAAACTTGTGTGACAGCAAGAAAAAAAAGAACAAATTAAGCTCAGTTCATTTTCACACATCTTAGACTAAGTGTAGCAACATGGTCAACCATTTAATTTTTATTTTTTTTTCGTTTCTTGATGCTAAAGTGCTAGCATATGTATATCTTTGTTTGATACGGTAAGAGTTACATTAATGTAGAATAATTCTCATCATCATATGAGATAGTATATATAAAAAAAAGAATATTCATTCTACCTATATGCATTGTCTACATCCTTCATTCAGTTTCCTTATTTTGGTAGATTGATTGTTTCGAGTTATCTTTACATTCTTAAATTCAGTCATTCTATGGTTTTAGTTACTCCATAGTATTATTGTCGTGATGGTATTATATGTGTGCATTGTAATCTTGTGACGATCTTATTATTTGTATCTTACACAACATTTCTTGAGATTGTACCTAACCTTCCAGATTTATAATAAAGATTTTGTAAGTTCCTTTTCGCAGATACTTCTAGTTTTGCATGCATTTCTTGTTAACTTAAATTTGATTTAAGACATACTCGCATTCTTCTTCGGCCTTCTAGCTCCTTTCCCTTACAACTTCCTTCCATTTCATTTAGATGTGTCCTACATTCAATTACTAAGTCTTTAAATTCAACTTCAACTGTTTATTGTTTATTGATGTAGCCTCCTAATTTCTTCAACTTTAATATAATTATTTACTATGTTATGGTTAGGTTTCAACTCTGGTTTAGCAGTTAAATTTGATATAATATATTTTAGAACATCTAAGAATGTATTAATATTTACTGGAGCATGTATGTATATATATATTGTTGTTTCTGTTTTGAAGTTTTTATTTTCCAAGTGTTTGTTTCAAATTGGAATGTAACTTAAATTAAATTACTAGGGATGATTTGAACATGTATTTTGGAAGATTAACTAACTGTTATCATCGATCTATTTTACTTTTAGATGGGGTTAGTTTATCCTATATGCATAATGCATAATGTGAAATGAAGTCGATCAGAAATCTGTAAAATGTGAAGGCTACTTAAAACTTTTTTAAATTTTTAACGGTCAAGTCATGAAATCCTATAAGTAATCTAGTCGTTAGTCGCTAGAACAACTTAATAAGCTACCAAGTAATATATAAATTTTACAACCATTTACGTGTAGAATACTCAAGACTATCATAACATTCCATGGAGTATATTCAAACAATCATTCTGTTTTTCTTTGTTTGTTGTCTTTCATATTTCCAAAAGTTTATTTTTTTATTTTTTTATTTTTTTTTATTTTATATTCTTTCTGGATCAGTTCATATATTCAAATGGAGTTTCACTTTCACTATAAAGATCATAGTATTTAAAAATAAATTCTAGATTATTTCTATATGAGTAATGAAATCAAAGGTTGTTTAGAACCAGTAACGAAATAAAGAATTAAACTATTCAGAAGTCCATAATAGAATTACATTGTTTATGATCAACAATAGTCAATAGGAGTTCAAGTTATTCGAGTGTCAATATCAAGAGTTTGAGATGGTCAAGGTTCTGGAAATCAAGATTATTAATCAATTATAAGATTTTAAGTAAGGTCATAAATTCAGATAGTTGTGAATAAATGATAGTTGATAAGTCTTGTCCTAGTCAAAAAGAGGTATACATATATTTATTTATGATTTTACTACTTTGCGTCTTGAGTGTTTGTTTTTTGTGTTAAGTTTCAGGGTCATCATGTTAACCTCTAAAATTTTCTCTTCTTCATTTTATTATGTGGGTAAAGGTCGTTTTGAGAATTTGGTTGTTTATGTTATACATTATTTATATATGATGTTTGGTTATTACCTTTAGTCTTCCAACTATCTTACTCTTACAACCGATTAGTTTAATATGTTTCGAATTTCACTTCGGGGTCACAATATATAATGTTTGACTAATTTGAGGTTCCATAAATCCACCATAAAGAACATAAGAAGGTTCTAATACCTTCAAGTAGAAGACATCTTATATGATATATATATTCAAATTTCATTGAATCACATATAAGACAACTTAATGGAGAAAGAAATCCTAACCCAATATCTACCCATTAACTCACCAGTCTTAATTTCTTAGTTTAAAATTTCTACAGGATTGAGCCTAAGCTCTGATACCATAGTTGTAACACCCCAACCCTTTAGGGCTGACGTGTCACGCGATACAGTAATCAGAGACAATATTAATTTCTAAAATAACGTACTTAACCAAACATTCAAATCCTTACAAAGTCCGAGTAAAATAAAGTTTTAATAATAAAGTACAATTTAGTCTCACTTATTTTATTTAAATGTCACGTCCTGTTTTCTTGAGTTAACTCTCATTACACGCTCCCCTAAGCCCTGGGTACCTGTCGTGTAAATAAAGAAAACGACAAAGAACACGGCTGAGCAAAAATTGCTCAGTAACGGAGAATACAATAGCAGTAATAGTGAAAGGGTACTAGTGAGGCAATTGTTATACTCTAATATTACAAGGTGGAAAATGGAAACGACTTAGAAAGGAACAAACAAATCATATAATAAGGAAATACCCATCGAGCCAATATCAGTAAGCACTAACAGTAAACAGTAATCAGTAAGTACATTGGCTGCAGCCCTAATGTACAGTAATGTGAGATGGCGGCGTGGGCACACACACCTATATCCATCCACCAGTAACAGTAGTTATCCTAGGATCGATCCATACGCCTCCTACCACCAATAACCAATCACAACAAAGGAGACGCTGTGGCTAATCGCACCGCCACAGATGGTGCACGCCATCAGTGCCAACAATGATGCCCTATGTCCCCATAGGTGGATATGCTCGGGTATTGAGGCCCAATGCAACAGTACAGTATAGCCAATAATAATCACTTAACTTGATAACGCTAAATCGCATTAAGCGTCTAACAATATTAGACAATATAGGAACATGCGACAATGAGTTAAAAAGACCTATCGCACGCATAACAATTTCAATATTTCAGTCCAATGCTCATAACAATAATATCACATACTAAAGTGATCACTATGTCCAAAAAGAAAGCAAAGTATCAAATACGAATAGGAACCAAAACAATGATAGGGAGAGAAAAGAGGAATTCATGCTACATTAGAGGAAGGGTTAGAATCCGCACCTTAAGATGGAACCCAACACGTCGTAAATTGCCACGAGAGCCTACGCATTAGTTAATTATATTTTCAATTAGACCATGTTGAAACTGAAATAATATTTTACTATCCTAATTCAAAACTTGTACTCTTTAATGTAATCATTCTACTATTTTATATTTTTTTATAATTAATCTTTGTCATGAGAGGCTTACGCAAGTTTTGGAATCATTTTTCTTTTGGTCCATTTCACGTTTTAATACCACCAGTCACCTAGATGAATACATAGTTCTTGCATTTGTATTTGAATTTGATGTTAGCTAGTATGGTTCATGAAACTACATTTGCAAATCAAACAAAAGTAAGAACGTGCATTAGTTTGGTGTATGGTATTATTGCCTAAGTCACTCATTCTCTTAAAACCAAATGCACAATTTAGCTAGTCACTTCACCTATAAGATTTTAGTGATATGTTTTATTTGGCTGAATACTTGTGTTCATAAGCATGTATAGAGACGTAACGGTAAGCATCGGTACCTTGTAGTAGTCGATCAATGAAGCAACACGTCCTCAATCAATATCCCATGATTCGTTCGTGTTAGACGGCAGCAGTTGGTGTTTGTTCGAGTCAATCAACAAAAGATCTTGCGTCGAACCGGGTAGTGCCAAAGCACGCTGCGATACGAGATTGGAGAAATCCGTGTAGAGTCCATCGCATCGGTGATACCACGGTGCTATTGGAGTGGCAGATGGCAGGAGAGTATTTGGTAGGAATTTTATGCGAAGTGGTTAACACTCATTGAGTTCACAATTTAGTTCTAGTTCATGATGTTTAATTTAATTTTGTTTATTTGATCGGACTGCAGTTACGGAAGTAGAAGAAACCAATCAATATTTTAATATCAATTAAAGATAATTAATGGAATGAATGAAAATGGTTTAATTAGTGGTTATCTTCATTATTATTGAATTTGTTAGTTTTTTTTATGTTATCTACCTATATATACATGTTCATTTATTTATCATTACTATTATAAATGCCACGTTAGGAACCAGATATTTCAGTTTTGGTCAGCGAACCTGTGACTGTATATATATGTAGTGACAGCGAAACCTTTCACACATTCGCTGTCACTATTACTGTAGCTGGTTTTTCAATTTCTAACTGCCGAACTTTCGATTCTCACTCACCAACCGATCTTTTCACAATAAACTGACCTAACTCCATCTGGTATGTCATCGTCTTCATCTTAATCAACTTTTCATATCATCAACTGTGCTTTTAATCACCTTAAATCCATCGACCCGCTTTGATTCTGTGTGAATGTTTCATTGAACTGTTAATAGCGTTATTATTCATGTGTATTAGGCTCGTTTCATGATTATGTTGCTTGTTTATTGCATTGATTGTATGTTTATCGCTTTCTGACTGAGATTTGACTGTTTTTCAAAAACTAGGGTTTCCAGCGAACCTATGTGTTCGTCTGGCGAATCTGAACGAAAGTTCAAAACTTCGAGCGAACCTATGTCGTTATGCCGCCCGTGCATCAACATAGATTCGCCCGACTGTTTCTAGCGAACCTATACATTCGCTCGACCAAATGACTGATTTTTCATGTTAGCGAATCTATAGGTTCTGATGCCAAATCTCAGGTTCGCCCGTGCAGCGAACCTAACTATGTCAGCGAATCTATTGACAGTTTCAAAAATTTTGTGTCTGATCAATTTCCGTTTATTTTTCAGGCACGATGTCCACGTTATTTTTTGAAAGAAAGCACAACATGTGTGCTTTATTGGACGAGAATCATGAGAAAGCTGGAGGGTATCGTGACTGTATCAGATGGTTGAAGTCTTCACACATTCATCACGCTATCTCCCATTCTCCAACCATCTACGAGCTACACATCAGGGATTTCTGGAGAACAGCGGTGATGAATGTATCTGTACAGCCATCACGGATCTGTGCCAAAGTCAGTGGGTTTGACTTGGAAATTACTGAAGCCGATGTGGCAAGGATTTTGAGATTGGAGGATGATGTCGGTGAGGAGGTTAGCATGACGGCAGAGGAAGTTTACGGGGCATTCAGGACAGCTGGTTATGAAGGTCCTATGCCGGGGGAGAAGAAGATGGAGTTCGTGAAATCCTATCTGATCCAAGAATGGAGATATATTGCACACGTATTCATTATGTGCTTGGATCATAGGAAAGGGGGTACTGACGGGTTAAACTTGGATTGGGCTCGGGCTATGATGCTGTTTTACCGAGGGCAGAAGGCAAATCTTGCGAAGCTTATCTACAACTATATGCTCGAGAACATCCATGCTACGAAGGCAGGCAAATGGCTGATGTATCCCAGATTCTTGCAGATGATCTTAAATGACAAGCTGCCCAATCTACCTGTTGTCGGTGAAGTGCTGAAGATCTGGGATATGCATTCTAGGATTTTTGGGGATTGTAAGTCGGTTCGAGCTGATTGTGTTGGTAGGACCTCGTTCTTATGGGAAAACATGTACCCCACTGACAGATGGGTACAAATTCAGAGGCTAATGGAAACTGAGAGGAAACGGGGTGGTGAGAACGTAGAGGTTGTTGAGAAAAGGTTGAAGAAGAGAAAACCATACGCTAAGGAAAAGGATTATTCATTGGATCGGGATATAGATGAGATTCAGGCAGAGATTGATGCGGGAAGGGAAAACAGAACCAAGAGGAAATCTGATGCCACGACTGAAGCGTCAAAGAAAGCGAAGCATGATATTCCGGGTACATCTACTGAGTCAGTTAGTGCGTTGAAGGGTGAGATTGATAGCTTGAAGGCAGAATTGGTGGATCTGAAAGGTAAGTATGCGGATTTGGAGACCCAGGATGCTGAGAAGTCAACTGTTATTTTTGAAATGGGGAGGATGATGAAGGACCAACAGTGCCTGATTGTTAGAGTATTCAAGGAGCTGAATAGCCTGAAAGAAAAAGAAGGGTCAGAACCTGCTATGTCTGAAGCTGAACTGAAAAACTTAACGGATGCTGCAAAGTATCCGTTAATGGACTGTGTGTTTGGGGATCAGGATAAAGGTAAAGGTTAATCTGCTGAGGAGTTATTTGATGAGGATATGGGGATAAATCTGGATGTATTTACTGGACCTGAAGTGGTTGTTAGTGCTGAACCGGAAATCGATGTGAACGCTGACAGTGAGGAGGATTTGGATGATGAACCAGAGAAATACAAGGTTGAAGAAAAGGGGTTCAGTTATCAGTTCGAGCATATTGACTTGGATAAATCGGAGTGGTTCAGAAAGGATGAAGAGGTTGTTCCTGAAGTGCCCATCTTCCAACATCTTGACGAACCAAACACCTCCCAACTGGATAGACAAGTTATAGCATGGAAATACAATTCCCTTGTGGATGCGTATATGATCAAAAGGAGGGGAGGTGATATTTGTTATATCAGAAACAGGAAGCATTTCGCCACACTGCCGAGGTGGGACTTGCGTAGGCTGGCTGAGCTACCTTTGTTGGGAAAAGAGGACAGCGGGAGAGCCTGTGCCTTTGAGGTTACGATTAGAGAGGCTGCTCAGAATAATTTCGTTGATTTCGGGTACCAGAAACCAAAAAGGATGAGGCAGAAGAAAGACAGGCATTGGGTTTCGTGGAAGGAAAAGGTTGTTCTGAAGATTGAAGCGCCGAAGATCATGACTCGGGTCAGGATTCCGGATACACAGCCACCGAGACTACAAGAATTTCTGAAGTGGTTTTATGATAATGGTATGGGAGAAGCGGTTATCAGACTAAAAGGAGAAGACCGTCCAGAAATACGTCTGTTTGATCCAATGGAGGTCTTCTCATTCTGCGATGAAGATCTGAAGGTATTGTGCGAGAAACGAATCAAGCACGGGGCTGGAGATGACACTAGGATTGAAGCAAACCTGTTTGTGAAGGTTGCAAACAAAGCCCGGGGTATTCGTGCTGAATTGAGGAAGGTAAACGAAAGACTAAGAGTAACTGATGATCAGCAAATGGATATGGACGACTTATCTAAACAGCTTGATCAAACCATCGAGAAGAGGTTCGAGAAACCAGTAGAAGTTGTTTACTTGGATGTGACTGGCGAGGAGTATACTGAAGAAGTACAGGCGGAAACGATTGATCTGGATATGCCTGATATTGAGGTCGCCGAAGCTGAGTTCGTGGAGTCAATGTTGGTGTTTAGTGAAGATGATGAGGCCGGATCTGAAGACGTTACAAATCCACTGGCCGGGATTGAATCGAGGGCAGGAGCATACGTTGAAAATATTTGAAGCCAAAGAAGACGGAGCTTAAAAAGAAGACTTCCCCAGGTGAGGTCCAATCTAGGGGGAGTATTGATAGTCATGTATAGGTTGGACTCACCGGCATGTCGGTGTTATATCTTTTGTATGTATTTTGTATGTACTTTGTAATGTTTTAGTATCAGCGAACCTACGGGCGAATCTATAGATTCGCCCGTAGCACAGTTTAGTTTTTGTGTTGGTATCGACCGGGCAAACCTGATTGTGCCCGGCGAACTTATATGGTTCGCTAGATAGATTCGCTGTCAGCGAATCTATCAGCGAACCTAAGTCTGTTATATATTGTAACCTTATCTTCATGAAATGCAACTTTGCAACTTTGACAAAAATCTTATCCAAACCCTTGTGTCGTGTGTATGTTTACAGGAGGTGCTAGGAGCATATATTATTCATCTTTGTAGCGTAATTACCTCCGGTTGTGTGGTTTTAATCTCGTTATTGGTTGTTGGGTTATATTGCACTTTGTTTGTTTGAGTCAAGAGTGTTTGTTGTTATACAAGTCATTATAGCACTGAAATCACGATCTAGATGGACCAACAAATCCTAAGCCATCTTATCAAGTTTTTTTCTCTCATTAAATGCTCTCATTGTTTCCAACATGTTTCCAATCCCATCTCCATATTTAGTTCTCTTTCCACACTCTTTATCTTTAAGGGTGAGAGGGGTGGTTCATTCCATCCCCTAACAATTCACCAATCATAATTTGTCACCTATCAACCTTTTTATTAACCCTTTCATCCCCTAAAACTCCAACCATTGATGGCAGCACAACCGTTAGATCCCCTAAACCTACTCTATTTTTGATTAATTAAAAAACCACATTTTATTAAACAATTAAAAATTGCATTTCTTTAAAAAAAATTTAATACACGAAAAAATATATAAAAAACACGAAAATTAAAAAAACGATAAACTAAAGAAGAAAGAACTTTATTTTATGTTTAATTCTGTATGTTAAAAGATTAAATAAAGATCTACATTCCATTTTAAATTACAATGTTTTTAAAATCATTCTTGTGGTTGTTTTTTTCAATCTTTCTAAATGAACCACCCATCGCATCTTCTTGATTTTTAACAAAGAAAAAAAAACTCACAACACAACCCACATCGCCGGTCGGGTACCGTCGCCGCGTCAAATCATCTTCTCCGGCAACACAACAAAACTCACCGCATCAATTCTGTCTCCAATTGCCAAATCCACCACACCAATGTCCTGTTACATATCAAACACACAAAATTACTCCGATCAAGACATGCAAATCGATCCTCATTCGACTCCGATTTCAGATCTCATAGTGTTTCATCTTCTTCTTACAAGAATAAGAACAAGGATCTTGTGGTGGTGGGTAATAATGAGTTGAAACTGAGGAAGGGGAAATCAGTGAATGGATCGAAGATAAAGATGAGTTTTGGTGGGGAATTGGAGTTTCAATGGAAGAAGATAGATGCAGATCCGTTCCAACACATTTAACGTTCAAATATGTGGGCCCCCTCCACCTTCACCACTTCGGTGATGGAACCATGCCAACACCATCCCCGCGTGATAGGTTCAATTGGATCGATTACTGCTACAAACCTCAATGATCTATGTATCACAACAATCAATCAACACAAAATTCATTACTAAATAATTCACTTTGTATTAATGATCGAAATCGTTGCAAATAAAATTGTGCAGAATATAATCACACACGCAGAACTTTCTCTCTCTTCGGTGTATTGGTGATCTAGCCTCTCATCCTCATACACTTGCAACAAGCATTTAAACATCAACACATTAGGGAAAATACACAATTTACCCTAAACAAACAAACTTTGCAAACTAAGAACAAATTAAATCTTTATCTAGGAATGAGCCCTAACAGTACTCCCCCTAAGATTTAACTCTGGTCTTCGTTTCAAAAACTTCATCTTTTTCTCTTTGACTCGATCTCTCGAATCAATCTTCATCACTCGAAATCTTCTGGTACTTCTTTGACATCAAGTAACTGCTTCTTAGCATGATCCTCTTGTTCTTTAATTGCTTCTTCAATGCAAGACTTGAACTTTTCAGCTATCTTGGTTTGTCTTGGCTTTGATTCATTGGCGAGAATGTCACAAGCAGCCATTTGTTTAAGCGTCTCCAAGGAAATACCTGCAAAATCAATATTAGCATAAAATTCATACGGCTTCTTTAGTCCTTTTGCACGTACTTCTAAAGTTCCCTTGGATGTGATCCGCATAAACTCAATATCTTGAATGTCAATCTTCACAAGATTGGCATATAGTAATGCTTTCCTCAATCAGATCTTTTCGGTAGCAGCTTCGATTACCTCAATCATTATCTCAAATAACTTTCGGTCTGCCTCAGCTAATGGATTCTTAATCTTCTCCATCTTGTGACTTCTCATATGATCAATATACGATGGATGTAACAGTTTCAACTCAAATGTACTGAATAATGTGATTATATCACGATCCCAATCGTCTAAGTCACGAACCAATTTTAACTCAAAAGTTTCTTCATGATAGAAAAACTTGAGTATTTGTTTGTTCTTTTGTGATCCATCGAAAATCTTCAATCCAGGATCAGTTACCTTGTCAAAATATTCATCTGAAAACTCTTCGAGATACATATCCCTGAGAATCTAATTTTTCTGTTTCTTCTTCTTCTTATTGAGATATATTTTATCTTCTTGTTGACCACGAAATTCCAAAAACTTTGGCATTATACTGATTCCAGCATCCAATAGCATAACACATTTTTCACCTCTCTCGGCTCTTGTATGATTGATCAGTCTTAGTTTAGGCAACTCCTTGAGATCTTGAACAGGCAGCTTGAAGATACTCGAGTAGTAGTGATATATATCGCACAAACCATTAACTCTTTTGATCATGAAGGCATCAAACACTTCATCATACTTCCCTGCTATAATCTTCACATCTTTTGTCTTTTCTGGAACGATCATAGAGTCTAGAAGATCAGCAACAAATTGGCCTTTACTTAGCAGTGATCTCACAATATCACCTGCCGTCGATGCCTTGTGCCATGATTCACGAACTTCCATTGGCACATGATATGCTTTCACCTCACTTGGAAACATATCTATCAATTCTTTTCATTTCTTATGTGCATCTTCCGGTAATGCCATAAGTGGTATCTCTTTGTGTAACACCCCGATTTTATGGTAGGACTTATTTACGTGCTTATGCTTATATGAATGTGCATTTAAGTGATTATGATTAAAATGATTTATGACGTTTACGATATATGTTCTGTTAATGATAAATGTGACGGTTACGATATATACAAAGGAACAAGAAAATGATTATAAGTAAACGAAAATGTACTTGCTAATTAGAAAAGGGAAGGATTAATGAAGAGGTTATGATATAATTATGAGCCATTAAGGGTGAAAGAATGAATTAGGCCCAAAATGGTAAGTTAATTAGCTAAGAAATTTACCTAAAATAGCCTAATTAAAGCCCAAAGCCCACCTAAAAAGCCTACCCAATATGGAAAAAAACCCTACTACTTAACACCATTTCTAGCCACCATTCCCTCATTTCTCACCATCACAACACACACACAAACCCTAATCTTTGAAAGAAAAACTAAGGCAAAAAGGAAGAGAAACCAAGATTTTTGTAAATCCAAGTGTTGATTTGAAGTTTAAAGGTGTCAAACAACAGGTAATCCAGGTAAAATCATCCCCTAAAACACGTTTTCATAACACAAAACGAATCTGGCCATTGATGGAGTTTTTAAGATTTTCAAAAGTTTTAAAGAAATCAATAAAGGTTGCATTTTTATGGATAAAATCGTGGAAGAAGCTTAGATTTAGTCATATAAATGATAAACCAAGGTTTTGGACGTAAAAAGTTTGAGATTTGGTTGCAAAACAAGGATTTTTGGTTGAAAACGAGTTGTATCAGCGTTTTGCGACACTAGTGTTCTTGATGCGACACTAGTGTTCATCTTGCGACACTATGATGACTTGATTTCTGGACGTGTGTCGGGCGTGTTTGCGACAATAGTTTAAGTCTCAACGAAATTTAGGCAAGAGCCTTGCGACGCTGCAAGTGGAGGTGCTGCTGAAGCAGCATGCGACACTGTAGTTCGTCTATGCGAGACTACTAGCGACACTACCTGCGACACTATTTGCGACATTGCTTGCGACACTAAGAAAGAAATGACGATTTTTCATAATAACTTAAATGCAGATCGTGCACCAAAAACACTACCTTAATCTGGTCTAAACAAGCAAAGATCACTTAAGTATCAGGTGAGTTCTAGACCTCACTTCCGTTCCAAACACAATTTTGAGGCTAAGATGCATACCGAGATGTTTCCTGGACTATTGGACTTATTTATGTGATGTATGATGATGATGTAAGAACGAGTGATTGAATACTTGTATATATATATATATATATATAGAGAGAGAGAGATGTATATAAACGAATGTATGCCTTAACGGAAGATAAGAATCCTACTGGGATCTCATAAAACCAGCTAAGAATTCTACTGGGGATCTCATAAAACCAGCTAAGAATCCTACTGGGGATCTCATAAAACCAGCTAAGAATCCTACTGGGGATCTTATGAAACCAGTTAAGAACCACAGAATGGGTCTCTTATGATCAAAGAGGACACGATGATGACTTAACTCAAAGATAAAGATATTATGCAACGTATTATACGAATGTGATACGATGATGCTATTTACGTGTATTACATGAATGATATGGAAAGTTTCTAAAGATGTTTTAAAACTAGAACTCACTCAGCGTAGCTGACTTTTGTATGCATGTTAGATTGATGTGCAGGTTAGGAGGTTTAGGGAGCTGCTTGGCGAGGGCTAGAGACTTGTTGAAGACTGGCATTGAAGAAAAATACTTTTGGAAAGTTGATTTATATGTTTGTAATGCTCTAAGTAGTTTCTAAAACAAAGTTAAGGGTAATGTAATGATGTTTGAACAATTATTCCGCTGCTTTTGAAATTTTATTTAATACATGGTTGTTTTTATGCTTATGAATGCCAACTTTGGTGCTTGTCGAAAGACGGGCGTTACACTTTGGGCTCCAATACTCTGAACCTTTTGGTAAGTTCATAGTACTGTGGATTATGATAGTCTAAGAATAGCATCCGATTTTGCATTTTCTCTGAGGCTTGAAAACTTTTGACGAATTTCTTCAAAGATTCTTTCTTCAGCCTTTTCAAACTCTTATATGGGTAGTTTCTGGACTGTAGCCATGACCTCATATCAACTATGGTAATCTCCTCCGGGTCTGATGATACAGTTCCTGCGGAGCAAGATCAGCAATGTTTAGGCTTTCTTGTAATGGAGTCCACTCACCCGGTTCAACTACAAACTCACGATCATCGCCATCTACCCGATCTTGAGCACTTATACACTTTTCATATTCCTCGTTTATCTGACTGACAGTGAGTCCATTCAGATAAGCAGGATTATACTTCATACGCTCCAAAAATGCAAATCGTGCATCCAAATCAACCGGAATATCTTCAATAACATCAACTTCTTGTTCAAAACTCGACGGGCCTGCTTCACCAGAAATATCAATAATCTCTACTTCTTCTACACTCTCAACTTGAACCGGCTCAACCTGAGCAACTTCCTCGGTTCTAGCCTTCTTGACAATAATATCTTCTTCCACAATCTCAGTTACCGCATCCAGTTTACGTTTTCCCTCCGCTTTGTCATATGTAACAATAGTAGCAGCATCATTGGAAATAGGGACTGATTCAGCACTCGGTTCAGTCACAGCTTTAGATCGTCGTGATCTAGTATAATAACTGTGATGTCCCTAGGAGTATCATACACTCCAACGTCTTCTTCAACAGAAAAGTCTTTGTCGGATTCAGGTTCGGATCCTTTGGGCTCTTTCTCTTCTAGCCGTTTCTCCAACATTTCTTTTTCAGCATTCAGAGTATTGCATTCAGCGTAAAGCTCTTTATAATCATCTTTGAGCTTTTCATACTCTTCTTCTAGTTCGTTGAAGATCTTTGTATTTTTCTGGTAAGTTTCCCAATACTCAGCTAATCTTTTCTTCTTACGTTCATTTGAAGCCTTCAACTTTGCATTTTCATCCAACAGATTTTCTACCATCTTTTTCAAACGAATTATCTCATTATCTTTCTCATTCAAATCAACATCCGAACCAACCTTAGGTGAAGACCCCGTAGGTTGTTCAGCATGTTGTGTTGCTGGAGTCGAAAGTGTAGCAGTATTAATGAATTCGGGAACAGGTAAAACAACTTCAGCTTCATCACCTGCCTATGCCACAGATTCAGCTTCAGCCATAACCTCTTGTGCAATCTGCACAACATCAATAGGATCATTCAATTCAGGCATCACCACATCCACAGTAGGTTCAGTCACATCTTCTTCTTCAACAATTTGTTCTATCAAAGGAATATCTTCTACAACTTTTCTTCAATATTTTCACCACCATCATTTCCATCATCTGAATCTTCACTATCTGACACAGAATTATCTTCCACAGTATCATCCGATTCATCTCCATCTTCATTATCATCATCCACTAACAAAGCATCAGGAATATCATCAACAAGATCTAACGGCTCAAACACTTCACCTTGAGAAATGTGATGATATTCAATACCGATATCCTCTTTTTTTTGCTATATCTCGCATGTAGTCAAATATTTATACCTCTTCAACATTACCAATACTCATCTTTTTGTAAGATGAAGCATTCATATCCTCAGTCATCATCATATCTCCATTAACACCTTCTTCTTTAATCATTGGGTAAGCCTCATTGATAATCAATTGCAAAACCCTTGGATACATAAGGAATTTGAATCTCTTACCCTTCACTAGGTTAAAGTTAAACCCATTCATTATCCATCTGGACATGTTGAATGGTCTGTTTGTGGCTATTGCAACTATTAGAGATGCAATATCAGATGGAAAGGTATCAAAACCAACACTTCTTCGAGATAAGCATTGTTGTATCACATAACAGAGCAACTTTCATTGCTTGCTTAATCTCGCCCTTACGAACTGCTGCTTTGGAAATACAAGAGGATGCCCATATTTACAAAACACTCACTCAGCAGTTGTAAATTGATCTATTGCACCAACATTTTCATCATCTAGAAACAAAGCATCTCTGATTGACTCCTCAGACACAGTTAGTGGTAATTGTCTGGTAATGAATCCCCTAACCACAGATACTCCTGCTTCATCTGTGATTACCTCAGCAGTCCTCCAAAAAGATTTGATCAATCTTGAATATACAATGGGTTTGGCACACATTGCATATACATATTTAGTCCTTCTAAGAAACCTGATCATCTCTTAATATCCTTCGGCTTCTGGAATAGTCTCATCAAGCATAGCCACAATGTTATGCTTAGGCTCATACTTAAGATCTGAAATCAGATACAAATGTATTAGAGATCAAGAATGACAAGTAATCAACATTTGTGCAAAGTAATAAGTGTAATGACTCAATGTAATAATCAACAGTACATTTAACACATTGATTTAAAAAAACAATTTGATCATATCATTTTGTTTAAAAACATTTTGTGTCAATGTCCTTTTAACTGTTATATCAAGTTTCAAGCAAATCAACACTTAATCACTCATTTGTTATTGATTGATGAATTTGTTTTAATGATTTATACACATGTTTTAGAATCAGTTGATCATCTTAAAACATGTTTCATTTCATTTTGATCAAAAACATGCATTTGGATTCATGGGCATCAATGGCGGTTTCTGTCACACCCCGACCAATTAAATAAATAAAAGGCAGATAATCGTCGAGACGTGAGTGTTAGAGATTGCTCATAGCCACATGACACTACAAATTAGAGTTTTAAATAAGCATGCATCACCAAATTAAATATTACAATTTGTCCATAAGTTTGGCAAATCACAAATGACATAGCTAATAATTGTTCATTGATTTAAAATTTAGTTAGGTCGAAAAGCCTATCGTGATCATGATCCAAAGCTAGCATTAAACGTTGGCATTCCCTGAAACATGTTAGAAAATAATGTCAACATAAAAATGTTGGTGAGTTCACATAGTTAAATACATAGATAATAGTTTATAGATCACAATGGTAAGCGATTCCATGTCCACAAAGGTTAGTGCAAATATGTAACAACACGTACGGCCTCAAGTGTACAATCAAGCCTCAACAATATAAAATGTAGTATATGATCAGCTAAGTGAAATTTGGTTCCTTTAATGAACTAGAATGCGTCATTGAAGAGCCGGACTTAGCATCGGCTTTAGCACCAAAAAGGCTTGTCAGGCCCTTAGATCTAAGAAGTCGCTGGGCTAGCAATAGTTAATGATTGTATCGATCATAAAATAGACCACCACACATATACATAAAGCACAACCAGGACATAAATAGAATCACATAGTTGATAAATAGATTTAGTGCATGTGGTGTATTTGAATAATATAACATGTTTCACCCCAGAAGTGTATAAATATAAAAAGGGGTATGTAAACTCACATTAATCGAATCCAAAATCTACTCAAGAAATATACGGTGGAAGCCGGAAATAACCCTCGGTAGCTTATCCTATTAATCGAACATAATGATTTTAGTCCATATGTGATTTCGAGATCGTACGAGTAAAATTCTTATTTTTAGTTGTTTTGTGAAATAGTTATGAATGTTGGTATATTTATAAGTTTTTATAAAAATAAGTTAAAATATTATTTATTAGTAAATAACCTACTTTTAATGATTTTTGCCATTACAAGTCGTTTACTTGACTTTTTTTTTACCAATACGGTATGACATTTAGTAGATTTTTAGTTTATAAAGTTTTTAAATAGTTGACGAAACAAGTTTATGTGTCTAATTTTATATAAATAATATTTACAAGGGTTAAAACGAGTATTTTTGATTAAGTGTATATTCACAAGATTTTTATAAAAAAATATATACATGTTTTGTTACTTGGTTTTATAAAGTTTTTAGAGTTAATATTTGTTTGTGAAAACTTTTGGGTTTTTAAGACATAAAAATGATAAAAATATAAGTTTTACATATTTAGTGGGTAGTTTTAATGCTTAAAAATGTGAATTAGTGGTCAAAATACAAAATATACAAAAAAAAAACGGGTTCTAAGACTCGAACCCGTGACCTCCTGCATCAATATATATGCACCCAGCCACTTGAGCTGCGTGACTAACCAAACATGAATCCGGAACTTAAATGTTTTAACCTTTGGTTGTTTTGAAATATATATGGTTTTTGAATAAAAAGGTGGGGGTATGCATGGCCGAGATTCGAACCCATGACCTCTTTGTTGTTTTGCAATGCACCCAGCCACTTGAGCTGGGTGACTGACCCGTAAATCCATCCCCCTTTAATTGTTTTAACCCGTCTTTAGCAGATTCGAAAATTTCCATAAAACCCATATGAACCCTAGATCTTTCTCCCCCAAATTGAGTTTGTTTTCATGGTTTTTGACAACATTAATGTTAGGGCTTTTAATCCTCATCCAAAAACGAGTACAATGGTATAAAAAACTTACAAAATGGTGCGGGTTGGGTATGTGTTCGAGTAACGAACGGGTCGGCCACTTTGAGCCCTTGATGCGTGATTTCTACTTCGTTTTCGTGAAATTTGGGTATGGGGTTTGTTTGCGGTGTGTTCGTGAGTATGTGTGTGTGTTTAATTGAAAAAATGGTGAGGTCTAGATATGGTTTTGGTCTTGGTTTTGACTTTGGCCGAATACAAAAAAAGGAAGGTTTCAGGCCAATTCTTGGTTCAATTGCACGCGAATTACCTGTTTGATGATAGCTAGGGATAGATTAAACACGGTATTACTTGAAATGGGTCTGATTTTCAACTGAATCTTGGTTGGTGATTTCAAGCATGGTGAAGAGAGGAGTACAGCTGTTGTTCCGTGAAAAGGGAGAAAGGAGGAAAAGAATTTTGGGCTTTTGACACTTTTGGTCCCTCATCTTTGCATATATTTATCATTTCCTTGATCTAGTTTGGGTTGTTGACAAGTATTATTACTATTGTTAGCGTTATTGTTTGCCAAATTATTGATACCATAAATTTCATAAACTTCAAGTATTCGATATTATGATTAAAAGTCAAATTTCGCCAGTGTTACAGTCTCCCCAACTTTTAGGAATTTTGTCCAGAAATTTAAAGAACTAGATAAACAAGTGAGGAAAATCTCTCTTCATACAGTCTTCGCGCTCCCAAGTGAATTCAGGTCCGCACTTGTTTTCCCAACGAATTTTGATAATCGGTATTCGGCTACGCTTGAGTTTTTGACTTCACGGTCCATAATTCCCAATGGCAGTTCAATAAAATGCAGCGTTTCATCAATTTTAGACTTCATCGAGAGGTAAGATAACATTTTCATCGGATAACACTTTTCAGATTAGAAACATTAGAAGCGTGGATCACAGGAAGAACACAACCCAATTCCTCAGGCAGTTCCAGTTCGTAAGAAACTTTCTTATATGAGAATTCGATCAACGGAAAGATGATCATTTCGATTGAGACATGATTTTAAATAAACGCGATTAAGAAGTTATTTGTTTTGACTCAATGAGAGTTGTTTATTTAACTCTTTTCACTTATAAGAGTTCGGGTGAACTAATTGTATGGAGATTCGAATAATAATATTTGCTACTCATTAAAGGAATAGCATAGGATGTCAACTTGCAAATAAAATGTTTTCAGTATATGGATTTAGAATTATTTAAATGACCATCGAGAACAACTATGATTAATAGAATGGGCGAAACGAATAAAGTAACCTTACACATAATTAAGTGGCTTAGATGCAATTAGTAAAGTGAGTAAACAAGTCAAGTGAAAATAAGATGATTAAATATGGCCCAACTACACAAGACAAAACTTACTATGGTTCCCATGCACCATCTTTCATAATTCAGTGTGCACCCGTAATTACTTCAGTTTTTGCATGGGCTCCACAGTTCATTCGATCACGTGCGAGTCAGAAGTAAACAAAAATCTTAAGTTAAAGTGATGATACGCAAAAGGTATTGCTATCATACCCGATAGAAATAGTACTTGGGAAAATCAGTTTAAGATGATAGGTAGATTGATAATTCAAAAGAAAACTTTAGTTCATTAGGTAGACATTGCTCATATAAATAGTTTCGTTCATCAGTATCGATAGTCAAGTTCAAGTACTAGAATAGTAACACTTAAGTTTGTGAAAACCGACTCTATGTGTGTAAGATGTAATTATCTAAGTATTCTGATATTGACCAGTTCATAAGCATTAGTTGATGGTGTACATGTAATAATATAGTTTATTAGGATTTTTAGAAAAAAATAGTTTCATGAAAAGTTGATAATGTGGATAATCCAATTTATAATTCGAATGAATAGGTCACTTAGTTCCTAAGATGTTTGAATTTATATGACCAACAGCTTTAGGTAAACCAGGTGTATTGATTATGGAGGTAAATAAGATTATAATGGGTGATGTTGTTTTTCTATAGTGTAGTTTTAAAAGTTAAGTAAAAAGTTGAAAGTTTTCATCTTTACCATAGTTAAGAGGATTGATTTGGAAATAAACGACACAATTTAAGTTGTAAGTACTTGGTATTGGAATATAGAAGACATGGTGTTTACTATAAGTCTTTGTGTCATATTTGAGAAAATAAGAAAAGTGTTGTGTAAATATTTGACCAACGTCAGAATAACTTATCTCTTTATAAAGAAATCATTTATCATGAAATGCATATTATATATATATATATATATATATATATATATATATATATATATAGAAATGGGATATTTTGAGAACACCCTCTAGTTTTGAGAACTCGTGAGAACCTTACTTCCCGAATTTTTTTATATAATATTTTTTGCTCAAATGTTGCGTATATTAAAAACTAGAACCTGGAAAAAAGGAAATAAAAAAAAACGTTTTCGTCGTTAAAAAACGTATATGTAACTAAAAAATATTTACAGCGAAAAAACGCTGGTGTAACTTATTACACCCATGTAATATGACGTAAATAATTTTTACGAACATATACGTTTTTTAACGACGAAAACGTTTTTTTTAATTTCCTTTTTCCCAGGTTCTAGTTTTTAATATACGCAACATTTGAGCAAAAAAAAAATACTATCAAAAAATTCGGGAAGTAAGGTTCTCACGAGTTCTCAAAACTAGAGGGTGTTCTCAAATTACCCCTTCCCTATATATATATATATATATATATATATATATAGTGAGGTTCACCTACATAGTGTTATAAATCTAAGAAGGCTAAGAAGCAATAAGAGATTGACATGTGGCATCTAGGAAAATTAGGAGAGGGGGTATTTTAGTCATGCCCATTTTTTTAAATATTCTCTCTCCACATGCAAGTCACATGTCAATCCCCCCACTTTTTTAAAACGTTTATAACTTTTACATACGACATTATTTTTTTAAACAAATTACACCATAAAAACGAGAATTTTTTTCTCTTTAAAACGCGTATAATATTGATATATAAAAAACGAACTTTTTTTTCACAATTTTTCAGCTCATTGTGTCTAACGTCAGGTCATTGTGTCTTCCGTCAGGTCATTGTGTCTTTCATCAGGTCATTGTGTGATTGTGTCATCCGTAAGGTTGTTGTGTCATTCATCGGGTCATTGTGTAATCTTATTTGACAAGTATTACACAATGATCTAATAATAATTACACAATAACACAAAATGTATTTCAAAGATCTTGCTCTCACATCATCCTTCTTAAAAAATAAATAAACAAAACTTAAAAAAACTACTATTTTCTCATTGTGTCTTTTTTCATTGTGTCTAATTTAAAAAATAAAAAAAACGGTAATTTTTTTAATTTTTTTTAATTTTTCGTTTATTTATTTTCTGAAAGAGGAATACATGGGGAACAAGGTCTCCGAACCACTTTTTTCAAATTTGATTTATATTGTGAGTTATAATTTTTTTAAAAGTGTCATTGTGTCTTTGTTTACCATTGTGTCATTCTCACACTTTGTAACAAAAAATGACGTTGTCTTTGAACATTTCTCAAACACATATTAACAATTTGTGACACGGTGATAATTTCTAACACATAATATGACACAACAAATATTTATAATAAGATGATATTATATAATGACTTAAGAATGAACCGATAAAAGTGATATTTCACTAGTTATAATAAAACGCAATCACATGATATTACACAAGGACTAGACAAGTGCCGAATTTTTTTTTTTATTTTTTATATATCAATATTATACGCGTTTTAAAGATAACAAAACGCTTGTTTTTTTGGTGTAGTTTTTTTTTAAAAATAATATCGTATCCAAAAGTTATGAAAGTTTTAAAAAAAGTGGGGGAAATGGCATGTGCCTTGCATGTGGAGAGAAAGTCAACAAAAGTGGCTATGACTAATTTCTTTTCCTACAAATTGATCTCAACCATTAAAAAAGAGATCTAAAGGTCAAAAATCCTTCTTAGCCTTCTTAGATTTCCAACACTATGTAGGATAACTCTCCTCTATATATATATATATATATATATATATATATATATATATATATATATATATATATATATATATATATATATATATATATATATATATATTTATCTTACAAAATACTAAAACCAAAAGGTTATTTTAATTAACATCTCATTTTTTTTCTCTTTTTTATATATATAAAATTTTATTTGGGAAAATAAGGAAATTATTTTATTTGATTCGAATACCTGTTCAGAACATAAGCTGCACAATTAACTGCCTCAGCCCAGAAAATAATTGGAAGCTTTGACTCAATCAGCATAGTTCTAGCAGCCTCCACAAGGGTTCGATTCTTCCTTTCAGCAACACCATTTTGTTGTGGTGTTCGTGCGGCGCTAAACTGTCTGAGAATACCCCGTTGTTCACAGAAAGAGTTGAAGATATGGTTTCTGAATTCGGTTCCGTTATCGCTTCTGATGGCTTGAACCTTTCTCTTTCCAAGAACCTCGATTTGAGGAATCAGCTTCATCAACTCTTCAGCAGTCTCACTCTTGTGTGCCATTAATCTCACCCAGGTGTACCTAGAGTAATCATTTGTGACAACCAAGCAGTAAGATTTCTTAGCAATAGATTTGACACTTATTGGACCAAATAAATCAGTATGTAACAATTCGAGGGGTTCTGAGATGGTATTTGTAATTTTAAGTTTATGTGGCTTTTTGTGCTGTTTTCCTTTAGCACAAGCCATGCATTTCTCAACCACTGAAAAATCTTTGAGTGGTAAACCCCTAACCAAATTGTTCTTAACCAATTTATTCAGAATTTTAAAATTAATGTGCCCTAAACGTCTATGCCACTGAAACGATTCAAAAGATGAAGCTTTAGACAGGAGACAGGTCACGGTGGAGTTTGATTCCTTTGATCCCATATTCAGCATATAGGTATCATTTCGTCTCGGAGCTCGCATGATCACCATTTCTTCAGGAATAGTAAACTCTGGCTTCAAGAACAAGCATTCATTTGGAAGAAACATCACTGGAATATTCTTATCACAGATTTGTGATACACTGAGAAGATTGAATGCCAGTTCAGGAACATAGTTGACGTCTTCCAGAGTAAGTGAACCATTTGAGACTTCTCCTTGACCAATCATCTTGCCACCTTTCTTGTCTCCCGCAAAGGCAACATATTCGCCATTTATGATCCGATAGTTAGTCAGTAGGTCCTTCAACCCTGTCATATGTCTGGAACATCCGCTGTTAATATGCCAATGACTATTTACAACGGTGCTTGAATGTTCCTGACATATTTCAAAATAGAAATTAGACTTTTGAAATTGGGACCCAAGCCTTAGTATACTTAGGTCGTTGAACAGAAGAAGTTTGACAGAAAAATTTATTTACAAACGTATTCAATCTCTTTCCAAAAGATTTCTGCCTAGAACTGTTTTTAACTAACTCAGGGCATTGCTTAACAGTATGATCAACATTTCCACATTTAAAACAATGCGATTTCAAACCCACTTTGGAATCTTTAGCAACAAGAACTTTATCTATTACGATTTCTTCATCACAATCAGATAATTGAGAATTGCAATCACTGTAAGAGTCATAAGGCTCTTTTGATTTTCCTACTGTCACTTTTACCTTTTCAGATTCAGATTTAGATTTATCAATGTGATTCATGGATGAGAAAGATGATTCCCTTTCTTTAGGTTTTGAAATCCTCACAGGTGTGAAAGATGGAATTTGATGAGAAAAGAACTTTTGAAAACAATTTGTTTTGGTTTGACTTTCAGAGACATGACCTGAAAGTTCATCTTTGTCATTCACACAAACATTTTCAATCACATCATCATTCAACATATTAAAGTTTGAAGTAGAGCACCCTAAATTAATATTACAAATAAAATTGTCTGAATGTAACACATTACTAGGAACAAAATTAATTAATCTAATGTCTTCAACAGACTTCTTGAAATCAGAATTAGAACAACCAGAACTGCTAGACCAACCAAGGCCAGTACTCCCACCATAAGCATAATCCTCTCTAACCTCTTTAAGACTCACTCCACTTAAACCTGCAATAGAGCTGTTAGTATCATTCTGTATAATCTCTTGTATCAACTCATTCGTAGGATAAGGAATTGGTGTTGGAGAATAACAGAAGGTACTAGGTGGGGGATACACATATGCTTTATTGTTATAACCCAAATCTGTCTTAACTCTGGCCCCCCGTTGTTTCTTACAGAGTTCCTCCCTTTTCATACCAGAAATTGTCCATTGTTCCAGTTTGTTTTTAACTTTTCTGGTTTCAAATTCAGCAAGAGTGACTTGCTCAGTTAAATAGTTTATCTCACAATTCTTTTCCAAAAGAGATCGTTTCAGATGTTCATTTTCTTTTAAGGCCTCTCTCAATTTAACAGAAAATTTTGATTCGTTTTCTTTTAGCTCTTTTTTAATTTTCTTTAATTCGTTTTCATTTGACATTAATAATTTATTTGCTTTATATATGCCAATCAAACGAATTTTGCATGCAGATGAGCACATATCCTCAATAACATCGTAAGCAATAAGGAGTGCTTCTCTTGAACTCATCCACAGCATCAAGCCTTACCTTCTCAATCATGGCTTCCAGGTTAAGCTTTGACTCTTCATCATTCTTCATCTCATTAACAGCAGCTTCACATACTAACCCTGAATGATTCAGATGCCCTTGAACAATAGTATCTGACTGATCTTCATCAACTTCCTCAGTTTTCCCTTCTTCATCTTTCTTTTCATCAACCTCACACTTTACGACCTTACTCCAACCTTTTTCTTCCTCAATTGACTCAAACTTTGACTCAACAACTTCATCATAATTCTCACCATTTTCACCATAAAATTCTTTGAAAGGGTCAAAGCAATTAGTATAGTTATCATCATCCTTAACAATCTCAGCAACCAAGGCATGATTGATTTCTTCCTTTGTTTCTTCAATTTCTGCACTCCAATCAAAATTGGTGAGTAGTGCAGTTTCATTCCTCAGTTTCACTTCCTCAAGTCTTTCTTGAATAGGAACTGTTCTCGAATTTCCAGAGTTCACGGGTTCAGTAACAATTGGTAAAGGACATTCCCTCTTGAAGTGACCCAATTGCTTGCAGTTGTAACATCTCAACTTCCCTTTGTCATACCCAAGCTTGTTGTTCTGTCCCTGATTTCCAAAACTTCTTCGACCTGTTCTTTCCATAAACCGTCTAGCACGAAGATCATCAGGATCCACCTGATACATATCCTCAACAGTCATACCCTTTCCCTTTAATTCACCAGCAACAAGAGCTTCATAGCTATGAACAAACATTCCAAATAAAGCCATAGTGTCAGATGGAATCTGAGTGGTGACAGATGCATTTGAACCGGAACCAATACTTGTAGATGCACCAACAGATTTAACAGACCCAAGACTTGATGATCCTCCAGATGCAGCACCATAGATAGGAGAGTTTGCAGCGGATGTAATAAGTGCAGCATTCTGAGGAGGGATATTTGGAACCATCATAGACTGATTGTATTCTCTTCTCTTCACATCAAGATCAAATGACTTCAGCTTGTTTATAACATCATCAGTTTAAAGTCATGAAAATTTCTCTCTTGCTTCAACAGTTTGATCTGAAGACTCCACTGAGGAGGAAGTGAATCTAACAACTTTGTGACTTGCTCATAATTTCCCAGCTTCTCATCATACTTTTTCAGGTTGCTTGATACAGACAGAAAGCGGTTGGTAATATCAGTCAAACTTTCTTGCGAATACCCCACGAATGAATTGAACTCTTTCTCAGCTTGAGCTTTTCTGTCCAACTTCAAATCCTCATTACCATCATAGAACTCACACAACGCATCATACAAGCTTTTGGCAGTTGTGTGTTCAGCAAACTTGTTGTAAATATCTTGATGCAAACAAAGTATCAATGCTCCAAGGGCCTTTTTATCGCGATCAAGCAACTTGATGTCTCCCTCAGTGAAAGTACTAGGATCAGTGTTTATTGAGGTAACAATTCGTTCAACTTTCTTTGGCTTGACTCCCATTGATTGTAATCAGTATACTAGAAGAATGCCTTCAAACACCGCTTCCAATCCTCAAAATTTTCACCACTAACAAGCCTCGGTGGCCTGTTTGGTTGAACACTATCCAGATCATTCATGTTCAAAGTTGATGTAGTCATTATCACAAACAGATTTATAGATTCTCCAAACTAGATTCGCTGCCTTAGATTCGCTCGGCAGACAGACAGATTCGCTCGGCAGACAAACAGATTCGCTCAACAGCAAACACAGTTTCGCTGGTCAGAACAAAAACTTGTGCCCAAATTGAGTTTGGCAGCAAGTTTGCTTGCACAATGACCCAAACAGGTGAACTTTCGTTCAATAGAATCAACAGGTTCGCTGATCAAATGCAGTAAATCCCAGAATACAAATTAATTGTAGATTCGCTGGAAGAACACGTAGATTCGCTGGATGAACAGATAGTTTCGCTGGATTACGGGCAAAACTGTTTCAGTCCAAAATCAATCACAACAGCTTCAAAACTCAACCAATTGTCTATAGCATCCTATGACCAAATATGACAAACCCCAAGCAAAATTCAACACAGAAACACACAAACCAGTCCAGAAATGAATCAAACAGTGTTTTGACACAAAAACCTCAAAAACATCACAAAAATCTCTAAGATCAAACAATCAAGAGCACTAAGGCCCTGATACCATATTGTTGGTCCATCTAGATCGAGATTTCAATGCTATAATGATTTGTAAGACACTAAAACACACTTGATTCAACCAAACAATAGTCCAATATAACCCAATACATAATAACAAGATCAAATCAAGACAATCAGAGGTAATCAAGCTACAATGATAATGAAAATATGCTCCTAGCACCTCCAGCCGTCACACACACACAATTAGGGTTTGATAAAATGTGCAAAAGTTGTATTGCAATGAGAAAACATTACAATATATAGTTCAGCTATAGGTTCGCTGATAGATTCGCTGACAGCGAATCTATCGAGCGGAACTAATAGCTTCGCCGGGCACAGTTAGGTTCGCCCGGTCGACTAAACTGAACAATAAAACAAACTAAACTATGCATCTGAGCGAATCTATAGATTCGCCCGTAGGTTCGCTAGAACAAAAACTATAAAATATATAACAAAACAAATATAACACCGACATGCCGGTGAGTCCAACCTATACATGACTATCAACATATGAATATTTGGTGATGTTTTTATGTCAAGATCAATGATGAAGTTATGGTGATGTTTCAATGATGTTGTATGTTTGTCTAAATTTTATTGTCATGTGATGTTGATGAATATTAGGAAGATGACATGTTGAAAAACCCATCTTCTTGATATTTGTTTGTAAATCTTATAAATGAATTTTGTAGGATTTATGTCATGATATTAGAAATAATGATTGGAATGTTAGATGTCATGAAATTAGACAAATATGCTTTCCTTCACAAGATGTTTGAAAAGATAATTGTGATGTTATAATTTCTTGAATACATTAGGATTGTAGATTTGGAATTGTGGCCACAATAACTAGATTTACAAGACTTAGTTTTAAGAATTGTAAGTTGTAACATTTCATAACTTTGTCTACTTTATGTAATTTAGGGTGATTAGTATGTGTTTATCGTTCTAGTTTTCCTTAAATTCTGAAACTAGGATATCTTAACGGATGACTAGTTTATCTTTAGTTCTTGACATGAAAAGAAATCAATTGAGCTCAAGTGCATGATTTTAGGTGATTAGGATGTGTTTATCGTTCTAGTTTTCCGAAGAATCATTTTAGTTAGATATCTGTAACCGGAGTCTAGTTATACTTTTAAGAAATTCACTTCATCATTAGTGTTTTTCATCATCTTAGTTAAGTGGATTCTTAGTGTAGATAATATTCTACTTCACTTGTTTTATTCACTTAGTTTAATATTTTGTGTTCGCATGCTAGTTTAGCTTAAAAAACTCCACTTTCTTATTTTATCGGTTGAACATCAACAAAAAGTTACTATCAAGAGCCATCGTGTCCACGGATTGATATCCGGTTCTTACCTTTTACTATATTACTAATCGATAGGTACACTTGCCTATTGTGTGTGATTTAGTATTTTTAGGTGAAAACCTCTTTTTGAAACTAAATTTGTGTGAAAAATATTTATTAAAAATATATATACTTTCACGCACATCAAGTTTTTGGTGCCGTTGCCAGGGATACGATGATTTCGAGAACGATTGGAGTTGGTGATTTAACCATTTGTTGATGTTTTGTATATACTTGTTATCTTTGTTTGTAAAATTTTATTGTGTTTCTTATTTTTATTTTCTTTTTGTTTTTAGTTATTATTTTTATTTATTTTACTTAGTTTATTTTTGTTTATTTTTCATTTATTTTGTCTATTTGTATTTGTATTTTTAATTTCATTTTTATTTTTTTATTCTTATTTTTATTCTTATTTTTATATTCACTTTTATTTTTATTTTTACTTTTATTTTAATTTTTATTTTAATTTTACTTTTATTTTTACTTTTATTTTTTTGTTTTTTTTATTTTTACTTTACTTTTATTTTTATTTTTTATATTATAATTATATTTATTAATATTATTATTATTATTATTATTTATTTTTTTGTTGTTTAATTTTTATCTACTGCCCGTGATCTTTTTGTTTGAGTGTTTTTTCTTGCAGTTTCCCTCATGGTTTATTACGAAGGCGACTATCTTTTGGAAACCGCTAGCCATATTGTTCTATCTGGGGAGGCCGAGCTTGGGGCTGAGTTGATGGGATGATGCGCACTTGGTTTGTATCTCGCAATTTGGAGATTTATGATCACACGCTTGTCCGGACTTTGGCAGGGGAGTATTATTCTTTCTCACACCAATGCATTTTTATTACATCATTTTGCTATGCATTTTTTGTTGCACATTGGGGACAATGTGCAATTCAAGTGTGGGGAGGGATATGCATGAATATGAACTTTTCTTCTCCTTAATTTTTTGCAAGAATCTCTAACACTAATTTTTATGGCATCTAATAAATCATTTTTGACAAATCAACCAATTAAGCAAGATAATTAAAAATGTGTTTTTGCAAAAGAAATAGTCGATAAGAGAAGCGAATGAGCCAAAGTCAAACATTTGTAGTAACCACAAAGCGTGTGAACTAATTGATGAACTACATATCATGCCTTACACACCCCACCTCCTTCCATTTTTATGAGTGAGTTTTTGAGCAATTTTAGCTTTATATCACATATTAGCTCTTGTTTTTGTAGATTGAGTGTGCCGGATGTTTTATACATTTTAGAACTTGTGCTTTATATACATTTCAAGATCACAAATTAAAACATTGCATAAAAATGATTGAGGCATTAGGATACCCACCTTCTTCGACCTTTTTCATTTTTTTCACCTACCCAAACCTCGCCACTAGACAACCTTGTTGAACCCCACTTGTGCTTTCATATTTTTACCCAACCATTTGTATAAATATACACTTCACTACACCTAAACCTTTTATTTTTCACCTATTTTTTGTTAAAACTCGGTCGGTTCTTATATTATCTTCTCATTTGTTTAGATAGCTTAATTATTCTTTTTTTTAAGCATGCCCATATATTAGTCAAGTATATATCTTTGAAAAAAAGTGAAAAAAAGTGGAAAAAAGAAAAGAAAAAAAAAGAAAGAGAAAAGAAAAGAAAAGAAAAAAAAGAAGAAAAACATATGGAAAAAAAAAAAGAAAAAAAGAGTTTTCACCACAATTAATGTGAAAAGGTACCAAGGAAGAGAAAGTTTTGTGTGCTTTAAGATGAAACTCACCTCCTTTTCATTTGGAAAAACCATAACGGTTTTATTATTAGTTTTGTAGGAACTATTTAGTTACATAACCGCCGAGTTTTTAACATCTTTTAGCCATTTTTTTCCATTCCAAATTCCACACCCTAACTACCACCTAACCAAAACCCAAACCAAGTCCTCTTGATTTATTCAATTGTTTTATATTAGTTGATGGAGATTTGATTTTTGCACAAGCTTATGATAATGTATGATTCATTGACATGGCGTTGAGTGTTCTAAACATACTCCTTACATGTATGTCCATAAATCAACCGAGTGTGTGTGAGCATTGTGAGAGGGTGAGGTTGTGCATGTTAGAGATTCAAGAGGCGAAACATGGCTTATTAGTTACCATTACACTTTTTTCAATTGCTTCTTTGATTTCGACTAATTGTTTTTACACCGTTTTAAGTTATGTTGCTTATTGTTGCCGTTAGAGATCTTGTTCATT
Source organism: Tagetes erecta (assembly GCA_030867185.1). Classification (NCBI taxonomy): domain Eukaryota; kingdom Viridiplantae; phylum Streptophyta; class Magnoliopsida; order Asterales; family Asteraceae; genus Tagetes; species Tagetes erecta. The sequence goes on along the minus strand of CM061486.1, from coordinate 2,029,567 downwards.
TGAGTTTGCTTGAGGACAAGCAAAGTTCAAGTGTGGGGATGTTTGATATGTAGAAAAATATACATATTTGTTCTTCACATTTAACCCAAAAAAGGTTATTAATCGGTTGTAAATTCATTAGTATAAGTATTTATTTGTGGTTTTTGTGATTTTACAGCCAATGTAACCTGCCGATGAAAAGAATGAAGAAAAAACGAGTTTCGGTGCAAAAATTGACAAAGTTCAGATTTGAGCATAGTCATGCTCAGACCAAGCACAGGCAGTGCAAAAGGTAGTGCTGCACATTTTGTTCTGAGCATGGTCATGCTCAGACCAAGCATTGTCAATGCTCAGACCAAGCACTGGCAATGCTCAGACCAAGCACGGTCATGCACAGACCAAGCACGGTCGTGCTCAGATCTTCGAGCCCGGAAGCACAGGCAGTGCACCAGGTAGTTCTGCACATTTTGGTCTGAGCACGGTAGTGCTCAGACCAAGCACAGGTAGTGCTCAGACCAAGCACAGGTAGTGCACCAGGTAGTGCACCAGATTTTGACCCAAGCACTACCGTGCTTGGTCTAAGCACGACCGTGCTCTTCCAACCTCGAGACGGGAATCCAGATTTAGCTAAAAAAAAGAATACTGCAAAGTTTCTGGGCAAGAAAGTTAGTACTGTAGCTACGAGCACTACCTAGAGCACGGTAGTGCACCAGGTAGTGCACATCTGCAGAATTGTATAAAAAGCCTCATTTTCATCCATTTCGTGTTGTGGAGAGTGGGGAGCCATTTTCACTCAAAACCAACCATTTTTAAGTGTTTTTGGAGTCCTTGGAAGCCATAGAAGATTCAAGAATCATCTATCCTTCTCGTTGCTTGCTAGTGGTTTGTATATTATTAGTTCTTAATTATAATTTTAGGTAGTTTTATCATCTTTGTTGTAGTTTTTGTAAGCCTTATGGGTTAAACACTTATATTATCTAGATTAGGATTAAATATGCTTTGATGATGAATTACATATGAATATTTGGTGATGTTTTTATGTCAAGATCAATGATGAAGTTATGGTGATGTTTCAATGATGTTGTATGTTTGTCTAAATTTTATTGTCATGTGATGTTGATGAATATTAGGAAGATGACATGTTGAAAAACCCATCTTCTTGATATTTGTTTGTAAATCTTATAAATGAATTTTGTAGGATTTATGCCATGATATTAGAAATGATGATTGGAATGTTAGATGTCATGAAATTAGACAAATATGCTTTCCTTCACAAGATGTTTGAAAAGATAATTGTGATGTTATAATTTCTTGAATACATTAGGATTGTAGATTTGGAATTGTGGTCACAATAACTAGATTTACAAGACTTAGTTTTAAGAATTGTAAGTTGGAACATTTCATAACTTTGTCTACTTTACGTAATTTAGGGTGATTAGTATGTGTTTATCGTTCTAGTTTTCCTTAAATTATGAAATTAGGATATCTTAACGGATGACTAGTTTATCTTTAGTTCTTGACATGAAAAGAAATCAATTGAGCTCAAGTGCATGATTTTAGGTGATTAGGATGTGTTTATCGTTCTAGTTTTCCGAAGAATCATTTTAGTTAGATATCTGTAGCCGGAGTCTAGTTATAGTTTTAAGAAATTGACTTCATCATTAGTGTTTTTCATCATCTTAGTTAAGTGGATTCTTAGTGTTGATAATATTCTATTTCATTTGTTTTATTCACTTAGTTTAATATTTTTTGTTCGCATGCTAGTTTAGCTTAAAAAACTCCACTTTCTTATTTTATCGGTTGAACATCAACAAAAATTTACTATCGAGAGCCATCGTGTCCATGGATTGATATCCGGTTCTTACTTTTTACTATATTACTAATCGATAGGTACACTTGCCTATTGTGTGTGATTTAGTATTTTTAGGTGAAAACCTCTTTTTGAAACTAAATTTGTGTGAAAAATATTTATTAAAAATATATATACTTTCACGCACATCATTGTACGTAATGTTACGTTTATTCGTTTCTTTCATGCTACTAAACAGGATTTCCGATCTTCATTTAAATTATTTTAAATCTATTTACTTAAAAACATTTATTCACAAGTTGAAATCTTATTTCATTCCTATATTGAGTAGCAAATAATCTTTATTCGAATCTCTATACACCTAATTCACCCGAACTCTTATAACACGAAAAGAGTTAAACAATGCAATTCTAACTGATTAGAAACAAATAACTTCTTAATCTCGTGTGATTAAATTCAGTCCACCGAACGACCATTAGGAATCATCGATCGTAAGGTTGAGCAACTTAAGCGTAATCGAATACAAATCGTTAATGTTCGTTGGAACTCAAAACGTGAACATGAATTTAAGACCAAATGAAAGTTAAGTATCCGCATCTTTTTGCCTCATTTTTGTAACATTTACGAAATTTGCTTTTAATTATAATATCGAATATTTAAAGTTTATGAGACTTATTTTATAAATAATTTAGCAAGTGAAAAACACTAACAATAATAATAATAATAATAGCAATAACAAAAAAAAAAATTTATCAAGAAAATAATGATAATACTTGTTAACAAAAAAAAAGATAAAAAGAAGAACCATACAAAGATGGGGGACCAAAAGTGTCAAAAAGCCAAACCATCTTCTTCTCCTTCCTTCCTTTCACGCAACAACAGCCATACACACCTTCTTCACCATACTCTTTCACATCAACCAAAATTCTGTCCAAAATCAGACCTATTCCGGGTAATAACGTGTTGAATCAGTCCCTAGCTATCATCAAACAAGTAAGTTGCGTGCAATTGACCAAAAAATTGGTTTGAAAACATCATTTTTCTTCATTTCGGCCGAAATCAAAATCCATAACCAAAACCATATCTAGACCTCACCATTTTTCAATTAAACACACACACACACTCACTAACACACCGCAAACAAACCCCTATACTCAGAAATCACAGAAACGAAGTAGAAATCTCGTACAAAGGTCTCAAAGGGTCGAACTAAGTCGTCACTCGAACACGTACCTAGCCCACACCATTTTGTAAGTTTCTTATATCATTGAACTCGTTTTTGGGAGTGGATTAAAAGCCCTAACGTTAATTTTATCAAAAACCATGAAAACGAATCCATTTGGGATGAGAAGGAACTAGGGTTCATATGGGTTTATGGGTTTTTTTTTGAATCCGTTAAAGAAGGGTTAAAACAAATAAAGGGGGATGGATTTACAGGTTAGTCACCCAACTCAAGTGGCTGGGTGCATTGCAAAACAACAAAGAGGTCTCGAGTTCGAATCACGACCATGCATACCCCCACCTTTTTTATTTAAAAACCATATATATTTCAAAACAACCAGAGGTTAAAGCATTTAATTTCCGCTTTCTTGTTGGGTTTCACCCAGCTCAAGTGGTTGGGTGCATATGTTAAACTGCAGGAGGTCACGGGTTCGATTCTTACAACCCGTTTTTCTTGTTTATTTTATATTTTGACATTAAATTCACATTTTCAAGTGTTTAAACTACCCACTAAACATGTAAAAATTATATTTTTATCATTATCATGTCTTAAAAACCCAAGAATTTTCTTAAACAAATATTAACTTTAAACAAATATTAACTTTAAATACTTTATAAAGCAAAGTAACAAAACATGTACATATTTTTATAAAAACCTTGTGAATGTACACTTAACCAAAATACTCATGTTAACCCTTGTAAGTATTATTATTTATATAAAATTAGACACATAAACATGTTTCGTCAACTATTTAAAAACCTTATAAACTAAAAATCTACTTAAACGTCATACCGTATTTGTAAAAAAATAATAAGTAAACGACTTGTAGTGGCAATTATCTTTAAAGGTATATTATTTACAAATAAATAATATTCTAACCTATTTTTATGAAAACTTATAAATATACCAACATTCATACCTATTTCGCAAAACAACTAAAAATAAGAATTTGACTTGTACGATCTTAAAACCACATATGGACTAAAATCATTATGTTCGATTAATAGGATAAGCTACCAAGAGTTATTTCCGGCTTCCAACGTATATTTTCTTGAGTAGATTTTGGAGCCGATTAATGTGAGTTTACATACCCCTTTTTATATTTATACATTTTTGGGGTGAAACATGTTATATTATTCAAATACACTACATGCACTAAATCTATTTATCAACTATGTGATTCCATTTATGTCTTGGTTGTGCTTTATGTATACGTGTGGTGTTCTATTTTATGATCGATACAATCATTAACTATTGCTAGCCCAGCGACGTCTTAGATCTAAGGGCCTGACAAGCCTTTTTGGTGCTAAAGCCGATGCTAAGTCCGGCTCTTCAATGACGCATTCTAGTTCATTGAAGGAACCAAATTTCACTTAGCTGATCATATACTATATTCTATATTGTTGAGGCTTGATTGTACATTTGAGGCCGTACGTGTTGTTACATATTTGCACTAACCTTTGTGGACATGGAATCGCTTATCATTGTGATCTATAAACTATTATCTATGTATTTAACTATGCGAACTCACCAACATCTTTATGTTGACATTATTTTCTAACATGTTTCAGGGAATACCAATGTTTAATGCTAGCTTTGGATTATGATCACTATAGGCTTTTAGACCTAGTTAAATTCTAAATCAATGAAAATTATTAGCTATGTCATTTGTAATTTGCCAAACTTGTGAACAAATTATACTATTTAATTTGGTGATACATGCTTATTTAAAACTATAATTTGTAGCGTCATGTGGCTATGAGCAATCTCTAACACTCACGTCTCGACGATTATCCGCCTTTTATTTATTTAATTGGTCGGGGTGTGACAATTTTCTTCTTCTTCTTCTTCGGTTTGAGCAAATTTCGGGAAGAAATTTCTATAAGGAGGGGAGACTATGACATCTGCCCCAAACCCGAAGCCGAATGCCCGACTCGAACCCGAGATTATCTACTTTTAAATTGTATTCGTATTTATTTCTTTAAAATGTAACGTTCGTTACCATGATTAATAATAAATATATCGGATTTTTTTTACATCATTCCCATGTCAATTAATCAATCGTATTGTATCTCAAAATATCTAATTATACTTAATAAATATTATTTGTAATCATAAATCTCACGTTATATATATATACGGTGTGTTATAAAATAAATTTATTGAAACGTTAAAGAAAATTACTTCTAAAGTCTAAGTATAGTCCTTTAACATCATAAACGAGCTAATGATACAAAAACGTCAATCCTATAAGCGTCATTAGTTAACTTAGTTAGTTAGTTGGTTAGTATTATTTAAAACTTAACTTTGGGTCAAATGTGTAATTTCTAAAACTTGAATTAAAAGCTTAAAGCTTAAAATAAACAAAGTTAAACCACCAGGACTGAATGTGTAAATATGTTATAAAACCCAAACCATCCCCCTCAGCCCGTAAATCCGGCGACATTCGCCGGCCAACTATTCCGGCCAAAATTGTTTTTCCGGCGACTCCGGCCACCCCCATTTTACGCGTTTTTACTCGATTTAATCACGCGAAAACTTCCCAAAATCGTTTCCTTGAATGTTTCGAACCCTGTTACACGTCAAAACACGTTTTTTTTATAAAAATAGCGCGGATTGATTTAGTTTTCAAAATGTAATTTACCATTCTGTTTTTAGAACTGTAATCAACGATTAAACATTCCAAATCAATTCTATTACAATCGATTAGCATTTCTAAATCACCAAAACATCTCCATATTCTCTGAAAATTATTGAAACAAACACCAGAAATCCCAACTCCGCGACTTAGTCGTTTTCCATCATTTGAGCATCATTTCGGGTAATTCTTATACTCTTTTAATCCTCTTGATCATCTACAACTCCCTAATCCATCAATTGCATCTCGTTTCAGTTCTTGATTCACGAAAATTGCTCTAAACAGCCAAGTTCTAATCCTATTCAAATCCATATCAAATCTTCACTAACAAGTAAGTTTCTTATACCAAAATACTTGTGATTCAATGTAGATTTAAAGCCCTATGATTGATTTGGGTGAGATTAACAGGATTGAACGAATTGAATGGTTTCTTGATTCTAGGGTTTATGTTGAAATGGGTGTTGTTGGTTATGAAATGTTAAAACTTTTAAAAATCAAATCATTTAACAAAATATGTAGTTGATCTAGTGGTTAATGTCTTTGCTGTGAATGTATTAGTCCCGGGTTCGAGTCCCATTGCCACCTTTTCTTAAATTTTCACATTTTAACTATTTTAAACATTAATCCATATATTTCTAATTACCTAAATAACATATTTTAATATAAAAATATTTTAAGGAGTAAAAGTATGCAATTTCAAATAAAGTATTTATTAAAAATATTATTTCAAGAAAACTAAAAAAATGGATTCTTGTAACATATACACAATACGAAAATATAATTACATTTCGTACCTAAATCCTAATTCGTAATTTAAAATCATAATTCCCAATTTGTACTTTAAAACCCTAAATCACAAATCCGAAACCCTAGATCTCGGATTTTTTATTCTTGTTACTATTGTTTCGTTTCTAAGTTAAGGTTTTTCCCAATTAATTAGGTGGTACTAATATTTGGGCAACCCTCGGTTCTCTTTAGCTGCGTTTCTATTGTTTTGGTTACTTTTGCATTTCAAGGTTGTGACACTCCGCCCGGCGGCGGAAACACCGGGCTTGTCAAGTGGATTGGATATCAATAGTACAAAGCACATGGCACACTAAAAACATGTTTTAATATTATTAAAGCATAATGTTGTGACATAAATGAAGCAGTAAATAGTCTTAAAACTGTAATAAAAGCCAATAAATAATAAAGTTTATTTATTCTAGGTCCAAAGCATCCTAAATGTCTTGAACCATAACCGTCTCAACACCACCTGAAATACGTGTAAAATAAGTTAGCTAAAGAATTTTCTAGTGAGTAAAACACAGTTAATAGTATGTAATATGAAATCCGAGATCATCATAAATATGTTTCGCAATCTTATGTGTATAGCAATTTTATCATTTTTCTCAACCATTGACCATAGAAACACATAGAAACAAGAATCATAGACCCCGCAGGGTAACCTTTAGCAACCAGTCATGAGGAACCACTCATGTTACAAATACTGATAACTATCGTTTAACCGTCATTTAACCATCTCGATATATAAGTTGTCAATAAATGTTTAAGCATCGAAGGGACATAGCAACGTATCAACAAGCATCACAATAGTAACTAGTAACCAACACATAGAATCGAACATAGAATCGTCGGGTTAAAATCACCTATCAGGCCATTAGTGTAGGTGGGTTTGTCAAACCATTAGCGCTAACATCTTACCGGTGGAAATTACAAGAATATATAAGTACTATCGACTATCACATAATTTTGCATCATGTCGCGAGTCAAGACTAACACATTTAATGATCTCATTTTGAAAATAGAAACAAAAGAAAGAAACCGTAGTATTATAGGAACACGTATTTCAGTCCCAAAAATGTAAATAGTAAAAAGAGGAGTGAGTTTACTCACCTTGAAAGGTAAATACAATCGAACCGTTAGAAACGCAGCTAAAAAGCACCGAGGGTTGCCCAAATATTAGTTCCACCTAATTAATTGGGAAAAACCCTAGTTTAGAAACGAAACAATAGAAATAAGAATAAAAAAATCCGAGATCTAGGTTTCGGATTTTGGATTTAGGGTTATAAATTACAAATTGGGAATTAGGGTTTTGAAATAAAATTGAGATTTAGGCTTTTGAAATACAATTTAGGAATTAGGGTTTTGAAATACAAATTGGGATTTAGGGTTTTGAAATACAAATTAGAAATTGGGGTTTTGAAATACAAATTGGGATTTAGTGTTTTGAAATACAATTTAGGAATATATACGAAACGTTAGTGTACTTTCGTATTTGAATATATATTTTATATGAATCGATTTTTAAGTTTTCTTGAAATGATATTTGTAATAATATTTATGAACCTAATCATTATCATTTGTACATATGTATTAAAACTTATATATATTTTTAAGTTTTAAAATATGTTTAACTAAAAACATATTATTTAGGTTATTAGAAAATATAGATTTAATGTTTAAAATAGTTAAAATATGAAAACTAAAGAAAAAGGGGACATTGAGGGTCGAACCTGCGACCTACACATTCACAGGAAACATACCAACCACCAGACCAGATCGTTTTTTTGTTAAACCATTTCACCTTTTAATGTTTTAACCTTTATAAATCAACAATATCCATTTCCATTACAAGCCCTAGAAACAAGATCCATTCAATTCGATTCATCCAGTTAATCTAAACCAAAATGATCATAGGGCTTTTAATCCCTAAGATCTCACGATCATTTTTATATATAAAACTTACTTGGATTGGAACGAAAACGAACGAAGAACAATGATGAGCAAAAGCGGTTGTTTTGATCAATTTGCACGAATCTGGAATTTAAATGAGAAGAAATTGATGTGTTAGGAAGTTGTAGAAGATCAAAAGGATTCAAATGGGTATAAAACTTACCAGAAATGATGCCCGGAAAGTATAAAACGATGAGGTCGCTGGAATTAATTTTTATCGATCGATTTAGATAAAATGCAGAGAAAATTGAAGTGTTTTGGTGACTGGGTAAGGTTAGTCGAGTGCCAAAGATGTTATGGAATGGTTTATTTCGTTGATTACGGATTAATTACGGAAATAGCGTTTTTGAATTTTCCACATACACCATCGCCCGTCAAAACTGCATAAAACGCGTTGTTTTGCGCGATTAAATGGTTCGAACATGGTAAGAATTTGATTTGGAAAGTTTGGATTGATTGGAAATTGTCAAAAATCGGGTTAATAAAGGTCGCCGGCGTTCGCCCTTGGCCGGAAATACCTCACCGGCGTGCTGTCGGATTCACGGGATCACAGGGGGGGTTTGGGCTGGTTTTAATTAGTTACACAAACCGCACCTCCAGTTTTGGTTTGTTTATTTTAGGTTAAAACCCTCTAATTCAAGTTTCAAGAGTTACAATTTTGACCCAAAGTTAATATTAACTAACTTATCTTAACTAAATAAATTATAATGTTTGTAGAAGTGACGTTTTTTATATTTTTAACTCGTTTTTTATGTTAGAAAGGTTATTTGAATCCATAATAGTTTTTATATTTACAAAAATCTCTTTATAACACATAATATATATATATTTATTTATTGGAGGTATAGATTATTATAATTAGTAACTGGATCGAACTCGTTGATTAAAAGTTTGTTCGATAGATATTATAGACGGGAAAATAGCGTAATGTTCAATCAGATTATATATATATATATATATATATCTTTAATAACAAGCGTTACATTCAACGTAAAAGAACACGAATACATTAAAATTAGATAACTTCGAATTCGAGTCGGGTATTCAAGTTCGGGCTTGGCGTAGATGTCACGACATTGATGCTTTAATGATATTAAAATATGTCTTTTAGTGTATCATGTGCTTTGTACTATTGATATCCAATCCACTTGACAAGCCTGGTGTTTCCGCCGTCGGGCGGGGTGTCACAGCAGGCGTTCCCCCTTCCAGATTGCACACGTTCCCACGTTTCAAACTTACTTAAGACGATAACGAGAATCTACAAAGAGAAGATCCTAATCATACAGACGAGTCTCTTGTAGCCCCTTCGCGAAATCGGATAAGAAATGAGATTAAGAAAAGGCATAGAAAGGTTCGTAGAAGCAAATTAAATAAGTTCAAAAGAATTCCTATGTACATCTATTTGCACTAAGGACTCTTAGTTTATTGTCTAGGTCGGTGTGTTCCTAATACCCTATCTTAGTTCCCTATAACCATGGCTCTAATACCAAACTATGATACCCCGACCGGCGGCGGAAACACCGGGCTGCCAAGGGAATTGGATATCAATTATACAAAGCATATGGCACACTAAAATACATATTTTAATAATATTAAAGCATAAGTGTCATGACATTAAAGGGAAATAATTAGTCTTAAAACAGTAATAAAAGTCGACAATAAATAATGTTTATTGACATTTATTCTAAGTCCAACAAGCATCCTAAGTGTCTCGAAAACATAAACCCTTCAAACGCCACCTGAAATATGAGTAAAATAAGTTAGCTAAAGAATTATCTAGTGAGTGAAAACACAGTTAATAATACATAGTGTGAAATCCGAGATCATTATAAATATGTTTCACAAGCTTATGTGCATAATAATTTAACTATATTACTCAACCATACCATAGAAACGTACAAAGAATCCAACAACCATGAACCCCGTAGGGTAACTTTAGCAACAAGTCATGAGAACCAGTCAAGTTACAACTAATGATAACAGTCGTTTAGCCATCTCGATGTACAAGTTATCAATAATTTTTTAAGCATCTAATGGACACAACAACATAGCAACAAGCATCACATTTTAGCAACTAGTAACCAACGTATAGAATCAAACATATAGAATCGCCGGGTTAAAATCACCTATCGTGCCATAAAGTGTAGGTGAGCTTATCAAGCAACTAGCGCTAATATCGTACCGGTGGAAATTACTAAATAACACAACTACTATTGACTATCACATAATTTTGCATCAAGCGCCCAAACAAGATTAACATCTAATGATCTCATTTGAAATAGAAACAAAAGAAAACAAAAACGTAGTATAATATTGGAACACATATTTCAGCCCCAAAAGCAAAACAGTAAAAAGAGGAGTGAGTTTACTCACCTTGAAATGCGAAAATAATTGAATCACTAGAAACACAGCTAAAGAGAACCGAGGGATGCCTAAATACTAGTATCACCTAATTAATTGGGGAAAAACCTAGCTTAGAAACAAAACAATAGTAACTAGAATAAAAAATCCAAGATCTAGGGTTTCGGATTTGGGGATTTAGGGTTTTAAATTACAAATTGGGAATTAGGGTTTTAAATCATAAATTGGAAATCATGGTTTTTATTAAAAATTAGGAATTATGGTTTTAAATTACCAATTGGGATTTTTATACGAAACGTTATAGTATTTCTGTATTATATATATTTTATACGAATCCATTTTAGTTATTTTAAAATAATACTTATAGCCATGAAATATTATTATTTATATATATGTATTTGAATTTATAAGTTTTTAAGCTTTAAAAATATATTTAACTTAAAATATGTTATTTAGGTTATTAGAAAAGTATAGTTAAATGTTTAAAATGATTAAAAATGTAAAAACTAAAGAAAGCAGGTCATGGGACTCAAACCCATGACCATCACGATCACAACAGGACCAACAAACCACCAGACCAATTTCGTTTTTTGTTATTTATCTTGCTTATAAATTGTTTTATCTATTATTAATCAACAAAACTCATTTCCAATTATAGGACCTAGAACAAGAATCCATCCAATTCGTTTTCAATCTGCTAATCTAATCTAAACAACCATAGGGCTTTTGATCTACATCGAATCACGATCATTTTGATATATAATACTTACTTGATTATGGAGATTTGTTACAGATTTGAATAGGAAAAAGAACTCGACTGATTTGATCAAATTGTGTGAAATCTGTAATGAAAAAGATAAAATTGATGGATTAGGGAGTTGTAGATGGTCGATAGGATTTAAAAAAACTAGAATTTACCCGAATTGATGCCTTGAAGGTGAAGAACAATAAGGTCGCCGTAAAATATTCTTGGTTCGCTTGATTTAGATTATTGCAGAGATAAAAGAGTATTTTGGTAATTGGAATGTGCTAGTCTAGTGAATAAGTGTGTAATGGAATGATTTAACTGTTGATTGCGGGTTTATTTACGGAATTGAAATTTCGAATTGATTACCCAAATCAATCCGCGTTAAATCTGCTGTTTGTTAATACGTTTTTTTATTAGGAATGTTCGGAAATGGTTTGAAATAGAATAGGAATGATTTTTTTATGTTTAAAAGTGAAAATACGCGTGATTTTGGCTTCGCCGGAATGAACAGGTGGCCGGAAATGGCCTGCTGGCGAACTGCCGAAAAAACGAGGCAACAGGGGGGAAGGTTTGGGTTTTATAGATATTACATATTCAGTCCCTGTGGTTTTGTGATGGTTTTATTTTTGGTTATAAACCTTTAATTCAAGTTTCAAAACTTACACTTTTGGCCCAAAGTTAATTTATAAGTTATTCTAACAAACTAATTTAACTACGTTGAGACTAATGTTTATATAAGTGATGTTTTTATAGTTTAGCTCGATTAGGACGTTAAGGGGGGTATTTTTAGACTTAGAAGTGTTTTTTATTAACATTTTTTTATAAAATCTCTTTTGTAAAATATATTTTGGGATCTATTATTGTAAATCGAACCTATTTAATACATATAGATATTTTGCGAGACAAAAACGATTGATTAACTAAGACGGAAATAACGTAAAATCCGATATATTTATTCATAATAATAATGACGAACGTTACATTTTAAATAAATAAATAAGAATACAATTAAAAGTAGATAATCTTGAGTTCGAGTCGGACATTCGTATTCGGGTTCAGGGCAGTTGTCACAATATGCTTCGCCCCTGGTAGTAAGGATGAGATCGGTACCATATCGATATTGATCGGTACCGATATCGATTTTGTTGGTCCATCTAGATCGAGATTTCAGTGCTATAATGATTTGTAATACAATGAAACACACTTGATTCAACCAAACAAAGTCCAATATAACCCAAAACACAATAACAAGATCAAAACAGTATAACCAGAGGAAATCAAGCTACAAAGATAGTGAAAATATGCTCCTAGCACCTCCAGCCGTCACACAAACAATTTAGGGTTTGATAAAAATGTGCAAAAGTTGTATTGCTATGAGAAAACATTACAATATATAGTTCAGCTATAGATTCGCTGATAACGAATCTATCCAGCGAAATATAGCTTCGCCGGGCACAAATAGGTTCGCCCGGTCGCCAAAACTGAATAACAAAACAAACTATACTATGCTTCCGGGCGAATCTATAGATTCGCCCGTAGGTTCGCTAGACATAAACTATAATGTATAAAACAAAAGATATAACACCGACATGCCGGTGAGTCCGACCTATACATGACTATCAATACTCCCCCTAGGTTGGACCTCACCCGGGGAAGTCTTCTGTTTGAGCTCCGTCTTCTTCGGCTTCAAAATAGCTCAATGAAAGCTCCTGCCCTCGATTTAATCCCGGCCAATGGATTAGTCACATCTTCAGATCCGGCCTCATCATCTTCACTAAGTACCAACAACGACTCCACAAACTCAGTTTCTGCAACATCGGTATCAGGCACATCAAGAACAATCGTTTCCGCCTGAACCTCTTCAGTATGCTCCTCACCGATCACATCCAATTCAACAACCTCAACAGGTTTCTCAAACCTTTTCTCAATAGATTCATCAAGTTGTTTGGATAGATCATCCATATCCATTCGCTGCTCATCCGTCATCCTCAACCTTTCATTTACCTTTTTCAACTCAGCACGTATACCTCGGGCTTTGTTTGCAACCTTCACAAACAAGTTTGCTTCAATCCTCGTGTCATCTCCAGGCCCGTGCTTTATACGGTTCTCACACAAAACCTTCAAGTCTCGTCACAAAAGGAGAAGATCTCCATAGGGTCAAACAGACGAATCTCCGGACGATCTTCCCCTTTTATTCTGATCACTGCTTCACCCGTACTATTGTCATAGAACCACTTCAAGAATTCTTGTAGACGAGCACGCTGAGTATCAGGAACCCTAACCCGAGTCATAATCTTTGGAGCACTCAGCTTTAGCACAACCTTCCCCTTCCATGAAACCCAGTGTTTATCCTTTTTCTGCCTGATTCTCTTCGGTTTCTGGTACCCGAAATCAGCGAAGTTATTCTCAGCAGCCTTTCTAAGCGTAACCTCAAATGCACACGCTCTCCCACTATCTTCCTTTCCCAAAAGAGGTAGCTCAGCCAACCTACGCAAGTCCCATCGAGGCAAGGTAGCAAAATGTTTCCTGTTCCTGATATAACAAATATCCCCACCTCTTCTTTTGATCATATACGCATCCACAAGTGAATTGTATTTCCATGCTATAACTTGCCTGTCCAACTGAGAAGTGTTTGGCTCATCGATATTCTGGAAGATAGGCACTTCTGGAACAACCTCTTCATCCTTCTTAAACCATTCTTTGTCCAATTCAATATGATCGAATTGATAAGATACACCCTTTTCTTCGACATTATACTTTTCCGGCTCATTCTCCAAGTCCTCCTCACTATCTATATCTGCAACAACCTCTGGCCCAGTAAATTCATCTAAATCAATACCCATATCCTCATCAAACACGTCTTCATCACCTTTCATTTCAGCCTCTGTCCCAAACCCGGATTGCATTAACGGATACTTTGCAGCATCCGTTAAACTTTTCAGTTCCATCTCAGACATTGCTGGATCAGATCCATCCTTTTCCTTCAGACTGTTCAGCTCCTTGAATATTCTAACGATCAAACAATGTTGGTCCCTCATCATCCTACCCATCTCAGAAATAACACTCAGTTTCTCTGCATCCCTCGTTTCCAAATCTGCATATCTACCTTTCAAATCCACTATCTCAGACTTCAGACTTTCTATTTCGCCCTTCAATTCACTAACAAACTCAGCAGATATACCCGAAACATCGTGTTTTGCTTTCTTTGCAGCTTCAGTCGGAGCATCTAATTTTCTCTTCGTCCTTTTCTCCCTACCCGAATCAATTTCAGCTTGTATCTCATCGATTTCGCGATCCAAAGAATAGTCTTTGTCCTTAGCATACGGCTTTCTTTTCCTCAACTTCTTCTCAACAACCTCTACATTTTCACCACCCCGTTTCCTCTCAATCTCCATCAACCTTTGTATATGTACCTGTTAGGGCTCGTTTCTAGTTAAAGATTTACTTTGTACTTTGTTTATACATTTTGTATAGTTTAGGGTTAATTTTGTATTTTCCCTAATGTTTTGATGCATAAAGCATGTAGTAAGAGAATGTTAGTGAGAGAGTCTAGATCACAGATTTACACGCTAGAGAGAGAGTTGTGTGTGTGATTGTATTCTCCTGCACATTTTGTACAGCAATATTGCTTTGATCATCAATACAAGTGAATTATTAGTAATGAATTGTGTTGCTGATTGAACTGTTTGTTTTGTGTGCTTGAATCATTCTGATCATTGAGCGATGTCGATCCAATTGAACCTATCAATTGGTATCAAAGTTGTTGGTATTGTGTTCTTCGCTATTCATCAAGCAAAAACACATCAATATTGCTCAAAATCATGATCTGAATGAATTGTTGCTGTTTTTAGTTGTGATTCATCATCACGATCACTTCTAATTCACAACAATTGTGCAAATTCCATCAGATTATCATCAGATCTGAGGAATTAGGAAGGAAGAGAAGTTTACTGTTCGATCAAAATTTTGCTCAAATTCATCAAAATTTGATCATGTTTTGGATTGATTGAGATTGAAGATTGATAATCGGTATATTTCACTGATTGGGTGTGATTTTTGAAGTAATTGGACAAGTTTTTGTTAAATTCAGAAAAATTCGTTTGAACAAGATGATGAACAGGATGAACAGGTTGAAGATTAACTAGCTGGGTGATAAAATTTGACTTAGACAAAATATGTGGTCTTAGATTTGTGAACAATTAGGTCCTGTGCAGCCGTGTGAAGGAAATTTTGTCTAGACGGGTGAAGAATTTGCAAGAAAAAGGTTGTACTGTTCAGCCGGATCAAGAACTGTTGTGCCGGGTGAGAAACTGTTCAGCCGGGTGAGAGATATTTCAGCCGGGTGATTCATTTACTGTTTAGCCGGGTAACAACTATTCTGCCGTGTGATCAACTACTGTTCAGCCGGGTCACTATATTTCAGCCGTGTCAAGTCAGCCGGGTGATATATCTGACAACTGTTCAGCCGTGTAAACCTTTTTGTCGTGTGAAGTTCTAGCCGGGTCAAGTTTCAGCAGTGTCAAGAGTTACTATTCAGCCGTGTAACTGTTCAGCCGGGTAACATACCTGCCGGGTGAAGATTACAAGTATTGAAGATTGACAACTGTTGAGCCGTGTCACTGTTTAGACGGGTGAAGAACATTCTCAGCCGGGTGAAGAAGAAAAGTCACTGTTCAGCCGGGTGAAGAAGAAATTTTCATTGTTCAGCCGTGTGACTCATTTTCAGTTGTTTCAAACCTTGTTATCTTATCTTGTCATTATTTACTTGTCTTTATTTTAAGTATTTTAACTATTTCTTTTCAAAAATCTTTAAAAACACAAAAATATTTTCTTTAAAAATTGTTAAAATGGCACCTAATGATGATTCTGATAATCGTGTTCCTAGATTGGTTAATCGTGCAGATTTCAAGAACTGGACCATCAGACTGAAGCATCATCTATGCTCTATTGACAATGATCTCTGGAAGTCAATTGATAAAGGTCCTCACATTCCAACTCAGACTGCTCCTGATAGTGCAAGTACCTACACCAAAGACTCTACTGAACCTTATCCAGAAGATAATTTATCAGCTGAAGACTTACGAAAGGTCAAGAATGATAGTAAGGCTTACTCTTTGATGTGTAAGGGATTGCCACTTCAAGTGTTGTCAAGGTTGAATGCTTATCAAACTGGCTACACATTGTTTAAGGCATTGAAAGCTATCTGTGAAGGAGGAGAACAAATAAGAAGTCTGAAGAAACAAAAGTTAAAGAGACAATTGGAGTTATTTAAGCATATTAATGGAGAAACAGTACATCAAATGATGAACAGGTTTGTTCACTTAACTACTGAGATGTCAAACATCGGAGTTAAGACTGAACTTCAAGACTTGAATGATCGATTGTTATGTGCTTTGCCATCATCATGGAAACAGACTGTCACTCTTTTAAAGCATACTGAGAAATTTCCCATGGATTTAGATTTGCTCATTGCAAAGATTGAAGAAGTGGAAATTGATGAAAGTTCAAGGAACACTGACAGATCTGCTTCTCATGCTCAATACAAGTTTGTGGTGAATCCAAGTAATACAGTTGAGAATGCCTTCTTGGTTCAAGATACTGTTAAAACTGATGATGAGGGTGATTTATTTGTTGGTGCAAGCTTTTATACTGACTCGTCATACATTCCAAACTCACCAAATGGATCCTGATGACGTTGAAGAAATGGACTTGAATTGGCAAATGGTGATGGTTGCATATCGAACTCAGAAACATGCATATGTTAACCGAAGTTTCAAGCCACATGCAAACAAGACAGTTGGTTTTGACAAGTCAAAGGCCAGATGTTTCAACTGTAACTACTATGGTCATTTTTCTAGGGAATGCAAGGCTCCTAAGAATCAGAACTACAATGATCAAGCTAGTTCAAGTGGACAGAATCAAGGTCAAGGTCAAAGCTCTCAACAGTCTTCAAGCTATCAACATAGGAATCAACGTTTCATGCAAAAGCCATATCAAAGTCTTCCGATGCCAGAACTGAAAGATGAAGGCAAGAAGCCAGAAGATCAGACTAAAGCACTGGTGGTTAGTGTGAAAGACGGATACGAATGGAGTGCTTATGCGGAACAGTTTACATCTGATCTCATCTCCAGTTTGGCATTAGTTTGTGAAATTGAGGAAGATTGGTCTGAAGAAGGAGATGGTAAAGTGATTGATGCTATTAGTGAAGATTCTGAAAAGTATGACTGGAGTGCAAAGGCAGATCCTGTTGAAGAATCTGAACCAGAAGTTGCGCTTATGGCTACATCCAATGAGTCTTCATCAGCTGCTGAACAACCTAAGGTTAGTACTGAATTACCCCCTAATTATGTTCCTTTGCCTGATGATGTTAAAGGTAGGTTATGTTCTGACCAATGCATTCAACAAGTAGAACATTATCGTACTCATTCTTTTAAAATTGGTGATAAATTAAGCAAACATGAAAAAATTCATGAACAACTTAAAATTGATCACAAAATTTCTGATGAGAAGATATTGTCACTTAAAGATTCATGGAACAAAACCTTAAAAGAATTGGAATTTGTGACCAAACAACTTGAAGAAATGACAAAGAATTTCGAAAAAGAAAAGGTTGCTCATGCAGTCACACAAGTTGAATTAACAAAGGTAAAAGTTGTAAAACAATGGTAAAACAACTTGTGAATGAAAGAGGTAACAAAAACAAAACAGGGTTGGGTTTCACTCATGAACCAATGCCTAAATCAATCACACAAACTTTACCTGAAAACTTCAATGAATTTGATCATTCACCTGAAAATGAACGAAAATTCAAAGAAATTCAAAGAAGTAAATCCGAATCCGAAGGATCTGAAGTTTTGATTGAAAGTTTGAAAGAAGATGATGCTGTGACGATTGAAGCTGATGATGAAGCTAGCAACAAATCAGAGCCTGTTCTGATTCAACTTGTTGAATATCCTGAACTGAATCCCAAGCCAGAAGAAAAGGTGAAGGATGAAGCTGAATTTTTAGGATACAATGATCCTGAATACATCAAGTGGAAGAATGAACAGAAGGCGAAAGTTGCTGATCAACTGATCAAGAAGAAAGAAGTGAAACAGGCTGAAGTTTCAAAAGGAAAGGTGCAGAAATCGAAATTAACAGTCAATCAATCTGAAACAAAACAGTCAAAAGGTAAAAGTGTCATAAAATCGAATGACAACACCAAAGCTCAAACTGTTAAAACTGACAATGTTAAACCTGTCAAGAAGAAAGTGTCAAAAGGTAAAACAATCAAGTTTGTGTCTGCAGGAACTTTCGATATGAACGGATCTTATGGTAACCAAATCAATTCTTCAATCAAATCTAACTCTGGTCTGAAAATAGGTTCAGGTCCTAAGTCTTCCGCTGTCAATGATAAAAGAATTGAACCAAAGAAGGTAACCAAACAAGATGGTTTAAAATCGAACCAAGTTCCCAAGAAATCAAAACTTGATCACAAACAGTCACAATTACAATCAAAATCTCCACAAAAGAATCAAGTTAATCTAAAACCGAACAAAACTGATAATGAATCACGAGTGGGTTCAACATCAAAAGTTAACAATCGGCTCTTTAGGATTAGCAAGAAACATTGTGAGATTTGTGATCGTTATAATCATGTTACTGCTGAATGTTTCTTTAACAGGTACTGCAGTTACTATGACAAAAGAAATCATTCTTCAGAGGAATGTTTTTATAACAAATTCTGTGATATTTGTGAAAGAAGAAATCATGACACAAAAGATTGTTTCTTTCGAAAAAACTCATCAAGAGAAATGACTCCGTTTCCAAATTTTCAAAGAAATCAATCTTTTGGTTTTCAAAAATTTAACCAAAGTCATTCTCCTGATTTGAGAACTTTCAAACGAAACAATTCTGTTTTTAATGACTTTTCACCAAGAAATGTGCAGGTTAACAGTTTTAAGCCGAGAGCTTTGATGGTGAGAAATCAGAAATTTGAAAATAACCTTGATCCTAAGTTAGAGGAAAGGTTTATTGCTTTAAGAAGAAAGCAATCGAATCAAGCCATTGGGCGAAACAGTTTTCAACCAAATCTCTCAAATGAAACAAGTTTTCAAAATCTTCATTATCAACAAGTTACTGTTACAGATAGATTCGGAAAACCCAAGACCATGTGGGCCTGGGTTGACCAAACTAACTAGGTAATTGTTGGAATGCAGGTACGCCCTCGAAGACCTATCAACTCATGGTTTGTTGATAGTGGGTGTAGCCGGCATACGACAGGCAACCATGCCTTGCTTCAAGATTTTAAGCTAAAGAATGGTACTCATGTTGCATTTGGAGGAGATGCTGGTGGTAAAATTACTGGAGAAGGAACCGTGTCAAATGGGGTCATTAGCTTTAATAAAGTCAACTACTGTGCACAGTTGAACTTTAATTTGCTAAGTGTCTCTCAAATTTGTGACAAATCTTATTCAACATTATTTGATGATTCTTTTTGTTACATACTCAAACCAGGTTTCAAGATTGACAATGAATGGGTGGTGGTTAAAGCTCCAAGAGATCGTGATGTATACAAG
This sequence comes from Tagetes erecta, assembly GCA_030867185.1. Classification (NCBI taxonomy): domain Eukaryota; kingdom Viridiplantae; phylum Streptophyta; class Magnoliopsida; order Asterales; family Asteraceae; genus Tagetes; species Tagetes erecta. The sequence goes on along the minus strand of CM061486.1, from coordinate 2,009,515 downwards.
CTTGATATGTCGCAGATTGATGCTGAAACCGAAACCACATTTCTCATTGCGCATGCTTCAAATGATGAGAGTCAGCTTTGGCATAGACGGCTGGGTCATTCAAACTTCAGAAACATGAACCGACTGGTGACTGGAAATCACGCTGTGGGAATACCGTCAAAGAAATTCTCAACAACTGATCTCTGTCCAGCATGTTTGAAAGGAAAACAGCACCGAATGTCTTTTAAGTCCAAGCCAGAAAACTCCATTTCAAAACCCTTACAGATGCTACATATGGATCTTTTCGGACCAACAAATGTTCAAAGCATTGGAAAGAAGTCTTATTGTTTTGTCATCATTGACGATTTCACTAGATTTTCTTGGGTTTATTTCTTGCATATTAAATCAGAAACTGCTGAGTTGTTAAAAGAATTCATTATTAAAGTTGAAAATCAGTTGGATTGTAAAGTAAAAATCTTGAGAAGTGATAATGGAACCGAGTTTAAAAACTCTAATGTTGATTTGTTTTGTGCAGAAAAAGGAATTGCGCGTCAATTTAGTGCTCCGAGAACTCCACAACAGAACGGAGTTGCAGAACGGAAAAAACGGACACTGATTGAAGTAGCAAGATCCATGCTTGTAGATGCCAAAATCCTATCACATTCTGGGACGAAGCTATTGCTACTGTGTGTTTTGTACAAAACAGGACATTATTGGTTCAGGATAAAAATAAAACGTCTTATGAGTTATTGTTTGGAAGAAAACCGAATATTTCTTACTTGAAAGCATTTGGTTGTCCTGTATCGATTCTAAATTTAAGTGATCATCTTGGTAAATTTGAGTCAAAATCTGACGATGGATTTTTCCTTGGTTACTCGTCTGTTTCTAAAGCTTATCGGGTTTTTAATAGCAAAACAAACACTGTTATTGAAACTATTAACGTAAAGTTTTTAGAAAATTCGTTTCCGTCAGTGGCTCATGGTCCCGAATGGTTGTTTGATTTAGATTCGTTATCAAAATCTTTCAATTCGAACTTGTTTGATTTTTCAGGAAAATCGAGAAAAGAATCAAGAGACTTGGGATGTTTCAGTGATGATTCTGATAATGACGATGATAGCAATCTCAATTCTGAGTATCCGTTCATGTCGTTTCATAATCCTGATCATGGTGTATCTAGTCAAGCTCCGGGTCCATCTGGTTCTCAAGAAGATCAAGAATCAAACATTCTTGGTGATGATGTGAATCCGCAAAATTCTCCTAATGATGGTGGATCTGTTCAAAATCAACCATCATCAGATCCGAATGTTGAAGTTGTTCCAGAATCATTTGACTACTTCATCAATTCACCAGAACAAGTTCCTAATTTCACTCCGCATGTGTCTACAATTCTGCAAGATTTACCGAATCTGAATCAGTCTAATCTGGAGACGCAAGTTCAAGGAGATTCAATTCCAACTCATCGAGTTCACAGGAATCATCCTTTATCTCAGATTATAGGGCCTTTGAATCAGAGAACTATGAGAAGTCAGACTGAACATGCAAACGTTTGTCTTTATTCATGTTTTCTTTCTCAAGTGGTGCCGAAGAACATTTCAGAAGCGTTACAAGACAATAGTTAGATTGAAGCCATGCAAGAGGAGTTACTTCAATTTCGCAAGCAAGAGGTTTGGAAATTAGTGGACTTACCTGAAGGAGAAAATGCGATTGGTACAAGATGGTTGTACAAGAACAAGCCAGACGAACGTGGCATTGTGGTCAGAAATAAAGCCAGACTTATTGCACAAGGTTACACTCAAGAAGAAGGTATTGACTATGAAGAAGTGTTTGCTCCGGTCGCTCGACTTGAAGCTATTCGCGTTTTTCTAGCGTATGCCTCTTTTATGAAGTTCAAAGTGTTTCAAATGGACGTTAAAGGCGCTTTTCTGTATGGACCAATTACCGATGATGTGTACGTCAGACAACCTCCAGGTTTTGAAGATCCTGAGTATCCACATCGTGTATACAAATTGAGCAAAGCTTTGTATGGTCTACATCAAGCTCCAAGGATTTGGTACGAGACGTTATCTAAGCATTTGCTAGAACATGGTTTTACAAGAGATCAGATTGATCCAACTTTATTTATGAAGCGGGAAAATGAAAATCTTTTATGTGTTCAAGTGTATGTGGATGATATCATCTTTGGATCAACAAGTTCGTCCATGTGCAAAGAGTTTGAAGAAATTATGAAATCAAGATTTTAGATGAGTTCGATGGGGGAGATTAATTTCTTTCTCGGATTGCAAGTAAAACAGTCAGCAGACGGAATTTTTATCAACCAATCAAAGTTTGTTGAAAAGTTGCTGAAAAAGTTCAAGATGCAGGACTGTCAGACTATTCGAACTCCATCTGATGTGAATTGCAAGATACAGCCGGATCCAAAAGGGAAATCCGTTGATCAAACACTGTACAGATCAATGATTGGTTCACTGATGTATCTTACTGCATCAAGGCCAGACATTATGTATGTTGTATGTGTGTGTGCCAGATATCGGTCTGATCCAAAAGAGTCGCACCTGGTTGCTGTTAAACGTATTTTCAGATACCTTAAAGGGAAACCGAATCTCGGGTTATGGTATCCTTATGAAGGCAATTTTGAATAATATAGTTATTCTGATAGTGACTTTGGTGGGTGTGCTCTTGACAGGAAATCGACTACGGGTGGATGTCAATTTCTGGGTCCTAGACTTGTTTCTTGGCAATGCAAAAAGCAGACCAACGTTTCTGTATCCACAGCTGAAGCAGTGTATATCGCTGCATCTGCAGGATGTTCTCAAGTTTTTTGGTTACAAAACCAATTGCTTGACTACGGGTTTAACTTTCTCAAAACTCCTATTTACATAGACAATACTGCTGCTATGTTCATTACTGCTAATCCTGTTCAACACTCAAAAACCAAACATATCGAAATTCGATATCACTTTCTCAGAGACAACTCTGAAAAAGGTTTAATAATTTTGATTAAAGTTCATACCGACAAACAACTGGCAGATCTTTTCACAAAATCATTTTTGTCAGGACTGTTTGAATTCTTAATTCAATCCATAGGGTTAATCAATCATGATTAATTCTAATTTTTGAAAAATCAACAAAAATCAGAAAATATAAAAAATTCAAAAATATAATAAGTCGATGTCAAGTATTGATTCCTTTGCCTTTTTATTTTCTTGCATTGTGAGTGTGCATGAAAAAGAAAAGCAAAAACAAAAATATAAAAGCAAAAAGAAAAGAAAATATCATGTCATAAGAATCTATATTGCAAAAAGTGAGAAATGATAGTTACACTAGACATTATTTGTTTCATCATTTTATATAATAAAGACTGATGAATGTTAATTGATGTGCGAGACAGCTCAGGCAATTAGTACTAAAAAAGTAAGTTCATTGTTGACAAATCTAAATTCAATGATCTTTGTGTTATGTTCCTTTGTTATACATGTCTAGATATATATATCTTTGGATGCATTGCTTGTGATGATAGTTGTTCATGATCGGGTAACGATGCAGTCTATTCAGTGTGATGAACCGCATCGTGAGCTTCTTTGTTGTGGTACCCACAGACCTGAAGTCTCACACGAAGTCTCTTTTGAGCTTCAAGGTGCAGCAAAAGATTCCCAAAGTTGGAACAAAAAGAGTCCCAAATGTGGACCATCACCAAACAAAAATTCCAAAAGGAATTCAGAAGATTCCCAAGGGGAACGATAGGAAATTAAAATTCCAAAATGGAATTAAAAAGAAGTCCCAAAGTGGACCAAATCCAAATAGAACCCAGATTCCACACTATTTATGATTGTAAGTGACCAGGTTTTTGTGCAATATGCATTCAGGTAGTGGTTGATAAGGAAATATGTTGACATATGTATACATGTGGGTCACATAAATCATTTTAATCGAATCTTAATCTCATCATGATACTGAAAAAGTAAGTGTGTCAACTCGAGCTAATTGGTATGTTTTCATATCATCACTCAATCAAACATAAGTCAAATGTCTATTCAAAACTTGCAAAACATGTTCAAATAATGTGTGGTATGATCTCACTGCGATATTTTGATTCATTGCATTGCATTGCATGTCTTTATTTTAATGTGTGTGCTTTGTGTGTGCAGGCATATGGATTCTTTATTGACACATCGACATCCTTGTTAAACTTAAAAATTTCAAGAAATTTCAAGTTTAGGGGGAGAATAATTGAAGAAGAAAAATATTTAAAAAAAATCCAAAAATATTTTTGAATAAGTGTGTTTTGAATGAACAAGATTATGTGGTATGAAAAGCAAATGTATTGGATGTGTTAAAAACAAACCCAAGGTCTTGTGATGTGTTTTTAAGAAATTGCTTCGGGATATAGAAATATTGGTTGTGCAAAAACATTTTTGTGAGAAAAATCAAAGAAAAAGAAAAGGATTTAATGAGAATTAATTTTTTTTGCTTTGTCTTATATTTTTTATTATTAATGTGACAAACCCTAATAAGGATGTCTTGTCTAATTAATATGTCGAGAATGTTTGCAGGTTATAAATGCAGTTGAAAAGTCAACAGACGAAAAAAGAGAAAAATTGTCTAAGTGTGATTGCTGGGAGAAGATATCAGAAGACTATTTAGCCGGGTAATGAAATTGCTATTCAGCCGGGTAAGAGTGTTGTTTGATATCAGCCGGGTGATTGTGTGAAAGAAGGTAGCTAGGTGAAAAGAACAAATGAAGCCGGGTGACAAGTTGTGTGTTACTGTACAGCCAGGTAATAGAATGAAGATTCTATGTAGCCGTGTAAGTGAAGAACACTGTGCAGCCGGGTAAAGTATAACAACTGTGTAGCCGGGTGATGAAGAAAAGCTGTCTTTATAACAGCCGGGTGATGAAGAAGATCACTATGCAGCCGGGTAATGAACAAGAAGTCATTGTGCAAGCCGGGTGATGGAAGAAGACTACTATGCAGCCGGGTGATGGGTAAAACCAAAACAGGTGTAGTTGTTCCTAACCTTTACCCGTCTTAACAGTGCTTTACCCGTCTCTACAGTGACTGACCCGTCCAAGTGTTTTACATGTTTTATGTTGACCCGTCCCAATGTTGTGACCCGTCCCATGACTGTGACCCGTCCCAACAGTACCTGACGCAGCTTAACAGTGCATGACCCGTCCAGACTTTTTGGGCCTTTAATGTTTACCCGTCCCAAATTGTTGACCCGTCCCATTATGTTTGACCTAATTTTTCCAATCATATAAGTACCCGCCTCTTTACAACACTTATCATTTTTCACCAACATTTTCAAGCAAAAATCCCATGTACCTCAAATCGTCATTATCATATTCAATCGATTGTTCTGTAACAAGTTATATTGATTGAATAAGGTATATCTTACATGATTCGACCTTGATAAACCTGCTAATTGATCGTAAAAACGAAAATGATGATGAACAGTAATTGGACCAATGAATCGACACTTTGATTTTGTGTGTTAAAACTGAAATCGAATGTTGTAATAGGTGTAATAACTGTTGTTGGTCCTAATATCAGATTTGAATCAGTAGTTTGTGAAGAATTTGGATCAAAATGACATAAAATGGATAAAATATGATGAACAATGAAGAACACTCAATAAAACCTCACTTTGATCTCTTTGATTTGCATCAGATTTACAATAAGTGATAAGGCCCCCAAATCTAGCTCATACAAGCTTTTTAAAACCCTAATTGCCATTTACTATTTATAGCCTAATGACACTTTGGACTAATGACAATTAGGACCCTAAACTTAGACTAAAACATGACAAATAGAAATAATACAAATAAAACTCATAAAAGACTAAAATTAATTAAATATATTTTGTTGACACAAAATATATTTATTAACTATTAAACCCGTAATCTTTTACGTCTTCAACGTCTTGTCTCTAATCTTCGTCCCGAACGCGTCGTCTTAACTTTTGCGTTGACTTTGACCGTTGACGTTGACTTTTGTTGACTTTGACAGTGTTGATAATATTAGACTAAATTTCAGGTCCAACAATACTCCCCCATAGTCTATTATTATCAACGTCTTGCATCGTGTTCAGCACCGATAAGTCAAATTATGTTGCTAAAAATCCTTTATCTCATAAGCTCCCCCATATTGTATGCTCCCCCTTTTAATGTGCTCCCCATTTTGTGTGCATCATTTTGTAAAATCTGGAACTGTTTTCCAACAATCTTTTCTTGAGTGCTTCAGAAGATGTAGGAGGAGGATTCCTAGCTCGGTGTCTTCTGCAAACTTTGAGGAACAGGTTCTTTGGTCAGGTGCTTTGCTAAACTGATGATCGGCCATCATTTGTAGCAAATATCTGTAACACAATCACAAACAAAATCTCGAGATTTCTCATTAGATCATTTCATTTAACATAAATAAACCCGTACTTATCTGTGTATAAAAACAAGCGAACCCGTGTCCGTTGTGTGTGCAATTTCCCGTGAAATGCATGTGAAAATGATAACATTTTAATAGCATAATATGGAAGACTTGAAAAGAATTTGAAATGAAAATCTTTTTGGATTTCTTTTTTTTTTATAACTAATAAAATTTAAAAATTCGGAAATAAGAGGACGAGTCCGACAAGATCACAAATATTTTAGACAAAGTGAACACATCCCAAAAGGTACACACGACCAACAAGACTCAAGAACCCAAACATAAAAAAAATAAAATAAATCTTCATGAAAGGATATCAGATAATGCATTTCGAGCAACCATCCAGAGAAACAAAGACTTGGCTAGATTGTCAATATGTTTGTCCATTTAAACCCATGCCTTGTTCTTTCAACAGACAATCTGTGATGGTCTTATCATGTTTTAGGTTCGATTTGAAGAAAACTCTTGCAACTCGGTCCCCACAGACATCTTGGTAAAGAAACTTGTCCTATCATCAGGGTTTATAGAGCAACATGATTGACTTTGCTTGAATTTCATGAATCAAATTTTGAATATTGATCAATTTATGAGCCTCTTTTGACATTCTGCATTTTTGCATTTTTGGGAGTGAAGCTTGTCAACAATGATTCTCTTGAACACATTGCGACTTATTATTTAGGAAACTCAAATGATTAGAGCTCCAGGTCTATACCGACGTATAACAGAGGAGATAAACATTTGAGCATGCTCAGTGAATCTTCAGGTCTATACCGACGTATAACAGAGAAGATCCACCAACTCCAGGTCAATACTTCCGTATAGCAGAGGAGTTAAGCACTTTGACTCAATACATTCTGAGGAATTAACAAGTAACTCACTCAGAGGCTTTTCTGAAGAGCAACACTAGCAGCTTTTTATTTTGTTTTGCTAACTAGAAACTCAATTCAGGGCTAGGGTGTGGGTGATTTGGGATGTTTTGGGAAAATCAAAGCAAAGATTTGACACTCTCAACCCATTTCTGACAAGGACTTGTAACTTTGTGCAGGCCGAACATGTCAAGGAGATAATCCTTATTGCCGAGTTCTTGAACTTAGTTGGATCACAGAATTGCTGTCTAATTGTATTCGGGCTGAGCCTATTGACACATCATAACACAAATCAACGTCCTCCTTTAGGTGCTTTCCACACAAACCTGAAACCTTCAAAAGACACAAAATATTTACACAGACTTTTGAGCAATGATATTCAGTACATTCATTTGAGATATTACTCCCCCAAAATTTCTATTTCAGCACAAAATTGAAATTTTTAAAGACACAAGAGCGACCTCAAAACTTGATCAAAAATACAAGTAAAAATGTTAGGCTCCCCCATTTTTTTTTGTGGTTTTTGTTTTTTTTTTTTTTTGTTTTTTTTTTTGTGGTTTTTTGTTTTTTTTTTATTTTTTAATCTTTTTTTTTGTTTTTTTTTAAACTATCTATAATATATAAAATAGAAATTACTAAAGAAACGCCTTCCATATTACTCTATCAAAAGATTATAAATGAGATATCAAGAAAAATGTTGTGGCTGTGAAAATATATATGTGAAAATCAGAGAAAAATCCAGACTGTGGATAAGATACCAGAACCGTAACCTGTTTGTTCCGCCTCGAATTTAAATGAGGAACATTCTCTGCCAGTAAACCGGATTACTAACAGTCCTCCTGAAATGTTCCTGCACTCATTAACAGATTAGTTAGAAAGGGGAACCCAGGCCATCGTAGTCCTGGGCGTTCCATTTTCATCAGTGTAAGACACATGTTTAAACACACAATGAGTTTTTGTATCACTTATCTTTTCCTCTTTCTTTTTAATTTGCCAAATTTGTTTAGGTTCAAACATTTTCGATTTGAAAGAATTAAATTTGGAAATCATTTTCTGTTTAAGCCCCGAGGAGAAAGAATTTTGTTTTGGTGATGTTGTCACATTCATCTTTGAATCATGTGAAACCGGCTTCACATGAGACGGTAGGGATGGAATGTTTGTCATCCGACCTTTCAAAGATGTATGATTCTTACCTTGAAATTCAAATAAACAAACTTGTTTACCTTTACCAAGTGGAGGATTCTTTCTAGACACTGATCCGGAGAAGCAAACCTGATTGCCTTTACCGTACGAAATATGTCCTTTTGGGCATTTCTTGAGCACATGATCACCCTTTCCACACTTAAAGCAAGCCTTGAATGGCTTTTGATGCTTGACTGGCCCGTGTGGAGTAGCTGGGGGTGGGGCTTTCTTTGAGCTTGATGCAACTTGTTGAGAGACTTGTGGCTTCTTATGTTGAGCAGTGAAAGATGAACAGATTTGTGGCTTCTTTTGCTGAGTTGTGGGTTGTTGGATGGGAGATGAGATCTTCACTTGCTTGTTCTCAAGTCTTTTACAAACTTGAGATATGATGGACAGAGGTGAAGTCTTCTTCTTTTGAGCTCTGGATGGAAGATTGACTTGTCTTGCAGCTGGAAATGAGATCCTAATTTGACTTGATTCAGGTTTTGGAAACATTTTAGATTTGACGGTTGCAGATGACATCTTGATCTTTGAATCTCCGAGACTCTCCTTTGTCTTTGATTCATCATCTGAACTTGTCCAGTCTTCAATAAGTACCTCTGCTTCCAACGGATCTTGATTGATGGGAATTGAGTGTGTTGATGTAGTTGCAGCTTGATGATTAAGTGATTCCTGAATTATCTCTTCCTTCTCACTCTTGACAGGCTCAAACATAGGAATTTCACCTGCTTTAAACTTATCAAAGAAGTTAGAAGTAACAACCGTTACAGGATTAGAAACAACAGGAACCGAGCAATCATTAGCTTGACTATCAGTACCCGTTTTACTATATCCCATACCAGTCGAAGAATCATAATCATCTCGCACCTCCTTCAGATTAACTCCCTCTAAACATGCATGCAAACTGTTAGATTCTTGCTCAAACAAATCATTTTTAGGATGAGGTTTTGGTGTAGGTGAATAACACAAAGTGAATGGAGGTGGAAAAACCGTCTGAGCATCTGTGTCATACCCAACCCCATCTTTTACCCTAGCCCCCCTTTGTTTTGAAGCAAGTTCATTCATTTTCATACTAGCAACAGACCACTTGTCAAGTTTGGTTTGAAGTTTTGTGGATTCAAACTGTGCTAATATGAGTCTTTCACTTAAAAGATTTATTTCGATGTTTCTTTCATAAAGATTTCTTTTCAAAAGATCAATTTCAGCCAAAGCTTCATTGAGTTTTATTGAAAAAGAAACTTCATTCTTTTTAAGTTCTGTATTTATGGTGGTTAATTCAGCTTGATTTGTTAACAAAAGTCTATTAGCTTTATACATACCAAACAGCCGAACTCTGCATGCAGATGAACACATGTCTTGAACTGTCTCATAAGAAAGTCCCATAATGATTTTTTCAACAGCAAGGGCTTTATCGCAGTTGCATACCCTTGTGTTTCTGTTGCGTTCCTCTTCCTTTGCCTTCAACATCTCTTCATTCTCAGCTCTCTTCTTTTCTTCATCATCTTTCAAACTTTCTTCACATTCCTCTTCACATTTACTCTTCATTTTTTGAACATCCACAATCTTTGTCATTAAAGCATAATTGATTTGACTCTGAACCTCTCCAATCTCAATCTTATCATCATTACACACATTTCTCCCAGTCCTCTCCATAAACCGACGTGCTCTTACAGTTAATGATTTTATTTGTCATTTTAAATCCTCTTCTTCCATATCATCATCATAACTAACCTGCAACTTATTTTCTTTCACAGTCTCCTTTATTTCAGCAGGCGAATCGGAATCAGTTACCATTGATTTCAATTTTTCCATCATCTTAAACGGTTTGTAATCAGATTTGCTAATCATAGATGAAATGAGAGCAACATTCGGTGTGTTGGTTTGTGGTTGGATCATTGCTTCAAAAAATTCCTTTCTTTTAATATCCAACTCAAAAGATTTCAACTTGTCGATCACATCCAACAGCTTGTAATCTGAAAACATTTTCTCTTTCTTAAGATTTTTAACATGAAAACTCCATTCCGGTGGAAGAGATTCAAAAAGCCTTTGAATTTGTTCATGATTTGTGAGTTCAGGATCATGCTTCTTCAGATTACTTGCCACCATCACAAATCGATCGAGAACCACGGGCATCCTTTCATTCTTTAAAAATGCAAAATTATCAAACCGGTTTTGTGCCATTGTGAGATCATCAGATTTAAAGGAGTTAAAAAGTTCTGCATAAGCCATTTTTGAATTAATTTTCCCAAAAATAATTTTCGCAAAAACTACGAATATTTCTCCCCCGGAAAAATTACTTTTTCGTTTCACCGAAACACCCCAAACAACTTTCAGTTCAAACAACTCGGCCCAAAGAAAAAAAATTTGAACTTACCCGGCCAATAAACAAAAATATTTTTCACTCAACTGACCAAAATTAAGACAAAAAATATTTTGGTCTCAGCTGACAGAATTTTGGCCCAAAGATTAACAATAATAATACCCGGCCAATGACATAAACATTTTTTTTAACTCAACTTAACCAAATTTAGGCCCAAAAAAAATAGCACACTAACACCCGGCCATTAGACGTCACCTTTCAAAATTTAATAATGACTTTAACGAAAACGCCCATAAAACTTTTAAATTTAGCACCCGACGATCAAAATGAACCAACTACAACACGACCCAAAAATTTAAAACGCTATTACTTGACAATCTTGTTGAATTATAGCCCAATTAAAGTTATTAAATCTCAACCAATAGACTCAAGCGCCCAATTCAATAAAAACTCCAAACCATAACTCTAATTTTTCGGTCCACACCTAAAATGAAAGCCCACAACCTAAATAAACCCTAACCTTAAAATCTAAAATTCTGCCCACCCATTTATCAAAAACCCATTCACTTGAAACTAATAAACCGTAAACCTAATAATTTTTTTTAAGTCAGCCGTTACACTCTCACTTTCTCACTTTAACAACATCCACACACACTCAATAACTTCACAACATCAACTGCTTCTCTCTCTCTCATGGTTCTCTTTCTTGCTCATTTGTTGAACACACACAAAAGAAACATTCAAAATCTTTAATCTTCTTCTTTTTTCATCAAACGAACAACAACAACAATCTGCTTCCAAATCATAACATTTCTGTTCTCTCTCTCGTCCACGGACTCAAACACACGCACACAAATAAAATTGCTCGATCTCTCTTAGCTTCTTTCTTGATTCTGTCGAGCAAAAGAGATAGAACAACATCACAATCTGTTGCGGCTTTTGTTTGATATCAAGAACATATCAACAACAATACATGGATCTGCTTCTCTCTTTCTAGTTTATCATACACACACGAACATAGCATCACAACAACATTAGCACAGCAACGACACGCAACATCAACTTCTTTCTTCTTCGTTCTTGTTGATTTTTTTTTAATATATTTCGATGTTGATGAAGTCCTTAGATCTGTAAAGATCAGTGAAGAATTGAGATCTGAGATGATGGTGTTGTCGAATCTGTGTTGAATCACGTTGGTTAGGGTTTGAAAGGTTTAGATTTGTTGAATCTTGATGATTACGGTTTTGGTTTGGTTAATGGTTTGGTTAATGGTTTGGTTTATGGTTATGGTTGTAGGTCAACAGATCTGTGTGTGAGTTTTTTTTTTAAATTAAATCACAGATCTAAAATGGTTTGAAAACAGGTTTGCGAAAGGATGATGGTAGTGTATAGTTTGAAATGGTAGTGTTTTGTGTTTTGGTTTGAAAGGATTTGTTTGAAATGGTTTTGATTTTGGGTTTAAAATGGTTTGAAAACGTGTTTGGATTATGGTTATGGGTCGGGTTAAGTAGATCTGGTAGATGTTTATGGTTGTGTTTGATTTGGTTGGTTTTGTTTTGAATTTTGCACAGATCTATAATAATGTCGCATGGATCTGGTCTCGATGAATGATTTTGGGTTTGTTTGGTTGATTGTTGGTGCAGGAATGATGTCAAGAAGGTAGTGTCGCATAGATCTGATCTAGTGTCGCAAATACGCGAAGCTGTACTTTCGACACTATGTCGAAGCAGTACTGTCGCATGGGATTTTGAACTTTCGTTCAGTATGTGGTCTAGTGTCGCAAAATGAAGATTTCAAGCCCCATGAACACCAAGAAAACACACACAACTGTGTGTAAGAGAAAATCTCGTATCTAAGAGTTTTCTTTTGATTTCTTGTAAAATTTGTTGTGGAGATGACGATTTTGATGGTAACAAGAGTAGATCTACAACAGATTGTTATAGATCTGAAAATTTTTTGATGATTTAAGCTTTCAGATCTGGTTTCTCTCTCTAGAAACACACCAGATCTGTTTTCTCTCTCTAAATCTTCTACTCATTCTTCAAAAACAGTAACAAATCTTCAAAACATGACTCAAATTGGATCTCTCTTTGGCTCTGATACCATTTGTTGGTCCCAATATCAGATTTGAATAAGTAGTTTGTGAAGAATTTGGATCAAAATGACATAAAATGGATAAAATATGATGAACAATGAAGAACACTCAATAAAACCTCACTTTGATCTCTTTGATTTGCATCAGATTTACAATAAGTGATAAGGCCCCCAAATCTAGCTCATACAAGCTTTTTAAAACCCTAATTGCCATTTACTATTTATAGCCTAATGACACTTTGGACTAATGACAATTAGGACCCTAAACTTAGACTAAAACATGACAAATAGAAATAATACAAATAAAACTCATAAAAGACTAAAATTAATTAAATATATTTTGTTGACACAAAATATATTTATTAACTATTAAACCCGTAATCTTTTACGTCTTCAACGTCTTGTCTCTAATCTTCGTCCCGAACGCGTCGTCTTGACTTTTGCGTTGACTTTGACCGTTGACATTCACTTTTGTTGACTTTGACAGTGTTGATAATATTAGACTAAATTTCAGGTCCAACAACTGTCGATCATTAACTTTCATCCATTAATTTGCATCAAATTGCTTAAAAACAACTAAATCAACTGAAAATTTCAAGTGACTGTCGAACCGCCATTGATGAACCTTTGAATGTTCTTAAGTGTTAACATCAAACTGATGAATTATCTGTTTTTGAGGGACAAATCGATGTTAAAACCAGACTAAAACATGTTATTCAAGTTCATTTTACAAAATTTCAGATTTGAGTTTTAAGTGTTTAAACTGTTAAGTGTAAAAATATTGTATGATCTTTGATTCTCAAAAGTTTGTTTAACAAAATGATGAATATCAGTTTGTTAGATTAACTTAGGTGATTAAATGATTATGTGAATTGTTTTACATTATAAGTTCATGTTTAAATTCTTATGCAAATTTGTTATTTATGAATGAAAAATCTAACTCATATGTCTTGTCCTTGTCAAAACAGATGGAGAACCTCAAGTTTGAGCCCAAGCACAATCTTGTTGCTTGTTTGGATGAATCTATACCTGAAACTGAAGGGTATAGAGATATGATCAGATTTATCAGAAGAACCAAATATGTCTATGCAATGGTGCAAAGCCAGTTATATATGCAAGACTCATCAAGAGTTTCTGGAGGACGGCTGAGGTTGTGACTGATGAAGCTGGTGTGATAGTGGTGAGAGGAAACATTTCCAGACAGTTGCAATTGACTGTGTCTGAAGAATCTATCAGAACTGCTTTAAGGATAGATGAAGATGAGATTGGTGCCACTGATGAGCTGACAACCGCTGAGTGCCAGGCATGTTTTATTAATATGGGTCATCCTCCCATATTCCCTAAACAGTAGTTTGTTAGAGCTAGACTGGGGAGGAAGTGGAAATTGTTATGCTATGTGATTCAACAGTGCATGTCTAGAAGGAGTGCTGGGTTTGATAACTTTCCTTCTAACATCGCATCCCCCATTGTTGCTATTGCTGAGAACAAGCCTTTCAATATGTCGAAGTGGATCATGAAAGGGTTTGTGTTCAATTTGATGAAAGGCAAGAGGTTCAAGTTTCTTATGTACCTAAGATTCTTGCAACTTATGATCAGTGTTGCTTATCCTATCATCAGAGAAGAAGGTTTTGAAGTAGGGATACTTTACACTGAAGATATGAATGATCTATCATATAGAAAGATGAGTATTGGAGGTGTTGAGAGTGTTGAAATGTTTGACTATATGAGAGATATAGCAAACAATGATGAAGATATCGAAGTGATATATACTTAAAACATGATTATTTGAATAATTCTAAATTCATATACTTAAAACATTTAATTCGCAAGTTGGCATCCTATTCTATTCTTATACTTAGTAACAATTAATATTTATTCGAATTTCCATACAATTAATGCACTCGAACTCTTATAAGTGAAATGAGTTAAATAAACAACTCTCAATTAGTCAAAACAAATTAAGAATAAATAACTTCTTAGTCTCGTCTCAATCAAAATGATCATCTTTCCGTTGATTGAATTCTCATATAATAAAGCTTCTTGCGAGATGAAACTCCCCACGGAATTGGGTAGTGTTCATCCTGTGTTTCTTGTTTCTAATTTTAAAGAAGTGTTTATCCAATGAAAATCGCATTGTGCCTCTCGGTGACATCTAAATTTATGAATCTTTGCAATTTTCTTGAACGGCCATTAGAAATGATGGACCGTAAAGTCAAACAACTCAAGCGTAATCGAATACCAATCGTTAATATACATTGGAACTCAAAACCTGAATCTAAATTTAAGACAAAATGAAAGCTAAATATTCACGTCTTTTAGCTTCACCTTCTATTTCAGTTTGAGCAAATTTTGGGACGAAATTTCTATAAGGAGGGGAGACTGTGACATCCGCCCCAAATCCGAACCCGAGTACCCGACTCGAACCGATATTATATACTTTTATTTATATTTGTATTTATTTTCTAAAAATGTAGCGTTCGTTATTATATCAGATGCTACGTTATTTCCGTTTTAAATAATCGATCGTATTTATGTCACAAAATACCCACGTGTATCAAATTAATATTATTGGTAATAATTAATCTCGAAAATATATATACATATAGTTCATAAAAGAAATTGATTGAAAACGTTGAAGAAAAACGCTTCTAACTCTAAATATAATCCTCTAACGACATCACTACAAAAAAAATGATTATTAGAGACTAAGTTATCAGGGACTGATATATCAGTCTCTAATAGATAATACTAGAGACTGAAATATTAGTTACTAATTATATTAGGGACTGTTTTTTTGTGACTTGTTTTAGTGACCGGTAGTTAGTCCCAAATGCTTTGACCCATCATTTAAGACTAAGATTCAGTAACAAAAAAAGTTTGAACTAAAAAAAAGTTTGAGATAAACTTTTTGGTAACTGAATTTCAGTCTCAAGTTAATGCCTTCATTGATAATAAATATATCATTGTAAGGGTAACTGATATTCAGTCTCTAATAAGGAGGTAACACATTAAAGAATAAGAATTAGTTTTTAATGTTCCTAATTAGTCTCTAATAGATAATACTAGAGACTGAAATATCAGTTACTAATTATATTAGGGACTGTTTTTTTGTGACTCGTTTTAGTGACCGGTAGTTAGTCCCAAATGCTTTGACCCATCATTTAAGACTAAGATTCAGTAACAAAAAAAGTTTGAACTAAAACAAAGTTTGAGATAAACTTTGTGGTAACTGAATTTCAGTCTCAAGTTAATGCCTTCATTGATAATAAATATATCATTGTAAGGGTAACTGATATTCAGTCTCTAATAAGGAGGTAACACATTAAAGACTAAGAAGCGGTTTTTAATGTTCCTAAAGCATAACGAATTAGGTACTGATGTTCAGTCGTCAATGCATTGTGTGTAAAAAATAATTAGTAACTAATTATTAGTCTCTAATTTTGACATGAATTGTATTAATTTAAGAAATGTAAGGTAGACTGAAAATCAGTCATAAATATGCTCTAGTGACTTTATTAGGAACTGATAACCAGTTTTCCAAATAGTTTTGTAAATAAATACGTAGCGATTGATATTCAGTCTCTAATAAATGAACACATGCTATACAATTTTGAGAGACTTATTTGGGAAAAAAAATCAATTCTTAATATTCCTAAAAAAGATCTAATTAGACTCCGAAGTTCGGTCTAGAATGATTTTAAAAAAGAAAACGACTAATAGCTTATTTCTAGTCGATTATTATTTGGCGTAAAGTATATGATCACTTTAAGAAATGTATCGAAGACTGAAACCATTCTTAAATTTGTTGAAGTTGACCGTATTAGAAACTGATATTTAGTTTCTACGCTAGTTTGCTGAAGAAATAAGTAAGGACTTTAATTAACTCTCCAATGATGAACACATATTTGACCTTTTTAAGAACCATGACAAAGACTAAAATAAGTCTCTAAAGTTAAAGTACTTCAAATGAAAAGAGTATAAACTCACACATGACTATTCATGAGACCTATCTCTTCTATTAATTGCTGAAAGAGGTAAACACTTTACAAGCAAATCAAGTTCAATGGTTGTTTCAAAACCTAAATGTAGTATTATAAGTCTAACATAATATAATATGTCCAAGCCAAATCAAACAAAATAGAACACAATAAATTCAAAGTTGGAAAAATTCATAAAATGTTCAATAGCATTCAAGTCAACTTGCACTATCATCATATCAACAACTTTTTAATCCAGCCCTGTACAAATCTGAAATCACATTATAGTCACGTTATTAAAATCATTATACATAAATTCGTGAAATATATAACAATCAGAACAAGTTAAACATGTTTATGTTTATGATTGCACGAGTCTTGTCTCCCCAATAAACCCATGAAAAAATAAACACTTATAGTTTTTGAGATCACAATTTACACATAATTTTGTATAGTTAGAATTAAAAATGTTTGGTTCGTTTTGACCTATTAGAATTAAAACTATATAACTTCATTAAGAAAGTTTGGGTCATTTTGACAAAAACCCTCTTTATCCCTCTTCGATCTCAAAAATGTGTTTATCCTCACCAAATCGAATGCCAAAAAAAGGCCCTATATTGCAACCAAAATAGCTACTTTGGGCAGCAAAAAAAGGCATTAAAGGCACTATATTGAATGCCAAAATTGCAGCCAAAGTACAACTGAAAAAGTAGTTTCAACAGTCATTATGTAGTAAAAAATGCAGTCAAAATTATTGCCATTAGGTAGTAAAAAATGCAGCCAAAAATAGTCAAAATGCAGCAACCATTATACACTAAAAAACTGGTTTTTGCAGCCAAGCTGCAGTCAAAACCGCAGCCGAATCAAAGTCAAAATTGCAGGAAAAAAGGACAACTGCAACAATAAAATAGTCAAAGTTGCAACAATAAAAAAGTCAAAATGGCAGTCAAGCTGTAGCAAGAAAATGTCAAAGTTGCAGCCAAACTGCAGCTATGAGTATTTTTGGGTCGTTTTTGACCCTTTAGAATTAAAACCCGACTAATATAAGCATTTTTGGGTCGTTTTGACCTATTGGAATTAAAATTAAACTAATATAACTTAAATAGGCATGTTTGGGTCTTTTGACTCATTATACCCATTATATTAAATATTTTACTAAAAAAACTATATCAAGCATGTTCGCGTGGGTCATTTTGGTCTGTTAGAATTAAAAACCACACATGTTCACGGCCTAATTTTGAAAGAATTTTCCTAATCTGCAACCGAAACTAGGATTCACTTTCATAGTTAGTTTCATCTGGTGTGCTATAAAAATTCATCATTTGGTCCTTAATGTGCTATTTTAAAACTAGAAGTCATTACAAAGTACAAACTAACCTGGAACTAGGAAGAATTGTGGCCGTCATTTGAATATGATTTATTACCCATGGGAGTTAATCTAATTATCCAAATACAAACTAGAATCTTTAGTAACACATCTGCATGAAGGAAAAATATTAGTTAGCTTCATTTAAATTTTCAAATAAGTTTCCTAGAAAATTAATATAGTTTTTATCAAGCTCAATAGTATCTTACAAAGCCATCATAATGGTAACCAGTTTTAATAAAAACATATGCCAAACTTTTGTGAATCATGCAACAAGAAATTCAACAATTTAATCACAAACATACCAAAACATAAACTCCTCATTATCATATGTACATATGAGGCATCAACAAGTGTTTCAACAACTTCTTTCATACTTAATTCCATGTTTTACTTCAAATAAGTCCTGAGTTGTAAAAGAATGTTATAGTCCAACGCATTAGAATCAAATTCTATCTTAAGTTACAAATCATTTAAAAAGCAACCTACAAAGAATAAATGCAACATACAGTTCAACCAATATATATTAAGATATAATCAGTTAAAGAATAAAGATAAGTTATCCATCATTTGCAGTACAGTGGACAATTCCCCCAAAAGAAAAATAAATTGTTACCAAGTTCGATATTATAACAATTCCATGAGCAAAGTCAACAATAATCAGAGAAGAATCCTGTTTGATCTTGTATAATAGTAAAAAATGCAGTCAAAATTGCAACCATTAGGCAGTAAAAAATGCAGGAAAAATTAGTCAAAATTAACCATTATGCACTAAAAAACTGGTTTTTTCAGCCAAAACGCAGTCAAAACCGCAGTCGAATTGGAGTCAAAATTGCCAATAAAAAGGTCAAATGCAACAATAAAATAGTCAAACTTGCAGCAATAAAAAAGTCAAAATTGCAGTCAAACTATAGCAAGAAAATGTCAAAACTGCAGCCAAACTGTAGCTTTAAGAATGATTGGGCCGTTTTGACCCGTTAGAACTAAAAATGGACTAATATAAGCATCTTTAGGTCCTTTTGACCTATTGGAATTAAAACTAAACTAATAACTACATAAATAATGTTAGCGTCGTTTTGACCCATTTGCTATATGCAGTCCCTATGCGATCCTTGAACAATATGAACAACAATGGCTACTTTTTATTGTTATTTTGACATCCATAAGAGTCCTATAACAGATCTTAATCATTTTAAATAGCAGCAACTAATATAGAGGTTCTTTTAAAAATTGTAACTAGTGCTAATATGATTTATATCAACAATTTTCACAAAACAGTAGCTAAATGCATTTTGTGAACTACCTACAACCCCAAAACAGCCCCTAACTGTGATACATATAGCTACATGGATTATTTTTGTACCCAAAACAGTCTAAGAGCAGCAACTATAAGATGTTTCGAGAAGCTGTTTGCAAGCCAAACATGCTTTCCTTTGGTTCTTATCTAATCCATATTCTTAATCATAATACCTCTATTAATGCATGTTGTTTACCTTATAAAACACGTCAAAGGGAACTCAATACAATAACATCTCTAACTGCTGAACACTTTGATGTCAAACAAGTATTGTTTTATGAGGTTGTAGCATAGTCAAACAACTATTAGTTTTATGAGAGTTGTTTGCAAGCCAAACAGGTCTTTTTTGGCTCCTATTTAAACAATTACTTCCATTGCATAACTTTTGAACATAACTTGGATGATTTTTGAATATAGAGAATTGATGAAAGTCAGATTCACAGAAATTTCAACGAAGTTAGTTGGAAATTAGAGGACACTAATTCAAGTTGACCCTCAGACTTGTTAAAAACCAAAATATGAAACTAAAATATCTAAGAAAATTCAATCAAATTAAACAAATAACGGTTAAATATTAAAGAATATAACTTGGTACCTTACCTTAAACAAAACCGATATGGATCTTTCAGGGCTTCTTTTGGTTGTAAGTTGATGAATATACTCTTTGGATCCGTGATGAATGATCTATGGCTGATTTTTGCTTAAAGTCTTCGAAGGAATCATCAGCTATATAAGAACAGGAATAAAGAAATCAAAACTTAGACAAAATACACCAGAGTTCATTTATACAAACTACAATAATACATATGCAAAGCCTCCTTTCTTGAATAAAAAAATCGCTATAGATCATTCATCCATTACAAAAAACACATAAATTATAACTACCTAGTTGCACCAAACAGCAGCTAAATTCTGTTGTTGTGAAACTCTTGGTTCTTACGACCCCAAAACAGACCCTAAATGGTAAACAACTATATGATTCATGCATTAGTATGAATAAGGCTGGCAATTATAAAATTTTAAGTAAACAACAGTACTCTTACAGTTGTAAAGAGCGAACATTACAAATCATCATCATCATCATCATCTGATTCAACATCGTCTGATTCAACACCCTCAATCTCATTATTGGACTTATCAGTGTTTGAATCATCCAGACTTGACTCCGAACCAAAGTCTTCCACATTGTGATCAAAATCATCTATCTCGTCATCAATAAAATCATCGAAGGTGCCATTGGAACCTTGAACATCAACATTTTCAACAATCTCTTCTGCGGTATCTTCACGACGAAGGTTGACATCTAATAACAAATCTTCTGCATTGCTGTGTTCTGGAATATCCCACAAGTGCCTGTGGGCAACTATTTCAACAATTTTCCATTGTGATTTTGGTTTAAGTGGATCGTTTATATAAAATACTTGTTTAGCCTGGTTTGCAAAAATGTAAGGATCTTGCTTATAAGCACTCCGAGACGTGTTTATGCTTATAAAATGAGGTTCGAATATCACGTTTTTGCCATGACGATCAGTATCAAACCATGTGCATTTGAATAAAATAACACGAAAACCTCTTATGAACGACAATTCAATGACTTCGTCAAGACATCCATAATAATCCTCTTCCACACCATTATGAATGCCAGGGGCCGTAACTCCACAATTTTGTGTCTGCCTGTAGTCATCTCTTGACTTAACAATAAATTTTACCCCGTTCACTATGTATCCCTTGTATGACGTAACTCGATTATCAGGAAGAGAAGACAATACATACAACTCCTCATTGATTTGAGATGGATTCAATGTACATTTCTCTCGAATCTGTTCTCAAATTTTAAAGTAGTAATCATTTATTTGAGTGAAATATAATATGACATATTAAAAACGTAAAATAAAGTGTGATTGTTACCCGTTTTTCAAACCAATCAAGGAATGTAGAATGTTGAATCTCGGAAAAATCTGCTGATTCGGGATGTTGACTTCGTAAAAGCTGCAAGTGTTCTCTGCCACATGTAGATAAAAAAAAATTTATTAACATGTGGCACTTAATACTATTTCACAACAATATAACAAAAGACTTACTCTAAGTACGGTTGAATCTCTTCACAGTTGTTGATGATAAACCATATTGCTTTCTTCATAAGAATAGTAGGAAGATTATAAAATTCTTTCTTCCCAATACCCCGGCCATTCAATCTAAAAATATCCAACGCAAAGCTTTGAGCATCACTAGAGGTTTTGTCATCGTTTTTGTAACGTTTGTCCAACTTTGATTCAACGCCTCGTAAATAGTGTGAACAAAATGTGATAGCTTCTTCAACAACATAGCCTTCTGCTATTGACCCTTCGGGTTTAGCTTTGTTTCTAACATATTTCTTTAAATGGCCAAGGTATCTTTCAATCGGATACATCCACCTTGATTGCACAGGGCCTCCCAAAATTGCCTCTTGGGGAAGATGCACACACAAGTGCACCATAATTGTAAAGAATGATGGGGGAAATATCCGTTCAAACTTGCATAAAATCTTAACTATCTCCTCTTGTAACACTTTCAACTCCCTCGTATATAATGTGACCTCTGTAAGTTTCTTGAAAAACTGAGACAACCCGACTAACACATCACGTATTTGTTTTGTCATAAACGGGCGAATTGCAATAGGAATTATGCGTTGCATTAAGATGTGGCAATCATGTGATTTAAGCCCATATACCTTTCCTTGCTCAACAATAACATTTTTAGCTAAATTTCCGGCATACCCTTCTGGAAAACGTACAGACTTAAGTAAATTGCAAAATTGCTTTCTCTCCTCGCGAGTTAAAACATAAGAAGCATGTGGTTTAACCCAACGATCATTCTTCCGGACTAAGTGAAGCTCTTTACGTATGTTCATATCTTCCAAATCTAGTCGAGCTTTGTCAGTGTCTTTTGTCTTTCCTTCTAAGTTTAACAGGGTTCCCAACACGTTCTCACACACATTCTTTTCAACATGCATCACGTCAATGTTGTGACGAATTAACAACTTAGGCCAATATGGGAGTTCAAAGAAGATGCTTTTCTTTGACCAATTTAAATCGTGTGGGTCCCGTTTTCTTTTTCTTCCACCATGAGACTGATGTTTTCCATGATGATGTAATGTGAGATGTTCCAACTGACGTAAGCAATCATCTCCATTGATTGGTTTAGGTGCAGGCCTAGTCTCTCTCTTTCCATTAAAATCCGGTGATTTCCTCCATGGGTGATCGATTGGGAGAAATCGCCTGTGACCTACATATGCTATTTTATCTCGTATACGTACACTACTAGAATCTTCATTGCATATAGGGCATGCCTTGTACCCGCTTGTGCTCCATCCAGACATGTAACCATACGCGGGAAAATCATTGATTGTCCATAGAAGTGCAGCACGCATGTTGAATCTTTGTTTTGATTCACAATCATATGTTTCAACACCCTCATCCCATAGAAGTTTCAACTCATCAATTAGTGGACGTAAAAACACATCAATATCCTTTCCTGGTGAATCTCTTCCAGGAATCAGCAATGTCAACATAAATGAAGCATCGACCATAGACTTCCAAGGAGGCATATTGTATGGTATGAGCACAACAGGCCACAAACTATAGGATAGACTCATTGCCCCGAAAGGATTGAATCCATCACTGGCTAGACCTAGACGGACATTTCTAGGATCTTTTGCAAAATCAGGGAACACTTTATCGAAGTGTTTCCAAGCCTTTCCATCTACTGGATGCCTAAGAACCCCATCCTCTTTGGTTTTATGTCGATCATGCCACAACATTTCCTTAGCTGTGTGTCTTGAGGCATATAAGCGCTTAAGTCTACTTGTGATGGGGAAGTAACGCAAGACTTTTACCGGTCTCTTCTTCCCGTTACTATTTTCTTCATAACGACTAGTACTACATACCGGGCAGTTTTTTAATTTTGCATTCTCTTTCCAAAATAATGCACAGTCATATTTACACGCATGGATGGATTCATATCCAAGTCCAAGAGTACGTAAATACTTTTTTGCCTCATAATGATTCTTCGGCAAGTTTGCATCCTTGAAAGCTCTACTAAATAAATTCAAAATCATGTCCATTGACACATTTGTCATTTTACATGTTACCTTAACATTCATCAACTCCAGCAAAAAGCCTAGTACAGAAAACTCATCACACCCTGGATATAAAGGCTTCTCCATATCGACAAATAATTTCTCGACATTTGGCTTATTACGTAGATTAGCTCTTTCCTTACAGTTTTCAGCTTCAGTTTCATCGCCCGCAGGAGCATCGTCCCTAAAGTTTTCAGCTTCGGTTTGGCCGCCCGTAGGAAAAGCATCATCAAGTAACTCAGCGACACTCCCATTTGATTCGTTTTCACTTTCTACACTCTCACTACTAGTTCCTTCTGTTTCATAACCCGGTAGATGTTCACCATGATATGTCCATACATTGTACGATGTATCAAAACCATTATGTATGATATGAGTACCGACATCGCTGGGAATATGTTTTCTTGCGTTGACACACTTTTTACATGGACAATGTATCCGACCTTCATCATCAGCGTATCTTTCACCCCTTTCTGCAAAAGCTAACGCCCCTTTAATGTACTTCTGATCAATCTTATTCGTGATTTTAGTCCAGCTCTTATCCAAAGTCATTGCGAAATCCTGATTAACAAGAAACATACTTAATGATTTTAGGTATATACACTTATGAATTGCTAGTTATACAAATCTGAATTAATTAAAACACATTAACAAACTACATAAAGGCTACTTTAAAATTACCATTATCGGCTTTTTCAATTCACAAAAATCGCCAATATAAACCTTAGTTAACAATAGTGACTTGGTTTAAAGACTGTTACTAATGTATGAGTATAAAGTACTGCAGGTGTTGAATACATATACTAACTTCACAAGTATTTTATTCATCTTAAACAAGAAACATAATTTATAGAGATAATCTTATGCATTTGATAATTATGTGTTGTATTTTTGGTACCAGATCTCTCCAATGTTTTTGGAGCTATGCACTACTTCTCAAATGGAATCAAAAGTTTCTATATCACATTTACACTCAATTGTTTTCTTTATTGATAGTTATATTGAAGATTTAGTACACAAATTGGGTTTGGAGTGGTGATCGAAGAAGCTACAGAGGAGTAATAATCAATAAGGTATATATGGTAATTTGAACTCATATTCATAGTTAGTAGGATTGTCCAACATGATTAGGTTATAAAAATAAAGAATCACGTACCAAAATTGACGATTAGCGGTGGGTGTTGGTCCGAGTAAAGTCAGCACCCAGCGGCGGCTTCAGATGGAGCAACGGCCGGCTGAATGATTTTTTGAGGATGTACAACCAAGTGTTTTAATAGTTTTTATATTTTCAATTAACTAGGTATACATGGTTATAAAAAATTATTTAACAACTAACGACATAATTGGCTATGGAGTAATTGGTATTTAGTTATCGTAGTGAATTGGAACATACGGGTTCGAATCCAATGCAGTTAACATTTTCTAAAATTTTTATTTTTAACAAAAAGGGTTCTACTATATGCGCAGGGGTGAGCAGAAAACCGAATTAACCGAATCGAAACCGAACCGAACAAAAAAACAAGAAAAACCGAACCGAAAAAACCCGAAACCGATAATGTCGATTCGGTGGCAGTTATACAAGTGAGAATACCCGAACCGAACCGATACTTTTTATATAAGTTATGTTTAATTTTTTTTTATCATAAGTATTAACATATGTATGTTTTGTTGGTTTTAAGTTAAAGATTGACATACATAAAAAATCATCTTCTTTTTTTTTACAAGATAACATATTAACCAAGTGATTATGTTAAATACATTCGTGTACTTTTGTTTCATGTTGTCATCTTGTCGGTGATATTTACAAATCTTCTAAAGTTTAAGCATTAATGGGTTAATATTAGAGATGAGGGAAAAAAACCAAAACATCGAAAACCAATCGGTTTTTGTAGAGTAAAAACCGACCATTTTGGTTTCGGTGTCGGTTGAGGTTAAAAACCGAACCGAGCACACCCCTAATGCACACCCTCTTTTCTAATTATTTTTATTTGTTACACCCTTTCATAAAGTTTTGACAAAATACAATTCAAGCCTTTTTTTTACAAAATTATATACTTTTGTTTTAAATCAAGATTTAATTCTTAATAATGTTATATTAGGCATATTAGTTTTAACCGGTTTCAACTATCACCATTTAATTTTGGAGTATTGGATATTAACCGACCTAACTATTAGTTTTTGGCTGCTACCGGTCCCAACTTTTGAAATATGTGCTAGCGGTCCCAACTTTTATCATTTTGGCCACTAATGGACCCGCCGTTAAAAAAGTTAACGGTGTTAACTTTTTTTTTGAATTTCAGGTCGTTGTTTTATGGTTTTTTATCGGAACAAGAATACGAGTCTATTGATATAAAAATTACATCGAAACGGTGATCCAAACGATGAAATTTGTACATCCGGTTAAAGAACCGTTAGGTTTAAACACCCCGATAAAGCATCGTTTTGTCATTTGGAGCACCGTTTCGATGTAAATTTTATATCAATCGACTCGTATTCTTTTTACAATCAAAAACCATAAAATGTCGACCTGCAATTCAAAAAAAAAAGTTAACGCCGTTAACTTTTTTAACGGCGGGTCCATTAGTGGCCAAAATGATAAAAGTTGGGACCGCTAGCACATATTTCAAAAGTTGGGACCGGTAACGGCCAAAAACTAATAGTTAGATCCGTTAATATCCAATACTCCTTTAATTTTTAGCGGTGCTAGTCGATTCAATAGTTTGGACCGGTAGAAACAAATATACCTATAAACTATTGCATTTAGTTGGCAGGTATCGACTATGAATCTTTAGATAAACCGAAAATAACCAGAAAAAAATCGTATCCGTAAATAATAAGGTTTCAAAAACCATTTTTAATGTTTTTAACAAATAAAAAATTATATTTGTTACCCAGATTGTGAACACCAAATAACAAAATAATATAATATACTGATTTTTCAAGCTTAAAGGTTCTTTTGAGTTCTAGCTCTACTAATAAATGAGGTAAAGCTTGAGCTCGACAATGCTCAACTTGTTTGCACCCTTATTATATTTGTGTTGGGATATAATGATGAATCTACATAAATCACTCTAAATGTTAGATGACATTAAATCAAGCTCCTGAACACAAGTCCAAATGATCACACAGATCATCTACTAAATCTATGTGATATTGATCCATCTGCAAAATCTACTCGCTGAACAACTGAATTTGCTACAAGCCACTTTTCAGCAGACAATTCCATTAGCTGAAGATTTTCACAACTTTCAGCAACTACTTAAGATCTGTAGAAATTGCTCCTTTCTATTGTACTATCCATTATGATCTCATATTCATGGTATGACATGTTATGGTTGATCAATGCTTGTAGTTTGCCATTAATACTATATCTAGAATAAACTGTTAAGATTAATTCTAGAGTAGTAATAAATTAATCACACTTGTGTTCATTTATGACTTGATCAAAACAATATCATAAGGATTCTACACTTGTGATTCCACATAAAACTTGTGTTTGACATGTTCTAGTAATTTGGTTTCGATTTATTCATCAACTCGGTATTAGGCATATTATGTAAAATTCTATAGAAGTTATATTAGTCATCATATTAAATTCATAATCACATAACTATATATATAGTATATCCAGCTGTTTTATTAATAAAAATGTATGCATGATATACTATAATAATATAGTTCCATTTATTTACCTTAGGAGGAAATATTTTAACCTAGTTTATTTATTTTTGTACCCCTTTCCATCCGACAGCAAACCATACAAGAGAAATCGAGATGTCAATCCCCTCTACATCTAGGTTTCTTACCCTAGCCATGCTAGCAACGTTAACGACTTAGACTCGTTAGTCGTGTAGTAGAAAGTGATGAATTTTGCATATATGATTTAGTCATTACGGATTTCATGTGAAATAACTAAAGAAAGACGTCAAAGAAAAATATAAAAATAAAAAAAAGTTAGAAAAACCCAAAATATAAAACTTGAGCATTAAAAAAAAAATTGTTGTGATACACTAACAAATTGGCGTGATAGAAAGAAACAAACATTAAAAATAAATTGGCACAATACACATATTTCCAAATTTTTTAACCTGGCCAATAATTCCTTCTCCCTCTCGTTTCCCTCTCACTATGGCGGCAAAAGTGTTCTCCTGCAAAAACTAACCAGAGAAATCGGGATGTCTACATCCACGTTCCATGCCAATGATTCAAACCCCATCACGCTTCAGTTACTACTTAACGAAGCCCTCTGTTCCAACCCCCCTCTATGCGCTCTTGAAGACACAGTGCGAACAAGTTTGGGCGGAGACGAACACAGATTGCAGCGGATTAAGGTATCAATAGAACTCTTTTTGGATGTATTAATCACTATCTGCACATTAGATAAGTAAAAAAATAAGTGATTATGTCTAATTTGACGTTGAAGTATGATGTTCGTTCATTAGGGTTTCACTTTAATTGCTCTTTTCTCTAACGATTTTTCAGTTCTTTCATGAAATTAAGCAACTAGTTTTCTCTATTTGTGTTTTAACTGTTGGTTTACTTGCTTTTGGTTTGATGCTCGTTTCTTTGGCTTACATTTTGGTAGAGAATCACTTATACTGATTTTGTCATTCTAGTTTCTTTAATATATAAGTTTTGTCTACATACAAGCCCCAATAGTTAAATCCATACAATTACAAGAGTAGAAGTGTAGAACTAAAACAAATTTTATATAAATTAGGAATAAAGTTGGTCAGATTATATTAATCACATGATTCATAACTATAAGCACTTAGGTCTCTACATGCTTCTTGATTACTAATAATGTGGCTTGATTACACTTGCATCACTCACCACTTTAGGCCAGTTGAGATGTTTTATAATGATACTAAAAGCCAAATGATTTATATGTTTAAATGATCAATTTATAATCGTATAGTTCCAAGCTAAATGTGTATAACTAATGAACTATACATACATGCACTCAAAAGGATAATGTGATGACATCTGCTTAGTCAAAATAAGTGACTTTCATATCTTCTGGTGACATTTTTATAAAGTCAATAGCAAGAGCATGTTATTCTTATACAACTAAAAAGTTTATATATTTTTTGACAATTTAGGGAAAGTTTGGTTCACACGTTTATTTTTTAACAAAGAGTATTAATTTTGTGTAGCGCAATGTGGATATTAATGCTGGTAATGATGGTTATTCCTCTCACAAGAAAGAGAACTCAAGAACATAATTCAGCTCCACTTAGAATTCAGTCAGTTGCTAATGGAAGTTCATCCGAGATAGTACAACAACCAACACGTAAACGCAATCGTCGTTTGCCCAATGTTCAAGCTAACGGTGAATTACCATTATGTTTAAACTTTTTAATATATATAACAGGTGCGGATATAAAGTGTGCGTGTGGGTGGGTAGGGGGAGGCACCTCTTAGGCATCATCCATTTCTTCAAAGTACTAACTATTTTTTACAATATATACCAATTTATGCAACTTGGAGGAAAGGACCAAAACTATAAATGGAAGTATATCAAGTTTACTTTGGAAGTTGTATGAAAACTTTTTATGTTGAGTTTGTTATAACTTAAAAAGTATCTTCATTTATAGTGAATTGAATATTACTAATTATATTTTAAAAAAATGCAGCTGCAGTTGCACCTATTCCACAACCAGGTACCTTTTAGTTTTTTATTAAAGTTAAATTTAATGTTTTGGTGTTACATTTTTTAGAATTTTGATTAATAGTATTTATGTTAGTTGTTTGGCTGAATATGTGAGTTCCATAGTATTTTAACCTTATATTTTTTAATGCTGGTCCATATATACCCAACTGTTTGCATGACTTTTTAAGGTAAAACTGGCCTTTTTGGTGGTTAACCTTTGTTGTTATTACCTTTGATATGTCCTTGATTGTAAACCAACATGACCAAAACTATAAATGGAAGTATATCAAGTTTACTTTGGAAGTTGTATGAAAACTTTTTATCTTGAGTTTGTTATAACTTATAAAGTATCTTCATTTATAGTGAATTGAATATTACTAATTATATTTAAAAAAAATGCAGCTGCAGTCGCACCTATTCCGCAAGCACCTATTCCACAACCAGGTAACTTTTAGTTTTTGAATAAGGTTAAATTTAATGTTTTGGTGTTATATTTTTTAGAATTTTGATTAATAGTATTTATGTTAGTTGTTTGGCTGAATATGTGAGTTCCATAGTATTTTAACCTCATATTTTTAGAATTATGATTAGTAGTATTTATGTTAGTTGTTTGGCTGAATGTGTGAGTTCTATAGTATTTTAACCATATTTTTTTAAGCCCATATGTACCAAACTGTTTGCATGACTTTTTAAGGCAAAACTAGCCTTTTGGGTGGCTAACCTTTGTTGTTTTTACCTTTTATATGTCATTTATTGTAAACCAACATGCAGATGGAACCCAACCCCCGGTCAAGCCCCTTAAAAGGCGTGGTAAAAGTCTGAATGTTAAAGCTTCAGTGATTTCAGATGAGGGTTGCAAAATTAATTTAACAATGGATTCTCGTACAAAGGGTTTTGTTGGGACTTCAAGTACTCTGTTTGCCACAGAGTGTGGGATTGTAATACGTAATACATGTCCGATGAAGTATCATAAATGGGATTCCATACCCGCTGATGTCAAAGATAAGATGCATGAGAAGTTAGAGGTAAGCTGTATATAATTTTACTTTTATTTATTGAGAAGCAACTAACATGTTATATTTTCAATTGTTTTGTTGATGTACATATTCAACACAGACAAGATTTAATTTGTTGCGATCAGATAGAGTTTTCATGGCGTATGTGAATGATAAACTACAATGCCATTGGAAGCGCTTCCGATGTCGGTTGCATACGCATTGGAAGAATAAGGAAGGGGAAACCAACCCAGGGCTGGCAAGATCAAAAATGAGTTCTAGTTGTCGAAGTCTAGCAGATTGGGACCACTTATGTGATTATTGGGAGTTGGAATCAACTATGGTAAGTTTCTCATGCTTGAAACCAGTTTAATTTTTTATTTTGCTAAGTTAGAACAAATTGTAATGTTTTTTTCAATTTTGTTTCTACAAAAAAAACTTTGAATCTCTTCCTTTCTGCCTTTTCACATTAACATTCGGTTTTTTGTCTGGGAATCGTGCAAACCTACCGGACCGAACCATCCATAACCAGTTTAAGAGTACAAGGTTACAACCTGGTTCTACATATTTGGGTCATTTGGTTCGGCCTGGGATTGTACCCAGGGAAACAGTGTCTTTTTAAAATTGTTTTACCAAATATTAATGGTTTTTTATCAATATAAAATCACATTCTCATTTTTGCAGCCACATATATAATCCATATTTAACATTGAAATATTAAACACAACTTCTAAAATTTTCAAAAACGAATATAAGAACACTTTAAACCTTAGTGGATCTCTTTAATAGAAAGATAACAAGCAATCCACATACGGCATATGAAGATAATTGCTTTGCAATAAAACACTATTTTATACCAGGGTTTAATAGCGGAACCGATTCAGCATAATTTCAAGAATCGAAACCTATAATGTGACTACATAAAACAGTTTTAACATGTGTGCTGGTTTTATAGAATTATAGTCGTAAAATGGCAATTAATCGTGGAAAACAAGTTATTGCAAGCAGAGGTGGTTCTCGGTCAATCGCCAATCATGTATTCCAAATGGTAAGTTTTATAGATTTGTATTTTTAAAGGTTTTTTTTGTCTTAAGTATAAAAAAAATTGAATTATGATGTTGTAGAAATTATCATATGTGATGCGCCTGATTGTTTGCAATAGTGTATTTGGCACATACAAGTGTGATGCTTGATTTTAATAATGATGATTAGTATTACATGTCATCCTTGATATTCGATAGATGTGCAATAGGATACAAGTATTCAACTATCTTCAATAGTGTTTGAGATTTTGTGCGGTAAATGTGTAATAAGATACCGAACCATCATCTTGTGTGATTAGTTATGCCAACCTTAGTTTATTTGTATTATATGGGTATTTTAATATGTTTGGCAATTTGGCATTTCCTTCCAGCCTTAGAATTGTCTCTTTTTTGTTTTGATTTTGTTATGGTTCATATTACATCTAAGGGTTTAATTGTTTCAAATATGACATGTGAACCTAACCTTTTTTAGGCCTTGTATATATCTTTACATATAGACTCAAACAAGATATTGTTTCTGTTGTAGATCAATTACAAATATATTGAATAAAAACATAAGTATTTGCAACACATTAGTGTTTTCATGAATATGCTAAAAACATAATTGTTAGAATTGGTGTTTTGAACTCATTTTCAGTTTCTCACAATGCTTTAGAATGATATATTGTTTAATAGAAATGCAGCCTTTGTTTCATGTAGATACTTTAATCAAATTTTATTTATGTATTTTTAATATGTTTAATATTTATTCTTACAGACAGATCGTGAGACTCAAATGTTGCCTAGCCCCTTAGAAGTGTATCACAAGCTGCATTTCAATGCTAAAAAACAAGAATGGCAAAATGATGACGCACGCATTCAATATGTAAGTTACCGAGTTTCATTTTTAAACTAATGCTTTCATAATCGGACCGAGCATCAAACTAGTAATCTTACAGCTTGACTAGTCAAGACCGGTCGCATCGTATATAAAAACCAGATGACATCATCATTATTAAGTTAAAACTTAAAAAAATTTATATTTTTTTAAAAGAAAATATAGTATAGTTTAATTATAATTTTATCAAAAACTAATGTAATGATGTTTGTAATTTGTTTCTTCGTGTATCATTTAACCGTAGATGATTTGGTATATAAGTGTTATGCGTTTTTGTTTTTCAACACTTATTTTTTTGACCTTTAATTTTCTTAGGATAATATTATTCGTCATAAAGAGGAGGCGGTGGCAAAGTTAGTTTCAGAAGGTACTACTATAACTACTACCATGCACCATGAGCTAGAAAACGATGCCATTCAAAGTGTGTGTGCAAAGGAGAAAACAATAAAATCTGCGTGGAAGGTAGGCGTTGGACCGGTCCTCAGAAAAAAAGATTTTTGGATGACATCGGAAGCTGAATCGTCTCGACCACCTTCTAACGAGAACGAAACTCTTCGAAATAAGGTTGCTTCGCTTGAAAAAAAATCGGAGGAGTATGAAAAAAAAGAGGAAAGGTATGAAAAACTCTTAATGTTTATGAGCTCAAAGTTTCCAGATTTTGAGAGTGTTATATCTGAACCTGTGAGCAGTGGAGAAGTTGGTATGGATGAGCAACTCTATGAGGATAACCGTAGCATTGACAGTTTGATCTAGAACGTTAGCTAAAACTTTTTTATGGCGTTTGATTGTTCTCTTTTAAATTTTGAATTAGTTACTTGGAATTTGTTATGTTTATGTTTGATTGTTTGAAGCTTTGGAACTAATGTATTTTAATATTTCTTGGACTTAATTATGTGTATGTTTGATCGTTTATGGTTTAAAGGTTTGGAACTAACATTTTATGATATTATTGATTATATTTATTAGGGATGAAATGATATTGCAATGGGGACTAAAAAAATTCTATAATGCTGCCGATTATTAGTACTTAAAAAACACATTTGCGACTAAATAAATTGACTTCTAAGATTATTTTTCAGTCTCTAGTGTAATTATTTAATTATTAAAGATTGAAATGTTAGTTATCATAGACTAATATTTAGTCTCTACAATAATATTTTCAGGACAAAATAATTTCTTAAAATACTTTTTTAGTCACTAAAAAACATATCTGAGACTAAATAACGTAACATATAAGACTATTTTTTAGTTTCAAAATGATATATACTAAAGACTGAAATTGTTTGTTATTAGGGAGTAGTCTTTAGTCTCTACAATGTCTTATTAAGGACTGAATTGTCATGTAACCCAAATTTGATTAAACGTATTTGGGACTGAATAGACAAGGTTTAAGTACTAGTTTTCAGTCTAAAAAATACTAGTATCAAAGACTGATTTTCAGTTACTGAAAAAAAGTATTTGAGACTGAAAT
This sequence comes from Tagetes erecta, assembly GCA_030867185.1. NCBI lineage: Eukaryota > Viridiplantae > Streptophyta > Magnoliopsida > Asterales > Asteraceae > Tagetes > Tagetes erecta. Next base: position 1,975,859 of record CM061486.1, on the reverse strand, counting down.
GACATGGTACCAGAGAATAAACTAAGGACTGACATTCCGTGTATGAGAGACTGGATATTAGTAGTTGTTGGTGGCATACATTTGAGACTGAATTTTAGTTACTAACTCGAGTATCTAGGACTAAGCTTTTAAGACTGACTCGGGACTGACCATATCAGTCCCTAACAAACATTCGAGACTGATTTAGGCCTATTAGAGACTGATTTTTCAGTCTCAAAAGCCCTACTTTTAGGTAGTGCATAAACGAGCTAAAAATATAAAAAACGTTACTTATATAAATGTTATGTTTCGACTTAGTTAAGTTATTTAGTTAGTACAATGTATAATCTAACTTTGGGCTAAAACTGTCAAATTTCAAACTTTAATTTAAAAGTTTATAACTTAAATAACAATCTAAAGGGTCTTGAGGGGCCATAAGCGTAAATTACTAAAACCCAGCCCCACCCCCCTTGCGAGCCCCGTGTTTCCGACAACAACTCCGGCAGTCGCTCCGGCCAGCAAATGTCAACTCCGGCGAGCTATATTTCACGAATTTTTACCAATTTTAACGAAATCAAACCTTTCCAAAACATATACAAGTCCGAATCGAACCCCTAATCAACCTAAAAACGTGTTTCTAAACCGTTTAGTACAAAATCTATTTTGGGTTTTGATTCAAAATCTCATTACCAAGTTTAAACCCGTAAATCGACGATTTATTTAGCCTATATCATTCCTAAACGCTCGACTATCAATTCCTTAACACCAAAAACTTCCAATTCTCTCTACAACTAACCCAACCGTCGACCAATAACCGTAACTCCGGCGACTTCATCGTTCTTCATTTTCCGGTCACCAATTCAGGTACTTTATGGGTTATTTTGATTCCTCTTAATCATCTACACCGGCTCAACTCATCAATTTTGTCTGATTTCATTCCAGATTCGCGTAAACCCACCCAGAACAGTCGTGTTCTGACTTATATCCAATCTGTATCAAATCGATCGTTATCAAGTAAGTGTAATACATCCAAATGATCGTGATTCATTGTGGATTAAAAACCCTAAGATCAATCTGTCATTGATTAACTGCTTGGATTGAATTGGTCGATTCTTTGTTCTAGGGCTTGGATGAATATGGGTGTTCTTTGCAAATACACGATAAACTAAATTAAAAGCAGAATAATATAACAAAAGAAAATCTGGTGCAGTGGTTGAGGTGCTTGTTTGGGCGCGTGAGGACTCGGGTTCGAAACCCCTTGCCTTCAAACTGTTTAATTTTAATTTTTAAGTTGTTTTGTATATTAGTTAATATTAAATTTTAATTACAAACAAACTAACAAATGATATCTTTTATAATAAATACATTTTAATGTTTATAAAACTTATAAATTCTATATTCAAATAACAATATGTTTTTATAAGTATTTGATTTATACAAATATTTGAAGTTAAATATAAAATGCTTATGAGATATATATATTTATCCAAATACGAAAATACGACTACGTTTCGTATCAAAAATCACAATTTGTAATTCAACCCTAATTCCTAAATTTTAATTCAAAACCCTAAATTCCAAATCTCAAATCCAAAACCCTAGATCTCGGATTTGTGATTCTTGTTTCTATTGTTCGTTTCTAAGTTAGGGTTTTTTTTCCCATTTAATTAGGCGGTACCAATATTTGGGAGACTCTCAGTTCGTTATAGCAATGTTTCTTTTCCGGTTATCCTTGCTTGTTAAGGTGAGTAAACTCACTTTCCCCTTTTTCCGTTTTACTTTTTGGGGCTGAAACATGTGTTTATTACGATGCTATGGTTTCTTTTTGTTTCTTGTTTCTTTTTCAAAATGAGATCATATAATATGTTAATCTAGTTTGGCCGCTCGATGCAACTTTATGTGTTAGGAATAGAAATTGTATTATTTGTAATTTCCACCGGTACGATATTAGCGCTAATGGCTTGACAAGCCCACCTACACTAATGGCCTGATAGGTGATTAGACCCGGCGATTCTTTTGTTGATTCTATAGGTTAGATTGTAGTTGTTGATTCTTTTGTTGATTCTTTTGTTGATTCTTTTGTTGATTCTAAACGAGATGGTTGTTACTAAGTTGCTATGTCCCTTGAGATGCTAAAAATATTTATTGATAACTTATACACGAGATGGTTCAATGACGGATACTTGTCGGTTCAATAAATGTTATCAATAAATGTAACACGGTTGATTCTATGTTGATTCTATGGTCATGGTTGAATGATATAATTATATTGCTAAACACATAAACTTGCGTGACATATTCATATTGATCTCGGATTTCATATTATATATTATCAATTGTGTTTTTACTCACTAGCTAATTCTTTAGCTAACTTATTTTACACATGTTTCAGGTGGCGTTTGAATCGTTTATGCTTTACAAGACACGTAGGATTGCTTTTGGACCTAGATTAAAAGTTACTTAAATAGCCTTAATTATTGGTTTTTGCTTTCGTATTTAAGACTATTTACTTTTCCTTGTCATGACATTGAGGCTTAATTAAATATTAAAATATGCTTTTAGTGTGCCATGTGCTTTGTACTAATGATATCCAATTCACTTGACAACCCGGTGTTTTCCGCCACCGGGCGGGGTGTCACATGAGGAAGCAGGAAAAGGAGATGAAGAAATGAATGTTGAAGATGTTGAAACTGTTGAGACTTAAACTATTGAGGTTATAGAACCAGCTGTGATTGATGAACCTGTTGAGGTTATGAAAGCAGTTGAAGATGTTAGTGTTAATGCTCCTAGGGACATCACAGTTCATTACTCCAGATCTCGAAGATCTAAAACTGTGGATGAACCTATGATTGTTGAGGAGCCGGATATTATTGAAGAAGCGTATGTGCCTGAACAGATTGATGTAGTTTAAATTGCACAAGAAGTTGCAGCTGAAGTGGAAACTGTGGCACAGACAGTTGATGATACTGATGATTGCATGATTGTTTCTGATCCAGTAGAAGTTGCCACATCCTCCAAAGCAGCTGAACATGTTGAACAACTAAAGGAGTCTTCACCTAAAGTTGGTTCAAGTGTTAATCTTAATGAGGAAGAAGATAAAGTGTTTCACTTGGAAAGGATGGTAGCCAAACTCTTAGATACAAATGCGCAGTTGAAATCATCTAATGAAAGGAAGAAGAGGTTAGAAGAGTTTTGGGCTACTCATCAGAAGAATTTAGAAACTTTTAAAGCATTAGATGAGGATTATGAAAAGCTGAAAGGTGATCATGAGAAGTTAAAGGCTGATTTTGAAGAATCGCAAGCAGAATGCAACACTTTACGTGCTGAGAAGGAAGTGTTGGAAAAATGGATAAAAGAAGAGGAGTCTGTCATATCAGAATCAGACAAAGGTTTTGTTATTGAAGAGAGTGTTGGAGTGTCTGAGACTCCTAGGGACGTTGCAGTCTATCAAATTAGATCACAACGATCTAAGACTGTGACAGAACCAATTGTAGAATCTGTCCCTATTCCCGATGAAGCTGCTGATCCTGTCAATCTTGACAAAGCTGAGGGAAAACGCAAACTGGATGATGTGCCTGAGATTATTGGAGAAGAGGTAAGTGTGAAGAAAGCCAGAACTGAAGAAACAGTTCAGATTGAGCCGATTCAATCTGAGTCTGTAATGGCAGCTGAAGTGCCTGAAGTGGTCAAAGTGGCTGAGAATGTGAAAGAAGTTGAAAAAGAAGCATTTCAGTTTGAGCCGGTTCAAACTGAAACTGCACCGATGATTGAGGCACTTGATGATTTAGATGATATAGACTTTACTGATTCTGAAACTGAGGCTAATCCTGACGATGAAATACCTGTTGATCTTCCTGAACGATTTGCATATTTAGAGAATATGAAGTATAATCCAGTTTATCTGAATGGACTTACAGTTAGTCAGATAAATGAGGAATATGAGAAGTGTATGAATGCTCAAGAAAAGGTGACGGCTGATGAGAAAGAGTTTGTTATAGAAATGGGTGAATGGACGCCTCTACAAGAAAGCTTAAATATTGATGATCTTCCTCCGGAAGAACTGTATCATCAAAATCCGGAAGAGATGACAACTGTAAGCATGCGTCAGTGGCTTAGTTTGAGGAACTATCCATACAAGACTCTGAAGAGGTTGAAACGAGAATCATTAAAGAAAATTGTGGTGAGTTTCCAGAAGACTGAGAAGATGCATAATCGCATGTTTTTCCTGGATTACAACAATCTGCAGTATTATGAGTTGACTAAGAGATACAGAGTGCTTGAACCCAAAGAGATACCTTTGATGGCATTGCTAGTTGATGCACATAAGAAGAGAAAGGAGCTGATTAACATGTTTCCTAGTGAAATGAAATCTTACAACATTCCAATGGACGTACGAGAATCTTGGCATAAGTCTGCCACAGCAGGTGATATCGTCAGATCACTGCTAAGTAAAGGCCAATCTGTTGCTGAATTGTTGGATTCGATGATCGTGCCAGAAAAGTCTAAGAATGTGAAGATTATCGCATGGAAATATGATGAAGTGTTTGATGCATTTTTTATTAAGAGGGTAAATGGACTGTGCGATGTATATCATTACTATTCGAGCATTTTTAAGCTGCAAGTTCAAGATTTGAAGGAACTGCACAAACTGAGGCTGATTAATCACACGCATGCTGAGCGTGGTGATAAATGCGCGATGTTGTTGGATGCCGGGATGAGCCGTTTACCAAAGTTTTTGGAATTTCGAGGACAACAGGAAGATAGTGAATATCTGAAGACAAAGAAGAGAAAAGAAAAGAAGCTGATATTGCGAGACATGTACTTGGAAGAATTCTCAGATGAATATTTTGACAAAGTCACAGATCCGGGATTGAAGGTGATCGATGGTTCTCAAGCTACAAAGCCCATTTTGAAGGTGTTTTACAATCAGGAGACTTATGAGCTGAAACTTGTTCGTAATTTGGATGATTGGGATCAAGACATGATCACTCTGTTTAGTACGTTTGAGCTCAAACTACTACATCCATCTTACATTGACTATCTCCGGAACTACAAGATGGAAAAGTTGAAAGATCCTATAGCTGAAGAAGATAGAAGACTGTTTGTGATTATGATTGAGGTGATTGGGGCTGCTACTGAGAAAATCAGATTAAGGAAGGCATTGCTTAATGCTAACCTTGTGAAGATTGATATGCCTGAGATCGAGTATATGAGGGTGACGTCAAAGGGTACCTTGGAAGCTAAAGTCAAAGGAAGGAAGAAACCGTACGAGTTTTATGCTAACATTGATTTTGCAGGTATTTCCTTCGACACTCTCAAACGCATGGAGGACTGTGATATTGTGACAAATGAATCAAAGCCAAGACAAGCCAAGATTGCTGAGAAGTTCAAGTCTTGTATCGAGGAAGCTTTAAAAGAACAAGAAGAATACAAAGGGAAGCCGCTGTTGGATGTCAAAGAAGAATATGAAGATTTTTGAGAGATTGATGCTGAAGTCCAAAGTTGAAAGCTGAAGATTTTTGAAGTCCAAAGATAAATCTTAGGGGGAGTACTGTTAGGGCTCGTTTCTAGTTAAAGATTTACTTTGTACTTTGTTTATACATTTTGCATAGTTTAGGGTTAATTTTGTATTTTCCCTAATGTGTTGATGCATAAAGCATGTAGTAAGAGAATGTTAGTGAGAGAGTCTAGATCACAGATTTACACGCTAGAGAGAGAGTTGTGTGTGTGATTGTATTCTCCTGCACATTTTGTACTGCAATATTGCTTTGATCATCAATACAAGTGAATTATTAGTAATGAATTGTGTTGCTGATTGAACTGTTTGTTTTGTGTACTTGAATCATTCTGATCATTGAGCGATATCGATCCAATTGAACCTATCAGTACCCATCTATCAGCAGGGTACATATTTTCCCATAAATACGAAGTCCTACCAACACAATCAGAACGTGCCGATCTGCAGTCACCAAAAATCCTCGAATGCATATCCCAGATCTTCAGCACATCACCAATAACGGGCAGATTAGGCAGCTTTTCATTCAGGATCATTTGCAAGAATCTAGGATACATCAGCCATTTGTTCCCCTTAGTAGCATGAATATTCTCTAGCATCTAATTGTAGATCAGCTTAGCTAGATTTGCCTTCTGCCCTCGACAAAACAAAACCATGGCCCTTGCTCAATCCAGATTCAGCCCGTCAGTACGACCTTTCCTATGATCAAGGCACATAATGAATACGTGTGCGATGTACCTCCATTCCTTGATCAGATAGGATTTTACAAATTCCATCTTCTTCTCCCCCGGCATAGGACCCTCATAACCCGCAGTCCTAAAAGCCCCGTAAACCTCTTCTGCAGTCATATTAACCTCCTCACCAATATCGTCCTCTAACCTTAAAATCCGTGCCACATCGGCTTCGGTAAACTCTAAATCAAACCCATTAATCTTGGCACAAATACTTGATTGCTGCACAGACACGTTCATCACAGTTGTTCTCCAAAAATCTATGATGTGCAGCTTGTAGATGGTTGGTGAGTGAGATATAGCGTGATGAATATGAGAAGATTTTAGCCAACGGATACAGTCTTTATATCCCACTGCCTTCTCATGATTCTCGTCAAGCAAAGCACACATGTTGTGCTTCCTTTCAAAAAATAATGTAGACATCGTGCCTGAAAAATAAACGAAAATTGATCAGAAACGTGAAATTGTGAAACAGTGTATAGATTCGCTGGATAAAACAGGTTCGCTGCACGGGCGAACCTGAGATTTGGCACTAGAACCTATAAATTCGCTGACATGAAAGATCAGTCATTTGGTCGAGCGAATGTATAGGTTCGCTAGAAACACTCAGGCGAATCTATGCTGATGCACGGACGGCATGACAGCATAGGTTCGCTCGAAGTTTTGAACTTTCGTTCAGGTTCGCCAGACGAACACATAGGTTTGCTGAAACCCTAGTTTTTGAAAAACTGCCAAAACCCAGTCTAAAAACCATAATCATACAATCAAAGCAACAATCAAGCATTATAATCATCAAACGAGGATATTACAATGTAAATTTCTAACCAATAACACCAACCAATCATTAATCGCAGATTATATAATCAGGTCGATGGATTTAAGATGATTAAGGTACAGTTGATGAGATGAAACATTGATTAAGAAGAAGACGATGACATACCAGATAAAAACAAAGACGATTTAGTATGAAAAAGTCGGTAGTGAGTGAGAATCGAACGTGCGAAAAAAATTTGAAAGAGATACGACTACAGTAATAGTGACAGCGAACTTGTGAAAGGTTTCGCTGACAACACATATATATACAGTCACAGGTTCGCTGACAAGAACACCAGCGAACTTCAGATTCGCCCGAGACCAAAGGTCAAGAGAAGACACGGCGACGTGAAGAAGTTCCGGGCGAACCTGTAGGTTCGCTAGTAGATTCACTGGGACACAAAACAACAAAAATAAAATATTTTTGGTTTTTCTCAAAATTTTTAAATTCTTTGCAAATCCATGAAAACGCCCCACAATTTCAATGCTCCGAAAAATAAAAATATTAAATGAATTATAAAGACATAAAAAAATAATAAAAAATAAATTAAAGTGAAAGAAAAGACTAGAAATAAAATTAAAGAAGGATATATATATGTTTTTCATGACGTAATTTACGAGCAGAATCCGGAGAATCATTGATTGGCGGGATTGCAGATATGTTTGTCCATTTAAACCCATGCCTTAGTCCTTTCGACAAGAGATCAACAGCTTCTTTTATCATGTTTTGGTTTGATTGAAGAAGCTCAGACAACTCGGTCCCCACAGACATCTAGGTAAAAAGAACAAGTTCCGTCATCAGGGTTTATTTGAGCAATATGATTGACTTTGCTTGAATTTCTTGGATCAAATCTTGAATATTGATCGATGCATGAACTTCTTTTGACATTTGTGCAATTTTTGCATCTTTTTGTGAGTGGAGCTTGTCAACAATAATTCATTTGACTACATTGCGACTTATTATTTGGGAAACTCAAATAGTTTAGAGCTCCAGGTCTATACCGACGTATAACAGAGGAGATAAACATTTGAGCATGCTCGGTGAATCTTCAGGTCAATACTTCCGTATAGCAGAGAAGATCCACCAACTCCAGGTCAATACTTCCGTATAGCAGAGGAGTTAAACACTTTGACTCAATACATTCTGAGGAATTAACAAGTAACTCACTCAGAGGCTTTTCTGAAGAGCAACACTAGCAGCTTTTTATTTTGTTTTGCTAACTAGAAACTCAATTCAGGGCTAGGGTGTGGGTGATTTGGGATGTATGGGGAAATAAGGGCAAAGATTTGACGCTCTCAACCCATTTTTGACAGAACCCGTAACTTTGTGCAATCCAATCATGTCAAGGGGATAATCCTTATTGCCGAGATCTTGAACGTTATGTTTGGCTGCACAATCACTGTTTACTTTGTTTTCGGGCTGAGCCTATCTAACATATCCCAAACACAATGCTTCTGACCTCCTTCAACGTCTCTTCAACATCAATCAAAACGGGATCCTGAAATAGCAAAAATTTGAAAAACTATAAGTAGTTAATCTTTAATATCTCCCCCAAATTTTCTACATTACAGCTATCTAATAAGAAATTTTTGTTTTTCGGATTTTCTTAAAATATATACAAAATAAAGAAGAGAAAATAAAAAGAAATAAAATAAAATAAAAGTAAAGTAAAGGAGCGAAGAAATGAGTGACCCACGTATTTTCAAGGAAGAAAATGAAAAAGTTATTTACATATTTACAAAGCCAATTCTCATAGATAAAGGTTTTCAAAAAGATATCAGTCCCAGCATAGAGATCAGTTCATAAAAACGTGGTTTGTCAAAAGTTTTTGTGAAAAGATCAGCTTTTTGCTTTCGAGTTTCAATAGGAATAATATCAATGAACCCCTTTTCCTGTGCGTCCCTGATGGCGTGAATCCTTGTTTCGATGTGCTTGGTGCGTGTGTGATGAACTGGATTCTTGGCAATTCCAACAGCTGCTTCATTGTCACAAAAGAGTGGAGTATGAAGAAACTTGATGCCGTAATCCATCATCTGATGCTGGATCCAGAGCACTTGGCAACAGCAGCTTGAAGCAGCAATGTATTCTGCTTCTCCTGTGGACAGGGAAACGGTTGTTTGCTTCTTGCTTTGCCAGGAAACAAGACATTCGCCAAGATATTGACATCCGCCAGTGACTGATTTCCGGTTTATCCTGCAACCAGCATGATCACTATCAGAAAAAGCATGTAAATCAAAGTTCCCACCTTTTGGGTACCAAAGTCCCAAACGAGAGGAACCCTTAAGGTAGCGAAAAATGCGTTTAACAGCTTTCTCGTGTGACTCCTTTGGATTGGTCTGGAAGCGAGCACAGTAGCACACAGCAAATGTAATATCAGGTCGGCTAGCTGTCAGATACATGAGAGATCCGATCATCGAGCGGTACCGATGAGCATCCACAGGATTCCCATTATCATCAGAAGTAAGACATGTTTGAGCGGTGAAGGGAATCAATTCCGGAGAAGAATCATCCATGCCAAACTTTGTGAGGATCTCTTTGATATATTTCTCTTGGTGGATAAGAATTCCATCAGGATTTTGTTCCACTTGCAGCCCCAAGAAGAAACACATCTCCCCCATAATTGTCATTTCAAAGCGATCCATCATCACTTTTTCAAACTCTCTACACAGCCCCTCATTTGTCTAACCAAAGATTAGATCATCAACATACACTTGAACAATCAGCAACTCACCATTCACCTCCTTCTTGAACAATGTCATATCTATAGTCCCACGAGAGAAACCTTTGCGGAGAAGATACTGTGTCAGAGTTTCATACCAGATACGTGGAGCTTGATGCAACCCATACAAGGATTTATCAAGCTTGTACACCTTTGAAGGAAAATCTGGATCCTCGAAGCCCGGTGGTTGACATACGTAGATCTCCTCATCGATATCTCCATATATAAATGCACATTTAACATCCATCTGATAGACTTTAAAGTCTTTGTTAGCAGCATGAGCAAGAAAGATTCTAATGGCTTCAAGGCGAGCGACTGGAGCAAAAACTTCAGTGTAGTCAATCCCCTCCTCTTGAGCAAATCCTTGGACAACCAATCTCGCCTTGTTTCTGATAACAACCCCGCGATCATCTGGCTTGTTTGGAAGACCCACTTAGTGCCGATGGGACACTTATTAGGAGGAAGATCAACAAGTTCCCAAACTTTAAGCTTCCTAAATTGTTGCAATTCCATTTGCATGGCATCAAGCCAACTAGGATCTTCAAGTGCTTGTTTATAATTCTTCGGAACAACTTGAGATAAGAAAGCAGCATAGAGACACTCATTAATCAAACCACTCTGACTCCGAGTTCGCACACCATCAGTAATTGATCCTATGATATAATCATGAGGATGATCTTTCAAAGTTTTGAAGTTTATGTTGAGAAGCAAAGGGTTGGTTTGGGTTGATGGTTGTGAAGGTACATTTGAAGTTGGAGGAATTGTATTAGTGGTAGATGTTGGAATGGAAGTGGATGATGATGGAATATCTAATGGAGAAATTGTAACGCTTTGAGGTGGTGGAGGTGGAGGAATGTCAAATGAAGTGGGAGGTAATTGTGTAGTTGAAGGTTGTGGTTGTGATTGTGGGGGTGGATGGTTAATAATAGAAACTGATGTGTGAGGAATGATGTCATCATCGTCAGAGTTAGGAAGATTGAATGATTTGAAAATAGTGGTGGAATCGTAAAACCATGCAGGTTCACAGCCAATGCTAGTAGAGTTTGATTCTTGCCAGTCAACATAATAGGACTCTTGCACAATCCGCGTTCGCTTGTTGTAAACACGATACGCTTTTTGTGTGTTCGAGTATCCTACAAAGAAGCATTCATCTTAAACAGCACCAAACTTCGTTTTCAGATCTTGAGTATTCAGAAGTGTACAAGAGCATCCAAAGGGGCGCAGAAAATCGATCAACGGCTTAATCCCACGAAACAGCTGGTATGATGTCTTCATCTTGTCTTTGACAATCAGTACCCGATTCAGAACATAAGTTGCACAATTAACTGCCTCTGCCCAGAAAATAATCGGAAGCTTTGACTCAATCAGCATAGTTCTAGCAGCCTCCACAAGAGTTCGATTCTTCCTTTCAGCAAGACCATTTTGTTGTGGCGTTCGTGCGGCGCTAAACTGTCTGAGAATACCATGTTGTTCACAGAAAGAATTGAAGATATGGTTTCTGAATTCAGTTCCATTGTCGCTTCTAATGGCTTGAACCTTCCGCTTTCCAAGAACCTCGATTTGAGGAATCAGCTTCATTAGCTCTTCAGCAGTCTCACTCTTGTTTGCCAGGAATCTCACCCAGGTGTACCTAGAGTAATCATCTGTGACAACCAAGCAATAAGATTTCTTAGCAATAGATTTGACACTTATTGGACCAAATAAATCAGTATGTAACAATACGAGGGGTTGTGAGATAGAATTTTCAATTTTAAGTATATGTGGCTTTTTGTGCTGCTTTCCTTTAGCACAAGCCATGAATTTCTTAACCACAGAAAAATCTTTAAGTGGTAAACCCCTGACCAAATTGTTCTTAACCAATTTATTTAGTATTTTAAAATTAATGTGCCCTAAACGTCTATGCCATTGAAAAGATTCAAAAGATGAAGCTTTAGATAAAAGACAGGTCACGGTGGAAGTTGATTCTTTTGATCCCATATTCAGCATATATGTATCATTTCGTCTTGGAGCTCGCATGATCACCAATTCTTCAGGAATAGTAAACTCTGGCTTCAAGAACAAACATTCATTTGTAAGAAATAACACATGGATATTCTTATCACAGATTTGTGATACACTGAGAAGATTGAATGCCAATTCTGGAACATAATTAACATCTTCCAAGGTTAGTGAACCATTCGAGACTTCTCCTTGACCAATCATCTTACCACCCTTCTTGTCTCCCGCAAAAGCAACATATCCACCATTAATGATCCGGTAATTTGTCAGCAGGTCCTTCAACCCAGTCATATGTCTGGAACATCCACTGTCAATATGCCAATGACTATTTACAACGGCACTTGAATGTTCCTGACATATTTTTAAAAATAGAAGTTAGACTTTTGAAATAGGTACCCAACCCTTTGTGTACTTGGGTCGCGGAACAGAAGAAGAATTACAAAAGAAATTATTTACAAACGTGTTTAATATTTTTCCAAAAGATTTTTGCCTTGAACTGTTTGTGGCTATGTTGGTCCATAGATCGTGATTTCAGTGCTATAATGACTTGTATTACAACAAAACACTCTTGACACAAACAAACAAAGTGCAATATAACCCAACAAACAATAACGAGATTAAAACCACACAACCGGAGGTAAATATGCTACAAAGATGAATAATATATGCTCCTAGCACCTCCTATAAACACACACACGACACAAAGGTTTGGATAAGATTTTTGTCAAAGTTGTCAAAGTTGTCAAAGTTGTCAAAGTTACATTTCATGAAGATAAGGTTACAATATATATCAGACTTAGGTTCGCTGATAGATTCGCTGACAGCGAATCTATCTAGCGAACCACATAGGTTCGCCGGGCACAATCAGGTTCGCCCGGTCGACATCAACACAAAATCTATACTGTGCTACGGGCGAATCTATATTACAAAATACATACAAAAGATATAACACCGACATACCGGTGAGTCCGACCTATACAGTGACTATCAATACTCCCCCTAGGTTGGACCTCACCTGGGGAAGTCTTCTATTTAAGCTCCGTCTTTTTCGGCTTCAAATATATTCAACGTATGCTCCTGCCCTCGATTCAATCCCGGCCAGTGGATTTGTAACATCTTCAGATCCGGCCTCCTCGTCTTCACTAAACACCAGCATTGATTCCACAAACTCAGCTTCGGCGACCTCAGTATCAGGCATATCCAGATCAATCGTTTCCGCCTGAATGTCTTCAGTATGCTCCTCGCCTCCCACATCCAAATCAACAACCTCTACCGGTTTCTCGAACCTCTTCTTGATAGTTTGATCAAGCTGTTTAGACAAGTCGTCCATATCCATTTGCTGATCATCAGTCACTCTCAGTCTTTCGTTTACCTTCCTCAATTCAGCACGAATACCCCGGGCTTTGTTAGCGACTTTCACGAACAAGTTCGCTTCAGTCCTAGTGTCATCTCCAGCCCCGTGCTTGATTCGGTTCTCGCACAATACCTTTAAATCTTCGTCACAGAAAGAGAAAACCTCCATTGGATCAAACAGTCGAATCTCTGGACGATCTTCTCCTTTAAGTCTGATAACCTCTTCTCCCGTACCATTATCATAGAACCACTTCAGAAATTCTTGTAGTCTCGGTGGCTGTGTATCCGGAACCCTGATCCGAGTCATGATCTTTGGCGCTTCAATCTTCAGAACAACCTTTCCCTTCCACGAAACCCAGTGTCTATCCTTCTTTTGTCTCATCCGCCTCGGCTTTTGATACCCAAAATCTACGAAGTTAGTCTTAGCAGCCTCTCTGATCGTCACCTCAAACGCACACGCCCTTCCACTATCCTCTTTTCCCAACAGCGGTAGATCAGCCAACCTTCGCAAGTCCCACCTTGGCAAAGTGGCGAAATGCTTCCTATTCTTTATATAACAAATATCACCTCCCCTTCGCTTAATCATATATGCATCTACCAGACTGTTATACTTCCACGCTATCACTTGCCTATCTAACTGAGAGGTGTTTGGCTCATCGATGTTCTGAAAGATAGGTACCTCTGGAACAACCTCTTCATCCCTTTTAAACCATTCAGATTTGTCCAAATCTATGTGATCAAATTGATAGCTCACCTCTTTCTCCTCAACCTTGTATTTCTCCGGCTCATCATCCAAATCCTCCTCACTGTCAGCATTCACATCGATTTCCTGTTCAGCACTAACAACCACTTCAGGCCCAGTAAATACATCCAGATTTATCCCCATATCCTCATCAAATAACTCCTCAGCAGATTTACCTTTACCTTTATCCTGATCCCCAAACACACAGTCCATTAACGGATACTTTACAGCATCCGTTAAGTTTCTCAGTTCTGCCTCGGACATAGCTGGATCTGACCCATCTTTTTCTTTCAGGCTATTCAGCTCCTTGAATATTCTAACAATCAGGCACTGTTGGTCCTTCATCATCCTCCCCATTTCAAAAATAACAGTTGACTTCTCAGCATCCTTGGTCTCCAAATCCGCATACTTACTTTTCAGATCCACCAATTCAGCCTTCAAACTATCAATCTCACCCTTCAACTCACTAACTGATTCAGTAGATGTACCCGGAATATCATGCTTCGCTTTCTTTGTAGCTTCAGAGCGTACATCGGATTTCCTCTTCGTTTTGTTTTCCCTTCCCGCATCAATCTCAGCCTGAATCTCATCAACTTCCCGATCAAACGAATAATCCTTTTCTTTTGCGTATGGCTTTCTTTTCTTCAACCTTTTCTCAACAACCTCAATGTTCTCACCACCATGTTTCCTCTCAGTCTCCATTAATCTCTGTATTTGTACCCATCTATCAGCAGGGTACATGTTCTCCCATAAATAAGAAGTCCTACCAACACAATCAGCTCGAACCGACTTGCAATCTCCAAAAATCCTCGAATGCATCTCCCATATTTTCAGCACATCCCCAGCAACCGGCAGATTGGGAAGCTTGTCATTGAGAATCATCTGCAAGAACCTGGGATACATCAGCCACTTATCTCTCTTCATAGCATGAATGTTCTCTAGCATGTAGTTGTATATGAGCTTTGCTAGATTCGCCTTCTCCCCTTTGCAAAACAACATCATGGCCCGAGCCCAATCCAAGTTTAACCCATCAGTACCCCCTCTCCTATGATCCAAGCACTTAATAAATACGTGTGCAATATATCTCCATTCTTGGATCAGATAGGATTTCACAAACTCCATCTTTTTCTCCCCCGGCATAGGACCTTCATAACCAGCTGTCCTGAATGCCCCGTAAACTTCCTCTGCTGTCATGCTGACCTCCTCACCGACATCGTCCTCTAACCTCAAAATCCTGGCCACATCGGCTTCAGTAAATTCCAAGTCAAACCCACTGACTTTGGCACAGATACATTCATCACCGCTGTTCTCCAGAAATCCCTGATGTGCAGCTCGTAGATGGTTGGAGAATGGGAGATAGCGTGATGAATGTGTGAAGACTTCAACCATCTGATACAGTCTCTATACCCACCGGCTTTATCATGATTCTCGTCCAGTAAAGCACACATGTTGTGCTTTCTTTCAAAAAATAACGTGGACATCGTGCCTGAAAAATAAACGGAAATTGATCAGACACAATATTTTTTGAAACAGTCAATAGATTCGCTGACATAATTAGGTTCGCTGCACGGGCGAACCTGAGTTTTGACACCAAAACCTATAGATTCGCTGACATGAAAAATCAGTCATTTGGTCGAGCGAATGTATAGGTTCGCTAGAAACAGTCTGGCGAATCTATGTTGATGCGCGGGCGGCATAACGACATAGGTTCGCTCGAAGTTTTGAACTTTCGTTCAGATTCGCCAGACGAACACATAGGTTCGCTGGAAACCCTAGTTTTTGAAAAACAGTCAAATCTCAGTCTGAAAGCGATAAACATACAATCAATGCAATAAACAAGCAACATAATCATGAAACGAGCCTAATACACATAAATAATAACACTATAACAGTCCAATGAAACATTCACACATAATCAAAATGGGTCAATGGATTTAAAGTGATTAAAAGCACAGTTGATGATATGAAAAGTTGATTAAGATGAAGACGATGACATACCAGATGGAATTAGGTCAGATTATTGTGAAAAAGACAGTTGGTGAGTGAGAATCGAACGTGTGACGTTTTTGAAAAATGAAACGGCTACAGTAATGGTGACAGCGAACTTGTGAAAGGTTTCGCTGTCACTACATATATATACAGTCACAAGTTCGCTGACCAAAACACTAGCGAACTTCAGATTCGCCCGAAGACCAAAAGACAAGAGAAACTACGGCGGCGATATAAAGAGGTTCCGGACGAACCTGAGGTTCTGGCGAACCTGTAGGTTCGCTAGTAGATTCGTTGGGACTTAAAACAAGAAAAAATTGAAGATATTTTTGGTTTTTCTCAAATTTTAAATTCTTTGTAAATCCACGAAAACGTCCCACAATTTCAACGCTCCAAAAATAAACACATTAACCTAAATAATAATAATAACAAGAGAAAAATAAGGTAAAATAAAAGGAAAGAAAAAGCAAGAAGTAAAAGCTAAATAAGGATATATATATTTTTCATGACGTTTTGAGCAGAATCCGGAGAATCATTGATTGGCGGGATTGCAGATATGTTTGTCCATTTAAACCCATGCCTTAGTCCTTTCAACAAGAGATCAGCAGCTTCTTTTATCATGTTTTTGGTTTGATTGAAGAAGCTCAGACAACTCGGTCCCTACAGACATCTAGGTAAAAAGAACAAGTTCTGTCATCGGGATATATCTGAGCAATACGATTGACTTTGCTTGAATTTCGAGGATCAAATTTTGAATATTGATCGATGCATTAGCTTCTTTTGACACTATGCAATTTTTGCATCTTTTTGTGAGTGGAGCTTGTCAGCAATTGATTCTTTTGAACACAATGCGACTTATTATTTGGGAAACTCAAATAGTTCAGAGCTCCAGGTCTATACCGACGTATAACAGAGGAGATAAACATTTGAGCATGCTCGGTGAATCTTCAGGTCAATACTTCCGTATAGCAGAGAAGATCCACCAACTCCAGGTCAATACTTCCGTATAGCAGAGGAGTTAAGCACTTTGACTCAATACTTTCTGAGGAGTTAACAAGTAACTCACTCAGAGGTTTTTCCGAAGAGCATCACTAGCAGCTTTTTATTTGTTTTGCAAACTAAACTCGATTCGGGGATAGGGTGAGGGTGATTTGGGATGTTTAGGGAAATCAAGGCAAAGATTTGACGCTCTAAACCCATTTTTGACAGAACCTGTATCTTTGTGCAATCCGATCATGTCAAGGGGATAACCCTTGTTGCCTAGTTCTTGAACGTTATGTTTGGTTGCACAATCACTGTTTACTTTGTTTTCGGGCTGAGCCTATCTGACATATCCCAAACACAATACTTCTGACCTCCTTTAACGTCTCTTCAACATCAATCAAAACGGAGATCCTGAAATAGCAAAATTTGAAAAACTATAAATAGTTAATCTTTAATAGTTAATCTTTAATATCTCCCCCAAAATTTCTATATTATAGCTATCTAATAAGAAATTTTTGTTTTTCAAATTTTCTTAATATATATATACAGAATAAAAGAGAAAGGAAAAAGGAAATAAAATAAAATAAAGGAGCGAAGAAATGAGTGACCCACGGAATTTTCAAAGAAGAAAATGAAAAAGTTATTTACATATTTACAAATTAAAGACAAATTAGACTCTTGAAATCGGGACCCAAGCCTTAGTGTACTTAGGTCTTTGAACAGTCGATGATTTACTGAAAAAATTATTTACAAAAGTATTTAATCTCTTTCCAAAAGATCTATGCTTTGAACTATTTTCAACAATCACAGGGCAGTGTTTGACAGTATGATCAAAATTTCCACACTGAAAGCAATGAGATTTTAAACTTCTTTTAGAACATTTAGCAGTCTCTTCATTTCTATCAGATGTTTGAGAGTTACAATCACTGCAAGAGTCGTAAGACTCTTTTGACTTACCTGTTGTGACTTTTACCTTGGAGGGTGCAGATTTAAATTTATCAGAGTGATTCATGGATGAAAAGGATGATTCCTTGTCTCTCGGTTTTGAAATTCTTATTGGTGTGAAAGATGGAATTTGATGAGACAAAAATTTTTGAAAACAATTTGTTTTGGTTTGACTTTCAGAGTCTTGACCTGAAAGTTTAGCTTTTTCGTTCACACAAACATTTCCAATAACATCATTATTCAAATTACTTAAGTTTGAAATTGAGCATCCAGAATTAATATCACACATAATATCTTGTGAAGTTAAAACTTGACTAGAAATAAAGACATTCAAACAACTGTCTTTAACAGTCTTCTTTGAATCAAGGCTAGAGTTACTAGAACTTCCAAGACCACTACTTTCACCATAAGCATAATCCTCTCTCACCTCCTTAAGATTCACTTCACTTAAACCTGCAATAGAGCTGTTAGTATCATTCTTTATTATCTCTTGAATCAACTCATTTGAAGGATGAGGAATGGGTGTAGGAGAATAACAGAAGGTACTAGGTGGAGGATACACTTGTGCATCATCTTTATGACCCAACCCGGTCTTAAATCTAGCCCCCTTTTGTTTCTTCCACAACTCCTCCCTTTTCATACTAGCAATGGTCCATTGTTCCAGTTTATTTTTGAGTTTTCTTGTTTCAAATTCAGCAAGAGTGACTTGCTCAGTCAAATAGTTTACTTCACAGTTCCTTTCTAAAAGAGATCTTTTCAAATGTTCATTTTCTTTTAAAGCCTCTCTTAATTTAACAAAAAAATTTGATTCGTTCTGTTTAAGCTCTTTATTAATAGTTTTCAATTCCTTTTCATTTGTCATTAACAGTTTATTTGCCTTATAAATACCGATCAAACGAATTTTGCATGCGGATGAACACATATCCTCAACGACATCATAAGGAAGACCCACTATCAGTTTTTCGGCCGCAAGAGCACGATCACTGGCAGTAAGAAGTATTCCTCTTGTATTCATCCACAGCTTCATGCCTTGCTTGTTCAATCATGGCTTCTATGTCAAGCTTTGATTCCAAAACATCGTCAGCATCGGTATTAGCACTTTCTGCCCCAATACCTGCGTTGACAGTAACCTCCTTTTTCTTTTCAGTAACAGCTTCACACAATAATCCAGAATGAACAACTTCTTCCTGATTCTTTCCCTCTTCCGTCAAACCATAATCCGCAACCTCTTCATTCAAACTATCCTCAGCAACCTTTGTTGTATTTGTTTCCTCTTCGACCTCATCAAACACTCTAACATTTTCAACCTCTTCACCGTAAAATTCTTTAAAAGGATCAAAACGATCAATGTAATCGTTATTTAGAACAGATTCTTCAACAACTTCACGAATTAAAACTTCGTGATTTTGAACACGCTTCCCAGATAAGGCCGTAGTGTCAGATAATATCTGAGTGGTGATGGATGCATTTGAGTCGGCACCTACACTTGTGGAACCACCACCTGATTTTATAGATTCATAACTTGATAATCTTCCAGAGACTGCACTAGGTGAGTTTGCAGCGGATGTAATCAGTGCAGAATTCTGAGGAGAGACAGTTGCAAACATCATGGCTTGATTGTATTCTTTTCTCTTTTGATCCAGATCAAGTGACTTTAACTTGTTTATCACTTCCATTAGTTTAAGGTTAAAGAAATTTCTTTCTTGTTTCAGCACCTTGATCTGAAGACTCCATTTGGAAGGAAGAGAATCCAAAAGCTTTGTCACTTGCTCATGATTTCCCAATTGTTCATCATAAGTTTTGAGATTGCTTGACACAAATAAAAATCGATTCGTTATTTCAGTCAGATTTTCATGCTTCAATCCAACGAAAGAGTTGAATTCATTTTCAGCCTGGGCTTTTCCATCCAGTTTAAGCATGTTCATTGTTAATGTAGACATAATCACCAACAAACAGATTTTAGGTTCGCCCAATATAGATTCGCTGGATTAGATTCGCCCAAAGAATAAACAGATTCGCTCACAGATTCGCTGGCAGATTCGCTCAACAACCAAACAGATTCGCTGGCCAGCAAGCACAGTTTCGCTTGCACAATGAGCCAAACAAGTGAACTTTCGTTCAGTAAAATGCAGATTCGCTACACAGAAACACTGAAGTACAGAAACACAAGATTGTGTTAGATTCGCTGGAAGAACAAGCAGTTTCGCTGGATGAACAAATAGGTTCGATGGGTTACGAACAACACAGTTTCAGTTCGAAAACTAACAGAACAACTTCAAAACACAACCAGTTGTAGACCCGTTTGTTTCAAAAGCTTCCTATGACAAATCCCAAGAAAAATACAACACACAAACACACAAACCAGTCCAGAAAAGAATCAGATAGTGTTTTGACACAAAAACCCCAAAATCAACACAAAGATCTCTAGAAACGAACAATCCAGAGCACTAAGGCTCTGATACCATATTGTTGGTCCATAAAGATCGTGATTTCAGTGCTATAATGACTTGTATTACAACAAAACACTCTTGACACAAACAAACAAAGTGCAATATAACCCAACAAACAATAACGAGATTAAAACCACACAACCGGAGGTAAATATGCTACAAAGATGAATAATATATGCTCCTAGCACCTCCTGTAAACACACACACGACACAAAGGTTTGGATAAGATTTTTGTCAAAGTTGTCAAAGTTGTCAAAGTTACATTTCATGAAGATAAGGTTACAATATATATCAGACTTAGGTTCGCTGATAGATTCGCTGACAGCGAATCTATCTAGCGAACCACATAGGTTCGCCGGGCACAATCAGGTTCGCCCGGTCGACACCAACACAAAATCTATACTGTGCTACGGGCGAATCTATAGATTCGCCCTTAGGTTCGCTAGAACTAAACATTACAAAATACATATAAAAGATATAACACCGACATACCGGTGAGTCCGACCTATACAGTGACTATCAGGCTAACTCAGGGCATTGCTTAACAGTATGATCAACATTTCCACATTTGAAGCAATGAGATTTCAAACCCACTTTTGAATCTTTAGCAACAAGAATTTTATCTATTACGATTTCTTCATCACAATCAGATAATTAAGAATTGAAATCACTGTAAGACTCATAAGGCTCTTTTGATTTACCTATTTTGACTTTTACCTTTTCAAATTCAGATTTAGATTTATCAATGTGATTCATGGATGAGAAAGATGATTCCCTTTCTTTAGGTTTTGAAATCCTCACAGGTGTGAAACATGGAATTTGATGAGTAAAGAACTTTTGAAAACAATTTGTTTTGGTTTGACTTTCAGAGACATGACCTGAAAGTTCATCTTTGCATTCACACAAACATTTTCAATCACATCATCATTCAACACATTAAAGTTTAAAGTAGTGCACCCTAAATTACTATTACAAATAAAATTGTCTGAATGTAACACATTACTAGAATCAAAATTAATTAATCTAACGTCTTCAACAGACTTCTTGGAATCGGAATTAGAACAATCAGAACTGCTAGAACAACCAAGCCCAGTACTCCCACCATAAGCATAATCCTCTCTAACCTCTTTAAGATTTACTCCACTTAAACCTGCAATAGAGCTGTTAGTATCATTCTGTATAATCTCTTGTATCAACTCATTCGAAGGATGAGGAATTGGTGTTGGAGAATAACAGAAGGTACTAGGTGGGGGATATGCATATGCTTCATTGTTAAAACCCAAACCTGTCTTAACTCTGGCCCCCCGTTGTTTCTTGCAGAGTTCCTCCCTTTTCATACCAGATATTGTCCATTGTTCCAATTTGTTTTTAAGTTTTCTGGTCTCAAATTCAGCGAGAGTGACTTGCTCAGTTAAATAGTTTATCTCATAATTCTTTCCAAAAGAGATCGTTTTAAATGTTCGTTTTCTTTTAAAGCCTCTCTCAATTTAACAAAAAATTTTGATTCGTTCTCTTTTAGCTCTTTGTTAATTTTCTTCAATTCGTTTTCATTTGTCATTAATAGTTTATTTGCCTTATAAATCCCGATTAAACGAATTTTGCATGTGGATGAACACATATCCTCAATAACATCGTAAGGAAGACCAATTACCAGTTTTTCGGCAGCAAGAGCACGATCACACTGGCAATAGGGAGTGCTCCTCTTGAATTCATCCACAGCATCAAGTCTTGCTTTCTCGATCATTGCTTCCAAGCTTAGCTTTGATTCTTCGTCATTCTTCATTTCATTCACCGCAGCTTCACATACCAATCCCGAATGATTCAGATGCCCTTGAACAATAACATCTGACTGATCTTCATCAACTTTCTCCACTTTCCCTTCTTCATCTTTCTCTTCATCAACCTCACACTTTAACTCAACAGCTTCATCATAATTCCCATCATTTTCACCATAAAATTCTTTGAAAGGGTCAAAGCAATTTATATAGTTATCATCATCCTCAACAATCTCAGCAACCAAGGCATGATTGATTTCTTCCTTTGTTTCTTCAATTTCTGCACTCCAATCAAAATTGGTGAGCAGTGCAGTTTCATTCCTTGGTTTCACTTCCTCATGTCTTTCTTGAATAGGAGCAGTTCTTGAATTTCCAGAATTCACGGGTTCAGTAACTATTGGTAAAGGACATTCCCTCTTGAAGTGACCCAATTGCTTACAGTTGTAACATCTCAACTTCCCTTTGTCATACCCAAGCTTGTTGTTTTGTCCCTGATTCCCAAAACTTCTTCTTCCTGTTCTTTCCATAAACCGTCTTGCACGAAGAGTAAGCATAGCCATTTGCCATTGTATGTCGGTTTCTTCAAGATCATCAGGATCCACCTGATACATATCCTCAACAGTCATACCCTTTCCCTTTAATTCACCAGCAACAAGAGCTTCATAGCTATGAACAAACATTCCAAACAAAGCCATAGTGTCAGATGGAATCTGAGTGGTGACAGATGCATTTGAACTTGAACCAACACTTGTAGATGCACCAACAGATTTAACAGACCCAAGACTTGATGATTCTCCAGGTGCAGCACCATAGATATGAGAGTTTGCAGCGGATGTAATAAGTGCAGCATTCTGAGGAAGGATATTTGGAACCATCATAGACTGATTGTATTCTCTTCTCTTCACATCAAGATCAAATGACTTCAGCTTGTTTATAACATCCATCAGCTTAAAGTCATGAAAGTTTCTCTCTTGTTTCAACAATTTGATCTGAAGACTCCATTAAGGAGGAAGTGAATCTAACAGCTTTGTGACTTGTTCATAATTTCTCAGCTTCTCATCATACTTTTTCAGGTTGCTTGATACAGACAGAAATCGGTTGGTAATATCAGTCAAACTTTCTTGCGAATACCCCACGAATGAATTGAACTCTTTCTCAGCTTGAGCCTTTCTATCCAACTTCAAATCCTCATTACCATCATAGAACTCGCACAACGCATCATACAAGCTTTTTGCAGTTGTGTGTTCAGCAAACCTATTGTAAATATCCTGAGGCAAACAAAGTATCAATGCTCCGAGTGCCTTTTTATCACGATCAAGCAACTTGATGTCTCCTTCAGTAAAAGTACTCGGATCAGTGTTTATTGAAGTAACAGTTCCTTCAACTTTCTTTGGCACATGCGGACCATTTACAATTGACTCCCATTGGTTGTAGTCAGTGTAGTAGAAAAACGCCTTCAGACACCTCTTCCAATCCTCAAAATTTTCACCACTAACAAGCCTCGGTGGCCTGTTTGGTTGAACACTATCCAGATCATTCATATTCAGAGTTGATGTAGTCATATTTTCAAACAGATTGTAGTTTCGCCCAATACAAACAGATTCGCTGAATTAGATTCGCCCAAAGAACAGACAGATTCGCTCGTAGATTCGCTCAACAAACAAATAGGTTCGCTCGACAGCAGGCACAGTTTCGCCCAACAGATTCGCTGTTAGAACAAGGATTTGAGCCCAAATGATTTTGGCAGCAGGTTCGCTTGCACAATGAGCCAAACAAGTGAACTTTCGTTCAATAAAATGCCAGATTCGCTAAACAGAAACACTAAATCCCAGAACACAAGGTTGTCTTAGATTCGCTGGATGAACACACAGATTCGCTGGATGAACAAATAGGTTCGCTGGATTACGGGCAAAAACAGTTTCAGTCCAAAATCAATCAGAACAGCTTCAAAACACAACCAAATGAAGATCCGTTTGTTTCTATAGCTTCCTATGACCAAATAACACAAACCCCAAGCAAATACCAACACAAAAACACAACAAACAGTCCAGAAATGAATCAAACAGTGTTTTGACTCTAAAACCCCAAAAACTTCACAAAAATCTCTGAGATCAAACAATCAAGAGCACTAAGGCTCTGATACCATATTGTTGGTCCATCTAGATCGAGATTTCAGTGCTATAATGATTTGTAATACAATGAAACACACTTGATTCAACCAAACAAAGTCCAATATAACCCAAAACACAATAACAAGATCAAAACAGTATAACCAGAGGAAATCAAGCTACAAAGATAGTGAAAATATGCTCCTAGCACCTCCAGCCGTCACACAAACAATTTAGGGTTTGATAAAAATGTGCAAAAGTTGTATTGCTATGAGAAAACATTACAATATATAGTTCAGCTATAGATTCGCTGATAGCGAATCTATCCAGCGAACTATAGCTTCGCCGGGCACAAATAGGTTCGCCCGGTCGCCAAAACTGAATAACAAAACAAACTATACTATGCTTCCGGGCGAATCAATAGATTCGCTCGTAGGTTCGCTAGACATAAACTATAATGTATAAAACAAAAGATATAACACCGACATGCCGGTGAGTCCGACCTATACATGACTATCAGATGTTTATGAAAAGTGGGTACCGAATATCGTTCCAAAAATACCGGTTTTTTGGTATTGTACCGATTCCGTACCGATTTGTTATAATTTAAACATATTTTCCTCAAACTTAACTTGAAAGTACTCCGATTTAAATTCATGTGTTTTTGGTCATCAATCAAAACAAAGCATATTTCAAATCGGTACCATTTGCCGAAAAAACTGGTACCGTACCGCTACCGGTACCGAATTTACCTATACCGAAAATGACTAAAATCTAATACCGGTACCGATTTATCGGGACGGTACCGGTACGGTATCGGCATTCGGTAAAAAAATCTCATCCCAACCTGGTAGGGATCTTTTCTAGCATGACAAGATGTGGTTTAGATGGTGATGGAGTTGGTGGCTACGAATATAAGTAGAAGAAGAGAAGAAAAGAAAATGAGTGGCTTGTGTTAGATTAATTGAAGTTATTAGACTATAGATAGTACATGGATTTAATCAGTGGCGAAGCACGACATTTAGCCTGGGGCCAAAGTCAAAAAACTCATAATTTTTTTATAATGCTTTGTTTCGAGATAAGATATTAACATGTGGTATCTACTTAAATTAGGAGAATGAGTATTTTAGTCATACCCATTTTTTTTTCTCTCTTCACATGCAAGACACATGTCAATTCCCCCACCTTTTTAAACGTTTATAACTTTTACATTCGACATTATTTTTTTTAAAATTACACCATAAAAACGAGCATGTTTTTCTCTTTAAAACGCGAATAATATTGATATATAAAAAACGAACTTTTTTTTTTATTTTTTCAACTCATTGTGTCTTCCATCAGGTCATTGTGTCATCCGTAGGGTTGTTGTGTCATTCATCGGGTCATTGTGTAATCTTATTTGCAAGGATTACACAATGATCTAATAATAATTACATAATTGCACAAAAAGTATTTCGAAGATCTTGCTCCCACATCATCCTCCTTAAAAATAACTAAACATAACTTTAAAAAACTACTATTTTCTCATTGTGTCTAATTTAAAAATTAAAAAAAAAACGGTAATTTTTTTAATTTTTCGTTTATTTATTTTTTGAAAGAGGAATACATGGGGAATAAGGTCTCTGAACCACTTTTTTTAAAATTTGATTTATATTGTGAGTTATAATTTTTTTTAAAGTGTCTTTGTATTCTCACACTTTGTAACAAAAAATAACTTTGTCTTTGAACATTTTCTCAAACACATATTAACAATTTATGACAAGGTGATAATTTCTAAAGACATAATATGACACAACAAATCTTTACAATAAGATGATATTACATAATAACTTAAGAATGAACCGATAAAAGTGATATTTCAGTAGTTATAATATAACATCACATGATATTACACAATGACTAAACAAGTGTCGAAAAAAATAATTTTTTATATAACAGTATTATACGCGTTTTAAAGATAAAAAACGCTTGTTTTTTGGTGTAATTTATAAAAAAATAATATCGTATCCAAAAGTTATGAACGTTTTAAAAAGTGGGGGAATTGACATGTGCCTTGCATGTGGAGAGAGAAAGTCAACAAAAGTGGCTATGACTAATGTATCGTTCCATCAAATTCTTTTTCCTATAAATTGATCTGAACCATTAAAAGGAGATCTAAAGGTCATAAATCATTCTTATCCTTCTTAGATTAAAATCTTTTGTAGGATAACTCTTATATATATATATATATATATATATATATATAATACATTAATAAGAGAATAGGATGGGCAAAAGGGTAATTACACAATTTCCTTAATGTTGAAAATTAAGGACCAAACTTGTACACACCTTAAAGTTTAGGGACCAACCTACTCAAAATATCATACAGTTTCAATTTCAAACACACACTTTTAACATGCATCGATGGTACACACAATCGTTCTCTCTCAAAACTAAAACCCTAGCAGCCGCCATCATCCCGCTCATCTTCTTCGATGGATAGAGTGCTCTCAAAACTATAGAACACTTCAATCATCTTAAACGTGCTCTCCAAGTCCTTGCAGTTGCCTTCATCTCTCTTATTTCCCTTCATCTCCAAATCGCGAAATCATGGGTACGTTTCCACCGTGTTTGTAATAGTTTGATTTGTTTTGAGGACTTGTTGCAATTTTTTCTACTGATTCAACAGATTTGACTGTTATATTGTAAGCTTGCGACATCCATTTCTCTCTATTGCATCTTTCTACTGATTCAACAGATCTACTGATTTAACGATAGTTTTTTTTTTATGGTTTTTGCTATATGATTCTTTGCTATTTTGGTTTTGTTTAGTGATTTAGATGCACACACAGAGAAACAAAGTGCATAGATCTCCCACCAACGAATTTAAGCTGTTATGTGTTTGTGTTATGTGTTTTGCAAAGTGGTGTGTGCTCCTTGTTAAAAATAATCTAAATTTATGCAATATAAGCGATGTGTTTGTCTTCTTTGTAAAAACGATCAGGAATTATGTAATTTTTGACCATTTTGATTAGAAATGATGTGTTTATGTTTGTCATAAATATAACAGCAGTAGTTGTATGAATGTGTATGTGTGTGTGGTATGAATGTATGAATATGTGTGTTGTATAAATTTATGAATGCGTGTGTTGTGTATGTATGAATGTATGTGTGTGTGGGGGGGTGGGTAAATCTGATGAACTATGTACACACACATAGGTTTCATGTTTAAATTAGCTGTTAACCAGGTTTTTAAATATCACAGCAACATCTCACATAACAGCAGCAACTATTCTAATATTGTGTTGTGTGTTGTGTTGACAGGTGAATATATCAACTTTTGTTTTAATGTGTTGGCCCATTATTAGTAGTAAAAAGGAAAAGATGATTCTACTCAAGCTTGTTGTGTGATAGCATCAAAACCATCACAACCCTTTGCTGACATAACCCATTGCCGACATTTCATGGATGCTCAATCTGGCCGTTGTTCTCTATATGATTTTGCAGGTAAGATCAACTTTCTTTTGTTTGTTCTCTATGTGATTTTTGTCAATAACCTTATTACTGTTTGTTGATTGATCATGGATGTGAGCATGCATTTTAGCATTTGAATGACCTTTATTGAATGACTTTCACAACTACATGTGCCTACCTTTTACAAGTAGCATGACTTTGTAGAAAATGCTTCAGCCAACTGCAGCAACATCATGTGTGTCTTCATCACAGGTAACCTTAATGTTATATGATTAGTTGGTTAAATGCTATGATTCAAGAATCTGATTTCTTAAAGGTCTTTATTTTTTTACATGTTTTTGAAGTTAGCACAGTCTATGGGAGTTGTGTGTATTATTAGCTTTGAATTTGATATGCTTTTTAATTTGATCGAAATCCAATTTTATGTGTGTGTTGTGTTCTGTATGTTGTGTTGTGTGTTTTGATTTAAAAAAAATACTAAATATAAGTGTGTTGTGATTTTTGAAACAAAAAGTGTATGTGTTGTATGAATGTGTTGTGTTGTGTGTTGTATGAATGTGTATGTTGTATGTGTTGTGAACGATAAATAGTTAAAAAGAATGAAAAAAATAAAGTTGTTGTTGCTGGTTGTGTTGAAACAGTAGCAGTAAACATACAAAAACTGCACATACACACTTATGTGTGTGTTGTGTTCTGTATGTTGTGTTGTGTGTTTTGATTTAAAAAAAATACTAAATATAAGTGTGTTGTGATTTTTGAAACAAAAAGTGTATGTGTTGTATGAATGTGTTGTGTTGTGTGTTGTATGAATGTGTATGTTGTATGTGTTGTGAACGATAAATAGTTAAAAAGAATGAAAAAAATAAAGTTGTTGTTGCTGGTTGTGTTGAAACAGTAGCAGTAAACATACAAAAACTGCACATACACACAACACATTCAGTTTCAACATCAAAACACACACATTCATCAGCTGCTGTTATGTTGTGTGTGTATGTGCAGTTTTTTTTTTGTAATGTGCAGTTTTTGAAACGAAGCTGGTTTGGTTGACCTGAAAATCTTTTAACGCTTTCAAGCAATTGCATAACATGAATCAACAATTTAAAAGAGCTACAAACTAAAAGGGTCAAAACGAATTTGTATCAAACCTTACTAACACAAAATCAGCATTCACCACCTCTAATTGTATCAAACCATCAAAGAATCTGATCTTAGTTGACTTTTCTTCTGAAAACTTAATTTTTGGTACAAATTGACATTTCTACTCAATGAAACTTGAGGCTTTTGGCAAAATTACTTGTTACTTTTATGGGTTGCTGTTGTTTTCCTGAAAAAGATAGCAAAGCAGACCCTTTTTTGGGCTGCCGTTTGTTACTATAAAATAGCTGTCAAATTTGTAGTTTTCGCTGCCTTATATAGCTGTCAAAATTGGAGTTTTTTCTGCATATAATAGCTGTCAAAATGGTTAAATTGTTGTAAAAAGGTACCATTTTGTTCTTGTGGTATTGGTCATGTAGTTTTCTTCATTCTGCTTGTCATTATTGTAGGTTCTTTTTGCCTTCTGTTTTATTGTGTTTTTCTTAATTTTTATCTTTATATGTAGTTTTATGTCTTATGGAATTGGCAGTTTGCCTTATGTTTTATTGCAATGACAGGTAAAATGGTTTGAAAAATGCTACCTTGGTTGTTACTTTTGAATGTAGAGCCAAATACAATGGGTTTTAGTTTTCTTTTGTAATGTGTAAGGTAGGTTTACTAATGTATTATTTTTTTTGTGTAGGCTCCAACCAAAACTCTACTTATTGATGACAAGTTGACAACGGTATAAGATGTGAGTGAAGCACCGTTCAACGAAGCATGTGTGATTTTGTATGTGGAAATTAGCACAGGTTACTCAGTTTTTAGTGTTATGTTGTTGATGTTGAAGACTGATTTTGTTCAAAGAAAAAAAATTGTTTTGGCATGGTTTTCATGTTGATCAAGATTAATGACACATTGTTTGGAACTACATATTCAATATTTGATTGTTAGCCGGGTCAAACTGATTGGTTTATCTTAGTTTATAGTCGAAAGTCATCGCTATTTGGTTAAATAAGGCTGACATTGTTTACACTTCATAAAAAAAATCTTCCTATCATGGCCATATTAAATGGTATATGCAAAGAGTAAACTGTCATTGCCGCAGCATCGCGCGGGTTTCCTGCTAGTATATATATATAGGGGATGGATCAAGAGAGAACTCCATATTAAGTTGAGAACTAGAGAACTCTCAAAACACAAGGGATGGAATATTAAAGTGGAGGGGCAAATTTGGAACTTTAAATATATAAATCTTTAAACATTTCTATCTTTTGCATACGTTAAGTTTTAAAAAAAAAAATTCGCACCATTAGATCAAGAATTTCACTATCTTTCATTTGAGTATAAATAACGTTATAAAAAAGTAAAATTTTCTCGTTTTTTTAATTTCAATACTTCATATATGTAGTATACGATATTATATGTGCAAGACAAACCATCAAAACTAAATTACAAGACAAACCATCAAAACTAGTACTTTGATAAAATAACAAAAGTTCCCTGATATTGTTTTTAATGATACCATTACAAAAAAACAACACCATCATGCCTTAATTCTAAATTTGGATTTTTCTCATATGATCGAACTGTTATTGCTAGCAATTACTTGGTTCACGTTATGTGATGTGGTATGAATATGTGCAACAGGGGCTTATCACAACATCAATTATACGAGTCATGTTATATTAATCTATTAGTTGGAATTGAGAAGACAAATTGACATAAAATCGATTTTTAAAGGGCGAGTGATCATTTACTAAAATGAATGACGATTATTGAGTAAATGGGAAAGAGAAGAATTATGATCTAAGAGAAACGAGTGAGTCGTCCATTAAAATTGAATAAAGTCCAATGAGTTAAGTTTTCTAATAAAATATTTTAAGTTATTTTATCAAAACTACGTCATTTTAATGGTTTTACATGTAACTTAGGTGCATAACATCACTGTATTCACTATTCCCTTTTAAATTTTATAGTGTTGCATATATGCAGTATCGTATACTACATATATGTAGTATCATACTACTACATATATGCAGTATATGCAGTACTGATGCATTGTTATCTTATAGTTTGAATTCCAGGTTTATTTTATTTTGTTATGATATTTATCATTTATTTATTAGTTTATTATTATCATCTTTATGTTTAGATATAGTATAAGCATTGATTTTGTTTTCATTTGTAATAAAAAATTTTAATATGGAATATTATATATGAACTTTGTTATTGGTCATTTGAGATCATATGTACACTTTAAATAATTATTAGACTCTTGAGCCATTTGGTCGTTTCAAAAAATGCATCAAGTACAATTATACTACATATATGTAGTATCAAAAAAACCAAAATGTGATTTTTAATTTTTTTTATATAAATAACGTATGAAGAAGTTATTAACGTTTAAAGAAATATATAATCAAATACAATATCGCAATACTACATATATGTAGTATCAAAATTAAAAAAACGAGAAATTTTTTTTATAACGTTATTTATACTCAAATGAAAGATAATGAAATTATTGATCTAATAGTGCAATTTTTTTAAAATAATATTAACGTATGCAAAAGATAGAAATATTCAAAGATTTTTATATTTAAAGTTCCAATTTTACCCCCTCCCTTTAAAATTTCATCCCTTGTCATTTTGGTAGTTCTCTAGTTCTCAACTTAAAATGAGTTCTCTCTTGAACCCTACCCTATATATATATATATATATATATAATAACAACCGACCAACAAAATAACACTTTAAATTAAAAAAAGTTGAGGGGACGTGACCCTTCTTGGTCTCTATTATGCTTTGCCAATGGGTTTAATACTTGTGTGTTGCTGATAGTTTTTAAATATCATAATTTTATAAATATTTTCAATTATATTTGTGAATAAATATTTATAAATCTAAATAAAAACATATAAATAAAAAACTTTTTAAAGCTCAACGAATGTTAAATGCAGAGCTTAAGCTCGAACTCGATAACAAAATAAACATTATTTTAAACTCTTGATCAAACTCAGCTCAAACAAGTTTTATACCAAATCTATTTCAAGTAACTTACTGGCCGACGTAACTCATTTAGTAGGGCTGGCATATCGTGTCAGACACGACACGATAAGACACGAACACGATAAGGTCAAACACGAACACGACACGATAACGTATCGTGTCATTTTTTTCAAACACGAACACGAACACGATAAAAAGCAGGTTACACGATAAGACACGATATGACACGATAAAAACCCAATTTTAAAAAAATTAACATTTTCAAAAAAATTTATAAGTCTTAAATAATAAATATGACTTAATATGATAATTCTTAAAACACAAAACAACAAAATTACATAAAAATAGTATTTATCCCTAATAATACTTGATAAATGAATATGAAAAAAAGATTAAAGTCTATTAAAGTCCATCTCCACCTCCATTCTCCACTAACATTTCATATAAATAAATATTAACAGGTGACCTATCGTGTTAACAGATCTTTAACCTGTTAAGACATGATAATTAACGTGTCTTTATCGTTTTAACCTGTTAATGACACGACACCTGTTAAGGTCAAACACGAAACCTGTTAATTCCATGTTATTTCGTATCGTGTTATCGTGTCTGTGTCAGAAATTGCCAGTCTTATCATTTAGTACTAAAAATGCATTCCCATTTTCCACCCACCAAACATGATGATGGGGGTTCTAAAACTCTAAAAGACAAAGAAATGATAGAGTTGAATATAATTGTAAAGAATAAAACAACTGTTTATCTTATTATTATTATCAAGAAAGACAAGAAAAAGAAGCGATAGATTTTAGAACAAATATATTCTTTCTTTCTTTGTCTACTTTCTTCTTCTTTTTCTTTTTCTTCTTGTCTCTCCATCCAAAATTTGAAAGCAATCAGTGATGGGTTTGTGTGCATCAGCCCCAAAATCAAGAACAAACCCAGAAAAGAATCAGTTTCAAAAGACCAGTAATCCTGCGGCATCAGTGAACAACCCCCAAAAGTTTTCACCACAAGGAGCAGGAGCTGGAGCTGGAGCTGGAGCTGGAGCAATTCCTTGTTTCTCTGAATTTTGTTTTGGTGACCTGAAAAGTGCTACTAATAACTTCAGTTCTGATTTGATTGTATCTGGTAGCGGTGAAAAGGCACCAAACGTTGTGTATAAAGGTCGCCTCAAGAATCGCCGGTGGATCGCCGTCAAGAAGTTTTCTAATTTGGCATGGCCTGACCCCAAACAATTTGTGGTATATTTATTCATTATTATCTATATTAATTTAAGGATATTTTTTCTGAAATGTGGAAAATTGAAGATGGGTTGTTGATCTTGTAGGAAGAAGCGATGGGAGTTGGTAAATTGCGTCACAAACGACTGGCGAATTTGATTGGGTATTGTTGTGACGGTGAAGAAAGATTGCTTGTTGCCGAGTACATGCCTAATGACACTCTTGCTAAGCATCTATTTCATTGTAACTATTTTATGCCTTTATTAACTTACCTTAATCATATAACATATAAGTAGTATTTTCTGGGTTTTTTGTATATAGATGCCACTTGGTGTTTACATTAACTTACCGCTCGTTTCTAGCTAGGATTTCTTATTATATATTGTAGAGATTTCATTAAACAAGATTGTCCCCATTCATATTGAAGTAGAAAATGGATCAACTTTTTTCTTTTTTTCCTTTCATGTATGCATTTTATATCAATTTCAGGGGAAAATCAAACAATCGAGTGGGCTATGCGGATACGGGTCGCTCAATACATATCGGACGCTTTAAACTATTGTAGCACAGAAGGTCGTGAATTGTACCATGACCTCAATGCATACAGGATCCTCTTTGATGAGGTGCATCATTAATTTATTATGTTCCCTTTTCAAGATATACTTACATATGTATCTATGTTGTCAATTTTAAATTTTAATTCAATCAAAGCTAGCATGATAATGGTTTCATGGTGTTTGTAGGAGGGAGATCCCCGGCTTTCGTGTTTTGGATTGATGAGAAATAGTAGGGATGGAAAAAGTTACAGCACTAATCTTGCATATACACCCCCAGAATATCTCAAACATGGTAACCGCTTATTTTTTTCACAATAAAGTTACACACAAAAAGCTTATATGGATCTGTATTACAGAATAGGCTTTAAATCTATCTGGAAAATACTATTTTCTTTGGTCTCTCTCTCCTAAATGCATGGCCTACTGCAGGAAGAGTAACTGCAGAAAGTGTCGTTTACAGCTTTGGGACAGTCCTTTTAGATCTTCTAAGTGGGAAACACATCCCTCCAAGTCATGTAAGCTGTTTCTGTTTGTTTAGACTATTTAACTTATTTGTTTGATCAATCTTAGGGTGTGTGATTGTGGGTCCCATTTACTTCAAACGATAGCCTTCTATTATACTTCCGTCTTTCCATTAATGTTTCTTGCACCTTGAACATGTAGACTTGTTAGCCTTTTGTTTATCTTGTATATCTCATCTTATGTAATAGGCGCTTGATTTGATCCGTGGAAAAAATATCATTCTTTTAATGGAGTCACACTTAGAAGGGAACTTTTCGACAGATGAAGCAACGATACTCGTTGATCTTGCCTCTAAATGTTTGCAATATGAACCGAAAGATAGACCTACAATCAAAGACCTTGTAGCAATACTTGCTCCGCTTCAAACCAAATGTGATGTACGCTTCTTTCTCACAAGGCACTTGTTTTAGAAGTTATATTCCTTTTTTCTTGGAAATTTATTGTTTTATATTTTTTTAGATTCCATCTTACGTGATGCTGGGTATTTCAAAACAAGAGGAAGCCCCATTAACTCCACAACGTCCACTTTCCCCGTTGGGAGATGCTTGTTCACGCAAGGATCTTACGGCTATTCATGAGATCTTGCTTAATACACACTATCGTGATGATGAAGGAACCGGGACCAACGAGGTAGTTTATCACTTTGACTTGTACCTCTTTCTATGTTTGTGGTACATGGATTTGGATGATTTTTATGTTTTCTTGTCAGTTGTCATTCCAAGAATGGACTCAACAAATGAGAGATATGTTAGAGGCAAGGAAACGTGGTGACCAAGCCTTTCGTGAAAAAGAATTCAAAGCTGCCATCGACTTCTATTCACAGGTACCTCAACTTCATTTTTATACTTCTTGTTTTAGATAGTGTTCGGATGTGTTTCACCTGTTTGAAGTTGTAAATTGTAATAATCAGATAAATAATTGTTTGAGTGTTCGTTAAACTCTAACTAATCTACTAAATAATACATAAAAGGTAAATTGCATTTTAATAATCCAAGCTATGACCCATAGGCAAATAGTAATCAATGATAACAGTTTGATCAATGATACTTAAAGCTCTCTTTAGTTACCATGGTTGTTCTTAGTAGTATAACTATCAATGATTTATACTCGATTTCCCCTAGAAGTAAGCTTGTATGTTTCCATATTGCATTCACAATCATCCTTGTGAACAAGGGTACATATATGTAAATTGTGCTCTACAGGATTGTATGTGATAACAAAAGGTGAAAGTCAGGAGTGTCATTCGTCAAACTGTTAGTATGCATTATTTACAGCTAGTTGATCAAGTTAAAGATTATTTAATCCAATTTGCATAGATAAATTTATGAAAAATAACATTCTTAATACTATTATTGTATAGATTTACTTTGGTAGTAGCTATATACTGATAAAAGTTACTAAGTATCTCGTCACTTCCCATCATAGAAATTGAGTGAATACAAAATAGGGGTTTACGCTTAACGTGTAGTTGTCAGTATCTTATTATGTGTCGTAACTTATATGTTCCTCTTTTGCGAATTGTTAATATGCAGTTCATAGATGTGGGAACGATGATATCACCAACTGTATTAGCGAGGCGGAGCCTATGCTATTTGATGTGTGATCAACCGGATGCCGCCCTTCGAGACGCCATGCAAGCACAAATTGTGCATGCAGATTGGCCAACCGCCTTCTACATGCAATCTGTGGCTCTTGGGAAGCTGGACATGCATCAAGATTCTCTCGATATGTTAAACGAGGCTGCTGGGCTTGAAGAAAAACGACAAAAAGGCGATCGAAGAGGCTCGTAATATCATCCGTTCGTACATTGTCCCAGAGACTGGTAAATAATTTGCTGTCAAATGTGGTTGACATCAAATGTATTTAGTGAATTTACATTAAAAAAAGGTTGTTATATATTATCGATAAATGCCGAGGCTTTTGAGTATAGGTTTTTTAAGTTTCTTGAAGCATTCTATGTTCACCTCTTATGAGTATGCATAAAATGTGATTTAGATGTCCATTTGTGAATTAAGAGATTTGTTTTGTGAAGTAAACATACTTTTTCCACCTTTCTTTTTATTAAGTTATTTTCAATTTCTACATATATAATTTTCTAACTTTGTCGGGTTTTAAAAGTAACACGTCAAGTCACAAGATCAATAAATCAAGAACAACTTTGTTATTGCAAAAGAAAAGTTACACAAAACTCACTCATCCAAAGTCCCTACCCAGACCTTATACCCATAGATCTAACCTACATACGTCAAACTACAATGCAAATAGGTAAACAATAAACTAATTCCTAACACACTTACAGATTTTGGTTTAGGAAGTTTTCTCCAACAATCACCCCCTAAATTTCCAAACAGATTATGCGGGTCTTTAACTCAAACCTTGTTTCATTGATCTCGTTTCTTCTTGAGTTTTGTTCGATCCTGATTGGTAACTAGGCCTGTAAATGAACCGAATGTTCATTAATAGTTCGTGAACTGTTCGACGGGAAGTTCGTTTGTATTCGTTTCTTTAACTAAGCACACGAACATGAATAAAACTTTTTGTTCGTTTAGTTAAACGAACGAACATAAACACATGTTGTGTCTGTTTATTTTTGTTTGTGAACACTCGTTTATGTTTGTTCATATGTGTTCGTTTATTTAACTTAACGACGTTAACTATTTTTTCGAATTTCAGACCGATGTTTTAAGGCTTTTGCTCGGGAGGAGGATACGAGTCTATTGATGTCTCAAGGTAAGTTTAATATCAATTATCTCGTATCGTCCTCTCGATCAAAAGCCCTAAAACATTGGTAAAAAATTCGAAAAAAAATTAACGGCGTTAAGTTAACTTTCACGGCAGATCATTGTAGGAAAATAATTTACAAGTTGGGATTGCCACATAAAATTTTTTAAGTTGGGATTAATATCGGTCAATATACAAAAGTTCGGATTATTAAAATCCAATATCCATTGTTTCAATTATGTAACTTATCTTCAAGTTTTGCTCTAATTAAGTCACTCAAATTTTGGTTTGTTTCAATTAGGTAACTTAAGTTTAATGGGGTTATTGACACATTGGTAACACACATGTGTTAGATGCACTAGATTAGGGGTTCAAGTCCTGCAGTCAGCAGGTTATGATGTATTTCTGCTAGAAAATCAAGGTATTGTTAAAAACTTAAGTTTAGAAAGATGTTCTAATCCTAAATAATTAACTTGGGTAACATTTAAAAATTAATTTATAATATTCAAAGTATAATTTAAAAACATTTTTGGCATTATTTTAAATTTTTTAGAATTTCTTAAAATTCAATTTTTAAAAATGTTTCATAATTGAGCATAAGTTATAAAACAACGTTAATCTTAAACATTTACATCAAAATAGAAGACACACGAGCAACAAGCTGCACCATTAGCTCTTTCTGGATAGCGAAGTCCAGTCTAAATGAAACATTAAAGTAACTTTATGTAACGTCCTGTATTTTTTATTTATTTTTATTTCAAATGTAATCGCACTTTTTATTCATTCTTTATAATGTCAACACTTGATCATAGTGAAAGTACTATTTTTTATATCATTCTTGTTGATTATATGCTTTTACAACACGCTTAAACAATTTCGAATACACATTTTAATGCAAAACCGAACAACTTATCAAGGCTTATATTTTTCGGGAAATGATATTATAAGTGTTTTTATAGTTTATATGTTAAATTACCCAAAAACATGCTTAAACATGAGTTTATGGTGCAAAACAAACAATAAAGCAAGTTGAGGGGCCAAAAATTAAAATTTGGCCAACCTTTAATGTCCAACCCTAATTCTCATCTATAAATATAAACCAAAATCACTCCCTCGGATCACTTTCTCCACTATAAACTATCTCTCAAACTCTCTTAGCTCATCCAAAAACTCCATCCATTTTTTTTGCAGGAAGTCTCCAAGAGTTATTTTTTTATTTCTTTTTTCATTTTTTTTAATTCCTTCTTTCATTTTTCGTAATTTCTTCTTTCATTTGTATTAAATTCCTTATTCTTCCTAAATACTTAAAACATCCTCTAGGATTTTGCCACATATATATTTGCTAAGGTAAATAAAGTTTGGTAAATCACAATTTTGAGGTTCGAGTTAGGATTATTTTTCTCAAAACTTTATAAAACGAATTCTTTTGTTGTTTCTTGGGATATTTTAGTACCAAACAATGTTACCAACAAATATTTATGTTGGATAACTTGTGTTAAGGTTTAAATTCCAGAAACTTCATTCTATATCTTTTTTAAAACCACTAAGTAATATGTAATAAAAAGTGAGTGAAACCGAACCATGATTCCAACACAACAATGTTGGAAGGCTTGTGTTATCGTATAAAAATGATGATGTTGAGAATCTTGGTTCTACAACTAAATTTCCACCATTCATCACTTGATTACTTAACAAAGAAGTTATTTTATTTATGTATTTCCTTTCTTGTATTCATGACCATTCGAGTCATCAACTATGATGATGGTTTTGCGCAATGGTGAAACACTTGAGGTTATAATACCTTCATGCTTGACAATACATGACTATACTTGATATTATAAATATATATATATATATATATATATACACACACACACACATATATAATACTATCTCCTAACCTTAGTATTAACCCAATCCACGGTTAAATATTATGTGTTAAGGTGTACAATATACTAATCTTATGATTTCTTATTTTGGACTTGTGACACCCCGCCCGGCGGTGGAAACACCGGGCTTGTCAAGTGGATTGGATATTAATAGTACAAAGCACATGGCACACTAAAAGCATATTTTAATATAATTAAAGCAATAATGTCGTGACATAAATGAAGCAATAAATAGTCTTAAACCAGAAATAAAAGCCGACAATTTAAAGTGTCGAAATCTCATTTATTCTAGGTCCAAAAGCATCCTAAGTGTCTCGAAGCTTAAACGTCTCAAACTCCACCTGAAAGACGTGTAAAATAAGTTAGCTAAAGAATTATCTAGTGAGTAAAACACATTTAAGAGTACATAATATGAAATCCGAGATCATTATAAATATGTTTTGCAATCTTATGTGTATAGCAATTTCATCATTTGTCTCAACCATGACCATAGAATCACATAGAAACAAGAATCCATAGGCCCCGCATGGTAACCTTTAGCAACAAGTCATGAGGAACCACTCATGTTACAAATACTGATAACTATCATTTAACCGTCATTTAACTGTCTCGATATACAAGTTATCAATAAATGTTTAAGCATTTAAGGGACATAGCAACGTAACAACAAGCATCACATATAGTAACTAGTAACCAACACATAGAATCAACCAAAGAATCGCCGGGTTAAAATCACCTATCAGGCCATTAGTGTAAGAGGGCTTGTCAAGCCATTAGCGCTAATATCGTACCGGTGGAAATTACAAGATAATATAAGTACTATTGTCTATCACATAATTTTGCATCATGCGGCCAAACAAGATCAACACATCCAAAGAAACCTTAGTATTATAGGAACACGCATTTCAGCCCCAAAAATGTAAACAGTAAAAAGGGGAGTGAGATTACTCACCTCGAAAAGCAAAGATAACCGAAATAGAAACACAGCTATAATGTACTGAGGGTTTTCCAAATATTTGTACCACCTAATTAATTGGGAAAAGCCCTAACTTAGAAATGAAACAATAGTAACAAAAATCACAAATCCGAGATCTAGGGTTTCGGATTTGGGATTTAGGGTTGTAGATCATAATTTGGGGATTTTGGTACGAAACGCAAATTGTATTATCGTATTATATATATTTTATACGAATCCATTTTAGTATTTTTCTTTAAATATTTGTATCAATTTAAAATACTTGTAAATATGTCACATTATTATTTAAATCTAGAAATCATAAGTTTTATAAACCTTAGAATGTATTTAATATAAAAGATATTATTTATTGGTTTATTTGTAATTATAATTTAATGTTAACAAATATGTAAAAGAGCATAAAAAAATAAAAATAACAGAAAACAGGCCATGGGACTCGAACCCATGGCCATTACGTTCAACACACAATAACTAAACCACTAGATCACATTCGCTTTGTTTAAATAATATTTTTTTAAATTCTTTTATCTTTTATTTACCAACAAAATCCATTTCATATTCAAATTCAAGCCCTAGATTCAAAACCATTCAATTGATTCAAATCTGTTAATCATAAGCCAAAACAATCTTAGGGCTTTTAATCTACACTGAAACACGATCATTTTGATATATAGAACTTACTTGTTGGTGAAGTTTTGATATTGTTTCGAGTAGAGACAAGAATCGGCTGATTTCAAGAATTTTCATGACTCTGGAATTGATATGAGATTAAATTGATGTGTTAGATAGTTGTAGATGTTCAAGGAGAATCAAATGGATACAAGAATTACCAGAAATGGCGCCCCGAAGGTCGAGATCGATACAGTCGCCGGAAAATGATTTTTTAGTCGATTGATTATATTAATGCAAAGAGAAATGAGATGTTTTGGTGTTTTGGAATTGTTAGTCGAGTGATTTAGATAGTTTAGGAATAAATCACTCGTTGATTACGGGTTTTATTACGGTAATTGTAATTTCTAACCTGCGCCTAAAACAGCTCAGAAACGCATTATTTGGTTAATATGGGTTTCGAATCTGGATAAGGAAGGTTTAGAAGTTATTTTGGTTAATTGGAAATGGTCAAAACGCGTCAATTAGGGCTCGCCGGAGGTCATCGGATTTGGCCGGAAGTTTGTACCGGAAAAAACGGGTATCACAGCGAAGGGGGGGTTGGGTTAAATAATTTTCTAGAATTAGTCCTTTTAGTTTAAGTATTATTTTTTAGATCAAATTAACTTTAATATAAGTTTGAAAGTTGACAATTTTGGCACAAAGTTAATTTATAAGTTATATTTTTTTAACAAACTTAACTATGTTGAGACGTAACATTTATATAAGTGACGTTTTTAATTCTTTAGTTCGTTTTTTATGTTAACGACTATCTTTAGACTTAGAATCGATTTTGTTTAACGTTTTCAATAATTTTCTTTTACGAACTATATATATATATATATATGTGTGTGTGTGTGTGTGTGCGTGTGTTTTAAGATTCGTTATTTACAATTAATAATTATTTGATACACGAGGATATTTTGCGATGTGAAAACGATCGATTTTAATAAGATAAGAATAACGTAAAATTAGACATATATATTCATAATCATAACGAACGTTACATTTTGAAGAAATAAATACGATTACAATTAAAAGATAATAATCTCGGGTTCGATTCCGGGCGTCCGGATTCGGGTTTTCAGGGCAGATTTCACAGGACTTCTAATGAGTGTTTAGCACTCATGAAAAACATGGATAAATCATAGTGTCCAAATAAGTGTCTAAGTAGTATAATTTTTTTTTTTGTATTTTCATATGTATATTTTCGATGCACTACCATCACAAATTCTTATACTTATACGCCTTATTCACCAATATAGAGTGACCTTGGTGATTCCATCCCTCAAACTTATTTGCTCACTGCTTTATGGACATTATTTTACAAATCGTGAGTCATACTATACCCTCTTTACGTTTTAAACACTCCTTGGGTGGCAACATGTATCCATTATTAAACACACTAAATCACACATTCACTTAAACTCATTCTAAAACTCAATCCCTAAAACATGCTTACTTGTTATACTATTTGTGAATACATGTAAACATTCATATGCAAGCTATCTATCATTAACTTTACAAGCCTCCATTAACAAGTATAGCGTTATAGGACTAGTACATCTGCCCCGTTTGTTAAGTCTTTGTTAATTAATTCTTTACACTCTTATTTTCTTCGGCGATAAGGGTACGCTCATGTGACATCTGCCCAAAACCGATCCCGAATGTACGACTCAAACCCGAAATTATTTATCTTTATTGTATTCGTATTTATTTTTCTCGAAGATGTAATGTATCCTTATTATTAATATAAATAAATATGTTGGACCTTTATACTATTTCCCGTCTTTAATAAATCGACCGAATTGTTATCTCCAAAAATATATATATTAATTGTATTTTTATAATAGATATTTTATAGATATTATTAAAGATAAATATTTCCAAGTCAAGAAAATTACCATTTAACGTCACAAAACGAAGTAAAGACATAAAAACGTCACTTATATAAGCGTTGCAAGTTTATTTGATTAAGTTAGTTAGTTAATATAATGTATAAATTAACTTTGTGCCAAAACTTCCAAATTCCAAACTTATTTTAAAGTTTATAACCCATTTATAAACAAACCAAACCATAAGGACCAAAACTGTAAATTAATCAAAACCCAGTCCCCCATTCGCAGCACCCCCGCATTTCCTATCAGTTACATTCTGGCCACTTTGGCCGGAATTTCTATATCTCCAGCAACATGCGTTAGGTGTTTTAAGCTAGTCATGTGTCGAACCATGCACCATCTTTTAATCACGATTTAATCAACCAAATCAACACCAAAATCTGTTTCTAAAACCGCAATCAAAACCCACTACACTCAATCGATCAAAAATGTTCGTTTTCAGTAATTTAGCTTAATCACAACAGTCATATCATCAATTAGAATCCATTGGTACAATTAAATTGACTTTAATCTGCGAATTAACACCCAATTAATCTCAATTAACTCGCAAACTAACTCGAACCCATTCGTATAGTTCCTGAACAAATCATACCAATTCATTTAGCATACTCAATCTCTCTATCTCACTCTCACTCTCACTCTCTACAACCTCAATTTCACGCAAGAATCATGTAACAACCCGCAAATCCCGGTTAACACTATTAACTATTCTTCGTTTATTTCTGTTAAGTTCCCATGATTGTTTATACGTGTGTCTTCGTAAAATTAAATTATATGAAGTACAAGGTTCGTTTCGTAATTAACGAAAGCTAATATTATTAACTTTGTTCACCATTTAAATAAAAGAAGTTACGATAAGGAGTTAAATGCAACTTTACCAAAAAACTATTTTATTAAACCCAAACCACTTCCCATTTTTCCCCGTCTCCCTTATCTCTCTCTATGCTGCTATGCCATGTCCCTAAGTTGCAAAATAATTATTGATAACTATTATATGGAGACGGTTAAGTGATGGTTGCTTTAAGAGTTATCTTTAATTAATACATGGGTTGATTCCTCATGATAAATGGCTACAAGTTATATTACAATGATGGTTTTCAATGTGCATTCAAGGGGTCATGGTTGAGAATAGTATGAAATAGATATACATGTATGATTGCGTAACATATTTATGATGATCTCGGATTTGTATACTATTATTTATCAATTGTGGTTTACTCAATAGCTTTCATTAGCTAACTTTATTTTCACATATTTCAGGTGGTGTTGATGTTATTTTTCTGTTTTTACCAAGACATAAGATTGCCTTAGACCTAGTTAAAGTAATAAAGTAAATTGCATTTACTGTTTAGGTTTTATTACTTTTGTCATTTATGTTTAAGTCTCATGTTCCAAAACTTATGTTATGACAATTATTTGAATTAATAAAAAGTGTGTCATGTGCTTTGTCACTATTGATATCCAATTTTTATGACAACCCGGTGTTTCCACCGCTGGGAGGGGTGTCACAGCTCACGGCCTTAGTCACTTTGGTGTTAAGGATACGCTAGTGGACACTTTGGATTTATTTATAGTCTTTGCATGATAGTATGATACACAATCTAGTATACTTTAAACATGTGGATTTGAGATTTATGCGTATCTATGCTATATACTCAAACCGGTATGCTCACCAACATAATTTGTGTTGACGGATATTATATACATGTTGCAGGAAACTCATCGAACAAAACGAACACGAGCTTGGATCTAGATCTGAGATTGTTATGAACGTTGTTTACGATCAATGATGCGGAATCTCACTGATCATGTATTGATGCTTGAATGTTCATGAAGATTAATGCAAAGTTCATAAAAGTTGTTAGGCAGTGTATTAGATCAATATCAAGGTTACAAGGAGAATATGGAATACAATGGATAGGCAACTCCTTACAAATGACCTAGGTCATGGTATTTATAGTCCATACTGTCACACCCTCAAAATCCACTAACGGAGTTTTACTGTTAAGTGTGTGAGAAACCAGGATCTCAGTCATTAGTTACACCAAACGACACTATATGAATTTAAAACATACGTGTCTCATTAAACGAGAAAATTTAATACAGAGTTAACGTTTAAAAGTTTGTGGAAGCGTAATCGAAATGTAATGTCAAAAATATTAAATTGAAACTAAATGCGCAAACACGCGCCCAAACGTTAATGA
Source organism: Tagetes erecta (assembly GCA_030867185.1). Taxonomy (NCBI): domain Eukaryota; kingdom Viridiplantae; phylum Streptophyta; class Magnoliopsida; order Asterales; family Asteraceae; genus Tagetes; species Tagetes erecta. The sequence goes on along the minus strand of CM061486.1, from coordinate 1,931,580 downwards.
CATATTTTAAAAAGAATAACTTGTTATGATATCAAAATCATGAAGCAATGTTATGCCATGCCCTAGCGTGATGTGGGCCATATAGACATGCTAAAAAGATATATTAACAAGTGTCAACATGACGGTTGGTGAGTTCACATAATAGTTTAATAAACTAGCATATATGTTTTCATGCAGAAATATCGATAAAGTATGTCGGTGTAGGTAGATAGTCTACGCTAAGGTCCCTAAGCAATCACTTAGTGGAAAAGGAAGTGAATCAAGCGATGACAACCAGGAGGTGGGCTTGGAAGCAGCCATCCTTTGAAGAAAGCGTAATAGCTCACTGGTCTAGCTCCATGACACCGAAAATGTATCAGGGCTCAAGTGATTCAACGAAGCGACGAGACCTTGAAAGCAGCTTTTTCAAGTGTCAGTAGCGGAACGTTCTGTCAATCCGGGAAGGTTTTTGGTGACAAGACCTGAAGATATCAGAAGTGAGAATGCTGACATGAGTAACGAGAAATCCTGTGAAAAACACGTACATGTCCTTAGAGTCAAATGTATCTGACCAAAGCTAACGTGTGTACACATTACGTGTATAGTTTGCCTACGCTTCATCCCAGCAGGATGCACATGTAAGTATGTTAGGCCAATTCAACACCCGTTCGACAAATCCATCTGTCGTGCTAGTGCGACTAGCCCAGGTGGGGTTTGTCAAACCAAGTAGTACTACTCAAAATTCCCTAGCTATTTCCCCAAATATTAACGGTCAACTAGGTATCCATGAGGACTTTCATGACATGAACAAGAAAAGCAGCTCTATCTAGACATGTGACATACAATATTTCCAGATCTGTAAAAAGTAGTTGTACGTGTCTCTTTCCCGTAAAGGGGAAGAGCAATAGAAAAATGTTCAGTGAACTCACCTTCGGGTGCACATCTACAAGCATCAACAATGTAAAAGCAAACACATCATTCCTACTACATGATAAGTCTATAAGTGTGTGTTTGTACAACTATGTAAAACCCTAAGCATCCAAACAATTCAATTGTTTACTTGTGATTTCAAAAGTTTGACTTTTGACAAACCTTGACCAAAGTTGACTTTTATTGACCCGAGTTGACTCGATGATCACATGGTAGGTAATTAAGTGTAGTTATGTTCATTTAGGTTCACTTGTTCATCTTAAGCTCACAAATAGCATCACAAGACACATATGCAATGAAACCAAATTCGATTTCTATTAAAGTTTCCTTTATAGGAAAGATGTGTTCTAGGCATGTTCTCACTACACAACCTCGTTAATGGATGTACATTCTTAAGTACACACGTTTCATGCCCACACATAACTTCTTACATATCTTAATCATAACACGTATATATATATTTGCACATAAGCTTTCTACTTTGAGTAAAACATATCATACATGGTCACTTTCAAAATAAGCATAGTTCATAACATGATATTGCATCTCTAATAACATAGTAACATCATCTCAAGGCATCCTATTCGTCTGAACTCAAAACACAAATCATACTTTCAATAAAGTTTCCTTTAACGGAAATCGGAATAGCTAAAATATATTACTACCAAACCACACATGTAAACCACATACACTAACTCAACAATTACTTTTGGCATGCATAAAAATCATCTACCATGACCTGTGTACAAATCTTTAACATCTTTGTAATCAAAGTTAGTATTAATGTCTACTCACTACAAGCAGCATACATCTCACTTTTGAACCATCAATATGTCATCATAGAAACTATATAAACATACTTGCAACCTCATGTACCCATGAGCATGTTTAAAACATATGTCTAGCAATTTCTCATGTACAAAAGTTAGTATTGACAGTACCTAACCAAACCGAGTCCTAATAATCATGATTCAAGTCAACTATCATCACAATACATATAACTATATAAGAAAGCATGCTAGTTTTAGTCTCAATTCATCATGACATCCATTTAACAAGTTGCACACAAGATATAGGTGAAACACATTGCAGGTTCATTTTTCAGATTTTTCAGCTTTCTTAACCGTTTTTATGTTGTACAAAAACCAACCCAAACTAACATGTAGAAGTCCCAAATTTCAAATATAGTTGCAATACTGTCTTAGGTTCATTTCTTATTATATGAACTTTACTTAACCCGAACCAACTATTTATTAAAAATATATCTTTACATAAAGGTCAGAAAAACACCTAATTGCACACTATAAAATTATTTTAAACGTTAGATGACCATACAGTGGAATAAAAGTACAAATTTTATCAATATAGAAAGCTAAGACATTAAGGGTTAATTTGGTGTAAGAATAATCCAAGAATACGTTGTAATTATAAAGTTATGCCCTTTTGAAGTTGACCCATTTTCTGCTAAGATTTTTCAGATTTGACATCTGTTTTTGTAAAATCAAAAAGTCTAACTTATTCTTCTCTAAAAATTCATTGGTTTAGTTTTCTGGAAACTAAACTCTTTAAAATACAATCTAGGCTCAAGAATGACCTACTTTGGTTCTGTTTTTCAACAAGTTAGTCCAAGGAAAATCAGGTTACGAATCTGTCCAAAATCTATCATTGCCGGTTTTGTCAAAAACATGATTAAAGCAATATGATTAATATCCAAGTTTCATTCTAATCATCATACAAGTTAATATCTACAAACTTCCAGCCATGATCATACATAAAAGTCTATGTTATTACATCTTCATGTTAACCCTAGTTTCACAAAAACACAAACATAGATTCTATTGAATACTAACTTACCAAAACATCAAATACACCCAAAACCAATATCCAATTTCATATTAAGGTTACCAATTGAAGATTTTGGATGAACTAGAATTCTTATAAATATAAATTTCGTGATATATAAGAACAATTAAGATCAATACTTACATGGTTTGTGCTTTAGACATCAAATAACGTCAAGATTACATCCAATTTCACCAAAGTTGTGTGTGTGTATGTATGGAGCCGCCCCTAGGGTTTAGGGAAGAGTTGATGCACAATTTTTTTGTTGTTCAAGAGTTGGAGTTTTAATTTTGTTTTAATGTGTTCTAATTTGATTAGAGATGGGTTTTGGGTCACCCATGGATCACCTACATAATCCATGAACCACCTTTTAATTGAAGTTTTTAGAAATACAAAAAAAAGTCATTCTCTAGATATGTTATAAAACCTTTTGTTTTATAAAATTTGTCGAATACGATAAAACATTAAAACTTGTAAAATATGTGAGTTCTTGAAAGTTCACGAAATTAAACATGTAAGCCACATAATATATGAATTCGCTAAATTTATATTTATTTAGTTGTTCAAGATTATTATTTTATTAATTTACCAACATTCGAGTATTAACTCTCGGGATCCCCGCTTTGCCGTTACCTGTAACTGTTTGCGTAACAAGTAGCACATTTAATTCAACTAATTTAATGTAGAGCATAGTTGCATTAATGGAATTAACATGATTTAATTAACGGAGTTAATCCGAAGTTCTCGGGTGTCACATATACCAGTCACCTTATATTAAGCCTAAACATGCGCAACTAAGCACAAAACGATTATATAAATATTATAAGACAAATAAAATTAATCAACGTCTTCACCCATGCTTGCTCGTGTCAATGCTCGATATCTTCACTCTCTTATATTTGTAAAGTGACATATTCAATTTGTCCCAACAATACTCCCCCTAAGATTATACATTACAAATCCGACATATCAGCTTAAATCTTCATGTGACAAGCATAGAGATCAACCTAAAGTTTTGGTATGCATTATCTTCAAGAGGACCCAACAATACCCCCCTAAGATGATGATGTCAAAACTTTGTCTTTCAACAAACAACCTGCATTCTTCTCTCCCTTTTGTGTAACATCAAAGGTTATGGAAATAATAAACAGAGAGTAGATTCCGGTGAATCTATATATCAGCAATGGGATCTTCTTCATCGGTTGAAGTAGAATGAGAAGACTTCTTTGACTTAGAATACTCCCCCTCAACTTTTTCTTTATAGGTTAATGGGATCTGTGTATGAGATATTAAGAGGAGAATTCTTAACACTTAGCAATCTGACTTGGAGAACTTTGATCTGGAAACAGGCTTGATCAGGAACATCTTTAAGTCGTGTGGAAGTTTGTTCTGCAATGGAACTGTTCCTGTAACTCAAAGAAAAACATAAACTCAGGCAATAATGTGCATTTATCATCAATGTAAAGATGAAGTTCTCAATCGGATGAGATATTGCTTGATGAACAATTCTTACATCAATAACACATGTTAAACTGCCAAAACAAAATAAAAAGATTAAAATGACAATCTTTTTTGTTCTTTTGAATTTTTTTTAATGTTTTTAATCTTTTTGAACTTTTCTCTATACAATTCTGAATATTTTACCTACAATGAGATCATACCAATCAAATGTCTTAGCACAAAGTAAAATAAGATTTGAATATACATGGACAAGATTTCAAAGTGGATGATGGACATTTAACTTCAAACACACTTACTTTTTCAAACACTTGGTGATTTTTATCATGTTTTGGTTTAATTAAGTATGACAAGTATGTGACCCACACTTAGAAAAACTATAAGCTCTACCATCATCAAAACATACAAGTAAGCACTGTAACATCTTTAATACCCGGTCATTTACAATATAATTAGTGAAGCTTTTTGGGGTTTTGAAGAAACACATGAATGGAAGTCTTAGGTAGTTTTTGTCACACCCCGACCGACGGCGGAATCCTCGAGGCGGACGACAGTGAGTAGATTGCTTGTAGCTCATGGAAATAAAATAGTTTAAATATCTTAAAATTCCAATTTCATTAATACAAATAAATGCTTACAGCGATTCAAATAAATAGATACAACATAATAAATATTCCTTTATTATGCTAGGTCCAAACATATCCTAAGTGTTCACATCTTGTAGCAATCACATAAACTGCGTAACCTGAAATCATGTGAAAATAGTATTTGTTCAGCTAACGAATTAGCTGGTGAGTAAACACAGGTTTAAAAACATATATATAATATTAAACGAATCAAAAGAGTCAAAATGATTAAAAGTGTTCAATTCTCATGTTATGTCAAAACCCACGATGCAAATGTGTAACATACAAGACAAACGCATAATCAAACCTTGATAAACTACAGCCACGTAATCACACAGATTAAGCTGTTGATGAATAGGGACAAGAATCACATGTTGATAAACTCAGTTATAATCACCCAAGAATCAAGGGGGTGGGTCCTTTGACCAATAGATCTACATTAGTAACTGTTGGTTTCAATAAAATTAATGATTATGCAAGAATCAATGTTTATCAAGCTATGCACACATAATTGCAAGTAATAACATAAACATGAATTGAATTGATTGAACTGATGAAATGAATAACATGATAAACTGTTGAAATGATAAAATGATAAAAATGATAAAACATGTTAAATAGGTTCACATGAGATCACCCCAAAATGTAAAATTAAAAAGGGGCTATGAATACTCACTTGATTAATGGTAAGCAATGAAATTAGATAACTTGGAGCAAAATGCATCGAGAGGTCTTCTTAAAAGTCAACCTAAAGAACGACGTCTAAATTAGACTAATGATCTTAGGGTTCTAAGGACGATTTGCAGGAACTAGGGTTCCTAATATGTATTGGGGGGTTTAGTTAATAAATTAATATAATTCTTAAACAAGAATCACTCGAATAACTTCGATAGTTAATGCTTTTAATTAAACAAAACAAGTTTGATAATACTTGAATAAATTGAAGCATTAAGTAATACATCAAATAAGTGTAAAATGATTTAAATGTGAATAATACACCAAATTATAACAATTTCGGTAGTTCATAATAATTGATTTAAATAGGATATGAGATAAAAAAAATGTGTGATACTTAGTCAAAATAAGTATTAATTTAATAAGTAACTTACTAGATAATAGACCATATTTATAATATGGGGTTGACTAAATGATTTTTGTATCTTTAAAGATAATAAAATATATACAATCATTTGAAATTAAATAAAGGATTTATAAGTTTTTATAAGATTATAATTCATGTTGTAATAAAAGAAAACTATTTATGGAATATATTAATACACATATATATTAAATAAAAGTTTATGAAGTTAAAGAAACAATTAAGTAAAACAACTGTTTTACTGGAAGAAATAAAATCAATGGTGGAACCGAGACTAGAACTCCTGTTCCCAGGTTCAAGCAAACGGAGACTACGGCCGGACCAATGGTTACATTTTGTTTTAAATCTTAAATTAAATGATCATATTTGACCAATTGAAAAACCCCCAATTCCACATATGAACCCTAAATCTTAAGTCGTCTAATTGAATATGAAGAACAATCTGAAAGTGAAATCATCTTTAGGGCTTTTGATTTATAAGTGAAAACGAGTTCAATGATACATATAATTACCTTTATGGATATCAATTTGATGCTGAACAAATTTCACGAAAGCCAGAGGGAAAATGGTGATCGTTCGATGTTGTTGCGGGTGTTTGATTCGAAATTGAAAGTGCAGAGAGAATGAGGGGGTGTGAAAGAGTGATTTGCAGCAGCTTAATTGAGTTATTTTGTTTCAAGAATGGTTCAACGCATTTATTGGTTTTACTCTGTGGTATTGGGATCAATTGATTTAGGATCCCGTAATTTTAGTATAAATTGATTGTGCGGTTTCATTTAGATTCATTAAAGGAATGTTTTTGTTAAATCAATTGGAGTATTACGCGTGATTTCATGGAGCTTGATTTTAGAAGGTGCTTGATTGACGGGAATATTTCGAACCGACTGGAAACGAGTAGGTAATTAAATTGGTTGATAGACTGGGTCCGAAACTCGTAGACTAATGGGTTTGCAATAGTTAATTGGGTTATAATGGGTTAAAACTGGGTCTAGGAACTCGTCGGACAACTTACCGGACTCGCCGGAAATGTATGCCGGAATCACGGGAGTAGGAACGGGGATGTTTGGGTTTTGACTTTTGATTCAAAGTATTAATTAAAATGTACAGTTTGGCCCCTTAAGTTTAAATATGTTTTATATCTTGCTTCAAGGTTTTATAAATTAGTTTTGTAGGTGATAATAATGATCCAAGTAGTTAGTTTTGTTAATTGATTTACTAACTTCAAAACTTTTATAAAGCTTTATTAAACATAAAAAAATTTTGTTTTTGTATAACTACTTAATTTATTTTGTTAAATGACATATTTTAGATAATAAACTATATAACTTTATAAAATTATTTTACAAATATAATAACTTAATGATTAAATTATATCATTAAATGAGTCGAATGCAATCATATAATTAGAACAGTTAAGTAACTTTACCCAACCAAGTTCGGGTTTGGATTTCAGAACGAGTTTGGTTTAAGGCAAATGTTACAGTATTCCTTTGGGGAATCTTCTTTTTCATTCCTTTTTTGGAATTTTGATTGGTGATGTTCCTCATTCGGAATCTTTTATGTTCTGTCACACCCCGACCGATGACGGAAACCTCGAGGCGGACGAAAGTGAATGATTGTTCATACCTCATGGTACTCAAAACAGTTTTAATATTATAAAAATCCAATTTAAATTATCCAAACAAAACTAACAAATAATCCAAACAAAAGAAACAAATAGTTAAACATAAATCACTAAAATAGTCTACTTCATTTTATTCAATTAACTAGGTCCGATTCCCTAGTTGTGAGGCATCTAAAGTACAAATCCTAATTTGCTTTTCCTGATATCATGTGAAAAATAACTGATTAGCTAAATGATTAGCTGGTGAGTAAACATAGGTTTGAAATACATATAGGTACAATGATAAAAATTCATTTCATGTCGTTATGTCCAAAATTATAAATGCAAACATGTACATACAAGATAACAATGCATAATCAAACCTTGAATGATAAAGGGGGGGGGTCCAAAATAATAACTCAGTTATAATCACCCAAGAATCAGGGGTGGGTCCTTTGACCAATAGATCTACCATTAGTAACTGTCGGTTTCTATAAATTAATGATTACACTTGCACAAAAATTGCTATCAGGCTATGAACATATAATTTGCAAGTAAAGACATAACATGAATTGATTTATTGATAATATGAAATAACTGAACAACCGGTAAATTATCTTTTAAATGGAAGAAAAGATAAGTGAATAATAAAGCAAGGATGAGTCGTTTGATATTTTGTTGAAAATCCAATTAGCCTTGAGGGTTCATTAAGTGCAACGTTTAAACTCGAGTTATTTAAGAAATTTCGTGGGTTATCACCATAGGAGAGTTAAAGAAGCCTTAACTAAGAAAAACTTAGGCACCACTTTAATTTTTTGAACTTACACTAGTTGAGAATAAGTGTCATGGTAGGATTTATAGCACGCTTCTTTCAAAAGAAGTGGCGCTCCATAATCAATGTTCACAAGGGTATAGACTGAAAATAAGGCTCAAAGTAGCCAAAGAAAGCTAAAAGATGCTTGGAAAAAAAAAGAGCTCAAATGAGCCAAATAAAGTTAAAACAAGTGATCCAAAACCTCATGTGCTCTACCTCTGGGATAGCGACTTGGAGCCGACACCCTTGGGTGAGGTGATCTTGTTTTAGAAAAAAAAAGAGAAAAAAAGTCTATGCCCGTAAACATCATCCATCAAATGTCCAACCCAATATGACACTCGTATTCAACTAGGTTAAGTTCCTTGAATTATTGTGGGTTGGGAGAATCAAATGATTTGAACCGTGCCTCGTCAAGCAACAATTAAACCAGGCTAAATTAAAACTTCCTTAGTGTGAGGCCCTGAAATGGATTGAATCATTTAAGATATAGAACATGTTCTCAAGGCTAATTCGTTGAATTATTTTGGAAATGAATGAAGGCTAATTCGTCTGGTTGTGATTCCATTTTGCATGCTTTTTCGAGGACGAAAAAAAGTAAGTGTGGGTATTTTGATGTGTTGCAAAACACATCACCTTTTTCTAAGTGTTTTGTGGTTTATTTAGGTAGTTTCGAGTCATTTTATTTGGTTTTTAGTAAAATTTTAATCTTTGAGTCGAATCTTAGTTCTTGTAATGTTTCTGCAGTGATTTGGACGAAATCAGAAGTAAAGCCAGCGTGGAAGTAGGATGCAAGTTAAGCGGAAGCTTGAAGGAAGAAGAAGTGGAAGGAATTGGAGGTTGCACCATGAAAAAGTTCAAGACTTTCTGGTTGAGCCGGTGTTAGGCGATACGCGCAGGAGATGTGTCCTGATGCACGTATCTCTTACAATGATTAAACGCGAAGTGGGCTTTTTTATATGTTACGCGATACGCGCAGGACATGCGTCCTGATGCACGTGTCGCCTAGAGTGTGTTTACGGGTTTTTTTTTTATTAAACTTGTTATTTAAACCGAAAGAAAACCCTAAGCAATATATATTCGATTCTGGCCGTTCAAGGAGCAAAAGAAGACGAATTTTGAAGGAAAAGCAAGGATAAGAAGTTAAAGATCAGGAATCGGGTCGTGGAATCGTTCGGGATCATAAAACGGGTTTTTAGTCTTTACTTCTTTACGTTTTCGCTACTTGTTTATAATGTTAACTTTGAAACCTTTGTTTTTTTATGTTAATTTCTGCAATTATGAGTAGCTAAACATCTTAGGGCCATTTAGATGATGAATGTTTGTTGAATTATGCTTGACTCGATTGTTTCGAATGGTTTATGGATTATGTTAGTTCAATGCATGATTAATAGTTGTTGGATGTGTTTGATTGTTAAAGTTATAATCTTTGATATTTTTACCAAGTTTCTACCTGAATTGGATGGTTGTTTCGATCATATAATTTAGGTAGCTTAGTTGTTCATCATACTTAAACAACTTGTGTAATGTGTTGCTAGACGTAGTGACCATTAGAACCGGTAAAGATTAGGTTTAGAGTTTTAATGATCTACTTAGCTTTTGATTGAAAGATATTAGCTAATCGGTTAATCGTAATAGTTAAATAGTTAGGATTTTAACGGTCCGAAAGGAGGTTACCTAATTAGTTAATTATTGTGTTGATTGAGTTCAATTAATTGTTACTTGTGATGCCCATTTGCATGATAATGTGATGAGTCTTTTAGATCGAAAGATTAATAAATTTTCGGGTGTGCTAATATAATCGGAGAGACCGAGAGGTAATTCGATCAACCGATAATAGAAAAGCGTTCCTTAGGGATTAATTGGTCACACTTGGAGAATGATCCGAGATCCATTTAGTTGCTAAGATTCGTATGTTTAGGAATTCGGTTTCATTTCCATTCGAGATAGTCGGGTCAAGTTCATAGTTCACATTCAGGATTCATCTAAGTGGTCCTCCTTCCTTTTCTTGATTTTTATCGAAGTTTCTATTCTTGTCGGTTTTGAGTTATTCGGTAGCTTAAGTATTTTATTTTAAAGTTTCTTAGGTTCGTTTCATTAGAAACCCCCCCTTCGTTTAACAACCTCATTTTGTCCTAGTTAAGTCGTATTTCTTATTTATAGTGTCTCTAGGGTTCGATATCAGGACTTCTCAACGCTTGTCTGCATTCGATAGGTACACTTGCCTGTCTCGTGGTCTAGTGAAAGTTGTCTAGAGTTTAACTCGAGTGTCTAAGTCGAGTCTTAGGTTAGGTATTTTTGGTTTTATTTTTATAGGCCCGTTTTAGTACATCAAGTTTTTGGCGCCGTTGCCGGGGACACTTGGCAATAGTGAAATTAGCTTGATTAGGATAATAGTTTAGTTTAGTCTCGTTATTTGTTTGTTTTCCTAGTTAATTTTTCATTTCTTGGATTTTCCGTCTATTTCCTCATCTACTTTCATTTTCTTTTTCCAGTGTATGAAACATACCCGTTCGAAAGGATCACCACCATTTTCTGAATCTGCGGAGCCGGAGAGAGATTTGCACGAGCGGTATAGACTACTTCGTGCACGTTTGGCAGCTATTATCGAAGAGAAAAAGGTACACGTTCCTCCCTTGTTTTCTGATATGAATAACCGCACTGTCCATGAGCGCGCCAGCGATGGCGTCACCGGGGCTCGATCGTCCATCACTCGCCCCGAAGTAGCCAACAACAACAATTGGCAAATCCCTTCCTATGTTATGTCCACCATCACTAGCGCCACCCAATTCCATGGCCTTGGAGAAGAGGATGCGCCTGGCCATCTTTCCTGATTCGTGCGAGTATGCGACACGTTCAATATCACCAATGTCAATGGGGATGCAGTGTATTTGCGCCTTTTTCCTTCTCTTTATCTGGTCGCGCTGCTAGTTGGCTAGACACACTCCCTCAGGACTCCATCACCACTTGGGCCGATCTGCAGGCCAAGTTTCTTAAGAAGTATTATCCACCTTCTAGAGCTGCTCGCCTGAGGGAGAAAATTCATTCCTTCCGCATGGGTCCCGACGAGCCTTACCACATGGCTTGGGAGCGTTTCAACAAGCTGCGGAGTAGATGTCCCCAACATGGGTTGACCGAGTGTGCACTTGCTAAGAAATTCTATAACGGTCTTACCCACGAAACTCAAGTAATGTTTAACACTGCTGCTGGAGGACACATTATGGAGAAGAAGAGTGTTCCTCAATGTGAAGAAATGTTCGAGAGTTTTGTGCTATCTGAGCAGGAAAGTCCCCATCCGAAGTCGTCTAATTCTGCTACTAGAGCATCTAGTTCTACTACTAGGGGAGTTTACCATGTAAGTCCAGGGTCGGATCTAGCAGTCATGATGGAAGCTATGCGTAATGACATTAAAGACCTTAAGATGAGTGTGAATAAGTGTGAGGTGTGTAGGGGAGGACATGACACCATAGATTGCCCAACCATGAGTCAGGAACAGGTAGATTTCATAGGAGGTCAGGGTAGGGGATCTGGTGGTGCTTTTAGTAGTTCTTATAATCCGGGATGGAGGAATCATCCCAACTTTAGTTGGAGGTCTGGCGGAAATCCTCCCGGGTTTCAGCAGAGACAGCCCTAGGCTAGTGGTGACGTAGGCTCGAGATCAGGTAGTGGGAATAGTAACTCGAGTGGTAGTGAAATGAAGGATATTAAGGATCTCTTAACTACTCAGACCCAATTGATATCACAGATAGTCAATAGAGATCAGGAAACCCAACAGAGGCTGAAAGAGCACGATATCCTACTGAGAAATCAGCAATCCGCATTCTTAGATCTTCAGCGTTCCATCGGTGAGATGTCCAAACAGTTAAGTCAACAGTCTAGGCAGTCAGGTTCATTTTCAGGATCCACTCAAACTAATCCGAATGCTTTCGTGAAAGCGGTAACTACTCGTAGTGGTAAGGGAGGAGATAAGAACCTAGAGATAGTTGAGATAGAGGAGAAAGAGGAGGATGTATATGAAGAGTTAGAGATGGAAACTCCAGGTGGAGGGAGACCTAGTGTAGAGCCCATAGTTACACCCTTAGCTAGCGAACCTCCACCTAGGGAAACAGTGGGTAAGAAGAGTGAGGGGAAGAAGAAAGGTACCGTAGATGATGAGGATTACAGTCGATGTCCATATCCCGCTCGGTTATTGCGACAAAAATACTTGAGGGATTATGGACATTTCCTTGAACTGTTCAAGCAATTGAAAATAAATCTTCCATTTGTCGAGGCACTCCAGCATATGCCCAAGTATGCGAAGTTCCTGAAAGATCTCCTATCTAATAAAAAGAAGCTGGAGGAGCTCTCGACGGTCACTCTCAGTGAAAGATGCTCTGCGGTGGTCCAGAACAAACTACCGGAGAAGTTAGCAGATCCGGGGGTCTTCACGATCCCGTGTTTGTTTGGTAGTTCGACTGTGAACCACGCGTTAGCGGATCTAGGTGCTAGCATAAATCTTATGCCGTATTCTATCTATAAACGGTTAGGCCTAGGGGATCCGACTCCTACGCGCATGAGCATTTCGTTAGCGGACCGATCGGTCAAATATCCACGGGGGATAGTGGAGAACTTGTTGGTGAAGGTCGATAAATTTGTTTTCCCCGTGGATTTCGTTATTCTTGACATGGAGGTGGACGACAAAGTTCCACTGATCTTAGGATGACCCTTCTTGCGCACTGCAAAACCACTGATCGATGTCTATGACGGTAAGATCACACTTCGTGTAGGGGATGAGACAGTCACCTTCGATGTCTCGAAAGCGATGAACAATTCCAGTGGTCAAGACGATTCGGTCTATTTTCTCGATGCGTTCATTTCTCAAGTGGACCGATGTCTTGACTACATAAGTGGTGCAGATCTGCTACCCATGGAAGACCTGGATGAGGAGAATCGGGAAGTTGAGATGGATGTTCAACCCGAACACCTTATGAACAGCCCGTCTAGTAAGCCTCCTGAATTTTCCCAGGCATTCGAGGTGAAGGATGATACCGAGGGGAGTGGTAACCTTCGGTAGAAGCCTCGCCATCTTTAGAGCTTAAGGACCTCCCTTCACACTTAGAGTATGCATTCTTAGATGGGGAGGTAAGTTTGCCCGTCATTATCTCTAGTCAATTGGCGGAGGAACAAAAGCTGCGTTTGATTGCTGTGCTCCAGCCACATAGACAAGCTATTGCGTGGAAACACACTGATATCAAGGGCATCAGCCCTTCCTTTTGCACGCATAAAATACTCATGGAGGATGAGTATAAGCCTGTAGTTCAACCACAGAGGAGACTCAACCCGAACATGTCTGAGGTGGTTAAGAAGGAGGTTCTCAAGCTCCTCGACGCCGGCATGATCTATCCCATATCTGATTCCACATGGGTGAGTCCTGTTCAGGTTGTCCCGAAGAAAGGAGGGATGACAGTAATCGTTAGTGATAAGAATGAGCTGATTCCGACTAGAACTGTCACAGGATGGCGAGTCTGCATAGATTATAGAAGGCTCAATGATGCCACGAGGAAGGATCATTTTCCCCTTCCTTTCATTGATCAGATGTTGGAGCGTCTAGCAGGGTAGCAGCTCTACTGTTTCCTTGATGGATTCTCAGGTTATTTCCAGATCCCCATTGCACCTGAGGATCAGGAGAAAACCACGTTTACATGCCCTTTCGGGACTTTCGCATATCGTCGTATGCCATTTGGGTTATGTAACGCTCCAGCCACTTTTCAGAGATGCATGGTGGTTATTTTTTAGGATATGATGCAGAACTCCATGGAAGTATTTATGGATGATTTTTCAGTGTTTGGGAGTTCATTCGATCATTGTTTGTCTAATCTTGAGTGTATGCTGAAGCAATGCATAGAAACGAACCTCATGTTGAACTGGGAGAAATGCCATTTTATGGTAACCGAGGGGATCGTTCTAGGGCATAAGATTTCACGTGAGGGTATAGAGGTAGATCGCGCTAAGATAGAAACCATCAATAAGCTTCCTCCGTCCACAAACGTGAAATCCGTTCGTAGTTTTCTGGGTCATGCTGGTTTCTATCGTAGGTTCATCAAGGATTTTTCCAAAATCACTAGACCCATGACCCGCCTTCTTGAGAAGGACATTCCGTATGTCTTCGATGCGAGATGTCTTAAGGCGTTTGAGTTTTTGAAGGAGAAGTTGACTAGCGCTCCTATTCTGATAGCACCCGACTGGAGTCTTCCCTTTGAAGTCATGTGTGATGCTAGTGACTTCGCACTCGGGGGCCTCGGGGCTGTGCTTGGACAGAGGAAGAATAAGCACTTCCACCCGATCTATTACGCAAGTAAGACGCTCAACGATGCTCAAAAGAATTACACGACCACCGAGAAAGAGCTTCTAGCAGTCGTCTTCGCATTTGACAAGTTCAGGTCTTACTTGGTTCTGTCCAAGACGTTGTTTATACCGATCATCAGGCTGTGCGATATTTGTTTGCGAAGAAAGATGCCAAGCCTAGATTGATTCGGTGGATCCTCCTCCTTTCTAAATTCGACATAGAGATTAAGGATAAAAGGGGGCCGAAAACGTGGCGGCAGATCATCTATCATGTTTGGAGGATCCGTCTAGGGATGAGATCTTTGAGGAGAACATCGGAGACACGTTCCCTCATGAATCTCTGATGTATGTGAAAGCGGAAGATCAAGGTTTGCCATGGTTCTCTGATCTGGCAAACTATCTGTCCGAAGGGAAGGTAGTGACGGGTATGTCATCCCAGCAGAGGAAGAAGTTTTTTGCAGATGCTAATCATTACATCTGGGATGCCCCGTATTTGTTTCGTTTAGGAGCCGACCGAGTGTTTAGGAGGTGCGTTAGTGCTGAGGAGGGCAGTGAGATTCTTAAACACTGTCACGAGGGTTTGACGGGAGGCCACCACGGTCCATCATACACCGCAAAGAAGGTGCTTGATGCCGGGTTTTATTGGCCAACAGTGTTTAAGGATGCTCACGACTTGGTAAGATTCTGTGATGCGTGTCAACGGACGGGTAACATCTCATCAAAAAATGAGATGCCCCAAAACCCGATCCAAGTGGTTGAAGTGTTCGATGTGTGGGGTATAGATTTCATGGGACCGTTCCCTTCATCGTGAGGTCATAGATATATTCTTGTTGCCATTGACTATGTTTCTAAGTGGGTTGAGGCTCAAGCCTTGACTACTAATGATGCAAGGGTCGTGGTAGCCTTTCTGAGGAGGTTGTTCATTAGGTTTGGAACCCCGAAGGCTCTAGTTAGTGATCGGGGCACGCATTTCTGCAATGCCCAAATGGAGAGAGTGGTAGCTAGGTACGGAGTGAACCATAGGTTATCCACTGCTTATCATCCGCAAACCAGTGGTCAAGTCGAAAATGCTAACAGGGGTATAAAACGTATCTTGGAGAAGACTGTCGGTGCCAATCGAAAGGATTGGTCCGATAAGTTAGATGACGCGCTATGGGCTTTCAGGACCTCTTTTAAAACACCCATAGGAACCACACCGTTTAAAATTGTCTATGGAAAAGCGTGTCATCTACCGGTGGAGTTAGAACATAGAGCATTTTGGGCGCTTAAGGCGGTCAATCTTGACTTGTCTAAAGCGGGAAAAAACCGGTTTCTCCAACTACACGAGTTAGAAGAGTTGAGGGACGATGCATACGCTAGGTCATGGAGTTATAAGGAGCGAACTAAGGCGTTGCATGATAGTAGATTGAGAGGAGTGAAGGAGTTTCACACCGGGGATAAAGTCTTACTTTATAATTCGCGCTTGAAATTATTCCCGGGTAATCTCAAATCTAGGTGGAGAAGGCCGTACATAGTTAAAGAGGTTTTCCCTTATGGCACGGTCGAGATCTCGGATGATGTGGGTAGTTCGTGGAAAGTCAACGGTCATAGGCTCAAGCATTATATAGGTGGACCGGTTGACACAACCATCGAGGAGGAAGTGACTCTCCTTGATGTCGATCATGCTTAAATTGCGATTGTGGATCTCGGGTTAACAACCGAGTGTAAATTTTGTACACATGTGTTTAGTTAGTTTTTATTTTCTTCATTTTGTTTCGTTAGTTATGTGTTTAAGTCTTACGTTCTATTCCGTTAGTCTTATTTTGTGTTTTTCGGGTATTATGCGTCGGTATGTGCTTGTATTTCAGAGACTCAACCCGGAATTGAGGAGGAGTCGAGCTGAGATGAAGATCCAGGTTTGTGCGGGTTATAATTTAAATCATAAAAATCTTAGAGAAAAAAATGTGTTACAATGTTAAGTCTTGAAATATTTTTCTAAGTAACAAATGAGGATTTTTCTGGTCATATACCCTCTAGGCGATACGCGCAGAGTGAACCTCATGATGCGCGGATCGCTTAGAAGATGGTCAAAGAGCGGGTCAAAGCTTATACTAGGCGATACGCGCAGAGGATCCACTATAATGCGCGTATCGCGTAGCACATATTTGACAGAAAAAAACGGGTCGCACAAAAGGGGGCACACACGAACCCTAATCACCACACATCACTTTCACCCAGCCCCCACCCAACCTCCGACCACCACTACCACCACCATCCTCCGACCACCGCCCTGCAACACCACATCACCACCATTGTTCACATATTCACATTAAGAGGTGATTTTGGGTTTGAGCTTCACTCTTTCATCCTTAGATTACTCCTCCAACCAGGTATGATTTCTCTTCCATCTCTTTGTTTGGTGTGTTAGTTTATTGTTTGCAAGTGTGTGTCGTCATATGTGTTACATAATTGAAATCCGGATTGTTTGTTTGGCTTCAAATTTTGATGTTGATTGGAATTGGGGGTTAGGAAGTTGCAAGTAGGTTGGTCGAATTAGTCTCTGTTTTAGCCTGATTAAGAGAATGCATTGTGGGTGACAACTGTTTAGCATAATTACAAACAACAATTTGTGTCACTTTCAAGTTTTGATAAAGGTAGTTTGTCGTTTGTTGAACAACTTGGTGTTTTGACTTGGAATATTTCTTTGTCTCATCATGATAACATAGTCATAAGTCAAACAACCAAGTGTGGGTATCAAGTAACATGCTAATGTCCGAGCTTATTTTTTTTAATCAAGTCCACCTCATGTAGGATATATTGTGCTTAAGTGTGACTTGCAAGAAGGTTGAATTTGTTCAAAAAGACCAAAGGATTTTATCCGATTTTCATTAGGTAGTTCATGTTAAAAATTGAGTCTTTAAGTTCTGTTTGATGCGTCTAGGTCTTAGGGGGTTGCTACTAAATCCGGTTTCTCGTGCTTGTACTCAATCTCCATTCAAGCATGAGAAGCTTGATTTGGTCGTTATTTACTTATTTCTTTCCGTATGGTCCGTCTTATATCTTCTTTGGATGATTCAAACGATTACGACCGAAATGCTATACAATCGTTTGAACCTGGATATCGCACCCCTTATTTACTATTGTATGCTTGGTTTTGTTTTTACAGACATGAATCAAGGTGAAGGTTCGTCTAGAGCGGGTAAACGAAGGACGCGCCAGTCGGATGATGAAAATCGGCCGGTTCATGTCATCACAAGAACCATCCGATATTCTGCACCGCCAATTATTCCTCAACCCAATGATATACCCATCCCGGAGGAAGACAGAGTCCTTTCCCGTCACACTTTCTTAAGGTTTCAAATGGGCACAAAAGAGTTTGAAAAGTGTGAAAAGTTCAATGAAATAGAACTCTTGCGACACAGGACAATAGATTGGGGGCTCATGAACCAGCTGGGTGCACAACAGCAGATTTTGGACTATTTTGGGCCTCGCTGGTTGGGTGCAATACAGTGTATGGATCAGCAATACTCCGAGCTTACAGTTGAGTTTCACTCCACGCTCAAGTACAATCCGAGTCATTATAATCGAGCAGCTGCAGTATCATTTTCTCTAGGGTGGCAGATTTATGAGATGAGTGTGGGTCAATTTGGGGTTGCAGCCGGCTTTTACACAGAATATGAAATTTACCAACCCGAGTTCGATATGGCTTTGAGAGGAGAGGACAGAAAGGATGTCGAGAGAACTGTGTCACAGGCTGAGTTAGGAGAATACTGGAGGCAGATTTCAGGCACAGGGTATTCGTCGAACATGGTTGCATCCGCAATTCGAGATCCATTCCTGAAATATGTTCACAGGTTGTTAGCAGGAACGATTGTGGGTAGGAAAGAAAAGGATAAGGTGAACAACTTGGATCTGTTTGCCATGTACTGTTTAGCCAATAGGAGAGATGTGAATTTGGCATGTTTTCTGTTAAGCTCATTTATAAGGGGGAGAAAGGGAGGCCCGACGGCTAGATTGGATTTAGGGCCGTTTTTCACACGGATTGCTACTCACTTGGGTGTGTTTAATCGCTATCCGGAAAATCATTTGACGCAAGGGCCCGGTACAGGAGTGTTTGGTTTGGAAGAGCTTCGATCATCTGGTATTATTGAATGGGATGACCAGGTTAGGTGGGTGGCACCGAGGCAGGATGCGCAGGAACCACCACCGGCGGGGACTTATGCAGCGGATGAATTACAGAGGGGTACACCACCGCATCGACAGCGTCCCATACATCGCGCACGGCATGAACTACCGCAGCAACAATATCCGTTGCGGGAGTTTCCGCCGGAACCCTTTGGAATGGAAAGTTTGCGGGGCGCGATTTTTGGGAGATTTGATCAGCAGGATGCTTATTATCGCGCTGAAAATGCTAGGGTGCATGAAAGGTTAGATCGGCAGGATGGAGTGATTCGGTATGTCATGGAACAGCAACATATTCCGGTACCTAATTGGTTCACATACCCCTATCAGGGGTATTCACCTTATCATGGTCCTTATGGAGGACAGGGGGTGCCGGTGATGATGATCCAGATGAATAGAAGGACGGACGAGAGCAGCTTGCACACCAATTTTCACTGCATATACCAGGTGTGACTGTTCCAACTTATATTTTATTTACTGTCTTTATGATTGTTTTATTATTTTGTGAGTTAGTCTAGTTGTTTTAGTCGTTTTGTAGTTACTTTTGTCAAGTGATCTTCCTAATCACATTGGGGACAATGTGCGTTTCAAGTGTGGGTATGGGAGGTTAATTTTGATATTAAAAAAAATTATAAAAAAAATAATAAAATTTAAAATGTCTTTGGAAAGCCTTGCAAGATAAATGGGAAATGATAGAAAAAAACCGGTAAATTAGCTTTTAAATGGAAGAAAAGATAAGTGAATAATAAAGCAAGGATGAGTCGTTTGATATTTTGTTGAAAATTCAATTAGCCTTGAGGGTTCATTAAGTGCAACGTTTAAACTCGAGTTATTTAAGAAATGTCGTGGGTTATCACCATAGGAGAGTTAAAGAAGCCTTAACTAAGAAAAACTTAGGCACCACTTTAATTTGTTGAACTTATACTAGTTGAGAATAAGTGTCATGGTGGGATTTATAGCACGCTTCTTTCAAAATAAGTGGCGCTCCATAATCAATGTTCACAAGGGTATAGACTGAAAATAAGGCTCAAAGTAGCCAAAGAAAGGTCAAAGATGCTTGAAAAAAAAGAGCTCAAATGAGCCAAATAAATTTAAAACAAGTGATCCAAAACCTCATGTGCTCTACCTCTGGGATAACGACTTGGAGCCAACACCCCTGGGTGAGGTGATCTTGTTTTAGAAAAAAAAAGAGAAAAAAAAGTCTATGCCCGTAAACATCATCCATCAAATGTCCAACCCAATATGACACTCGTATTCAACTAGGTTAAGTTCCTTGAATTATTGTGGGTTGGGAGAATCAAATGATTTGAACCGTGCCTCGTCAAGCAACAATTAAACCAGGCTAAATTGAATCTTCCTTAGTGTGAGGCCCTGAAATGGATTGAATCATTTAAGATATAGAACATGTTCTCAAGGAACCCGATTGGCTAGTGTTAGGATTGGCTTGACAAAATGTCAATGACTCGTTACTTGGTTGTTGTTTGCTTGGAAATTTTGGAAATGAATGAAGGCTAATTCGTCTGGTTGTGATTCCATTTTGCATGCTTTTTCGAGGACGAAAAAAAAGTAAGTGTGGGTATTTTGATGTGTTGCAAAACACATCACCTTTTTCTAAGTGTTTTGTGGTTTATTTAGGTATTTTCGAGTCATTTTATTTGGTTTTTAGTAAAATTTTAATCTTTGATTCGAATCTTAGTTCTTGTAATGTTTCTGCAGTGATTTGGACGAAATCAGAAGTAAAGCCAGCGTGGAAGTAGGATGCAAGTTAAGCGGAAGCTTGAAGGAAGAAGAAGTGGAAAGAATTGGAGGTTGCACCATGAAAAGTTCAAGACTTTCTAGTTGAACCGGTGTTAGGCGATACGCGCAGGAGATGTGTCCTGATGCGCGTATCGCGTACAATGATTAAACGCGAAGTGGGCTTTTTTATCTGTTACACGATACGCGCAGGACATGCGTCCTGATGCGCGTATCGCCTAGAGTGTGTCTAAGGGTTTTTTTATTAAACTTGTTATTTAAACCGAAAGAAAACCCTAAGCAATATATATTCGATTCTGGCCGTTCAAGGAGCAAAAGAAGACGAATTTTGAAGGAAAAGCAAGGATAAGAAGTTAAAGATCAAGAATCGGGTCGTGGAATCGTTCGGGGTCATAAAACCGGGTTTTTAGTCTTTACTTCTTTACGTTTTCGCTACTTGTTTATGATGTTAACTTTGAAACCTTTGTTTTTTATGTTAATTTCTGCAATTATGAGTAGCTAAACATCTTAGTGCCATTTAGATTATGAATGTTTGTTGAATTATGCTTGACTCGATTGTTTCGAATGGTTTATGGATTATATGTTAGTTTAATGCATGATTAATAGTTGTTGGATGTGTTTGATTGTTAAAGTTATAATCTTTGATATTTTTACCAAGTTTCTACTTGAATTGGATGGTTGTTTCGATCATATAATTTAGGTAGCCTAGTTGTTCATCATACTTAAACAACTTGTGTAATGTGTTACTAGACGTGGTGACCATTAGAACCGGTAAAGATTAGGTTTAGAGTTTTAATGATCTACTTAGCTTTTGATTGAAAGATATTAGCTAATCGGTTAATCGTAATAGTTAAATAGTTAGGATTTTAACGGTCTGAAAGGAGGTTACCTAATTAGTTAATTATTGTGTTGATTGAGTTCAATTAATTGTTACTTGTGATGCCCCTTTGCATGATAATGTGATGAGTCTTTTAGACCGAAAGATTAATAGATTTTCGGGTGTGCTAATATAATTGGAGAGACCGAGAGGTAATTCGATCAACCGATAATAGAAAAGCGTTCCTTAGGGATTAATTGGTCACACTTGGAGAATGATCCGAGACCATTTAGTTGCTAAGATTCGTATGTTTAGGAATTCGGTTTCATTTCCATTCGAGATAGTCAGGTCAAGTTCATAGTTCACATTCAGGATTCATCTAAGTGGTACTCCTTTCTTTTCTTGATTTTTATCAAAGTTTCGATTCTTGTCGGTTTTGAGTTATTCGGTAGCTTAAGTATTTTATTTTAAAGTTTCTTAGGTTCGTTTCATTATAAACCCCCCCCCCTTCGTTTAACAGCTTCATTTTGTCCTAGTTAAGTCGTATTTCTTATTTATAGTGTCTCTAGGGTTCGATATCCGGACTTCTCAACGCTTGTCTGCATTCGATAGGTACACTTACCTGTCTCGTGGTCTAGTGAAAGTTGTCTAGAGTTTAACTCGAGTGTCTAAGTCGAGTCTTAGGTTAGGTATTTTTGGTTTTATTTTTGTAGGCCCGTTTTAGTACATCAGTAATTGAGTTTATAATAGTAACTAGTTAAATGAGTAATAAAATAATTATGTAGTACACAAGAATGATTTCTTTATACAATTAAAGTTACCAAAACTATAAGAAATACATAACGACACAAATAATATGCTAAAACTAACTAATTAGACAATGTATAATTTCATAGCTTTCAAGACGTCTAGAAACATATCAAATTCATAAAATAACTAATTGGCTACACGTTTACAACTTCTATAATCTTTAAAAGTATTAATTATCTAATTACATAAAATGGTGTTTATAAACTTCTTATTGTACAATTAGTAATTTTTTTATAAAGTTTTAATTTCCTTAACATTATATGTTAGCATAGTGCTTTAAAACATGAATTTGACTTTATTACATGTTAAATAAAATTATTACAGCAATAATATATTGTATTTAACCAAAAAAACAAAACGTGTGTGTTGAGTCTTGAACCCGAGACCTTATGCTCGAATTAGATTTGTTTAAACCACTATAACAGAAAGCCTTTTGCTTTAAGGAATCGAATAAAACATTTTTATATTTTATCATTAAACCCAAATCTCCTAGTATAGACCCTAGAATCTAAACGACTAATTGAACACAAACAAGGATTTGAAAAAGAAATTGATTATCATTGTCACACCCTCAATTTTCCACAAACGGGGTATCCGTTAGGCGTGTGACATACCAGGATCTCAAGCCATTAGTTACACGAACTTTGACTCAACGTTTATAAAAATATTTAACTTTGTAAATAACGAAAGGTTCAGAGTTTAAACGTTAAAACCAACTTTTAGCGGAAACATAAATAAATCCGGTGCTCAAAATCCCGCGCACAAAACAATAAACCAAATTAACAAAATAAAGTATATATTAAAGTTAACTTTTAAAATAATCCAAAAGACGACCCAATGCATGCATGTCCTACGTGCTCAACTCCTTAGCTACCTGAGAAAACATACTAAAACGGTCAACACATAATGTTGGTGAGTTCAATGAGATTTGTATATAATTAAAGATACCGTTCATAATACAGATAAACCAAAATAATATATTTTTCATTTTATTAGGCGGTTTGCAAGACCGAATGCTTATTGCTTGTCAACACGTCGAGATGAAAGCTAAACGTTACTTTTGCCTTGTCGCCATCTAACCAGGATGACCCATAACCTTTAAGGACAATCTGCACCACATGACGCCCAGTCAAGGGTGGGGTGCCGTCGCAACCCGGTAGTACTACTCAAATTTCCCCGCTATCATATATTAATCAACCTCGAACTTTTATAAGGACTTGAATGTGGTTCCAATTCGTGTAAAGCACTATAAGCCCTAATAAAATCCTGCCCGTAGGCATTTATACTTTTATCAAACCTGCCCGTAGGCAATTATACTTTTACCGAAACCTGCCCGTAGGCAATTATACTTTTACCGAAACCTGCCCGTAGGCATTTATACTTTTACCGAAACCTGCCCGTAGGCATTTATACTTTTACCGAAACCTGCCCGAAGGCCCTACCCGAAGGTATAAAATGCAGCCTTAGTTGGCCTCGCCCGAAGGCATAAAGTTTTGCCCGAAGGCATAAAAATACAGTCCGCCCGAAGGCGCTGTAAAATAGTTGCCCGAAGGTGCATTAAAAACATTTGTATGTTTTCTCCCCGAAAAAGATTTAAAAGCGGGCAAAGAACTCACCTTTGAAGCGCACAGCAATTAAACAGCACAAATGCAACAAAAGAACCTAAACCGTCTTACGACCGAAAGATGACCGGAGACGACAAGGAGAGGGCGATCGGAATGCGGTTTGCGGCTGCTGCTTCCGGGACCGTCACCGACTAACACTGATCCGAACTGAAACACCGGGAAACAGAAGGTTCGGAACAAGGAACAGGACGCGAGAGCGAGGGAGACGGGCTCAATGAGTAGAGTGATGCTGGTTGCGGCTGCCGGACAATCGACGGGGGGTTCCGATTGTGTTTTATGTTGCTGCTGCGTTCTCAACAAGTCCAGAAAAGAACGATGATGGTCATGATTATATCGGCTGAACAATGATTAGTATGAAGGTGTTTATTTGCTGCTGATTTCCGGCGACCAAAGAGAGAGACGAGAGGGAGAGGAGATCAACCGGCTATTTAAGTGTGTGTTTTTGTTTGATGCAGCCAGCGACCGATCAAGAAGAAAGACATAAGGGGGGGTGGGTTTTAGGGTTAGTTGATTTATTTTTGATGTTACACATTGCACCCTTAAACTTTGATGGTTTATTTATTTAGTTTCAAATGTTATAAACTATTTTATTGAATTACAAAACGAACCCCGAACTTATATAAAACTTAACGGAACTGTTAAAAGATAGTTAACGCTATTAACTTGAATTTGCGGGTTGTCACATCATTCCCTTGTTAAATGAATTTTCGTCCCGAAAATTACGACGCGTTGTTGGTTCTCTGTAACGAATCAAAACAAAGAAAAGAAAATTTTTCTGGTTGTCGCATCATCCCCTTGTTAAATGAATTTTCGTCCCGAAAATTTAACCATTAGCATTAGCGTAGTGTTGAGGTTTTTTTTTTTTTTTTTTTTGAATAGTCAAAGATGTTCGTACATTATTAGATTTTATGCGTTCTTACGTGAACTTCGATTCAATTTTTGAATTTCAACGAAATTTAATTATATGAATCTTACTATGCTGGATTGTGATCAAGAGAACACGTGTTTATATGACATAAGATAATATGGTATTAAAGTTTATGTATTGAAATACGGTTAAACCAAAAGAGTTGATGTTACATGAGTTGTTCCTAGTCATTGGAGTACAATAAATTTTGTTGTTGATGAAATTTGAGTGTTATGGTCAGATGTGTGTGGGGGGGGGGGGGGTATATGATACACCAAGAGCTTATCTTTTTATTCGAATATGAGGTTTATTCATTCGTGTAGGTCTTTTAAGGTGATCTAACAATATTCCTTTTAAAATACGGGTTTTAGTTTACACATGGATTAGATAAGAGTTCAAACACTAAGATGTTAGCAAGGATTTTGATATCAAGCTTCATTGAATAAGAGCGTTTGAATTCGCCATTAGGATGTTTAAAGAATGGTGAGTGATAATAGTCTGATTTGCTAACGGGTTAGATAAGGACGTCGTGTTATTTCATTACTTGGGTTGTGTAGCTTAACCAATTCCCTCAAGCGTGTAGTTTCTTCTTTTATAATTTTCCTTGTTTAGAACGGTTAAGTGGCAATTGCGTCTCATATAGTTTTGATCAAATAAGTTAATTACATATAAGGTGGAATCTCCTGAATAGACTGGAGCTTTGAAAGGAAAATATTGCACGACTGGAGTGTCAAGTGACAATGAGAGTGTCAATTATTATATATATGTATATATATTTTGTTTAGCAATAAACGAAATGAGAAGTTGTTATCAGGAACATTAACGGATAAGGCTCATGCAGAACGCTAGTTCGTGTTAGTTGTTTATTGTGGATTGTTCTATTTATCACGTGAATCTTTAGCGTCATGAAACGTAATTGATATTTATATTTATGTATGGGGGATAAGTCATTAAAACTGGTGTCAATTTATAGTAGTGTAATCTTATTAAGTTGTCCCAAAAATTCATTAATCTTGTGATCAGATCATTATGAATCGACTTCCATAGTAGAATGTGTACAGTTATTTAGACGTGGGGAAGTTTGTACCTATCTGAGTTTGTATTGTTTCTCATCTATAGTGATATTGTAAGTGTTTATCATCCATGGAAGGGCTTCAACGAATGTAATGATATTAGTGCGTTCCTTAAGAATAAGTTTTCGTTCCAGATAGTCTTTTGTTTAGATGGATTTGTGTTGAGTTATTATACACTTTTGTGCTTTTGGGTATAACCTACATAAAAGGTGTTACCAGGATCACAATGTACCTGTAAATTCACGATTACGTTGCGCACCCATAATCGTCAATTCACCTTACACCATCATCCTAGTTTGTCTCTCATTACGAGCTTTAATCTTAAGTTTTATCCTGCTCATTGTTCTGTTCTCATCTATAAGATAGGTTGTCTTATTACGAATATAGGATGTATAAGAGATGTATGATATACTTGGGACTAACCCTGTTAAAATTTTCTGCAATAATGCATGTATCTATCTGGTCCAACTAGTCTTTGTCTAGAATAAGAATAGCATCAGTATTCATATTCACGTGATGCCTTTTCGACTCAATATTTTTCACGAGTGCAACAAGCACGGACTTGACAGAAGAAGGTAATTATGAGAAGATGGAAAAGGTTTAAAAGTTTAAATAAATAGTTCAGCCCCAACAGAGAACGTGGGGGAGGGGGTAGTACATTTCCCAAATCCTTCATTCCTTAAACATCCCATGAATATAGAGTCCAATTATCACATATATTAAGGATTGTGAATAAAAAAAAGGGTTGACCATGGCCCACCGGGTCAACGATGAATCGAAACGACGGCTCTTGGATCCCGAAATGATTTTGTAGTATAATGGGAATGAGGATTAAAATTAAGTTTAGAGATCAATCTATCGTTAAGGCATAATAACAAAGTGTAAGGAAATCTTCCTAAGGGAAAAAAAAGTATAAGGAATCACATATAAGGTATCACGTATAGGAACACGTATAAGACTAATCTAATTTAACTAATGTGTAGTGTGAGTGTAACTAATACAATGCCTAGTTATAGACTATATGCAATGAAATGCTAGTTCCCTATAACTTATGGCTCTGATACCAATCTGTCACACCCTCAATTTTCCACAAACGGGGTATCCGTTAGGCGTGTGACATACCAGGATCTCAAGCCATTAGTTACACGAACTTTGACTCAACGTTTATAAAAATATTTAACTTTGTAAATAACGAAAGGTTCAGAGTTTAAATGTTAAAACCAACTTTTAGCGGAAGCATAAATAAATCCGGTGCGCAAAATCACGCGCACAAAACAATAAACCAAATTAACAAAATAAAGTAGATATTAAAGTTAACTTTTAAAATAATCCAAAAGACGACCCAAAACATACTAAAACGGTCAACACATAATGTTGGTGAGTTCAATGAGATTTGTATATAAATAAAGATACCGTTCATAATACAGATAAACCAAAATAATATATTTTTCATTTTATTAGGCGGTTTGCAAGACCGAATGCTTATTGCTTGTCAACACGTCGAGATGAAAGCTAAACCTTACTTTTGCCTTGTCGCCATCTAACTAGGATGACCCATAACCTTTAAGGACAATCTGTGTTGGACCTGAATTGTAGTCTAATATTATCAACACAGTCAAAGTCAACAAAAGTCAACATCCGGTCAAAGTCCACGTAAAAAGTCAAATGGCGCGTTAGAGACGAAGAACCGAGTCAAGACGTTGAAGTTGTTTTATGTCTAGGATTGTTAATGTAATAAATATATTTTGTGTCAACAAAATATATTTAATCTAGCTTTAGACATGTTTTAACCTTTTAACTTGTTATTTTCTAATTAGTCTAAGTGTAGGGACTATTAGTGTAACTAGCATGTTAAGCACTCACTATAAATAGTAAAGTGCAAATAGGGTTTAGGGGGCTTGAATGAGCATTTGATTGGGATCTTTCATGTAAACATCTTATGCAATCAATTTTATAGATCAAATCTGTGTTTTTATAGTGTGTTCATTCAAAGTTCATCACATTTTAAGTCATTTGATCCAAAATCTTCACAAGTTACTGATTCAACAGTGTTATTAGGACCAACAATATGGTATCAGAGCCTAACTGAGATCCATTTTTGAATCATTTGTTGAAGATAGTTGCTGATTTTAGAGGTAGAAGAAAGAGTTTTAGAGTGAGAAGTAGATCTGATGGGTTTTTAGTTAGAGAAACCAGATCTGAGTTCAAAATCATCAGATCTACATCTACAATCATCAGATCTGTTGATTTCAACAACATATTCTTGATCTACAAGCTGAGATCTACAAGAAAACAAGAAGAAATCTTCAGATCTGGAAGTTTCTCTCACACACAGTGTGTGTGTTCTTGGTGTTCTTCAAATCTGCAAGACCAGCGAATCTATTAATATCTGAACGAAAGTTCAAAATTCTGAGCGAATCTATACCGAGCATTTGCATAGATTCGCCCGTTGTTCTTAGCGAACCTATAGGTTCGCCCGACACTTTGTAAGCCAGCGAACCTATACGTTCTTACAACACTACCTTGCTAAACTTTCCTGATCTGGGCGAATCTACCTTCTGTTGACTTATTTCTTGCACCAACATTCAACATCTACAAACATTACACAAGATCTACAACCAAAAACAAACTCATTAAACCATAAACCATTTATCCTTACCCACATCACCATAACCCAAACCAGATCCATACACCAAAACCCAAACCAAAAATTAAAACCATTTTTTTGCCATTTTAAAATCTTTAACCTAAACCATCCTAACCATAACCATACAACAGATTTTTTTTAATCAACCCATACCCCTTTTAACCATATCCATAACCAAATCCATAACCATTTCATTTCTCTTTACCCACTACCAAACCCGTATCACATAATCACCACCCTAAACCAAACCAAAACCCAAAAACACCATAGATCTAGCATCTAACCACGGATCCACTACCCCAAACCATTCACCATAACCAAACACATCCACACTAGTTCCATCTCGTGCATATCTTCTGTCACACACATCAGATCTGAACACAAAACTATAATCATCACCATCTACTCCTTTGAATCGAACCAGAAAAGAAGAAAAAGAAGCAGCTGGTCGGGTTTATCTTTACCCAAGAAGAAGGGAATCAGCTGCAGAGCGTGTGTGTTTGTATGTATGTTGAACGTGGAGTAGAAAGAACGTAGCAGCAGGTGTTAAACGAGTGACGAGAGAGAGATAAAGCTGTAATTTTGTTCTTGTGTTATTGAAGAAGAAAGAACAAGAGAGAGCAGCAGTAGCAAATTTCGTTTGAAGTTTTTGATGTTGTGTAGTTAAGTTATGGTTGTTTGTGTTCTTGACCGAAGAAGAAGAAGAAGCAGCAGCCTGAGTTAGTTCATTTGTTGTGTGTGCTACGGGTTGAAACGAAGCAGGAGCAGAAGCGAACAGATCTGTGTTTGTGTTTGTGTTTGTGTTCTTGACACTCGAACAAGAAGAAAACGAGCAGCAGCAAATATGTGTTTGTGTGTTGAAGCCAAGAGATAAACAAGGACTGCAGCAGATCGATTTGTTCATTTGTGTGTGTGTTTGAAGTGAGTTAGGGGCTGTGTGTTGTGTGTGGTTGTTAATGATGTTAAGTTGTTTAAAAGGTTAGGGTTAGGGTTTGGGTTATTGTTAAAATTGTAGGTTTTGGGTTGTTTATTTGGGTTGGGTTATAATTCTTAATGGGCCAAGTTTAGTGTGTGTTTTGGACTTTTAATTTGGGCCGAAAATTAGGGTTGGGTTTCGTGGTTTTGGGCCGTTTTAGTGTT
This sequence comes from Tagetes erecta, assembly GCA_030867185.1. Classification (NCBI taxonomy): domain Eukaryota; kingdom Viridiplantae; phylum Streptophyta; class Magnoliopsida; order Asterales; family Asteraceae; genus Tagetes; species Tagetes erecta. The sequence continues at coordinate 1,901,973 of CM061486.1, read as the reverse complement.
TGGTTCGTTTTATTTGTCGCCGGGTGTTAAAGTTTAAAAAATTTTATGGGCGTTTTCAATCAAGTCGTCATTAAATTTTAAAAAGTGACGTTTTTTTTGGCCGGGTGTTTATTTTGTCAATCTTTGGGCCAAAGTTTTTCATTTAAGTTGAAAAAGGTTTGTCAGTGGCAGGGACTTTCTAAAAATTATTTTTAGGCCAAATTTTAAACCGGTTTTTCAATTAAAAAAATGGCTTATGCAGAACTTTTTAAATCATTCGAATATGATGATCTCACAATGGCACAAAGCCGGTTTGATAATTTTGCAGTTTTAAAGAATGAAAGGATGCCTGAGTTTCTCGATCGATTTGTAATGGTGGCAAATAACCTGAAGAAGCATGATCCAGAACTCGGAAATCATGAACGGGTTAAGAGATTGCTTGATTCTCTCCCACCAAAGTGGAGTTCACATGGAAAATCGATTAGAAGAGAAAGAGGATTTACTGATTTCAAACTGGTGGAGGTGATGAACAAACTAAAAGAAATGGAGTTGGATATCAAGCGTCGTGAGTACGATGAAGCGATGTCTCTGAATTCAAAGATCACCTCAATCTCTAAAGAGAAACCAGAAGAGATATCAGTTTCTGCCTCCAATTTCAAAGGTTTACCGAAACCTGAAATTGAAAAGGTACAATGGGAGGTTAAACAGACATCAGTGGGTAAAGATGGAGCAGAGTTAAGTGATAAAGCTTGTGATGCTGAGAAGGAGGAGGAACAAAAGACAAATACCAGAGTCTGCAACTGCAAGAAGGCTCTTGCTTCTGAACAAATCATCATGGAGCTTCCATACGAGACAGTTCAGGATATGTGTTCTTCTGATTGCAGAACTCGTTTATTTGGTATTTATGAAGCTAACAAATTGTTAATCGAAAATGAAAAATATTTGACTCAGGTAAATAAAGAACTTAAACTTAACGAGTCAAAATATTTTGTCAAATTAAGAGAAGCTTTGAAAGAAAATGAACATTTGAAAACGAGTCTTTTGAAAAGAAATGTGGAAGTCAATATGCTAACTGAACGTGTCGCCCTGGCCGAGTTTGAAACCAGTAAGTTGCAAACGAAACTCGAAAAATGGACAATTTCGGGGATGAAACTTGAGGATTTAATCAAAAGCCAACGGGGGGCTCGTATTAAGACTGGGTTGGGTCATGAAGATAAGGCTTTTGTATATCCTCCTCCCAGCACTTATTGTTACTCTCCTACACCAACTCCACACCCGACAAATGAGTTGATTCATGAAATAATTAAGAAAGATACTGATAGTTTGTATGCAGGATTGGAGAATGTGAATCTTAAAGAGGTGCGAGATGATTATGAGTCCCCGACTGGTATTGGATACAGTAAACCGGATGCTGTCAGTCAAGCCAATGATTGTTCAGTTTCTGGTGTTAGTAAATCTGTACAATATATTTCTTCTAACTTCTTTGACAAGTTTAAAGCAGGTGAAATTCCTACTTTTGAGCCTGTCCTGATTGCGAAGGAAGAGATAAAGCCGGATTCACGTAATCATCAAGCCATAAATCAAGATCCGTTGGAAGAAGAGGTACTTATTGAAGATTGGACAAGCTCAGATGATGAACCAAAGACAAAGGAAAGTCACGGAGATTCAAAGATCAAGATGTCATCTACAACTGTCAAATCTGAAATGCTTCCAAAACCTGAATCAAGACAAATCCGGATCTCAGTCCCAGCTGCAAAACAGGCAAGCCATCGATCAAAAGCTCAAAAGAAAAAGCCTTCACCTCTGTCCATCCTATCTCAAGTTTGTAAAAGACTTGAGAACAAACAAGTGAAGATCTCATCTCCTATCCAACAAAGCAAAACAAAAATCAGGCAACCACCCACAACTCGACAAAAGACGCCAAAAGCTTCTCAACAAGTTGCATCAAGCTCGAAGAAAGCCCCACCCCCAGCTGCTCCACACGGGCCAATCAAGCATCAAAAGCCATTCAAGGCTTGCTTCAAGTGTGGAAAAGGTGATCATGTGCTCAAGAAATGCCCAAAACGACATGCTTCGGACGGTAAAGGCAAAACAATTTGCTTCTCCGGATCAGTGTCTAGAAAGAATCCTCCACCTGGTAAAGGCAAACAGGTTTGTTTATTTGAATTTCAAGGTAAAAGGCAACCATCTTTGAATGGTCGGATGACGAACATTCCATCCCCACCTTCTCATGTGAAGCCGTTTTCACATGATTCAAAGATGAATGTGACCACATCATCAAAACCAAAACCTTTTTCCTCGGGGCTTAAACAGAAAATGATTTCCAAATTTAACTCTTTCAAATCGAAAATGTTTGAACCTAAACAAATTTGGCAAATTAAAAAGATAGAGGAAAAGATAATTGATACGAGAACAGGTTGTGTGCATAGACAAGTGTCTTACACTGATGAAAACGGAACGCCCAGGACTACGATGGCCTGGGTTCCCCTTTGTAACTAATCTGTTAATGAGTGCAGGAACATTTCAGGAGGACTGTTAGTAATCCGGTTTACTGACAGAGAATGTTCCTTATTCAAATCTGAGGCGGAACAAACAGGTCATGGTTTTGGTATCTTATCCACATTCTGGATCCTTCTTTGATTTTCACATATCTAATTTCACAGCCACTGCATTTTTCTTGATAACTCATTTATCATCTTTTGATTGAGTAATATGGAAGACGTTTCTTTCGTAATTTCTATTTTATATATTGTAAATAGTTAAAAGAAAGGGATTAAAAAAAAATTAAAAATTGGGAGTCTAACATTTTTACTTGTATTTTTGATCAAGTTTTCTCATCCTTTTGAGGTCACTCTTGTGTCTTTAAAAATTTCAATTTTGTGCTGAAATAGAAATTTTGGGGGAGTAATATCAAAAATGAATATCTTTTGTCCAAAATTCGTTCTGTGTAAATATTTTATGTCTTTTGAAGGTTTCAGGTTTGTGTGGAAAGCACCTAAAGGAGGACATTGATTTATGTAATGATGTGTCAATAGGCTCAGCCCGAATACAATTAGACAGCAATTCTGTGATCAAACTAAATTCAAAAAGAGCTCGGTGATGAGGAGTACTTTCACAGACATTTGGCCTGCACAAAGTAATAAGTTTTGACAAAAATGGGTTGAGAGCGTCAAATCTTTGCCTTGATTTCCCCAAATATCCCAAATCACCCTCACCATAGCCCTGAATCGAGTTTCTAGTATGCAAAACAAATAAAATAAAAAGCTGCTAGTGATGCTCTTTGTTGGTCCATAATGATCGTGATTTCAGTGCTTTGTTGACTTGTTTAACACAAATATGTCAAATACTTGAAGAACAAAGTGAATAAAGTCCAAATAACCCAATATCAAGATCTAACACACAATCGAGGTTAATAAGCTACAATGATAAGTAGAATAAGCTCCTAGCACCTCAATGGAACGATTACACAACACAAATCAGTAAGAATCAGTCTTGGTAAAAGATGTGCAAAAGTTGTATAAATGTGAAGATAAGGTTACAATATATAGTGATGTTAGGTTCGCTGATAGATTCGCTCTAGCGAATCTATCCAGCGAACCAACACAGGTTCGCTGGGCACATAGGTTCGCCCAGTCGACACCTAAACCAAAAGACATGTTGGCCTGCGGGCGAATCAATAGATTCGCCCGTAGGTTCGCTAGACCAAATAACATAACAAGTCAAACTATTACATACAAAAGTAACACCGACAAGCCGGTGAGTCCAACCTATACATAGTAGACTATCAATACTCCCCCTAGGTTGGACCTCACCTGGGGAAGTCTTCTGATTAGCTCCGTCTTTATCTTGGCTTCAAAGTTGTTCAATAAAAGCTCCTGCCCTTTCTTTGATCCCGGCCATTGGATTTGTGTAATCTTCAGTTCCGGCCTCATCTTCACTTAGATTTAGCATTGAATCCACAAATTCTGTATCAGCGACCTCTGTATCAGGCTCAAGATGAACTGTTGTTTCCGCCTGAATCTCTGCAGTTGGCTCCTCGCATGCAACTTCCAAGTCAATCACCTCAACAGGTTTCTCAAACCTCTGCTCAATTGAACGATCAAGTTGCCTTGTCAAGTCATCCATTTCCAGCTTCAGATCATCCGACCTCCTCAACCTCTCATTTACCTCCTTCAGCTCAGCACGAATTCCCCGGGCTTTATTAGCAACCTTCACAAACAAGTTTGCTTCGGCAGCAGTGTCATCTCCAGCCCCGTGCTTAATTCTGTGCTCACATAGCACCTTCAAGTCCTCATCACAGAAGGAGAAGACCTCCATCGGATCAAACAATCGAATTTCTGGACGGTCATCTCCACTTAGTCTAATAATGGCCTCCCCAGTGCTATTATCATAGAACCACTTGTTGAAATTCTGCAATCTGGGTGGCTGTGTATCTGGGACCCTTACCCTTGTCATCACTTTCGGAGCATCTATCTTCAAAACAATTTTCCCTTTCCACGACACCCAATGTTTGTCCTTCTTCTGTCTCATCCTTTTAGGCTTTTGGTATCCAAACTCAACAAAATCCGACTTAGCAGCTTCCCTGATCGCAGCCTCAAATGCACAAGCCCTACCACTGTCTTCCTTTCCCAGTAGCGGCAGCTCTGCCAGTCTCCTCAAGTCCCATCGAGGAAAGGTGGCGAAATGTTTCCGGTTCTTGACATACGTAATGTCACCACCCCTCCTTTTAATCATATACGCCTCCACCAAACAGTTGTATTTCCATGCAATGATCTGTCTGTCTTGCTGTTTGGTGGTGGGTTCGTCCAAGTGTTGAAATATTGGTACCTCAGGCACCACAGCTTCCTCCTTCCTAAACCATTCGGATTTGTCTAGCTCAGCGTGCTCAAACTGGTAGCTCATCCCTTTTTCTTCAACTTTATACATCTCAGGTTCGTCATCCAAGTCTTCTTCACTGTCTTTATCAAAATCAGTATCAGGTTCATCAACCAATGTATAATCAACACCGGATCCACCAACAACTTCCTCTCCCTCAAACACATCCAAATTGATCCCCATCTCCTCATCAAATACCTCCTCATCAGCTTTACCTTTATCACCAAAATCAACATCCATTAACGGATATCTTGTAATATCCGTCAAGGAGTTCAGTTCCGCCTCAGTCATAGCTGGTTCAGTTCCAGCATTTTCTTTCAAGTCATTCAGCTCTTTGAAGATCCTTACGATTAAACATTGCTGGTCTCTCATCATTCGGCCCATCTCATATATCACAGTAGATTTCTCTGCGTCCTGCTTTTCCAATTCTTCGTGCTTACTTTTCAGCTCAACCAATTCAGCATTCAATTTCTCAACAACATCCTTCAACTCATTCCCAAACCCAGTAGATGTACCCCCTACATCATGCTTTGCCTTCTTTGACCCCTCAGCATGTGTATCAGCCCTCTTCTTTGTCCTCAGTTCTCTGCCCGCATCTATCTCAGCTTGTATCTCATCCACCTCCCGTTCAAATGAATAATTTTTATCCTTGGCATAGGCTTTCCTTTTTCTAATCTTCTTCTCAATCACTTCTATATTCTCGCCTCCCCGTTTTCTTTCCGACTCTATCAACCTCTGAATTTGCACCCATCTTTCAGCCGGGTACATGTTCTCCCACAAAAACGACGTTCTACCAACACAGTCTGCCCGCACGGATTTACAGTCCTTGAAGATTCTTGGATGCATATCCCAGATTTCCAATTCTGCACCTTCAACCGGCAGATTTGGCAGCTTATCATTCAGAATCATCTGAATGAATCTGGGATACATTAGCCATTTCGCCCCCTTGCTGGCGTGAATGTTCTCGAGCATGTAGTTGTAAATCAACTTAGCAAGATTTGCTTTTTGCCCCCGGCAAAATAGCATCATAGCTCTAGCCCAATCTAGGTTCAACCCGTCCGTACCCCCCTTTCGGTGATCCAGGCACATAATAAACACATGTGCGATATATCTCCATTCCTGGATCAGGTACGACTTTACAAATTCCATCTTCTTTTCTCCGGGCATCGGTCCCTCATACCCCGCTGTCCGGAATGCCCCGTAAACTTCTTCAGCAGACATATGTACCTCCTCACCCATATCATCTTCTAATCTGAGAATCCTTGCCAGATCGGCTTCAGTAAACGCGAGGTCTTGGCCACAGACATTGGCACATATTCGTGACGGCTGCACCGACACATTCATGACCGCAGTTCGCCAGAAATCCCGAACGTGCGTCTCATATATGGTGGGTGAGTGAGAGATGGCATAATGAATGTGTGACGACTTCAGCCACTTGATAGCGTCTCTATAGCTCACGGCCTTCTCAAAATTTTCGTCGAGTAAAGCACACATGTTGTGCTTCTTTTCGAAGAATAATGTCGACATAGTGCCTGAAAATTAAACGAAGATTGATCAGAAATGAAGATTTGAAGAACAGAAAATAGATTCGCTGGAAATTAGGTTCGCTGGTATAGCGAACCTGAGATTTTGGCACCTGAACCTATAGATTCGCTGACATGAAGAATCTGTCATTGTTGTCGAGCGAATGTATAGGTTCGCTAGAAACTGTCGGGCGAATCTATGTTGTTGCGCGGGCAGCATAACGACATAGATTCGCTCGAAGACTTGAACTTTCGTTCAGGTTCGCCAGACGAACACTTAGGTTCGCTGGAAACCCTAGCTTTTGAAAAACGGCCGAAATCACATACAGCTCATCATTTTCAGGCATTAAAGGCAACAAACAGGTAGTATAATCACGAGACTAAGCTATTATGAAGTAAAACCCTAACATCTAACATACAATCAGTTTTTTAAACACAACATAATCAAGAATCGACAGATTTAACAGGTCAAACGAACGATTAAGGGTATAAAACACAGATTAGAGTGTAATCGATCACATACCGGACTATATCGTTGGTGTTTAATGTGTGAAAAGACCGGAAATAGCAAGAATCGAACGTTTGGTGTTAGAAATTTTTAAAAAAAGCGTCTGCTACAGTACAGTGGGTAAGCGAATAAGTGAGAAAAATTCGCTGTCACTAGTATATAAACAGACATAGGTTCGCTAGCAGTCAGTCCAGCGAACTTTAGGTTCGCTGGAAGACCAAAAGACAAGGCACACAAATGGTTCGCCAGCAGGTTCGCTGACACAAAAACAATGATGTTTCATGTCAGCGAAACAAAAAGGTTCCGGGCGAATCTTGGGCGCCGAGCGAACTTGTAGGTTCGCTATAGATTCGCTAGACAAAACAACAAAAAAAAATATTTTTGGATTTTCTTAAAAGTTTTAAAGACTTTGTAAATCCGTGAAAACGTCCCACGAAATCAACGCTCCAAAAAAAAAAAAACATATATACATATAATCCTAAAAATTTAAGAAATAAAATGAAATAAAATGAAGTAAAATAGAAATAAAATAAAATTAAAATTACGGGAGACGGTTTTAAACGCTAGAAAGGATATATATTCTTCAAGATGTTTTGAGTAGAATCCGGAGAGTCATCGATTGGCGGGATTGCAGATATGTTTGTCCATTTAAACCCATGCCGTAGTCCTTTCAACAAGAGATCAGCAGCTTCTGTTATCATGTTTTCGGTTAGATTGAAGAAGCTCAGACAACTCGGTCCCCACAGATATCTAGGTAAAAAGAACAGGTTCTGTCATCAAGGTATATCTGAGCAATACTATTGACTTTGCTTGAAATTCAAAGATCAACTTTTGAATGTTGACCGATGCATTTGTTTCTTTTGACGCCTGTGCAATTTTTGCATCTTTTCTTTGTTGGTGGAGCTTGTCAGCAATTGATTCATTTAGAATGCAATGCGACTTATTATTTGGGAAACTCAAATAGTCTAGAGCTCCAGGTCTATACTCACGTATAACAGAGGAGATAAACATTTGAGCATGCTCGGTGAATCTTCAGGTCAATACTTCCGTATAGCAGAGAAGATCCACCAACTCCAGATCAATACTTTCGTATATCAGAGGAGTTAAGCACTTGACACAAGACATTCTGAGGAGTTAACGAGTAACTCACTCAGAGGCTTTTCCGAAGAGCATCACTAGCAGCCTTTTATATTTTTTTTTTTTTTTTTTTTTTTTTTTTTTTTTTTTTTTTTTTTTGTTTTGTTTTGCATACTAGAAACTCGATTCGGGGATAGGGCGAGGGTGATTTGGGATTTTTTTTGGAATTCAGGACAAAGATTTGAAGATCAAGACAAAGATTTGACGCTCTCAACCCATTTTTGACAGAACCATTAACTTTGTGCAGTCCAATCATGTCAAGGGGATAATCCTTGTTGTCGAGATCTTGAGCGTTATGTTTGGCTGCACAATCACTGTTTACTTTGTTTTCGGGCTGAGCCTATCTGACATATCCCAAACGCAATGCTTCTGACCTCCTTCAACGACTTTTCAACATCAATCAAAACGGAGATCCTGAAATAGCAAAAAATTGAAAAACTATAAATAGTTAATCTTTTTATATCTCCCCCAAAATTTCTATATAATAGCCGTCTAATAAGAAATTTTTGTTTTTCAGATTTTCTAAATATATATATATACAGAATATAAAAGAAAAGAAAAGAAGATGAAATAAAATAAAGTGACGGAGCAAAGCATCGAGTGACCCACGAATTTTTCAAAGACGATAAAGACCCGATTATTTACGAAGAACAGATTATTTACATATTTACAAAAGGATTCTTACAGAAAAAGGTTTTTCAAAAAGATATAAGTCCAAGCATGGAGATCAATTCATAAAAACGTGGTTTATCAAAAGTTTTCGTGAAAAGATCAGCTTTTTGCTTTCTGGTTTCGATAGGAATAATATCTATAAACCCTTTCTCCTGTGCATCCCGGATTGCATGAATTCTTGTTTCTATGTGCTTGGTTCGAGTGTGATGAATGGGATTCTTGGCGATTCCAACAGCAGCTTCATTGTCACAAAAGAGTGGCGTGTGAAGAAAGTTGATGCCATAATCCATCATCTGATGTTGAATCCACAGCACTTGGCAGCAGCAACTTGACGCAGCTATGTATTCTGCTTCTCCTGTGGACAGGGAGACGGTTGTTTGCTTCTTGCTTTGCCATGAAACAAGACATTCTCCAAGGTATTGACATCCACCGGTGACCGATTTCCTGTTAATCCTGCAACCAGCATGATCACTATCAGAAAAAGCATGTAAATCAAAGTTCCCACCTTTTGGGTACCAAAGTCCCAAACGAGAGGAACCCTTAAGGTAACGGAAAATTCGTTTGACAGCTTTTTCGTGTGATTCTTTTGGATTTGCTTGGAAACGAGCACAGTAACACACGGCAAATGTGATATCCGGACGACTTGCAGTCAGATACATGAGAGATCCGATCATCGAACGATACCGATGAGCATCCACAGGATTCCCATAATCATCGGAAGTAAGGCATGTTTGAGCAGTAAAAGGAATCAATTCAGGAGAAGAGTCATCCATGCCAAACTTCGTGAGGATTTCTTTGATATATTTCTCTTGGTGGATTAGAATCCCATCAGGCTTTTGCTCCACTTGCAGCCCCAAGAAGAAACACATCTCCCCCATTATAGTCATCTCAAAACGATCCATCATCACCTTCTCAAATTCCCTACACAACCCTTCATTAGTCGAACCAAAAATGATATCATCAACATACACCTGAACGATCAGCAACTCGCCATCCACCTCCTTCTTGAATAAAGTCATATCTATACTCCCACGTGAGAAACCCTTACTGAGGAGATACTGTGTCAGAGTTTCATACCAGATCCTTGGAGCTTGATGTAACCCATACAACGATTTGTCAAGCTTGTAAACCTTTGACGGGAAATCAGGATCCTCGAAGCCTGGTGGTTGACACACGTAGATCTCCTCATCAATGTCTCCGTATAGAAATGCACATTTTACATCCATCTGATAAACCTTGAAGTTTTTGTTTGCTGCATGTGCAAGAAAGATTCTGATGGCTTCCAGGCGAGCGACTGGAGCAAAAACTTCGGTATAGTCAATTCCCTCCTCTTGAGCGAATCCCTGAACAACCAGTCTCGCTTTATTTCTAATTACTACACCACGATCATCTGGCTTGTTCCGAAAAACCCATTTAGTGCCGATTGGACACTTGTTAGGAGGAAGATCAACCAGTTCCCAAACTTTGAGCTTCCTGAATTGTTGCAGTTCCATCTGCATGGCATCCACCCAACTCGGATCTTCAAGTGCCTGTTTGTAATTCTTTGGAACGACTTGTGACAGAAAGGCAGCATAAAGACATTCATTTATCAAACCGCTCTGACTCCGGGTTCGCACACCATCGGTAATAGATCCAATGATATAATCGTGAGGATGGTTTTTCAGGGTTTTGAAGTCAGTGTTGAGTAGTAAAGGATTTTGATCGGTTGTGGGTGGTTGATTTGATGGTTGTGGAGGTGTAGGTGTAGGTGATGGAATGGTGTTGGATGTGGATGGAATATCTGTTGTGGAAGTTTGAACAGTTTGTGGTGATGGAATATTTGGTGGAGGTGATGGGATGTCAAATGATGTGGGAGGTAGTTGTGTAGCTGATGTGGAAGGTTGTGATTGTGATGGTATAGGTGTATGATTGAAAATAGAAACCGATGAGTGTGGAATGATGTCGTCATCGTCAGAGTCAGGAAGATTAAATGATTTGAAAATGGTGGTGGCATCATAAAACCAAGCTGGTTCACTACCGATACTGGTAGTGTTAGATTCTTGCCAATCGACATAGTAGGACTCTTGCACGATCCGCGTTCGCTTGTTGTAAACGCGATACGCCTTTTGCGTGTTAGAGTATCCCACAAAGAAGCATTCATCAGAGACAGCCCCAAACTTCGTCTTCTGGTCTTGAGTATTCAGAAGAGTGCAAGAACATCCAAAGGGGCGTAGAAAATCAATCAGCGGCTTAATCCCTCGAAACAGTTGGTATGAAGTCTTCATCTTTTCTTTGACAATCAGTACCCTGTTAAGAACATAAGCTGCACAATTAACCGCTTCAGCCCAGAAAATAATTGGAAGTTTTGACTCGATCAGCATAGTTCTAGCGGCCTCCACAAGGGTTCGGTTCTTTCTTTCAGCAACACCATTTTGTTGTGGTGTTCGGGCAGCGCTAAACTGTCTGAGAATACCCCTTTGTTCACAGAAGGAGTTGAAGATGTGGTTTCTGAATTCAGTTCCGTTATCGCTTCTGATGGCTTGAACCTTCTTCTTTCCAAGAACCTCTATTAGAGGTATCAGCTTCATCAATTCTTCTGCTGTCTCACTCTTGTTTGCCATGAATCTCACCCAGGTGTACCTAGAGTAATCATCTGTGACAACCAAGCAATAAGACTTTTTAGCAATTGATTTGACACTTATTGGTCCGAATAAATCAGTATGTAACAATTCGAGGGGTTCTGAGATAGTATTTGTAATTTTGAGTTTATGTGGCTTTTTGTGCTGTTTTCCTTTAGCACAAGCCATGCATTTCTCGACCACAGAAAAATCCTTTTGTGGTAAACCCCTAACCAAATTGTTCTTAACTAATTTATTCAGAATTTTAAAATTGATGTGTCCTAAACGTTTATGCCACAAAAATGATTCAAAGGATGATGCTTTAGACAGAAGACATGTCACGGTGGAGTTTGATTCTGTTGAACCCATATTCAGCATATAGGTGTCATTTCGTCTCGGAGCTCGCATGATCACCATATCTTCAGGAATGGTAAACTCTGGCTTCAAGAACAGGCATTCATTTTGAAGAAACATTACAGGAATATTTTTATCACAGATTTGTGATACACTCAGAAGATTAAATGCCAGTTCAGGAACATAGTTGACGTCTTCCAAAGTAAGTGAGCCATTTGAGACTTCTCCTTGACCAATCATCTTCCCACCCTTCTTATCTCCCGCAAAAGCAACATAACCTCCATTTATGATCCTATAGTTAGTAAGAAGATCCTTCAATCCTGTCATATGTCTGGAACATCCGCTGTCAATATGCCAATGACTATTTACAACGGCATTTGAATGTTCCTGACATTTATTAAAAAAATAGAAAAGTTAGACCTTTGAAATAGGCACCCAAGTCTTTGTGTACTTGGGTGGTGAAACAGATGAAGTATTGCAAAAGAAACTATTTACAAAAGTGTTTAGCCTTTTTCCCAAAGATTTTTGCTTTGTGCTCTTTTGGATTAATCTAGGGCATTGCTTGACAGTGTGACCAGTGTTTCCACATTTAAAACAGTGAGACTTCAAACCGGTTTTAGGAATTCTGTTGACTGGAATTTTATCTATTACAATTTCCTCATCACATTCAGACAGTTGTGAGTCACAGTCACTGTAAGTGTCATAGAGTTCTTTTAACTTACTTGTTGTGACTTTACCTGTATCAGATTCAGGTTTTGGTTTAAGAATGTATGAAAAGGATGATTCCTTCTCTTTTGGTTTTGAAATTCTCACAGGTGTGAAAGATGGAATTTGGTGAGTGAAGAACTTTTGAAAACAGTTTGTTTTAGTTTGACTTTCAGAGACTTGACCTGAAAGTTTGTTTTTGTCATTCACACACACATTATTAATCAAATCAGCATCATTCAACACATTAGGGTTTGAAGTGGAACACCCTAGATTACTATTAAACATGCAATTGTCTGAATATGACATATTACTACAAACTGGATTATCTAAACAAATGTCTTCAAAAGACTTCTTGGAATCAGAACTACTGCAATCACTACTGCCAGAGCAACCGAGCCCAACACTCGCACCATATGCGTACTCCTCTCTAACTTCCTTAAGGTTTACTTCACTTAAACCTGCAATGGAACTGTCAGTATCTTTCTGCATAATCTCTTGAATTAACTCATTTGAGGGATGAGGAATAGGTGTAGGAGAATAACAGAAAGTACTGGGTGGAGGATATGCATATGTTTCATTTTTAATAAAACCCAAACCTGTCTTGACCCTGGCCCCCCTTTGATTCTTGCAAAGTTCCTCCCTTTTCATACCAGATATGGTCCACTGCTGCAATTTGTTTTTGAGTTTTCTTGCTTCAAACTCAGCAAGTGTAACTTGCTCAGTCAAGTAATTAATCTCACAGTTCTTTTCTAAAAGAGTCCTTTTTAAGTGTTCATTTTCTTTTAAAGCTTCTCTTAACTTAACAAAATATTTTGATTCACTTAATTTGAGCTCTTTGTTGGTTCTTTTTAATTCGTTTTCGTTTGACATTAACAGTTTATTTGCTTTGTATATGCCAATTAAACGAATTTTGCAAGCAGATGAACACATATCTTCAATAACATCATAAGGAAGACCGATTACCAGTTTTTCAGCGGCCAGAGCACGATCACATTGACAGTAGGGAGTGCTTCTTTTGAATTCATCAACTGCATCCAGCCTTGCCTTTTCGATCATTTCTTCCAAGCTAGCCTTAGACTCCTCCTCATGCTTTACTTCATTAACAGCGGCTTCACAAACTAACCCTGAATGATTCAGATGTCCTTGAGCAATAACATCTGATTGAACTTCAACAGCATCCTCCACTTTCTCTTCTTCTTCATTTCCAAAAAATTCTTTGAATGGATCAAAGAGATTTATATCACTGTCATCAAACTCAGTAATTTCAGCAATAAGGGCATGGTTGATCTCCTCCTTGGTTTCTTCGATTTCAGCACTCCAGTCAAAGTTGGTGAGAAGTGCAGTTTCATTCTTTGACTTTGCTTCCTCAACCTTTTCTTGAATTGGAGCAGATCTTGGACTTACAGAGTTAACTGGCTCAGAAACGATTGGTAATGGGCATTCTCTCTTGAAGTGGCCCAGTTGTTTGCAGTTATAGCATCGTAACTTTCCCTTGTCATAACCCAGCTTAGCATTCTGTCCTTGATTTCCAAAGTTTCTTCTGCCAGTTCTTTCCATAAATCGTCTGGCGCGGAGAGTGAGCATAGCCATCTGCCATTGAATATCTGTTTCCTCCAAATCATCAGGGTCTACCTGATACATATCTTCTACTGTCATACCCTTCCCTTTCAACTCACCTGCAACAAGAGCTTCATAACTGTGAACAAACATTCCAAATAATGCCATGGTGTCTGATGGAATCTGTGTGGTGACAGATGCATTTGAGCTTGAACCAGCGTTAGTAGATGCACCAGCAGACTTAGCAGACACATGACCTGAAGATCCTCTGGATGCTGCACTGTAAACATAAGAGTTTGCAGCGGATGAGATAAGTGCAGCATTTTGAGAGGGAATGTTTGGAACCATCATTGACTGATTATATTCTCTTCGTTTTACATCAAGGTCGAAAGACTTCAGCTTGTTGATGACGTCCATCAGTTTGTAATCCGGAAAGTTTCTCTCTTGTTTCAGCAGCTTAATTTGAAGGCTCCATTGAGGAGGAAGAGAATCTAGCAACTTTGCAACTTGTTCGTGATTGCCCAGCTTTTCATCATATTTCTTCAGATTACTTGACACCGATAGAAATCTGTTTGTAATGTCAGTCAAGTTCTCTTGTGAGTACCCCACAAAAGAGTTGAATTCCTTTTCAGCCTGAGCCTTTCTATCCAGCTTCAGATCTTCATTGCCATCATAAAATTCACACAATGCATCATACAGACTCTTTGCAGTTGTGTGTTCTGCAAACCGGTTGAAGATGTCCTGATGTAGGCAAAGTATCAGTGCCCCGAGTGCCTTCTTGTCCCGATCTAGTAATCTGATGTCTGCTTCAGTGAAAGTGCTTGGATTTGTGTTTGTTGAAGTAACAGTTCCTTCAACGGTTGTTGGCACGTGCGGACCATTTACTATAGATTCCCATTGGTTGTAGTCCGTGTAGTAGAAGAACGCTTTCAAACATCTTTTCCAGTCTTCAAAGTTTTCACCACTAACAAGCCTCGGTGGCCTGTTAGGTTGAACGCTGTCTAGATCATTCATATTAAGTGTTGAAGAAGTCATAACTTTGAACAGACAACAGATTCGCTGAGAATTAACAGATTCGCTGGCTAGTTTCGCTAGAAGAACGCAGCAGATTCGCTGAAAGATTCGCTGGTGACAGATTCGCTAGACAGTCAAACAGATTCGCTGACGAGCAAGCACAGATTCGCTGGCCTGATTTTGGCAGCAGTTTCGCTTGCACAGTCAGTCAAATAGATGAACTTTCGTTCGATGATATGCTAGATTCGCTGGCCACAACACAACACAAACATGACAAAATTTTGAATTTAGATTCGCTGGAAGAACAGCAGATTCGCTGGTTGAACACACAGTTTCGCTGGTAGCTCAACCACTCTGAAAAAGTACAGAAACAGCTCGAAAACCCTCAAAACTTGACCATTTGCCTTCAGGTTTGTTTTAAAAGCTTTCTACGTCCAAATAACACAAAACCAGAGCAAAATACGACTTCAAAACACAACAAGCAAGCTTCAAACAGAATCGAAAGAGTTTTGACCCAAAAACTTAAAAAATCAACACAAAAATCACTTGAATCAAACAATCAAGAGCACTAAGGCTCTGATACCATATTGTTGGTCCATAATGATCGTGATTTCAGTGCTTTGTTGACTTGTTTAACACAAATATGTCAAATACTTGAAGAACAAAGTGAATAAAGTCCAAATAACCCAATATCAAGATCTAACACACAATCGAGGTTAATAAGCTACAATGATAAGTAGAATAAGCTCCTAGCACCTCAATGGAACGATTACACAACACAAATCAGTAAGAATCAGTCTTGGTAAAAGATGTGCAAAATTTGTATAAATGTGAAGATAAGGTTACAATATATAGTGATGTTAGGTTCGCTGATAGATTCGCTCTAGCGAATCTATCCAGCGAACCAACACAGGTTCGCTGGGCACATAGGTTCGCCCAGTCGACACCTAAACCAAAAGACATGTTGGCCTGCGGGCGAATCAATAGATTCGCCCGTAGGTTCGCTAGACCAAATAACATAACAAGTCAAACTATTACATACAAAAGTAACACCGACAAGCCGGTGAGTCCAACCTATACATAGTAGACTATCACTCTTCAGAAAAACCTCTGAGTGAGTTACTTGTTAACTCCTCAGAATGTATTGAGTCAAAAGTGCTTAACTCCTCTGCTATACGGAAGTATTGACCTGGAGTTGGTGGATCTTCTCTGCTATACGGAAGTATTGACCTGAAGATTCACCGAGCATGCTCAAATGTTTATCTCCTCTGTTATACGTCGGTATAGACCTGGAGCTCTAAACTATTTGAGTTTCCCAAATAATAAGTCGCATTGTGTTCAAAAGAATCAATTGCTGACAAGCTCCACTCCCAAAAAAAAAAATGCAAAAATGCAGAAAGTTAAAAGAGGCTCATGAATTGATCAATATTCAAGATTTGATCCAAGAAATTCAAGCAAAGTCAATCATATTGCTCAATAAACCCTGATGATAAAACAAGTTACTTTGCCGAATATCTGTGAAACCAAGTCGCCCGAGTTTCTTCAAATCGAACCAAAACATGATAAGACCATCACAGATTGTCTGTTGAAAGGAACAAGGCATGGGTTTAAATGGACAAACATATTGACAATCTAGCCAAGTCTTTGTTTCTCTGGATGGTTGCTCGAAATGCATTATCTGATATCCTTTCATGAAGTTTTTATTTTATTTTATTTTATGTTTGGGTTCTTGAGTCTTGTTGGTCGTGTGCGCCTTATGGGATGTGTTCTCTTTGTCAAAAATATTTGTGATCTTGTAGGGCTCGTCCTCTCATTTCCGAATTTTTAAATTTTATTAGTTAAAAAAAATATATCCAAAAAGATTTTCATTTCAAATTATTTTCAAGTCTTCCATATTATGCTATTAAAATGTTATCATTTTCACATGCATTTCACGGGAAATTGCACGCACAAATGGACACGGGTTCATTTGTTTTCATACACAAATAAACATGGGTTTATTTTGTTTAATGAAATGATCTAATGAGAAATCTCGAGATTTTGTTTGTGACTGCGTTACAGATATTTGCTGCAAGTGATGGCCGATCATCAGTTGAGCAAAGCACCTGACCAGAGAACCTATTCCTCATAGTTTGTAGAAGATACCGAGCTAGGAATCCTCCTCCTACATCTTCTGAAGCACTCTTGAAAAGATTGTTGGAAAGCCGTTCCAGATTTTACGAAAGGTAGCACAAAAAATGGGGGAGCATACAAAATGAGGGAGATTGTCAGATAAAGATCTTCAGCCACATAATTTGGCAAGCATAAGTCTTGGGGGAGTTTTGTTGGATCAAAAATTAAGACTGAAGCTTACCAAATTGAAGATCCAACAGTATTGACTTATCGGTGCTGAACACGATGCAAGACGTTGATAATAATAGACTATGGGGGAGTATTGTTGGACCTGAATTGTAGTCTAATATTATCAACACAGTCAAAGTCAACAAAAGTCAACGTCCGGTCAAAGTCCACGTAAAAAGTCAAATGGCGCGTTAGAGACGAAGAACCGAGTCAAGACGTTGAAGTTGTTTTATGTCTAGGATCGTTAATGTAATAAATATATTTTGTGTCAACAAAATATATTTAATCTAGCTTTAGACATCTTTTAGCCTTTTAACTTGTTATTTTCTAATTAGTCTAAGTGTAGGGACTATTAGTGTAACTAGCATGTTAAGCACTCACTATAAATAGTAAAGTGCAAATAGGGTTTAGGGGGCTTGAATGAGCATTTGATTGGGATCTTTCATGTAAACATCTTATGCAATCAATTTTATAGATCAAATCTGTGTTTTTATAGTGTGTTCATTCAAAGTTCATCACATTTTAAGTCATTTGATCCAAAATCTTCACAAGTTACTGATTCAACAGTGTTATTAGGACCAACAATCTGCACCACATGACGCCCAGTCAAGGGTGGGGTGCCGTCGCAACCCGGTAGTACTACTCAAATTTCCCCGCTATCATATATTAATCAACCTCGAACTTTTATAAGGACTTGAATGTGGTTCCAATTCGTGTAAAGCACTATAAGCCCTAATAAAATCCTGCCCGTAGGCATTTATACTTTTATCAAACCTGCCCGTAGGCAATTATACTTTTACCGAAACCTGCTCGTAGGCAATTATACTTTTACCGAAACCTGCCCGTAGGCATTTATACTTTTACCGAAACCTGCCCGTAGGCATTTATACTTTTACCGAAACCTGCCCGAAGGCCCTACCCGAAGGTATAAAATGCAGCCTTAGTTGGCCCCGCCCGAAGGCATAAAGTTTTGCCCGAAGGCATAAAAATACAGTCCGCCCGAAGGCGCTGTAAAATAGTTGCCCGAAGGCGCATTAAAAACATTTGTATGTTTTCTCCCCGAAAAAGATTTAAAAGCGGGCAAAGAACTCACCTTTGAAGCGCACAGCAATTAAACAGCACAAATGCAACAAAAGAACCTAAACCGTCTTACGACCGGAAGATGACCGGAGACGACAAGGAGAGGGCGATCGGAATGCGGTTTGCGGCTGCTGCTTCCGGGACCGTCACCGACTAACACTGATCCGAACCGAAACACCGGGAAAGCGAAGGTTCGGAACAAGGAACAGGATGCGAGAGCGAGGGAGACGGGCTCAATGAGTAGAGTGATGCTGGTTGCGGCTGCCGGACAATCGACGGGGGGGTTCCGATTGTGTTTTATGTTGCTGCTGCGTTCTCAACAAGTCCAGAAAAGAACGATGATGGTCATGATTATATCGGCTGAACAATGATTAGTATGAAGGTGTTTATTTGCTGCTGATTTCCGGCGACCAAAGAGAGAGACGAGAGGGAGAGGAGATCGACCGGCTATTTAAGTGTGTGTTTTTGTTTGATGCAGCCAGCGACCGATCAAGAAGAAAGACATAAGGGGGGTGGGTTTTAGGGTTAGTTGATTTATTTTTGATGTTACACATTGCACCCTTAAACTTTGATAGTTTATTTATTTAGTTTCAAATGTTATAAACTATTTTATTGAATTACAAAACGAACCCCGAACTTATATAAAACTTAACGGAACTGTTAAAAGATAGTTAACGCTATTAACTTGAATTTGCGGGTTGTCACAATCATATTCTCAATCTATACATCAGAACGAATCAAAGGATGTATTGAATTACCTGATTTGATGAAGAACGGATGATAACAGAAACAATATAAAACCGCAACCAAATGAGATTCACATATGATCCAGATGAGACGTTATTATAAAATTAATGATCCAAAATCAATTGATGGTGATCAATGAGTAAAAACCCCACTGTAATTTCAGATAACACGACCCAAAGGATGGCAACAACTGATGAGCATGAAAATGATAAACAAGGAATTAATGGATGTTGTAGTGAATGATGGAAGTGAATTGATGCTTGCAGAAAACTTCAGTAAGTTTGTGTGGTTGATTTAAATGATAAATATCAGATTAAATCGTGGTCGAAGGATAAAATTGGATTCGAGAGATGAATTTGATATAATAAACCTAACAAGATTGTTGCAAGATAAACCGATTTTATGCTTTAATTGAGTATAGGGACGTTTTAGATATCACTAATTTGAGTTAATTCGAGATTAAACTGGATTTAGCTTTCAAATCACCGGATTTTTGAAACAAGTTTTGGGTTGTCGATGATCAACCCAAACTTGACTTTTAATATGATTTCGACTTCGAGTCTTGTAAACTTGGGGTTTTGAAGTCACTGGAGCACCACCGGAGTGCTGCTGGAAATACCACCGGGAAACGGGAGGGATTTGGTTTGGTTTAAATAGTTACAACTTGAGTACTTGTATTTTGTGTTGAGTTATAGTTTAGCTTATAAGTTTTATAATTGAGTTTTGCTATTTACAAATAAACCCTTTCAACTTAAACTTTTTGTTAACTAACAAGTTTTATCTTGTAAAAATTTTAACATTTTTATAAAACAACTTTCATATTAATGTTAGATTTTATAAATTTTATAAAAATTATTTTATAACTTAAAGTTGGTAACTAAATGATTAGATAAAGTGATAAATTATGATAACTAACCCTTTATTTCATAAATTCACTTAGTAAGTAAATTTGTATAATTATAAGAAATGCTAAATTAAACTAATAGTTCATGGATATTAATTTCATTCCTTTCGTTGATAACGGGAAGACCATGGATAATCCGACCAGGTCAGATTGGGTTCGGGTCAAATGTTACATGTTCTACATTGGGAATCTTTTGTACATCTTGAGGTGTTCCTGGTCTGTAGCTCACTACAACAAAGGAGACCTCGTGTTAAACTTCAGGTCTGTGGGCACCACAACAAAGAAGTTTACAGATGTTTTGCTTAACACTGATTTTATTGCATCATTACCTGGTGTGTGTGTAAGTGACATTACAAGTAGTCTATCAGAAAAGCGAATACTAGACAAGCGTCTTAAAATAGATCTTAACACAGCTTGCATAGAACTATTTAGTTTCTCACTATAGAGTCTACTTTTCAGATTTACTGTTTTTCAGTTTACCCACACAACACACATTGATCAGTCAGTCTTTATTAGGTATTTTGAAATCATATGCAAAATACAATGACTAAGTGTACTATCATTTCTCATATACGTGCAAGTGGATTCAAACTTTTTTCGGATTTTTCTGATTTTGCCATTGTTTTTTATTTTATCTCTCTCCCTAAACTTTTAAATTTCTTTCAAATTTGAAAGTTTAATGAAAAGAAAATGATAGTTGTGTTATCAACATATGAAAAGTGCATGCAATATACTTAATCTAAATAGAAGAAATGAAACATCGGTTGTTTCTTGCACTGCCATCATTGTTTGATTTTTGAAAATGTTTTTAAAAATCCCTGCTATGAATCCTTTTTGTTTCCAACTCCATTTGACGTCAGTTGCATTGAAGACATCATGAACAAGATTCGGTATCTTGTCATGATAAGGTATCAACCGCAATCGTCTTTTCTTTGATCGACTGGCCTTCATAATTCCTTACCACACTAACAAATTAGTTAGAGGGTGAAATCCAAGCCATTGCAGTCTTAGATTGTCCAAAATCATCAATATAAGCAATTTGCTGATAAATTGCATCTTCTGGTGGACCATCATCATGAGATGAATCACTTTGATCATTTTTATCCATAACATGTATTTCTCTCCACTAGTGATTTTTGTGTAGAGCTAAAGAAATGCTTTGGTTTATAACATTGTTTAGGAGAATTCATGGAAGATCAGAAAGGAAGGATGCCAGTGATCGTTAGTGATAAGAATGAATTGATTCCTACCAGAACGGTCACGGGTTGGCGAGTGTGTATAGATTATAGGAGGCTTAACGATGCCACTAGGAAGGATCATTTTCCCCTTCCTTTCATTGATCAGATGTTGGGGCGTCTAGCATGGTAGTAGTTCTATTGTTTCCTTGACGGATTCTCAGGTTATTTCAGATCCCCATTGCACCGGAGGATCAGGAGAAAACCACGTTTACATGCCATTTCGGGACTCTCCCATATCGCTGTATGCCTTTTGGGTTGTGTAACGCTCCAGCTACTTTTCAGAGATGCATGGTGGCTATTTTCCAGGATATGATGCAGAACTCCATGGAAGTATTTATGGATGATTTTTCGGTGTTTGGGAGTTCATTCGATCAGTGTTTATCTAATCTTGATTGTATGCTGAAGCGGTGCATAGAGACAAACCTCATGTTGAACTGGGAGAAGTGCCATTTTATGGCAACCTATGGAATCGTTCTAGGGCATAAGATTTCACGTGAGGGAATAGAGGTAGATCGTGCTAAGATTGAAACCATTAGTAAACTTCCTCCACCCACAAATGTGAAATCCGTTCGTAGTTTTCTAGGTCATGCGGGTTTCTATCATAGGTTTATTAAGGTTTTCTCAAAGATCACTAGACCCATGACCCGCCTTCTTGAGAAAGACATTCCGTATGTCTTCGATGCGGAATGTCTTAAGGCAATCGAGTTTTTAAAGGAGCAGTTGACTAGCGCTCCTATTCTGATAGCACCCGACTGGAGTCTTCCCTTTGAACTCATGTGTCACGCTAGTGACTTCGCAGTTGGGGTTGTGCTTGGACAGAGAAAGAATAAACACTTCCATCCGATCTATTACGCATGTAAGACACTCAATGAAGCTCAAGAGAATTACACGACCACCGAGAAAGAGCTTCTAACAGTCGTCTTCGCATTCGATAAGATCAGGTTTTACCTAGTTGTCACACCCCGGCCAAACGGGCCGGGTCATGACGGACTGATATCATAAATAAGCAGCGGAAATAATAAACTACATATTCATTAAATATAATAAAAGTTGTCCACGTGGGCATATTTCATCCCATTAATAGTTTTAAACAAAAAGCATAGAAATTTAAATTGTCTAGTGCGTGCATATCAGTCTTAAAAACATATTAAAATAACTAGTGGGCTATCCTCCAAAACGTTCCAAGCCCTAACTTCAAATCAACGAGCTAAATAACCTTCCAATCAATTACCTGAAATACATACCCAAAAATACGTCAACATAAAGTTGGTGAGCTCATGGTTTAATAAAAGTTATGACACTAAAACAATTTATTTTATGGTGTACGGTCGACAATATATGTAGCCAAACCTGTCCGGATTATACCCAACCCGAATACAATAAATAATAGTCCCCTAACCCAAAGTGGGCTGACGTGCTCTGCTAAGCACCAACGTTTCATTGAACATGTGGCGTAACGGTTTTCAACCTCAGTGGGGGGTATGCCACTGTACGCGGGGGATTCCCAAATAGTACTATTCACATATCAAAGGGCTCCTGCAAGAAGTTAATGGCTACCGAAAGTTGTACCAACGTTCGGGGACAAGTAGCAGATGTGTTACACCATGAAAATCAGTTTATATAAACAAGTTTAGTAGGTATGTATCAGCCCCAAAAATATTATGTAAAAAGGGGGTTCATGAACTCACCTGTAGCTTGCTCAAGAACTTCCTAGATAATGGTTTGCGTGAGAGTCCTACCTCCTAGCGGACTTCCTATGTTTAGTTTAATCAAGTTAGATTCTAAAATATATAAGTCTACGTGCGTTCCATAACGGGTGCGTTTGTCGTTCGGTTTTATAGTCGTTTTAGTGTTCTCGTTGGTTTGTTCTCATTTTAACACTTAAATTCTTATTATTTCAGTTTACTTAGGTAAGTATTTAACTTATTTCTCATAAAGATCAGAAAGTTTGAGTGTTGTCACATTTAGTCCCTCAACTTTGTTATATTGACACTTTTAGCCCTAAAGTTAGGTTTTTGGTTATAACTTCTCAATTCTAAGTGTGTTAGTGTTGTGTATTGGTCTTATACATATTTTAAGGTTAACCTACTGGTTTTGAAGTGTTTATCAAGTTCGGGGTAGATTTCGAGTTCACCGGTCTCTCCGGTTGCGGTAAATCGTTACGTGTCGGGTTATGATTTGGGTTTTTGAGCTTATTTTGATCTTGGGCTTTTATATTAAGTTAAAGGGGTCTTAGTTACTGTAATATATGGTGTTTCATGGTTTTTAGGTGTTTCAATTATTTTCTACAAATTATTTTAGTAGTTGTCGGTTTACGGGTTTTTAAACTTAAAAAATTTGTATAAAATAATAGGTACTTCCTAAATTGTTGAAATTTTGTTTATAGCTTATTTAATCAGTAACTAAGTGCTTTATAGTCCAAAAGTTGAGTTTTATGGTTCGTTGGTCGTTTTCGTATTTTAACGCGTGTGTAACCGACGTATGAACGATTTATTTACAAAACATCTTTTTAAACATTTTTATTCTTTAAAATACTTCCTTGGGTTATATATACTGTATAAAAAGTGTTATTTCTGATTAAAAGGTATTTTTCTAATTTTTGTGCTTTTTACCATTTACTTGGTCTTTTATATTCAAAAATTCATAATAAATAGGTTAGGTTTATAAAAATTATGAAACTTGTTAGGATACTTAATTTTAATATATGAAAGCTTCTGGATTTATAAAATATCAGATTTTTCTTGTTTCGTTGGGTTTCGTGTTTTTAACGCGTTCGGTTCGGTTAAGATTACGTTTTATGCTTAGAGGGTCCTTGGTAACATTTTAAGTCTTAAAATAGTTATTTTATACTTACATATGAGTTTAGGTTCTGTAAGTTTGGTCCAAAGTGTCCTTAATTATTTTATACGAATTTTTGTATTTTAATCCTATTAAACATTCAAAAATTCATAGTAATTACATTCTTTTTAGGAAAATTATGAAATTTATTTTCTAACTTATTTTTAACATATTTAAGCTACTGAGATATTAAAAATTTGGTATTTTTACGTTTTTGGTATTTTCGTTGTTTTGTACGTTTTAGTTCCGGTTATTGTTCGATTTTTATGTACACCCATCAACAATCAATAATAATCAGTAATATTCACATATACACCTATTTATAACAGTAAGATAACAAATTTTTGTATTTTTATACTCCCCACACGTTTTTGTGAATATTAGTGTATTTATCCATTTTTAATATTCAAAAATGCATAATAATTAATGTACAACTTCAAAAATCGTGAAATTTATTTTGTAACCATATTTTATTATAAAGAAGCTCCAGAAAATATAAAGTTATGTTTTCAAGGTTGTTAGTTGGGTGTTGTTGTTTTTCTCAAAATAAAGTGTGTAGTTTGACTATTTTAGTCAAACTTGTACATTTTTGTTTAGAAAAGGGTTTTATAGTTTTTAATCCTTTTGTTACTGAAAAATAAGTGTTTGAAGGTGTTCAAAAATATATGGGAAGTGTTGGTATTCATTGTGTGTAAAAATGAACGTTTTATGCACGTATAGTGCATTTTCGGTGTTTTCTCGTTACCTTGAGGTTGAAGGTGAGTGGGGGTGCACTTGGGGTGGTATGAGGGTCACGAAATGGACTGGAACTCGACTGGAAAAGGGGCTGGACGTTGCTGGTCTTGGCGTGCTTCTTTGTGGGTCGAACGGTTTTTGCTTCGGTTGCTCGGTTACGGTTTCTTTTGGTCTCGTGGCTCCTCTTGGCTTACCTTCGATGATGTTGGTCGACCTTAGAGGCTCATTGCAACTGATTTTTCTGAGTTTTGTGATGAACAAAGCTTGAGAGAGTTGAGAGAATTGTTTGAGTGAGATTTTTGTGAGTTGTGGGTTTGTGTTGTGAAAATGAAGTGGAGGTATATGTGTGTGTGTATAGGGACGGCTGAAAAGAGGGAGAGAGGAGGGGAGATCTTGTCTTGGTTCTTGGAGATTATGTATAGATTCACAAGAAATTTGGGTGTTCAAGGAAGTTAGTTCATTGGTGGTGTAGGGTGGTATGGTGTGAGGTAGGTTGACAAAAGTGTGTAGGTGGAATCTTTAGGGAATTAGGTTTGTATGTATGTATGTATATGTACCGTAATATATGTATGTATATATGTGGCATGATGGTGATTCATGTGATTAATGTTGGTGTATATATATGTGTAAGTATATATGTGTATATATGGGTGCATGTTAGTTGTTTCTTTATGTAGTGTCAATTATAGTGGGTATAAGTATAATTTGTATTTAGTTTTTATTTTTATTTTTGGTGATTTAATTGTGTAGGTTGTTTTTATAAAATGGTAGTTTAAAAATGTTGGTAGAGTAAATTGTTAGTTGTAGTTTTTATAAAAGAATGTGTTTATATATATGTGTGTATATGATTTTTGGTAGTGTAAATAATAATGGGTGTATGGTGGTAAATGTTGTATGGTATTTATATAAATATGTGAAGGTGTTTATTTAATGGGTTGGTTAATATATGTATATATATATATATATATATGTTGTACGTATGTATATATATATACATGTGCATGGTTGTGTAGTGGTCTTTATATTTATGGAGTTGGTATTTTATTATTTTCATTGTCTAATGTAAATTATATGTGTAATTTATTATATCTTAACTATTGGCAATACTAAAGATACTAGTGGGGAAGAAGTCTATCTAACTCATGGTAGTAAAAATAATTCCTACGCGTACTCGGGTAATTAATATGACGGGTTTCGTCATCGGCTTTTATCGTAACATACGTGGGCCAAGCCCATATTTAAGTTGGGCCTAAGCCCAATAAGGGTTGGGCCAAGCCCAATAATTTAAGCGGGGCCTAAGTCCAGTAATAGTTGGGCCAAGCCCAATGGATTTTAAAAAAAAAAATTTCTGGGCCCAAAAACCGGGATTGTTACATCAGTTCTGTCCAAGACCGTTGTTTATATTGATCATCAGGCTGTGTGATATTTCTTCGCGAAGAAGGATGCCAAGCCTAGTTTGATTCGATGGATCTTCCTCCTTTTGGAATTCGACATAGAGATTAAGGATAAAAAGGGAAAATGTGGCGGCAGATCATCTATCGTGTTTCGAGGATCCTTCTAGGGATGAGATCTTTGAGGAGAACATCGGATACAAGTTTCCTCATGAATCTCTGATGTATGTGAAAGCAGAAGAGCAAGGTTGTAACATCCTGTTTTGAAAATTAAAAAAAAACATATGAAATTATATTTTGAATATTGTATTTGTGTAATAATAATTAATGTGTCTAATTAGATACAATGTATTGTGTAGGTTGAATTCAAATCAAACAATTTAAATCATATATATAAGTTTTCTTCACAAAAAGATAAATGAAAGCATAATTATTCAGTATCTTTAATAGAAGAAATTGAGAATATGATGATTGGTGTCATGGTAGCTGTGATGAGCAAGTAAATAAATGGATAACAATAAACATATGTGTCCCACGTTAAGTAAGTGACCACCACAAATTCACATATATATCTTCATATGAGGTAGAATAATAATAAAATAGTAATAAGTAACTTTGTGAATAAATTAACAATGCGGCCAAAGTATAAGAAGTACTATATATATATATACATATCTTCTATTGAACTTGGGCATTAACGAAAAGAAACAAAGGGGTCGAAATTGAGAAGAGCATAAGAAGAAATATATTTGGTTGGATGCAAAACTATATACAAGAGGACAGAGAAGTTGTGGAATATTAGAAGAAAGACTGATATCATAATGGGTTATCTTTTATACTCGAGTTACTAGCACTGAAAGTAAGTATACAAACTCTTAAAAGTATACATGATTATTGTTTTGTTACAATATGATTAATAATATCATTATGTGTTTGATATATATTAATTTGGAACATATATAGACCGGTGGGTCTTAAATATTTATGTGATTATTATTGCTAAAAGTTTGAGTAGTTTATATTTCTACTTGTTGATATATATGACAAATAATTGGAGATAGTTGTCACACCCCACCGATGGCGGAATCATCGAGGCGGACACAAGTGAATAGATTGCTCGTAGCTCATGGTACTAGAATGATTTAAATAACATTAAGTTTCCAAATTCCATTATCCAAGTAATCACATACAATATATCAAAAAAACTAAACAAGTTCAAATAATCTTGATTATCTAGGTCCAAGAAAATCCTAGATGTAAGGCATCTTGAATAACTCAGCTAAACTTCATTTCCCGAAAACATGTGAAAAATAGTGTTTGATCAGCTAATGAATTAGATGGTGAGTACACATAGGTTTGTGTATATATAAATATAATAAGTAAAGTTTCAATTCATATGTCATGTGAATACTATAAATTGCAAAGTGTTTCAAATAAGATACCATTATATAATCAAACACTAAATGACTGAATAGGCTTAAAATCACATAGATCAGGCCATTAATGAATATATAACCGGTCATCAATCACCCACTGAGCAAAAGCATGAATATATATGGGGTGGGTTTGTCAGTCCAATAGATCTATCATTGATTAACGGCGGTTTGATTAATGATTATCATATAATGAACACATAATGGAAGTAAACACATAACATGAATTGAATATAATAAATATAATGAGTATAATAATTATAATGAGTAAAAATGAATAAACTGAATAGCTATAAATATGATTTATAAGTCACATGAATTCCCCCAAAAGTATAAAACGTAAAAAGGGGCTATGAAATACTCACTTGGTAATTGACTGATGAATTAAACAAATAAAAACGTGAGTAAGGCACCGAGGTTCTCATTTAACGATAACCTAAAGGATGGTGTCCTAAGTTAGAATAAGTAAACTCCAGGTGATTCAGAAAATCTAGGGTTCTAATAGGGATTTGAGATTTTAAATATTACTAATGATTAAATGAATATTAAATACTTTAAATATCTATAAAGATAAATTTTGTATAATAGATTAAATAAAATATAAATTATTAACTTCAATTAATATTAATAAGATAACTAAAATCTCAAGTTACTTACATCTTTAACGTAAAATAGTTATCTAAATAATACCGAAATAACTACCGACAACAAGATACAATATTTAAAAATAGACTTTTGTAAACTTTAAGACTCTAAAAATACCTATATATAGGATTCATTTCATAAGATAATTACATGTATTTATAAGTTTCATATATTTGTATTAAGCTCTAATAATCCTTTCAAAATATTTTTACAAGATTTATTACCTTACACTAGTCCAAAAATAATTAAGTGATAAAATATGTAATATCAAATCATTATATAATAAAAATAGTAACTAAAACGTGAAATAAAAATAGTTTAAAAAAATATGTAACTGGTTGGGTTCGAACCGCTGACCTCATTCTTAATCCAACACACGCCAACCCGCTAAACCAAACCCAATTTACTTCTTTCAACTCGAAACAAAATTAATTTAAACACTTTTAAATCCCTTAAACCCAATTCTGATGAACCCTAAATCAAAATCACCAAAATTGATCATCAATCTGAATATATAATTGAAATTAATTATCACCAAGATGATCAGAATATGAAAACGAACTCAAAGATACCTTTAATCACCAGATTTGATGATCGGTCGATGATAAAGACCAAGAACAGAGGACGACGATGATGATGATCAAAAGATGATTGTGTGTGTTGAAAGTGAAATTGATTTGTGCAGATAGATGAAGTGAGACTACACGAGTGATTTGAGTTGTATATATAGCACTGGATTGGGCTTTAACACCGATTACAAGTTCTAGTTAGTTGCGGTTTAAGATTGAGATAAAGATCACCGATTTCGCGTTGTTTTTGTTAATTAAACTTGATGATCAAGTCATAAAGGATTAGAGGAAGGTTCTGGATAGGTTTAATTGAAGATTCATGTTCGATTGAGTTGAATTCGTTTTTGGATAATGCCGATGATGATGGGTTTAGTTGTTATCAGCATAAAACAAGTTTGATAAGGGTGATTCGAGTTCGAGACTTACGGATAAGAAGATAGGAACGATTAAAACGAGTCAAAACGTGTAGATTTGGTCGAATTGGACTTCGCCGGAGTCGCCAGAGACTCTGCCGGAGATAATCGCCGGATTCACGGGTCAAGGGGTTGGTTTTAAATAAATTTTCATTTCAGCCCCCTGAACTTTGAGTGGTGCTAGATTTTTTTGTTTAAATGTTTAAGTGTTTTAAGTTGTGTTTTATTAATTACACAATCAACCCTTTAACAAACTAACTAACAATTTATTTCTAAAACTTAGACTTTTATATAATTCAACTCTTATAAAATATATTTTAAAACTTAAATTTGCTAATTTAATGATTAATAACCGAAACCTTTATTTCATAATAAACCATAAGATTACATTATTATTCAACGGTTCGGTTTACATAATGAAAGAAAAAGAATGAATCGGGTCGGATGTCACAATAGTGGTCTCTAATAATAGAGACGGTGGTCTCAAACGAGTGGAGAAAGTGGTCTCCATAAATAGAGACGGTGGTCTCAAATAACTAGAGACGGTGGTCTCAATAATAGAGATGGTGGTCTCAGTAAATAAATAGAGACGGTGGTCTCTGTGAATAAAAATAGAGACAGTGGTCTCAAAAATAAATTAGAGACATGTGGTCCCAGAATTAAAGTGGAGACATGTAGTGTGTACTTACTTAGCTATGGCTAATATGATATTCATGTATACTTTCAGGGAAGAAAGTGGGAGAGGACTAAAGACCGGACTCGGATCGACCAGTGGAAGTTACCTTTGTTTAATTAAAAGTTGTATAATATCTGATGTAATGATTGTTTTGTAAACTATATTATATAGTGAAAATAGTCACACGAGTGACAAGTTTTGGAAGTATATTGGGACCTACTCTGATATTAATTGTGAGATTGTTATTTATAAATATAAAAAAACTAGGTGTTTCAAGTTGGTATCAGAGCACTGTTTTGAGGTATTTAAGTATTCAGTATGGATACTTAGACTCAAACTGCGAGTGCTCTGGACGAACAAAGGTGAACTTCGATCTGAAGACGGTCTAAAGCCTATCCAAGTAAGTGCACTGACCCGTGATTAAGCATGTTGATTATATGTTATACATGTTGTATATTATAAATTAGTATGATCGTGTGGAAAATAATTTGTGGATTACGGGTCTATATTCATAAGTTGGAAGGATGTGAAAACTATGATGGAATGAAACTTGTTATTTGAATTACGATATGATAATTATAAGAAAACATGAGTATAATATGTATAAGATTACATCTGGCCAATTTAATGTTATATATATGGTACTGGTGTGTTCTTGGAATAATCATGTTTGTATTTGACAATAACAAGGAATAGAGGGAATGCGTAAAATATGCATTGACCTATACGTGTATATATAGGAATGAGAATGCATATAAGTGTACGTATGATAAAAAATATAAACCTGGGAATGTCGTAGCATAAAACGTACACTAATTAGTACCAATATTTCAGTACGAATTATGACAAACCATGAAGAGCAAAGTCGTCACTCTGGTGATGAAAAGTTTGATAGTAAAGAGGAGAGAACGGTGTACTCTCCAGGACGATAACTTGACGAAAATCCTTTATCCGAAGGGATAAGGAATCAAATATCAACAGAAGTGGGAAAGACTTTTCAAGCAAACATTTCATTCCTTCTTGTAGAAGTGCAAAGTTCTGTGAGAAACTTAATTCATGATGAGCTATCAAAGTTTAAGAGTCCTCACGAGCAGTTTACCCCGGATAAAGTAAATAATCAGGAGGAATCAAATAAAGAAAAGGAGAAAAGCCGGTGTGCTAATAAAGACTTTATGGCGTGTAAGCCTTTAGAATTCAAAGGCGAGATTGACCCCCTGATAAGTCATAGATGGATTACTAAGATGGAAAGTATTTTTGATAGAAGTCATTGTGATAAAAGTGATGAGGTAATCTTTGCCACGAGCCAACTACGTGAGAGGGCAAAGGACTGGTGGGATATGATCAAAGTGGAAAAAGGTAAAGAAGTCATACGAAAAGTGACATGGAGTGAATTCAAAGTAATATATTTAGAACATTTTAGTCCACAAGCGGCTGTGGATAGAATTGCTGAAGAATTCATCCATATGCGTCAAACGCATCAATCTGTAGATGAAATCACGGCAGAATTTTTCGATAAAGCTAAGTTTTGTCCTTCATTGGTAGCTACAGAACGTGTGGTTAAATCGCTACCATTTGATTTTAAAGCAGAAATAAGGGAGTTTGTGTCCCCGTCAAAGTGTGAGAAGTTGTCAGAGCTTATTAACTAGGCTCGTGAAAGAGAAACAGAGATAAAAAGGCAGATTGAGAACGGTGAGAAACGAAAGGCTGAAATCCCAGTAGTTGTCACATCTTCAAAGAAGTTGAAAATGCCAGGAAACTTTACAAAGATGAGGTCAAAGAAAGAACAACATAATTGTTACATATGTGGTATAGGACATTCAGGGGAATGTCTTTACAAAAATTAAGTTGTTATAGATGTGGAAAAATTGGGCATACAGCATCACGATGCACTAGTCCGGTTAATTTATGCTTCAATTGTTACAAGCCGGGTCATATGAGGGGCGATTTCCCGGAGCTTAAAACGAGGGATGGCAAGGTTGCTAAAGGATCCAAGATGGCAGGAAATGTCAAGAGATTTGAAGTTCCAAAACCGCGAGGCAAGGCTTTTCAAATCACTGCAGAAGAAGCAAAAGTTGTACCTGATGTCGTTACAGGTACCTTTCTAATCAATTCTGTCCATGCATACGTTTTGTTTGACTCTGGAGCAAGTAGATCCTTCATATCCATAAAGTTTGCTTTCCATAAGTCCTTTGTTAGAAGTAAGCTAGTAAATGCCCTAGAAGTCGAGGTTGCTAGTAATAAGAGTTTTGTTGTATCCAAAGTATGTCAAAATTGTAAACGAATTATTCAAGAAGAAGAATATTCCATCGACTTAATTCCTATTGAGCTTCGGGAGTTTAACGTAATTATTGGGATGGACTGGCTATCCCAACATCATGCATTGATAGTTTGCAATCAAAAGATCGTCCAATTTATGTCATCAGTTGGAGAACAAGTGTGTATTTATGGAGAAAGAAAGAGTAACATTACTGTGTGCTCAATGACAAAGGACAGGAATTAATTAAAGCATGCTCATCAAGCATTTTTGGCCTATGTTGTCACACCCCAACCGACGGCGGAATCATCGAGGCGGACGTAAGTGAATAGATTGCTCGTAGCTCATGGTACTAAGATGATTAAATAGTATTAAATTCAGTATTAAGTTTACAAATACATGAATCAAATAGTCAATTAACCAAAACATAATAAATGACGTTTTATTAAACTAGGTCCATGAATCCTATGTGTGAAGCATCTTGAGATATTCAACTACGATGTAACACCTGAAATCATGCGAAAATAGTATTTGTCAGCTAACGAATTAGCTGGTGAGTAGACACAGGTTTGCATACCTAAATATATAAATAATGATTAAAATAGTTAAAATGATCAAAATGAACAATGTGATTCAATTCCATGTTGTGTTACTAACTATCATGCAAAAAGTGTATCACATTAAATAAATCGAGTGCACAATCAAACCTAGATGACTGCAGCCACTTAATCACACAGATTAAGCCGTAATGAGCAAAAGCATATGTCGGTTACAATCACCACGCGTGTATGTAAATGGGGTGGGCTTGTCAGGCCAAATAGTACTATTATTGATAACCGTTGGTTTGAATAAATTAATGATTGTGCTAGAATAAATGTTTATCAACCTATGAAACACATAATTGCAAGTAATAACACACATGAATTGAATTGAATTGAATATAATGAATCAAATGAATAAAAATGAACAAAATAATAAAAATGAATAAACTTGATATAAGTCACATGATTTCACCCCAAAGCATAAAATAATAAAAGGGGCTATGAATACTCACCTGATAGATCGATGATGGTAAAACTAGAAAGCTTGTGAAATAAGACACCGAATAATCTCCTTAGAAAATAAACTAGAGAACATTGTCTAAATTAGAATATGAAACTTAGAGTTCTAAGGATGATTTAAGAACTAGAGTTTCAAATTGGGATTTGTGGGTTTTGAATTTATTGATTTAAATAATAATATAATACTTGAACATATAACTGT
Organism: Tagetes erecta; assembly: GCA_030867185.1. NCBI lineage: Eukaryota > Viridiplantae > Streptophyta > Magnoliopsida > Asterales > Asteraceae > Tagetes > Tagetes erecta. The sequence goes on along the minus strand of CM061486.1, from coordinate 1,868,523 downwards.
TATTAAAATAAATAATAACTCTTGGAACACATATATAAATCGAATGAGATAATAATAATTCTTCCATATGGAACGGTGCTACTTGAAAGATATTAAAATTAATTGTAGGTCAAAAAGATATGCCATATATAGCTTATTAATAAGAAACGTTTTTTTTTATGTATTTATGAAACTTTGAGTTCGTAATTTTTATATCAAAAGCAAATCTATAACCCTTAAGATACAATATTAACTTAATAATATTTTAAGTATATAAATAATAATAATGTAAAAAGAATATATGGTTCAACAGGGACTCGAACCCGTGTCCTTATGTTCACAGACAAAGTACCAAACAAGCAACACATATTAAACCCTAAACCCTAAACCCTAAACCCCATATACATTGTTTTTTTTTTTTGCAAAAACCCCCAATTCTTGTATAAACCCTAACCCTAAACCACCTAAATTGAATACTAAAACTAATATGTTGTTGAATCAAATAGTAGATAATTTATCTATACAAAGAAACGAGTGTGTGGATGTATTTAACTACCTTGATTGATGAGGAGATCTTAAGAAGAAAGGAAATATGAAAGTCACGGTTGCTAAATTCAATCTGATTCAAAAGATGTGATCCGATGCAAATAAAGTGGTGTAGAGCTTCACTAATGGACAAAAATGAGAAGCCTCGTAGTAATTTCAAGTGATAGTAACCCAAAGATGATGAATGATTAACGAGAGGACGAAGAACATAGACCAATTGAACGGGTATGTGTATTGTTGTGGTGAATATGGAGTTGTAGAGTTATTTGAGATACGTGTAGGATTTCTTTGCCCATTATATATAAAACAATTTTTGTTTAATCGATAGGCACGAGAATGAGCTGTAACCCGGACTTGTAGGCGATTTGATTTGATGAAATGCCGAAATTTTAGAGTAGCATCTTGTCGATTTCGTTCGAAATGGATTAGGAAATGATTCTGTGAATGATTTATATTATTACGCCATATTTGTAGGATATTTCAGTCGAGTTCTTTAATTTCGGTTAATGATTCGATTGGGATGATGATTTGACCGTGTGAACTTGAATTTGAAATAAGATTGTGGTTCTAATCTCACGGATAAGGATAAAACCAGTTTAATTGCGTCAAAATAGGTTGTTTTTGTACTTACCGAAGCCGCGTCGGAGCTTGGTCGAAGATTGCCGGACTTGTCGCCGGGAAATCGTGAATATGGGAATGGTTGGTGAAGGTTTTGAAGGATTTAATTAAATTGTACAACTTGCCCCCTGTTGTTTGCAAGTATTATTATATTTGTTTATAAGTTTTTAATTCAAGTTCTTTAAATTACATAAACAACCCCCAAGGTTAGTTTTGTTAATGAAGTGCTAACTTTGCAAACCAACTAACGATATATTTTTATAAAAACTTAAAATCCCTGAAAACTTTGATGTTTATATAATTATTTTGATTTTTATTTATAAATCGCATATTGTAAAGAATAAACTCACAATTTGTATAAAAACTATTTATATAAAATATAACTTTTATTAGCTACCGATTTTAAATCGATCATACTTGATGATTTAAGTATAATAACCTAAATATATTTAAAAGAATGCTTTTATTACATGATAAATAAAAAGGTTAAAAAAAACAAAAAAACATTCAACCGGTTCGAGATACGAATCTGGCCAAATGTTACATATGTGACGGATAAGGAAACAAAAGGAAAGGAACTTGATCAAATCCCAGTAGTTAACGAATTCTCTGACGTCTTCCCTGATGAGTTATCGGGCGTTCCACCGGAAAGAGAAATTGAATTCAAAATTGATCTAGTTCCCGAAGCTAATCCTGTGGCTAAATCGCCATACCGACTGGCACAAAGTGAGATGAAAGAATTGATGTCACAACTCCAAGATCTATTAGATAAAGGTTTTATTCGGCCAAGTGTTTCACCTTGGGGTGCGCTAATTTTGTTTGTTAAGAAGAAAGACTGTAGCATGCGTATGTGCATTGATTACCGTGAGTTAAATAAATTGACCATTAAGAATATGTATCCTTTACCTAGAATTGATGATCTTTTTGATCAATTGCAAGGTGTTAGCTGGTTCACTAAGATTGATCTTAAGGTCAGGATATCATCAAGTAAAGGTAAGAAAAGAAGATGTACCAAAGGCGAATTTTCGTACTCGTTATGGGCATTATGAATTCGTTGTGATGCCATTTGGTTTAACGAATGCCCTGGCAGTTTTCATGGATCTCATGAATCGAGTATGTAAACCTATGCTTGATCGTTTTGTTATCGTTTTTATCGATGATATCCTTATCTATTCTCGAACAGAAAAAGATCATGCTCAACATCTTAGGGAAGTGCTCACTACATTAAGAAACGAGAAGTTATACGCAAAGTTTTCAAAGTGTGCATTTTGGCTTCGAGAAGTTCAGTTCTTGGGCCATGTGGTAAATGCAGAGGGTATTTTGGTAGATTCCGCTAAGATAGAGACTATTACGAAATGGTCTCCTCCAAAGACCCCAACTGAAGTTAGAAGTTTTCTGGGTTTAGCTGGTTATTATTGGCGTTTCATTCAAGATTTCTCAAAAATAGCTACCCCGTTGAGAAAGCTAACTCGAAAGAACTCCAAATTCGAATGGAAACCAGAACAAGAGGAAGCGTTTCAACTCTTGAAAGAAAAGTTGACTAAAGCTCATGTTCTAGCTTTACCTAAAGGAACGGAAGATTTTGTTGTTTATTCCGATGCCTTGCATGTTGGACTGGGTTGTGTTCTTATGCAAAGAGGAAAAGTAATAGCATACGCATCGCGAAAATTAAAGCCAACGGAAGCAGGTTATCCAACCCATGATCTTGAATTGGCGGCAATAGTCTTTTCACTAAAGATTTGGAGACATTATTTGTATAGTACAAAATGCACAATCTATACCGATCATAAAAGTTTGAAGTATTTCTTCGATCAAAAGGAATTAAATATGAGACAACGACGATGGTTAGAGTTAGTCAAAGATTATGATTGTGAATCACTTTACCATCCGAGTAAAGCCAACGTTGTGACTGATGCCCTAAGTCGAAAGGAGACTATTGATCCAATTAAAGTAAAATCATATAAACTGATTGTGAATTCAGACTTGTTTTATCAAATTAAAGTTGCACAAGTGGAGGCTCTAAAAATGGAGAATTTGAAACGCGAGAGAATCATCGGTCAAGTCCACCAACTTGAAGAAAATGATAAAGGAATTAAAATTCGTTGTGACCGAATTTGGATTCCTTGGACTTGTAAGATTAAAACAATAATTTTGGATAAGGCACATAAGTCAAAATACTCAATCCATCCAGGTGCGACCAAGATGTATAATGACTTGAAGAAGGAATATTGGTGGCCTGGTATGAAAAACGACATTGTTAAATATGTGGAGAGGTGTTTAACTTGTTTACAAGTCAGAGCTGAACACCAAAAGCCATATGTGAAGATGCAACCACTAGAAATTCCATTATGGAAGTGGGAGCACATTACAATGGATTTAGTGACAAAGCTGCCTAAAACGGCCAAAAAGGTTATGATGCAATATGGGTAGTTGTCTATCGTTTGACAAAAAGTGCTCACTTTATACCCATTCGTGAAAGTTATTCGTCAGAGCGAATGGCGGAAGTGTATGTTAGTGAGATAGTGTCAAGTCATGGAGAGCCGGTATCTATTGTATCTGATAGAGACACTCGTTTTACCTCAAGATTTTGGAGAAGATTTCAGGAAGAAATGGGTACTAAATTATTAATTAGTACGGCGTATCACCCACAGACAGATGGACAAAGCGAGAGAACATTCAAACACTTGAAGATATGTTGCGTGCTTGTATTAATGATTTTGGTGGCAGTTGGGACAAGTATTTGCCACTTGTATAGTTCTCCTACAATAATAGTTACCATTAGAGCATTAAGAGGGCCCCATTTGAAATGCTTTATGGTAGAAAATGGCGCACTCCTGTGTATTGGGGAGAGATCGGATAAAGAGAACTTGAAAATAAAGAAGTGATAAATATTACAAATGAAAAGATCGATCAAATTAGGGAACACTTGAAAGCAGCACAAGATCGACAGAAGTCGTATGCTGATAAGCGGAGACGTCCTATTGAATTCCAAGTGGGGGATTTTGTGATGTTAAAAGTTTCCTCATGGAAAGGTGTTATTTGTTTCCGTAAACGTGGAAAGTTGAGTCCACGGTTTATTGGTCCGTTTAAAATAACTGCTCGTGTGGGGAAGGTGGCATATCGTTTAGAATTACCCAAAGAACTAAACGGTATCCATAACACACTTCACGTGTCATATTTGCGAAAATGCTTGGCTGATGAAACGGCATGTGTGCCGTTGAATGACATTGAAGTAGATGATAAGCTTAACTATATGGAAAAGCCGGTGGCGATTCTTGATCGCAAAGTTAAGCAACTTAGAAATAAAATAATAAATCAAGTAAAAGTACAGTGGAAGTATTTCTCTCCACTAATGATTTTTGTGTAGAGCCAAAGAAATGCTTTGGTTTATAACATTGTTTAGGAGAATTCATGGAAGATCAGAAAGGAGGGATAACAGTGATTGTTAATGATAAGAATGAATTGATTCCTACTAGAATGGTCACGGGTTGGCGAGTGTGTATAGATTATAGGAGGCTTAACGATGCCACTAGGAAGGATCATTTTCCCATTCCTTTCATTGATCAGATGTTGGAGCGTCTAGCAGGGTAGTAGTTCTATTGTTTCCTTGACGGATTCTCAGGTTATTTCCAGATCCCCATTGCACCAGAGGATCAGGAGAAAACCACGTTTACATGCCATTTCGGGACTTTCGCATATCGCCGTATGCCTTTTGGGTTGTGTAACGCTCCAGCTACTTTTCAGAGATGCATGGTGGCTATTTTCCAGGATATGATGCAGAACTCCATGGAAGTATTTATGTATGATTTTTCGGTGTTTGGGAGTTCATTCGATCAGTGTTTATCTAATCTTGAGTGTATGCTGAAGCGGTGCATAGAGACAAACCTCATGTTGAACTGGGAGAAGTGCCATTTTATGGTAGCCGATGGAATCGTTATAGGGCATAAGATTTCACGTGAGGGAATAGAGGTAGATCGTGCTAAGAATGAAACCATTAGTAAACTTCCTCCACCCACAAATGTGAAATCCGTTCGTAGTTTTCGGGGTCATGCGGGTTTCTATCATAGGTTTATTAAGGTTTCTATCATAGGTTTATTAAGGATTTCTCAAAGATAACTAGACCCATGACCCGCCTTCCCTTTGAACTCATGTGTGACGCTAGTGACTTCGCAGTTGGGGCTGTGCTTGGACAAAGGAAGAATAAACACTTCCATCCGATCTATTACGCAAGTAAGACGCTTAATGAAGCTCAAGAGAATTACACGACCACCGAGAAAGAGCTCCTAGCAGTCGTCTTTGCATTCGATAAGTTCAGGTTTTACCTAGTTCTATCCAAGACCGTTGTTTATACCAATCATCAGGCTGTGCGATATTTCTTCGCGAAGAAGGATGCCAAGCCTAGGTTGATTCGATGGATCCTCCTCCTTTTTGAATTCGACATAAAGATTAAGGATAAAAAGGGGGAGGACAATTTGGCGGCAGATCATCTATCGCGTTTGGAGGATCCTTCTAGGGATGAGATCTTTGAGGAGAACATCGGATACAAGTTTCCTCATGAATCTCAGATGTATGTGAAAGCAGAAGAGCAAGGTTGTAACACCCTGTTTTGAAAATTTAAATAAAATATATGAAATTATATTTTGAATATCGTATTTGTGTAATAATAATTACTATTTCTAATTTGATACAATGTATTTTGTAGGTTGAATTCAAATCAAACAATTGAAATTACATATATAAGTTTTCTTCACAAAAAGATAAATGAAAGCATAATTATTCAATATGTTTAATAGAAGAAATTGAGAGTATGATGATTGGTGTCATGGTAGCTGTGATGAGCAAGTAAATAAATGGATTACAATAAACATATGTGTCCCACGTTAAGTAAGTGACCACCACAAATTCACATATATATCATCATATGAGGTAGAATAATAATAATAAAATAGTAATAAGTAACTTTGTGAATAAATTAACAAGACGGCCAAAGTATAATAAGTACTATATATATACATATCTTCTCTTGAATGAGGGCATTAACGAAAAGAAACAAAGGGGTTGAAATTGAGAAGAGCATAAGCAGAAATATATTTGGTTGGATGCAAAACTATATACAAGAGGACAGAGAAGTTGTGGAATATTAGAAGAAAGACTAATATCATAACGGGTTATCTTTTATATATACTCGAGTTACTAGCACTGAAAAGTAAGTATACAAACTCTTAAAAGTATACATGATTATTGTTTTGTTACAATATGATTAATAATATCATTATGTGTTTGATATATATTAATTTGGAACATATATAGACCGGTGGGTCTTAAATATTTATGTGATTATTATTGCTAAAAGTTTGAGTAGTTTATATTTCTACTTGTTGATATATATGACAAATAATTGGAGATAGTGGTCTCCAATAATAGAGACGGTGGTCTCAAACGAGTGGAGAAAGTGGTCTCCATAAATAGAGACGGTGTTCTCAAATAACTAGAGACGGTGGTCTCAAATAACTAGAGACGGTGGTCTCAATAATAGAGACGGTGGTCTCGTTGAATAAATAGAGACGGTGGTCTCTGTGAATAAAAATAGAGACGGTGGTCTCAAAAATAAATTAGAGACATTTGGTCTCAGAATTAAAGTGGAGACATGTAGTGTGTACTTACTTAGCTATGGCTAATATGATATTCATGTATACTTTCAGGGAAGAAAGTGGGAGATGACTAAAGACCGGACTCGGATCGACTAGTGGAAGTTACCTTTGTTTAAATAAAAGTTGTATAATATCTGATGTAATGACTGTTTTAAAAACTATATATTATAGTGAAAATAGTCACACGAGTGACAAGTTTTGGAAGTATATTGGGACCTACTCTGTTATTAATTGTGAGATTGTTATTTATAAATATAAAAAAAAAACTGTTTCAAAGGTTTGCCATGGTTCTCTGATCTGGTGAACTATTTGTCCGAAGGGAAGGTAGTGACGGGCATGTCATCCCAGCAGAGGAAGAAGTTCTTTGCAGATGCTAATCATAATATATGGGATGCTCCGTATCTGCTTCGTTTAGGAGCCAACCGAGTGTTTAGGATGTGCGTTAGTGCAGAGGAGGGCATTTAGATTCCGGGTTCTATTGGCCAACAGTATTTAAGGATGCTCATGACTTGGTGAAAGCCTGTGATGCGTGTCAACGGACGGGTAACATCTCATCCAAAAATGAGATGCCTCAAAACCCGATCCAAGTGGTTGAAGTGTTTGATGTGTGGGGTATAAACTTTATGGGACTGTTCCTTTCATCTCGAGGTAATATGTATATTCTTGTTGCTATTGACTACGTTTATAAGTGAGTTGAGGCTCAAGCCTTAACCACTAATGATGCAAGGGTTGTGGTAGCTTTTCTTAGGAAGCTTTTCAGTAGGTTCGGAACCCCTAAAGCTCTAATTAGTGATCGGGGCACGCATTTCTGCAATGCCCAAATGGAGAGAGTGTTAGCTAGGTACATAGTGAACCATAGGTTATCCACTGCTTATCATCCACAAACTAGTGGTCAAGTAGAGAATGCTAATAGGGGTATAAAAAGTATCTTGGAGAAAACTGTTGGAGCCAATCGGAAGGATTGGTTCGACAAGTTAGATGACCCGCTGTGGGCTTTTAGAACTACATTCAAAACACCCATACGAACTACACCATTCAAGATTATCTGTGGATAAACGTTTCATCTACCGGTTGAGTTAGAACATAGAGCTTTTTGGGCGCTCAAGGCAATCAATCTTGACTTGTCTAAAGCGGGTAAAAACCGGTTTCTCCAATTACATGAGTTAGAGGAATTAAGGGATGATGCATATACTAGGTCGTGGAGTTATAAGGAACGGACAAAAGCATTGCATGATGGTCCGTTGAGAGGAGTGAAGGAGTTTCACACCAGGGATAAAGTCTTACTTTACAATTCGTGCTTGAAATTATTCCCAAGTAAGCTTAAATCTAGGTGGAGATGTCCGTTTACCGTTAAAGAAGTTTTTCCTTATGGCACGGTTGAGATCTCGAATGATGTAGGTAGTTCGTGGAAAGTCAACGGTCATAGGCTTAAGCATTACATAGGTGGACCGGTTGACACGACCATCGAGGAGGAAGTTACTCTCCTTGATGTAAATCGTGCTTGAATTGTGATGGTGAAACCGAGTGTAAAGTTTGTACACGTATTTGTAGTTAATTTTGTCTTCTCTCATTATTTGTGTGTGATGGGTGTCGAATCCACCAAATAATATGAAAAGTGAACCTACTAGTATAGTGCAAGTAGGATTCGTGTCCTCAGGGATACGTGTTAACAATTTTATACCAATACGATTTAGTACAAGTATGATTGTAGCAAAATGGGGGGGGGTTATTAAAACTTAATATTAAAGAAAAAAAATAAATAAATTAAACTAGACTTTGGAAAATAATTGAGAAATAAAATAGCTTTAAGAAAATTCAAATTTGATAAAATAGTTTCAACACTATGGTTTTATTTCTAGGTTCGATTCGGTTTATGATCATCAACGATTGAAGTGCAATGATTATTTTATTAAATGACTTGTATCAATACTAGACGTCATGCCGTTCGGACGTACCCTTCATCTAATGTCTAACCAAACGCCGTTCGTTGATTAGAGCCAACTCGCTACCCTAAGCTCACGCCGTTCGAATCTTAACGTGCGAGTTGAAATGATGAAAGTACCAACTAAACATTCACGTCGTTCGGAATGTTTAATCACATTGAATAATCTCTATAACTAAAATGAGCTCATAGACAAGCACAAATAGTTACTTGTTCCTTTTATCAAATATTAAAACTTTCTTAGGGTTTTTAAAAGTGATGAACTTTATTAGAATAATTAAAGAGGTGATCAAATTCATTAACATTCTAATTTGACAACGGGTTGAAACCCGGTTTCTAAGGTCAAGAAATTACTTAAACATAGTCATTCAATAAGCAAATCGACAAACGTTTCACATACGAGTACGAATCAAACCATAGAAAATATTACCCAAGTGCCAAAACTAATTGGTCTCTAGCCTAACATGACTAGATCAAACAATCCAAACAAATGAAACATGAAAATGAAAACTTACTAATCAAAAGGAAAAACTAATGTTTGCAACTCCAAATTAAATCCCAAACATCCATTTCACTTTCTCTATATTTTTTTCTGCCCCTCTGCGTCACAATCCCATGCCCCCTCTTTTTCCTTTTCTTCTTTTGACTTTTTCTCCCTGCCAACCGTCCGAGACTCCGAGTCCATGATCTCCTTTTTCTTTTCTTTTGTTTTCTTTTCTTTCTCTAAGCCAACTCAAAGACCTTTTTTACTTTTAATTTTAGCCCAATGAAATAATAAGAATTGAGAAATCCTTTTGTCACATATCACGACCGCTTTATACCTACAAATCAAACAAAAACAAACCGAAGTAGATTCCATCCCAACAAAATTAATATTTACAAAATATTATGAATTGAACTGGTCAAATGCATGAAATGTGTGCAAAACAAACGCTAAAGGCGTTATAAATAACGCCTAAATATGCATCTAACAAATCTCCCCAAGCTTAAACCTTTCCTTGTCCTCAAGGAAGTCAAGAATAAGAATAAACTGGAAATTGAAAAGAAACAAAACAAAAGACAAACTATCATGCTTAAGTAATAACTAGACCTATTCTCGTCTCGGATGAGAGTTATGAGCATGAAATCATATTATTTTGCTAACTTTAATTGACATGCTTAAAGGCTTTCAAGACTTTTATTAACAACACATACTCAATTTGCTAGTTATGGTCCTCTAACCCTAAATTCTCGGATTTATCGTTTCATATGAATTAGTCCATGTTATGTTGATTGATTAAATGTGCCAAACACCTTTCTTCACACAGTGGAAACCTTCCTAACCTCAAGGACTGTAGAGAGCAAGTAATCTTTGACCACACGGAGTTACAAATGATTTGAATAGCGTTGTATGTGTGATAACATGCAAGTGACCTTTTTTTTCTCTTTTTCTTTCTTTTCATGCCACATAACTTATTCATTTTTTTTTCTTTTTCTTGCCCTTTTTTTGGATATTTTTTTCTTTTTTTTTCACACATTTATCAAATGGACTCGGCTCTCAACCTATTTTGCTAGGTCTCAGTTCCCTTATGTGATCCGATCGGTATAAGGCACACATGGATTTAGGCGTTTTAGCTTTGTAAATCCAAGAATAAAATGGCACTAGCATAACGGGGTATATATGTCTTTTATTTACCATCAACCTTTTAGCATATAATCTATCATTAACATAACAATTTTCTATCATTTTTCATGTTGCCCCTCACTATATTCTTTCCAAGACAATCAAGATGTGTTAAACCTTTTTTTTTCTATACCAAATGAACAACGCAACTAATGCAACCTAAGTGCAATGCATGTAACTAAGTAATGCAAGAAATATATAAACTAAAAATTAAAAATAGAAACGTACATCTCCCCAAGCTTAGAAATAAGCTTCGTCCTCGAGGCTTGTAGGAGAAGTGTGGAATGAATCTATCGAGTGTAGGCGGAGCGGTGCAACTTGGACAAATATATCCATTCAACCCATGCTTTCAAAGCCATTAAAAATCATCATGTGATTCAAAGTTAATCAAATTCCGGTCCATACAAAATCCGTGAATCTATCATGACATTCTCAACAACAAAATTAGCTCAAAATAGGTGTATAAAGCCATAAAGATAGACAACATTCCAACCCATTTTAACTAACATAATGGCTTGCTAAACAACTACTTGGCTTAATAAATCCCGAACCCTCAAAATATCTTAGAGGTGGTGTTGCCGCCACTGTGGTGGTTGTGGTGGCAGAATTAGAGATGGTAGGGGTGATTGGCTTGACAACGATGATGAAGATGACAAATGAATTAGGGTTGTAAAACCCAATAAAAAAATTAGTAGCCCTTTTTTTTCATCAGAATACAGACACGGCCGTGTCAGTTTTGTAGAGGATTTTCATCGAGGCCGTGTAAAGTTGCTGTTTGGTACTAAATAAAAACAGAAAAACTTTTTTCTTTTTGATTTTCTTTTAACATGAATAAATAGAAATAACGAAAGAAATAATAACAGAAAACGATTAAATACGGGTTGCCTCCCGCAAAGCGTCTTTCTTTTATGTCTTTGGCTAGACGTGGACCCTTTCAACACTTTTGCTCAGCCCGGTTGTGACACCCCACCCGGCGGCGGAAACACCGGGTTGTCATAGAAATTGGATATCCATAGTAAACAAAGCACATGGTAATTATTTATTAAAGTCTAATAATGATATCGTAAGTTTGGAACATGAGTCTTAAATATAAACGACAAAAGTAATAAAACTGAAATAGTAAATGCAATTGTCTTTTTATTATTCTAGGTCCAACGCAATCCTATGTCTTGGCAAAAGCAGCAAAACAATATCAAAGCATCACCTGAAATATGTGAAAATAAAGTTAGCTAATTAAAGCTAGTGAGTAAACCACAGTTGATAAATAATAGCATAGAAATCCGAGATCATCATAATATGCTGCGCAATCCTACATGTATAGCTATTTCATCCTATTACTCAACCCTTGACCATAGAACACATAGAAACAAGAATCATAGACCCCGTAGGGTAACATTTAGCAACAAGTCATGAGAACCACTCATGTTACAATTAGTGATAACTGTCATTTAACCGTCATTTAACCGTCTCGATGTGTAAGTTATCAAAAATTGTTTTAGCATCGAAGGGACATAGTAGCATAGCAACACGCATCACAGTATAGTAACTAGTAACCATTGTATAGAATCGCCGGGTTTAAATCACCTATCGATGTTGTAAAGTGTAGGTGGGTTTGTCAGACCATTAGCGCTAACATTGTACCGGTGGAAATTACAAGTAATAGACTACTTTAAACTACCACAGAAGATTGCATCAAGCCGCGAACTAGATTAACATATTTTATGATCTCTTTTGGAAAACATAATAGAAACTGGAAAACATTGTATAGTAATAAAACACATTTCAGCCCCAAAATGTAAAAGTAAAAAGGGGGTGAGTTTACTCACCTTGAACTCGGGCACGAAACAAATAGTAATTAGCCTTAAATAGAACCGAGGACTTCCCGAACTCTAGATTTACCTAAGTAATGAGAATCCTAACTTAGCAAACAAATAGTATAGAAAACTGGAATGAAAATAATGGATAATCATTAGAAAATTTGATTTCTAGGTTTCCGTTTGGGATTTGGGGGTTTTTCAGTAACAACATTATTTACTCGAAACGTCGTGATAAATAATAATATTTTTAACAATAAGTATTTGCAATTCAACAATATATATATGTAAATTTCTCACAATAAATATTTTGATGTTAAATAAATACACAATTCTTAAGAAAATATTTTTAAAACTTTTATCATGATTTTTAAAGTTTAAAAGTCCATACTAAAATTCTTTATTTGCAAATTATTACTTATATATTTTTAAAAGTATTAAAAGGTTTGTAATAGTTAAGTTTTATAAAACTAAACCCATACTAAACTCATGGTTTTATAAGATTTAATAATTTTATAGAATATATATAGTGTAGTATTAGTTTTTAGGTTAATATTTTGATTAAAACATTAAGTAGAAAAAGATAAAAGAATGTTATCAAGCCCTGGTTCGAACCCAGGACCTAATAGTTGTAGCAGAATGACTTAACCAGCCGCGCCCTATTGTTTTGTTGTTTAATATTAGAAAATAAATCGTTTTAGCATGTTTAAGCAAACCACCCCAATATCCTATGAACCCTAGAATGCAAAATCCACGAATTTGAGCATGAATTCGATATAGATACGTCAATCGAACATAGGGCTTTTGATCCACGCATGGTAAGGATCATTTTAACATAAGGAACTTACTTGTTTGATGACGATTTGGATCGAAGGCGATCAAGAACACGAACACATCGGTTCGAGATTCAAAATAATAGTTGGAGGTTGTTAAAATTAAATTCCACTTCCAGAATCACTCCTTGTGATGCTTAAAGTAAAACCCCAGTATAATTGAAGATAATCTTAACGTTTGATAGTGATCCCGTCTCATTTTCGTGTTCGGTTTTTTTGTGATAATTAGCAGATTTGATTCGAGTTTTTGAAAGGATTGACGTATTAGAGTAACTTTGAAATGATGAAGGGAGTGTTTTGATTCACGAAATTGATTGAATCAGGCGTTAAATTACAGGACGATTAATTGGGTTTATGAAACGATCCTTGAAACCGATTGCAACATAAATTCGGTTGATTATTACGTTATTAGGAGGGGTAATGAGGTCGAAACTCAATTAGAAGCGAATTACCAAGCTTTAATTGGTTTAAAAGTGGCTAAAAATCGAGTTTTGGGCGTTGCCGGAGTGTTGCCGGATTTCGGCCACTCTTGCCGGAAATATTGTCATCGGAAACACGGGAGGGAGGGACATGGGCTGGGTTCATTTAATAAATTACAGTTCAAGTCCTTCAAGATCCATTTGGTATTCATTTTGGTTTTTAAACTTTATTATATGTTTCAAAGTTGACACATTTGGCCCAAAGTTTATACTAACTTAACCGCGTTAAGTTGTAACGTTTATAAGATTGATGTTTTTATACAATTACTTTGTTTTTGACGTTAAATGTTTGTTTTGAGACTTAATAGTTTTTATCTTTAATAATATATATAAAATCTCTTTTATCACTTATATATATATATATATATATATATATATATATATATATATATATATATATTGTTTTGCTTATCATAAATAGTGATTAATTAGTAAACTTATTTATTAGTCGACATGAATTCGATCGCTTAATTAAAGATGGGAGAAACATGAGATCGAACTATTCATTTATAATATTAGACAAAGCGTTACATTTTAAAGAGATTTAATACAAGTTAGTAAAAATAGACGACTTCGGGTCTGAGTCGGGCATTCGGGTTCGGGTTTGGGGCAGATGTCACACCGGTTCCTACACAATAAACGGAATGATGTTAGCAATTTGTACTTTTATTCTCCGTTTTTTGTACCTCTTCTTCTTCTTAGGATCCAGAAAATTCATGAGCTCTTTCAAAATCTCTCCAAGCTTGAACTTCTTGACATGTTCTTTTGTTTCTTCTTTGTCAACACTGTTGTTAGAAAGTAAAGCTAGCATATCATGATTAGATAACATTAAGCATTCATCAGTTAAAGGTTTAATAACATCTAACCAAGTTAAAGAAGAAACATCACTTGGGTAACGAATAGCATCATCTATGTTAAAACTTATGATCTCCCCATCGAACTCCATAGAAAGAGTACCATTATAAACATCAATTTTAGTTCTAGCAGTTTTTAAAAATGGTCTCCCTAACAAAATAGAATTGATGTTTGAGGCGTCATCGCCCTCCATGTCTAGCACATAAAAATCTCCGGGAAATACTAGTTCATTCACTTGGACCAACACATCCTCTAATACACCTTTTGGGTGTACTATGGACTTATCAGCTAACTGAATGACTACCCCGGTCCTCTTTAACGGTCCTACTTTAAGTGTTTTAAAAATCGAGTACGGTAGGACGTTAACAGAAGCTCCAAGGTCGAGCATGGCTCGAGGTATGCTAAAATTCCCCAATTTGCAAGGAACCGTGAATACACCCGGATCCTTGCACTTTGGTGGTAATCTCTTTTGTAAAATAGCGGAAACATTTTCACTAACCTTTACCGTTTCATCACCTTTTAGCTTCTTCTTGGAAGTGCAAAGCTCTTTCAAGAATTTAGCATATCGTGGGACTTGTTTGATGGCATCAAGGAGTGGAATGTTTACCTCTACTTTCCGAAAAGTGTCCATGATTTCTTGTTCTTCCCTTTGTTTTTGTGTGCTTCGAAGCCTTGAGGGAAATGGAGGGGGAGGGGTGTACTTCACCTTGACTTCATCAAATTTCTTAGCATCCTTCTTCCCCGATTTCTCTTTCTCAACAACAATCTCTTCCTCTTCATTTGGTATATTCGGGCCTTCATAGCTATTTCCACTTCTCAAAGTAACAGAAAAAAACACCATGCTTAGGATTGTTCTTAGTTTATGGAGGTAGCTTACCTTGAGACTCTATCTTGCTAACCGAATTGGCAAGTTGAGCCATTTGTTGCTCCAAATTCTTGATGATGGCTCTTGTTTCTTGCTGGAACGCTTTCGTCTCTTGCTGGAAAGTGTGTGTACTAGTTGCAAAGCTCTTGACAATGTCTTCCAAAGACATTCCCGAGCCACTTGCTTGTTGTTGTGCAAATGGTTGTTGTCGAGACTGAAAGTTCTGTTGAGTACTTTGCATCTGGAAATGAGGTCCTGGTTGATATTGTGGAGGTCTTTGTTGGTAACCCATGTTGGGAGCTTGTCCCCAGTTCTGATTGCTTCGTGGTTGTTCATATGATCTTGTACTCTGACCCGAATAACCTACCATTGCTTGTGCTTGCTCTACATCTTCTTGAAGTGTGGGGCACATATCAGTGGGGTTTCCATGGTGTAGACATATTCCACAAGCACGGGGTTTTTCAACACCCTTTTCTTTGGTGAGTTGCATGACAACTTTGGTTAACTCTGCAACTTTAGTTTCAAGGTGAGGAGTGTTCACTTCTTTGACTGCTCGTGGTATGTCTTCATACCATCCATCATCTCTTGAGGAGTGTTTTGCATCTTCTGCTATAGATGTGATTAGTGCTCTAATCAGAGTTGGAGTTTTGTCTAGTAGAGCTCCTCCACTAGAGGCATTTATCAACCGCCTCTCGTGTGGGTCCAATCCTTCACAGAAGTACTGAAGGAGTTGATGATCAGATATGCCATGTTGTGGGCATCGAGCACATAACTTCTTGAACCTTTCCCAATACGTGTGCAAAGCTTCCCGTTTTGCTTGCTTTATCCCAATTATCTCTTTCCGTAGAATTGACGCTTTAACTTCCGGGAAGTACTTTTCTAGAAACAACTTTGCAAGATCATTCCATGTATTTACCGACCCCGATGGTAGGTAACATAACCATTCTTTAGCCGAATCATGCACAGCAAAGGGGGATGCCCTTAGCTTGATTTGGTCTTCTGTCACATTATGAGGCTTCATCCCGAAACACACAACATGAAATTCTTTGAGGAACTTGTGAGGGTCCTCATTCTCCAAGCCTCGAAAGACAGGCAATAAGTGTATAAGGCCCGACTTTAGCTCAAAGTTCACCATAGCAGGGTAATTGATGCAAAGTGGTTGTTGGGCGACATCATGAGTCGCCCATTCTCTGAGTGTTTGTTCAGCTGCCATGGTTGTGATAAAATATACCTGTACTAAAAAAAATCTTGGCACAAAAAATATTAGAATCGCCGTATCCCCGGCAACGGCGCCAATTTGATGGGTGTCGAATCCACCAAATAATATGAAAAGAGAACCTACTAGTATAGTGCAAGTAGGATTCGTGTCCTCAGGGATACGTGTTAACAATTTTATACCAAAACGATTTAGTACAAGTATGATTGTAGCAAAATGGGGGGTTTTTTTTATTAAAACTTAATATTAAAGAAAAAAAAATTAATTAAACTAGACTTTGGAAAATAATTGAGAAATAAAATAGCTTTAAGAAAATTCAAATTTTATAAAATAGTTTCAACACTATTGTTTTATTTCTAGGTTCGATTCGGTTTATGATCATCAACGATTGAAGTGCAATGATTATTTTATTAAATGACTTGTATCAATACTAGACGTCACGCCGTTCGGACGTCCCCTTCATCTAATGTCTAACCAAACGCCGTTCGTTGATTAGAGCCAACTCGCTACCCTAAGCTCACGCCGTTCGGATCTTAACGTGCGAGTTGCAATGATGAAAGTACCAATTATAACTAAACATTCACGTCATTTGGAATGTTTAATCACATTGAATAATCTCTATAACTAAAATGAGCTCATAGACAAGCACAAATAGTTACTTGTTCCTTTTATCAAATATTAAAACTTTGTTAGGGTTTTTAAAAGTGATGAACTTTATTAGAATAATTAAAGAGGTGATCAAATTCATTAACATTCTAATTTGACAACGGGTTGAAACCCGGTTTCTAAGGTCAAGAAATTACTTAAACATAGTCATTCAATAAGCAAATCGACAAACGTTTCACATACGAGTACGAATCAAACCATAGAAAATAATACCCAAGTGCCAAAACTAATTGGTCTCTAGCCTAACATGACTAGATCAAACAATCCAAACAAATGAAACATGAAAATGAAAACTTACTAATCAAAAGGAAAAACTAATGTTTGCAACTCCAAATTAAATCCCAAACATCCAATTCACTTTCTCTATATTTTTTTCTGCCCCTCTGCGTCACAATCCCATGACCCCCTCTTTTTCCTTTTCTTCTTTTGACTTTTTCTCATGCCAACCGTCCGAGACTCCGAGTCCATGATCTCCTTTTTTTTTCTTTTGTTTTCTTTTCTTTCTCTAAGCCCAAACTCAAAGACCTTTTTTTTACTTTTAATTTTAGCCCAATGAAATAATAAGAATTTAGAAATCCTTTTGTCACATATCACGACCGTTTTATACCTACAAATCAAACAAAAACAAACCGAAGTAGATTCCATCCCAACAAAATTAATATTTACAAAATATTATGAATTGAACGGGTCAAATGCATGAAATGTGTGCAAAACAAACGCTAAAGGCATTATAAATAACGCCTAAATATGCATCTAACAGTGTGCTTAAGTCTCACGCTTATTTTAGTCAATTTTTTTTATTTATTTATTTCTTTTTCTTGTGTTTTTCGGGTATTATGCATTGGTATGTGCGTGTGTTTCAGGGATTCACACCCGGGTTGAGGAGAAATCAAGCAGGAATAAAGATCCAGGCTTGTGTGGTTAATAAATTGAATTATGAAAAGCTTAGAAGAAAAATGTTTAAAGAATGTTAAGTCTTCAAAATTTTTGTAAGTACAAAATTGAAAGTTTTCTGGACGAATGCCTCTTAGGCGATACACGTAGAGAGTACATCATTGTGCGTGTATTGCGTAGGAGGCAAGTCAAAACTCAGGTCAATTCTGCTCCAGGAGATACGTGTAGAGGACTCAATGTCTTGCGCGTATCGCGTAGCATCTATTTCACAAAAAAAAAATAAACGTCGCACAGGGGTCGCATATGAAGCCTAATCACCACACTTCACTTTCAACCAGCCCCTACCTTGCCCCCAACCACCATCCCCACCTTCGACCACCACCATTTCGATCTTCAACCACCACCATTGTGCACATCATTACCCATGTGGTGATTTTGGGTTTTGTTCCACTTGTTTCATCCTTAGATTGCTCTCTAACACAGGTATGATTCCTCTTTTTGCCTTCTTTTTGATGTGTTAGTTTGATTTCTGCATTATGTGTTTTAATCTGGTGCTACATGAGTTGAATTTCGGTAAATGCTTGTTTTGCTTCATGGTGAAATTGATGGAATTAGGGTTAGAGATAGGAAATTAGTTTGTGGAATCTCTTTGTTCTAGCCTGATTAAGTGAATAAATTGTTGATGATAAGTGTAACATTCGGCCCCTCATACCACCAATATTGTCCGCTTTGCTACATTAGAGCTCACGGATTTGCTTTTGGTTACCCGGGTGAAACCTTCCCAGGATGGTCACCCATCCTGAGACTGCTGTCATCCGAGCACGCTTAACTGTGGAGTTCTCCACTCATCCACTAGCATTAAGCCCCAAAACGCGTTGTTGGTATTTGAGGTCGGACATCCCTTATAAATCTCAGATCTCTCCTGCCCACGGCCGATGTGGGATTTGCCTAGGGTGTTACAAACACCCCCCCTTTTGGACTCATCGTCCTCGATGAGGTTTGCCCCACCATCCTATTCTTGGATGTGGGATTTGCCTAAGGTGCCCCTTGAACACCCCCGGGGACTCACCATCCTCGATGAGGTTTGCCCCACCATCCCGAACGGCACAGGAGTTGCTCTGATACCATCTGTAACATCCCAGCCCGTCGCACCATGATATTGTCCGCTTTGGCAGCCGGAACGCCCTCAGGCGCCGCCCCTCACGGTTTTTAAACGCGTCATGGTAGGGGAGGTTACCACACTCTTATAAAGCAGTGCTTAGTTCTCCTCCCCACCGATATGGGATCTTACAATCCACCCCCCTTAGAGGACCAGCGTCCTCGCTGGCACATCGGCCGACGACTGGCTCTGATACCACTTGTAACATCCGGCCCCTCATACCACCAATATTGTCCGCTTTGCTACAATAGAGCTCACGGATTTGCTTTTGGTTACCCGGGTGAAACCTTCCCAGGATGGTCACCCATCCTGAGACTGCTTTCATCCGAGCACGCTTAACTGTGGAGTTCTCCACTCATCCACCAGCATTAAGCCCCAAAACGTGTTGTTGGTATTTGAGGTCGGACACCCCTTATAAATCCCAGATCTCTCCTGCCCACGGCCGATGTGGGATTTGCCTAGGGTGTTACAATAAGTCTTTAGTATGATTACAAACATCAATTTGTGTCACTTTCAAGTGTTTGATAGATGCATCGTGTGACTTGTTGAGCAACTTGGGTTTTAACTTGAAAATTTTCTTCATGCTAACATAGTCATAAGTCAAACAACTAAGTGTGGGTATTGGTAACATGATAATGTCCGGGCTTAGTTTTGTTCCTAGTCCAACATGATGTTGGGAGTATTGTGATTGAGTGTGACTTGCAAAAATGTTGAATTAGTTCACAAATACCAAATGGTTTTATCTAGTTTTCAGTATGTAGTCCATGTTAAAAATTGAGTCTTTGTGTTTTGTTTTGTGAGTCTAGGTCTTAGGGGTTTTACTAAATCCGGTTACTGTCGCTTGTACTCAATCTCCATTCAAGCGTGAGAAACTTGATTTATTCTTTATTTAATTATTTCTTTACTTATAGTCTTACCACTATTTTTTTAGATGGTTCAAACGATTTCGAACGAAATGCTATATAATCGTTTGAACCTGGATACCACACCCTTTATTTACTTTTGTGCTCTTGATTTGTTTTGCAGATATGAATAGAGGTGAGAGATCTTCAAGAGCGGGTAAACGGAGGGCACGCCAATTGGATGAGGAGAACCGGGCGGTTCATGTTATCACTAGAAGAATCCGATATGCTGCACCTCCGGTATTCCTGGGATCGATGACGAACCAATCCCAGAGGAAGATAGAGTCGTAACCCGCCACACTTTCCTCAGTTTTGCACTAGGCACAACGGAGCTTGAAAAATGTGAGAAGTTCGCTGAAATTGAGCTCTTGCGACATAGAATAATCGATTGGGAGCTTATGAGTCAAGTGGGTGCACAGCAACAGATTTCCGAGTTTTTGGGACCCAGGTGGCTAAATGCGATACAGTGAATGGATCAACAGTATGCAGAACTCACTGTTGAATTTCATTCTACATTAAAGTACAAACCCAATCATTATAATCGAGCTGGGGCAGTTTCATTTTCATTAGGCCGCCAGGTATATGAGATGAGTGTGGGTCGTTTTGGGATCGCAGCAGGTTTATACACCGAAGATGACATTTTTCAGCCCAATTTCGATTTAGCTTTGAGAGGAGAGGATAGAAAGGATGTGCAGAGAACGGTGTCACAAGCGGAGTTGGGGGAGTATTGGAGAGATCTCGGGTACCGGATACTCGTCGAACATGATTGCCTCAGCGATTCGAGAAGTATGTTCATAGATTGTTAGCGGGGACAGTTGTTGGTAGGAAAGGGAAGGACAAGGTGAACAATTTGGATCTATTTGCCATGTATTGGTTGTCACACAGGAGAGAGGTAAACTTGGCATGTTTTCTGTTGAATTTATTTCTTAGGGGGCGAAAAGGAGGCCAATGGCCAGGTTGGACTTGGGGCCGTTTGTTACACGGGTAGTTAATCATTTGGGTGTGTTTAATCGTTATCCGGAACATCATTTGACAAGGGGACCTGGTATAGGGGTGTTTGGATTACAGGAGCTCAGACTGTCCGGCATTATTGCGTGGGATAACCCAGTTATGTGGGCAATACCCAGAGAAGATGCACATGCGCCGCCACCAATTGGGACAGAAGCGACAGATGAATTACAAAGGGGTGCACCACCACATAGGCAACGTCCAATATTTCGTGCACGACATGAAATCCCGCAACAACAAAACCAGTTGCGCGACTTTCCACCGGAACCCTTTGGAATGAAAAGTTTGAGGGATGCAATTTTCAGACGGTTAGATCAGTAGGATGAGTTATATCGCACTGAGAATGCTCGTTTGTATGAGAGGATGGATCGGCAGGATGGAGCAATTCGATATGTTATGGAGCAGCAGCACATCCCCGTGCCAGATTGGTTCACATATCCCTATCAGGGTATTCACCATACCATGGTCCTTATGGAGGACAGCGGGTGCTGGCGATGATGATCCAGATGAATAGGAGGATGGACTGGAGCAGTTTTCACACAAATTTTCCCTGCATATACCAGGTGTGACTGTTCCAACTTATGTTTCATTTCTTGTCTTTATTTTATTTTATTTAGTAATTTATTCCAGTAGTTTTAGTCGTTGGGTGTTTTATTTTGTTGAGTTATCTTCCTAACCACATTGGGGACAATGTGAGTGTTAAGTGTGGGTATGGGAGGTAAGAAAAAAAATATATAAAAAAAACGTTTTTGGAAAAGCCTTGCAAGAAAATGGGAAATGATAGGAAAAATCGGGAAATTAGCTTTCAAACGAAGGAAAAGATAAATGAATAATAAAGCAAGGATAAGTCATTTGATGAATTGTGGGAAATACAATTGGCCTTGAGGGTTCGTTAGGTGCATTGTTTAAACTCAAGTTCAAGAAATTTTGTGGGTTGTCATCATAGGAGAGTTAAGGAGGCCTTAACTAAGAAAATCAAGGCACGACTTTAATTTATTGAACTTACACTAGTTGAGGATGAGTGTCATGGTGGGATCTATAACACGCTTCTTGTGAAAGAAGTGGCGCTCCATAATCAATGTTCATAAGGGTATATATTGAAAAAGAGCTCAATGAAGCCAAAAGAAAAAAAAAAGAAGAGAGTATAATCAATAAAAAGAGCTCAATGTAGCCAAACAAAGATAAAGCAAGTGATCCAAGACCTCATGTGCGCTATCTCTGGATAGCGACTTGGAGCCGACACCCCGGGGTGAGGTGATCTTGTTTTAGAAAAATAAAAAGAAAACAATCTATGCCCGTAAGCTTCATCCATCAAATATCCAAACCAATGTGGCATCCGTACTCAACTAGGTTAAGTTCCTTAGATTATTGTGGGTTGGGAGTGTTGGGTTTAATATGTCCGGACCCAATAAATTAACGTGGCTAACTGAGTTATGACCCGTAAGAGTTACACCAAGGGCAACGAACATAAAATCCACTTAACTTGTTTAATTGGTATTCACGAACGAAAGAAGGTTTATAATTTATATTGTTTATAAATTATATTTGTTCATTTAACTTAATTAAATGAATAACGAGTTTATTGATATATTGGGCTGGAACTAATCTAACTGGGCTTAGGGCTCGCTAGGTATGATTAGTATTAGGTTAAAAGGGATAATTAGGGATTAAATAAAAATATATATCCCTTCACCCTTGGATATCTAAGTCGGCCATCGCACAAAGAAAAAGAAAATCACCATTTTGATTATACTTCTTGTTCGACATTCATTTAACAATAAAAGGTGAACCACTTTTGTGAGACACATTACAAAGCAAGTAGACACGCCATCTGTTGCTTGTTGATCACAGATTCACCGTCGTCATTGTTCGTGATCGTTTCTAGCATCTTGTTCGTTGAACCCTCGGTGTCTCAAACGGTTATTTATTAACCAAAGGTATAATATATCTCATCGGTAGATTAAATTATAATTGACTGTATTTGCATGTCTATAACCAGATCCTGTCGGTTTCACTTTTAGTATAGGTTTTAATATTAAATTTCCGTTGCGTTACTAATTACCGGTTTAATTATTATTATTATTATTGTCAAACCCGTTTTGATATAATTAAAATCTAAAGATACCACTGAAACCCAACAGTGGTATCAGAGCCTTGCTTACAACATGCAAATCGGTACCGGTCTCCTTTTAACCGGTTATAGATCACAAACTTAAAGTTTTTTTTTTAAGTTTCTGATCTTTGTAGAATATTAGGGCAACAAAATTTTGGGCAACAATTTTATTATTCTTGACCAATAGATTGCCCGATTGATTATTGTGATTAGAAAATATATGTAAATCTGGCCAGACCTTATGGTTGTGTTGTACTTTAATTCGGTTTTTGGTTTTATGGTTTTGGCCACTTTGATGGTTCAAAGTTGTAATAGATTAGGGTTCTTTTGTTTTATATAATTTTGTAATATTGTAACATTAAAGACCCGGAAGAAAGACTGAAGACAACACGGATCTAGGAGTCAGTGGGAGATACTCAAGACAACAAGATGCACTCAAGTCCATCATTGTGGTTGTTTATGTGTTGTGACCCCGTGACCTAGTTTGGTCTTGCTAAAAGGCTCTGGCAAGACCAAACAAATTTTTGGCCATAAAGATTTATATATTTATTTGCTTTGCTATTGTGGTTGCTTTATTTTATAAGTGTTGTAACATACCAACCTAATACCAAACCATTTTTTAAAAGGAGTTTTAAAATAATTTCACAATCAGATAAAAACAAGTTCTAAACATATTTTTACAACTTGTGAAATTTTTATAAAATGACTAGTTTGTTTTATAATTAAAATAACCACCACGTTTTAGAAACTTAAACTAATTTTGACTTTCTAAAACTTGTAACTTAATAGTTTAACTATTAACTTTTAATCGGTTATTTATGTCGCGACAAGACTTAGTTTTAATAGGTTATTTAAACCAAGTGTCCTGAGAGATGAAAGGGTTCATATAATTGTCACGAATTAATTTAGTAAAACTGGATCTCACCCTATTCGGTAATTACTAAAATTGAAACCCATATTTAAAATCAATAGTCTATGCTATCCTATTATAAGGAACACTTGGAACATAAAGCAAAACATCAATGTTTGGAGCCACAGCACCGCATTTGATGTGTAGTTGTATCCTTTCAAGGTGCAAGGGTTTCGTTGACATATCCGGACCCTTCCACACGTACCTAGTTCTAGGACGACTATTACTTTTCCTCTCTTGCTACATGCCCCAGCTGTCTAGAGAGTAAAAGTGAGCATAGATGAGGCTAAACGTATCAATGCATTGACAAAAGTTGTCATAGCGGCCTCATATTGGAGAGTTGTGCATTTCTCACAATCGACAATCGTTGTCAGTCTACCTACCCACTTGCTAATGTTGTATGCCCCAGCTGCCATTAGCAATTGACATAGCTAGATTCTCATTCCTTATTCTTATTACTGTTAATGGGTCATTAATTAAATAAGGAATAATACATCGATAATACTAACTACATTATTTTGCTTATTTGTCAGATGTCTTCTGAAAACAATCACTCCTTCGCTCTCAAGTCTATACTTGAGAAAGAAAAACTCGATAACACCAATTTCATCGAGTGGCACCGCAACTTGAAAATAGTTCTCAAGTTTGCGAAAAAGCTCTATATTCTGGAAGCCCCAGTTCCTGATCAGCCCGAGGCTAATACCGCTGCTGCGCGTAAGGCCTGGGATAAGCATAACGAGGATGCCGTTGAGGTAGCCTGCCTTATGCAAGCCACCATGTCTCCTGATCTCCAGAAGAACATGGAAGACATGGCTGCATTTGACATGATTGAGCAACTTAAAGGTATGTTTCAGAAACAGGCCTGACAAGAACGCCATGACACCATGAAACAGCTCATTAGCTGTAAAATGCAAGAGGGCTCATCAGTTAGCGCTCATGTGCTTAAGATGAAAGGTTATATTGACCAGATGACCAAACTTGGTAACCCTATGCAAGATGAAATGGCATGTGACTTCATCTTGAACTCCCTCCCTAGCTCTTACGACCAGTTCGTAATGAACTACAACATGAATGCATGGGTAAAACCTGTTGCCGAGCTACATGGTATGCTCAAAACAGCCGAGATGAATATCCCAAAGCAAAACCAAGTTTTGATGGTCAAATCTGGTGGTGTTAAGAAGCCTAACCCCAAGAAAAGGGGTTATAACAGCAAAGGCAAGAACAAAGTTAATGTTGCTGTCAATCGTGCCACCAACAATAACAAGGTCGTTGCAAAACCAAAACCACCCCCTCCTGAAGAGCGTCAGTGTTTTGAATGCAACAAGACAGGGCACTGGAAAAGAAACTGTCACACCCCGGCCAAACGGGCCGGGTCATGACGGACTGATATCATAAATAAGCAGCGGAAATAATAAACTACATATTCATTTAATATAATAAAAGTTGTCCACGTGGGCATATTTCATCCCTTTAATATTTTTAAACAAAACACATGGAAATTAAATTGTCTAGTGCGTGCATATCAGTCTTAAAAACATATTAAAATAACTAGCGGGCTATCCTCCAAAACGCTCCATGCCCTAACTTCAATCAACATGCTACATAACATTCCAATTAATTACCTGAAATACATACCCAAAAATACGTCAACATAAAGTTGGTGAGCTCATGGTTTAATAAAAGTTATGACACTAAAACAATTTATTTTATGGTGTACGGTCGACAATATATGTAGCCAAACCTGTTCGGATTATACCCAACCCGAATACAATAAATAATAGTCCCCTAACCCAAAGTGGGCTAACGTGCTCTGCTAAGCACCAACGTTTCATTGAACATGTGGCGTAACGGTTTTCAACCTCAGTGGGGGGTATGCCACTGTACGCGGGGGATTCCCAAATAGTACTATTCACATATCAAAGGGCTCCTACAAGAAGTTAATGGCTACCGAAAGTTGTACCAACGTTCGGGGACAAGTAGCAGATGTGTTACACCATGAAAATCAGTTCATATAAACAAGTTTAGTAGGTATGTATCAGCCCCAAAAGTATTATGTAAAAAGGGGGTTCATGAACTCACCTGTAGCTTGCTCAAGAACTTCCTAGATAATGGTTTGCGTGAGAGTCCTACCTCCTAGCGGACTTCCTATGTTTAGTTTAATCAAGTTAGATTCTAAAATATATAAGTCTACGTGCGTTCCATAACGGGTGCGTTTGTCTTTCGGTTTTATGGTCGTTTTAGTGTTCTCGTTGGTTTGTTCTCATTTTAACACTTAAATTCTTATTATTTCAGTTTACTTAGGTAAGTATTTAACTTATTTCTCATAAAGATCAGAAAGTTTGAGTGTTGTCATATTTAGTCCCTCAACTTTGTTATATTGACACTTTTAGCCCTAAAGTTAGGTTTTTGGTTATAACTTCTCATTTCTAGGTGTGTTAGTGTTGTGTATTGGTCTTATACATATTTTAAGGTTAACCTACTGGTTTTGAAGTGTTTATCAAGTTCGGGGTAGATTTCGAGTTCACCGGTCTCTCCGGTTGCGGTAAATCGTTACGTGTCGGGTTATGATTTGGGTTTTTGAGCTTATTTTGATTTGGGCTTTTATATTAAGTTAAAGGGGTCTTAGTTACTGTAATATATGGTGTTTCATGGTTTTTAGGTGTTTCAATTATTTTCTACAAATTATTTTAGTAGTTGTCGGTTTACGGGTTTTTAAACTTAAATAATTTGTATAAAATAATAGGTACTTCCTAAATTGTTGAAATTTTGTTTATAGCTTATTTAATCAGTAACTAAGTGCTTTATAGTCCAAAAGTTGAGTTTTTAAGGTTCGTTGGTCATTTTCGTATTTTAACGCGTGTGTAACCGACGTATGAACGATTTATTTACAAAACATCTTTTTAAACATTTTTATTCTTTAAAATACTTCCTTGGGTTATATATACTGTATAAAAAGTGTTATTTCTGATTAAAAGGTATTTTTCTAATTTTTGTGCTTTTTACCATTTACTTGGTCTTTTATATTCAAAAATTCATAATAAATAGGTTAGGTTTATAAAAATTATGAAACTTGTTAGGATACTTAGTTTTAATATATGAAAGCTTCTGGAATTATAAAATATCAGATTTTTCTTGTTTCGTTGGGTTTCGTGTTTTTAACGCGTTCGGTTCGGTTAAGATTACGTTTTATGCTTAGAGGGTCCTTGGTAACATTTTAAGTCTTAAAATAGTTATTTTATACTTATATATGAGTTTAGGTTCTGTAAGTTTGGTCCAAAGTGTCCTTAGTTATTTTATACGAATTTTTGTATTTTAATCCCATTAAACATTCAAAAATTCATAGTAATTACATTCTTTTTAGGAAAATTATGAAATTTATTTTCCAACTCATTTTTAACATATTTAAGCTACTGAGATAATAAAAATTTGGTATTTTTATATTTTTGGTATTTTCGTTGTTTTGTACGTTTTAGTTTCGGTTATTGTTCGATTTTTATGTACACCCATCAACAATCAATCTTAATTAGTAATATTCACCTATACACATATTTATAACAGTAAGATAACAAATTTTTATATTTTTATACTCCCCACACGTTTTTGTGAATATTAGTGTATTTATCCATTTTTAATATTCAAAAATGCATAATAATTAATGTACAACTCCAAAAATCGTGAAATTTATTTTGTAACCATATTTTATTATAAAGAAGCTCCAGAAAATATAAAATTATGTTTTCAAGGTTGTTAGTTGGGTGTTGTTGTTTTTCTCAAAACAAAGTGTGTAGTTTGACTATTTTAGTCAAACTTGTACATTTTTGTTTAGAAAGGGGTTTTATAGTTTTTAATCCTTTTGTTACTGAAAAATAAGTGTTTGAAGATGTTCAAAAATATATGGGAAGTGTTGGTATTCATTGTGTGTAAAAATGAACGTTTTATGCACGTATAGTGCATTTTCGGGTGTTTTCTCGTTACCTTGAGGTTGAAGGTGAGTGGGGGTGCACTTGGGGTGGTATGAGGGTCACGAAATGGACTGGAACTCGACTAGAAAAGGGGCTGGACGTTGCTGGTCTTGGCGTGCTTCTTCGTCGAACGGTTTTTGCTTCGGTTTGCTCGGTTGTTGTTTCTTTGGACCCGTGGCTCCTCTTGGCTTGTGTTTGATGTTGTTGGTCGACTTTAGAGACTTGTTGAAGCTGAGTTTTTGAGTTCTTGAGGTGGAGAGAGTATTTGATGGTTGGGAGAATGTTAGAGAGTGTTTTGGGTGTGAGAGTGAAGGGTGATTGTAAAAATGAAATGGATGTGGTGTGGTGTGTTATTTCAGCCGAAAAAGGAGGAGAGAGGGGGGGAAAGGTGGTCAAATCTTGTCTTGGTCCATGAGAGATTATGGTAAGATTTTTAGGCAATTGAGTGTACATGCATTGGTAGTTTTGGGTGGTTAGGTTGTGTAGTTAGGGGGCAAGGTAGGTAGGGTGGTTAATAGGGTAGAAGTATTATTATTATTTTTGTTAATTACTTTATATATATATATATATCTTGAATTTTAATTGATTTAGTTAATATATATATATATATATATATATATATATATATATTGGGTTGTTTTTATAAAAGTGTTAGTTGTAGTTTATAAAAGAATGTGTTTATATATATATATGGGTGTGGACGTATGCATGTATGTATATGTTCATGCATATGTGTCTTTATTTAGTAGTGCAAATAATTGGTTGTAGGTGATTAATATGATGTGTTGGTTGTATGTGAAATTTTATATAAGTGTAGGTTGTTTTAATAAAGATTGTAGTTGGTTTAATTATAAGTTGTAGTGAACTTATATGTACATATATGTATGTACGTAAGAAGGTGCACATATATATATATAATGTGTATATGATTTTTGGTAGTGTAAATAATAATGGTTGTATGGTGGTAAATGTTGTATGGTATTTGTATAAATATGTGAAGGTGTTTATTTAATGGGTTTGTTAATATATATATATATATATATATATATATATATATATATATATATATATATATATATATATATATATATATATATATGTTGTACGTATGTATATATATGCATGTGCATGGTTGTGTAGTGGTCTTTATATTTATAGAGTTGGTATTTTATTATTTTCATTGTCTAATGTAAATTATATGTGTAATTTATTGTATCCTAACAATTGGTAATACTAAAGATACTAGTGGGGAAAAAGTCTATCTAACTCATGGTAGTAAAAATAATTTCCTACGCGTACTGGGGTAATTAATATGACGGGTTTCCTCATCGGTTTTTTTATCGTAACATATGTGGGCCAAGCCCATATTTAAGTTGGGCTTAGGCCCAATAAGGGTTGGGCCAAGCCCAATAATAGTTGGGCCAAGCCCAATGGATTTTAAAAAGAAAAATTCCGGGCCCAAAAACCGGGATTGTTACATCCTCCCCTACTTATAAGAATTTCGTCCTCGAAATTAAATTAAGGTTGTTCATTTAAGACCACAAAGTATTTCATAGCGTCACACTAGCAAATAGGAAATTAAACACACAAAGCACATAATCACCTTATACTGGTTCGTAAATTGGCCTACGCTGTCTTGTAGCAGTGACTAGTTTATAGCCACTTGGGGTTCCCTATTGTTTTCCTCAACGTCTGTTAGGGTCATTTCCATGTTAAGATTTACTTTGTATCTTTGTTTATATGTTTGTATAGTTTAGGGTTTATTATGTATTTTCCTTAAACTTGCATTTTGTTTGTTATAAAGCATGTAGTGTGCGTGTGTTAGGAGAGAGACTACTTTTTGCACTGTTAGAGAGAGAATTAACTGTGTGTATTTGTTTTCTCCTGCACATTGTACTGCGAATTGCTTTGATCATCAATATACAGAGAATTTATGAGTATGAATTGTGTTTGTGATTGAACGTTTTGTTTGTGCGTGTTGTTTAGATCATTTGAGTGATATTATCGATCCAATTGAACCTATCAATTGGTATCAGAGCTTTCGGTATCGTGTTCTTCGCTGTTTCTAAGCAAAACACATAAATATTGCTCAAAATATCATGATCTGAACGAATTGTTGGTGTTTTTAGTTGTGATTTATCATCGCAATCACTCCTATACACAACGATTGTGCAGATTCTATCAGATAATCACCAGATCTGAAGAATTAAGAAGAATAGAAAAATTACTGTTCGATCAAATTTTTGCTCAAAAATCATCAGATTTGATCATGTTTTGGATTGATTGATAAAAGGGATTGTTAATCGGACTATTTCACAGCTTGTGTGTGAATTTTGAACAATTTAGACAAGTTTTAGACAAAACCCAGAAATTTCGTTTGACGAAGATGATGAACAGTTGATTTTTGGTTGAAGATTAACTTGCCGGGTGATATATTTGACTTAGACAATTTCCTTGGACTTAGATTTTGTGAAGAATTAGGTCCTGTGCAGCCGTGTAAGGAATTTGTGCTAGACGGGTGAAGAACTTGACTAAGAAAAGTGTTACTGTTCAGTCGGTTGATACACTGTTGTGCCGGGTAAGACACTGTTACGCTGGGTGAAGAAGAAAAAGTCAGCCGGGTAATATACTGTGTAGCCGGGTAATTAACAACTCTGCCGTGTGACCAAGTACTGTTCAGCCGGAGAAACTCTTTGCCGTGTCAAGATTCTGCCGGGTCAAAGACTTATTGCCGTGTGAAGTTTTTCTTATTGCCGGGTAACTGTTCATCCGGGTGAAGAAGAAAAACAATTACAACTGTTTAGCCGTCTAACTGTTTAGCCGTGTGAAGACTTATTCTGCCGGGTGAAGAACAAATACACTGTTTAGCCGGTTGAAGAAGGATTTGTCACTGTTTTGCCGTGTGACTCATTTTTAGTTGTTTTTATTACTTGTTTCTTGTCTTGTCTTTAATTACTTGTCTTTATTTTAGTATTTTAATCACTTCTTTTCAAAAATTAACAAAAACCAAAAATATTTTCTTTAAAAATTGTTAAAATGGCTCCTAATGATGATTCTGATAACCGTGTTCCTAGACTTTTGAATCGTGCAGATTTCAAGAACTGGACCATCAGGCTGAGACATCACTTATGTTCTATTGACAATGACTTATGGAAATCCATTGAGAAGGGTCCTCACATTCCAACCCAGACACAACCAGATAGTGCCAGTACCTATACTAAAGATTCTACTACACCTTATCCAGAGGATAATTTGTCAGCTGAAGACTTGAGGAAGGTTAAGAATGATAGCAAGGCCTATTCGTTGATGTGCAAGGGATTGCCATTGCAAGTTTTGTCTAGATTGGATGCATATCAGACTGGTTATACATGTTTCAAAGCTTTGAAGTCGATATGTGAAGGAGGAGAACAATTAAGGAGTTTGAAGAAGTCGAAACTAAAAAGGCAATTAGAGTTATTTGAACACATCAATGGAGAGACAGTACACCAGATGATGAACAGGTTTGTTCACTTAACTACTGAGATGTCAAATCTCGGAGTAAAGACTGAACTTCAAGACTTGAATGATCGATTGCTGAATGCTTTACCATCATCATGGAAGCAAACTGTTACTCTGTTGAAACATACTGAGAAATTTCCAATGGAACTTGATTTGCTTATTGGAAAGATAGAAGAAGTTGAGATTGATGAAGGATCTAGAAACACTGATAGATCAACGTCACAAACTCAATACAAGTATGTGGTAAATCCTGCCAATACTGTGGATAATGCCTTTCTTGTGCAAAATACGACAAAGTTTGAAGATGAGGATGACTTATTCGTTGGTGCAAGTTTCTATACTGATTCAGCATACTTTCCAAATTCACCAACTTATTCTCAACCTCAATCTCCACCAAGAGCTCAAGTTCAAGTTCCAAGTCAGAATGTGAAGAATCAGTCAGACAGTCAAAGTTCTAATATTCAAGCCAAGGTGAAAGACGTCATGAATATTCTGCTTCAAGATGACGAAACTAAAACTGCCTTTACTGCTTTTATGGCAAGTTTCCAAGCGTACCAAGGTAGTCATCTAAGTCAAATGGACGTGGTCCTTCAAGACTTATTTGAAATGGATCCAGTAGATGTTGAAGAAATGGATCTGAATTGGCAGATGGTTATGGTTGCATATCGAACTCAAAAGCATGCATATGTGAACCGAAGTTACAAACCTCATGCTAACAAGACGGTTGGATTTGACAAATCTAAGGCAAGGTGCTTTAATTGTAATCAGTATGGTCACTTCTCAAGAGAATGCAAAGCTCCAAAGAATTTCAATGACCAAGCTAGTTCAAGCAATCAAGGTCAAGGTCAAAGTTCTCAACAGTCTACGAGTTATCAAGGCAGAAATCAGCGTTTCTTTCAAAAGCCGTACCAAAGTCTTCCTATGCCTGAGTTGAAGGATGAAGGAAAGAAGCCGGAAGATCAGACTAAAGCGTTGGTTGTAAGTGTACAAGACGGATATGACTGGAGTGCATACGCAGAACAGTTTACATCTGATCTTACATCAAATCTGGCTTTGGTATGTGAAATTGAAGAAGACTGGTCTGAAGAAGGGGATGGAAAGATGGTTGATGATGTGAGTGAAGATTCTGAAGATTATGACTGGAGTGCAAAGTCTGATCCTACTGAAGAGTCTGAAGCTGAAATTGCGTTAATGGCTACATCCAGTGAGTCTACATCTTCTACTGAACAACCAAAGGTTAGTAATGATTTACCCCCCAATTACATTCCATTGCCCCTAGATGTGAAAGAAAGGTTATGTTCTGATCAGTGCATTCAACAAGTAGAACATTATCGAACTCATTCATTTAAAATCGGTGATAAATTAAGTCAACATGAAAAACTTCATGAAAAACTTAAAATCGATCATAAAATTTCTGATGAGAAGATTTTGTCACTAACTGAATCATGGAACAAAACTTTAAAGGAATTGGAAATTGTTACCAAGCAACTTGAAGAAATGACAAAGAACTTTGAACAAGAAAAAGTTGCACATGCAGTCACTCAAGTTGAACTAAAGAAAGTTAAAAGTTGTAAAACAATGGTTGAACAACTCATTAATGAAAGAGGTAACAAAAATAAAACCGGGTTGGGTTTTACTCATGAACCAATGCCAAATTCAATCACTCAAACCTTACCGGAAAACTTTAATGAATTTGATCATTCACCTGAAAATGAAAGAAAATTCAAAGAAATTCAACGAAGTAAATCCGAGTCCGAAGGATCTGAGGTGTTGATCGAAAGCTTGAGAGAAGAAGATGGAATGACGACTGAAGCAGATGATGAAGCAAGCAACAAATCTGAGAACAAGCCGGAGCCTGTTCTTATTCAACTTGTTGAATATCCAAAGCTTAATCCCGAACCAAAATCGGTGAAAGAAGAAGGTGAGTTTTCAGGATACAATGATCCTGAGTACATCAAGTGGAAGAAAGAACAGAAGGCGCAAGTTGCTGATCAGTTGATCAAGAAGCAAGAAGTGAAAAAGACTGAAGTTCCAAATGCAAAGAAGCAGAAAGCGAAAACAATGACAAATCAATCTGAAACAAAAGAATCAAAAGGCAAACATGTCTTAAAATCGAATGATAACACCAAAGTTCAAAGTGTTAAAACTGACAAAGCTCAAAACGTAAAATCTGTCAAGAAAGTGTCAAAAGGTAAGACAATCAAGTTTGTGTCTGCAGGTACTTTCGACATGAACGGTTCTTATGGTAACCAAATCAATGCTCAAGTCAAATCTAACTCTGGTCTGAAAACAGGTTCAGGTCCTAAGACTTCCGCTGTCAATGATAAGAGAATTGAAAACAAAAAGGTGACCAAACAGAACAGTTTAAAATCGAACCAAAGTCCCATGCAAGCAAAATCGCAAACAATGTCTCCACAGAAAAATGTTAATCTAAAACCGAACAACTATGATAATGAATCACGTTTTGGTTCAAATTCAAAGGTTAACAATCGGCTCTTTAGGATTAGCAAGAAATATTGTGAAATTTGTGATAGATATAATCATGCAACTGCTGAATGTTTCTTTAACAGGTACTGCAGTTTCTGTGACAAAAGAAATCATTCTTCAGAAGAATGTTATTTTAACAAATTTTGTGATATCTGTGAAAGAACAAATCATGACACAAAGGATTGTTTCTTTCGATCAAACTCGACTAGAGAAATGACTCCATATTCAAACTTTCAAAGAAATAATTCATATGGTTTTCAAAATATGAGTCAAAGTCATTCTCCGGTTTCGAGAAATTTCAATCGAAACAATTATGTTTCTAATTTTTCAAGAAATGTGCAGGTTAACCATTTTAAACCAAGAGCTTTAATGGTAAGAAATCAAAAGTTTGAAAATAACCTTGATCCTAAGCTAGAGGAAAGGTTTAGTGCTTTGAGGAGAAAGCAATCATTGAATGCCAATGGGCGAAGTTATCAGCATCAAAATCTCATGAATGAAACAAATTTTCAAAATATTCAATATAAACAAGTTACAATTGCAGATAAATTCGGAAAACCCAAGACCGTGTGGGCCTGGGTTGACCAAACTAACTGAAAATGTTTGAATTGCAGGTACGCCCAAGAAGACCTATCAACTCATGGTTCGTTGATAGTGGGTGTAGCCGGCACATGACAGGCAACCATGCCTTGCTTCAGGATTTCAAGCAAAAGAATGGTACTCACGTAGCTTTTGGAGGTGATGCAGGTGGTAAAATCACAGGAGAAGGAACTGTTTCGAACGGGATTATTAGTTTTGATAAAGTCAACTACTGTGCACAGTTGAACTTTAACTTACTAAGTGTCTCGCAAATTTGTGATAAATCTTACTCAGCTCTTTTTGATGATTCTTTCTGTTATATTTTGAAACCAGGTTTCAAGATTGACAATGAGTGGGTAGTGGTGAAAGCGCCTAGAGATCGTGATGTATACAAATTGGATATGTCGCAGATTGATGCCGAAACCGAAACAACCTGTCTCATTGCCCATGCTACAAATGATGAGAGTCAGCTATGGCATAGACGGCTGGGACATTCCAACTTCAGAAACATGAACCGTTTGGTGTCTGGAAATCACGCTGTGGGAATCCCATCGAAGAAATTCTCTACAACTGATTTATGTCCAGCATGTTTGAAGGGAAAACAGCATCGGATGTCTTTTAAGTCCAAGCTAGAAAACTCCATTTCAAAACCCTTGCAGATGCTACATATGGATCTTTTTGGACCAACCAACGTTCAAAGCATCGGGAGAAAATCATATTGTTTTGTTATCATAGATGACTTTACGAGATTTTCATGGGTTTACTTTTTGCATGCAAAATCTGAAACAGCTGAATTATTGAAAGAATTTATCATTAAAGTTGAAAATCAATTGGAATGCAAAGTTAAAGTTTTAAGAAGTGATAATGGAACTGAATTTAAGAATGCTAATGTTGATTTATT
This sequence comes from Tagetes erecta, assembly GCA_030867185.1. NCBI lineage: Eukaryota > Viridiplantae > Streptophyta > Magnoliopsida > Asterales > Asteraceae > Tagetes > Tagetes erecta. The sequence goes on along the minus strand of CM061486.1, from coordinate 1,832,986 downwards.
TTGTGCAGAAAAGGGGATTGCTCGACAATTCAGTGCGCCTAGAACGCCTCAACAGAATGGGGTTGCGGAACGGAAAAACCGGACACTGATTGAAGCAGCAAGATCCATGCTAGCAGATGCAAAAATCCCGATCACTTTTTAGGACGAAGCCATTGCAACTGCGTGTTTTGTACAAAATAGAACATTATTAGTGAATGATAAAAAGAAAACTTCTTATGAGTTGTTATTTGGAAGGAAACCAAATATTTCTTACTTGAAAGCATTTGGTTGTCCGGTTTCGATTTTAAATTTGAATGATCATCTCGGGAAGTTTGAGTCAAAATCCGACGATGGATTTTTCTTAGGTTATTCGTCTGTTTCTAAAGCTTATCGAGTTTTTAATAGCAAAACAAATACTGTTATTGAAACTATCAACGTCAAGTTTTTAGAAAATTCGTTTCCCTTAGTGGCTCATGGTCCCGAATGGTTATTTGATTTAGATTCATTATCGAAATCCTTCAATTCTAACCTATTTGATTTTTCAGGAAACGCAAGGAAGGAATCAGGCGACTTAGGATGCTTTAGTGACGATTCTGATAATGACGAAGATGGAAATCTCAACTCCGAATATCCATTTATGTCTTTTCACAATCCTGATCATGTCAAATCCAGTCAAGCTCCGGGTCCTTCTGATTCACATGAAGATCAAGAATCAAACAATCAAGAAGAAGATGTGATTTCTCCTAATTAATGATGGTGGATCTGTTAAGAATCAACCATCATCAGATCCGAATGGTGAAGCTGTTCCAGAATCCTTTGATTACTTCATCAATTCACCGGATCAAGTCCCGAATTTTACTCCACATACTTCATCCATACTACAAGATCTACCAAATCTGAATACTTCAAATCTGGAGACTCAAGTGCAAGGAGGTGATATTCCTATTCATCGAATTCACAAGAAACATCCTGTTTCTCAGATTATTGGGCCTTTGAATCAGAGAACTACAAGAAGTCAGACGGAGCAAGCGAATGTCTGTCTTTATTCGTGTTTTCTATCACAAGTGGTGCCAAAGAACATTTCAGAGGCGTTGAAAGATAACAGTTGGATTGAAGCTATGCAAGAGGAATTACTTCAGTTTCGCAAACAGGAAGTTTGGAAACTTGTGGACTTACCTGAAGGAGAAAACGCAATAGGTACAAGATGGTTGTACAAAAACAAGCCAGACGAACGTGGCATTGTGGTGAGAAACAAAGCAAGACTGATTGCACAGGGATACACTCAGGAAGAAGGCATTGATTATGAAGAGGTGTTTGCTCCAGTTGCAAGACTTGAAGCCATACGCGTCTTTCTGGCATATGCTTCTTTCATGAAGTTTAAAGTATTCCAAATGGACGTCAAAGGTGCTTTCTTGTATGGACCAATTACAGATGACGTATATGTCAGACAACCTCCTGGTTTCGAAGATCCTGACTATCCTCATCGTGTATACAAGTTGAGTAAAGCTCTATACGGTCTACATCAAGCTCCTAGAATCTGGTATGAGACATTATCCAAGCATTTACTAGAGCATGGCTTTACAAGAGGTCAGATTGATCCAACTTTGTTTATGAAGAGGGAGAATGACGACTTATTGTGTGTTCAAGTTTATGTGGACGATATTATCTTCGGATCAACCAGTGAGTCCATGTGCAAAGAATTTGAAGAAATCATGAAGTCTAGATTCCAGATGAGTTCTATGGGGGAGATTAATTTCTTTCTGGGATTACAAGTGAAACAGTCTGCTGACGGAATTTTCATCAATCAATCAAAATTCGTTGAGAAGTTGTTGAAGAAATTCAAAATGCAAGATTGTCAAACAATTAGAACTCCATCTGATGTAAATTGCAAGATTCAACCGGATCCAAAGGGCAAAGCAGTTGACCAAACACTATACAGGTCAATGATCGGTTCTCTGATGTATCTTACTGCATCAAGACCAGACATCATGTACGCTGTGTGTGTATGCGCCAGATACCAGTCAGATCCGAAAGAGTCGCATCTTGTTGCTGTGAAGCGTATATTCAGATATCTCAAAGGGAAACCAAATCTTGGGTTATGGTATCCTTATGAAGGAAATTTTGAATTATATAGCTATTCTGACAGTGATTTTGGTGGTTGTGCTCTTGACAGGAAATCGACAACTGGTGGCTGTCAATTTCTGGGTCCAAGGCTTGTCTCTTGGCAATGCAAGAAGCAGACCAATGTTTCTGTATCCACAGCTGAAGCAGAGTATATCGCTGCATCTGCAGGATGTTCTCAGGTTTTATGGTTACAAAATCAGTTGCTGGACTACGGGTTTAATTTTTTGAAAACTCCTATTTACATAGACAATACTGCTGCTATGTTTATAACTGCTAATCCTGTTCAACATTCTAAAACCAAACACATCGAAATTAGATATCATTTTTTAAGAGATAACTCTGAAAAGGGTTTAATAATTTTGATTAAGGTTCATACCGACAAACAACTGGCAGATCTTTTCACAAAATCCTTTTTGTCAGGCCGGTTTGAATTCTTAATTCAATCCATAGGATTGATCAATCATGATTGATTCTATTTTTCGAAAACAAAACAAAAAAAAAAAAATCAGAAAAATATAAAAGCCAAAAATATAATAAGTTGATGTTATATTTTGATTCCTTTGTCTTTTATTTTATGTTTTGCATTGTGTGTGCTTGCGTGAAAAAGAAACTAGAAAAGCAAAAACAAAATATAAAAGCAAAAAGAAAAAGAAAAATATCATGTCATAAGAATCTATATTGCAAAAGTGAGAAATGATAGATACACTAGACATTATTTGTTACATTATTTTTAAATAAAGACTGATGAATGTTAGTTGATGTGCTAGACAGCTCAGACAATTAGACTGAACAAGTAAGTTGATTGTTGACAAACATAACCTTAATGATCTTTGTGTTAAGTTCCATTGTTATACATGTCTAGATATATCTCTTTTGATACATTGCTTGTGATGATAGTTGTGTATGATCGGGTAACGATGCAGTGTATTCAGTGTGATGAACCGCATCGTGAGCTTCTTTGTTGTGGTACCCACAGACCTGAAGTCTCACACGAAGTCTCTTTTGAGCTTCAAGGTGCAGCAAAAGATTCCAAAATGGAACATAAAGAGTCCCAAATGTGGACCAACACCAAACAAAATTCCAAAATGGAATTCAGAAGATTCCCAAAGGGAACGTTAGGAAAGAAAAATTCCCAAAGATGGAATTAAAAAGAAGTCCCAAAGTGGACCAAATCCGAATAGAACCCAGATTCCACACTGTGTATGACTGTAAGTGACCAGGTTTTGTGCAATATGCATTCAGGTAGTGATTGATAAGGAAATATGTTGACATATGTATACATGTGGGTCACATAAGTCATTCTAATCGAACCTTAAATATCATCATGATACTGAAAAAGTAAGTGTGTCAACTCGAGCTAATTGGTATGTTTTCATATCATCACTCAATCAAGCATAAGTCAAATGTCTATTCTAAACTTGCAAAACATGTTCAGATAATGTGTGGTATGATCTCACTGCGATATTTTGATTCATTGCATTGCATATGTCTTTACTTTAATGTGTGTGTTTTGTGTGTGCAGGCATTTGGAATCATTATTGATACATCAACATCCTTGATAAACTTAAAAAATTTCAAGAAATTTCAAGTTTAGGGGGAGAATAAAAGTGAAGAAAAATATCTACAAAAATCCAAAAATAGTTTGTTTTGAATAAGTGTGTTTTTGAATGAACAAGATTATATGTTATGAAAAGCAAAGGTGTTGGATGTGTGAAAAACAAACCCAAGGTCTTGTAATTTGTTTTTAAGAAATTGCTTCGGGATATAAAAAAAATTGGTTGTGCAAAAACATTTTTGAAAAAGAAAAGAAAAAAAATGAATTTTAATTGAAATTAATTTTGTTGCAATGTTTAATGTTGTTTGATAATTAATATGGCAAACATTCTTTTTAAGGATATCTTGTCTAATTAATCTGTCGGAGAATGTTGCAGGTGCAATAAATGATCGTTGAAAAAGTCAACAGACGAAGAAAATTGAAGAAATTGCTTAAGTGTTATAGCCGGGTAAAGTTATCAGATACAACTGTGCAGCCGGGTAAAGAACTGTTCAGCCGGGTAAAGTTGTAAGTCTGATACTTGCCGGGTGATTGAAGAAATGGTGAAGATATTATGACCACTGTACAGCCGGGCAATGATCATGTCAAATACAGCCGGGTGAAGGTCATAGATGTCTTGCCGGGTGACAAGTGTATACTATACAGCCGGGTAATGAAGAAGTTTTGTTGCCGTGTAAAGGTATGACACTATGTTGCCGGGTAATGAAGAAGTGTGTATGCCGTGTGAAGAAGGTTGTCAAAGGTTGCCGTGTAAAGAAGAAAGCAAGCCGGATGAAGAAGGAAAGCAACTGTGTTGCCGGGTGATGAATAAGGTTGCCGGGTGATGTTTTGATAACAACTATTCTGCCGGGTGATGAATAAAATCATCAGGTGTAGTTGTTCCTTAACCTTTACCCGTCACTACAGTGACTTACCCGTATCTACAGTGCTTGACCCGTCAAGTGATTTTCACATGTTGGTGACTTGTTTTTATGTATTTGACCCGTAACTACAGTACATGACCCGTCACTACAGTACTTGACCCGGCAAGGTTATTGGGCCTAATTTGCTTTTGTTGACCCGGCACTTAAAGTTTGACCTAAAATTTTTGACGATACAAATACCGCCTCTTCACAAACACTTATCATTTCACACACATTCACTTTCACCCAAACACTCTGAACTTCAAATCGCCATTGTTATCATAGTCAATCTGTTGCACTATAACGAGTTTAATAGATTGATTAAGGTAGAGATTATGTGTTTTTGACCTAAATCGACCTGCAAATCAACTGTTAAAAGGAAAAACGATGATGAACAGTGTTTTTGAACTTGAATCGACACTTTGATTTTGAGCATTAAAACTGAAATCGAATGTTGCTTTAGGATTAAAATCTGTCGATTATCAACATTTAATCATTCATTTGCACTAAAACACCTTAAAATCGACTGAATCAAGTGAAATGTTCTTAACTGACAAAAATCGCCATTGATGAACTTTGAAGCTTTTAAAAGTTAAACATCAAAACGATAAAACATCTGTTTAAAAGTGATTGAACTTGTTAAAACTGAACCAAAACATGTTGAACTTTTTCATCATAAATTTGTCAAAACTTTTTCATAAGTGATTAACTGTTAAAAGTTTAAACATGAAGTATAATCTTTAAAATTCAAAGTTGTTTGATTAAAATGATGAAAAATCAGGTTATTAGAACAATTTAGGATTAAAAATGGTTATGTTAATGTTTTTGTTTTCTAACTTGTAGTTAAAACACTTATTAAAATTTTGATATATTTAATGAAGAATCTAATACATTTGCCTTGTTTTGTGTTTGTCTGTGTTTTTAACAGATGGAGAATCTCAAATTTGAACCTAAACATAATCTTGTGGCATGTTTAGATGAATCACTTCCTGAGACAGAAGGTTATAGAGATATGATTCAGTTCATCAAGAGAACCAAGTATGTATATGCTATATGTGCCAAACCGGTCATATATGCTAGACTGATCAAGAATTTCTGGAGAACAGCTGAGGTTGTAAGAGAGGAGAATGGTGTTAATATTGTTAGAGGCAACATAACCAGAGATTGGGTACTTACTGTTTCTGAAGAAGCTATTAGGCAAGCTCTGAGAATTGATGAGGATGAGGTAGGCATGATGGATGAACTGACAATGGAGGAATGTAAATCTGGATTTGTTAATATGGGACATCCACCTATATTTCCAAAGTCTCAGTTTTACAGAGCCAAGTTGGGGAAGAAGTATAAGCTGCTGTGTTATGTTGTGCAGCAATGCATGTCTAGAAGGAGTGCAGGGTTTGATAACTTTCCTTCAGACATTGCATCACCGATTGTAGCCATTGCAGAAAACAAACCATTCAACATGTCAAGGTGGATAATGAATGGGTTTGTGTTTAACTTGGTGAAGGGCAAGAGGTTCAAATTTTTGATGTACCCAAGGTTTCTGCAATTGATGATAAACATTGCCTATCCCATTATCAGAAGTGAAGGTTATGCTGGAGGCATATTGTATACTGAGGACATGAACGATCTCTCTTACCGAAAGATGAGTATCGGGAATGTGCCTGATATTGAATTGTTTAATTATATGAGAGATATAATCAACAATGAAGAAGATGTGGAAGGTGTCTATTATCACATATCTCATGGAGAGGTTGTTAATCCAGCAGATCTCATTGATAGAGAAGTTGATGAAGATAGTGATGGTGAGGATGATGAAGATGGTAATGATGAGAATGATAGTCATAGTAATGATGGTAATGATGATGGTGGTGATGATACTGAATCTGAATCTATTACAGAGGAGGTTGAACCAATGGAGACTGAGAATGTTGAGTTGATTGAACCTATGGTTGTAGAAGAACCTGTCGAGGTTGCTTCGGTTGTTGAAGAGAGTGTTGTTAAGATTCCTAAAGAAGTATCAGTTAAGTATGTTCGAAAGAAGAGATCGAAACCTGTTGAAAAACCTGAAGAGATTGATGTTCTCCAAATTGCTCAGACAGTAATGGCCGAAGCTGAATCTATTGCACAGATAGATGAAGTGGATGCTGGCGTTGCTAATACTATTGATGTTGATATTCCCACCGCTTTACCACAAACTGCTGAAAACATTGGACAAGGTTTGGAGTCTTCACCAAACGTTGTGCCAGGTGTTGATGAGATCTATGAAGAGAAAGAGAAACGCATTGCTGAATTAGAAGAGATAGTTGAAAATTTGTTTAAGGCCAATGACTTGTTGAAAGCCTCAAACGAACGGAAAAGGAAAAGACTGGATGAGTATTGGGAAATTCACAATCAGAATCTGAAAACTTTCAAAAAGTTGGATGAAGATCATGTGAAGCTGGTTGATGATCATGTGAAGTTGAAAGGAGACTATGAAAAACTTAAGGATGAGCATGAAAATCTTAAGTTTGATCACAAAGAATTACAAGCTGAGTGTAATACTTTGGAGGCAGAGAAAGAGATGTTGGAAAAAGAATTGGAAGAAATGAGACCAAAGAAGGATGGATCGTCTTCAGATAAAGATTTTTCTGAAGAAAGTATTAAAGTGATTGAAGCTGAAGTTCCAAAAGTTTATCTGACAAGAGCCAGAGGTACTTCAAATGCCGGTATTTTGGTTGAATCACCAATTGCCATTCCCGATGAAGCTGCTGCTGAAACTGTCAAGATGGACAAAGCTGAGGGAAAGAGAAAGATAGATGCCATTCCAGAGTTATTCGGTGATGAAGAAAGTTCTAAAAGGGCGAAGATTGATAAACCAGTGCAGATTGAGCCGATTCAATCCGTAGCTATGGCTGACATTGAGAAAGTTGGTGAGATTGAGACTATGTCTGAAGCTGAAACAGAAGTATTTGAAGCAGCTGATAGTGAGAAAGATGTTAACTCTGGAGATACAGTTCAGTTTGAGCCGATTCAAGCTGAAGCTGTTGAAGTTGAAAGTGCGCCTACCAATGTATCTGAAGTTGTTAGTGAGTTTGAGCCGGTTCAAACTGACGAAGCACCTATGATAGAGGCTTTGGATGATTTAGATATTGATTGGACTGAGTCTGAGGATGAAGCTGAGCCAGAACCAGTACAGAATACTGTTGAAGAGGTGCCGGATGACTTGGATCAGAGGTTTGCCTATCTTGAAAGAATGAAGTACAATTCTGTGTTTTTGAATGGATTAACGGTGACTCAGATCAATGAAGAATACGAGAAATGTATGATTCATCAAGATAAAGCTGAAGCAGATAAGAAGGAATTTGTGACTGAAATGGGCGAATGGACTCCTATGCAAGAAAGTTTGAATATTGAAGATCTGCCACCGACTGAGCTTTACCATCAAAATCCAGATGAAATGACTGCTTATGAGATGCGAAGTTGGTTGAGTTCGAGGAACTATCCGTATAAAACTTTGCAGAGGTTGAAATCAGAATCTTTGAGAAAGATTGTGGTCAGTTTCATGAAAACAGAAAAGATGTACAACAGAATGTTTTACTTGGATTACAATAATCCACAGTACTTTGAGCTGACAAAGAAATTCAAAGTCCTTGGTCCAAAAGAGATTCCGGTAATGGCGCTTCCTGAAGATGCTCACAAGAAAAGACACGAACTAATGGATATGTTTCCTAGCGAAGTCAAATCTTACAACATTCCAATGGAGGTTCGTGAGACTTGGCATAAGGCAGCAACACCAGGTGATGTGGTGAGATCATTGATGAGTAAAGGACAATCAATTGCTGAATTATTGAATTCAATGATTGTGCCTGAGAAAAATAAGAAGGTAAAGATAATCGCGTGGAAATATGATGAAGTGTTTGATGCGTTTATGATCAAGAGGGTAAATGGTTTATGTGATGTTTATCATTACTACTCTAGCATCTTTAAACTGGAGGTTCAGGATCTGAAAGAGTTGCACAAGTTGAAGTTAATCAATCACACGCATGCTGAGCGTGGTGATAAATGCGTGTTACTTCTTGATGCTGGAATGAGTAGAACTGCAAAGTTTCTGGACTTTAGAGGTCAACAAGAAGATACCGCATATGTGCAAGCTAAGAAACAAAGAAAGAAGAAAAGATTGGTGGTGACCGAGGATATGTACTTAGAAGAGTTCTCGGACGAATATTTTGACAAGATTACAGATCCTGGATTGAAGGTAATTGATGGAAGTCAGATGACGAAGCCAATATTGAGAGTATTTTACAATCAGGAAACATTTGAACTAAAGCTTGTTCGGAACTTGGAGGATTGGGATAAGGATATGATCACACTTTTCAGTACTTTTGAGTTGAAGCTGCTGCATCCTTCATATATCGATTATTTGAGAAGTATTAAAATGGAGAAGTGTAAGGATAAATTGGCTGAAGCTGACAGAAAGTTATTCGTGGTAATGATTGAAGTTATTGCTGCTGCTTCGGAGAAAATTCGAGTCAGAAAAGCCTTGCTAAACTCTAATCTTGTGATGGTGGATTTACCAAAGATAGAGTACATGAGGATATCCAGAAAAGGAACATTGGAGGTGAAAGTCGAAGGCCAAGAAATGCCGTTTGAGTTTTATGCTAATATCGATTTTGCAGGTTTAAATCTGGATTCGCTTAGACGCATGAATGCTCTACAAATTCTGACGAATGAATCCAAGCCTCGACAAGCTAAGATCGCTGAAAAGTTCAAATCCTGTATTGAAGAAGCATTAAAAGAAAAAGAAGAATACAAAGGACGAGAATTGCTGAACGTGAAAGAAGAACCAGAATGGTAGAAAAAGTTTGAAGATTGATGCTGATAAACGAAGAAAAAGATTGAAGTTTTTGAAGATCCAAAGTTAAATCTTAGGGGGAGTACTGTTAGGGTCATTTCCATGTTAAGATTTACTTTGTATCTTTGTTTATATGTTTGTATAGTTTAGGGTTTATTATGTATTTTCCTTAAACTTGCATTTTGTTTGTTATAAAGCATGTAGTGTGCGTGTGTTAGGAGAGAGACTACTTTTTGCACTGTTAGAGAGAGAATTAACTGTGTGTATTTGTTTTCTCCTGCACATTGTACTGCGAATTGCTTTGATCATCAATATACAGAGAATTTATGAGTATGAATTGTGTTTGTGATTGAACGTTTTGTTTGTGCGTGTTGTTTAGATCATTTGAGTGATATTATCGATCCAATTGAACCTATCAACGTCGTTGTTTTCTAAATTATGGTCGTGTTGGTATCTTAGTACTACATTACTCTCTAAGTATGAGGTTTTCAAGAATGCACGTAAACACTTAAGATGCACATAATAACCTTGTGTACTGATAAGCGATTTGGTATGGTGTTGTCTTATCCCATTAATTCGTTTCATACTATGAACGACTCCTCTAATACGTTCATCTCCTGATTCTTAGGCTTCTCCTTAGTAGGAACTTTCTACTAGGTGTCTCGTATTTGGGTTGTTGAGTTTTATCGGGTTATAATCCTTAAAGCGCACATTCCAAGGGGTCTTGTTCCTTTCTTTTCTACTGCAAATGGCGTCAACCACATGCATTTCACCTAGATGGTATTGTATCTCTCTGTCCTAGGCGTCGAGTAGTTCTACTCTCCTTCATTGTCGTCTATTCAGCATATATGATCGAAGATGTGTTCTACGCTATTTCTTTAAAGTAGGCTTGAGATAGTTGAAGTAGTCTGCGAACTAATGGTACCTTCGTGGTTTTAAAATTTTAAATAGAAGTTGCAAGGATGAGTAATCATCAAGAGCGGATTAAGAAGGATTCGGGTACTTGTTTAAGGTATCTAAGGGATAGATTTTGACTAACGGAACACTTGCCTATTGCATAGATATGATAGAAACTTCAATTAATGTGGCATCGAGTCATAAATGGAAAATGATTTAAGCTATGAGGTTTTAAACATATGGTGACTCATTAGGATTTCCTTAAATGCTCATGTGCCTGTAAATTCACCATTACGTTCCGGACCGTAATCGTTAATTTACCTCACATGTCATTCTAGTATTCTCCTGTTGTAGTCATATATGTAGGGTCCTTATGTTTAATAGTTTTGTTCTTGCTTTTGATTCTCCATTGTGGTGACGTTGACACTTGCACACCATAGGCATTACCTAGGTAAGGTTTCCGTTCAGTTATGGGTTTCTTAGTCGGGTTGTTCCCAGTTTCTACCATGTTATCTCCAACGCCTCCATGGGTAAATCCGTTGTCTTCCCACTTCCTCTTCAAACCTACTCCCTCAAACTTCCTCAGTCTTTCGCACCTAATGGTTTCATCGTTCAATATCCCTGACATTTCCACAGTCTCTTAGAATGTCCTAGGCTTCGCAGCCCTAGTCATTCCCTTAATCTTAGGTGATAAGCCCCAGGCATACCTCCTAATCCTTTTTGACTCTGGGGTCACCAAGTGGGGCACTAGACGTGCCAACTCGTTGAAACGGTTGGTGTACTCTAGGTGGTCATTTCCGTTCATTTCAAGCCTAAGAAATTCGGCTTCCCTCTTCTCTATCTCGTTGAGGGGGCAATATTGCTCAGTCATCAGCGTCTTGAACTCTTCACATTTCATCCTAGCCACGACATCTCGTCTACGGGTTTGGAGCATTCCCGAGGGTTTTTGGTGTTCTTCCTTTACTTTTGAACATGTTAGACATTTCCTCACATAGGTGGCCACGTCCTTCTTCATTCCAGACCACCAATATTTTTCCCTCAAATCGTTGTACATCTTATCATTCCCAGGGTGGATGGAATATTTACTTTTGTGTGCCTCGTCTAGGACTTTTGTTCTTAATTCCCCAAGTACTAGAATCCATTTTCTACCTTCAAACCTAAAAATTCCATCACCATCTTTTGTCAATTGTCTTTCCATTCCAACTAATTCTTCCTTCTGGAGGTTCCCATCCTCCAAGGCTTTCCCTTGGTTATCTCGTATGCTTGAGATTAGTGCAGGTTGGACGGTCATCCTAAGGGTTCGTACTCTTAAAGGTTTGGCTCTTTCCTTCCTACTCAACGCATCAGCCACTACGTTTGCCTTACCTGGGTGGTACTTAATCTCACAATCTAAGTCATTTAGCAGTTCTATCCATCTCCTTTGGCGCATATTCAACATCTTTTGGTCAAAGATGTGTTGTAGGCTCTTGTGGTCGGTGTAGACCACACACTTAGTGCCATATAAGTAATGTCTCCATATCTTTAGGGCAAACACCACTGCTCCTAATTCTAAGTCGTGGGTGGTGTAGTTTTTCTCATTTTCCTTAAGTTGCCGAGATGCGTACGCTATGACTTTATTCCTTTGCATCAATACACATCCTAGACCCTGATGCGAAGTGTCGCAGTACACCATGAAATCATCAGTTCCATCTGGTAAAGACAAAATAGTTGCGCTACATAGCTTTTGTTTCAACATCTCAAAGGCCTCTTGTTGTTTTTCTCCCCATTCAAACTTGATCTTCTTCTGCGTAAGAGTCGTTAACGGCCTTGCTATCTTTGAAAAGTTTTCTATGAAGCGGCGATAATAACCTGCCAAACCCAAGAATTGTCTTATTTCCGTTGGGGTTTTGGGTCCTTCCCACCTCTTGACGGCTCCACCTGAATTCCTTTCTCACTAACAATGTGGCCTAAAAACTGCACTTCTCTCATCCAAAATCACACTTCGAGAACTTAGCGTACAATTTTTCTTCCTTAAGGAGTCCTAACATCAGTCTTAGGTGTTCCTCATGATCTTCTTTGCTTTTTGAATAGATGAGTATGTCGTCAATGAACACGATCACGAATTTGTCTAAGTAAGGCTTACATACTCTATTCATGAGATCCATGAAAACAGCCGGTGCATTAGTCAGACCAAATGGCATCACTAGAAATTCGTGGTGCCCATACCTAGTTCTAAAAGCAGTCTTAGGAATGTCTCCTTCATTTATTCTTAGTTGGTGGTAACCGGATCTTAAGTCTATCTTTGAAAAATAATTCGCTCCTTGCAACTGATCGAATAGATCGTCGATCCTAGGGAGTGGGTACCTATTCTTTATTGTAACCTTGTTCAAATCCCTATAGTCTATGCACATTCGCATGGTTCCATCCTTCTTTTTGACGAATAATACAGGTGCTCCCCAAGGTGAATAGCTGGGTCGAATGAAACCCTTTATCCGTAAGGTCTTGGAGTTGGACCATCAACTCCTGCATTTCTGATGGTGCCAGTCGATATGGTGATTTAGCAATCGGAGCGGCTCCTGGCACTAGATCAATACGGAATTCGACTTGTCGATGGGGTGGGAGTCCTGGTAATTCGTTTGGGAATACATCTGCAAATTCGGACACAACCGGAACCTCTTCAATGCACCTCTCATCTTCTTCCGAACCCATGACATATGCTAGGTAAGCCATACAGCCTCTTTGTAAGCTTCGGTGTGCTTTTGCACACGAGACGAGTTTCACTCTTTGCTCCGGCTTTTCTCCGTAAACGATGAGAGTCTTCCCTCCATGTAAGGGGATTTTGAGTAACCGTTTATGGCATACAATTTCAGCCTTATTTTCTGCTAACCAATCCATTCCAACAACCACCTCAAATCCTCCTAGTTCTACGGTCATTAGATCGATCGTAAACTTACAGTCATCTAGCTCTAGTGTGCATCCCTTAATGGTTTCGTCTACTTTCATGATAGTGCCGTTTGCTATTTCTATCGTGTATGGATGTTCTATCCTGGTTGACCTTATTTCAATTTTTGGCCTAAAGGATCTAGACACAAAGCTCTTACTAGCACCGGTATCGAATAAAACATATGCATAATGGTTGTTTACTAAGAACATACCGGTCACGACGTCCGGCTCCTCACGTGCCTCTTTTACATTCATCACAAAAGCTCTACCCTTTGGGCGTCCAACAATAGGCTTCTTGGCCTTGTGCGTAGAGTTTATGTATGCTCTTGTAGGCATGTAAATAAGTTCATGGGTGTGGGTGTGTAATCATGTGTGCGCACATATGTATATGCGTATATATGTATACATGTATGTATATGCTATCGTTCAAGAGGGTATATGTATATATATAGGTCCTTCGTATAAGCATGGTTACTTGAGAGACGTAGCTATGTATTATGCGAGTATGTACTATTTCTATGCGTATGACTACTTGTACATGTATTCCACATATTATCGTTATAAATTTTTGCAATTATTTATCAAAACTTGGACCTAAAAGACTCCCAAAATGGTGGTAAGCATGAAAAGTGAGTACATTAGATAAGCATATAAAATAATTATGTATGGTAAGCATATAAGAGAAACAAGTAAGTTAAACATATAAGATGAACATGTAAAATAAGTAAGTAAAAATACAATATCCGGTGTGACACAAGTGACAATTCACTTGGTCCTACAATATCATAATACATAAAATAAATAGTGACAATACGATCTTGACGTCCTGTCACCTATTGGAGAAACGAAAGTAAATAAATTAGTACTAAATAAATAAATATATAAACGCATTAATAATACTCCAAATTAAAGTAGTAGTAATAAGCAAGTAAACAAATACAAGTAAGCACATCAAGTAAGGCCTTTGGGTTCGCTTATGTGCCTAGTTCGCGTGAGCATCGCTCGGTTTAAATCTTATCTTAGTCCCTAAATCGTGTGGTTAAAGCCTAGGTGTCTTAGTGTAAGAACCTAATTCGCTAGAACCACTGGCTCTGATACCAATCTGTCACACCCCGGCCAAACGGGCCGGGTCATGACGGACTGATATCATAAATAAGCAGCGGAAATAATAAACTACATATTCATTTAATATAATAAAAGTTGTCCACGTGGGCATATTTCATCCCTTTAATATTTTTAAACAAAACACATGGAAATTAAATTGTCTAGTGCGTGCATATCAGTCTTAAAAACATATTAAAATAACTAGCGGGCTATCCTCCAAAACGCTCCATGCCCTAACTTCAATCAACATGCTACATAACATTCCAATTAATTACCTGAAATACATACCCAAAAATACGTCAACATAAAGTTGGTGAGCTCATGGTTTAATAAAAGTTATGACACTAAAACAATTTATTTTATGGTGTACGGTCGACAATATATGTAGCCAAACCTGTTCGGATTATACCCAACCCGACTACAATAAATAATAGTCCCCTAACCCAAAGTGGGCTAACGTGCTCTGCTAAGCACCAACGTTTCATTGAACATGTGGCGTAACGGTTTTCAACCTCAGTGGGGGGGTATGCCACTGTACGCGGGGGATTCCCAAATAGTACTATTCACATATCAAAGGGCTCCTGCAAGAAGTTAATGGCTACCGAAAGTTGTACCAACGTTCGGGGACAAGTAGCAGATGTGTTACACCATGAAAATCAGTTCATATAAACAAGTTTAGTAGGTATGTATCAGCCCCAAAAGTATTATGTAAAAAGGGGGTTCATGAACTCACCTGTAGCTTGCTCAAGAACTTCCTAGATAATGGTTTGCGTGAGAGTCCTACCTCCTAGCGGACTTCCTATGTTTAGTTTAATCAAGTTAGATTCTAAAATATATAAGTCTACGTGCGTTCCATAACGGGTGCGTTTGTCTTTCGGTTTTATAGTCGTTTTAGTGTTCTCGTTGGTTTGTTCTCATTTTAACACTTAAATTCTTATTATTTCAGTTTACTTAGGTAAGTATTTAACTTATTTCTCATAAAGATCAGAAAGTTTGAGTGTTGTCACATTTAGTCCCTCAACTTTGTTATATTGACACTTTTAGCCCTAAAGTTAGGTTTTTGGTTATAACTTCTCATTTCTAGGTGTGTTAGTGTTGTGTATTGGTCTTATACATATTTTAAGGTTAACCTACTGGTTTTGAAGTGTTTATCAAGTTCGGGGTAGATTTCGAGTTCACCGGTCTCTCCGGTTGCGGTAAATCGTTACGTGTCGGGTTATGATTTGGGTTTTTGAGCTTATTTTGATTTGGGCTTTTATATTAAGTTAAAGGGGTCTTAGTTACTGTAATATATGGTGTTTCATGGTTTTTAGGTGTTTCAATTATTTTCTACAAATTATTTTAGTAGTTGTCGGTTTACGGGTTTTTAAACTTAAATAATTTGTATAAAATAATAGGTACTTCCTAAATTGTTGAAATTTTGTTTATAGCTTATTTAATCAGTAACTAAGTGCTTTATAGTCCAAAAGTTGAGTTTTTAAGGTTCGTTGGTCATTTTCGTATTTTAACGCGTGTGTAACCGACGTATGAACGATTTATTTACAAAACATCTTTTTAAACATTTTTATTCTTTAAAATACTTCCTTGGGTTATATATACTGTATAAAAAGTGTTATTTCTGATTAAAAGGTATTTTTCTAATTTTTGTGCTTTTTACCATTTACTTGGTCTTTTATATTCAAAAATTCATAATAAATAGGTTAGGTTTATAAAAATTATGAAACTTGTTAGGATACTTAGTTTTAATATATTAAAGCTTCTGGAATTATAAAATATCAGATTTTTCTTGTTTCGTTGGGTTTCGTGTTTTTAACGCGTTCGGTTCGGTTAAGATTATGTTTTATGCTTAGAGGGTCCTTGGTAACATTTTAAGTCTTAAAATAGTTATTTTATACTTATATATGAGTTTAGGTTCTGTAAGTTTGGTCCAAAGTGTCCTTAGTTATTTTATACGAATTTTTGTATTTTAATCCCATTAAACATTCAAAAATTCATAGTAATTACATTCTTTTTAGGAAAATTATAAAATTTATTTTCCAACTCATTTTTAACATATTTAAGCTACTGAGATAATAAAAATTTGGTATTTTTATATTTTTGGTATTTTCGTTGTTTTGTACGTTTTAGTTTCGGTTATTGTTCGATTTTTATGTACACCCATCAACAATCAATCATAATTAGTAATATTCACCTATACACATATTTATAACAGTAAGATAACAAATTTTTATATTTTTATACTCCCCACACGTTTTTGTGAATATTAGTGTATTTATCCATTTTTAATATTCAAAAATGCATAATAATTAATGTACAACTCCAAAAATCGTGAAATTTATTTTGTAACCATATTTTATTATAAAGAAGCTCCATAAAATATAAAATTATGTTTTCAAGGTTGTTAGTTGGGTGTTGTTGTTTTTCTCAAAACAAAGTGTGTAGTTTGACTATTTTAGTCAAACTTGTACATTTTTGTTTAGAAAGGGGTTTTATAGTTTTTAATCCTTTTGTTACTGAAAAATAAGTGTTTGAAGGTGTTCAAAAATATATGGGAAGTGTTGGTATTCATTGTGTGTAAAAATGAACGTTTTATGCACGTATAGTGCATTTTCGGGTGTTTTCTCGTTACCTTGAGGTTGAAGGTGAGTGGGGGTGCACTTGGGGTGGTATGAGGGTCACGAAATGGACTGGAACTCGACTAGAAAAGGGGCTGGACGTTGCTGGTCTTGGCGTGCTTCTTCGTCGAACGGTTTTTGCTTCGGTTTGCTCGGTTGTTGTTTCTTTGGACCCGTGGCTCCTCTTGGCTTGTGTTTGATGTTGTTGGTCGACTTTAGAGACTTGTTGAAGCTGAGTTTTTGAGTTCTTGAGGTGGAGAGAGTATTTGATGGTTGGGAGAATGTTAGAGAGTGTTTTGGGTGTGAGAGTGAAGGGTGATTGTAAAAATGAAATGGATGTGGTGTGGTGTGTTATTTCAGCCGAAAAAGGAGGAGAGAGGGGGGGAAAGGTGGTCAAATCTTGTCTTGGTCCATGAGAGATTATGGTAAGATTTTTAGGCAATTGAGTGTACATGCATTGGTAGTTTTGGGTGGTTAGGTTGTGTAGTTAGGGGGCAAGGTAGGTAGGGTGGTTAATAGGGTAGAAGTATTATTATTATTTTTGTTAATTACTTTATATATATATATATATATATATCTTGAATTTTAATTGATTTAGTTAATATATATATATATATATATATATTGGGTTGTTTTTATAAAAGTGTTAGTTGTAGTTTATAAAAGAATGTGTTTATATATATATATGGGTGTGGACGTATGCATGTATGTATATGTTCATGCATGTGTCTTTATTTAGTAGTGCAAATAATTGGTTGTAGGTGATTAATATGATGTGTTGGTTGTATGTGAAATTTTATATAAGTGTAGGTTGTTTTAATAAAGATTGTAGTTGGTTTAATTATAAGTTGTAGTGAACTTATATGTACATATATGTATGTACGTAAGAAGGTGCACATATATATATAATGTGTATATGATTTTTGGTAGTGTAAATAATAATGGTTGTATGGTGGTAAATGTTGTATGGTATTTGTATAAATATGTGAAGGTGTTTATTTAATGGGTTTGTTAATATATATATATATATATATATATATATATATATATATATATATATATATATATATATATATATATATATATATATATGTTGTACGTATGTATATATATGCATGTGCATGGTTGTGTAGTGGTCTTTATATTTATAGAGTTGGTATTTTATTATTTTCATTGTCTAATGTAAATTATATGTGTAATTTATTGTATCCTAACAATTGGTAATACTAAAGATACTAGTGGGGAAAAAGTCTATCTAACTCATGGTAGTAAAAATAATTTCCTACGCGTACTGGGGTAATTAATATGACGGGTTTCCTCATCGGTTTTTTTATCGTAACATATGTGGGCCAAGCCCATATTTAAGTTGGGCTTAGGCCCAATAAGGGTTGGGCCAAGCCCAATAATTTAACTGGGGCCTAAGTCCAATAATAGTTGGGCCAAGCCCAATGGATTTTAAAAAGAAAAATTCCGGGCCCAAAAACCGGGATTGTTACAGAAACTGCCCTGAATATTAAGCTGAGAAAAATGAAGGCCTCCGGAGAAGGCACTTCAGGTATTTCTATTTATGTTATTGAACTTTTTACTGTCTCTAGCAACACATGGGTATTTGATACTGGATGTGGTTACCACATCGTTAATGTCTTGCAGGAGCCTGAAAAGTGGAAGAAGCTGAAACAAGGCGACATGGAGCTCATCGTTGGTGATGGGAAAAGAGTACCAGTTCTTGCAACTGGAACATATCATCTTTCATGTCCTTCTGGCCTTGTAGTTATTTTGAATAATTGTTTGTTTGCACCTGGTTTAACCAGAAACATTATTTCAGTTTCTTTATTGTTTGAACAAGGTTTCAAGTACGCTTTTAATGAGATTTCTATTTCTGCTTACTTGAATGATGTTTTTTTATTTTGAGGCTAAACCTCGAAATGGTATTTACGAGGTAGATGTTCATACAAACAATAACATTTATAATTTTTCTAAATGTACCAAATTTGATACGAATGATACTTATCTATGGCATTGTAGACTTGGTCATATAAGCAAGGCACGTTTGAAAAGGCTTCAATCTGATGGAATTCTCGAATCCACTGGACCTGACTCCTTTGATGACTACGAGTCTTGCTTAGCTGGAAAACTCACTAAACACCCCTTCACCCATGTAGGTGAACGGGCTAACGATCTGCTAGTACTCATACATACTGATGTATGTGGTCCTTTCAGAACGATGTCTAGAAATCATGAAAGATACTTTGTTACATTCATTGACGATTACAGTCGATATGCTTATGTCTATTTGATGAAACACAAGCATGAAACTTTTGAAAAGTTCAAAGAGTTTCAAAACGAAGTAGAAAATCAACTCGGCAAAACGATAAAAACACTTCGATCAGATTGAGGTGGTGAATATCTCAGTTCAGAATTCCTCAATCATCTAAAGGAACGTGGAATAATTTCACAACCCACTCCACCTGGCACACCCCAGCTCAATGGCGTGTGCGAGAGGAGAAATCGAACCCTGCTAAACATGGTCCGATCGATGATGTGTAGGACAAACTTGCCTCACTCCTTATGGAGTTATGCTCTTATGACCGCCGCTCGCATTATCAATCTAGTACCGACTAAAAGGGTAGACAAAACCCCATATGAGATATGGCATGGGCATAAACCCAATTTGTCTTACCTTAGAGTATGGGGATGTGATGCTTACGTCACCAGCGATTCTGATGACAAGCTCGATCCTCGAGGCGAAAAAGTTGTTTTCGTCGGATACTGTAACAAAAGCGGACTATATTTCTACCATCCTGATGCAAACATTATTTCCGTCAAAAGGAGGGGACACTTCCTCGAGAAAGAAGCTCTTGATCGAGGAACAGAAAACAATATTGTGGATCTCGAAGAAGTTCGAGAATCACAAGCTACCGCTGATGAAGTCGGAAAGTCTGATGCACCAGAAGTCGTTGCAAATGAATCAGACGAGAACACTAGCATTCGCAGAAGTAGCAGGACTCGTAAGGAACCTGAAAGATATCTTTGGAATCTTGAGGGTGCTGAAGTTCTGGTAGTAGCTGACTCTAATGACGCACCTGCTAACTACGAATCTGCTATCTCAGATCTAGAATCTGAGAAATGGCGGGAAGCCATGAATGCTGAGATGCAATCCATGCGTGAAAATCAAGTCTGGGACTTGGTTGAGTTACCTCCCGAATCTCGGCCAATAGGAAGCAAATGGCTTTTCAAAAGAAAACCCAACATGCATGGAAAGGTACACACTTATAAAGCACGGCTAGTTGCGAAAGGTTACACTCAGATTGAGGGTATAGATTATGAAGAAACCTTTTCACCCGTTGCTATGATCAAGTCGATTAGGATATTACTTGCCATCGCTGCATACTATGACTATGAGATATGGCAAATGGATGTCAAAACCGCTTTTCTTAATGGACATCTTTCTGAAGATGTCTATATGGTTCAGCATGAAGTTTTTGTCGATCCAAAATATCCTAAAAGGGTGTGCAAACTGAATAAGTCCATTTAGGGACTTAAATAGGCATCTCGTAGCTGGAATCTTCGTTTTGACCAAAAAATCAAAGAGTTTGGTTTTGTCAAAAATGAAGATGAGCCTTGTGTTTACAGGAAAGCTAGTGGGAGCTCTATATCATTCCTCATCTTGTATGTAGATGATATACTGATCATTGGAAACAACATCCCTATGCTTAATGAAGTTAAACAATGGTTGGGATCTTGTTTTGCAATGAAAGATCTTGGAGAAGCAGCTTACATTCTAGGAATCAGGATCTACTAAAATAGATCTAAGCGACTTCTATGGCTGAATCAAAGCACATACATTGACAAAATGATGACACGCTTTAAAATGGAAAACTCCAAGAAAGGAGTTGTTCCCATGACTAAATGAACCGTGTTGAACAAATCGTAATCTCCTTCTACGGACATTGAAATTAAGCGAATGGAAGCAGTTCCATACGCTTCAGCGATTGGTTCTATCATGTATGCAATGTTATGTACAAGACCTGACGTCTCGTGTGCCTTAAGCATGACTAGTCGTTACCAGCAAAGTCCTGGCATGGTCCATTGGACTGCCGTCAAGAACATTCTTAAGTACTTGAGAAGAACTAAAGATATGTCCTTGATCTTTGGAGGAGTGGAAGAGGAGCTCACTGTAAGATGTTACACTGATGCTAGTTTTCAAACTGACCGAGATGATTCTCGCTCACAATTAGGGTTCGTGTTCACTCTAAATGGTGGAGCTGTTTCATGGAAAAGCTCCAAGCAGAGTGTAGTGGCTGATTCAACCACCGAATCCGAATATATTGCTGCCTTAGACACTGCTTAGGAAGCAGTGTTGATGAAGAAGTTCATAACCGATCTCGATGTGGTTCCAAGCATACGAAAACCAATCGAGATATTTTGTGATAATACTGGTGCTATTGCCCAAGCCAAAGAGCCCAGATCTCATTAAAAGGCAAAGCACATTCATAGGAAGTTCCACTTGATACGGGAAACTGTGGAACATGGAGACATCATGATAAGCAAAGTAAACACAGATCAAAACTTAGCAGACCCGTATACTAAGCAAATGACACAGGACAAACATGATGTGCATAGGAATGCCATCGGGCTTAGAATAGCTAACTTTGAGTTTTGATTTAGTATTTGGATGTACGAACATTTTAATAGTTTCTGAATTCATTTAAATTTTCTTATTTTGAATTCTAAAGTTTATAACTGTGTTCGATTTTAATACGTTTAATCCATGAGTATTGTATTCTAAATTATCCGTAGTCAATCAGACTCATGGGAATGATTCTGAATTAAGACTATTCTGAATTCGGGCTCAAGTAGTTGACATCCAAATTCACAGACCTCATTGTGAATGACGTTGGAAGTAACTCGTTTCAAATCATCTTCATGGATTGTAATCATAAGATGTTTTGATATATTGGTATACTCATTTACTATCCTCTGACCTGAGATATATACTAGAACTCCTATTTACCCAAGAAATATTCTTTAATTAATGTCAACCGCTGTCGCGTAACTGCCAGTCATAAAGGCTTTAATTAGGAATAATTCTGAAGTTCAGTGGGAGCTGTATGTAGTCAATAAGGGATTTTGTACTCTTACATGCTATGTAACAGTTAGACATCTTGGCGCCCTCGTTGATTCAAACTGGAGAAGTGTAAGGCCTTACCCAAACAGACTGTGTGTTTGAATGGACCATTTTGAATCTCGATCGAGAACTATAATGATTGAACCCATATGAGAATGAACTTAATCCATGTCTCATTGTTCGATTGATGTCTTTTACAGAAAGGATAAATGACGACGATTATCATAAGTCTATTATATTTTCATAGTAAGTTTTTACTATTAACATATTGCTTGGTTAATGACTTTAAAGTGCCATAACTTGTTAGGGGCAGTCATGTGTAGCTAGAGCACCGCTGACTGTTTGCGTTGAGATTTTATCGTGGTCCGACCAAGTGGGAGACTGTTGGATTTAATATGTCCGGACCCAATAAATTAACATGGCTAACCGAGTTATGACCCGTAAGAGTTACACCAAGGGCAACGAACATAAAATCCACTTAACTTGTTTAATTGGTATTCCCGAACGAAAGAAGGTTTATAATTTATATTGTTTATAAATTATATTTGTTCATTTAACTTAATTAAATGAATAACGAGTTTATTGATATATTGGGCTAGAACTAATCTAACCGGGCTTAGGGCTCGCTAGGTATGATTAGTATTAGGTTAAAAGGGATAATTAGGGATTAAATAAAAATATATATCCCTTCACCCTTGGATATCTAAGTCGGCCGTCGCACAAAGAAAAAGAAAATCACCATTTTGATTATACTTCTTGTTCGACATTCATTTAACAATAAAAGGTGAACCACTTTTGTGAGACACATTACAAAGCAAGTAGACACGCCATCTGTTGCTTGTTGATCACAGATTCACCGTCATCATTGTTCGTGATCGTTTCTAGCATCTTGTTCGTTGAACCATCGGTGTCTCAAACGGTTATTTATTAACCAAAGGTATAATATATCTCATCGGTAGATTAAATTATAATTGACTGTATTTGCATGTCTGTAACCAGATCCTGTCGGTTTCACTTTTGGTATAGGTTTTAATATTAAATTTCCGCTGCGTTACTAATTACCGGTTTAATTATTATTATTGTCAAACCCGTTTTGATATAATTAAAATCTAAAGATACCACTGAAACCCAACAGGGAGAATCAAAATGATTTGAACCGTGCCTCGTCAAGCAACAAATTAAATCAGGCTAAATTAAATCTTCCTTAGTGTGAGGCCCTGAGATGGATTGAATCATTTAAGATAGAGCATGTTCCAAAGGAACCCGATTGGCCAGTGTTAGGATTGGTTTGACAAGTTATTAATAACTCGTTACTTGGTTGTTGTTTATTTGTGGTTTGTGGAAATGAAAAGAAGTTGGAAATAAATGAAAGCTAATTCTTCTAGTTGTGATTCCATTCTGCATACTTTTTCAAGGACGAAAAAAGAGTAAGTGTGGGTATTTTGATGTGATGCAAAACACATCATCTTTTTCTAGTATTTGGTAGTTAGTTTTGGTAGTTTTCGAGTCGCTTTTACTAAGTTTTTAGTTAGTTTTCATTTTTAGAGTCGAATCTTAGTTCTCGTAATGCTTTGCAGTGATTTGGACGCGGTTAAAGGCGGAGCCAGCTCGAAGATAAGGTGCAAGCTAAGTTGAAGCCTTGGAGGATGAAGAATTGGACGAAAGTGATGATTGCATGAAGAGAAGAATAAACTTTCTGGTTGGATGGGTGTTAGGCAATACGCGCAGCATGTATGCTATTGTGCGTGTATCGCGTAGGCAGAATGATACGAGTTGGGCTTAGTTTATGCACTAGGGGATACGCGCAGGACATATGGTCCTCGTGCGCGTATCACGTAGGAGGGAAAAAACGAGTTTTTTTTAATAAAAACTTGTTATTTAAACCTAAGAAAAACCCTAATCAAGGATCAGTCGACTTCAGCCGTTTGAAGAGCAAGAAAGGAACGATTTTGGAGAATAAGTAAGGACAAGGAGCAAGAGATCAAGATTCGGATCGTGGAAGCGTTCATGATTATAAACCTGGGTTTTTAGTTCTTTACTTCTTTAAGTTTGATTGCTTTGTTAATGATGTTAACTTTGAAACCATTACTTTTCTTGTTTATTTCTGCAACTATGAGTAGCTAAACACATTAGTATCATTTAGATGATGAATGATTGTTGAATTGTGACTTGATTCGATTATTTTGAATGTTTGATGATTTATGTATTAGTTCAATGCATGTTTAAGATCTTTTGAATGTTTTTGATTGTTAAAGTTGTCATCATTAATATCTTTATTACGTTTTTACTAGAATTTTATGGTTGATTGTGATCATATGAATTTTGGTAGCCAAGTTGTTAATCTCAATTGAATAACTTGTGTAATGTGTTGCTAGACGTAGTGGTCATTAGAACCAGTAAAGATTAAGTTTAGGACTTTAATAATCGACTTAGCTTTTGATTGAGAAATACTAGCTAATTGGTTAATTTCAATAGTTGAATAGTTAGGAGTTTAATGGTCCGAAAGGAAGTTACCTAAGTAGTTAACTATTGTGTTAATTGAGTTCAATTGGTCCTTGATCATGTTGCCCCTTTGCATGATAATGTGATGAGTCTCTTAGATCGAGTGGTTAATAGACTTTCAGGTGTGCTAATATAATCGGAGATGCCGAGAGGTAATTCGACAACCGATAATAGAAAACGTCTCCTAAGAATTAGTTGGTCACACTTGGAGAATGATCCGAGATCCACTTAGTTGTTAGGATTCGTACCTTTAGGAATTCGGTTTCATTTCCATTCTAGGTAGTCGGGTCAAGTTCATAGTTTGCTTTCGAGATTCATCTAAGTGATACTTCCTCTTTTTCTTGATTTTCAATAAAGTTTCCGCTTCCTTCGGTTTTTGAGTCGTAAGTTAATATAGTTAATTTTTATTTAAAGTTCTTTAGGATATTTTTGGTAGAAGACCCCCCTCACTTAATTAAACAACTTTAATTCATCCTAGTTGAGTCATTTTCGTATTCATAGTGTCTCTAGGGTTCGATATCCAGACTTCTCAACATTTGTCTACATTTGATAGGTACACTTGACTGTCTCGTGGTCTAGTAGAAGTTGTCTAGAGTTTACTCGAGTGTCTAAGTCGAGTCTTAGGTTAAGTATTTTCGTTTTATTTTTATAGGCCTGTTTTAGTACATCATCTATGATTCAAGAAAGCGTCCGGTCTTCGGATTACCTAATCAATAGAGCAATATTATCCACAAAAAAGAGAGTGTTGATGAAATAATTGAGCAAATGATTGACGTGTTTCAAGGGGAGGAAAAAGTTTACTATAGTTTTGATATGGTATATATAGATGATCACCACAACTTTTATCATGTTGAGTTCTTGAACACACAACTTTTAAATGATGTCTCAGGTATTATTTAAATTTAAGCAAAGAGTTCTCTTTACCTATATAAGGTTATATAACATATATGTTTATTGTAAACTTATGTCAACAAACTAAACATTGAATTTTTAGTGACGAACGTTCTCCAGCTCCAACGAATGAGATGACAGTCAAAGAGGAAAAGTCCGTCAATGTCCAACAACAAAAGAATGTAAAAGGTCTTTGACAAAGAAAAAGCGAAAATCCCTAAGCTCCCTCTGGATGAAACCTGCTGATGGAAAAATCTGGATCTTATCAATGAGACGTGTAGGAAGTATGACTAATTTCCGTCTCATCTTCATGAGTTCTTAACAGATCATTTGTTTTCAGCTCGTATGTTAAGATTTGAATGTCTACGTATTTAACTTATGGTTATTTGAATATTATCATCTCCGGTTTTCATCTTCAATTATTAAATACTTTACACCTATTACGCCCATTACCTAGATCGATGTTATAAACGATTGTCTGAAAATATTGACCCCGCTGTATCACGCGGGTGGCTACTAGTCTATTTCAAAAAATACCCGACTCAAATTCGAGTAAAACTCACGAAGATCCGCGCGTGTGGTGATGGAATCAGAGCGAAGGAAACAAAATGCTTAAGTCCCCTCTTTTACGACACAGCCCACATCCTTTTCTTCGTGTTTTCTTTTATCTCCGCCATAGCCATCAGCCGATAACTCAAACACAAACCCCCTGATTCTTCCTCCGTCAACCTACAATTCGACCTCTCCAATATTCAAGTAAGATACTTTTCATTTTCAATTTCAATTTCAGTTCTAGGGTTTCGATCTTTGCTTTACTTTCAACAAGGGTTTTGCTTCTGGAAAGAATTTTTCAACACAGATCGTATTTCATGTTTTCGATCTAATCCATTTCATGATTCGATCATAAACCCTCCAGTTCGAATGCTTGATCTGGGTTTCCTTTCAAGGGTTTTATGAATTTGCGTTTCAAGATCTGGTTCTTAACAATTCTTTACTTTATATGATAATTTCTGCAATGCACATGTTCGATCATCTGAATTCAGGTAGACAAATTAGTTGTTACTTGTCCCTAATTGTACTAGTGAATGAGTCCCCTTTCAAGATAATTATTAAGCATGAGTTTCTTTGATTTTATCAAATAGGTCTTGAAGAAATCTTGATTGTGAGGCTTGGGTTCACGTGTGAGCTATAATGGCCGATCAACAACCTAATTTTGCTGCTGGATTTACCGTAGGAATCGCCCCCTCCACACCCGAGGCTACACAATCACGCAGACCCGACACCAAATTGAGCCCGCTGCCTTTTACCCCGCCAACGGGCCCCAGATTTGCACCACCAACCATACAATCAAACCAGATACCTTCCTCATCAGGTAAGGGTTCACCGTTGCCTTTATCTGCAAATGGTATTAGATCCGTGAGCCCGCTTCCACACTTCAGCACACCACCCGGTCCGCCCGTGTTTTCTTCTCCGGTACAACCTGCTGCTGTTCCATTTAGAACATCTCCTGTGACCCCTCAACCAGTGGTTTATTCTGCCACCCCGTCTTTATCTGCTACGCCCCCCTCAAGTTATTCAGATGTCAATGATTTTCAACACCGGGTGCCAAGTAATGCAGAGGACATGGTGTCTCTTTCTGATGCACCAAATGTTCTACTCTCAGCACGTAAGGTATTTTAACTTTCATTCCATTTTTTATTTCATATTTAGCACGCTATATATAAGTTTTATTAAATCGGTAAAAAGACTTGTTATTTGTTATGACATTACGCAACTTGCTTGAGCTGCGTGTTTCATTGAAAGATTATATGCCCTGGATCATTTTTCTTTCCCTTTGTAGGTACTGTAACTAAAAAAGTTAATGAATGTGTCTTAATTTTCATTCAATTGTTATATCATATTTGACGCGCTATTTATTTATGAATGTGTATAAAGCTATAGTTTTGACATGTACAAAAATGACCTGTTATTTGTTATGACATTACCCAACTCTCTTGACGTGTACAAAAATGACCTGTTATTTTTTTTCTCTTTGTAGGTACTGAAACAAAAGAAACTAATGAATGTACCTAGTCTGGGTTTCGGGGCACTGGTTTCTCCTGGAAGGGATGTTCTGCAGGGTCTTCAAATGATTCAGCATGATCCACAACGTTGTCAAAACTGTGGAGCGTATGCAAATCTCTATTGCAATGTTTTACTTGGATCAGGCCAGTGGCAATGTGTAATCTGCAGAAATCTAAACGGTAGTGAAGGCAGATACATAGCTTCCACCAAAGAAGACCTTCTTAATCTACCTGAATTAGTGTTTCCGATGGTTGACTTTGTTCAAACTGGGAACAGAAGGCCGGGTTTCATTCCCATGTCTGATTCCCGTATGTCGGTACCCATTGTTCTTGTAGTTGATGACTCTTTAGACGAACCACATCTCCAACATTTACAGAGTTCTTTACATGCATTTGTGGATTCCCTTTCACCTACAACAAGAATTGGTGTTATATCATATGGAAAAACTGTTTCGGTTTATGATCTTTCTGAAGGATCAATTGCATCAGCTGATTTGCTACCGGGTAGCGCTTCTCCAAGTCAGGAATCGTTAAAACAACTCGTTTATGGAACCGGGATTTATTTGTCTCCTATACATGCTTCTTTACCGGTAGTACACTCAATATTTTCGTCTTTAAGGCCATATAAATCGAATATTCCCGAAGCTTCTAGAGACCGCTGCATGGGGGCGGCGATTGAAGTGGCATTAGCGATTATTCAAGGCCCATCAGCTGAATTGTCACAAGGAGTTGTGAAAAAACCGGGCGCTGGTAGTAGAATAATCGTGTGTGCTGGTGGACCGAACACGTATGGGCCTGGATCGGTCCCACATTCTTTTAGCCATCCAAACTATCCCCACATGGAGAAAACCGCTTTAAAATGGATGGAGCATTTGGGTCGTGAAGCTCATAAACGTAACACAGTAATCGACATTTTATGTGCTGGAACTTGCCCTGTACGCGTTCCGGTTTTACAACCACTAGTGAAAGCTTCAGGCGGGATTTTGATTCTGCATGATGATTTTGGTGAGGCTTTTGGTGTGAATTTACAAAGAGCTTCAACTCGGGCTGCAGGTTCTCACGGGCTGATGGAAATTCGTTGTTCTGCTGATGTATTTGTTTCTCAAGTTATAGGTCCGGGTGAAGAGGCCCATACAGATAACCATGAATTGTTTAAGAATGATAATTCTGTCTCGGTACAAATGTTAAGTGTGGAAGAAACACAAAGTTTTGCTGTGTCGATAGAGACACGTGGAAATATCACAACCGATTTAGTGTATCTACAATTTGGAATTATGTTTTCGAATTTATACCATGCGGATATTACAAGGGTGATTACGGTTAGATTGCCGACAGTGGACAGTGTTTCATCTTATTTAGATAGTGTTCAAGATGAGGTGGCGGCAGTTCTGATTGCTAAAAGGAGTCTGCTACGGGCCAAAAATAGCTCAGATGCCATCGATGTACGAACAACAGTTGATGAAAGAATTAAAGATATTACTAGTAGATTTGGATCACAAATGCCAAAATCAAAGCTTCATCAGTTTCCAAAAGAGCTTTCGTGTATACCTGAGATATTATTTCATCTTAGGCGGGGTCCACTTTTGGGTAGTATAATTGGACATGAAGACGAGAGGTCGGTTTTAAGGGAGATTTTCTTAAATGCATCTTTTGATTTGTCTCTTCGTATGGTGGCTCCTAGATGTCTTATGCACCGTGAAGGCGGGACTTTTGAGGAACTCCCTGCTCATGATCTTGCAATGCAATCTGATGCAGCTGTTGTCCTTGATCATGGGACAGATGTCTTCATTTGGTTGGTTAGTTACTTGCCTTAGCAAAATTACAGTTTGTTTTCGTTAGTTTATTTTTGTTTTGAAGGGATTCAAATTATATTTTTAAATCATGAAGCCTCCTAAATCATTTTTCTCTCTCTAAAATATATGATTATTATGTTGCAATATACATTTGTAATTATATTTCACGCACTAGTTAATAAAGTGAAAACGTTTTAGACAATAAGTGTTTTAGATTTACCCAACCTGATTCAACATGATTTTGGCTTCAACCCGTATTTACAGTTATGTTTCATTGCAGTTGATTATTTAATTATAATTATTGAATATCACATAAGTATGAATGTTGATGAGTTGGGTTCAGGGTGCTGAACTTGCTGCCCAAGAAGGAAGGAGTGCAGCAGCGTTAGCAGCCTGCAGAACGTTAGCAGAAGAACTCACAGAGACGAGATTCCCTGCTCCTAGAATTCTTGCATTCAAAGTAATATTTTTGCTATTTCATCTTTGGAACATATATATTTTATAAAAAAAAATATTAACTCTTCATTGGAACTCATTTGAAACAGGAGGGCAGTTCTCAGGCGAGGTATTTCATGTCTCGGCTAATTCCTGCACACAAGGACCCTCCCTATGAGCAAGTGAGTTGACCATAAATACAGTCTTGTTGGATTTTTACTACTCTTCTGCAAAAGAAAAAAAAAAAGAAAACTATCAATAAACCAGCCCGTGCATCTTGGACCCCTTACTTTTAGTGGGTTACACATACTTCAAGTTAGACTAAAAAAATTTGCTAAGAAACAATGCGTCAAAAGTCGTCCATGGCATAATCAAGAATATGCAATAGAGGTGAAAAAGGTGGATCGTGGGTCAGATCAGGCTGACCCAGAAGAAGCACTTCACTTTCTTCAAAAAAAAAATTTTTTTTGTTAAATATATGATATACAAATGTATACTTTATAAACATTAGCTATCTCTAGTTTTTTTTAACTGAACATAGAAGTTGATTGTATGCGTTAAGAATACATTTGAACGGATTCTGTTTTTCCTAAACATCCACCTCCAGTTAACAACCTGAAATGTTTTACTATAAGTGGTCTATATATTTATTTGTTTGTTAAGTTTAATTAAAAGACAAAAAAAGTATTGTCGTGTGAATCTGACCTGTAACCTGACCCACCAGTTTTGGTAGATGTGAAATGAACTAACTGGAAAAATGGAACTTTTGTTGACAGGAAGCAAGATTTCCTCAGCTCCGGACTTTGAGTGCAGAGCAAAGGACCAAGTTGAAAAGCAGTTTTATTCACTTTGATGAGCCCAGCTTCTGTGAATGGATGCGTAGTCTCAAAGTATTGGCACCCGAACCGAGCTAATTGTTCTGGTGAAACAGTTGCAACCTCAAACAAACAAACATAAGACTTTCTCATCTTTTTTTGTTTTGTTTTTGATTTTGTTGTAGGATTTGTTTAATTTTGTTTACATTTGATATTGAATGCTGAAAAGCAGCAATGGAGGGAAGAAATAATAACACCATGCAAAAGAAAAAAAAACAAGTTGCTTTTGATGCTTCATACTTTCGCTGTGTTTTCTGCACTCGTTTATAGGGTATTTTGATTACAAACTGAACAGCCAAATTGACCTGTTCAGACTGTTTGAGATTTATACGGTTAAAAGTCTTAAACCTACTTATTTTTAGGTGTTTTGTTTATTTTGTAATTTTTTTACTAAAGTGATTATGTTTGTTTTTTAAACATTTTGGGTTAGTATGATAGTGATAAACCTAGGTGATGGATGTTACACATGTCAAGTAAGGTGCTGTTTGTTTTTTCTACATGAAAATGTCTGCAGTCTGCGGACCACATCTACTGAAATTTGCAAGAAGAAGACTGTTTGTTTTTTTAACGTCTGCAGTCTACTGAAATTTAAATATAACTTATTTATTTAACTTAAATAATAATCATAAAAACACAATAACACTAAAATAATATTCATAAAACCAAAATAACACTAAAATAATATTGTCACTTACCAAGCAACCATCTCCTACACTATCATGACCATCACCAAAATTAACTCTACTATGTTAATAGTTATTGATAGTTGACCTACATTATCATATTCATAGAAATTGGGGGATATAAACTAATTAACCACAACCAATTCAACAAATTCAATCAACAAATTCATACTAAGATACATACTCAGTAGCCACAAAATCAACAAAATCAGTAGCCACAAAAATCAACAAATTCAATCTCAATAGCCACATTAATCAACACATTCTCGAAGATCAATCAACAAATCACAAGTAGGATGAACAAACCTTCGATTTTGTATAGTAACCGACGACGTAAAAAGGGGTGTAGCGGCTAAAGGAGGTGTGGCTGATGATGGGGGTGTAGAGCCTGAAGGAGTTGTGGCCGATGATGGGGGTGTAGCGGCTGAAGGAGGTGTGGCGACGATGGTTGAAGGCGGTGTAGCGGCTAAAGGAGGTGTGGCCGATGATGGAGATTTGGGTTGAGAGTAGCAGGTGATGAAGATGGGTTGAGAGAAAAGAGTTACGCTTGAATGAGAAAATGAGAAGACCCAAAAAGATGTGAGAAGATGTTATCCTAAGTCTGCTTGAAGAAGAGGACGCACAGACATTTTTAAATAAAACGTCTTCTGAAAAACAAACACACTGCAAACCTAAACGTCTGCGCGTGATCTGCACGGTGCAGACATAAGAGGCCAAGAAGATCTTTTTCTGAAAAACAAACAACCCCTAAGTATCAATTCAATACAAAAACCAAAGACGATAATACTCAACTAACCATGAGTGAAATATGAAAATATCTAAATCTTAACAAAAAAAAAGTTAAAAGATAAATACTTTGGTGTGAAATGCTTTCATGAAGAAGGGATAAAAATTAGTCTTATTTCTTACACACCTCTTCGAAAACATTCAGATTGTCCCATCACCATTTATCATTCGGAAGGAGCCTGGTGATTTATTGTATTTTTTCGCTTTTATCTTTTGCATCCTTTTGTGGCTGAACATCTTGTAATATCTCCTCTTTAACTGTCCCCTTAGTATAGCTGAAGCTGGACCAACGTTGGTAACTGAAAAACAATATTTAGTTTGTTACTTATAAGTTTATAATAAACATGTGTGTGATAACCCATATTGGTAAATTAAACTAAAAATAAAAATATAGAAATAAATTAATATGTATCTTTTTATAATTATAAAGTATGTCATTTACATATATCTCATTTATAACATTATTTATTACATTTATCAAACTTTAAAAATTAAATTATTAAGTTACAGTGTTACCCTTATGGTTTTATTAAATCAAAATTACATATTCCTCTAGTTATTTTAAATGAGAATCTATGCCATCTTTTATTAACCTGAATCTGTGTAAATATTCCTCTTGATGAAACAAAGACGGTTGATAAAAACCATGTACATGAGTAATGCTCCAAAGAAGCGAGTTGTGCTAACATTTGTGTATTGATCAGGTCCAGATGGTGAACTCTCATCTGGTTGAGAATCCGGATAAGGATTATCATAACCTGTGGGATACCCCTGTGAGTAGTAGCAACAATACGTGTCATGAGGTCCTCCACAGAGCTTGCACCAAAATCTCGTACGTTGATTCCCGTAATTATAAGTATTGTCTATGTAGTCATCCTCATAGTAGCTGTCCATGAGAAAAACTGCAAAAACAACTCAAAGAGAAACGATCACGTGCACCTGATAGAAAAGCCAAGTAAAAAGAACAAAACTAAAAAAAAATAATAATAATAAAAAATAAAAATAAAAAAAATAATAAAAATAAAAAAAAATAAAAAATATCAACTAATCTATGACGAAAAGAAAAAAAATAGCTAACAAACACAAAAATTACCCCTAAAAAGTAAATAAAAGAAAAACTAAATTACAAAATAATAGTAAAACAAAAGTGGTTAGATCCCCGACTCGGATCGTTCTCAAAGTCGCCAAAATAAAGTCCCTGGCAACGGCGCCAAAAACTTGATGTATGTGATTATATATAAAAAATAAACGTCGTTCACAAAACTCAGGTTTTAAATAAAATGGAAAACCCAACAAAACTCACACAAACGGCAAGTGTACCGGTCGTGTGTAGTCAAGCTAAGTAAGTCCGAGTATCGTACCCAAGAGACTTGTTTGGCGACCCTCAATAATAAATCGTTATCGACTCCTAACCGATGAAACTTTGTTTATTTTTAATTATTTAAACTATGAAAATAAATACGAACTAAATATTTAAAAGTTATCTAAATTAATTAAAACTAGTAAAACTGAAAATTACTTTAATTAAAACTAATAAAAAAGCTAGAAACGACTTAAACTAAGAAGACAAACTAAACTGATTCGAGAACTGTCAAGAATGAGAAAACAACTACCTAGGCGGGAATCCTATTAACGACTCAACTACTATTGGTTTCATACAACTAATGGCACCGGATCTAAAAATATAACTACTAAGAACAACCCAACGCTACACTGCCTGCTATAGGTCTTAAATGTATGCTAAATGTCCTAAAATAATTATTTGAAACTTACGGTGTTAAGGAATGGCAAAAACCACACTTGGATGACTAATGGACCCTAAACTAGATCTCCTTCCGGTCTCACTAGTCCATTACCCTAATAGTTGGTTCTATCAACTCAATAAGATAAAGGGATCAATTAATCTAACATGATCTAAGACAAGAAATCACAAGTGACTAGACTACTTAGGCAAAATCCACTCTCGTATGATTCCAACTTAATCAAACTAGCAACTAGATGAAATCTACAACATATCTCCTTCCGGTCTCTAGGTCGGTTAGAATACTAATTTATACATATGAAAGCAAGCCTATCTCATAGGTGACTATTCCTAGATCAACCCACATCATGATTCAAACACCAAGTCTAAATCTAGCATGCAATTTTAACCAAAAACACAAAGTTAATAATTAAAATCACAAGAGAAACATGGCAAGCGACATATATATTATAACTAGCACGCATATCACATTCAAAGACAATATTTAAATTAATTCTTGCAATAATCATCCATTCCATTAGTTATAAAATAGACCAAAAGTAGTCAAAAACATTAATATTCAACCATATGCCTAGGTAGTATTAAAAGTTTAGCCAAAAATCATGCCTAGAATAATAACTAAATCTAAAACAATAGCATTCATAATTCAATCACGAGTTTAAACGAAAGATTAAATGACTATAGCGAAGGAAGCAAACCAAAAACGTAATCCAAAAGTCAAACTTGAATGTTCGATCTTCAAACGCTTAGCCAATTAATTGTCTGCCGTCACCAACCTACTACCTCCTCTCTTTTTTCTCCTTTTTCCTTGTGTGCGCTCCAAAGAAAAAAAACAAAAGGTGTCGTCCAATCTTCCAAAAATCCCAAACCTTCACCTCCTTTTTTTATTATTTTCTTTTCCTGTTCTCTCCCCCCTTAATCACCAAAAGCTGCCGTCAAATGTATATATATATAAACAAGAGTTAGGTTTCTTTTCCTTGTGTGCATGTGGGCCTTTTTGACATCGTTCAAACTTCATTCATTTTTCACAATTGATTTCTTGTGGGCCCATGCTTCAATACTCATACTACAATTCACACAATAATTCAAAGAATTTAGTGAAGGCATGTCATAAACATAATGCAAGAAATTCATGTAACTTGAATATAAATAAATCATTATAGCGCACGGTCTCTTAAAATCATAAAAAAATAAATATAAACCGTATAAGAGTAAAAATTGACCAAAAGTAACCCAAATGTGTAAGGAATATTCGTATAAAATAATGTATATAAAGACCACTAAATGTCAACCCAATTTGAACTTTTAACAATGTCACTAAGTAAAACTACCTGCACTCGTCGCGAGTGCGTTACAAGGAAACTATCTAAGGACACTGCTCCCAGGTGTCCAAATCGGGTACTAGCTCCTATGATGAGAGCATCAAGCATCTGATCCTAGCTAAGCTTCTTCAATCTAGCTAACGCCCTCAGGCGTTCCTTGTACCTGCATCACGAGCTAAAGGACGTCAATAACAACGTTGTTGGTGAGTCGTAACCAGTGACATAAGACATATAAAAACATTTAGACATCATTCATTCATATATGTGTGTGGTAATAAGTTATCTACAAGCCAACTCTTCTCTAACGCCATATCTGATGGTGGCCAACTTTCGTTAGAGCCTGTTAACGTATATGCCGCATACAGGGATAAAGAAGGTACCCTTTTCTTTGACCCCCTTTTGGTCACATCATCATATTGCCTAGGCTTTTGGTACCTCTCCTGTTACGAGCAGTCAGTCTACCTAATTGGATCCAACTAGACGCATATACATCCAGAGACGGGGCCGGTAGCACTCAATGGATCTACCCCCAGAAGCCCTGTCTTAATGACTTGCCCTGTGGTATGTAGCCGCCATCCTTTTCGTCGGACGACTCTTAACGCGAATCTTATTACCGCGGACCAACAACACAACAACCGGACGAACCTAGAGTTGAGGTGCGTTGAATCACCACGTAGAGATCTACTTATAACCACATACATATATACGCGTACACACACACACACACACACACACACACATATATATATATATATATATATATATATATATATATATATATATATTCATAGCATTTATAAAACATTTCATACTTTTCATATAAGCTCGGATACAGCACCGAAATCATAAAACATGTAAAAGAGGGGCGGTTAGACTCACCTCAGTGCAGCCTAAGTATCCCGATCTGGTGGCTAACAAAGGTAACCCTGTAAACATTTCATACTATCAGGATTCATTTCCCCTAGGGATAATCCTATCGGTGTTTTCTCACCGATCCATTACCTTAGTCACATGTGTGACTTAGGTGATGACTTTAGTCCTTGGTCTTAGACATATTACTCAGAATGCCTGAGCATTCGAGTCAGGGTTCCTATGGTTTCATTTTTAAATCTTTTGAAAGCCACTTCATCATATCCTTGTGTTTCTCACAAGGATCTATCATACATATGGTTTTATTTAAAACATGACTCATTCCTTGTCACACCCTCAATTTTCCACAAACGGGGTATCCGTTAGGCGTGTGACATACCAGGATCTCAAGCCATTAGTTACAGTAACACTGACTCAATGTTTTAAATAAAAGTATAACTTAGACGTTAACCCAATAACTCGGGGTATAAAATGTAGGTTTTCAAAGTTTAGCGGAAGCTTTTAAATAAACCCATTATTTAAATAAACTTGTGCTCAACAATTTAGCACAAAACCAATAAAACTTGTGTTCAATAGTCTAGCACGAAACCAATATAAAACCTGTGCTCAATAGTCTAGCACAATACCGAGTTAAAACCTGTGCTCAAAAGTCTAGCACAAAACCGGTAATTGTTTTCAATAAAACCACAAGGTAAATAAAAGTTCAAAACAAAGTAAAACGACTCATGCATGATATGTCCTACGTGCACAGCTCCTAGCCACCTGAGAAAACATACTAAAAATGGTCAACACATGGTTGGTGAGCTCAATGAGATATTTAACAAAAGTATTTAAATATCAAAACAGTTTAACTGATAAAGTTCATTTACTATTGCTGGTTTGCAAGACCACCTCGCTTACTACATGAGCACGTTGAGATTAAACTGAACGTTGTGTTGTGCCTTACTGCCATCAAACTAGATGACCAAAAGTTCCAAGGACAATCTGCACCACCTGGATCCCTACCAGCGTGATGGGGTCTGCCGAACCCGGTAGTACTACTCAAATTTCCCCGTTATACCCACTGTATATTAATAATCTCAACTAAAGGAAAGGACTTTTGTTGGAACGTTTATGCTCAAGTAAAATAAGCCATTAGACAATAGAAATTAGTTTATCAAAACAGTTGCCCGAAGGCCCTGCCCGAAGGCATAAAACGCAGCCCAAGGCCGTATAGAATCTTGCCCGAAGGCCCTACCCGAAGGTATAAAAATGCAGCCCGCCCGAAGGCGCTGTAAAATAGTTGCTCGAAGGCGTTGTAAAAACGTTTGTATGTTTTCTCCCCGAAAAAGGTTTAAAAGCGGGCAAAGAGACTCACCTTGAAGTGCACAGCAATAACAACAGCAAAATATGCAACAAAATCCTATATCGCCCTACGACCTGTTTAATAATTATCTCAAGTTATCAACTACATATATGTGGCTGTAGATACAATATGTATGTACATACTTGTAATCACGTATATTTACTCCATTTCAAGTTAACAAGTGTGCACATTTATTTTCAAACATACATCTTCACACTCCATACAACCTTAACCATTAGTCAACTAATACCAGCATGCATACTTCGCCTACCCATACTTACACAATTTGCCATACATACATGTGACCTTAGTTTAATCATCATCTAATTCAACTCAACTAATTTCTATACATTAGCATACATGCCCTTCATTTAATACACATACCATGATATATCATACCAATTTATGTTGTCACATCCACATACATGCATACGGATCATACACATCACACATACATCAAAAATTTGCCGGTATCTAGTTACCTACATCATGATTTCACATTGAGCAAACTCACACAAACTATATACGATTACATACATAACGCTATTGCACATATACACATATTGCACATGTTTGGCTGCTGTTTCATTGTTTATACACACATGCATATATATATATAATAATAATCTCATGTTGCTGCTTCTATACAAGTTACATCACGCACACAATCATGATATGCACATATGCAATTATATAACCTATTCATACGCACACACTCACACAATATACATACACGCGCATATGCAAAACAGATTATACACACCAAATATACATACACAGATATAGATCGATATATATATATATTCAGCAAATCATACGCACACACATATACAATACATATCGATCATACACAGGCGCATATAACTGTAATCGACACACACACGGTCGAATAGTCCACGCTAACACGTTTACGGGTCGCGAAAACTCACCGGGATTAACGGAAAAGATCATCGGAAACAACAGAGTTTTAGGCTGCTACTTCGGTTCGTTAATGGCGACGGGAAAAGGAGACGGTGAGGGTCGTTGACTGTTAACGGGAGAGAAAGAGAGATCAGTTTAGAGAGGTTGTTGTATATATATATATACACATTGCGTGCTCCTGCATACGTAATATTTACGGATCACAAACTTACCGGAAACAGAACGATGAAGAAGGTGGTTCACGGTGATGATGATGGTGATGATACCGAACGGACAATGCTGCTGCTGTCTGCTCGATCGATCAAGAGAGAAGAAAATATGGTGGCTGTGGTTGTTATTCGATGATGATGATGAATATGAAGGGTGGGGATGGGTCGACTAGGGTTGGGTTAATAGATTTCAAATTTTCATTTTGCACCCTCTAGATGTATGGTTTATTTATTTAGTCCCAAGGTTACAAGTATTATTTATTTAATTACGAAACGAACCCCAAACTTATATAAGAACTTAACGGAATAGATAAATAGTTAACGGTGTTAATTTAAATTTGCGAGTTGTCACATTCCTAGTGTATTATCATAATATAACTAAGAATGTTCTACTTTAAAACCCTGGCTTTTCCCCATGGACTTAAGTCATAATAGTCTTAAGTAAACAAGGGATTTATATACTTTACCTAGGAATTCTGACAGCGCTTTGCTCTGTCTGCCTCGGATCTATCTATCTTTCGGCAACTTGGCAACCTTTCGCCTTGCCAGCTTATAGATCCAGCTCTTAACTCGAGGAATCCAACACCGTTTACAACGATCAACATTGTAGCGGGTTCGTCATCATTATTATCAACCTAATCCTCATACATACATGTGTACATTCATCACTATATGTACATATGGTAAATAACTCGAAGAATATTAAAACGAGTCTTACCGTAATAGTTGAGGGCTTCCGAGATGCTAGTCCTTGGACGATGGTAGTGACGATGGTAGTGACGATGTTCTAGGGTCCATGGTATTGTTCGGTTATAGATCTAAGTGTTGCTACATATAGTGACGATGGTAGTGACGATGTTCTAGGGTCCATGGTATTGTTCGGTTATAGATCTAAGTGTTTAAGATTAGAGAAATGTTAAGAGAAAAGAGGAGATAAGAGGAGTGAAGGTGTGTGTGTGTTTTTAGAGTGGAGTGCAAGGGCCAAGTGTTGAATGAATGTGTCTTTGTCTTTAGATTGCAGCAATATATATACACAAGATATTGTGTATTGCCCAAGCAAATCTAAATCAAATCTGAAAGGTTCAGGAGCTCCTGGCTCGAGGCTGCCCCTCGACCAGTGCACCTTCCATTCTTGGCAGCCTGCAGCACCTCAGGTGTGAATAGTGGATTATGTTTTTAGCTATTTTCGTGTAAGGGGTTTTGCCTGCATTAATTGCATTCAGTCTTGCTTTACCAAGGATATCTTTTAAAGATATTGCAAGATATGTTTGAATCTTTGTTGTGGGAATAAGTGTCAGGTTACTGTAGCGCTACTGTTCACGTACCAGGCTTCTGGCTCCTGGCTGCTGGCTTTCGGCTGCCTAACCATGTGGTCATATGACCTACGTCATCAGCCCCCCAGTCATAAGCGCTTGTGATGTCTGTCATAAGTGTTTGTGACTTAGAATCATTTGATTGCTTTGGATTTTTAGCTTCTGGCTCGTAGCTGCAAGCTTCTTAGTCCGCTTTAGTTCTTAGCAGTTGAAAAACTATCGTCTGCCTGATTAGACGTGATAAAATAGCCTAGGTCAGAAGGTGGCGATAAGATCTTAGCCAGCCGATCTTTAGCTTTGTTAGCTTCTACGAGCTTCCGTGCATTTGATATTGACTCGTTAGGCTTTGGTACGTTTGAGCTCTAGCTTATTAGGCTTTTACGTTGTATTGCCAAGACTGTGATGGGTCGAATGACGAGATTGTATCATATTCCGTTGATAATGTATTTATCTCGTGTGAAAGTTTTGAAGGGTAGCTTAGCCTTCGAGCAATGATGTCAAGTGCCATTGAAAGATTATGGCTTGATGGCTCAATGAAGATTGATAGTTCTAGAGGGAGCGAGCTTGGATCTAGATCTGAGATTGTTTGGTGATGTTGTTTGCAATCAGTGATGCGGAATCTCACTGATCACGTATTGATGCTTGAATGTTCATGAAGATCAATGCAAAGTATGATGAAGATGATGATAATTAGAATAGGTGAATTGTATTAGATCAAAGGATGTTACAAGAGAATATGACTAACAAGAATAGGCAACTCTCTTAACAAATGACCTAGGTGATGGTATTTATAGTTCATACCATTCACCTTACAAAGTAACCTAAAAGACGTGCAATTAAGCACAAAACGATTACACAAATATTCTAAGACAAATACAAATTATTAACGTCTTCACCCTTGCTTGCTCGTGATGATGCTCGATATCTTCACTCACTTATATTTGGAAAGTGACATCTTCAAATAACCCCAACAGTACTCCCCCTAAGATGACACTTTACAAATTTGACATATCAGCTTAAATCTTCATGTGGCGAGCATAGAGAGCAATTTAAAGTTTTGGTATGCATTATCTTCAAGAGGACCCAACAGTACTCCCCCTAAGATGATGCTGCCAAAACTCGGTCTTTCAACAAGCAATCTGCATCCTTCTCTCCCTTTTGAGTAACATCAGAGGCTATGGAAAGAAATAAGCAGAGAGTAGATTCCGGTGAATCTATATATCAGCAACGGGATCTTCTTCAACGGTTGAAGTAGAATGCGAAGACTTCTTTGACTTAGAATACTCCCCCTCAACTTTTGCTTTAGAGGTTAGCGGGATCTGTGTATGAGATATTAAGAGGAGGATTCTTAACACTCAGCAATCTGACTTGGAGATCTTTGGACTGGAATCAGGCTTGAACAGGAACATCTTCAAGTCGCGTGGAAACTTGTTCTGCAATGGAAACTGTTCCTGCAACTCAAAGAAAAACATTAAAACTCAGGCAATAATGTGCATTTATCATCAATGTAAAGATTAAGTTCTCAATCGGATGAGATATTGCTCGATGAACAACTCCTACATCAATAACACAAGTTAATCTGCCAAAACAAAAGAAAGAAAAAACAATTAAAATGACAATCTTTTTGGTGTTTTTGAATTTTTTTAATGTTTTTGATATTTTCTTTGGAATTTTCTCTTTACATTCTGAATCTATAACCTGCAATGAGATCATACCAGCAATTAATACAACACATGTTTTGCTGTTTTTGAGAATAGACATTTGAATTGTGAAGTAATTGAGTGATGAATTGTTGAACAAATCAATTAGCTCGAAGTGACACACTTACTTTTTCTATTCTTGATGATCAATTAGGTTGATTAAGAATAAGTTTTGAGTGACCCATACTTTGCACATTAGAAAGTTATACACTTCATCTAAATATCCTGAGAACAACTCAACACGTCAGGTCACTTACAATCATAAACAGTGTGGAATTTGGGTTCTATTTGGATTTGGTCCACTTTGGGACTTCTTTTGAATTCCTTTTTTTTGGAATTTTTCTTTTTCCTATTGTTCCCCTTGGGAATCTTCTGAATTCCATTTTGGAATTTGTTTGGTGACGGTCCACATTTGGGACTCTTTTGGTTCCATTTTGGAATCTTTTGCTGCATCTTGAAGCTCAAAAGAGACTTCGTGTGAGACTTCAGGTCTGTGGGTACCACAACAAAGAAGCTCACGATGCGGTTCATCACACTGAATAGATTGCATCATTACCCGATGTATATCGTTGCGTCACAAGATATCTATTTGATTTGTATAAACGTTTCACATGCACTAAGATGTTTCAACCACAATGACTCATTAGAATTTAGTTAAATCATCAAAGAATATACTTGTTCAGCATAATTGTCTGAGCCGTCTCGCACATCAGTTTTCACGCTTCAGTCTTTATTGTTTAAAATGATGCGTTGAATAACTCTAGTGTACTATCATTTCTCATGTACATGCAAGTAGATTCAACATATTTTTGGATTTTTCTGATTTTATCATGTTTTTTTTTTAATTTTTTTTTAATAATGATTTCTCCCCCTAAACTTTTAAATTTCTAAGAAAATTGAAAGTTTAAAGAAAAGAAAATGGCAGATATGTTATCAACGTATGAAGAGTGCATGCAATATACTTAATCTAAACAGACGAAATGAAACATCGGTTGTTTCTTGCACTGCCATCATTGTTTGATTTTTAAAAATGTTTTAAAAGTTCCTGCAATGATTCCTTTTTGTTTCCAACTCCATTTGGTGTCAGTTGCATCGAACACATCATGAACAAGATTCGGTATCTTGTCATGATAAGGGATCAGCCACGGTCTTCTTTTCTTTGTTTGACCGGCCTCCATAACTGTCCCTAACACACTAACAAATCAGTTAGAGGTAATGACCCAAACCATTTCGGTTTTAGGTCGTCCAAATTCATCAACATAAGAGATATTCTCATAAGTGCAAGGAATACCTTCAGGTGGTGGTTCTGATGATACAATGTAATTTGTACCTTCATCTTCTTTCATGGATTGTTTGTCAAAAGAGAAATTATAGTCATTTTCAAACAGATTATGATTTTCTTTTAAAAACAGGTTTTGTTGACTATATTTCTTATTCAAAGATTGATTCACTATTGGAATCATTTTATCATTTAAATCATGATTTCTCTTTTTGTTTTTGACAAACTTTGGTGTCCATGAATCATTGACATGTTGATTTTCATCAAACAAATGTCTGTGATTAGATCTTTGAAATTTAGAAACGTACCTGGAAGGGTATGCACGTGATGAACTTCTTTGGACTGACCTTCTCGGCTTGTAGTAGCACTCGGATGTGTTGTGATTTACCATGTCACAAAATGAACAGTACTTGTTGTAGTAACATTTCATTGTGTCGTGGTTGTACATCTGACAGTTGGTGCAGTACTTGTTGTAGTAGCATTCCGTTGTCGTGTGATTGTACATTTCACATATCTCGCAGTACTTCTGATGAGCCTTGAAGGGAGACTTCTTTCCTTTCTTCTGAGAAGTCTTTGCTGTTGAAGATTGTTGTTTCTGAGAAGCTTTGACCTCTGAATCTTGTTGAATCTTTCTTGAAGGAGCTGGAGTCTTGAACTTGTTGGCTTTTGAACCAAAAGGAAAGACACCTTGACTGAAAATACAATCTGAGATATGATGAGTTTCAGAGTCACAGATTAAACAGTATACGTCACTGTTTGAATCACTCGGGGATTCGGAATCTTGAGACTTTGGAGTAGAAGTCTGTGGTGTAGAATCAGATGAAGCGGCCTTTGTCTTGTTCTTCTTGGCTTTGCTCTTCTTTCTTCTAACCTTCTTCTTCTTCTTCGATTGAAACTCTTCTGTCTTTTCTTCTTCTTTTTGAGAAGATAGTGATCCAACAATTCCGGTTGGCACTAATCTCTCATCTTTCTTTTCAGCTTCTTCTTTGATAAGCATCAGATCAGATTGTGATCTGTTGAGTTTATCAGTGAGCTCCATGAGTTGAACGTTCAAATTATGCTTTTCGGTAAGCATTGAATCAACATTCTGTGTAAGAGATTTGAGTCTATCTTCACACAATTGGTGATCTTTTTGTAGACTTGCATGCTTCTCTTGTTCTTCTTGCAGTTTGTTTTTCAGAGTGTTGTTCTCTGAATTGAACATCTCAGACAACTTCTTCAACTTTTGAATCTCTTCTTGCAAATCTTTGATCATACTGGATGAGTGTGTGTTTGATTTTGCAGCTTCATTCTTGTCATTCATTGCTTCTCTTTCACTTTTCTTGAGTGACTCTTCGAGAGATGTGATTCTTTGGTGAGATATGTCGTGTTGTTCTTTCAGATTCTTGTGCATGGTTTCTTCTTTCTTTAGTTTATCACAAATCTTGAAAGAGTATATTCTGTAGTGTTCAACTTGTTGAAAACATTCTTTGGTGCACATCTTTTCTCTGACTTCAATTGGCATTTCAACATAAGAACTGTTAACATCTTTCTCGGTTTCCTTTTCAGAAATCAGTCTCTTTATTTCTGAATTCAATTGAGCAATTGTCTCATCTTGCTTTGCGATGGTTTCTGACAAGTTGCTAATTTCGATGTCTTTCTTCTTAAGCTCCTTTTTGGAAACAAAATCATTCTCCTCACTCCAATCATACTCTTCTTCATCTTCATTATCATCAGATTTTGATTGAGTTACGAGAGCATGTTCATGAACATCTCTTCTCTTTTCATCACAAGCTTTGGCAGTTTGAAAAAACGTTTCAAACGTGTGATTAAATTCTGCGATGAATTCGGTGATGTTTTCTCTTTGATTTACTTCTTGCCTCATTGATTTCATTTTTGATGAAATTTTCTTGCTTTGATTATTTCTTTGAATGAAAATTAGATTGGATCGGCCCAATACTAATTTTTAATAACCTTTGTTAAATTTTGGATCGGCCCAAAAATTTAATTTTTCAAAACACGATTTGTGTAATGTATTTGAACTTGATTTCTTGACGTTTCAAAGAATTTCAAACAAATTTGTTAA
The DNA here is from genome assembly GCA_030867185.1 of Tagetes erecta. Taxonomy (NCBI): domain Eukaryota; kingdom Viridiplantae; phylum Streptophyta; class Magnoliopsida; order Asterales; family Asteraceae; genus Tagetes; species Tagetes erecta. The sequence continues at coordinate 1,788,115 of CM061486.1, read as the reverse complement.
CCTTTCAACCAATCATCAAATTTAAACACTTTGTCTTGATTGTTTTGATTTTCTTTTCTTGATCAATCAACAAACAAGTTGCTTGTAGATTAACAATTTTGCAACAAATTTGAACTTCAACACTTATCAATTCTCTTTGATTAAAATCAATGGCACATGTCTTTGTGTATCAGCAACAACACCTGTATCAAATAAACAAACACGTCATTTAACACAAAAAAGTATGTAAAGTAGGCTGAAAAATATGCAAAGACGTTAATGTAACTAAAACACTAATGATCAATGTAAAAATAATCAAGTTTCTGCAACAAATTCAGCTACACAACAAGAACCGATCAGCAGCAGCGAATTATTATAACTTTCAGCTTCCATTCAATTGTGTAACATCAACAGTGATTGCAACAGTGAAAAGGACCGACTGAGTCAATAGTAACAGGAGCAGTATGGTCTTGGTACTTGATAAATCAGTCTAAGTCATCATTTAAACAGTAGTGTACTATTTGTTGCTGTAACTTTAATATGGACAGCTGAATGAATAGTTTGCGACGGTTAAAAAGAGCTGGATAACTTTGTTTCAATGTCAAAACAGTAGCAGCAGCACTATAAATGATCGATCAGCTTTTTGTATATTCAAACATCATCACTTATACAAAACGATTCAGCAGCAGCAGTCCTTTTAGATCAGCAGCAATATAAGAGATCGAAACATCATCAACATCAACAGCTCAATATATGCATCAGCAACTTCAACGTTTTCAAAAACTTTCAGCAGTCGCACAACACTTTAATAACATCAACCAGTAAGAACTTCGATCAGCAGCGGTTTGTTAAAAAGAAAAATTCAGCAGCAGCAAAACAGTTCACAGCAACAGCACATAAAATGATAAGTATGCAGTCGTTTTGATGTTTTGTTTGTTCTGAACAGCAGCCGATTGAAAGATCGATCAGCAGCAGCAATCTTTATAATTAGCAGCTCAATTCACATAAAATCATGAAGTTGTGAAGTTTTGGCAGCAAGTTTTTCTTGATCACTTAGTCGCATGAGGTGTTCTTGATAACTTTTGTTGTTGACCCGGCTAGAACAAACTCAGCCGCATGAGTTTTTCTTTCACAACACTTAGCAAATTTTGGATGTTTGAAACGGCTAAAAATGGGTTAGTCGGGTAAGGTAAGCTACTTGCAGTTGTAGTCGCATGATGATTGTTTGATTGCACAATCAGCCGTTTGAAGTCATATTACATGCAACAGACTTTAGAAACTAGCCGCATGAAGTACCTAGCTGACTTTTGGGTGTGACACGGCTAGAATAAACTCAGCCGGGTGAGAGTTTCTTCACCCAATTTGTAGCCGTATCAGATTTTTATAGGAGTTAACACGACTAGGTGATGAGTGAGACGGCTGATTGCATGAACTTGTTGGTCGGATGAAGATGATTCTCCATAAAACATTCGATCACAGCAGCAGATTGTATTAGACAACAGTTTGAGTCAGCAGCCTTTTGTTGTAGACGTGTGAGATAGTGTATGTTCTTGAAGATATTTCAGCAGTATGAAGATGTTGTCAAACAACTAGTCGTTTGATCGAAGATCTTGATGTGGCAGAAACAAACTAATCAACACAACAGCTGGACTTGCTTGAATCAACAGAATTTAAAAGGTAGCAAATAGAGATGATGAACAATATGAGTGAAGTAGCAGCCGTATGAGCTTGATGGTTTGTGAAGATGATTCAACTTTTACTTCAACAAAATCACAATCAATTTTCTTTTTATTTATGCATGATTCCATGATATAATTCTGATCATATCTTCAATTAATTCTTTAATTCTTCAAATCAGTTTGACTTTTGAAGAGTCAAAATTGTGATGAACACAAAATTGAAACTTCAATTTTTGTTGTTTCTGTTCAATTCAACACTTGTATTAGCTAAGGAATGATGTTTCTAACAATCCTTCAAAGTATTACACCTTGAAACAAGCTAAATCTCATTCAGATCTAGATTTTTGATGAAGAACACAACAAGTGGGTTTTGAGACATTTTGACAAAATATGGATCGAAATCAACAAATCAGTGATGTTTGATTATGAACGAAGCTTAGGATAGTGATTTCTAACATATCTCAATCATCAATTTCTCAATATCATCAACAAATTTCAGATCTAAAATTTGAGCAGTGAATATGACGAACTTGAACAATTTCTTCAAAAACTCAATCAAATCTTCACCAATTGATCTCAAACTTTGCAGTTCTTTACACAAACATGAATCAAAGCTAATGGTAGCTAAAATTCCATCAATAACAACAACAATCAAAGATCACCCAACAGCTCTGATACCAATTGATAGTTCTAGAGGGAGCGAGCTTGGATCTAGATCTGAGATTGTTTGGTGATGTTGTTTGCAATCAGTGATGCGGAATCTCACTGATCACGTATTGATGCTTGAATGTTCATGAAGATCAATGCAAAGTATGATGAAGATGATGATAATTAGAATAGGTGAATTGTATTAGATCAAAGGATGTTACAAGAGAATATGACTAACAAGAATAGGCAACTCTCTTAACAAATGACCTAGGTGATGGTATTTATAGTTCATACCATTCACCTTACAAAGTAACCTAAAAGACGTGCAATTAAGCACAAAACGATTACACAAATATTCTAAGACAAATACAAATTATTAACGTCTTCACCCTTGCTTGCTCGTGATGATGCTCGATATCTTCACTCACTTATATTTGGAAAGTGACATCTTCAAATAACCCCAACAAAGATTTTTAGCAAGTCATGATTTTGTACTACGTGATATTTAACAAGTTGATATGTTGACTTGGTCAAATCTGCTGCATGTTGTTACACATGTTAGGCGTAGTGTGTGAGCTCTATGTGGTAGAAGGCGAGCTTTTTGCACATCAAAGTAGACTATGCTTCTTTTTGGCTAACTCATCATGACTTGGTAATATACTTTCAAGTTTTCTTATTATCGAAAATTTGAAGGTATTCAGCAATCATTTTTATTGTGAGAAGCTAAAATGTAAGCTTGTCATTTGTACTTGAGAGAGCATAATAGTTCGGCCGTGAATGGAAGCATTGCATCGGTGAGCCTTCGATATAAGCGATGGCTTTGAACGTTGATTTTATAAGGTCAATATACGTAATATTCTTATATCGTAGAGTTCAATAGCCTGCTTGGGGTATCTATTCATGAAGCCGTGACATTTGTGCATGTGTGCGCTCGGGTACCTTTTAGGACATTATTTTCGCCAATTGTCCTTTGCCGAGTAAAAGCTTTTGGATTTTGTTAATCAAACAGAACAGCTTGTCTACCCAGATGTTTTGGGTCTTTGAGCTAACATGTAGATTTCATTTTTTGGCATAAGCGATGGAAGCTAGCAGGTAGAAGCAGACGAGGAAAATCGGTGAGCTTCCTGCCTGTTGAGATACGTTTGTGGTACATGCTTGTGAGTTTCTTTTGTATGAAACCGAACTTGTTGCATATGTTGGCAATATTACTTCGTATTAAAACGAACTTATCACACATGTTAGCGAACTTATTATGCATATGATTAAGCTTCGAAGGTTAGCTAGTTTATTGCATATTTGCATGTACTAGTAAGCCTTGGAGAGTAGCTTATCATGTATGTTGGTAAGCTTCTTTTGCCATGCTATAAGCATCTTTCACGCATTGATAGGCGTTTTTCGAAGCTTATTTAAGAGGCTTCTTTCTTCAAAGTATGAGACTAGGTTTTTGTCTCTTTTGATTTTGTTTAGTAACGAATGGCTAGTATTGAGTTGCTAAAATATGTGGACAAGCATGTTGTCTAGAGAGCTTATGTCTTTGAAGTTATGTGACATAAGAAGGTCAAGCTCTTCTTGAGTGAAGTGTCTTTAGCTATGCCTTTCAATGTCATTATCCGCTAACATTTTAGTTGGCATGATACTTCCGATTCTTTCATGACTCGTGCTTTTATGCGAGCAACGAAGCTTAGAATAAATTGATTCTTTTTCGAACGAGCTCTTTTTTTTATGCTTATTGTGGTATTTTAGACACCTCGTCGGGTCCCATTTGATGTTATGTTAGCCTATGCGGGCGATACATGAATTTTTTATGCAATTGTTTGGCCTTGAAAGCACTTTATACATGTGATTTGCTCATGTGACCTCTTAGTCTTAGAGGAGATAACTTATCTTAATTTTGTCGTTTATGGTGTATCGTTTTCGTAGTCTCATCGAGGTACGGTGCTGCAGTTCACCTTACCTGATTTAACTAGGAAAGTTAATGCACCTTATCCTATCTGTTAAGTCCCAAGAAGCTTTTTCTTCTTGGATTTGTTTCATAAGTTAGAGTAATTTTCTTTCTTGTACTTATGGAGCAGATTTGGCGTGAGGTGCTCACCCTCTTTCATGGATTGATTTTATGTATCCATGGAATTGTATTGTTTTAGGAATTCACCCTGTATACAGGAAGGTATAGCGCCTTGTTTACTGTTGAGCGATATGGCCTAGGAGCTCAACCCTTTACATGGAGAGGTGTAGTTCCGGACCTCATGGAGCCTAGTTAGGAGGGGCTCACCCTTCGATAGGATAATAGACGAGGTTCAATATGAATTAATTGTGTATGTGAAACCATGAGTCTTAAAGGACTTTAAACGTCGCCAGATAAAGAGGCTCATGAGAATTTTTATTTTTTTTATCGAGTTTACCTAAGGTAGGTTGTCTCATGAATATTGTATTCATCTTGTAAGGTTAACGTTTATGAGTTAACACCTTGTATAGCTCTCTTTTAGGAACCATGTCCTAATTAGTGTTTGAAGGCTGCGAATCGGTTTATTGGCGATTCTAGTAATGCACTAATGTAGGTATTTTTTGCTATCTTTTTACAAGAAGATGAATTTTCTTGCATGTCATGCTCACGTTAAAGCTTGTACCTTTGGTGTATTGTCATATGTTGTGTATACAAAGTTAAATGAAAAGAAGAGGGTGCTTCTTCTCCGTAATAGAGAAGGTGAGCTTCTTTATTGTTGCATGTGAGCTTCTAAGGCACCAAGGTGGACTGCCTTCTTGTATAAGATAGTTAGTTAGTCTACCTTTAGTGTAAGCTTCAAAAGCTTTTTTTTTTGCAATTGTAGAAAACATAGCAATCGGATTTCTTAATCGACACTTGAGGAAGGTACAAGTACCTTGTAACATTTCTAAGTAATGTCAAGTGTGAGAATATATCCGTTGATGTTGTCATTATTCACACAAAGTTGACTTCACCCCATTGCTACTATGATATATTAGGTGACGATCTTTGATTAATTGTCTTTATGAGCTGGTTTACTGGGGAAAGTAACTAAAAGAAGATGTCTTGAGACAGGAGAAGCCTTCTTTACTATTATAAACTTTAAACCGCATAAGACAAAGGCATAGCTTTATTTTACGCAATGGTTAATTGCTTCTATGCTTGTTGAATCATAATGTGGTATTCGTTTATTTTGCATATGCTCGAATACATGAAAGCTTATGAACTGAGCTTCATGTGTTTCCGAGGTAATAAACTTAGAAGATTAGGCTTCTGAGTTTGTGATTATGACGATTTTAGGTCTTCCCATGTCTACAATTGTCTTTACAAACTTAGAAGTTTCGGATCAAGCAATCTTATAGATTTTGTAGAGTTGATAGTAGTATTCAACAAATGCGAACTTGTTTTTTTGACTTAGACAAAGTGTTATGGTCAAACGCTTTAGTTTAAGGTTAAGATCTTTCTTCTCTAGCGCGTTGGCTAGGTTCTTAGCATGTGCCATTGTTTTAGCGAGCTGCTTTGGTGATTAAGCAAGTCGCTTCGGTGTTATATTGTAAGCTGGTGCTTTATCATGGCGTTTTGATGATAGGCCGTTAGCTTAGGTGAGATATTTTGATGCTCTCATGAGCTACGTTTTTGCTTTCTCAAGATGCTTCTTTAGCTTATTGGCTGTTGCATTGCCCATAGGTTGAAGCGTTTTTGCTTGTTTTAACGACCTATGTGCTTGTCCATAAGTTTCTTTAATGCTTCTTATGGATTGCGATCATGCTTCTAAGCTTTGTAGGCTTTGTAGGAGCTAATCATTGAATAAAGATTGAATCCTTAATGGTAGCAACTAGTGCATCTAAACTCATTATTTAGTATAGAAGTTATTCTTGTCATAAGAGTCCTTCCACAAGGCGTTCTTAGCAAGTTTCGTTGATGATTGAGCGAGATGCTTGTTAACCTTGACCTTGTAGGTTTTGTTTATACCAAAGTCTTTCGATTCAAGGTAAGCTCTTTAAGGTGCTTTATGTAGGTGAAATCACCTGATTAGAGCTATTTGGTTGAAGCTTGAAGGATGTATTGGTATTTCAGTTAGTTCGACACCTTCTTCCTTCACCCTGTAGCTTATTCATTTGCTCTTTAAGTAAAAGAAGCAATGTTCATGTCATAAAGAAGCACGTACCTTATTCTGACTATGGGCTTGCTTGGGGTTTATTTGGTTCCCCTGCTGATTTTATATATGTGGCGAGCTATTTGTGGCTGTCTTATTTTTTTAACAAAAGTTTAGCCTTGAAATGCTCGTTGCCATTTAAGTTTTTAAGCAAAAGCCTAGTTTACTCATATAACTGTGTCATCAGCCCCCAGTCATAAGCAGTCATGGCGTAGTTATGAGTGTTTATGACTCAATATTTTTCTTAGTTCTTCGACTTCTCATTTATAAGCTTCTTAAATGAGTTATAGTTGTAACAACTGTTTAGTGGCTGGGAAGCTCTGAGCCCCCACGTTACCATTGGTAAAGGCTTGTGAAGCTTGTTTTCTCATTGAAGCTGAGTCGAAGCCAATTGAAGAAGGAATAGAATGAGCTTCGTTCATTTGAAGATTATTTCATGGATATAGCTATTTAGCAGCCACCTCAGCCTAAAATGTATGTTTTCTCTTTTTGGAGTTGCTTATTTTTTAGGTAAGGTAAGCATCTGCCTTAGGCGACATGTTGTTCCTTTAAAGGATCATGTTGTGTTGAAAAGAGGTTAGTCTCATATGAATGATTCGACCACGGGTCCGTTCATCCTTAGAAAAATGTTGATTTGATTCGTATGGTGAAGTTGGCTGAGGTGTCAAGCTTTAATCAACACGTTCTCTGCCAAAGTTAGTCTTTAGGTGAGAGTGTAGTGAAAAACTTTGCCTGAATGTTTTTGTTATGTCGATGTTTTGGTAGGCTACTATAGAGATTAAGTAGGTTACTTTGTTGTTTTGTCGACGTGTTTTGACCTCTTTTTTTATTGTTCTTCAAAGTGCTTTAGTACTGGTAGCAAGTGTTTCATATACTTCCGTATGATGCTTTCATGTTTGCATGCTTTTACGGTTCTGAAGTCCAAATGAACTGATACTATCTTTGGTGGTATATGAAATATTTCTTTACTTTGCATCATCATGAGCAGAGTGACATAAGTTTCCTTTATGCTTCTTAGGTTTATATGTCTTTCTTGACTCATGTGTCCTTATATTTATACATGTTAAGGTCAGACGAGGTTGAGCTCGTGGCTTGTCAGACGAGGTTGAGCTCGTGGCTTATCAGACGAGGTTGAGCTCATGGCTTGTCAGACGACGTTGAGCTCGTGGCTTTCAAGGTCTTTATCTAAAGGCTTAGGGATCCATAAGTGGATCTGTTGGTGTAGAGGTTTATTATGGAACCTCACAGTATGTCATAATGTTTTCTTTGAGACAGCCTTACATAGCACGAAGTAAGGGGATAACAAAGCTAAGAATGATCCCATAAAGGGATGTAGAGCATTGTTTGTTGGACTCGTTTAGTGTCTTGCTTGACCAATCCATTTGTAAAGAAGTTACCATTATGCTTTGTGGTTTGACCTGTATACCAGTGGTCAATATGTAGCTTAGTAATCGAGAAGCTTCGTGTGTCGCTCCTGTGTGGTATCAATAGATACGTTAATGTGATCGTGAGAAATAATCACATCTTTATGAAAATATAGTTGGCTTGAGTTTATAATGTCTCGAGAAGCTTGAAGCTTGTAGCTGGAAGCTTGTACTTCGGAGCAGGAAGCTTACAGCTAGAAGCTGGAAGCTTATAGCTAGGAGCATGAAGCTTGAAAATCATGGCTGAGAAGTTTTGTCTTATTATGTAGACACTACTGTGTTCCGAAGCTTGTTATGAGCGAAGCATTTGACTTTTGCGAATATGTGCTTGTTCCTTTTTAAAGACGTGAGAAGCATTGTTTATGCATGATCATTGATGTGCTAGTGTCATGCGTAGGTGTTAACCATGTTTGCTTCTTCGGTCGTGATTCTATTTAAGGCTTCTTTACATCTTAGTCTCCCTGAGATGTAAGCCATGTTTGTTTCTTTGCTCTCACGAGTCCTTGATGACAAGGAAAGAAACGTTTATGGATATTTTCTTTTATGACTTCTGAGCTTTGCTTCATGGGGAAGCTATCAGCTCGTTTGGAAGCTTCTCTACTTGTTAGAAGGATGCTTCTGTCGGAATCTTTGACCGCTCGTCTTCGTCGAACAACGTTTTTGAAGTTGTGTATATTTATCCTTTCAGTGGTTCTGTTGTAGGATAACCCTTTAATACTTCTATGAAGCTTCAAAGGTCTTTTATATTCATATCCTGCTGTAAGATGTTGATTTTCTTCTTATGTAGCTTCTTTTTAACGAAGTTCGCTAAGAAGCTTATGCTTTAGTTACCAAGGGATGCATATTCGAACTAGAGTTGTGTCGAGCCTGTTAATGTGTGGCAATATTTGACAATGGTTCATTTCTTTTTTCCAACTACTCTTGTAAACATGTGCAGATAGTCTTCCGGGTTAGTATTTTCACTTGTTTCCGTTCGGAGGAAGTTCAGTGATGTTTTAAAAGAAAAAGGATCCTTGGACAAAACCTTGATTTTGATTGTCAGTCACATTTAGGGATATTTCCACCCTTTTTTGAACTTTTCCGAAGGATTTTATGATGAGATTTGATTTGAGCGAAAAGTGGGAAGTGTCTTAGACGGAGCCTTCCACATTCACTGTGATGTGTATCTCATCGTTTCTTGACATCGTTGTTATCTTATGGAATATAAGGTTTGTTGTCAGGTGAGGGAAGCTTGATAAAGACTCTGACTTGCATAAGTGGTGTTACTTGTTTAAGTCTTTGTCATGAGCAAGCACAACTCGCTTCTTTGGAGCATTACTCATGTACATGGTTTTTATCAACCGTCTTTGTTTCATCAAGAGGTTTCGTATGCCATGTGTTGACATGAGTTGATTCATAGCTTAAGACATGTGTTTCCTTTGTGCAAATGTTGAAAAACAAATATGGATTTGTGTAAAACAAGTATGTTTAGGATACTAGAGACATGTTTTTGTAGTTGTTCTCTAAGTATGGCTTAGTTATTCACTTCATGCCTTTTTTGGACTACTCGTTTGTCTGCTCTTAGCTAGTGTAACACATACATTTACCTTTATTATGTAGGTTAAGTCACATATTGGAAGAGAGTTTTTCTTCTCTGGTGATATTTCAAAGAATCAATGTTTTGGTAATGTATGTTGGTTTTCAGACCGTTACATACTTTGGATACTGTAGCAAGATGCTTATGAGTTTATGAGCTGAGAAGCTAATGTGTGTGGCTTCCGGGCTTCTCGCCTTTTTTTTAATATCGTTGCTATTTGGATAATCTTATTTGCATGGCAACATTGGTACATCATAGATATTAATCCCGGTAACTTCTCGTTGAAAGAGGATTTTTATAACATTTTATTGTTGGAGCTTCTTTGCTTTTCGGTTTGTTGACTACCTGATTACCAAGTAGCTAGGAGTGAGATTTGTCGGCTGGAAGCAAGGAGGTGTCAGCCAAAAGCAAGGAGCTGTCAGCCGAAAGCAAGGAGCTGTCAGCCGGAAGCAAGAAGCTGTTAGCTGGAAGCTATTAGATGGAAGCAAGAAGCTATCATCTGTATTTTCATATAGATAGAACACCTACTTACGTTACCTATTTCGGTTAACGGTGTTTATCGTGCATCTGATTGAAACCAAAGTCAGGTTGCTAAATGTTTTGCTTCTCAACGGGTAGGTACCTATCAATGGTGTTATGGTACCTATTTCAAGACCGTATTCATAGATGTCGGTTGTGTTCGGTTCTTTACTTTGTTACCTTACTAGTCAGTTTATCCGGTTCACTTATACTTGTTGAAGATGTGTTAAGGCTACAACAAATAGGAAGCTTGTACATCTTTAAAGTTGTAGTGAACAGGAAGCTTGTAAAGTTGTAATAAATATGAAGCATTTGTAGCTGAATATGAAGCTTGTTTAGCTGCATTTGCTTGTAAGCTTGTTTATCACAAGTAAGCTTTTTTATCCATGCTAAAAAAAAATTACAAGGCTGGAGTGAGCTGTAGGCTCGTTGATCCAAGCTGAATAGTTCTAAAGTCGTGGTCAGCTGCAAGCTCGTGCATCCAGGCTGAGCAGCTGTAAAGCTTTTGTGAACAGTAGTAAGCTTGTGTACCCAGGTTGAGTAGCTGTAAAGCAGCCGTGAACAGTAAGCTCTTGTACCCAGGTTGAGCAGCTGTCAGGCTGTAGCTGTCACATTTCTTTTTTGTGAAGACTATTTTTCTTCTTTTTAAAAGTGTGTAGCAAAGTAACACAAAAGTAGTGTCTTACTTTAAATTTCTTGTTTTCATTCAACAAAACTTCATGGATTCGTCAGTAGCAAAAGTTTAAACACATGAATCAAAACATTCAACATTTTTGCTTGACTTTTATATATGTAACTATCATGTAGGTTTATATGGTACACTATGTTTAACAACTTGTACATGGTTGATTATAACTTTGCCATTCTAGTGAGCACTACATAATGTTTTGTACATATGTGGTAAAAATATGACCACATGTAATAATAATGAAGAATATATCTTTTATGTTTTTATCATAAAATGAGTTTTGTTGAGGATATACGGTTTTATATGTATGTTTTTTGCAAGTAGTTAACATGTACTACTAAAATGAAGATAATCGAGATATTTTTACAAATAGTTGACATGCTCGAGTAAATATGAACTTTTTGTACAAAAAATACATACCTAGTTACCGTAGAGTGTTAGAAGGCGTAGAAGGTTACCTAGTTTCTTCAAGAGGTAAGTCTACCATGTCGATGAAAAATAACACATCTTTCTTTGATGAAGATCTTGTTGCCTTCGTAGGAGATGAAGATCTTAAAGTTTGTAGATCTTGTAATGACGGTTCGACCAAAGGTCCGTCCGTTGCTGGAGCACTACCACCAACTCCTTCATTCGATGTATGGCTAGAAACCGACTAGAAACCGTCTTCCTCGACCATAAAAAGAGATTACTTAGGAACAAGGGCTGAAACTACCGGAAAATTGTTCTAAGTAGCGCAGCCCCACGGTGGGCGCCACTTGTTGCTACAACAAGAATATGGCGAGGATGGTAGTGACGATGTTCTAGGGTCCATGGTATTATTCGGTTATAGATCTAAGTGTTTAAGATTAGGGAAATGTTAAGAGAAAAGAGGAGATAAGAGGAGTGAAGGTGTGTGTGTGTTTTTAGAGTGGAGTGCAAGGGCCAAGTGTTGAATGAATGTGTCTTTGTCTTTAGATTGCAGCAATATATATACACAAGATATTGTGTATTGCCCAAACAAATCTAAATCAAATCTGAAAGGTTCAGGAGCTCCTGGCTCGAGGCTGCCCCTCGACCAGTGCACCTTCCATTCTTGGCAGCCTGCAGCACCTCAGGTGTGAATAGTGGATTATGTTTTTAGCTATTTTCGTGTAAGGGGTTTTGCCTGCATTAATTGCATTCAGTCTTGCTTTACCAAGGATATCTTTTAAAGATATTGCAAGATATGTTTGAATCTTTGTTGTGGGAATAAGTGTCAGGTTACTGTAGCGCTACTGTTCACGTACCAGGCTTCTGGCTCCTGGCTGCTGGCTTCCGGCTGCCTAACCATGTGGTCATATGACCTACGTCATCACCGAGTCTTAACATCAATTCCATAACAGCCCGTTTGCTTCACTATAGCTCCCCAAAGTGTCACATTTCATCATACTTGATTGACACTATATGGAAGGTCAATGTTCGGTTATACCTTCGGGCCGGTTCGCGTATGTGAATTCCTTAAAAACCGACATACGCCAATAACCAATATACCATTGTGTTAGTTTTTCCAAAACGAACATTTATCCGCCCTCAAACTATCCATTCATCCTCATCTTGACCGACATGCAACACATCAAGTTTTCCTGTTTTCGACAAGAAAACTGTTACAAACTGATCAGAGGTAAAATAATACTTCCAGACCTCTGATCGTAATTTCCTCCAGTGGAAATGTTCACCTATGTCTCAGGAACCTACAGTCCAAATTTCGTCACAAACCAACGGCCGGACCTCCGGGAAAGTGACGATCTTTTAGACTGCATTTCCAGTGACGGAAATCCGATCAGTCTCGGTTTTAAACATAAAAATCGTACCTCTGGATAAGATCTTCGAAACCTGAACGGTAGATGTGAGCATCTATGTGTTGGAAACAACATATCCAAAATGTAGACGTATCCAACGGCTAGATCTTCCAAGATCCTTCCGGGAACAAAACTGCGTTTTTTGACATTTCCATAACTTTACAGAGAGATTGAGGCTAAACGGAGCTTACAGTTGCGTTCAGGACGTCGAGAATAGGTTCCGGGGTAAAAACCACTTTTCCGGGGTAAATACCACTTTTCCGGCCGTCACAAACCACCGCGGACCGCCGTCGGCCGCCACCGGACCACCGCCGGAAATCCTCACCTCTCCACCAGCTCTCTCTCTCTCTCTGATTTTTCACACTCATGTGTGTGTTTGTGTTGTGAAGGATGGAGAAATATGAGCATAAGAGCTCATATATATAGTGGGTTGGTGTGAGCCTAGTGCTCACACCGCGTCATCCGGCACTGCGTACGAACTCGATTCTTTTTGCGTTTAGACATCATTTCCTGAAAATAATATCACTTAACTCAATAAATATTCTCGAAATATTTATTTCGTTAGATACTACGCATCCGGGGGTAAACTAGCCCGGTACGCGTTTACGTCACGTATTCAGTATGTTTAGCCGTTTCAGACGCTAACGGATATTATACTTCTTTGGTACGGAAATACAACCCGTACCATCCTCGGTATCCTACCCCGTTTGTTGCGGGTGTTTAATCCCGCAACTCATTCCCCAGCACGTTCCTCGTGCTATGCGGGTATCCTTACCCGCATTCCATTCGGGGTTTAAACCTGTTACCCATCCTAAATTAACGAGAAGGAAAGGCTATTTACCTCGTCAACCGCCGTTTTCAGTCGTGCAGAACCTCCATGACCACCGTTCTTCAATCGGGCAGAACCTCGATGCCTGCTAAGCGATCTTCGTGCGACCGACACTCGAAGGAGCGTTCCGACGCAGGGAACCGCACTCATCGCGTGAACCCGAATAAAACTACAGCTCTCTCTCTCTAGAAAGTTAGAGAGAGAAAGCATGAATGAGCAAAATGAGAGGAGGGGTCGGCCTCTTTTTATAGCTGAAAAACATGTCCTACGCGATACGCGCAGGACATGCCCTCCTCCTGTGCGTATCGCATAAGAGGAGTGGTTTCGCCCAAACCGTTTGCAGCCCACGATATCGCGTACTCGGTAATTCTTGCCTTAGGCGATACGCGCAGGCCAAGGCCTCCTCTGCGCGTATCGCGTAGAATAATAATTAATTTTTTTTTTATTTTTTATTTTTTTATTTCTTTTTATAATAAGTTGTTCTCGCTTCGGGTCAGGGTGTCACATTCTCCCCCCCTTATTGGGATTCCGTCCCGGAATCAACTGAATTACAACTAAGCGTATTTCTTCTTCCTGACGTCTACTAGTTCTCATGTGAACTTAGAACTACGTCTTGCGTTCCCATAGACTTTGACTTCGGGATGTGCTTATTCCTTAATCAATTTACTTGCCTTTCGACCATCTCGATCGGATTCTTAACGTTATCCATTTATGTGCCTATCTAGATCTCGTTTAGTAGAATCCTTGATGTCTCATCGGACAAATGTATCTTTGGTAAAAGACATACTTATCTTAACCCCCTTGGGAGTTATATCATTTTAGGTCATTATTCTCATCCTTATTATGACCTCAAATAATTGAGATGATGAAAATTCAACTTTTTCCTTTCTTTCTAAATTGCCTGGTGTCTTACCTTGGCGACACCTGTAATATAATCCGTCCTTAATCATAATTTCCAACGACCTTTGCCGTTTACCTATTTAGCTTTTCTTGCGATCTCGAGTCGCCTTGTAGCCTTTTGCATATATCTTTTACTTTATTGGTCATGTCCAAGACCAATTCAGGATATGAAAATGAGTTCTATACTTAATGTCATGTAATGCCTCTAAGGACACAACCTTTAGCTTCACTTGGAAGTTTTGACCATAGTCCATTGTGGTCATTTCTTATTTCCATATGAGAATTTCAAAAGGTCATAACGTACCTAATAGTTCCTGATGTCAACTTTGACTTGCAAATAAGTCATACCCCTTTTTTTTGCATGGGTCTATATATCTTTCCTTGATTTATGATATCCAAATCAAGCTCGATAGCCTAATTGAAGCAATCCTTTGCTTCCTAGTGTTAACTTATGCATCTTATCGCTTCTTCATTCTTAACCTTTTTGGCCATGTCATGTCATTATCTAGGCCTCATTTAACTCATTAATCGGATCCACACATACGTTTCTTCTCATAATACATATTTGGATCGCCATTATATATTTTCCCAAACTTAGGGTTTCAACAACCACGTTTTTCTTTCATGGAAGATGTCGTAGTTCAGAATCATAATCGATCAAAATTTTTATCCATCGTCTTTGGTGCATATCGAGCTCCTTTTGCTCGAATGCGTTCTTTTAATTCTTATGGTGCGTATATACGACAAACCTTATGTCGTAGAGATAGTGTCACTACACCTTTTTAAAGCAAACACCATCGCACCTAATCTTTAGTTCGTGTTCTGCGTAACTCATTCGCCTTTAGTTTTTCCAAAACTTAGGCGATCACCTCCTCCGGGTAATGCAAGTACATCCGTACTACTTAACTTTCCATTCAATGTCTCAGACACTTCTACTTAATTGAAACCTTATTTGAACTCCACTCTTTTCCATGGGAGTGCGATTGATGATTTAGCACTTGGAGAAAACCTTGCTAAATTTCAGGTAGCCTCCAGCTAGTCCACGAAATCTTCAGATTTCTGTAGCTGTCTTATAGGCATTTTATTTCATCGATGCTTCTATCCTAGAAGCGTCTATCTGAACTCCTTTGTTATCAATACAAATCCTAACACTTGGAATTTCCATAACCAAAATTCACACTTTGAGAATTTTGGGCATAATCTTTATTTTCCTTAGAATTTCTAAGAGCATCTTCTAATGTCCTCCATGCTCTTTCTTAGCGTAGAAATACACTAGGATGCTACTACGGACTTGTTCAATATGATTCGCATACTTGGTTCTACAAGTCCATGAAAATTGCATGATATCGGTTAGCCTAAATGGTCCTATCTTGTTCTGGAACCATTCCTTGGTACATCGGCTTCTCAAACCTTCACTTGATGATAGCCACGCCGCATATCAATCCTAAACACATAACTTGATTCTTGTAGTTGCTCGTACAAATCGTCCATACGTCGTAAGGGGATCCTAGTTCTCGGGCGTTCCTTTATTCAGATGTTGGTAATCAATACACATCCGTATTGAACCATCCTTCTACATCACGAATAATATCGGAGTTGTGCATGGTTCCAAGCCGCTACGTGACTCGACTTGTCGATTCGCGCGAAGCTGCTTCTTGCAAGTCTTCTGGGAAACGTTGGGGCATCGCGCCACCTAAGACGTCATTATTATTTCTATCTTTCCTAACATTGGGTACAACATGTAGCCCACATAACTCGTCATAAGTACTTACGAGGAGTACTTGTCAGCTTTAGTCCTCGAGACTATCTTCGTTGGATTCATGCGGGAGACGGTCTTTAGTTTCTGCCTTCTGATCGTTCAGCACCTCGATCTTTAACAACTTTCGTTCGTATTTTAGGTTCGTCGTATGCATCGACAAAAGCCCATACCTATAACTACATCGAATTTTTCTAAGTTCATAGGCAATAGTCCTAGAGGGATATACTACTTATCTATCTTAAGAAGAAAATTTCAATAAGGAAGGCTATAACAAACTTGGTCATCAAAGAGATAAAAGTAATGGACACAAGATTACTATTCGCACATAGGTTGAATAGTATATTAACATAAACGTAACATAGAACAAACGTATAACCACCTTATCGTGGTCTATGGTCTACTTGATTCTCATCAGGAAACCATGACATTAATCTTAAGGGTGTTGATGCCCTTATCTTGGCTGGCTAGGGTAGCCATCATTCTCTCTTGGAACTTACGACAGTTTGCTTTTAGTGTGTCCATACTATCTCATTCATTACATCTACTAACAACTCAAGTGGTCTCCATCTCTTAGATTCACCATAGAGCGTTAGCAGTTGCCTTTAGATGGTCGATCGTATAGCGAAACATTGTCTTAGCCCTAGACCAACTCTTCTTCACGCTTCCACGTCGCTCGCCTTCTTCACGAACATCTTTTGTAACACCAGTGATACTCTCAAGCATCATTGACTTAATCATCGCAATGATCTTCCTTGCAGTTCAGCATCGCGTTCAGCTTCTCTTACCTTTGTAGATGTTGATGGAAGGTTTTGCTGAACTTTAGATGGAACTGTCTATAAATCTAAACTCAAATAGACTCTCCCCTTAGTCCCTTCTAATGGACTATCTTGAGTAGCGATCACAATCATCCTGCCGCCTGCTTTAGCCCTTCGATATTTCTAATATCAAAATGGGCTATTACCAGCCATGTATGTAATATATATAAACAAATCAAGGCCTCTAACGCGTTTGCAAGAAATAAGGTATCTTGCTAAAGGCTATTAAGTCCTAGAAAACACACGTCATTCACAGATTAAACAAGCCTCGTCATAGGGTCGTCAAAAGTGGCCATCGATAATACTCATGGGCCATGGCGATGATTCTTCATGGCCTTTGTAAGTTCCTCACGTTCATATCTTTTGAAGCGCTCACGTTCCGGTTAAGAGTCAGCCTTCACACTTCCTTCTAGAGCTAGTTTTGATGTCGACTCTCAGTCTCAGGCATCCTGATTCGTCGCTGGTACCATCCTGGTTGCTGTCGTTTTTCTTAAACACCGCGTGCTCCTGATTATCGTCAAAAATAACGATACGAGCTGGAATCCTTATTCTCATCCTAAGCTTCTTCAGCATCGTATAGGGTGTAGGTAGGAAGGTTCATTGCTACTTCAAAATCCTCCTTAGTACTCCTGTCGATTCTCTTCCACCTGCTGATGCGTGTCTCCTTCACATATCTTTATTCTTTCACGTCTTTTTCTCTTGTTCTCAATCTTGAACTCGTCTCTCGAGAGGGTGACTTCATCACCATAGTAGATACCAAAACAAGTATCCAAACAAAAGAGATGACTTAGGCCTTCGAGCCTATCTCAAATTTCAATTTAGCTCGGTGATCACTCAATGTGTCGAAGACGTCTCGCTTCGTTCAAAACATACCTTAATAACAATTCATTTTCCTTTTCCGTCATGTTCATATATATATATATATTCACATATATACATATATATATATATATACAAGTGTAATATAATATCATATAACTCATCCAATGCTCATGCCTAATCCTTCGCCTTTCTCTGACGAGGTTTCTAAGTCAATCCATACGACAGTGAGGATTATCATGCTCGCACAAAGATAACTTGACAATTACGTTGATCAGGCGCTCTTGTCTCATTGTCTTAGGCGTTCAATCAAACAATCACTTATCATACTTCTCAACTTTCCTAGGGCTTTCCTATCTTAAGTGGTCCTTTCAGCCTATCAGGTTAGAGCTTAAGGATCTGCGTGACCCTTAATTCGCTAAAACCTTTGGCTCTGATACCAACCTGTCGCACACCGACTCCAGGGCCCGACACGTTGCATAATATCAGCCAATCAAATAAAATAATCATATTACAGCGGAAGTCTTTCATAATAAAGACCACTAAATGTCAACCCAATTTGAACTTTTAACAATGTCACTAAGTAAAACTACCTGCACTCGTCGCGAGTGCGTTACAAGGAAACTATCTAAGGACACTGCTCCCAGGTGTCCAAATCGGGTACTAGCTCCTATGATGAGAGCATCAAGCATCTGATCCTAGCTAAGCTTCTTCAATCTAGCTAACGCCCTCAGGCGTTCCTTGTACCTGCATCACGAGCTAAAGGACGTCAACAACAACGTTGTTGGTGAGTCGTAACCAGTGACATAAGACATATAAAAACATTTAGACATCATTCATTCATATATGTGTGTGGTAATAAGTTATCTACAAGCCAACTCTTCTCTAACGCCATATCTGATGGTGGCCAACTTTCTTTAGAGCCTGTTAACGTATATGCCGCATATAGGGATAAAGAAGGTACGCTTTTCTTTGACCCCCTTTTGGTCACATCATCATATTGCCTAGGCTTTTGGTACCTCTCCTGTTACGAGCAGTCAGTCTACCTAATTGGATCCAACTAGACGCATATACATCCCGAGACGGGGCCGGTAGCACTCAATGGATCTACCCCCAGAAGCCCTGTCTTAATGACTTGCCCTGTGGTATGTAGCCGCCATCCTTTTCGTCGGACGACTCTTAACGCGAAGCTTATTACCGCGGACCAACAACACAACAACCGGACGAACCTGGAGTTGAGGTGCGTTGAATCACCAGGTAGCGATCTACTTATAACCACATATATATATACGCGTACATATATATATATATATTCATAGCATTTATAAAACATTTCATACTTTTCATATAAGCTCGGATACAGCACCGAAATCATAAAACATGTAAAAGAGGGGCGGTTAGACTCACCTCAGTGCAGCCTAAGTATCCCGATCTGGTGGCTAACAAAGGTAACCCTGTAAACATTTCATACTATCAGGATTCATTTCCCCTAGGGATAATCCTATCGGTGTTTTCTCACCGATCCATTACCTTAGTCACATGTGTGACTTAGGTGATGACTTTAGTCCTTGGTCTTAGACATATTACTCAGAATGCCTGAGCATTCGAGTCAGGGTTCCTATGGTTTCATTTTTAAATCTTTTGAAAGCCACTTCATCATATCCTTGTGTTTCTCACAAGGATCTATCATACATATGGTTTTATTTAAAACATGACTCATTCCTAGTGTATTATCATAATATAACTAAGAATGTTCTACTTTAAAACCCTGGCTTTTCCCCATGGACTTAAGTCATAATAGTCTTAAGTAAACAAGGGATTTATATACTTTACCTAGGAATTCTGACAGCGCTTTGCTCTGTCTGCCTCGGATCTATCTATCTTTCGGCAACTTGGCAACCTTTCGCCTTGCCAGCTTATAGATCCAGCTCTTAACTCGAGGAATCCAACACCGTTTACAACGATCAACATTGTAGCGGGTTCGTCATCATTATTATTGATAGTCACTATGTATAGGTTGGACTCACCGGCTTGTCGGTGTTACTTTTGTATGTAATAGTTTAACTTGTTATGATATTTGTTCTGGCGAACCTACGGGCGAATCTATTGATTCGCCCGCAGGCCAACATGTCTTTTGTATTAGGTATCGACTGGGCGAACCTATGTGCCCAGCGAACCTGTGTTGGTTCGCTGGATAGATTCGCTAGAGCGAATCTATCAGCGAACCTAACATCACTATATATTGTAACCTTATCTTCACATCAATGTAACTTTTGCACATCTTTTACTCAGACTAATTCTCACTATCTTGTGTTGTGTAATCGTTCTATTGAGGTGCTAGGGGCATATATCTTTCATCATTGTAGCTTATATACCTCAAATCTGTGTTAGATCTTGTTATTTGGTCATTTGGACTTTTACACTTTGTTCTACAAGTATTTGACATATTTTGGTTAAACAAGTCAACAAAGCACTGAAATCACGATCTTTATGGACCAACAATATGGTATCAGAGCCTTAGTGCTCTTGATTGTTTGATTCAAGTGATTTTTGTGTTGATTTTTTGAAGTTTTTGGGTCAAAACTCTTTCGATTCTGTTTGAAGCTTGTTTGTTGTGTTTTGGAGTCGTATTTTGCTCTGGTTTTGTGTTATTTGGACGTAGAAAGCTTTTAAAACAAACCTGAAGGCAAATGGTCAAGTTTTGAGGGTTTTCGAGCTGTTTCCGTACTATTTCAGAGTGGTTGAGCTACCAGCGAAACTGTGTGTTCAACCAGCGAATCTGCAGCTCTTCCAGCGAATCTAAATTCAAAATTTTGTCCTGTTTGGGTTGTGTTGTGGCCAGCGAATCTAGCATATCATCGAACGAAAGTTCATCTATTTGACTGACTGTGCAAGCGAAACTGCTGCCAAAATCAGGCCAGCGAATCTGTGCTTGCTCGTCAGCGAATCTGTTTGACTGCCTAGCGAATCTGTCACCAGCGAAATTTCCAGCGAATCTGCTGTGTTCTTCTAGCGAAACTAGCCAGCGAATCTGTCATTTTTCAGCGAATCTGTAGTCTGTTCAAAGTTATGACCTCTTCAACACTTAATATGAATGATCTAGACAGCGTTCAACCTAACAGGCCACCAAGGCTTGTTAGTGGTGAAAACTTTGAAGACTGGAAAAGATGTTTGAAGGCATTCTTCTACTACACCGACTACAACCAATGGGAATCTATAGTGAATGGCCCGCACGTGCCAACAACTGTTGAAGGAACTGTCACTTCAGTAAACACAGATCCAACTACTTTTACTGAAACTGATATCAAGCTACTGGATCGTGACAAGAAGGCATTAGGGGCACTGATACTTTGCTTACATCAGGACATCTTTAACCGGTTTGCAGAACACACAACTGCAAAAAGTCTGTATGATGCACTGTGTGAATTTTATGATGGGAATGAGGATCTGAAACTGGATAGAAAAGCTCAGGCTGAAAAGGAATTCAACTCGTTTGTGGGATATTCACAAGAGAACTTGACTGACATTACAAATAGATTCCTATCTGTGTCAAGTAATCTGAAGAAATATGATGAAAAGCTGGGTAATCACGAACAAGTAGCAAAATTGTTAGATTCACTTCCTCCCCAATGGAGCCTTCAAATCAAGCTACTGAAACAAGAGAGAAACTTTCCTGATTACAAATTGATGGACGTCATCAACAAGTTGAAGTCTTTTGACCTTGACGTGAAAAGAAGAGAGTACAATCAATCAATGATGGTTCCAAACATTCCGTCTCAAAATGCTGCACTTATCTCATCCGCTGCAAACTCTTATGTTTACAGTGCAGCATCTAGAGGATCTTCAGGTCATGTATCTGCTAAGTCTGCTGGTGCATCTTCAAACGCTGGTTCGAGCTCAAGTGCATCCGTCACCACACAGATTCCGTCAGATACTATGGCCTTATTTGGAATGTTTGTTCACAGTTACGAAGCTCTTGTTGCAGGTGAGTTAAAAGGAAAAGGTATGACAGTGGAAGACATGTATCAGGTGGATCCTGATGATCTGGAGGAAACAGATATTCAATGGCAGATGGCTATGCTCACTCTTCGTGCCAGACGATTCATGGAAAGGACTGGTAGAAGAAACTTTGGAAATCAAGGACAGAATGCTAAGCTGGGTTATGACAAGGGAAAGCTACGATGCTATAACTGCAAACAACTGGGCCACTTCAAGAGAGAATGCCCATTACCAATCGTCACTGAGCCAGTTAACTCTGCAACTCCAAGATCTGCTCCAATTCAAGAAAAGGTTGAAGAAGCTAAGTCAAAGAATGAAACTGCACTTCTCACCAACTTTGACTGGAGTGCAGAAATCGAAGAAACCAAGGAGGAGATTAACCATGCCCTTGTTGCTGAAATTGCTGAGTTTGATGACAATGACATAAATCTCTTTGATCCATTCAAAGAGTTTTATGGTAAAGAAGAGGAGGAGAAGGTGGAGAATGCTGATAAAGTTCAATCAGATGTTATTGCTCAAGGACATCTGAATCATTCCGGGTTAGTTTGTGAAGCTACTGTTAATGAAGTGAAGCATGAGGAAGAGTCAAAGGTCAGCCTGGAAGAAGTGATTGAGAAGGCAAGGATAGATGCAGTCGATGAATTCAAAAGAAGCACTCCCTACTGTCAATGTGATCGTGCTCTGGCCGCCGAAAAACTGGTAATCGGTCTTCCTTACGATGTTATTGAAGATATGTGTTCATCTGCTTGCAAAATTCGTTTAATTGGCATATACAAAGCAAATAAATTGTTAATGTCAAACGAAAATGAATTAAAAAGAACCATCAAAGAGCTTAAATTAAGTGAATCAAAATATTTTGTTAAGTTAAGAGAAGCTTTAAAAGAAAATGAACACTTAAAAAGGACTCTTTTAGAAAAGAACTGTGAGATTAATTACTTGACTGAGCAAGTTACACTTGCTGAGTTTGAAGCAAGAAAACTCAAAAACAAATTGCAGCAGTGGACCATATCTGGTATGAAAAGGGAGGAACTTTGCAAGAATCAAAGGGGGGCCAGGGTCAAGACAGGTTTGGGTTTTAGTAAAAATGAAACATATGCATATCCTCCACCCAGTACTTTCTGTTATTCTCCTACACCTATTCCTCATCCCTCAAATGAGTTAATTCAAGAGATTATGCAGAAAGATACTGACAGTTCCATTGCAGGTTTAAGTGAAGTAAACCTTAAGGAAGTTAGAGAGGAGTACGCATATGGTGCGAGTGTTGGGCTCGGGTGTTCTGGCAGTAGTGATTGCAGTAGTTCTGATTCCAAGAAATCTTTTGAAGACATTTGTTTAGATAATTCTGTCTGTAGTAATGTGACATATTCAGACAATTCCATGTTTAATAGTAATTTAGGGTGTTCCACTTCAAGCCCTAATGTGTTTAATGATGCTGTTTTGACTGAAAATGTGTGTGTGAATGACAAAGACAAACTTTCAGGTCACATCTCTGAAAGTCAAACCAAAACAAACTGTTTCCAAAAGTTCTTCACTCACCAAATTCCATCTTTCACACCAGTGAGAATTTCAAAACCAAAAGAGAAGGAATCATCTTTTTCATACATTCTTAAACCAAAACCTGAATCTGATACAGTTAAAGTCACAACAAGTAAGTTAAAAGAACTCTATGACACTTATAGTGACTGTGACTCACAACTGTCTGAATGTGATGAAGAAATTGTAATGGATAAAATTCCTGTCAACAGAATTCCCAAAACCGGTTTGAAGTCTCACTGTTTTAAATGTGGAAATACTGGTCACACTGTCAAGCAATGCCCTAAGTTAATCCAAAATAGCACAAAGCAAAAATCTTTGGGAAAAAGATTAAACACTTTTGTAAATAATTTCTTTTGTAATACTTCATCTGCTTCACCACCCAGGTACACAAAGACTTGGGTGCCTATTGCAAAGGTCTAATTTTTCTTTTCTCTTAATAAATGTCAGGAACATTCAAATGCCGTTGTAAATAGTCATTGGCATATTGACAGCGGATGTTCCAGACATATGACAGGATTGAAGGATCTTCTTACTAACTATAGAATCATAAATGGAGGTTATGTTGCTTTTGCGGGAGATAAGAAAGGCGGGAAGATGATAGGTCAAGGAGAAGTCTCAAACGGCTCACTTACTTTGGAAGACGTCAACTATGTTCCTGAGCTGGCATTCAACCTTCTGAGTGTATCACAAATCTGTGATAAGAATATTCCTGTGCTTTTTCTTCAAAATGAATGCCTGTTCTTGAAGCCAGAGTTTACTATTCCAGAAGATATGGTGATCATGCGTGCTCCGAGACGAAATGACACCTATATGTTGAATATGAGTTCACAGGAATCAAATTCCACCGTGACATGTCTCCTGTCTAAAGCATCATCCTTTGAATCATTTTTGTGGCATAAACGTTTAGGACACATCAATTTTAAAATTCTGAATAAATTAGTTAAGAACAATTTGGTTAGGGGTTTACCACAAAAGGATTTTTCTGTGGTCGAGAAATGCATGGCTTGTGCTAGAGGAAAACAGCACAAAAGGCCACATAAACTCAAAATTAAAAATACTATCTCAGAACCCCTCGAATTGTTACATACTGATTTATTCGGTCCAATAAGTGTCAAATCTATAGCTAAAAAGTCTTATTGCTTGGTTGTCACAGATGATTACTCTAGGTACACCTGGGTAAGATTCATGGCGAACAAGAGTGAGACTGCAGAAGAATTGATGAAGCTGATTCCTCTAATAGAGGTTCTTGGAAAGAAGAAGGTTCAAGCCATCAGAAGCGACAACGGAACTGAATTCAGAAACCACATCTTCAACTCCTTCTGTGAACAAAGGGGTATTCTCAGACAGTTTAGCGCTGCCCGAACACCACAACAAAATGGTGTTGCTGAAAGAAAGAACCGAACCCTTGTGGAGGCCGCTAGAACTATGCTGATCGAGTCAAAACTTCCAATTATTTTCTGGGCTGAAGCGGTTAATTGTGCAGCTTATGTTCTTAACAGGGTACTGATAGTCAAAGAAAAGATGAAGACTTCATATCAACTGTTTCGAGGGATTAAGCCGCTGATTGACTTTCTACGCCCCTTTGGATGTTCTTGCACTCTTTTGAATACTCAAGATCAGAAGACGAAGTTTGGGGCTGTCTCTGATGAATGCTTCTTTGTGGGATACTCGACCACACAAAAGGCGTATCGTGTTTACAATAAGCGAACGCGGATTGTGCAAGAGTCCTACTACGTTGATTGGCAAGAATCAAACACTACCAGTATTGGTAGTGAACCAGCTTGGTTTTATGATGCCACATCCATTTTCAAATCATTTAATCTTCCTGACTCTGACGATGACGACATCATTCCACACACATCGGTTTCTATTTTCAATCATACACCTACACCATCACAATCACAACCTTCCACATCAGCTACACAACTACCTCCCACATCATTTGACATCCCATCTCCTCCACCAAATAATCCATCACCACAAACTGTTCAAACTTCCACATCAGATATTCCATCCACATCCAACACCATTCCATCACCTACACCTACACCTCCACAACCATCAAATCAAACACCCACAACCGATCAAAATCCCTTACTACTCAATACTGACTTCAAAACCCTGAAAAACCACCCTCACGATTATATCATTGGATCTATTACCGATGGTGTGCGGACCCGAAGTCAGAGCGGTTTGATAAATGAATGTCTGTATGCTGCCTTTCTGTCACAAGTCGTTCCAAAGAATTATAAACAGGCACTTGAAGATCCGAGTTGGGTGGATGCCATGCAGATGGAACTGCAGCAATTCAGGAAGCTCAAAGTTTGGGAACTAGTTGATCTTCCTCCTAACAAGTGTCCAATCGGCACTAAATGGGTTTTTCGGAACAAGCCAGATGATCGTGGTGTTGTAATTAGAAATAAAGCGAGACTGGTTGTTCAAGGTTTTGCCCAAGAGGAGGGAATTGACTATACCGAAGTTTTTGCTCCAGTCGCTCGCCTGGAAGCCATCAGAATCTTTCTTGCACATGCTGCGAACAAAAACTTTAAGGTTTATCAGATGGATGTGAAATGTGCATTTCTATACGGAGACATCGATGAAGAGATCTACGTGTGTCAACCACCAGGCTTCGAGGATCCTGATTTCCCGTCAAAGGTTTACAAGCTTGACAAATCGTTGTATGGGTTGCATCAAGCTCCAAGGATCTGGTATGAAACTCTGACACAGTATCTCCTCAGTAAGGGTTTCTCACGTGGGAGTATAGATATGACATTATTCAAGAAGGAGGTGGATGGCGAGCTGCTGATCGTTCAGGTGTATGTTGATGATATCATTTTTGGTTCGACTAATGAAGGGTTGTGTAGAGAATTTGAGAAGGTGATGATGGATCGTTTTGAGATGACTATAATGGGGGAGATGTGTTTCTTCTTGGGGCTGCAAGTGGAGCAAAAGCCTGATGGGATTCTAATCCACCAAGAGAAATATATCAAAGAAATCCTCACGAAGTTTGGCATGGATGACTCTTCTCCTGAATTGATTCCTTTTACTGCTCAAACATGCCTTACTTCCGATGATAATGGGAATCCTGTGGATGCTCATCGGTACCGCTCGATGATCGGATCTCTCATGTATCTGACTGCAAGTCGTCCGGATATTACATTTGCCGTGTGTTATTGTGCTCGCTTCCAAGCAAATCCAAAAGAATCGCATGAAAAAGCTGTTAAACGAATTTTCCGTTACCTTAAGGGTTCCTCTCGTTTGGGACTTTGGTACCCAAAAGGTGGGAACTTTGATTTACATGCCTTTTCTGATAGTGATCATGCTGGTTGCAGGATTAACAGGAAATCGGTCACCGGTGGATGTCAATACCTTGGAGAATGTCTTGTTTCGTGGCAAAGCAAGAAGCAAACAACCGTCTCTCTGTCCACAGGAGAAGCTGAATACATTGCTGCTTCAAGTTGCTGTTGCCAAGTGCTGTGGATTCAACATCAAATGATGGATTATGGCATCAACTTTCTTCATACGCCACTCTTTTGTGACAATGAAGCTGCTGTTGGAATCGCCAAGAATCCTATCCATCACACTCGAACCAAGCACATCGAAACAAGAATTCATGCAATACGGGATGCACAGGAAAAGGGGTTTATTGATATTATTCCTATCGAAACCAGAAAGCAAAAAGCTGATCTTTTCACGAAAACTTTTGACAAACCACGTTTTTATGAATTGATCTCCATGCTTGGACTTATATCTTTTTGAAAACCTTTTTCTGTGAGAATCCTTTTGTAAATATGTAAATAATCGGGTCTTTATCTCCTTTGAAAAATCCGTGGGTCACTCGATTTCTTGCTCCGTTACTTTATTTTACTTCATCTTCTTTTACTTTTCTTTTAAGTTCTGTATATATATATATTAAGAAAATCTGAAAAAAAAAATTTCTTATTAGACGGCTATTATATAGAAATTTTGGGGGAGATATAAAAAGATTAACTATTTATAGTTTTTCAAATTTTGCTATTTGAGGATCTCCGTTTTGATTGATGTTGAAAAGTCGTTGAAGGAGGTCAGAAGCATTGCGTTTGGGATATGTCAGATAGGCTCAGCCCGAAAACAAAGTAAACAGTGATTGTGCAGCCAAACATAACGCTCAAGATCTCAACAACAAGGATTATCCCCTTGACATGATTGGATTGCACAAAGATAATGGTTCTGTCAAAAATGGGTTGAGAGCGTCAAATCTTTGTCTTGATCTTCAAATCTTTGTCCTAAATTCCCTAAAAATCCCAAATCACCCTCGCCCTATCCCCGAATCGAGTTTCTAGTATGCAAAACAAAAAAAAAAAAAAAAAAAAAAAAAAAAAAAATATTAAAGGCTGCTAGTGATGCTCTTCGGAAAAGCCTCTGAGTGAGTTACTCGTTAACTCCTCAGAATGTCTTGTGTCAAGTGCTTAACTCCTCTGATATACGAAAGTATTGATCTGGAGTTGGTGGATCTTCTCTGCTATACGGAAGTATTGACCTGAAGATTCACCGAGCATGCTCAAATGTTTATCTCCTCTGTTATACGTGAGTATAGACCTGGAGCTCTAGACTATTTGAGTTTCCCAAATAATAAGTCGCATTGCATTCTAAATGAATCAATTGCTGACAAGCTCCACCAACAAAGAAAAGATGCAAAAATTGCACAAGCGTCAAAAGAAACAAATGCATCGGTCAACATTCAAAAGTTGATCTTTGAATTTCAAGCAAAGTCAATAGTATTGCTCAGATATACCTTGATGACAGAACCTGTTCTTTTTACCTAGATATCTGTGGGGACCGAGTTGTCTGAGCTTCTTCAATCTAACCGAAAACATGATAACAGAAGCTGCTGATCTCTTGTTGAAAGGACTACGGCATGGGTTTAAATGGACAAACATATCTGCAATCCCGCCAATCGATGACTCTCCGGATTCTACTCAAAACATCTTGAAGAATATATATCCTTTCTAGCGTTTAAAACCGTCTCCCATTATTTTAATTTTATTTTATTTCTATTTTACTTCATTTTATTTCATTTTATTTCTTAAATTTTTAGGATTATATGTATATATGTTTTTTTTCGGAGCGTTGATGTCGTGGGACGTTTTCACGGATTTACAAAGTCTTTAAAATTTTTAAGAAAATCCAAAAATATTTTTTTTGTTGTTTTGTCTAGCGAATCTATAGCGAACCTACAAGTTCGCTCGGCGCCCAAGATTCGCCAGGAATCTCTTTGTTTCGCTGACATGAAACAGCCTTGTTTATGTGTCAGCGAACCTATTAGCGAACCTGTCGACTGCCTTGACTGTTGGTCTTCCAGCGAACCTAAAGTTCGCTGGACTGACTGCCAGCGAACCTATGTGTGTATATATAGGATGTGACAGCGAACTTTTTCAAATATTCGCTGTCATCTACTGTAGCACGTCTTTTTCAATTTCAAATCGCCGAACGTTCGATTCTCACCTTTTCACCGGTTTTTCACACTTAAACTTCACAAACATTGTCCGGTATGTAATCGTTTTCATCTTAATCAGTGTTTTGAACCCTAAATCGCATCATAAGTGTGTTAAATCTGCCGACTCTTGATTATACTGTGTTTAAGAGACTGTTTGTGTGTTAGATGTTAGGGTTTTTCTTCATTATAGCCTCGTCTTGTGATTATACTACCTGTTTGTTGCTTTAAATGCCTAAAAATAGTTGACTGTATGTGATTTCGGCCGTTTTTCAAAAGCTAGGGTTTCCAGCGAACCTAAGTGTTCGTCTGGCGAACCTGAACGAAAGTTCAAGTCTTCGAGCGAATCTATGTCGTTATGCTGCCCGCGCAACAACATAGATTCGCCCGACAGTTTCTAGCGAACCTATACATTCGCTCGACAACAATGACTGATTTTTCATGTCAGCGAATCTATAGGTTCAGGTGCCAAAATCTCAGGTTCGCTATACCAGCGAACCTAATATCCAGCGAATCTATTTTCTGATTTTCAAATCTTCATTTCTGATCAATCTCCGTTTATTTTTCAGGCAAAATGTCGACTTTATTCTTCGAGAAGAAGCACAACATGTGTGCTTTACTCGACGAAAACTTCGAAAAGGCCAGCAGCTATAGAGACGCTATCAAGTGGCTGAAGTCGTCACATATACATCATGCCATCTCTCACTCTCCCACTATATACGAGACGCACGTTCGGGATTTTTGGCGAACTGCGGTCATGAACGTGTCGGTACAGCCGTCACGTATCTGTGCCAATGTCTGTGGCCAAGACTTGGCGTTTACTGAAGCCGATCTGGCTAGAATATTGAGGCTGGAGGATGATGTGGGTGAGGAGGTACATATGTCAGCTGAAGAAGTTTACGGGGCATTTCGGACAGCGGGGTATGAGGGTCCGATGCCAGGAGAAAAGAAGATGGAATTTGTGAAGTCGTACCTGATCCAGGAATGGAGGTATATAGCCCATGTATTTATTATGTGCCTGGATCACAGAAAAGGGGGTACGGACGGTCTGAACCTGGATTGGGCTCGAGCCATGGTGCTGTTCTGCCGAGGGCAGAAAGCAAATCTGGCAAAGCTGATATTCAACTACATGCTCGAGAATATCCATGCATCAAAAGGAGCGAAATGGTTAATGTATCCCAGATTCATTCAGATGATTCTGAATGATAAACTACCAAATCTGCCGGTGGAGGGCGCAGAATTGAAGGTCTGGGATATGCATTCAAGGATCTTCAAAGACTGTAAATCAGTGAGGCCGGAATGTGTGGGAAGGATTACGTACTTGTGGGAGAATATGTATCCGGCGGATAGGTGGGTGTATATTCAGAGGTTGATTGAGTCAGAGAAGAAACGGGGAGGAGAGAATATAGAAGTGATAGAGAAAAAGATAAAGAAGAGGAAAGCCTATGCAAAGGATAAGGATTATTCATTTGATAGGGAGGTGGATGAGATACAAGCTGAAATTGATGCGGGCAGAGAACTGAGGACAAAGAAAAGGGCTGATACACATGCTGAGGGGTCAAAGAAGGCGAAGCATGATGTCGGGGGTACATCTACTGGGCCTGGGATTGGGTTGAAGGATGAGGTTGAGAGGCTGCAAGCAGAATTGGTTGAACTCAAAGGTAGGCATGAAGAACTGGAGAAACAAGATGCTGAGAAATCTACAGTGATATATGAGATGGGACGTATGATGAAAGATCAGCAATGTTTGATTGTAAGGATCTTCAAAGAACTGAATGATTTGAAGGAGAATGCTGGAACTGAACCAGCTATGACTGAGGCCGAACTGAACTCATTGACGGATATTACAAAATATCCGTTAATGGACATTGATTTTGATAATAAGGGAAAGGGAAAGGCCGTAGAGGAAGAGTTTGATGAAGAGATGGGGATAAATTTGGATGCGTTTGAAGGAGAGGAAGTTGTTGGTGGATCTGGGGTTGATTATACTTTGGTGGATGAACCTGACACTGATTTTGATGCTGAAAGTGAGGAGGACATTGAGGATGAGCCTGAGGTATACAAAGTGGATGAAAAAGGAATCAGTTACCAATTTGAACACGCTGAGCTTGACAAATCTGAATGGTTCAGGAAGGAAGAAGCTGTGATACCTGAGGTGCCGTTATTCCAGAACATAGACGAACCCACCACCAAACAGCAAGATAGACAGATTATTGCATGGAAATACAACTGTTTGGTGGAGGCGTACATGATTAAACGAAGGGGCGGGGATATCACGTACGTCAAGAACCGAAAACACTTTGCCACCTTTCCTCGCTGGGACTTGCGTAGGCTTGCAGAGCTACCATTATTAGGGAAAGAGGATAGCGGGAGGGCTTGTGCGTTTGAAGCTGCGATTCAGGAGGCCGCAAAGTCAGATTTCGTTGAGTTTGGTTATCAAAAGCCGAAGAGGATGCGACAGAAGAAGGATAAACACTGGGTGTCGTGGAAAGGGAAAATTGTTTTGAAGATTGAGGCTCCGAAAGTGATGACTAGAGTCAGGGTCCCCGAAACTCAGCCACCGAGACTGCAAAATTTTCTTAAATGGTTTTACGATAACAGTACGGGTGAGGCTGTTATCAGACTTAAAGGGGAAGACCGTCCTGAAATACGATTGTTTGATCCAATGGAGGTCTTCTCCTTCTGTGATGAAGATTTAAAGGTTTTGTGTGAAAACAGAATTAAGCACGGGGCTGGAGATGACACTGCTGCCGAAGCAAACCTGTTTGTGAAGGTTGCTAATAAAGCCCGGGGAATTCGTGCTGAGCTGAAGGAGGTAAATGAGAGGTTGAGGAGGTCGGATGATCTGAAGCTGGAAATGGATGACTTGACAAGACAACTTGATCGTTCAATTGAGCAGAGGTTTGAGAAACCTGTTGAGGTGATTGATTTGGATGTAGCTTGCGAGGAGCCAACTGCAGAGATAGAGGCGGAAACGACAGTTCATCCTGAGCCTGATACAGAGGTCGCAGAAACAGAATTTGTGGATTCAATGCTTAATCTAAGTGAAGATGAGGCCGGAACTGAAGATTACACAAATCCAATGGCCGGGATCAAAGAACGGGCAGGAGCTTTTATCGAACAACTTTGAAGCCTATGAAGACGGAGCTAATCAGAAGACTTCCCCAGGTGAGGTCCAACCTAGGGGGAGTATTGATAGTCACTATGTATAGGTTGGACTCACCGGCTTGTCGGTGTTACTTTTGTATGTAATAGTTTAACTTGTTATGATATTTGTTCTGGCGAACCTACGGGCGAATCTATTGATTCGCCCGCAGGCCAACATGTCTTTTGTATTAGGTATCGACTGGGCGAACCTATGTGCCCAGCGAACCTGTGTTGGTTCGCTGGATAGATTCGCTAGAGCGAATCTATCAGCGAACCTAACATCACTATATATTGTAACCTTATCTTCACATCAATGTAACTTTTGCACATCTTTTACTCAGACTAATTCTCACTATCTTGTGTTGTGTAATCGTTCTATTGAGGTGCTAGGGGCATATATCTTTCATCATTGTAGCTTATATACCTCAAATCTGTGTTAGATCTTGTTATTTGGTCATTTGGACTTTTACACTTTGTTCTACAAGTATTTGACATATTTTGGTTAAACAAGTCAACAAAGCACTGAAATCACGATCTTTATGGACCAACAATTATCAACCTAATCCTCATACATACATGTGTACATTCATCACTATATGTACATATGGTAAATAACTCGAAGAATATTAAAACGAGTCTTACCGTAATAGTTGAGGGCTTCCGAGATGCTAGTCCTTAGCAATCCCGAGTCTTAACATCAATTCCATAACAGCCCGTTTGCTTCACTATAGCTCCCCAAAGTGTCACATTTCATCATACTTGATTGACACTATATGGAAGGTCAATGTTCGGTTATACCTTCGGGCCGGTTCGCGTATGTGAATTCCTTAAAAACCGACATACGCCAATAACCAATATACCATTGTGTTCGTTTTTCCAAAACGAACATTTATCCGCCCTCAAACTATCCATTCATCCTCATCTTGACCGACATGCAACACATCAAGTTTTCCTGTTTTCGACAAGAAAACTGTTACAAACTGATCAGAGGTAAAATCATACTTCCAGACCTCTGATCGTAATTTCCTCCAGTGGAAATGTTCACCTATGTCTCAGGAACCTACAGACCAAATTTCATCACAAACCAACGGCGGATCTCCGGGAAAGTGACGATCTTTGAGACTGCATTTCCAGTGACGGAAATCCGATCAGTCTCGGTTTTCAACATAAAAATCGTACCTCTGGGTAAGATCGTCGAAATCTGAACGGTAGATGTGAGCATCTATGTGTTGGAAACAAGATATCCAAAATGTAGACGTATCCAACGGCTAGATCTTCCAAGATCCTTCCGGGAACAAAACTGCGTTTTTGTTAATCAACACATGCATACATCTTAGGACGGTTTTTCGACATTTCCATAACTTTACAGAGAGATTGAGGCTAAACGGAGCTTACCATTGCGTTCAGGACATCAAGAATAGGTTCCGGGGTAAAAACCACTTTTCCGGCCGTCACGAACCACCGCGGACCGCCGTCGGCGGCCATCGGACCACCGCCGGACCATCGCCGGAAATCCTCACCTCTCCACCAGCTCTCTCTTTCTCTGATTTTTCACACTCATGTGTGTGTTTGTGATGTGAAGGATGGAGAAATATGAGCATAAGAGCTCATATATATAGTGGGTTGGTGTGAGCCTAGTGCTCACACCGCGTCATCCGGCACTGCGTACGAACTCGATTCTTTTTGCGTTTAGACATCATTTCCTGAAAATAATATCACTTAACTCAATAAGTATTCTCGAAATATTTATTTCGTTAGACACTACGCATCCGGGGGTAAACTAGCCCGGTACGCGTTTACGTCACGTATTCAGTACGTTTAGCCGTTTCAGATGCTAACGGATATTATACTTCTTTGGTACGGAAATACAACCCGTACCATCCTCGGGTATCCTACCCCGTTTGTTGCGGGTGTTTAACCCCGCAACTCATTCCCCAGCACGTTCCTCGTGCTATGCGGGTATCCTTACCCGCATTCCATTCGGGGTTTAAACCCGTTACCCATCCTAAATTAACGAGAAGGAAAGGATATTTACCTCGTCAACCGCCGTTCTTCAGTCGTGCAGAACCTCCATGACCACCGTTCTTCAATCGGGCAGAACCTCGACGCCCGCTAAGCGATCTTTGTGCGACCGACACTCGAAGGAGCGTTCCGACGCAGGGAACCGCACTTATCGCGTGAACCCGAATAAAACTACAGCTCTCTCTCTCTCTAGAAAGTTAGAGAGAGAAAGCATGAATGAGCAAAATGAGAGGAGGGGTCGACCTCCTTTTATAGCTGAAAAACATGTCCTACGCGATACGCGCAGGACATGCCCTCCTCCTGCGCGTATCGCGTAAGAGGAGTGGTTTCGCCCAAACCATTTGCAGCCCACGATATCGCGTACTCGGTAATTCTTGCCTTAGGCGATACGCGCAGGCCAAGGCCTCCTCTGCGCGTATCGCGTAGAATAATAATTAATTTTTTATTATTTTTATTTTTATTTTTTTTATTTCTTTTTATAATAAGTTGTTCTCGCTTCGGGTCAGGGTGTCACATTTTGCTTATTATTATTCATTTCACAAGTGGCATCAAATAAATTCAATTTCCAACTTACTCCTAGCTAATGTTCGCCATTACATGACATACCCCCGTTATCAAGCAATATCCCGAAATTCATCACCATACGTGATTATGCACGACTTCATCTGTGGGGTTACATATGGCGAGTCCCTTGTGGTCCGTGTCTTATTGGTATTAGGACGCGAGCAAGGGGACTCCATATGACTAACAGGTGGTTTGATCAAGTCAGTAGTGAATTTGTACTTTTAAGCACATCGTGATCAAATTTATTGACTTATAAAGGCAGCTTAACTGCGGGTTTTGCTCTTTGAGCTTTTATTTGAATATTCATACCTCTTTTTTAGAAGTATAAATACCAGATGATAGACCGCATAAAGACACATGGTCTCCAAATCCCAAAACATCCCATCAATACAAGATTTAAGATTATAAAATCATATGCCATGAAATGTTAACCACTAAAACTAGAAGTGTGAAAATTAAAGTTTACTATAAACCACCTTTTTGAAAGCAACTTCATTTTGTATCACACTAGCTAAAAGGCTTGAGTATGACTCAACTTTTTATTCCACTTCAAAAATAGTATGTTTCCCACTAAAAATCACTTAAGTTAGGTTTTAGAATGCCACAACGTGATAGGTTCAATTGGATCGTTAATATTACTCACAATGATCAGAATAATTCGCACAAACAAACAGTTCAATCACAAACACAATTCATATTAATAATTCTCTTTGTATATTGATGATCAAAGCAATTCGTAGTACAAGTGCAAGAGAAACAAAATCACACACAGTTAATTCTCTCTCTAACGTGTAAAAGTGATCTAGCCTCTCTCCTCACACACACACACACACTACATGCTTATAACAACAAAATACAAGTTTAAGGAATATAACAAAATAGACCCTAAACTATTTACAAACATATAAACAAAATACAAAGTAAATCTTAACACAGGAAATAACCCTAACAGTACTCCCCCTAAGATTTAACTTTGGATCTTCAGCAAAATCTTCTATCTTTTTCTTCTTTGTTCAGCATCAATCTCTTTACCAATCTTCTGGTTCATCCTTGACGTTCAGCAGCTCTTTGCCTTTATACTCTTCCTGTTCCTTCAAAGCTTCTTCAATACAGGATTTGAACTTTTCAGCAATTTTAGCTTGACGAGGCTTGGACTCATTGGTCAGAATTGGGCAGGCATTCATGCGTCGAAGTGAATCCAGATTTAAACCTGCAAAGTCAATATTAGCATAAAATTCAAACGGCATCTCCTGGCCTTTGACTTTCACCTCCAAGGTTCCTCTTCTAGATATCCTCATATACTCTATCTCTGGTAAATCAACCCTCACGAGATTAGAGTTCAGCAATGCCTTTCTCACACGTATCTTTTCAGTCGCAGCAGCAATCACTTCAATCATAACAACAAACAACTTCCTATCCGCTTCAGCAAGTGCATCTTTACACTTCTCCATTCTGCAGCTTCTCAAAAAGTCGATATATGATGGGTGTAGCAGCTTCAACTCAAACGTACTGAACAGTGTAATCATATCTTTGTCCCAATCCTCCAAGTTTCGAACAAGCTTTAATTCAAAAGTTTCTTGATTATAAAACACTCTGAGTATAGGCTTTGTCATCTGACTTCCATCAATTACCTTCAGTCCAGGATCTGTCACTTTGTCAAAATACTCATCTGAAAACTCTTCCAAATACATATCCTCAGTTACAACCAGTCTCTTTTTCTTCCTTTCTTTCTTTGCTTGCACATACGCTGAATCTTCTTGTTGACCTCTAAATTCCAGAAACTTCGGTGGTCTAGCA
This sequence comes from Tagetes erecta, assembly GCA_030867185.1. Lineage (NCBI taxonomy): Eukaryota > Viridiplantae > Streptophyta > Magnoliopsida > Asterales > Asteraceae > Tagetes > Tagetes erecta. The sequence goes on along the minus strand of CM061486.1, from coordinate 1,751,989 downwards.
ATCCCGGCATCAAGAAGCATCACACATTTATCACCACGCTCAGCATGCATGTGATTTATCAACCTTAGTTTGTGCAGCTCTTTGAGATCCTGAACTTCCAATTTAAAAATGCTCGAGAAGTAATGGTATACATCACATAAACCATTCACTCTCTTGATCATAAAAGCATCAAATACTTCATCGTATTTCCATGCGATTATCTTCACCTTCTTATTTTTCTCTGGCACAATCATAGAATCCAGCAACTCAGCAATCGACTGTCCTTTGCTCAGCAGTGACCTAACCACGTCACCTGCTGTTGCTGACTTATGCCAAGATTCACGCACCTCCATTGGTATGTTGTAAGATTTAACTTCACTAGGAAACATATCCATCAGTTCGTGCCTCTTTTTGTGAGCATTTTCAGGTAACGCCATCACTGGAATCTCCTTTGGTCCAAGGACTTTATATCTCTTTGTTAGCTCAAAATATTGTGGGTTTTTATAGTCCAAGTAAAACATTCTGTTGTACATCTTCTCCGTTTTCATAAAACTGACCACAATCTTTCTCAGTGACTCAGACTTCAACCTCTTTAAAGTCTTAAATGGATAGTTTCTCGAGCTCAACCAACTACGCATATTAGAAGCAATCATTTCATCTGGATTTTGGTGATACAATTCAGTCGGAGGCAAATCTTCTATGTTTAGGCTTTCTTGCATCGGAGTCCATTCACCCATCTCAACCACAAACTCTTTCTTATCAGCTTCGGTTTTATCTTGGGCAATCAGGCACTTTTCATATTCTTCATTTATTTGGCTCACAGTCAACCCGTTCAAAAATACAGCATTGTACTTCATTTTCTCAAGGTATGCAAACCTTTGATCCAAATCATCCGGTATATCATCAACAACATTCTGTACTGGTTCAGCTTCATCATCAGACTCAGTGAAATCAATATCGTCCAGATCATCCAACGCTTCAACCATAGGTGCATCATCAGTTTGAACCAGCTCAAACTGACTTGCAACTTCAGCAACGGTTTCAGGCACACTTTCAACTTCAACAGCTTCAGGTTGAATCGGCTCAACCTGAACTGTGTCCTCAGAACCAGCTTCTTTCTCACTCTCTGTGGCCTCAAACACTTCAGTCTCAGCTACAGAATCAGATTGAACCGGCTCAATCTGACCTGATTTAGCAATCTCAGCTTCAGTCACATTCTCAGTCTCAATCACAGCTACAGATTGAATCGGCTCAATCTGCACTGTTTCATCTATCTTTGCCTTCTTCGAACTTCCTTCGTCACCAAATATCTCAGGTATCGCATCTATCTTCCTTTTTCCCTCAGCTTTGTCCATATTGACAGTGTCAGCAACAGCTTCATCGGGAATAATGATTGGTGATTCCACCCTAATGCCAACATTCGTAGTACCTCGAGCTCTGGTCAAATAAACTTTTGGTACATGCGATTCAGTCACTTCCATTACTTCTTCATAAAAATCTTTGTCTGATGATGAGCCAGCTTTCTTTGGTTTAGTCTCCTCCAACTCTTTTTCAAGCATTTCTTTCTCGGCCTCCAACGTATTGCATTCAGCTTTAACCTCAGTATAATCATACTTTAGGTTCTCATATTCCTCTTTCAGTTTATCATAATCATCCTTCAGCTTCACATGTTCATCAACAAGCTTCACATGATCCTCATCCAATTTCTTGAAGATTTTCAAATTCTGATTATGTATATCCCAGTACTCATCAAATCTTTTCTTCTTCCTCTCATTCGATGCCTTCAACAAACCATTAGCTTCTATCAACTTTGCAACCATATCTTCTAATTCTGCAATTCGCTTCTCATTCTCTGATTGATCAACACTTGGCACAACATTTGGTGAAGACTCCAAACCTTGTCCAATGTGTTCAGCAGTTTGTGATGATGTGGTGGGAAAATCAACAGCAGTAGGAACAGCAACGCCAGCATCAGCTTCCTCAACTATCTGTGCCATAGTTTCAGCTTCGGCCATTGCCTCCTGAGCAATCTGAAGTATATCAATCTCTTCAGTTTCTACCACTGGTTTTGATCTCTTTCGTCTAACATACTGAACATTGATCTCCTTTGGACTAACAGCCACTACTTCTTTTTCAACCAAAGCAACCTCAACAGGTTCTTCTACCACAATAGGTTCAATAACCTCAACATTCTCTATCTCCAAAGGTTCAACAGATTCCACAATCTCTGCCTCCTCTGAATTAGATTCAGATTCAGCACCATCATTTCCACCATTATCTTGTTCATCATCACTATCGCTATCCTCATCATTATCACCATCATCGTTACCATCATCTTCTTCATCTTCTGGATGACGAGCAAAGTACTCGTCATCATCCAACAGATTGTCAGTCACCTCATCCACTAGGTCTTGTGGATCAACAATCTCACCATGAGATATATTATAATATATACCTTCTACATCTTCTTCATTGTTGACTATATCTCTCATATAGTCAAACAACTCAACATTAGGCACATTCCCGATACTCATCTTCCGGTAAGATAGATCGTTCATGTCCTCAGTGTATAAAATGCCTCCAGCATAACCTTCATTTCTGATGATAGGATAGGCAATGTTTATCATCAGTTGTAAGAATCTCGGGTACATGAGAAACTTAAACCTTTTCCCTTTCACCAAGTTAAATACAAAGCCATTCATAATCCATCTCGACATGTTAAATGGCTTGTTCTCTGCTATGGCAACGATTGGTGAAGCAATATCTGAAGGGAAGTTATCGAATCCTGCACTCCTCCTGGACATGCATTGCTGTACAACATAGCACAACAACTTGTACTTCTTTCCCAACTTTGCCCTATAAAACTGTGACTTTGGAAATACAGGTGGATGACCCATATTAACAAAACACGCTTTGCATTCATCCATGGTCAACTCATCCATCATACCAACTTCATCTTCATCTATCCTTAGAGCATGTCTAATGGCTTCTTCAGAAACAGTCAGTACCATCTCTCTGGCAATATTCCCTCTCACCACAGCAACCCCATTATCATCTCTAATGACTTCTGCAGTCCTCCAGAAGCTCTTAATCAGCCTTGCATATATGACCGGTTTGGCACACATAGCATACACATATTTTGTCCTTTTGATGAACTTGATCATATCCCTGTAACCATCTGTTTCAGGAATTGATTCATCCAAACATGCTACCAAATTGTGCTTAGGCTCAAACTTGAGATTCTCCATCTGTCAAAACAAACATAAAATATAAACAAGACAAATGTGTTAGTTTCTTCATAAATATTTATCAAAATTTTCATAAGTGTTTGAACAAAAGTTAGACAGAAAAACACTCACATAAACATTTTAACCCTAAATTGAACTAACAAAATGATTTTCATCACTTTGATTAACACAACTTTGAATTTTAATGATTTACACAACATTTTTCATTTTAACAGTTAATCACTTAAGGCAAAATTTTGACATTTGTATGATGAAGTTGTTTAACATGTTTTAGTTCAGTTTTATCATGCATTTGTCACTTTTAAACAGATATTTCATCATTTTGATGTTTAACATTTAAGAACTTTCAAAGTCCATCAATGGCGATTTTAACAGTTGTGACAATTTTGGTTGATTCAGTTGATTTTAAGGTGTTTTGGTGCAAATGAGTGATTGAATGTTGATGATCGACAGTTTTTATCCTTAAAGCAACCTTCGATTTTGGTTTTAACACACAAAATCAAAGTGTCGATTCAATGCACAAAAACACTGTTCATCATCGTTTTTCCTTTTAACAGTTGATTTGCAGGTCTATTGAGGTCAAAAACACTAAATCACTACCTTATTCAATCGATCAACCTTGTTACAGAGCAAAATGATTGAATATGATAACAATGGCGATTCAAGTACAGAGTGTTTGTGTGAAAGTGAATGTGTGAAATGATAAGTGTTTGTGAAGAGGCGGTCTTTTGTATCGTCAAAAATTTAGGTCAAACTTTAAGTGCCGGGTCAACAAAAGGGACGGGTAAACATAAAAAGACCCAATAAGCTTTGACGGGTCAAGTACTGTAGTGACGGGTCATGTACTGTAGTGACGGGTCATGTACTGTAGTGACGGGTCAAGTACATAAAACAAGTCGCAAACATGTGAAAATCACTTGACGGGTCAAACACTGTAGAGACGGGTAAGTCACTGTAGTGACGGGTAAAGGTTAGGAACAACTACACCTGATGGGTTTTATCAATCACCCGGCAAGATAGTAGTCTTCAACAATCACCCGGCAACCTTTCTTCATCACCCGGCAACACAGTTGCTTTCCTTCTTCATCCGGCTTGCTTTCTTCATCACCCGGCAACATAGTTGCTTTCCTTCTTCATCCGGCATGCTTTTCTTCATTACACGACAATACAGTTGTATCACCCGGCATGCTTTTACTTCTTCACACGACAACATAGTGACTCATTTACACGGCAAGATAAAAGACTTTTACCCGGCTGTATAGTGAACACTTGTCACCCGGCTTGATATCTATGACCTTCACCCGGCTGTATTTGACATGATCATTGCCCGGCTGTACAGTGGTCACAACATCTTTACCTTTTCCTCAATCACCCGGCATGTATCAAACACACAACATTACCCGGCTAAACAGTTCTTTACCCGGCAGAATAGTTGTATCTGATATCTTTGCCCGGCTACAACACTTTGCGATTTTTCTTCATTTTTCTCGTCTGTTGACTTTTTCAACGGCATTTATTGCACCTGCAAACATTCTCCGACATATTAATTAGACAAGATATCCTTAAAAAGAATTTGTCACATTAATTATCAATCAACATTTTTAGGGCAACAAAGTTTAACACAATTAAATTCATTTTTCTTTTTCTTTTTCAAAAATGTTTTTGCACAACCAATTTTTCTATATCCCGAAGCAATTTCTTAAAAACAATTTACAAGACCTTGGGTTTGTTTTTAACACATCCAATACCTTTGCTTTTCATACCACATAACCTTGTTCATTCAAAACACACTTATTCAAAACAAAATATTTTTGGATTTTTGTAGATATTTTTCTTCAATTTTATTCTACCCTTAAATTTTGAAATTTCTTGGAATTTTTAAGTTTAACAAGGATGTTGATGTATCAATAATGATTCCAAATGCCTGCACACACAAAGCACACACATTAAAATAAAGACATATGCAATGCAATGAATCAAAATATCGCAGTGAGATCATACCACACATTATCCGAACATGTTTTGTGAGTTTTGAATAGACATTTGACTTATGCTTGATTGAGTGATGATATGAAAACATACCAATTAGCTCGAGTTGACACACTTACTTTTTCAGTATCATGATGATATTTAAGGTTCGATTAGAATGACTTATGTGACCCACATGTATACATATGTCAACATATTTCCTTATCAACCACTACCTGAATGCATATTGCACAAAACCTGGTCACTTACAGTCATACACAGTGTGGAATCTGGGTTCTATTCGGATTTGGTCCACTTTGGAACTTCTTTTTAATTCCATCTTTGGGAATTGTTCTTTCCTATCGTTCCCCTTGGGAATCTTCTGAATTCCATTTTGGAATTTTTGTTTGGTGTTGGTCCACATTTGGGACTCTTTTTGTTCCATTTTGGAATCTTTTGCTGCACCTTGAAGCTCAAAAGAGACTTCGTGTGAGACTTCAGGTCTGTGGGTACCACAACAAAGAAGCTCACGATGCGGTTCATCACACTGAATAAACTACATCGTTACCCGATCATGCACAACTATCATCACAAGCAATGTATCAAAAGATATATATCTAGACATGTATAACAATGGAACTTAACACAAAGATCATTAAGTTTATGTTTGTCAACAATCAACTTACTTGTTCAGTCTAATTGCCTGAGTTGTCTAGCACATCAATTAACATTCGTCAGTCTTTATTTAAAAATGATGTAACAAATAATGTCTAGTGTAACTATCATTTCTCACTTTGTGCAATATAGATTCTTATGACATGATATTTTTCTTTTCTTTTTGCTTTTATATTTTGTTTTTGCTTTTCTATTTTCTTTTTCACGCAAGCACACACAATGCAAAACATAAAGTAAAAGACAAAGAAATCAAAATATAACATCAACTTATTATATTTTTGGCTTTTATATTTTTCTGATTTTTGTTTTGTTTTCGAAAAATAGAATCAATCATGATTGATTAATCCTATGGATTGAATTAAGAATTCAAACCGGCCTGACAAAAAAGATTTTGTGAAAAGATCTGCCAGTTGTTTGTCGGTATGAACCTTAATCAAAATTATTAAACCCTTTTCAGAGTTATCTCTTAAAAAGTGATATCGAATTTCGATATGTTTGGTTTTTGAGTGTTGAGCAGGATTAGCAGTAATAAACATAGCAGCAGTATTGTCTATGTAAATAGGAGTTTTTAGAAAGTTAAACCCGTAGTCAAGCAACTGATTTTGTAACCACAAAACCTGAGAACATCCTGCAGATGCAGCGATATACTCTGCTTCAGCTGTGGATACAGAAACATTGGTCTGCTTCTTGCATTGCCAAGAGACAAGCCTAGGACCCAGAAATTGACATCCACCAGTTGTCGATTTCCTGTCAAGAGCACAACCACCAAAATCACTGTCAGAATAGCTATATAATTCAAAATTTCCTTCATAAGGATACCATAACCCAAGATTTGGTTTCCCTTTGAGATATCTGAATATACGCTTCACAGCAACAAGATGCGACTCTTTCGGATCAGACTGATATCTGGCGCAGACACACACAGCGTACATGATGTCTGGTCTTGATGCAGTAAGATACATCAGAGAACCGATCATTGATCTGTATAGTGTTTGATCAACTGCTTTGCCCTTTGGATCCGGTTGAATCTTGCAATTCACATCAGATGGAGTTCGAATTGTTTGACAATCTTGCATCTTGAACTTCTTCAACAATTTCTCAACAAATTTTGATTGATTGATGAAAATTCCGTCAGCTGATTGTTTCACTTGTAATCCAAGAAAGAAATTAATCTCCCCCATTGAACTCATCTGGAATCTAGACTTCATGATTTCTTCAAATTCTTTGCACATTGACGCACTGGTCGACCCGAAGATAATATCGTCCACATATACTTGAACACACAATAAATCGTCATTCTCCCTCTTCATAAACAAAGTTGGATCAATCTGACCTCTTGTAAATCCATGTTCTAGTAAATGCTTGGATAATGTCTCATACCAGATTCTTGGAGCTTGGTGTAGACCATATAGAGCTTTACTCAACTTGTATACACGATGAGGATAGTCAGGATCTTCAAAACCCGGAGGTTGTCTGACATATACGTCATCTGTAATTGGTCCATACAAGAAAGCACCTTTAACGTCCATTTGGAATACTTTAAACTTCATGAAAGAAGCATATGCAAGAAAAACGCGTATGGCTTCAAGTCTTGCGATCGGAGCAAACACTTCTTCATAATCAATGCCTTCTTCCTGAGTGTATCCCTGTGCAATGAGTCTTGCTTTGTTTCTTACTACAATGCCACGTTCGTCTGGCTTGTTTTTGTACAACCATCTTGTACCAATTGCGTTCTCTCCTTCAGGTAAATCCACAAGTTTCCAAACTTCATGTTTGCGAAACTGAAGTAATTCCTCTTGCATGGCTTCAATCCAACTGTTATCTTGCAGCGCCTCTGAAATGTTCTTTGGCACCACTTGAGATAGAAAACACGAATAAAGACAGACATTCGCTTGCTTAGTCTGACTTCTTGTAGTTCTCTGATTCAACGGCCCAATAATCTGAGAGACAGGATGTTTCTTGTGAATTCGATGAATTGGTATGTCACCTCCTTGCACTTGACTCTCCAGATTAGAAGTATTCAGATTTGGTAGATCTTGTAGTATGGTCGAAGTATGCGGTGTGAAATTCGGGACTTGATCCGGTGAATTGATGAAGTAATCAAAGGATTCTGGAATAACTTCAACATTCGGATCTGATGATGGTTGATTCTAAACAGATCCACCATCATTAGGAGAAATCACATCTTCTTCACGATTGTTCGATTCTTGATCTTCTTGCGAACCAGAAGGACCCGGATCTTGACTTGATTTGACATGATCAGGATTGTGAAAAGACATGAATGGATATTCTGAGTTGAGATTTCCATCCTCGTCATTATCAGAATCGTCACTAAAGCATCCCAAGTCGCCTGATTCCTTGTTTGTTTTTCCTGAAAAATCAAATAAGTTAGAATTGAAGGATTTCGATAATGAATCTAAATCAAATAACCATTCGGGACCATGAGCCACTAACGGAAACGAATTTTCTAAAAACTTGACGTTGATAGTTTCAATAACAGTATTTGTTTTGCTATTAAAGACCCGATAAGCTTTAGAAACAGACGAATAACCTAGGAAAAATCCATCGTCAGATTTTGACTCAAACTTCCCGAGATGATCATTCAAATTTAAAATCGATACCGGACAACCAAATGCTTTCAAGTAAGAAATATTTGGTTTCCTTCCAAATAACAACTCATAAGAAGTTTTCTGTTTATCTTGCACTAATAATGTTCTATTTTGTACAAAACACGCAGTAGCAATAGCTTCGTCCCAAAAAGTGATAGGGATTTTGGCATCTGCGAGCATGGATCTTGCTGCTTCAATCAGTGTCCGGTTTTTCCGTTCCGCAACCCCGTTTTGTTGAGGTGTTCTTGGCGCACTAAATTGTCTAGCAATCCCCTTTTCTGCACAAAATAAATCAACATTAGCATTCTTAAATTCAGTTCCATTATCACTTCTTAAAACTTTAACTTTGCATTCCAATTGATTTTCAACTTTGATGATAAATTCTTTTAATAATTCAGCTGTTTCAGATTTAGCATGCAAAAAATAAACCCAAGAAAATCTAGTGAAATCGTCAATAATGACAAAACAGTAAGACTTCTTTCCAATGCTTTGCACATTTGTTGGTCCAAAAAGATCCATATGTAGCATCTGCAAGGGTTTTGAAATGGAGTTTTCTTGCTTGGACTTAAAAGACATCCTATGCTGTTTTCCCTTCAAACATGCTGGATAGAGATCAGTTGTGGAGAATTTCTTCGATGGGATTCCCACAGCGTGATTTCCAGTTACCAAACGGTTCATGTTTCTGAAGTTGGAATGTCCCAACCGTCTATGCCAAAGTTGACTCTCATCATTTGAAGCATGGGCAATGAGACAGGTTGTTTCGGTTTCGGCATCAATCTGCGACATATCCAATTTGTATACATCACGATCTCTTGGAGCTTTAACCACTACCCACTCATTGTCAATCTTGAAACCTGGTTTAAGAATATAACAGAAAGAATCATCAAAAAGCGTTGAATAAGATTTATCACAGATTTGCGAGACACTTAGTAAGTTAAAGTTCAACTGAGCACAGTAGTTGACTTTATCAAAACTAATGACCCCATTCGAAACAGTTCCTTCTCCTGTGATTTTACCACCAGCATCACCTCCAAAAGCCACGTGTGTACCATTTTTCAGCTTGAAATCCTGAAGCAAGGCATGGTTGCCTGTCATGTGCCGGCTACACCCACTATCAACAAACCATGAGTTGATAGGTCTTCTTGGGCGTACCTGCAATTCAACAATCACTTAGTTAGTTTGGTCAACCCAGGCCCACACGGTCTTGGGTTTTCCGAATCTATCTACAATAGTAACTTGTTGATATTGAATATTTTGAAAATTTGTTTCGTTTATGAGATTTTGATGCTGATAACTATTGTTTCGCCCATTGGCGTTCATTAATTGCTTTCTCCTCAAAGCACTAAACCTTTCCTCTAGCTTAGGATCAAGGTTATTTTCAAACTTTTGATTTCTCACCATTAAAGCTCTGTGTTTAAAACTGTTAACCTGCACACTTGTTGACAAGTTAGAAACAGAATTGTTTCGATTGAAATTTCTCAAAACCGGAGAATGACTTTGACTCATATTTTGAAAACCAAATGAATGATTTCTGTTAATGTTTGAAAACGGAGTCATTTCTCTAGTTGAGTTTGATCGAAAGAAACAATCCTTTGTGTCATGGTTTCTTCTCTCACAAATATCACAAAATTTGTTATAGTAACATTCTTCTGAAGAATGGTTTCTTTTGTCACAGAAACTGCAGTACCTGTTAAAGAAACATTCAGCAGTTGCATGATTATACCTATCACAAATTTCACAATGTTTCTTGCTAATCCTAAAGAGCCGATTGTTAACTTTTGATGTTGAACCAAAACGTGATTCATTATCTTGGTTATTCGGTTTTAGATTAACGATCTTTTGTGGACTCTTGGTTTGAGATTTTGATTGCATGGGACTTTGGTTCGATTTTAAATTGTTCTGTTTGGTTACCTTTTTGTTTTCAATTCTCTTATCATTGACAGCGGAAGACTTAGGACCTGAACCTGTTTTCAGACCAGAGTTAGATTTGATTTGAGCATTGATTTGGTTACCATAAGAACCGTTCATGTCGAAAGTACCTGCAGACACAAACTTGATTGTCTTACCTTTTGACACTTTCTTGACAGGTTTAACTTTGTCAGTTTTAACACTTTGAACTTTGGTGATATCATTCGATTTTATGACACTTTTGCCTTTTGATTGTTTCGTTTCAGATTGATTGATTTTCGATTTTAATTTCTGCACTTTTGCATTCGAAACTTCAGTCTTTTTCACTTCTTGCTTCTTGATCAACTGATCAGCAACTTGCGCCTTTTGTTCTTTCTTCCACCTGATGTATTCAGGATCATTGTATCCTGAAAATTCACCTTCTTCCTTCACCGTTGTTTCTGGTTCGGAATTAAGTTTTGGATACTCAACAAGTTGAATTAGAACAGGCTCTAATTTGTTATCAGATTTGTTGCTTGCTTCATCATCGGCTTCAGTTGTCATTCCATCTTCTTCTTTCAAACTTTCAATCAACACCTCAGATCCTTCGGACTCGGATTTACTTCTTTGAATTTCTTTGAATTTACGTTCATTTTCAGGTGAATGATCAAATTCATTAAAGTTTTCCGGTAAGGTTTGAGTGATTGAATTTGGCATCGGTTCATGAGTAAAACCCAACCCGGTTTTGTTTTTGTTACCTCTTTCATTAATGAGTTGTTCAACCATTGTTTTACAACTTTTAACTTTCTTTAATTCAACTTGTGTGACAGCATGTTCAAATTTTTCTTGTTCAAAGTTCTTTGTCATTTCTTCAAGTTGTTTGGTAACAAGTTCCAATTCTTTCAAAGTTTTGTTCCATGATTCAGTTAGTGACAAAATCTTCTCATCAGAAATTTTGTGATCAATTTTAAGTTGTTCATGAATCTTTTCATGTTTGCTTAATTTGTCACCTATTTTAAATGAATGAGTTCGATAATGTTCTACTTGTTGAATGCACTGTTCAGAACATAACCTTTCTTTCACATCTAGGGGCAATGGAACATAATTAGGGGGTAAGTCGTTACTAACCTTTGGTTGTTCAGTAGAAGATGAAGATTCATTTGCAGTAGCCATCAGCGCAACTTCAGATTCAGTTTCTTCAGTAGGATCAGACTTTGCACTCCAGTCATAATCTTCAGAATCTTCACTAACATCATCAACCATCTTTCCATCCCCTTCTTCAGACCAGTCTTCTTCAATTTCACATACCAGTGCCAGATTTGATGTAGGATCAGTCGTAAATTGTTCTGCATATGCGCTCCAATCATAACCATCTTTTACGCTGACTACCAGTGCCTTTGTTTGGTCTTCTGGCTTCTTCCCTTCGTCTTTCAGTTCCGGCATGGGAAGACTTTGGTATGGTTTCTAAAAGAAACGTTGATTTCTGCCTTGATAGCTTGAAGACTGTTGTGAGCTTTGACCTTGACCTTGATTGCTTGAACTAGCTTGGTCATTGAAATTCTTTGGAGCTTTGCATTCTCTTGAGAAATGACCATACTGATTACAGTTAAAACATCTGGCCTTTGATTTGTCAAATCCAACTGTCTTGTTAGCATGAGGTTTGTAACTTCGGTTAACATATGCATGCTTTTGTGTTCGATATGCAACCATAACCATTTGCCAATTAAGATCCATTTCTTCAACATCCACTGGATCCATTTCAAATAAGTCTTGAAGGACCACGTCCATTTGACTTAAATGACTTCCTTGGTACGCTTGAAAACTTGCCATAAAAGCAGTAAAGGCAGTTTTAGTTTCGTCATCTTGCAACAGAATATTCATAATGTCTTTCACCTTAGCTTGAACATTCGAACTTTGATTTTCTGATTGATTCTTCAGATTCTGATTTTGAACTTGAGCTCTTGGTGGAGATTGAGGTTGAGAATAAGTTGGTGAATTTGGAAAGTATGCTGAATCAGTAAAGAAACTTGCACCAACAAATAAGTCACCCTCATCTTCAAACTTCGTTGCATCTTGTGCAAGAAAAGCATTCTCCACAGTATTGGCATGATTTACCACATACTTATACTGAGATTGTGAGCTTGATCTATCAGTATTTCTTGATCCTTCATCAATCTCAACTTCTTCTATCTTTCCAATAAGCAGATCTAATTCCATTGGAAATTTCTCAGTATGTTTCAACAAAGTAACAGTCTGCTTCCAAGATGATGGTAAAGCACATAACAACCGATCATTCAAGTCTTGAAGTTCAGTCTTCACTCCGAGGTTTGACATCTCAGTAGTTAAGTGAACAAACCTGTTCATCATCTGGTGCACTGTTTCTCCATTAATATGCTCAAACAGTTCCAATTGTCTTTTCAATTTCGACTTCTTCAAACTCCTCAATTGTTCTCCTCCTTCACATATCGACTTCAAAGCTTTGAAACATGTATAACCAGTCTGATATGCATCCAATCTAGACAGAACTTGAAGTGGCAACCCCTTGCACATTAAAGAATATGCTTTGCTATCATTCTTTACTTTCCTCAAATCTTCTGCTGACAAATTATCCTCCGGATAAGGTGTAGTAGAATCTTTAGTATAGGTACTTGCACTATCTGGTGCTGTCTGAGTTGGAATGTGAGGACCTTTTTCAATGGACTTCCACAAGTCATTGTCAATAGAACACAAGTGATGTCTCAACCTGATGGTCCAATTCTTGAAATCTGCACGATTCAAAAGTCTAGGAACACGGTTATCAGAATCATCATTAGGAGCCATTTTAACAAATTTTAAAGAAAATATTTTTGGTTTTTGTTAATTTTTGAAAAGAAGTGATTAAAATACTAAAATAAAGACAAGTAATTAAAGACAAGATAAGAAACAAGTATTAAAAACAACTAAAGTGAGTCACACGGCAAAACAGTGAAAATCCTTCTTCAACCGGCTAAACAGTGTCTTTGTTCTTCACCCGGCAGGAAAAAGTCTTTACACGGCAGAACAGTTACCCGGCTCAACAGTTGTAATAATTTTGTTCTTCACCCGGATGAACAGTTACCCGGCAGCAAGAAAAACTTTGACACGGCAATAGATCTTGACCCGGCAGAATCTTGACACGGCAAAAGTCTTTGTCCGGCTGAACAGTACTCGATCACAAAACAGAGTTGTTTACACGGCAACACAGTTGATGATTACCCGGCTGACTCTTTGTTCTTCACCCGGCGTAACAGTGTTTTACCCGGCACTACAGTGTATCACCCGACTGAACAGTAGCACTTTTTCAAGTCAAATTCTTCACCCGTCTAGAACAAATTCCCTTACACGGCTGCACAGGACCTAATTTCTTCTCAAATCTAAGTCCAAGGAAATTGTCTAAGTCAAAATAATCACCCGGCAAGTTAATCTTCAACCAAAATCATACTGTTCATCATCTTCTCCATGAGAATTTTCTGGGTTTTGTCTAAAACTTGTCCAATTTGTCCAAAATTCACACACAAGCTGTGAAATAGTCCGATTATCAATCCCTTATATCAATCAATCCAAAACATGATCAAATTTGAGCAAAATTCGATTGAACAGTAAATTTTTCTTTCTTCTAAATTCCTCAGATCTGATGATAATCTGAAGGAATCTGCACAATCGTTGTGTATAGGAGTGATTGCGATGATAAATCACAACTAAAAACACCAACAATTCATTCAGATCATGATTTTTGAGCAATATTGATGTGTTTTGCTTAAGAACAGCGAAGAACACAGTACCAATAGCTCTGATACCAATTGATAGGTTCAATTGGATCGTTAATATTACTCACAATGATCAGAATAATTCGCACAAACAAACAGTTCAATCACAAAAACAATTCATACTAATAATTCTCTTTGTATATTGATGATCAAAGCAATTCGTAGTACAAGTGCAGGAGAAACAAAATCACACACAGTTAATTCTCTCTCTAACGTGTAAAAGTGATCTAGCCTCTCTCCTCACACACACACACTACATGCTTATAACAACAAAATACAAGTTTAAGGAATATAACAAAATAGACCCTAAACTATTTACAAACATATAAACAAAATACAAAGTAAATCTTAACACAGGAAATAACCCTAACACAACGTTACTGCCCTTTCATTTATAAAGGTTGAGAGACACAAAACCAAAGAAAATATATATACTTTTTTTTGAATTTTTAAATTTTTTTGGATTTTTAGACTCTATATTGACTCAAAACAGACAACTAAAACTCAGAAATGACCATTTCTCATCCCCACACTTAAGTTCTACATTGTCCCTAATGTAGAAATGGAAAAACACTTAAAAACAAAGCTAAGAATGCAAAAATAAAAGATAAGAGAGGTGAATTGGAAAAGACTTAGCTGGTATTGCGAAACGCGTAAGCTCCAAGTCTTCGTTCCAATATTCAAGTGTTGATCGTATAGCATTTCGGTCGCGGTCAACCTTGCCATCGACACTGCCGAGCTCCTTCTTCATCTTCGCAAATGCACACTCACCCGAATGGAGATTGAGTACGGGTGAGAATAATTTAAACCTGCAAAAACAAAAACAAGATACCCGAGCATAAAACTGACTCGACACAACTAAAATAAAATAAAAATAAAAATAAAATCTAACATAAGATAAAAACTAAACTTTCAAACTCTACATACTACGGGTTGCCTCCCGAGAGCGCTTTGTTTATTAACGAGTCGTCAGCTAGACTCGGCCCCACCTGTAATCTCAATCAGGAGGCTTATCCTTTATTCGTTTCCCACTAGTTCTAGTTACTTTCTTCCGCCTTCCGTTGGTTGAGAAAAATCCAACGGAAGAACTCACCAAAGCTCTAAAATATTTACTCGAGTCAGGCCACCAAGCTTTAAATCTCCCCGGACCAGATTTGATACGGTGCATGTAGTGTTTGCCATGGGCGTTTCTACAATATGGTGGAATTTTGCGCTCCCTAAAAGACCAACGCTTCATGTTCACCACATGTTTATTCATATCTTCACTTGTCCCCTCATGTGGTGTCTTTGATTGGGGTGGTGATCCACTATCACTATCTCCCACAAGTCGGCTATCATGACTCGAAAGTGATGGGTCAACTATCTTTGATGTCATCATAAATTTATCCTCTATCTCATGGTGCAGTTCTTCTTTGATTTCCTTAATTGGCTCTTCATACAATAAGGTTTGTAAATAATCCAAATCACCAACTGGGTCAAACAGTGCTTCCTTTTCTCCTATGGTCGATATAACCAGTAAATCTTCATCAAACTCATCCTCCATATTTGGAACAAACTCCCCCTCTTTTTTATTATCCGTGTAAGCATCCTTGAGTATTGATCCCTGCATCGTATCACTCTCACAAGACAAGTGTAAAAAATAACTAGGAACCTCATGATTGATCATAAATTTAAATGAACAATCAAGGATATCATTAGGGTCAGAATACTTACCTGGAGGTGGGACTTATACTGAACTCTCTTGGATATGGTCTTGCACTCCGTCCATTATCGTCTCCAATTCTGTGGATTGCTCAAACAAATCATTGTTGATGCTTGTGCCACAAGAAATACCTTCTCGTTTAAAGTTGGCGCGAAGTTGGGCGACCCTAACGCTTAGTTCTTCTGTCCTAAGAAGTAGTTCCTCAGATTCCTTGATTTGAATTTTACGTTCCTCGGCTTCCTTCACTTGTCTCGATTAAGATATTTTTGCATCATCTCCATAACATTTGTGTATTGATCAGGTCCAGATGGTGAACTCTCATCTGGTTGAGAATCCGGATAAGGATTATCATAACCTGTGGGATACCCCTGTGAGTAGTAGCAACAATACGTGTCATGAGGTCCTCCACAGATCTTGCACCAAAATCTCGTACGTTGATTCCCGTAATTATAAGTATTGTCTATGTAGTCATCCTCATAGTAGCTGTCCATGAGAAAAACTGCAAAAACAACTCAAAGAGAAACGATCACGTGCACCTGATAGAAAAGCCAAGTAAAAAGAACAAAAATAAAAATAAAAAAATAAAAAATAAAAAAAATAAAAAAATAAAAATTAAAATAAAAAAATATCAACTAATCTATGACGAAAAGAAAAAAAATAGCTAACAAACACAAAAATTACCCCTAAAAAGTAAATAAAAGAAAAACTAAATTACAAAATAATAGTAAAACGAAAGTGGTTAGATCCCCGACTCGGATCGTTCTCAAAGTCGCCAAAATAAAGTCCCCGGCAACGGCGCCAAAAACTTGATGTGTGTGATTATATATATAAAATAAATGTCGTTCACAAAACTCAGGTTTTAAATAAAATGGAAAACCCAACAAAACTCACACAAACGGCAAGTGTACCGGTCGTGTGTAGTCAAGCTAAGTAAGTCCGAGTATCGTACCCAAGAGACTTGTTTGGCGGCCCTCAATAATAAATCGTTATCGACTCCTAACCGATGAAACTTTGTTTATTTTTAATTATTTAAACTATGAAAATAAATACGAACTAAATATTTAAAAGTTATCTAAATTAATTAAAACTAGTAAAACTGAAAATTACTTTAATTAAAACTAATAAAAAAGCTAGAAACGACTTAAACTAAGAAGACAAACTAAACTGATTCAAGAACTGTCAAGAATGAGAAAGCAACTACCTAGGCGGGAATCCTATTAACGACTCGACTACTATTGGTTTCATACAACTAATGGCACCGGATCTAAAAATATAACTACTAAGAACAACCCAACGCTACACTGCCTGCTATAGGTCTTAAATGTATGCTAAATGTCCTAAAATAATTATTTGAAACTTACGGTGTTAAGGAATGGCAAAAACCACACTTGGATGACTAATGGACCCTAAACTAGATCTCCTTCCGGTCTCACTAGTCCATTACCCTAATAGTTGGTTCTATCAACTCAATAAGATAAAGGGATCAATTAATCTAATATGATCTAAGACAAGAAATCACAAGTGACTAGACTACTTAGGCAAAATCCACTCTCGTATGATTCTAACCTAATCAAACTAGCAACTAGATGAAATCTACAACCTATCTCCTTCCGGTCTCTAGGTCGGTTAGAATACTAATTTATACATATGAAAGCAAGCCTATCTCATAGGTGACTATTCCTAGATCAACCCACATCATGATTCAAACACCAAGTCTAAATCTAGCATGCAATTTTAACCAAAAACACAAAGTTAATAATTAAAATCACAAGAGAAACATGGCAAGCGACATATATATTATAACTAGTACGCATATCACATTCAAAGACAAGATTTAAATTAATTCTTGCAATAATCATCCATTCCATTAGTTATAAAATAGACCAAAAGTAGTCAAAAACATTAATATTCAACCATATGCCTAGGTAGTATTAAAAGTTTAGCCAAAAATCATGCCTAGAATAATAACTAAATCTAAAACAATAGCATTCATAATTCAATCACGAGTTTAAACGAAAGATTAAATGACTATAGCGAAGGAAGCAAACCAAAAATGTAATCCAAAAGTCAAACTTGAATGTTCGATCTTCAAACGCTTAGCCAATTAATTGTCTGCCGTCACCAACCTACTACCTCCTCTCTTTTTTCTCATTTTTCCTTGTGTGCGCTCCAAAGAAAAAAAAACCAAAAGCTGTCGTCCAATCTTCCAAATATCCCAAACCTTCACCTCCTTTTTTTATTATTTTCTTTCTTTTCCTGTTCTCTCCCCCCTTAATCACCAAAAGCTGCCGTCAAATGTATATATATATATATAAACAAGAGTTAGGTTTCTTTTCCTTGTGTGCATGTGGGCCTTTTTGACATCGTTCAAACTTCATTCATTTTTCACAATTGATTTCTTGTGGGCCCATGCTTCAATACTCATACTACAATTCACACAATAATTCAAAGAATTTAGTGAAGGCATGTCATAAACATAATGCAAGAAATTCATGTAACTTGAATATAAATAAATCATTATAGCGCACGGTTTCTTAAAATCATAAAAAAATAAATATAAACCGTATAAGAGTAAAAATTGACCAAAAGTAACTCAAATGTGTAAGGAATATTCGTATAAAATAATGTATATTTTGGACCACATCAGCTTCCAGCTCCGAAGTACAAGCTTCCAGCTACAAGCTTCAAGCTTCTCGAGACATTATAAACTCAAGCCAGCTATATTCTTAAAGCAAAATGGCATCGATATTTTCATAAAGATGTGATTATTTCTAACGATCACATTAACGTTTCTATTGATACCACGCAGGAGCGACACACGAAGCTTCTCGGTTACTAAGCTACATATAGACCACTGGTATACAGGTCAAACCACAAAGCATAATGGTAACTTCTTTACAAATGGATTGGTCAAGCAAGATACTAAACGAGTCCAACAAACAATGCTCTACATCCCTTTATGGGATCATTCTTAGCTTTTTTATCCCCTTACTTCGTGCTATGTAAGGCAGTCTCAAAGAAAACATTATGACATACTGTGAGGTTCCATAATAAACCTCTACACCAACAGATCCACTTATGGATCCCTAAGCCTCAAAATAAAGGCCTTGAAAGCCACGAGCTCAACCTCGTCTGACAAGCCACGAGCTCAACCTCGTCTGACCTTAACATGTATAAATATAAGGACACATGAGTCAAGAAAGACATATAAACCTAAGAAGCATGAAGGAAACTTATGTCACTCTGCTCATGATGATGCAAAGTAAAGAAATATTTCATATACCACCAAAGATAGTATCAGTTCATTTGGACTTCAGAACCGTAAAAGCATGCAAACATGAAAGCATCATACGGAAGTATATGAAACACTTGCTACCAGTACTAAAGCACTTTGAAGAACAATAAAAAAAAGAGGCCAAACACGTCGACAAAACAACAAAGTAGCCTACTTAATCTCTATAGTAGCCTACCAAAACATCGACATAACAAAAACATTCAAGGCAAAGTTTTTCACTACACTCTCACCTAAAGACTAACTTTGGCAGAGAACGTGTTGATTAAAGCTTGACACCTCAGCCAACTTCACCATACGAATCAAATCAACATTTTCTAAGGATGAACGGACCCGTGGTCGAATCATTCATATGAGACTAACCTCTTTTCAACACAACATGATCCTTTAAAGGAACAACATGTCGCCTAAGGAAGATGCTTACCTTACCTAAAAATAAGCAACTCCGAAAAGAGGAAACATACCTTTTAGGCTGTGGTGGCTGCTAAATAGCTATATCCATGAAATACCTTTCAAATGAACGAAGCTCATTCTATACCTTCTTCAATTGGCTTCGACTCAACTTCAATGAGAAAACAAGCTTCACAAGCCTTTATTTATGGTAACGTGGGGGCTCAGAGCTTCCCAGCCACTAAACAGTTGTTAAAACTGTAACTCATTTAAGAAGCTTATAAATGAGAAGTCGAAGAACTAAGAAAAATATTGAGTCATAAACACTCAAAACTACGCCATGACTGCTTATGACTGGGGGCTGATGACATAGTTATATGAGTAAACTAGGCTTTTGCTCAAAAACTTAAATGGCAACGAGCATTTCAAGGCTAAACTTTTGTTAAAAAACTAAGACAGCCACAAATAGCTCGCCACATATGTAAAATCAGCAGGGGAACCAAATAAACCCCGAGCAAGCCCATAGTCAGAGTAAGGTACGTGCTTCTTTATGGCATGAACATTGCTTCTTTTACTTAAAGAGCAAATGAATAAGCTACAGGATGAAGGAAGAAGGTGTCGAACTAACTGAAATACCGATACATCCTTCAAGCTTCAACCAAATAGCTCTAATCAGGTGATTCCACCTACATAGAACACCTTAAATAGCTTACCTTGAATCGAAAGACTTTGGTATAAACAAAACCTACAAGGTCAAGGTTAACAAGCATCTCGCTCAATCATCAAAGAAACTTGCTAAGAACGCCTTGTGGAAGGACTTTTATGACAAGAATAACTTCTATACTAAATAATGAGTTTAGATGCACTAATTGCTACCATTAAGGATTCAATCTTTATTCGATGATTAGCTCCTACAAAGCCTACAAGGCTTAGAAGCACGATCGCAATCCATAAGAAGCATTAAAGAAACTCATGGAAAAGCACATAGGTCGTTAAAACAAGCAAAAACGCTTCAACCTATGGGTAATGCAACAGCCAATAAGCTAAAGAAGCAGCTTGAGAAAGCAAAAACGTAGCTCATGAGAGCATCAAAATATCTCACCTAAGCTAACGGCCTATCATCAAAACACCATGATAAAGCACCAGCTTACAATATAACACCGAAGCGACTTGCTTAATCACCAAAGTAGCTCGCTAAAACAATGGCACATGCTAAGAACCTAGCCAACGAGCTAGAGAAGAAAGGTCTTAACCTTAAACTAAAGCGTTTGACCATAACACTTTGTCTAAGTCAAAAAAACAAGTTCGGATTTGTTGAATACTACTATCAACTCTACAAAATCTATAAGATTGCTTGATCCGAAACTTCTAAGTTTGTAAAGACAATTGTAGACATGGGAAGACCTAAAATCGTCATAATCTCAAACTCAGAAGCCTAATCTTCTATGTTTATCACCTCGGAAACACATGAAGCTCAGTTCATAAGCTTTCATGTATTCGAGCATATCCAAAATAAACGAATACCACATTATGATTCAACAAGCATAGAAGCAATTAACCATTGCGTAAAATAAAGCTATGCCTTTGTCTCATGCGGTTTAAAGTTTAAAATAGTAAAGAAGGCTTCTCCTGTCTCAAGACATCTTCTTTTAGTTACTCTCCCCAGTAAACCAGCTCATAAAGACGAATAATCAAAGATCGTCGCCTAATATATCATAATAGCAATGGGGTGAAGTCAACTTTATGTGAATAATGACAACATCAACGGATATATTCTCACACTTGGCATTACTTAGAAATGTTACAAGGTGCTTGTACCTTCCCCAAGTGTCGATTAAGAAATCCGATTGCTATGTGTTAGGGCTATTTCCTAGTTAAGATTTACTTTGTATTTGTTTATATTGTATGTATAGTTTAGGGTCTATTTTGTTATATTCCTTAAACTTGTAATTGTTGCTTAAAAGCATGTAGTGAGAGAGTGTGAGGAGAGAGGCTAGATCACTATTCACGTTAGAGAGAGAACTAAGTGTGTGTGATTTATTTTCTCCTGCACTTGTACTACAAATCTGCTTTGATCATCAATATACAAAAGAGAATTATTAGTATGAATTGTGTTAATGATTAAACTGTGTTTGTGTATGATTTATTCTGATCATTGAGCGATATTAACGATCCAATTGAACCTATCAATTGGTATCAAAGCTTTTGGTATTGTGTTCTTCGCTATTCATCAAGCAAAACACTACAATATTGCTCAAATATCATGATATGAATGAATTGTTGCTGTTTTTAGTTGTGATTTATCATCGCAATCACTCCTAATTCACAACGATTGTGCAAATTCCATCAGATTATCATCAGATCTGAGGAATTAAGAAGATTGAAAAAGTTACTGTTCGATCGAATTTTGCTCAAATTCATCAAAATTTGATCATGTTTTGGATTGATTGAGATTAGGGATTGATAATCGGACTATTTTACTGCTTGTGTGTGAATTTTGAACGAATTGGACAAGTTTTTGATAAACCCAGAAAAATTCTCATGATGAAGATGATGAACAGTAAGAACTTGGTTGAAGATTAACTTGCCGGGTGATAAAATTTGACTTAGACAAATTTCCTTTGGACTTAGATTGAAGAACAATTAGGTCCTGTGCAGCCGTGTAAAGGATTTTGTGCTAGACGGGTAAAAAATTTGACGAGGAAAAAGTGTTACTGTTCAGCCGGATCAACAACTGTTGTGCCGGGTAATACACTGTTACGCCGGGTGATTAACAATTTCAGCCGGGTGATCAACAACTGTGTAGCCGGGTAAACAAATCTGCCGTGTGATCGACAACTGTTCAGCCGGGTAAAGCTTTTTGCCGTGTCAAGATTCAAGCCGGGTCAAGTTATCTGCCGTGTGAAGTTATTTCTTGTTGCCAGGTAACTGTTCTGTCGGGTGAAGAATCCAAGACTTACAACTGTTGAGCCGTGTGACTGTTCAGACGGGTGAAGACTTTTTCTTTGCCGGGTGAAGACAAAAGCTACTGTTCAGCCGGGTGAAGAAGGATTTTCACTGTTCAGCCGTGTGACTCATTTTTAGTTGTTTTAATCTTTGTTTTCTTATCTTGTCATTAATTACTTGTCTTTATTTTAGTATTTTAACTGTTTCTTTTCAAAAATTTACAAAAACCAAAAAAAATATTTTCTTTAAAAATTTTTAAAAAATGGCACCTAATGATGATTCTGATAACCGTGTTCCTAGACTTGTCAATCGTGCAGATTTCAAGAATTGGACAATCAGACTGAGACATCACTTATGCTCCATTGACAATGATCTATGGAAGTCAATTGAAAAAGGTCCTCATATTCCAACTCAGACTGCTCCAGATAGTGCAAGTACCTACACCAAAGACTCTACTGAACCTTATCCAGAGGATAATTTGTCAGCAGAAGATTTGAGGAAAGTGAAGAATGATAGCAAGGCTTATTCTTTGATGTGCAAGGGATTGCCACTTCAAGTTCTGTCGAGATTGGATGCATATCAAACTGGTTATACATTTTCAAGGCACTAAAGTCAATATGCGAAGGAGGAGAACAATTAAGAAGTCTGAAGAAATCAAAGTTGAAAAGGCAATTGGAGTTGTTTGAGCATATTAATGGAGAAACAGTACATCAGATGATGAACAGGTTTGTTCACTTAACTACTGAGATGTCGAACATTGGAGTTAAGACTGAACTTCAAGACTTGAATGATCGATTGTTATGTGCTTTGCCATCGTCATGGAAGCAGACTGTTACTCTTTTAAAGCATACTGAGAAATTTCCAATGGATTTAGATCTACTTATTGGAAAGATTGAAGAAGTTGAGATTGACGAAGGATCGAGAAATATTGATAGATCAAGCTCACAAGCTCAATATAAGTATGTGGTGAATCCTGCCAATACTGTGGAGAATGCATTTCTTGCACAAGATGCAACCAAATTTGAAGAAGAGGGTGATTTATTTGTTGGTGCAAGTTTTTATACTGATTCATCATACTTTCCAAGTTCGCCAACTTATTCCCAACCTCAATCTCCACCAAGAGCTCAAGTTCAAAGTCAGAATCTGAAGAATCAAGCAGAAAGTCAAAGTTCGAATGTTCAAGCAAAGGTAAAAGAAGTGATGAACATCTTGTTACAAGATGACGAGACCAATACTGCCTTTACAGCTTTTATGGCAAGTTTTCAAGCATACCAAGGAAGTCACTTAAGTCAAATGGACATTGTTCTTCAAGACTTATTTGAGATGGATCCTGTTGACGTTGAGGAAATGGATTTAAACTGGCAGATGGTGATGGTTGCATATAGAACGCAGAAACATGCATATGTTAACCGAAGCTACAAGCCTCATGCAAACAAGACGGTTGGATTTGACAAATCAAAGGCCAGATGCTTCAACTGTAACTGTTATGGTCATTTTTCAAGGGAATGCAAGGCTCCTAAGAATCAGAATTACAACGACCAAGCTAGTTCAAGTAATCAAGGTCAAGGTCAAAGCTCACAACAGTCTTCGAGCTACCAAAGCAGAAATCAACGTTTCTTTCAGAAACCATATCAAAGTCTTCCCATGCCAGAACTAAAGGATGAAGGCAAGAAACCAGAAGATCAAACTAAGGCACTAGTGTTCAGTGTAAAAGACGGATATGATTGGAGTGCGTATGCAGAACAATTCACTTCTGATCTTACATCAGGTTTGGCACTAGTATGTGAAATAGAAGAAGACTGGTCTGAAGAAGGGGATGGTAAAGTGACTAAAGATGTGAGTGAAGATTCAGAGGAATATGACTGGAGTGCAAAGTCTGATCCTGTTGAAGAATCTGAGTCAGAAATTGCGCTGATGGCTACATCTAGTGAGTCTTCATCATCTACCGAACAACCAAAGGTTAGTACTGATTTACCCCCTAACTATGTTCCTTTGCCTATTGATGTGAAAGAAAGGTTATGTTCAGAACAATGCATTCAACAAGTAGAACATTATCGAACTCATTCATTTAAAATTGGTGATAAATTAAGCAAACATGAGAAAATTCATGAACAACTTAAAATTGATCACAAAATTTCTAATGAGAAGATTTTGTCACTTAAAGAATCATGGAACAAAACTTTAAAGGAATTGGAACTGGTAACAAAACAACTTGAAGAAATGACAAAGAACTTTGAACAAGAAAAAGTTGCTCATGCTGCCACACAAGTTGAATTAACAAAAGTGAAAAGTTGTAAAAACATGGTTAAACAACTTATAAGTGAAAGAGGTAACAAAACCAAAACAGGGTTGGGTTTCATTCATGAACCAATGCCTAATTCAATAACACAAACTCTACCTGAAAACTTTAATGAATTTGATCATTCACCTGAAAATGAACGAAAATTCAAAGAAATTCAAAGAAGTAAATCTGAATCCGAAGGATCTGAAGTGTTGATTGAAAGTTTGAAAGAAGAAGATGGTGTGACTACTGAAGCTGATGATGAAGCTAGCAACAAATCAGAGCCTGTTCTGATTCAACTTGTTGAGTATCCGGAACTGAATCCGAAGTCGGAAGAAAAAGTGAAGGATGAAGGTGAATTTTCAGGATACAATGATCCTGAATACATCAGGTGGAAGAAAGAACAAAAGGCGCAAGTTGCTGATCAACTGATCAAAAAGCAAGAAGTGAAAAAGACTGAAGTTTCGAATGCAAAAGTGCAGAAATTAAAATAAAAAATCAATCAATCTGAAACGAAACAGTCAAAAGGCAAAAGTGTCATAAAATCAAATGAAAACACCAAAGCTCAAAGTGTTAAAACTGACAAGGTCAAACATGTCAAAAAGAAAGTGTCAAAAGGAAAAACAATTAAGTTTGTGTCTGCAGGAACGTTTGATTTGAACGGATCTTATGGTAAACCAATCAATTCTCCAATCAAATCTAACTCTGGTCTGAAAACAGGTTCAGGTCCTAAGTCTTCCGCTGTCAATGATAAAAGAATTGAATCAAAAAGGTTAACCAAACAAGGTGTGTTAAAATCGAACCAAGTTTCCAAGTAAGCAAATTCACAATCAAAATCTCCACAAAAGAATCAAGTTAATCTAAAACCGAACAAAACTGATAATGAATCACGAGTGGGTTCAACATCAAAAGTTAACAATCGGCTCTTTAGGATTAGCAAGAAACACTGTGAGATTTGTGATCGTTATAACCATGCAACTGCTGAATGTTTCTTTAACAGGTACTGCAGTTACTGTGACAAAAGAAATCATTCTTCAGAAGAATGTTTTTATAACAAATTTTGTGAAATTTATGAAAGGAGAAATCATGACACAAAGGATTGTTTCTTTCGAACAAACTCATCAAGAGAAATGACGCCATTTACAAATTTTCAAAGAAATCAATCATTTAGTTTTCAAAATGATAATCAACGTCATTCTCCTGTTTTGAGAAAGTTTAATCGAAACAATTCAGTTTCTAATTTGCAGGTTAACAGTTTTAAACCAAGAGCTTTGATGGTAAGAAATCAAAAGTTTGAAAATAACCTTGATCCTAAGTTAGAGGAAAGGTTTATTGCTTTGAGAAGAAAGCAATCAATGCACGCCAATGGGCGAAACAGTTTTCAGCATCAAAATCTCTTAAATGAAACAAAATTTCAAAATATTCAATATCAACAAGTTACTATTGCAGATAGATTCGGAAAACCCAAGACCGTGTGGGCCTGGGTTGACCAAACTAACTAAGTGATTGTTGAAATGCAGGTACGCCCAAGAAGACCTATCAACTCATGGTTCGTTGATAGTGGGTGTAGCCGACATATGACAGGCAACCATGCCTTGCTTCAAGACTTTAAGCTGAAAAATGGTACACACGTTGCATTTGGAGGTGATGCCGATGGTAAAATAACAGGAGAGGGAACTGTATCGAATGGGGTCATTAGTTTTGATAAAGTCAACTACTGTGCACAGTTGAACTTTAATTTACTAAGTGTATCTCAAATTTGTGATAAATCATATTCAACTTTATTTGATGATTCTTTCTATTATATACTCAAACCAGGTTTCAAGATTGACAATGAGTGGGTGGTGGTGAAAGCTCCAAGAGATCGTGATGTATACAAGCTTGATATGTCGCAGATTGATGCTGAAACCGAAACTACTTGTCTCATTGCACATGCTTCAAATGATGAGAGTCAGCTTTGGCATAGACGGCTGGGCCATTCAAACTTCAGAAACATGAATCGACTGGTGACTGGAAATCATGCTGTGGGAATACCTTCAAAGAAGTTCTCTACAACTGATCTCTGTCCAGCATGTTTGAAAGGAAAACAGCACCGAATTTCTTTTAAGTCCAAGCGAGAAAACTCCATTTCGAAACCCTTGCAGATGCTACATATGGATCTTTTCGGACCAACAAATGTTCAAAGCATCGGAAAGAAGTCTTATTGTTTTGTCATCATTGATGATTTTACTAGATTTTCTTGGGTTTATTTTCTGCATGTTAAATCTGAAACTGCTGAGTTGTTAAAAGAATTTATTGTCAAAGTTGAAAATCAGTTGGATTGTAAAGTGAAAACTTTGAGAAGTGATAATGGAACAGAATTTAAGAATACTAATGTTGATTTGTTTTG
The DNA here is from genome assembly GCA_030867185.1 of Tagetes erecta. Classification (NCBI taxonomy): domain Eukaryota; kingdom Viridiplantae; phylum Streptophyta; class Magnoliopsida; order Asterales; family Asteraceae; genus Tagetes; species Tagetes erecta. Next base: position 1,724,838 of record CM061486.1, on the reverse strand, counting down.
TGCAGAAAAAGGAATTGCTAGACAATTTAGTGCTCCAAGAACGCCTCAACAAAATGGGGTTGCGGAACGGAAAAATCGGACACTGATTGAAGCAGCAAGATCCATGCTCGCAAATGCCAAAATCCCTATCACTTTTTGGGACGAAGCTATTGCTACTGCGTGTTTTGTGCAAAACAGAACACTATTGGTTCAGGATAAACAGAAAACATCTTATGAGTTGTTATTTGGAAGAAAACCGAATATTTCTTACTTGAAAGCATTTGGTTGTCCTGTATCGATTCTAAATCTAAGTGATCATCTCGGGAAATTTGAGTCAAAATCTGACGATGGATTTTTCCTTGGTTATTCGTCTGTTTCTAAAGCTTATCGAGTTTTTAATAGCAAAACAAACACTGTTGTTGAAACTATTAACGTAAAGTTTTTAGAAAATTCGTTTCCGTTAGTGGCTCATGGTCCCGAATGGTTATTTGATTTAGATTCGTTATCAAAATCTTTCAATTCTAACTTATTTGAGTTTTCAGGAAAAACGAACAAAGAATCAGGCGACTTGGGATGCTTTAGTGACGATTCTGATAATGACGATGATGGCAATCTAAATTCTGAGTATCCATTCATGTCATTTCATAATCCTGATCATGTCAAATCCAGTCAAGATCCGGGTCCTTCTGGTTCTCAAGATGATCAAGAATCAAACAATCTTGATGATGATGTTAATCTGCAAAGTTCTCCTAATGATGGTGGATCTGTTCAGAATCAACCATCATCAGATCCGAATGTTGAAGTTGTTCCAGAATCGTTTGACTACTTCATCAATTCACCGGATCAAGTTCCTAACTTCACTCCGCATACTTCTACCATACTACAAGATCTACCGAATCTGAATCAGTCTAATCTGGAGAGTCAAGTGCAAGGAGATGACATACCAATTCATCGAATTCACAAGAAACATCCTGTCTCTCAGATTATTGGGCCGTTGAATCAGAGAACTACAAGAAGTCAGACAGATCAAGCAAATGTTTGTCTTTACTCATGTTTTCTTTCTCAAGTGGTGCCGAAGAACATTTCAGAAGCATTGCAAGATAATAGTTGGATTGAAGCCATGCAAGAGGAATTACTTCAGTTTCGCAAACAAGAAGTATGGACGTTAGTGGACTTACCTGAAGGAAAAATGCAATTGGTACAAGATGGTTGTACAAAAACAAGCCAGACGAACGTGGCATTGTTGTGAGAAACAAAGCAAGACTTATTGCACAAGGTTATACTCAGGAAGAAGGTATTGACTATGAAGAAGTGTTTGCTCCGGTCGCTCGACTTGAAGCTATTCGTGTATTCTTAGCCTATGCCTCTTTCATGAAGTTTAAGGTTTTTCAAATGGACGTCAAAGGCGCTTTTCTGTATGGACCAATTACAGATGATGTATATGTCAGACAACCTCCTGGTTTTGAAGATCCTGACTATCCTCATCGTGTATACAAGTTGAGTAAAGCTCTATATGGTCTACATCAAGCTCCAAGGATTTGGTACGAGACGCTATCTAAGCATTTACTAGAACATGGATTTACAAGAGGTCAGATTGATCCAACTTTATTTATGAAGAGGGAGAATGAAGATCTGTTATGTGTTCAAGTGTATGTGGATGATATCATCTTTGGATCAACCAGTGCGTCCATGTGCAAAGAGTTTGAAGAAATCATGAAGTCAAGATTTCAGATGAGTTCAATGGGGGAGATTAATTTCTTTCTTGGATTGCAAGTTAAACAATCAGCAGATGGATTTTTATCAACCAATCAAAGTTTGTTGAGAAGTTGCTGAAAAAGTTCAAGATGCAAGATTGTCAGACTATTCGAACTCCATCTGATGTGAACTGCAAGATACAGCCGGATCCGAAAGGCAAATCCGTGGATCAAACACTATACAGATCGATGATCGGTTCACTGATGTATCTTACTGCATCAAGGCCAGACATTATGTATGCTGTATGTGTGTGCGCAAGATATCAGTCTGATCCAAAAGAGTCGCACCTGGTTGCTGTTAAACGTATTTTCAGATACCTTAAAGGGAAACCGAATCTTGGGTTATGGTATCCTTATGAAGGCAATTTTGAATTATATAGTTATTCTGATAGTGACTTTGGTGGGTGTGCTCTTGACAGGAAATCGACTACTGGTGGATGTCAATTTCTGGGTCCTAGACTTGTCTCTTGGCAATGCAAGAAGCAGACCAATGTTTCTGTATCCACAGCTGAAGCAGAGTATATCGCTGCATCTGCAGGATGTTCTCAAGTTTTGTGGTTACAAAACCAATTGCTTGACTATGGGTTTAACTTTCTCAAAACCCCTATTTACATAGACAATATTGTTGCTATGTTCATTACTGCTAATCCTGTTCAACACTCAAAAACCAAACATATCGAAATTCGATATCACTTTTTAAGAGAGAACTCTGAAAAAGGTTTAATAATTTTGATTAAGGTTCATACCGACAAACAACTTGCAGATCTTTTCACAAAATCTTTTTTGTCAGGACGGTTTGAATTCTTAATTCAATCCATAGGATTAATCAATCATGATTGATTCTATTTTTCGAAAACAAAACAAAAATCCGAAAAAATATAAAATCCAAAAATATAATAAGTTGATGTCATATATTGATTCCTTTGTCTTTTTATTTTATTGTTTTGCATTGTGTGCTTGCATGAAAAAGAAAATAGAAAAGCAAAAACAAAATATAAAAGCAAAAAGAAAAGAAAATATCATGTCATAAGAATCTATATTGCAAAAAGTGAGAAATGATAGTTACACTAGACATTATTTGTTACATCATTTTTAATAAAGACTGATGAATGTTAATTGATGTGCTAGACAGCTCAGGCAATTAGACTGAACAAGTAAGTTGATTGTTGACAAATATAAACTTAATGATCTTTGTGTTAAGTTCCATTGTTATACATGTCTAGATATATATCTTTTGATGCATTGCTTGTGATGATAGTTGTGCATGATCGGGTAATGATGCAGTATATTAAGTGTGATGAACCGCATCGTGAGCTTCTTTGTTGTGGTATCCACAGACCTGAAGTCTCACACGAAGTCTCTTTTGAGCTTCAAGGTGCAGCAAAAGATTCCCAAAGTTGGAACAAAAAGAGTCCCAAATGTGGACCATCACCAAACAAAAATTCCAAAAAGGAATTCAGAAGATTCCCAAGGGGAATGATAGGAAATGAAAAATTCCAAAATGGAATTAAAAAGAAGTCCCAAAGTGGACCAAATCCGAATAGAACCCAGTTTCCACACTGTTTATGACTGTAAGTAACCAGGTTTGTGTGCAATATGCATTCAGGTAGTGGTTGATAAGGAAATATGTTGACATATGTATACATGTGGGTCACATAAGTCATTTTAATCGAACCTTAATTATCATCATGATACTGAAAAAGTAAGTGTGTCAACTCGAGCTAATTGGTATGTTTTCATATCATCACTCAATCAAACATAAGTCAAATGTCTATTCATAACTTGCAAAACATGTTCAGATAATGTGTGGTATGATCTCACTGCGATATTTTGATTCATTGCATTGAATATGTCTTTATTTTAATGTGTGTGCTTTGTGTGTGCAGGCATATGGAATCATTATTGACACATCGACATCCTTGTTAAACTTAAAAATTTCAAGAAATTTCAAGTTTAGGGGAGAATAAATTGAAGAAAAATATCTACAAAAATCCAAAAATATTTTTTGAATAAGTGTTTTGAATGAACAAGATTATGTGGTATGAATAGCAAAAGTATTGGATGTGTTAAAAACAAACCCAAGGTCTTGTGATGTGTTTTTCAGAAATTGCTTCGGGATATAAAAATGTTGGTTGTGCAAAAACATTTTTGAAAAAGAAAAAGAAAAAGGAATTTAATTGAAATTAATGTTTATTGACTTGTCTTATGTTATGGATAATTAATGTGACAAATTCTTTTAAGGATATCTTGTCTAATTAATGTGTCGAGAATGTTTGCAGGTACAATAAATGCAGTTGAAAAAGTCAACATACGAGAAAAATTGAAGAAAATTGTTCAAGTGTTGTAGCCGGGCAAAGAATATCAGAACACTATTTTGCCGGGTAATGAACACACTGTTCAGCCGGGTAAAGGTTGTGAGTTTGATACAAGCCGGGTGATTGAGAAAAAGAAGTGAAGCCGGGTGAAGATATTATGACTACTGTATAGCCGGGCAATGAACATGTCAAATACCTGCCGGGTGAAGGTCATAGATATCTGCCGGGTGACAAGTTGTGTCACTATACAGCCGGGTGAAGAAATGTTGTCACTATACAGCCGGGTAAAAGAAAGAAGTCTTATCTTGCCGTGTAAGTGTATAACACTGTGTTGCCGGGTAATAGTGAAAGCAACTATGTTGCCGTGTGAAGAAGAAAGCATGCCGTGTGAAGAAGAAAAGCAACTGTGTTGCCGGGTGAAAGAAAAGCATGCCAGGTAAAATAGAAGACAACTGTGTTGCCGGGTGATGAAGAAAGGATGCCGGGTGATGTTTTGAAGACTACTATACTGCCGGGTGATGAATAAAACCAATCAGGTGTAGTTGTTCCTAACCTTTACCCGTCACTACAGTGACTTACCCGTCTCTACAGTGTTTGACCCGTCAAGTGTTTTTCACATGTTATATGTTGACCCGTCATATGTTGTGACTTGTTTCATGTACTTGACCCGTCCCAACAGTACATGACCCGTCTCAACAGTGCTTGACCCGTCAAGGCTTTGTGGGCTTTTTATGCTTACCCGTCCCAAATTGTTGACCCGGAACCTCAAAGTTTGACCTAATTTTTAACCATATAAAAACCCGCCTCTTCACAAACACTTATCAATTTTCACTCACAATTTCAAGCAAATCCTCTGCACATTAAATCGTTGTTTATCATATTCAATCGTTTGTTCTGTAACAAGTTTGATCGATTGAATAAGGTATTGTTTACATGATTGGAACCTGATAAACCTGCAAATCGACCGATAAAATGAAAAACGATGATGAATAGTGTTTTTGATCACTGAATCGACACTTTGATTGTGTGTGTTAAAACCAAAATCGAATGTTGTTTTAAGTGTAAAATCTGTCGATCATTAACAATCAATCACTCATTTGCACCAAAATTCATTAAAATTAACTGAATCACTCAAATTACCTTATAACTGTCAACCGCCATTGATGATCTGTTTCAAGCTCATAAATGTTAAACTTCAAAATGATGAAATGTGTGTTAAAAGTGACAAATCCTTGTTAAAACTGAACTAAAACATGTTAAACAACTTCATCATATAAATATCAAATTTATGTTCTTAAGTGATAAACTGTTAAATTGAAAAATGTTGTATAATCATTAAAATTCAAAGTTGTTTTGATCAAAATGATGAAAATCAGTTTGTTAGATCAATTTAGGAGTTAAAATGATTATGTGAATGTTTTACTTTTTAACTGTTGTTCAAACACTTATAAAAATTTGAAATTTATTAATGAAGAATCTAACACATTTGTCTTGTTTGTGTTTGTTTTTGTTTTAACAGATGGAGAATTTGAAGTTTGAGCCCAAGCACAATCTGGTGGCATGCTTAGATGAGTCTATCCCTGAAACTGAAGGTTACAGAGATATGATCAGATTCATAAAGAGGACAAAGTATGTATATGCTATGTGTGCCAAGCCGGTCATATATGCAAGATTGATAAAGAGTTTTTTTAGAACAGCTGAGGTGATCAGAAATGAGGATGGAGTAACTGTTGTTCGAGGAAACATTACTAGAGAGTTGGTGCTGACTGTCTCTGAAGAAGCAATCAGAACAGCATTAAGAATAGATGATGATGAGGTAGGAGCGAATGACGAGTTGACTATGGCTGAATGTCAAGCTTGTTTTGTGAATATGGGACATCGTCCTGCGTTTCCAAAGTCACAATTTTATAGAGCAAGGTTGGGGAAGAAATGGAAGCTGTTGTGTTATGTTGTCCAACAGTGCATGTCAAGGAGGAGTGCAGGCTTTGACAACTTCCCATCTGATATAGCATCTCCGATGGTTGCTATAGCTGAAAACAAACCATTCAACATGTCAAAGTGGATTATGAATGGGTTTGTGTTTAATTTGGTTAAAGGCAAAAGATTCAAGTTTCTCATGTACCCGAGATTCTTGCAGTTGATGATAAATGTTGCCTATCCCATTATCAGAGATGAAGGAGTGGTTGGAGGAATTTTGTATACTGAGGACATGAACGATCTATCTTATAGAAAGATGAGTATCGGGAATGTGCCTAGTGTTGATCTATTTGACTATATGAGAAATATAGCAAATAATGAAGAAGATGTTGAAGGAGTTTATCATCATATTTCACACGGAGAGATTGTAAATCCTCAGGACCTGGTTGATGAGGTGCCTGATAATCTATTGGATGATGATGAGTATGCTGCTCGTCATGCAGAAGATGAAGAAGATGAAGATGAATCTGAACATGATGAAAATGATGATAATGACAGTGATGGTGAAGAAAGTGATGACAATGGTGATGATGATGGTAATGATGGTGCTGAATCTGTTTCAGAGGAGGCCGAAAATATTGAGATTGCTGAACCACTAGATTTGGAGACAGAAAATGTTGAAGTCATTGAACCTGTCTTGATTGAAGAACCTGTTGAGGTTGCTTGTGTTGAAAAAGAAGTGGTAGTTGAAGTTGCTAAACCCATCACACAGCAGTATGTTAGATCTCGAAGATCTAAATCTGTTGTTGAGAAAGTGTTGATTGAGCCTGAACAAATAGATGTTGTTCAGATAGCTCAGGAAGTAATGGCCGAGGTTGAAACTATTGCACAGATAGTTGATGAAGCTGATGCTGGCATTACTGATCCTGTTCCTGTTGATATACCCACCACATCATCCCCTGTTGCTGAAAACATTGAACAAATTTTGGAGTCTTCACCAAAAATTGTGTCAAGTGTTGATGAGAATGAGGATAAGAAGAAGATTGTTGAATTAGAAGAGATGGTGGAAAAGCTTGTAGCTGCGAATGAACCGTTGAAGGCTTCAAATGATAGAAAGAAGAAAAGACTTGAAGAGTTTTGGGCTACTCACAATCAGAATCTGAAAACCTTCAAAGAGCTGGATGCGGATCATGTTAATTTGAAGATTGAACATGACAAGTTGAAGGATGAGTATGAAAAGCTGAAGGAGGAACATGAAAACCTGAAATATGATTACAAGGAATTGAAGGCTGAATGTAATACTTTGGATGCTGAAAAAGAAATGTTGGAGAAATGGCTAGAAGAAACTCGTTCAAAGAAGTCAGGGTCCACATCTGATAAAGATTTTTCAGACGAAGTTATGGAAGTGTCTGAACCTTCTCAAGCAGCAAAAGTCTATTATACTCGAGCACGTGGTACAACAAATGTGGGTATAAGGGTGGAATCTCCAATTGTTATTCCCGATGAAGCTGCTGCTGAAACTGTCATTTCTGACAAGGCTGAGGGAAAAAGGAAGTTAGATGCAGTACCGGAAACTACTGGTGATGAAGGTTGTAGTAAAAAAGGCGAGACTGGAAGAAACAGTGCAGATTGAGCCGATTCAATCTGTAGCTGTAATTGAAACTGAGGCAGTTGAGTTGACAAAGGCAGATGAGACTGTGATTGATGCTGAAATTGATAAATCAGTTCAGATTGAGCTGATTCAGTCTGAAGCTGTTGTAGTTGAAGAAGTGACTGAAGCTGCTGAAATAGTTGAGAATGTACCTGAAACTGAAACTGAAGAAGCAAGTCAGTTTGAGCCGGTTCAAACTGACAATGCACCAATGATCGAGGCATTAGATGATTTGGATGATATTGATTTTACTGAATCTGAACCAGAAGCTGAGCCAGAAACTAATCCTGATCACGAGATTCCAAAAGACTTAGCTGAAAGATTTGCTTATCTTGAGAAGATGAAGTACAATGCAGTTTATCTGAATGGGCTGACTGTGAGTCAAATAAACGAAGAGTATGAAAAGTGTTTGGTAGCTCAAGATAAAGCCGCTGCTGATGAAAAGGAGTTTATTGTTGAAATGGGTGAGTGGACACCGTTACAAGAGAGTCTAAATATTGAAGATTTACCTCCAACTGAGCTGTATCACCAAAATCCTGAAGAGATGTCAAGTAGGAATATGCATGACTGGTTGAGCTCAAGGAATTATCCATATAGGACTCTGAAAAGGTTGAAACAAGAATCACTGAGGAAAATTGTTGTAAGTTTTATGAAGACGGAGAAGCTGTACAATCGCATGTTTTATCTTGATTACAACAATCCTCAATATTATGAGCTGACCAAGAGGTACAAAGTTCTCGGACCGAAGGAGATACCGGTGATGGCTTTACCAGAAGATGCTCACAAAAAGAGGAAGGAGTTGATAGACATGTTTCCCAGTGAAGTTAAGTCATACAACATACCTATGGATGTACGTGAATCATGGCACAAATCAGCCACAGCAGGTGACGTTGTGAGGTCACTGCTGAGCAAGGGTCAGTCAATTGCTGAACTTCTTGATTCAATGATCGTACCGGAAAAGTCCAAGAAGGTAAAGATTATAGCGTGGAAATATGACGAGGTGTTTGATGCGTTCATGATAAAAAGAGTTAATGGTTTATGCGATGTATACCATTACTACTCTAGCATTTTCAAATTAGAAGTTCAAGACTTGAAAGAGCTGCACAAACTTAGACTGATAAATCACACGCATGCTGAGCGTGGTGATAAATGTGCAATGCTACTGGATGCTGGGATTAGCCGATCACCGAAATACTTAGACTTCAGAGGTCAACAGGAGGACAGTGCATATGTTCAAGAGAAGAAACAAAGAAAGAAGAAGAAGTTGGTGGTTAGTGAGGATATGTACCTAGAGGAATTTTCTGATGAATATTTTGACAAGGTAACTAATCCGGGGTTGAAAGTGTTTGATGGATCTCAAGCGACGAAGCCAATACTTAAAGTTTTCTACAATCAGGAAACTTTTGAGTTGAAGATTGTACGAAATATGGATGACTGGGATAAAGATATGATCACTTTATTCAGTACTTTCGAGCTGAAATTACTTCATCCATCATACATTGATTTTCTGAGAAGTTACAAAATGGAAAGATGTAAAGACAAACTTGCTGAAGCTGATAGAAATTTGTTTGTGGTGATGATTGAGGTAATAGCAGCTGCATCAGAGAAGATACGAGTAAGGAAGGCATTACTCAACTCTAATCTTGTGAGAGTTGACATTCCGGAGATAGAATTTATGAGGATTTCTGCGAAGGGTACTTTGGAGGTGCAAGTCAAAGGCAAAGAAATGCCTTATGAATTTTACGCTAACATTGATTTTGCAGGTTTAAATCTTGATTCTCTGAGACGTATGAATGACTGCCCAATCCTTACAAACGAGTCCAAACCAAGACAAGCCAAGATTGCAGAAAAGTTCAAGTCATGCATAGAAGAAGCATTGAAGGAACAAGAAGAATTCAAAGGTAAAGAGTTGCTGGATATCAAAGAAGAACCAGAAGATTGGTGAGAGAGATTGAAGCTGACAAAGATGAAAACTGTTGAAGATTTTGCTGAAGATTCAAAGATAAATCTTAGGGGGAGTACTGTTAGGGCTATTTCCTAGTTAAGATTTACTTTGTATTTGTTTATATTGTATGTATAGTTTAGGGTCTATTTTGTTATATTCCTTAAACTTGTAATTGTTGCTTAAAAGCATGTAGTGAGAGAGTGTGAGGAGAGAAGCTAGATCACTATTCACGTTAGAGAGAGAACTAAGTGTGTGTGATTTATTTTCTCCTGCACTTGTACTACAAATCTGCTTTGATCATCAATATACAAAAGAGAATTATTAGTATGAATTGTGTTAATGATTAAACTGTGTTTGTGTATGATTTATTCTGATCATTGAGCGATATTAACGATCCAATTGAACCTATCACTATGTTTTCTACAATTGCAAAAAAGCTTTTGAAGCTTACACTAAAGGTAGACTAACTAACTATCTTATACAAGAAGGCAGTCCACCTTGGTGCCTTAGAAGCTCACATGCAACAATAAAGAAGCTCACCTTCTATATTACGGAAAAGAAGCACCCTCTTCTTTTCATTTAACTTTGTATACACAACATATGACAATACACCAAAGGTACAAGCTTTAACGTGAGCATGACATGCAAGAAAATTCATCTTCTTGTAAAAAGATAGCAAAAAATACCTACATTAGTGCATTACTAGAATCGCCAATAAACTGATTCGCAGCCTTCAAACACTAATTAGGACATGGTTCCTAAAAGAGAGCTCTACAAAGTGTTAACTCATAAACGTTAACCTTACAAGATGAATACAATATTCATGAGACAACCTACCTTAGGTAAACTCGATAAAAAAAATAAAAATTCTCATGAGCCTCTTTATCTAGCGACGTTTAAAGTCCTTTAAGACTCATGGTTTCACATACACAATTAATTCATATTGAACCTCATCTATTATCCTATCGAATGGTGAGCCCCTCCTAACTAGGCTCCATGGGGTCCGGAACTACACCTCTCCATGTAAAGGGTTGAGCTCCTAGGCCATATCGCTCAACAGGAAACAAGGCGCTATACCTTCCTGTATACAGGGTGAATTCCTAAAACAATACAATTCCATGGATACATAAAATCAATCCATGAAAGAGGGTGAGCACCTCACGCCAAATCTGCTCCATAAGTACAAGAAAGAAAATTACTCTAACTTATGAAACAAATCCAAGAAGAAAAAGCTTCTTGGGACTTAACAGATAGGATAAGGTGCATTAACTTTCCTAGTTAAATCAGGTAAGGTGAACTGCAGCACCGTACCTCGATGAGACTACGAAAACGATACACCATAAACGACAAAATTAAGATAAGTTATCTCCTTTAAGACTGAGAGGTCACATGAGCAAATCACATGTATAAAGTGCCTTCAAGGCCAAACAATTGCATAAAAAATTCATGTATCGCCCGCATAGGCTAACAAGACATCAAATGAGACCTGACGAGGTGTCTAAAATACCACAATGAGTATAAAAAAGCTCGTTCGGAAAACAGCCAATTTATCCTAAAATTCTATCAACTCCGCTGCTCGCATAAAGGCACGAGTCATAAAAGAATCTAAAGTATCATGCCAACTAAAATGTCAGCGGATAGTGACTTTGAAAGGCATGGCTAAAGACACTTCACTCTAGAAGAGCTTGACCTTCTTATGTCATATAACTTCAAAGGCATAAGCTCCCTAGACAACATGCTTGTCCATATATTTTAGCAACTCAATGCTAGCCATTCGTTGCTAAACCAAATCAAAAGAGACAAAAACCTAGTCTCATACTTTGAAGAAAAGAAGCCTCTTAAATAAACTTCAAGAAACGCCTATCTATGCGTGAAAGAAGCTTATAGCATGGCAAAAGAAGCTTACCAGCATACATGATAAGCTACTCTTCAAAGCTTACTAGTACATGCAAGTATGCAATAAACTAGCTAACCTTCAAAGCTTAATCATATGCACAATAAGTTCGCTAACATGTGTGATAAGTTCGTTTTAATACGAAATAATATTGCCAACATATGCAAAAAATTGTCTTTTATACAAAAGAAACTCACAAGCATGTACCACAAACATATCTCAACAGGCAGGAAGCTCACCGATTTACCTCATCTGAGCTCACCGATTTTCCTCGTCTGCTTCTACCTGCTAGCTTCCATCGCTTATGTCAAAAAATGAAATCTACACGTCAGCTCAAAGACCCAAAACATCTGGGTAGACAAGCTGTTCTGTTTGATTAACAAAATCCAAAAGCTTTTACTTGGTAAAGGACAATTGGCAGGCACCCGAGCGCACACATACACAAATGTGACGGCTTCATGAATAGATACCCCAAGTAGGCTATTGAACTCTAAGATGTAAGAAGATTGTGTATATTGACCTTATAAAATCAATGTTAAAATCCATTGCTTGTATCAAAGGCTCACCGATGCAATGCTTTCATTCACGGTCGAACTATTATGCTCTCTCAAGTACGAATGACAAGCTTACATTTTAGCTTCTCACAATAAAAATGATTGCTGAATACCTTCAAATTTTCGATAATAAGAAAACTTGAAAGTATATTACCAAGTCATGATGAGTTAGCCAAAAAGAAGCATATTCTACTTTGATGTGCAAGAAGCTCGCCTTCTACCACATAGAGCTCACACACTACGCCTAGCATGTGTAACAACATGCAGCAGATTTGACCAAGTCAACATATCAACTTGATAAATATCACTTAGTACAAAATCATGACTTGCTAAAAATTTTCATTGAGCCATCAAGCCATAATCTTTCAATGGCAATTGACATTATTGCTCGAAGGCTAAGCTTCCCTTCAAAACTTTAACACGAGATAAATACATTATGAACAAAATATGATATCATCTCGTTATTCGACCCATCACAGTCTTGACAATACAATGTAGAAGCCTAGTAAGCTAGAGCTCAAATGTGTCAAAGCCTAACGAGTCAATACCAAATGCATGGAAGGTCGTAAAAGCTAACGAAGCTAAAGGTCGGCTGGCTAAAATCTTATCACCACATTTTGACATAGGCTATGTTATCACGTCCAATCAGGCAAACGATAGCCTTTCAACTTCTAAGAACTAAAACGGACTAAGAAGCTTGCAGCTACGAGCCAGAAGCTAAAAATCCAAAACCATCAAAAGTTATTCTAAGTCACAAACACTTATGACTAAACATCACAAGCGCTTATGACTAGGGGGCTGATGACGTAGGTCATATGACCACATGGTTGAGAAGCCAGAAGCCAGGAGCCAGAAGCCTGGTACATGAACAGTGGCGCTACAGTACTCTGACATTTGCTTCCTCAACAAGCATTCAAGCATATCCCATAATATCTTCAAAAGATAACATGGGAAAAGCAAACTGAGCACAATTAATGCAAGGGAAAAGGCCTTACACGAAAATGGCTAAAAACATATTCTACTATTCAAACCTGAGGTGCTGCAGGTTGCCAAGTATGGAAGGTACGCTGGTCGAGGGGCAGCCTCGAGCCAGGAGCCCCTGTACATTTCAGATTGCTTCAGATTTGCTTGGGCAATACACAATATCTTGTGTATATATATTGCAACAATCTGAAGTAGAATACACATTCACACATCACTTGGCTCTTGCACTCCACTCTAAAAACACACACACACCCTCACTCCTCTCTTCTCTTAACATTCTCCAATCTTAAACACTTGGATCTATAACCAAACATGACTATGGACCTTAGAACATCGTCACTACCATCCTCGCCATATTCTTGTTGTAGCAACATATGTGGTTATCATGTAATGGTTAAGGGAAATGTTTGTCCTCTAAAGATAGGAAGCAAATTTTTACAAACATCATAAAAGCAAGAACATATGTTACCGAGTTTCCAACAGATTTATATATATCATTTGACTTGTTTAGCATCTTTCATGATGTTCTGGAAGAAAATATAACTTTTAACAGCGTATACCAAACTTTTTTCACTGTTTTGTGTGAGACCAATGGCCGCAAACGCAAATAAAATTGATGCTCCGATGGCAGCGGATTATCAGCAGTAGAATTCAGGCTACGCTTTGCAGGTAGCAGCCAGTGGCGAGGGAAAGGAAAAAAAAATTGTGGCTCCAATTTGAGAACATTGGAAGTTGTGATTAGGGATACGCAAAAAGAGAACTCAGGCTTGGTATATACCATTTAATATTAGGTATATGATAATTGATTTTAAAAAATGAAGTTAGAAAAATTGTAGATCGGTAATGTCTCATAGAAAGAAGAAATATGTAATTGAATTTAATGTCTCGTGGAAAGAAAAAAATATGTAATTGAATTTAAGGCTTAGATATGTATGTAATTGAGCATCTTAATAAGGGATATATGTTAGGGTTATTTCCTTGTTAAGATTTACTTTGTATTTTTGTTTATATGTTTGTATAGTTTAGGGTTTATTATGTATTTTCCTTAAACTTGCATTTTGTTTGTTATAAGCATGTAGTGTGTGTGTGTTAGGAGAGAGGCTAGATCACTTTTACACTGTTAGAGAGAGAATTAACTGTGTGTGATTTTGTTTCTCCTGCACTTGTACTACGAATTGCTTTGATCATCAATATACAAGAGAATTTATGAGTATGAACTGTGTTTGTGATTGAATCGTTTGTTTGTGCAAGTTATTCTGATCATTTGAGTGATATTATCGATCCAATTGAACCTATCAATTGGTATCAGAGCTTTCGGTATTGTGTTCTTCGCTGTTCTTAAGCAAAACACATCAATATTGCTCAAATATCATGATCTGAATGAATTGTTGGTGTTTTTAGTTGTGATTTATCATCGCAATCACTCCTATACACAACGATTGTGCAGATTCTATCAGATCATCATCAGATCTGAAGAATTAAGAAGAATAGACGAAGTTACTGTTCGATCAAATTTTTGCTCAATTTCATCAGATTTGATCATGTTTTGGATTGATTGATAAAAGGGATTGATAATCGGACTATTTCACAGCTTGTGTGTAAATTTTGGACAATTTGGACAAGTTTTAGACAAAACCCAGAAAATTCTCATGGAGAAAATGATGAACAGTATGATGTTGGTTGAAGATTAACTTGCCGGGTGATTATTTTTGACTTAGACAATTTCCTTGGACTTAGATTTGAGAAGAAATTAGGTCCTGTATTGCCGTGTAAGGGAATTTGTGCTAGACGGGTGAAGAATTTGACTTAAAAAGGTGTTACTGTTCAGTCGGGTGATACACTGTTGTGCCGGGTAAAACACTGTTACGCCGTGTGAAGAACAAAAGTCAGACGGGTAATCATCAACTGTGTTGCCGGGTAAACAACTCTGCCGTGTGATCGAGTATTGTTCAGCCGGGGAAGCTTTTTATCGTGTCAAGATTCTGCCGGGTCAAAGACTTATTGCCGTGTGAAGTTTTTCTTGCTGCCGGGTAACTGTTCATCCGGGTGAAGAACAAAATTATTACAACTGTTGAGCCGGGTAACTGTTCAGCCGTGTAAAGACTTTTTCCTGCCGGGTGAAGAACAAAGACACTGTTTACCCGGGTGAAGAAGGATTTTCACTGTTTTGCCGTGTGACTCATTTTAGTTGTTTTTAATACTTGTTTCTTATCTTGTCTTTAATTACTTGTCTTTATTTTAGTATTTTAATCATTTTTTTTTTTTTAAAAAAAAAATTAACAAAAACCAAAAATATTTTCTTTAAAAATTGTTAAAAATGGCTCCTAATGATGATTCTGATAACCGTGTTCCTAGACTTTTGAATCGTGCAGATTTCAAGAACTGGACCATCAGGTTGAGACATCACTTGTGTTCAATTGACAATGACTTATGGAAATCCATTGAGAAGGGTCCTCATATTCCAACTCAGACTGCTCCAGACAGTGCTAGTATCTACACAAAAGACTCTACTGAACCTTATCCAGAAGATAATTTGTCAGCAGAAGATCTGAGGAAAGTAAAGAATGATAGCAAGGCTTATTCTTTAATGTGCAAGGGACTGCCACTTCAAGTTCTGTCTAGATTGGATGCATATCAGACTGGTTATACATGTTTTAAGGCTTTGAAGTCGATATGTGAAGGAGGAGAACAATTGAGAAGCCTGAAGAAGTCGAAATTAAAGAGACAATTGGAACTTTTTGAACATGTTAATGGAGAGACAGTACACCAAATGATGAACAGGTTTGTTCACTTAACTACTGAGATGACAAATCTCGGAGTGAAGACTGAACTTCAAGATTTGAATGATCGATTATTATGTGCCTTACCATCATCTTGGAAACAAACTGTTACCTTGTTGAAACATACTGAGAAATTTCCAATGGAACTTGATTTGCTTATTGGAAAAATTGAAGAAGTTGAGATTGATGAAGGATCAAGAAATACTGATAGATCAAGCTCACAAACTCAGTATAAGTATGTGGTAAATCCTGCCAATACTGTGGATAACGCTTTTCTTGCACAAGATGTAACAAAGTTTGAAGATGAGGGTGACTTATTTGTTGGTGCAAGTTTCTTTACTGATTCAGCATATTTTCCAAATTCACCAACTTATTCTCAACCTCAATCTCCACCAAGAGCGCAAGTTCAAAGTCAATCAGAAAATCAGAGTTCAAATGTTCAAGCCAAGGTGAAAGACGTAATGAATATTCTGCTTCAAGATGACGAGACTAAAACTGCCTTTACTGCTTTTATGGCAAGTTTTCAAGCGTATCAAGGAAGTCATTTAAGTCAAATGGACGTGGTCCTTCAAGACTTATTTGAAATGGATCCAGTTGATGTTGAAGAAATGGATCTGAATTGGCAAATGGTTATGGTTGCATATCGAACTCAAAAGCATGCATATGTTAACCGAAGTTACAAACCTCATGCTAACAAGACAGTTGGATTTGACAAATCTAAGGCCAGGTGCTTTAACTGTAACCAGTATGGTCATTTTTCAAGAGAATGCAAAGCTCCAAAGAATTTTAATGACCAAGCTAGTTCAAGCAATCAAGGTCAAGGTCAAAGTTCTCAACAGTCTTCAAGTTACCAGCAAAGAAATCAGCGTTTCTTCCAAAAGCCGTACCAAAGTCTTCCTATGCCTGAGTTGAAGGATGAAGGAAAGAAGCCAGAAGATCAGACTAAAGCATTGGTTGTAAGTGTACAAGACGGATACGACTGGAGTGCATATGCAGAACAGTTTACATCTGATCTTACATCAAATCTGGCACTGGTGTGTGAAATTGAAGAAGAAGACTGGTCAGAAGAAGGGGATGGTAAGATGATTGAAGATGTGAGTGAAGATTCTGAAGATTATGACTGGAGTGCAAAATCTGATTCCGTTGAAGAATCTGAGTCTGAACTTGTGCTGATGGCTACTGCCAGTGAGTCTTCATCATCTACCGAACAACCAAAGGTTAATACTGACTTACCCCCTAACTATGTTCCATTACCTGCTGATGTCAAGGAAAGGTTGTGTTCAGAACAGTGCATTCAACAAGTAGAACATTATCGAACTCATTCATTTAAAATCGGTGACAAAATAAGCAAACATGAGAAAATTCATGAACAACTTAAAATTGATCACAAAATTGCTGATGAGAAGATTTTGTCACTTAAAGAATCATGGAACAAAACCTTAAAGGAACTGGAATTGATAACCAAACAACTTGAAGAAATGACAAAGAACTTTGAACAAGAAAAAGTCGCACATGCTGTCACTCAAGTTGAATTAACAAAGGTTAAAAGCTGTAAAACCATGGTTAAACAACTCATCAAAGAAAGAGGTAACAAAACCAAAACCGGGTTGGGTTTTACTCATGAACCGATGCCAAATTCAATCACTCAAACCTTACCGGAAAACTTTAATGAATTTGATCATTCACCTGAAAATGAACGTAAATTCAAAGAAATTCAAAGAAGTAAATCCGAGTCTGAAGGATCTGAGGTGTTGATTGAAAGTTTGAGGGAAGAAGATGGTTTGACAACTGAAGCTGATGATGAAGCAAGCAACAAATCTGAAAACAAATTAGAACCTGTTCTTATCCAACTTGTTGAGTATCCAAAGCTTAATCCCGAACCAGAAACACCGGTGAAGGAAGAAGGTGAATTTTCAGGATACAATGATCCTGAGTACATCAAGTGGAAGAAAGAACAAAAGGCGCAAGTTGCAGCTCAGTTGATCAAGAAGCAAGAAGTGAAAAAGACTGAAGTTTCGAATGCTAAGAAGCAAAAATCGAAAACAATGAACAATCAATCTGAAACGAAACAGTCAAAAGGCAAAAATGTCTTAAAATCGAATGATAACACAAAAGTTCAAAGTGTTAAAACTGACAAAGTTAAACCTGTCAAGAAAGTGTCAAAAGAAAGGAAAATCAAGTTTGTGTCTGCAGGAACGTTTGATTTGAACGGATCTTATGGTAAACCAATCAATTCTCCAATCAAATCTAACTCTGGTCTGAAAACAGGTTCAGGTCCTAAGTCTTCCGCTGTCAATGAAAAGAGAATTGAAAACAAAAAGGTGACCAAACAGAACAGTTTAAAATCGAACCAAAATCCCATGCAATCAAATTCACAAACCAAGACTTCACAGAAAAACGTTAATCTAAAACCGAATAACCATGATAATGAATCACGTTTTGGTTCAACATCAAAAGTTAACAATCGGCTCTTTAGGATTAGCAAGAAACATTGTGAAATTTGTGATAGATATAATCATGCAACTGCTGAATGTTTCTTTAATAGGTACTGCAGTTTCTGTGACAAAAGAAATCATTCTTCAGAAGAATGTTATTTTAACAAATTTTGTGATATCTGTGAAAGAAGAAACCATGACACAAAGGATTGTTTCTTTCGATCAAACTCGACTAGAGAAATGACTCCATATTCAAACTTTCAAAGAAATAATTCATATGGTTTTCAAAATATGAGTCAAAGTCATTCTCCGGTTTTGAGAAATTTCAATCGAAACAATTCTGTTTCTAATTTTTCAAGAAATGTGCAGGTTAACCATTTTAAACCAAGAGCTTTAATGGTAAGAATCAAAAGTTTGAAAATAACCTTGATCCTAAGCTAGAGGAAAGGTTTAGTGCTTTGAGGAGAAAGCAATCATTGAACGCCAATGGGCGAAGTTATCAGCATCAAAATCTTTTAAACGAAACAAATTTTCAAAATGTTCAATACCAACAAGTTACTATTGCAGATAGATTCGGAAAACCCAAGACCGTGTGGGCCTGGGTTGACCAAACTAACTGAGTGTTTGTTGAAATGCAGGTACGCCCAAGAAGACCTATCAACTCATGGTTCGTTGATAGTGGGTGTAGCCGGCACATGACAGGCAACCGTGCCTTGCTTCAGGATTTCAAGCTGAAAAATGGTTTCAAGATTGACAATGAGTGGGTAGTGGTTAAAGCTCCAAGAGATCGTGATGTATACAAGTTGGATATGTCGCAAATTGACGCTGATACCGAAACAACCTGTCTCATTGCTCATGCTTCAAATGATGAGAGTCAGCTTTGGCATAGACGGTTGGGACATTCCAACTTCAGAAACATGAACCGTTTGGTAACTGGAAATCACGCTGTGGGAATCCCATCGAAGAAATTCTCCACAACTAATCTTTGTCCAGCGTGTTTGAAGGGAAAACAGCATCGGATGTCTTTTAAGTCCAAGCTCGAAAACTCCATTTCAAAACCCTTGCAGATGCTACATATGGATCTTTTTGGACCGACCAACGTTCAAAGCATCGGGAGAAAATCATATTGTTTAGTTATCATAGATGACTTTACTAGATTTTCGTGGGTTTATTTTTTGCATGCAAAATCTGAAACAGCTGAATTATTAAAAGAATTTATCATTAAAGTTGAAAATCAATTGGAATGCAAAGTTAAAGTGTTAAGAAGTGATAATGGAACGGAATTTAAGAATGCTAATGTTGATTTATTTTGTGCAGAAAAGGGGATTGCTCGACAATTTAGTGCGCCTAGAACGCCTCAACAGAATGGGGTTGCGGAACGGAAAAACCGGACACTAATTGAAGCAGCAAGATCCATGCTCGCAGATGCCAAAATCCCGATCACTTTTTGGGACGAAGCTATTGCTACTGCGTGTTTTGTACAAAATAGAACATTATTAGTGCAAGATAAAAAGAAAACTTCTTATGAGTTGTTGTTTGGAAGGAAACCAAATATTTCTTACTTGAAAGCATTTGGTTGTCCGGTATCGATTTTAAATTTGAATGATCATATCGGGAAGTTTGAGTCAAAATCTGACGATGGATTTTTCCTAGGCTATTCGTCTGTTTCTAAAGCTTATCGAGTTTTTAATAGCAAAACAAATACTGTTTTTGAAACTATTAACGTCAAGTTTTTAGAAAATTCGTTTCCGTTGGTGGCTCATGGTCCCGAATGGTTATTTGTTTAGATTCATTATCGAAATCCTTCAATTCTAATTTATTTGATTTTTCAGGAAACGCAAACAAGGAATCAGGCGACTTAGGATGCTTTAGTGATGATTCTGATAATGACGAAGATGGAAATCTCAACTCTGAATATCCATTTATGTCTTTTCACAATCCTGATCATGTCAAATCTAGTCAAGCTCCGGGTCCTTCTGGTTCGCATGAAGATCAAGAATCGAACAATCAAGAAGAAGATGTGATTTCTCCTAATGATGGTGGATCTGTTCAGACTCAACCATCATCAGATCCGATTGCTGAAGTTATTCCAGAATCCTTTGATTACTTCATCAATTCACCGGATCAAGTCCCGAATTTCACACCGCATACTTCGACCATACTACAAGATCTACCAAATCTGAATACTTCTAATCTAGAGACTCAAGTTCAAGGAGGTGATATTCCTGTTCATCGAATTCACAAGAAACATCCTGTCTCTCAGATTATTGGGCCGTTGAATCAGAGAACTACAAGAAGTCAGACAGAGCAAGCAAATGTTTGTCTTTACTCGTGTTTTCTATCTCAAGTGGTGCCAAAGAATATTTCAGAGGCGCTGAAAGATAACAGTTGGATTGAGGCCATGCAGGAGGAATTACTCCAGTTTCGCAAACAGGAAGTTTGGAAACTTGTGGACTTACCTGAAGGAGAGAACGCAATAGGTACAAGATTGTTGTAGAAAAACAAGCCAGACGAACGTGGCATCGTGGTTAGAAACAAAGCAAGACTGATTGCACAGGGATACACTCAGGAAGAAGGCATTGATTACGAAGAGGTGTTTGCTCCGGTCGCAAGACTTGAAGCCATACGCGTTTTTCTTGCATATGCTTCTTTCATGAAGTTTAAAGTATTCCAAATGGACGTTAAAGGTGCTTTCTTGTATGGACCAATTACAGATGACGTATATGTCAGACAACCTCCGGGTTTCGAAGATCCTGACTATCCTCATCGTGTATACAAGTTGAGTAAAGCTCTATACGGTCTACACCAAGCTCCTAGAATCTGGTATGAGACATTATCCAAGCATTTACTAGAACATGGATTCACAAGAGGACAGATTGATCCAACTTTGTTTATGAAGAGGGAGAATGACGACTTATTGTGTGTTCAAGTTTATGTGGACGATATTATTTTCGGTTCAACCAGTGCGTCAATGTGCAAAGAATTTGAAGAAATCATGAAGTCTAGATTCCAGATGAGTTCTATGGGGGAGATTAATTTCTTTCTTGGATTACAAGTGAAACAGTCTGCTGACGGAATTTTCATCAATCAATCAAAATTTGTTGAGAAGTTGTTGAAGAAATTCAAGATGCAAGATTGTCAAACAATTCGAACTCCATCTGATGTGAACTGCAAGATTCAACCGGATCCAAAGGGCAAAGCAGTTGATCAAACACTATACAGATCAATGATCGGTTCTCTGATGTATCTTACTGCATCAAGACCAGACATCATGTACGCTGTGTGTGTATGCGCCAGATACCAGTCAGATCCGAAAGAGTCGCATCTTGTTGCTGTGAAGCGTATATTCAGATATCTCAAAGGGAAACCAAATCTTGGGTTATGGTATCCTTACGAAGGAAATTTTGAATTATATAGCTATTCTGACAGTGATTTTGGTGGTTGTGCTCTTGACAGGAAATCGACAACTGGTGGATGTCAATTTTTGGGTCCAAGGATTGTCTCTTGGCAATGCAAGAAGCAGACCAATGTTTCTGTATCCACAGCTGAAGCAGAGTATATCGCTGCATCTGCAGGATGTTCTCAGGTTTTATGGTTACAAAATCAGTTGCTGGACTACGGGTTTAACTTTCTAAAAACTCCTATTTACATAGACAATACTGCTGCTATGTTTATAACTGCTAATCCTGTTCAACATTCTAAAACCAAACACATCGAAATTAGATATCATTTTTTAAGAGACAACTCTGAAAAGGGTTTAGTAATTTTGATTAAGGTTCATACCGACAAACAACTGGCAGATCTTTTCACAAAATCTTTTTTGTCAGGCCGGTTTGAATTCTTAATTCAATCCATAGGATTAATCAATCATGATTGATTCTATTTTTCGAAAACAAAACAAAAATCAGAAAAATATAAAAGCCAAAAATATAATAAGTTGATGTTATATTTTGATTCCTTTGTCTTTTACTTTATGTTTTGCATTGTGTGTGCTTGCGTGAAAAAGAAAAATAGAAAAGCAAAAACAAAATATAAAAGCAAAAAGAAAAGAAAATATCATTTCATAAGAATCTATATTGCACAAAGTGAGAAATGATAGTTACACTAGACATTATTTGGTACATCATTTTTAAATAAAGACTGATGAATGTTAATTGATGTGCTAGACAGCTCAGGCAATTAGACTGAAAAAGTAAGTTGATTGTTGACAAACATAAACTTAATGATCTTTGTGTTAAGTTCCATTGATATACATGTCTAGATATATATCTTTTGATACATTGCTTGTGATGATAGTTGTGCATGATCGGGTAACGATGTAGTCTTCTCAGTGTGATGAACCGCATCGTGAGCTTCTTTGTTGTGGTACCCACAGACCTGAAGTCTCACACGAAGTCTCTTTTGAGCTTCAAGGTGCAGCAAAAGATTCCAAAATGGAACAAAAAGAGTCCCAAATGTGGACCAACACCAATTAAAATTCCAAAAAGGAATTCAGAAGATTCCCAAGGGGAACGATAGGAAAGAAAAATTCCCAAAGATGGAATTAAAAAGAAGTCCCAAAGTGGACCAAATCCGAATAGAACCCAGATTCCACACTGTGTATGACTGTAAGTGACCAGGTTGTTGTACAATATGCATTCAGGTAGTATTTGATAAAGAAATATGTTGACATATGTATACATGTGGGTCACATGAGTCATTCTAATCGAACCTTAAATATCATCATGATACTGAAAAAGTAAGTGTGTCACTCGAGCTAATTGGTATGTTTTCATATCATCACTCAATCAAGCATAAGTCAAATGTCTATTCAAAACTTGCAAAACATGTTCAGATAATGTGTGGTATGATCTCACTGCGATATTTTGATTCATTGCATTGCATATGTCTTTACTTTAATGTGTGTGTTTTGTGTGTGCAGGCATATGGAATCATTATTGATACATCAACATCCTTGATAAACTTAAAAATTTCAAGAAATTTCAAGTTTAGGGGGAGAATAAATTGAAGAAAATTTACAAAAATCCAAAAATATTTTGATTTGAATAAGTGTGTTTTAAAATGAACAAGATTATGTGGTATGAAAAGCAAGAGTATTGAATGTGTTAAAAACAAACCCAAGGTCTTGTAATTTGTTTTTAAGAAATTGCTTCGGGATATAAAAAAATTGGTTGTGCAAAAACATTTTGAAAAAGAAAAAGAAAAATGAATTTAATTGGAATTAAATTTGTCGCAATGTTTAATATTGTTTGATAATTAATATGACAAACATTCTTTTTAAGGATATCTTGTCTAATTAATATGTCGGAGAATGTTTGCAGGTGCAATAAATGACGTTGAAAAAGTCAACAGACGAGAAAAATGAAGAAAATTGAACAAGTGTTATAGCCGGGCAAAGATATCAGATGCAACTATTCTGCCGGGTAAAGAACTGTTTAGCCGGGTAATGGTGTAAGTTTGATACTTGCCGGGTGATTGAGGAAAAAGGTGAAGATATTGTGACCACTGTACAGCCGGGCAATGATCATGTCAAATACAGCCGGGTGAAGGTCATAGATATCTTGTCGGGTGACAAGTGTTGACTATACAGCCGGGTAAAAGAGAAATCTTCTTGCCGTGTAAAGGTATGACACTGTGTTGCCGGGTAATGAAGAAGATTGCCGTGTAAAGAAGAAAGCAAGCCGGTTGAAGGAAAGCAACTGTGTTGCCGGGTGATGAAGAAATATTGCCGGGTGATGTTGAAGATAACTATTCTGCCGGGTGATGAATAAAACCCATCAGGTGTAGTTGTTCCTAACCTTTACCCGTCACTACAGTGACTTACCCGTCCCTACAGTGCTTGACCCGTCAAGTGTTTTTCATATGTTTGCGACTTGTCTTATGTACTTGACCCGTCACTACAGTACATGACCCGTCACTACAGTACATGACCCGTCCATACAGTACTTGACCCGGCAAGGCTTATTGGGCCTTTTAAGCTTGCCCGTCATTTTGTTGACCCGGCACTTAAAGTTTGACCTAAAATTTTTGACGATACAAAATACCGCCTCTTCACAAACACTTATCATTTCACACATTCACTTTCATACAAATCCTCTGAGCGAAAAATTGCCGTGTTATCATATTCAATCGTTTGCTCTGTAACAAGGTTAATCGATTGAATAAGGTAGTGATTAAGTGTTTTTGACCTTAATAGACCTGCAAATCAACTGTTTAAAAGAAAAACGATGATGAACAGTGTTTTGGACATTGAATCGACACTTCGTTTTTGTGTGTTAAAACTGAAATCGAATGTTGATTTAGGTGTAAAAACACTCGATTATCATCATTCAATCACTCATTTGCACTAAAACACCTTAAAATCAACTGAATCAAGTGAAATGTTCTTAACTGATAAAAATCGTCATTGATGAACTTTGAAGCTTTTAAAAGTTAAACATCAAAACGATGAAATATCTGTTTAAAAGTGATTAAACGTGTTAAAACTGAACCAAAACATGTTAAACTTTCTCATCATAAATTTGTCAAAATTTTGCCTAAGTGATTAACTGTTAAAAGTTTAAACATGAAGTATAATCTTTAAAATTCAATGTTGTTTGATTAAAATGATGAAAATCAGGTTATTAGAACAATTTAGGATTTAAACTGATTATGTTAATGTTTTGCTTTCTAACTTTTAGTTAAACACTTATTAAAATTTTTTGATAAGTTTAATGAAGAATCTAATACATTTGCCTTGTTTTGTGTTTGTTTGTGTTTTTAACAGATGGAGAATCTCAAGTTTGAGCCTAAACATAATCTAGTGGCATGTTTAGATGAATCACTTCCTGAGACAGAGGGTTATAGGGATATGATTAAGTTCATCAAGAGGACTAAATATGTATATGCTATATGTGCCAAACCGGTCATATATGCTAGGCTGATCAAGAACTTCTGGAGAACAGCAGAGGTTGTGAGAGATGAGAATGGTGTTGCTATGGTGAGAGGGCATATTACTAGAGATTGGGTACTGAATGTTACTGAAGAAGCTATTAGACAAGCCCTGAGCATAGATGAGGATGAGGTTGGTATGATGGATGAACTGACTATGGAGGAATGTAAAGCGTGTTTTGTGAACATGGGACATCCACCTGTGTTTCCAAAGTCACAGTTTTACAGAGCTAAGTTGGGAAGGAAGTATAAGCTGCTGTGTTATGTTGTACAGCAATGCATGTCCAGGAGGAGTGCAGGTTTCGATAACTTCCCTTCAGATATTGCTTCACCAATTGTGGCCATAGCAGAGAACAAGCCATTCAACATGTCGAGGTGGATTATGAATGGTTTTGTATTCAATTTGGTGAAAGGCAAAAGGTTTAAGTTCCTCATGTACCCGAGGTTCTTACAACTGATGATCAATACTGCGTATCCTGTGATCAGAAGTGAAGGTTATGTTGGAGGTATGCTATATACAGAGGACATGAACGATCTATCTTACCGAAAGATGAGTATCGGGAATGTGCCTGATGTTGAATTGTTTGATTATATGAGAGATATAATCAACAATGAAGAAGATGTAGAAGGTATTTACTATCATATATCTCATGGAGAGATTGTTGATCCACTGGACCTTGTGGATGAGGTGCCAGATAATTTGTTGGATGATGACGAGTACTTTGCTCGTCATCCAGAAGATGAAGAAGATGATAGTATTGATGATGGTAATGATGATGGTGGTGATGATGCTGAATCTGAATCTAATTCAGAGGAGGCTGAACCAATGGAGATTGAGATAGAAGAACATGTTGAGATTGTTCCTGAGGTTGAAGAAGTTATTTCTGAGATTCCAAGAGATGTTAGTGTTCAGTATGTTCGAAGGAAGAGGTCAAAACCAGTGATTGTTGAGCCTGAAGAGATAGACGTACTCCAAATTGCACAGGAGGTAGTGGCCGAAGCTGAAACTGTGGCACAGACAGTTGAGGAAGCTGATGCTGGCGCTACTATTCCTAGTACTGTTGATATACCCACCACATCATCGACATTTGCTGAAAACATTGGACAAGGTTTGGAGTCTTCACCAAATGTTGTGCCAAGTGTTGATCAATCTGAGGATGAGAAGGAGAAAAGAATAGGTGAGCTGGAGGATATGGTGGCAAAGTTGATTGAAGCAAATGATTTGATGAAAGCTTCAAATGAACGGAAAAGAAAGAGATTGGATGAGTATTGGGATATACATAATCAGAATTTGAAAATATTCAAGAAATTGGATGAGGATCATGTGAAATTAGTTGATGATTATGTGAAGTTGAAAGGAGATTATGAAAAACTGAAGGATGAGCATGAAAATCTGAAATATGATTATACTGATCTGAAGGCTGAGTGTAATACGCTGGAGGCAGAAAAGGAAATGTTAGAAAAAGAGTTGGAGGAAATGAAACCGAAAAAGGCTGGCTCATCATCAGACAAAGACTTTTCTGATGAAGTTATAGTGACTGAAACGCATGTGCCAAAGATTTATCTGACTAGAGCTCGAGGAACTTCGAATGCTGGTATTTTGGTAGAATCACCAATTATCATTCCCGATGAAGCTGTTGCTGAAACTGTCAAGATGGACAAAGCTGAGGGAAAGAGGAAGTTAGATGCTATTCCTGAAATCTTTGGTGATGAAGGAAGCTCGAAAAAGGCGAAAGTTGATAAAACAGTGCAGATTGAGCCGATTCAATCTGTAGCTGAAGTTGAGGCTGAGAAGAGTGCTGATACTGAGATTGTGTCTGAAGCAGAAACTGAAGTATTTGCAGCGACAGACAGTGAGAAAGAAGTTGACTCTGGAGATACAGTTCAGATTGAGCCAATTCAATCTGAAGCTGTTGATAAGCCTGAAACTGAAACAGAAGCTGAAGTTGCAAGTCAGTCTGAGCCGGTTCAAACTGACGAAGCACCTATGATAGAGGCGTTGGATGATTTAGATGACATAGATTGGACTGAGTCTGAAAATGAAGCGGAGCCAGAACCAGTACAGAATACTGTTGAAGAGTTACCAGATGATTTGGATCAGAGGTTTGCATATCTTGAGAGAATGAAGTACAATTCGGTGTTTTTGAATGGTTTGACAGTAAGTCAGATAAACGAAGAGTATGAGAAGTGCATTACTGCCCAAGATAAAGCCGAAGCTGATCAGAAAGAGTTCGTGATTGAGATGGGTGAATGGACTCCGATGCAAGAAAGCTTAAATATAGAAGACTTACCTCCGACTGAGCTTTATCATCAAAACCCAGATGAAATGACTGCATCAAATATGCGTAGTTGGTTGAGTTCGAGGAACTATCCATACAAGACGTTGCAGAGGTTGAAGTCTGAGTCACTGAGGAAGATAGTGGTAAGTTTTATGAAGAGGGAGAAGATGTACAACAGAATGTTTTACTTGGATTATAACAATCCTCAGTATTACGAGTTGACAAAGAGATTTAAGGTGCTTGGACCAAAGGAGATTCCAGTAATGGCTTTACCTGAAGATGCACATAAGAAAAGACATGAACTGATGGATATGTTTCCAAGCGAAGCTAAATCTTACAACATACCAATGGAGGAGCGTGAGTCTTGGCATAAAGCAGCAACAGCAGGTGATATTGTTAGGTCACTGCTGAGTAAAGGACAATCGATTGCTGAATTACTGAATTCGATGATTGTGCCTGAAAGGAATAAGAAGGTGAAGATAATAGCTTGGAAATATGATGAAGTTTTTTATGCGTTTATGATTAAGAGGGTAAATGGTTTATGTGACGTTTATCATTACTACTCAAGCATCTTTAAACTGGAGGTTCAGGATTTGAAAGAGCTGCACAAACTGAGGTTAATTAATCACACGCATGCTGAGCGTGGTGATAAATGCGTGATGCTTCTTGATGCTGGAATGGGTAGAACAGCAAAGTTTCTGGACTTTAGAGGTCAACAGGAAGATACCGCATATGTGCAAGCTAAGAAACAAAGAAAGAAGAAGCGGTTGGTGGTAACTGAAGATATGTACTTGGAAGAGTTCTCGGATGAGTATTTTGACAAGATTACAGATCCTGGATTGAAGGTGATTGATGGAAGTCAGATAACGAAGCCAATACTCAGAGTATTCTACAATCAGGAAACGTTTGAACTGAAGCTTGTTCGGAACTTGGAGGATTGGGACAAGGATATGATCACACTTTTCAGTACCTTTGAGTTGAAACTGCTGCATCCTTCTTATATTGAATTTTTGCGAAGTTACAAGATTGAGAAATGCAAAGACAAACTTGCTGAAGCTGACAGAAAGTTATTCACTGTGATGATAGAAGTGATTGCTGCTGCTTCGGAGAAGATTCGTGTGAGAAAGGCTTTACTAAATTCTAATCTCGTGATGGTTGATATACCAGAGATAGAATATATGCGGATCAGTAGGAAGGGTACTTTGGAGGTGAAAGTTCAAGGCCAAGAGTTGCCGTTTGAGTTTTATGCTAATATCGATTTTGCAGGTTTGAATCTGGATTCGCTTAGACGCATGAATGCTTTGCCAATTCTGACGAATGAATCCAAGCCTCGACAAGCTAAGATCGCTGAAAAGTTCAAGTCCTGCATTGAAGAAGCCTTGAAGGAAAAGGAAGAGTATAAAGGTCGAGAGTTGCTGACCGTGAAAGAAGAACCAGAAGAATGGTAGAAAAAAGATTGAAGATTGATGCTGATAAAAGAAGAAAAAGATTGAAGTTTTTGAAGATCCAAAGATAAATCTTAGGGGGAGTACTGTTAGGGTTATTTCCTTGTTAAGATTTACTTTGTATTTTTGTTTATATGTTTGTATAGTTTAGGGTTTATTATGTATTTTCCTTAAACTTGCATTTTGTTTGTTATAAGCATGTAGTGTGTGTGTGTTAGGAGAGAGGCTAGATCACTTTTACACTGTTAGAGAGAGAATTAACTGTGTGTGATTTTGTTTCTCCTGCACTTGTACTACGAATTGCTTTGATCATCAATATACAAGAGAATTTATGAGTATGAACTGTGTTTGTGATTGAATCGTTTGTTTGTGCAAGTTATTCTGATCATTTGAGTGATATTATCGATCCAATTGAACCTATCAATATATGTAAAAATCCCTTTTATAAAGTTCACCAATGGAAAAAAATCTAGAATATAGATATAAGACATTAAATTCAACAAATATTCTAGTTCTGTTGTCCAACATGACGTTATACACCGATTCACAATGTATAACTGAATGGTCTAGCCTTCAAGAGATCCTTAGGTATCTTTTGTTTCATTTTATTCGTTTGACCCGTTTGGTATTAAACATAAACTAATCAGGTGAGTTGTGATTTACACTTCATTCTTTTGATTCAGAGACATCCAATGATATGTTTTTTATTCGTTTTTCTTATGCACTTACAGTATGGTTGAAGTCTCAATTACACTAAAAAAACTGTAGTACGAAATGCTTGTATCTGCATTTGGTTAGATCGTAAGCTACCACACATTTTGGTTTTTTATTACTTAATAGAAACAAATAAAGTATTCAAATATTTGGGTTTTAGACTTTTTTCTTTTGATGAAGTTTAAAGTAGCACCCACTAATATTATCAGGGGCGGACCTACTTAGGTGGGTTGGGGGCGCCCGCTCCCCCTGCGAATTTTTTTTTTTGGTTTTTATATGTTAAAATTTTCGATTGACCCCCGTAAATTTTAAGTCTCGACCCTCGTCCAGTCTTGAAAACTCAGTAACTGATGACCAGTCCATAGCCCATTTGAGACACATAATATTTAACAATGTATCGGGTTAAATTATGGTTAGAATATGTCATGTTTAGTCAAGCATTGAGGTATTATAACCTCAAGTGTTTCACCATTGCACAAAACCATCAACATAGTTGATGATTCGGATGGTCATAATTAAGTACAAGAAAGGAAATACATAAATAATTAACTACTTTAGCTAAGTATTCAAGTGAGAAGTGAGAAATGATGGAAAATTTAGTTGTAAACCAAGGTTCTTGTCACACCCCGACCAATTAAATAAATAAAAGGCGGATAATCGTCGAGACGTGAGTGTTAGAGATTGCTCATAGCCACATGACGCTACAAGTTAAAGTTTTAAATAAGCATGCATTACCAAATTAAATAATACAATTTGTCCACAAGTTTGGCAAATCACAAATGACATAGCTAATAATTGTTCATTTATTTAAATTTAGCTAGGTCCAAAAGCCTATGGTGATCATGATCCAAAGCTAGCTTAAACGTTGGCATTCCCTGAAACATGTTAGAAAATAATGTCAACATAAAAATGTTGGTGAGTTCACATAGTTAAATACATAGATAATAGTTTATAGATCACAATGATAAGCGATTCCATGTCTACAAAGGTTAGTGCAAATATTTAACAACACGTACGGCCTCGAATGTACAATCAAGCCTCAACAATTTAGAATATAGTATATGATCAGCTAAGTAAAATTTGGTTCCTTCAATGAACTAGAATGCGTCATTGAAGAGCCGGACTTAGCATCGGCTTTAGCACCAAAAAGGCTTGTCAGGCCCTTAGATCTAAGACGTTGCTGGGCTAGCAATAGTTAATGATTGTATCGATCATAAAATAGAAAACCACACGTATACATAAAGCACAATCAGGACATAAATGGAATCATATAGTTGATAAATAGATTTAGTGCATGTGATGTATTTGAATAATATAACATGTTTCACCCAAAAAGTGTATAAATAAAAAAAGGGGTATGTAAACTCACATCAATCGGCTCCAAAATCTACTCAAGAAAATATACGGTGGAAGCCGGAAATAACTCTCGGTAGCTTATCCTATTAATCGAACATAATGATTTTAGTCCATATGTGGTATCGAGATCGTACGAGTCAATTTATTATTTTTTTAGTTGTTTTGTGAAATAGTTATGAATGTTGGTATATTTATAAGTTTTTATAAAAATAGGTTAAAATATTATTTGTTGGGGTTATTTGAAGATGTCACTTTCCAAATATAAGCGAGTGAAGATATCGAGCATCATCACGAGCAAGCACGGGTGAAGACGTTCATTATTTGTATTTGTCTTAGAATATTTGTGTAATCGTTTCGTGCTTAAATGCGCGTTTGTGCTTAAATGCACGTTTTTAGGTTACATTGTAAGGTGAATGGTATAGACTATAAATACCATCACCTAGGTCATTTGTAAAGAGTTGCCTACATTTCATTTCATATCTCTTGTAACCTCTCCATTGATCTAATACAATTCACCTATTCATATTATCATCATCTTCATCATACTTTGCATTGATATTCATGAACATTCAAGCATCAATACGTGATTAGTGAGATTCCGCATCACTGATCGCAAACAACATCATCAAACAATCTCAGATCTAGATCCTAGCTCGGTTCATCTAGAACTATCAATTGGTATCAGAGCTGTTGGGTGATCTTTGATTGTTGTTGTTATTGATGGAATTTTAGCTACCATTAGCTTTGATTCATGTTTATGTAAAGAACTGCAAAGTTTGAGATCAATTGGTGAAGATTTGACTGAGTTTTTGAAGAAAATTTTCATGTTCGTCATATTCACTGCTCAAATTTGAGATCCGAAATTTTGTTGATGTTTTGAGAAATTGATGATTGAGATATGTTAGAAATCATAATCATAAGCCTCGTTCATGATCAAACCATTCAGATTTGTTGATTTCAATCCATATTTTGTCATTTTTGTCAAAACCCACTAGTTGTGTTCATCACAAAAAAATCCGGATCTGAATGAGATTTAGCTTGTTTCAAGGTGTAATACTTTGAAGGATTGTTAGAAACATCATTCCTCAGCTAATACAAGCATTGAATTGAACAAAAACAACAAATATTGAAGAATTGATCTTGTGTTCATCACAATTTTGACTTTGAAAAGTCAATCTGATATGAAGATTTGAAGAATTGAGTGATATTTGCCCAGTAATCTGAAGAAGAATTGAAGAATTGTGTGGTTGATTCAAGGAAATTTTCCTAAATGTTGATAATCTTGACCCGTCTCTACGTCCAAGTTTTCAGCCGGGTGATAGAAGGAGATCACTGTTTAGCCGGGTGAAGAAGAAGAAAATCACTGTTCAGCCGGGTGAAAACACTGTTCAGCCGGGTGAAGCACTGTTCAGCCGGGTGAAGCACTGTTCAGCCGGGTGAAGCACTGTTCAGCCGGGTGAAGCACTGATCAGCTGGGTGAAGCACTGTTCAGCCGTCCCAACTTTGTGACCCGTCCCAACAGTTACCCGTCCCAACAGTGACCCGTCTCTAAAAAAAAAATGTCAACGGGCATGTTAACCGTGATCCGAGAAGAAAATAAAAGAGAAGATATCAATAAATTTATTACAGAATTCAATCATATGTTTGAAACAACATATCTTCAAGTAGCCAAAGCTTGTGATCAAAAGAGAAAAGACTTTCATGAACGCACAAAACTCGCTCTTGTGAGTCAAACAAATTCTCATGACAATCAGGAAGATGAAGAAGAATATGATTGGAGTGAAAACAATGATGTTGTTTCCGTTCAAGAGATTGAAAAGAAAGATATAGAAATCAGCAACTTGTCTGAAACCATTGCAAAGCAAGATGAGACAATTGCTCAACTGAATTCAGAAATAAAGAGATTGATGTCAGAAAAGGAAAACGAGAAAGATGTTCAGAGTTCTTATGTTGAAATGCCAATTGAAGTCAGAGAAAAGATGTGCACCAAAGAATGTTTTCAACAAGTTGAACACTACAGAATATATTCTTTCAAGATTTGTGATAAACTCAAGAAGGAAGAGCAAATGCACAAGAATCTGAAAGAACAACATGAAATATCTGATCAAAGAATCACATCACTCGAAGAGTCACTCAAGAAAAGTGAAAGAGAAGCAATGAATGTCAAGAATTAAATTGCAAAATCAAATGCACACTCATCCAGTGTGATCAAAGATTTACAAGAAGAGATTACAACGTTGAAGAAACTCTCTGAAATGGTTAATTCAGAAAACAGCAGTCTGAAAACCAAGCTTCAAGAAGAACAAGAGAAATTCAAAAGTCTTCAAGAAGATCACCAACTGTGTGAAGATAGACTCAAATCTCTTACACAGAATGTTGATTCAATGCTTACCGAAAAGCATAATCTGAATGTTCAACTCATGGAGCTCACTGATAAACTCAACAGATCACAATCTGATCTTGTGTTTATCAAAGAAGAAGTCGAAAAAGGAAAGTCTGTTGAAAAGAAAGATGAGAGATTAGTGCCAACCGGAATTGTTGGATCACTATCTTCTCAAGAAGAAGAAGAAAAGACACAAGAGTTTCAGTCAAAGAAGAAGAAGAAGAAGGTTAGAAGAAAGAAGAGCAAAGCCAAGAAGAACAAGACAAAGGCCGCCTCATCTGATTCTACACCACAGCTTTCTTCAACTCCAAAGTCTCAAGATTCCGAATCCCTGAGTGATTCAAACAGTGACGTATATTGTTTAATCTGTGACTCTGAAACTCATCATATCTCAGATTGTATTTACAGTCAAGGTGTCTTTCCATATAGTTCGAAAAACAACAAGTTCAAGACTCCAGCTTCTTCAAGCAAGTTTCAACAAGATTCAGAGGTCAAAGCTTCAACTACAAAGACTTCTTAAAAGCAAAGAAAGAAGTCTCCCTTCAAGGCTCATCAGAAGTACTGCGAGATATGTGAGATGTACAATCACATGACATCAAAATGCTGCTACAGCAAGTACTGCACCAACTGTCAGATGTACAACCACGACACAATGGAATGTTACTACAACAAGTATTGCTCTATTTGTGACATGGTCAATCACAACACATCCGAGTGCTACTACAAGCCAAGAAGGTCAGTCCAAAGAAGTTCATCATGTGCATACCCTTCCAGGTATTTTTCTAACTTTAAAAGATCTAATCATAGACATTCGTTTGATGAAAATCAACATGTCAATGATTCATGGAAACCAAAGTTTGTCAAAAACAAAAAGGGAAATCATCACTTAAATGATAAAATGATTCCAATTGTGAATCAGTCTTTGAATAAGAAATATAGTCAACAAAACCTGTTTTTAAATGAAATTCACAATATGTTTGAACATGACTATAATTACTCTTTTGACAAACAATCCATGAAAGAAGATGAAGGTACAAATTACATTGTATCATCAAAACCACCACCTGAAGGTACTCCTTGCACTTATGAGAATATCTCTTATGTTGATGAATTTGGATGACCCAAAACCGAAATGGTTTGGGTCATTATCTCTAACTGATTTGTTAGTGTGTTAGGGACAGTTATGGAGGCCGGTCAAACAAAGAAAAGAAGACCGTGGTTGATCCCTTATCATGGCAAGATACCGAATCTTGTTCATGATGTCTTTCGATGCAACTGACGCCAAATGGAGTTGGAAACAAAAAGGAATCATTGCAGGAATTTTTTAAAAAAACATTTTCAAAAATCAAACAATGAAGGCAGTGCAAGAAACAACCGATGTTTCATTTCGTCTGTTTAGATTAAGTATATTGCATGCACACTTCATACGTTGATAACATATCTGCCATTTTCTTTTCATTAAACTTTCAATTTTCTTAGAAATTTAAAGTTTAGGGGGAGAAATCATTATTAAAAAAAACATGATAAAACCAGAAAAATCCAAAAATATGTTGAATCTACTTGCACGTACATGAGAAATGATAGTACACTAGAGTTATTCAACGCATCATTTTAAACAATAAAGACTGAAGCGTGAAAATTGATGTGCGAGACAGCTCAGACAATTATACTGAACAAGTATATTCTATGATGATTTAACTAAATTCTAATGAGTTTTTGTGGTTGAAACATCTTAGTGCATGTGAAACGTTTATACAAATCAAATAGATATCTCGTGAAGCATCTAAATTACATCGGGTAACGATACAATCTATTCAGTGTGATGAACCGCATCGTGAGCTTCTTTGTTGTGGTACCCACAGACCTGAAGTCTCACACGAAGTCTCTTTTGAGCTTCAAGATGCAGCAAAAGATTCCAAAAGGGAACAAAAAGAGTCCCAAATGTGGACCGTCACCAATCAAATTCCAAAATGGAATTCAGAAGATTCCCAAGGGGAACAATAGGAAAAAGAAAAATTCCAAAAAGGAATTCAAAAGAAGTCCCAAAGTGGACCAAATCCAAATAGAACCCAAATTCCACACTGTTTATGATTGTAAGTGACCTGACGTGTTGGGTTGTTCTCAGGATATTTAGATGAGGTGTATAACTTTCTAATGTGCAAAGTATGGGTCACTCAAAACTTATTCTTAATCAACCTAATTGATCATCAATAATAGAAAAAGTAAGTGTGTCACTTCGAGCTAATTGATTTGTTCAACAATTCATCACTCAATTACTTCACAATTCAAATGTCTATTTTAAAAACTGCAAAACATGTGTTGGATTAATTGCTAGTATGATCTCATTGCAGGTTAAAGATTCAGAATGTAAAGAGAAAATTCCAAAAATATCAAAAACATTGAAAAATTTAAAAAGAACAAAAAGATTTTCTTTTTTATTTTTCTTCTGTTTTTGCAGTTTAACATGTGTTATTGATGGAGGAGTTGTTCATCAAGCAATATCTCATCCGATTGAGAACTTAATCTTTACATTGATGATAAATGCACAGTATTGCCTGAGTTTTAATGTTTTTCTTTGAGTTGCAGGAACAGTTTCCATTGCAGAACAAGCTTCCATGCGACTTGAAGATGTTCCTGTTCAAGCCTGATTCTAGTCCAAAGATCTCCAAGTCAGATTGTTGAGTGTTAAGAATCCTCCTCTTAATATCTCATACACAGATCCCGTTAACCTCTAGAGAAAAAGTTGAGGGGGAGTATTCTAAGTCAAAGAAGTCTTCGCATTCTACTTCAACCGTTGAAGAAGATCCCGTGGCTGATATATAGATTCACCGGAATCTACTCTCTGCTTATTTCTTTCCATAGCCTCTGATGTTACTCAAAAGGGAGAGAAGGATGCAGATTGCTTGTTAAAAGACAGAGTGTTGATAGCATCATCTTAGGGGGAGTACTGTTGGGTCCTCTTGAAGATAATGCATATCAAAACTTTAAATTGCTCTCTATGCTCGCCACATGAAGATTTAAGCTGATATGTCGGATTTGTAAAGTGTCATCTTAGGGGGAGTACTGTTGGGGTTATTTGAAGATGTCACTTTCCAAATATAAGCGAGTGAAGATATCGAGCATCATCACGAGCAAGCACGGGTGAAGACGTTCATTATTTGTATTTGTCTTAGAATATTTGTGTAATCGTTTCGTGCTTAAATGCGCGTTTGTGCTTAAATGCACGTTTTTAGGTTACATTGTAAGGTGAATGGTATAGACTATAAATACCATCACCTAGGTCATTTGTAAAGAGTTGCCTACATTTCATTTCATATCTCTTGTAACCTCTCCATTGATCTAATACAATTCACCTATTCATATTATCATCATCTTCACAATACTATGCATTGATCTTCATGAACATTCAAGCATCAATACGTGATTAGTGAGATTCCGCATCACTGATCGCAAACAACATCATCAAACAATCTCAGATCTAGATCCTAGCTCGGTTCATCTAGAACTATCATTATTTATTTGTAAATAATATACTTTTAAAGATTATTGTCATTACGAGTCGTTTACTTGATTTTTTACTAATACGGTATGACGTTTAAGTGGATTTTTAGTTTATAAAGTTTTTAAATAGTTGACGAAACAGGTTTATGTGTCTAAATTATATAAATGATACTTACAAGGTTTAAAATGGGTATTATTGGTTAAATGAACACTCACAAGGAGTTTTTATAAAATATATACATGTTTTGTTACTTGGTTTTATAATTTTTGTTTTTTAAATTAATATTTGTTTATGAAAACTTTTGGGTCTTTAAGGCATAAAAATGAAATAAATATAATTTTTACTTGTTTAGTGGGTAGTTTGAATGTTTAAAAATGTGAATTAGTGGTCAAAATACAAAATATACAAGAAAAACGGGTTGGGGGATTCGAACTCGTGACCTGCAGCATGTTAATATATGCACCCAGCCACTTGAGCTGGGTGACTAACCCAACATAAACCCGTAACTTAAATGTGTTAACCTTTGGTTGTTTTGAAAATATAAAGCATTAATATGTTTTTTTAAGTAAAAAGGTGGGTGTGTGCGTGCCAAGATTCGAACCCGTGACCTCCTTAAGGTTTTGTGATGCACCCAGCCACTTGAGCTGGGTGACTAACCCATAAATCCATCCCTCTTTAAATGTTTTAAGCCCTCCTTAGCAGAAACGAAAATCCCATAAAAACCCATACGAGCCCTAGAACTTTCACCCCCAAATTGGATTTGTTTTCATGGTTTTTGATAAAATTAATGTTAGGGCTTTTAATCCACTCCCAAAAACGAGTTCAATGATATAAGAAACTTACAAAGTGGTGTGGGCTAGGTACGTGTTCGAGTGACGAACGGGTTCGACCCTTTGAGCGCTTGATACGTGATTTTTACTTCGTTTTCGCGAATTTTGGGTATGGGGGTTTGTTTGCGGTGTGTTTGTGAGTATGTGTGTGTGTTTAATTGCAAAATGGTGAGGTCTAGATATGGTTTTCGTTATGGATTTTGAGTTCGGCCGATTACGAAAGAATGATTACATTAGAAAATGTGGTACATAGGGAAAAATAAAATTTATATGAAGTAGAGTTCGTAGGAGAAGCTATATTCGTATAAAAGTGAGCTTATGAATGAATTATGTTAGATTTGATTAATGGATTTATAATGAGTTAAATGAATCATAATTTGTAGAAAGTTTTATGATCAAATAGATTATAAGATAATTTGATATGAGCTTATGAGTTATAAGAAAATTTGAATGATGAAGGTGTGATTATAAATATTATATGTGATTTTAATGAAATATTATATGTGATTTTAGTGATAATAATTTTTTTTTGTGTGTGTGTTTAGTTAGATTCTAAGAAGAGTTTGATGCTAAATTTATGTATGATTGATGATTATTAAGATTTGATGATGAAGTTTTATTATTATTATTATTATTATTGTTATTATTATTTTTTTTGTATAATAAAGATTTTTTTATAAAGAAATATTTAGAAATACGAGGTATTGAAATCATTTTGAGATATTCCGAGTGTAAACGTTTAGTCCGCAAACCACACGAATACGTTGACTTATCAAAGTAGTAAGTTCTATAACCTTAATGAAGACGTGGCTACCTATAAGTGGACATTCACCCCGAGGGTTCCCAGGTAAGGTAACAGATCCATCGGATGATTTGGATTTATACGAATACCTTTTCCTAGACAGAACACCCGAGATACAGGCACCCACTCTTCCGGTATTGCACGTGTTCAGTTATGAAACTTAGACTTTGACGAGATTTGAAAACCATGAATAAAAATTATTGAGTTTGAAAGTTGAGGAAGTAATAATATAATAATAATTTTTTTTTTAAACCATGAATAAAGTATTAATTTGAATTTGAGAATCGATTCGGATTAGACATAAGCCATAGAGTTTTAAAGTTCATGATTGATAATGAGAGTTGAATTAGTGTAATAAGAGATAAACGATAACCATATGTAAAACATAACATATGTGTAAACAAGTAAACACATAGACAAGTAGTATGGATTAACATGAGTATGGATTAACATGTAATGACATGAGATAACTCATGTTTGGGTGCTTAGTTATAGACTAGGTCATTCCGTTTCTAATAACCTAATTCCCTATAACCATGGCTCTGATACCAATCTGTCACACCCCGACCGACGGCGGAATCATCGGGGCGGACGTAAGTGGATAGATTGCTCGTAGCTCATGGTACTAATATGATTAAATAGTATTAAATTCAATATTCAATTAACAAATACACGAATCAAGTAAACAATTAAATAAAACATAATAAATAACTTTTTATTCAACTAGGTCTATGAATCCTATGTGTGAAGCATCTTGAGGTAATCTACTAAGCTGTAACACCGAATGATCTTCTTAAAAGTCAACCTAAATAACGGTGTCCTAAGTTAAAATAATGGACTTAATCTTCTAAGGACGATTTTCAGGACTAGGGTCAATATGAATTTGGGGTTTTAGATAATATTTGTTTTAAATTGTCAAGTGATGATAAATTGAATAAATATGATAGATAATGTATTAATTGAATAAAAATAAATTTCATAACAATTGAACGAAATAGTTAAATTAACTAATAAATTTTTATAGCGTTAAATGAAAAGACTAAAAGTGATAACAATTTAATAATTGTTGATAGTTTATAAAATAGAAAAATAGTTCGTAAAATGAGTGTCAATGATTTAATCAAAGTAATATGTTTAATCATTAATTAATTTAAATAAGTGACCAAATTTGTAATAAACGTTTATTGAAGTAATTCTAGCATTTTTGGATAGACAAAATATTAAATTCCTATGAGACTTTAAATATATCTATCATCCTTTCATCATAAATTCCTTATATATAAATGTAGTAAACGTTTACTTACTGTTTATAATAAAATAAATGAATCATTTTAGTGACACATATGCTAAATAATAATTAAGAGATTAATAAAAATATTAACAAAACTATTGAAAATATATATATGACATGGGTGATATGGGACTCGAACCAGAGACACAATTTTACAAACTAATGCATTTAACCGGTGAACCAAGTTGTGATTATTGATAAAATTCCGAAATTAATTAGTTTTATAAAAACTATAAACAAATCCCCAAATACCAATATGACCCTAGAATCTAATCCGTCCAAATTGAACATGATCAAACATGGGACAAATGATGTACAAGTAAAAACGAGCATAAGTACGTATTAATTTACCTCACTTGTTGTCGAATTGGTGATAACCAAAAAAAGAATAGAGTTGCAGTTGTTGAGGAATCAAAACAATGAAACAATATGGATATGATGCAATTGACTAACTGCACAGCTTCGACGATGTATGGAGAGTGAACAACACCCTTTAATTGTGGTAAATAACGATCAGGAGATAGTTCTCGAGTAGCACGCAATATCGATTAATAACGAGAATTTATTGATGAATGTACAGTTGATAACATGAATTTGTGTATAAATGTTTAGATCGCTGTATATAAGGTTGCTTTGATACTAATGGTTTGAAACAGACTCGAGTTGATTTTGGTAATTGATTCGATTGGGTTGATGATTAGACAACGAAAAATACGGTTAACAGATGGGTTGAACTTCGAAGCTTATAGATAAAGTGATTTAGCCGGTTTAATCGCGATTAAAACTGAAAATGTTGATTTTTGAGCGCTACCGGAACCTTGCCGGATTAATCGCCGGAAAAAAAAACATGAAGATTGCCTTCAACGTGAAGTTACTTTGGATTTAATATGGATTTTACATTACAACCCTTGAAGTTATCATTCATTGTTATCTTTTGTTTAAATGTTTTTAAAACAGGTTTCATAAATGACACATTTTGCCCAAATAGTTTGTTTTGTTAAATGACACTAACTTTAGCTAACCAAACCAACCTAATAGATTGGTTTTATGAAACCTTATAAAATATTTACAATTAGATTTTGATTTCTTTTATAAAGTCACTTTTTTAGGAAATAAAATTTATAAGTTTGTATATATTAAATTTATAAGTTATAAATTTCTTATTTTATGATTTAATGTGATTTGAGTAACAATTTAATTATTATTTAATTATATGAATACCAAAATCAGTCGGGTTCGATTTGGGGCAAATGTTACAGTCACCCCTCCTTTAGGAAATTTCCTCCCGAAATTTAATTAAAGTTAGTTTTGATAGAGTTTTTTTTTCAGAATGGAATAAATATTTGGTAATTCGAGTATAGATCTTCATGGTCATGTTTGAAAACATAATAAGTCATTCCAACTTAAAATTTAGTGAGGTAATTTGCTAGAGATAAATTTCTTTGAGATGTTAATCTTTGAGTGTCGTTTATTTAACATAGTTAGGGTTATAAGGAGTTCAGATGAATTAACTAAGGAAGATTTGAATAGTGATTGATTGATAATTAGAGATCATAATGGATCAGGATTAGAAATCAAATGAATAAAGTGGTTAAACACTATAAATAAAGTGAATAAGAGCGATTTGATTAAATGAATACATAAGGTGATAAAAGCGATTAATAAAATAAATAGATGAAAGTGAATAAAATGAATAAATGAATTGAGTGAATGTATACGATTAATAAAACGTATAAATAAATGAGTAAACATGATTAATAAAATAAATAAATGTGGCACGACTCTAAACGTTGTCCATGATAATGCGTTTTCCATCATAGATGTACTAACGCCATATAGCTCCCTCGGGTTGAAAAAGAATACGTCAACCCCGATAAGTTGAATAAGAATACACCAACGTGAGCGCTAGATGTTAATAATGAATAATGATCAATTAAAGATGCAAAAGAAAACATTGTTAAGGATAAATTGCAATAGGTCAAGATCCAGAAGTCACACAAACTTCACTGGACATAGGCAACACTTCATTTGATAATGTGACAAGTACACTTATATATAGGATGTACCAGCGGCGTATCCACCATGTACTTATCACACCACATTTGTCGTGTTGTCAAAACACCTGACAAAAATTACTATGATTTCCATGCACCGACTTTTGTAATTCCGTGTGCACCCGTAATTACACTAGCCTTTGTGTAACATTTGCCCCGACTTGAGTGTTGAACCCGAACTAAACCCTATTCGTGTTATGTAAACCGAACCCTCCAATTGATAATATAATCATTCGGTTTATGA
Organism: Tagetes erecta; assembly: GCA_030867185.1. Lineage (NCBI taxonomy): Eukaryota > Viridiplantae > Streptophyta > Magnoliopsida > Asterales > Asteraceae > Tagetes > Tagetes erecta. Next base: position 1,682,800 of record CM061486.1, on the reverse strand, counting down.
AAGAATAAATGGTTTATTTAGTAATTGTATTGTCATAATTAATTAAATAATCTAATTATTTAATACCAAATTTAAATAAGTCATAAGATGATTTTATAGAATTTTATAGATATTATCAATAATAATAATATGAGAACTTATAAAATATGACTTATTAAAATTCTATAAGTTATAAAAAAATAAAAGTTTGGCAAGTGATGTAAATATAAAATCTTAGAAGGGTTAAATGAGTAAATAACGAAACTTGTATTAAAACTTATTACATGCCAAATGTGCAGGGACTAAACATGAAACATTTTAAAACCCAATCCACTCACCCCGTTTTCCCGGCTACTGTTTCCGGCGAGCTCCGGCGGAGCTCCGGCCACACCAAAACCATCCTTTAAATCATTAAAAACCCGATTAAACTGTTTATAAATGTTTATCGGCATGTTTCGAAACCTAAAACCTCTTATCCATCAAAGTTTGGTGCAGTTTATCATCAAACAACTAATCCCAAAGATCTCGGTTCATTCAAATTAAACCCAAAAGAAATCAATTCAAGTGAATTACGCGATTTCAATCCAAATCGATTACCTAAAACATCCCGTATATCATTTATATCATATTTAATCAGTTAATTGAACCTTAGTTCAAGGGGTTTCAACAAAACTACTCAAAATACATCCGAATACAACTCAAAACCATTTACAGTCTCTAAACCCGATATGATCTTTCGTATATTGTTAAATACCTTCCTATGCGTTCATAATTGCCCTCCACAATATAAATTTCACCTGCAAAACACACATAAACACCGTTTAATCCTCGTTGTCTTCATACTCTGCTTCATAGTCGACGGCATCCCCAGGTTCATTACAAACATCCATTTGTAGGGACTTTCATTCATTTACCATACTTAAGTGCTTTTGCATCGCCAATTTGAGCATATAACACACCTGGATCATCAATTGATTTATAGCTGCCGTGCTTCTTCCTTCTCTATTGATTTTTATCAAAACATCATCACAGTAGGTAATCAAGCCATCCAGTGAACTCTTTTACTTAATCTGATCATCATCATTGTGTTCAATTATAATCACATATTGATATTCATCATCAATTTGGAATTAGTTAGGATTAGGGTTTATAAGGAATTGGGGGAAACTGTTTTTGTTAGATTTAATTTAACTAATCCAATAACAAGACAACAAAAGAGTCCTGGTTAAGTGGCGGGTCTGTTTTCGATGACCTTAAGGTCGCGGGTTCGAAACTCTTGATGAACAATATATTATTTTAACAGCTTTTACTTTCACAAGTTTATTAAATCTCTTTTATATATCATTAATTTAACTTTATCAATTATGTATTTATTTATACATTATTGTAAGACAAGTCTTATGAAATGTTTTTTTTTGGTATATAAAAGTAAAGTCGAATGTATAAGACTTATCAAACACGTTCATTGTTTTAAATATTTCTTTCTTTTAAATATATACTTATAGACTTTATAAAAAGTCTAGTAACTTAACTTTTTTTATGCATAATATATAACATAAATTATACCAATATTATTATCTACTTCTAGTAATAATAATAATAATATTATCACTATTATTATTATTATTATTATTATTATTTTCTTCATTAATTAGCTTCCTATTAAATTAGGTATCTTTAATCATTTATTTAAATTAATTAATTGTTATACATTTTGCCTACTTAGTAATTATTTATAAAGTATTGTTTATTTCAAATAAACCATTTTGTTAATATTACTCAAAGCAATTATTTATTGTAAACCCCAAATTCCTCTTAGAACCCTAATCTCCAAATTCATCAATAGTTTATTATTTTAAATTTAGTCACCGTGCCTTAGGTTAAATTCTATGGAATCTTCGGTGCCTTGTTACGCTAATATCCTAAATTCATCATCGTCATCACCTACATTTAAGGTGAGTATTTCATAGCCCCTTTTTACGTTTTATACTTTTGGGGGAATTCATGTGACTTATAAATCATACTTATATTTATTCAATTTATTCATTTTTACTCATTATAATCATTTTACTCATTTTTATTCATTATATTCGATTCATTCAATTCATGTTATGTGTTTACTTGCATTATGTGTTCATTATATGATAGTCATTAATCAAACTGCCGTTAATCAATGATAGATCTATTGGCTTGACAAACTCACCCCATTTATATTCATGCTTTTGCTCAGTGGGTGATTGAGGACCGGTTATATATTCATTAATGGCCTGATCTGTGTGATTTTAAGCCTATTCAGTCATTTAGTGTTTGATAATACAATGTTATCTTATGTGAAGCACTTTGCAGTTTATAGTATGACATAACATGGAATTGAAATCGTTTTTACTCATTTTAATCATTTCAATTATTATATATATATATATACAAACCTATGGTTACTCACCAGCTAATTCGTTAGCTGAACAAATACTATTTTCACATGATTTCAGGAAGTGCAGCTTAGGAGGATTATGAGATGCCTTCACACATAGGATATGCTCGGACCTAGTTTAATAACGAATTAATTATTATTGTATTTTATGTCTTATCTGAAATCTTGTACACGTTTATGTAATTGGAAATTTAATACTATTGTAATCATTTTAGCACCATGAGCTACGAGCAATCTATTCACTTTCGTCCGCCTCGATGATTCCGCCATTGATTGGGGTGTGACACTTTGCATGGTTCGCATACTTCCTTGTGTCACGTGAGGGTCTAAGGGACACAAAAACTTCATATAATGATGCACATAGGTTCCGATTTCATGCTCAGGAAATTAAGTTCATTGAGATTTAAGGAAATTCTTGTTTATAGTTAGCATGTTTAAAACGATCGTGTTTCATACATAGAAGATAACCACATTCATGTCATGACACGTTTGTCAAATATTGTAGATAATTCTGTTAACAGATAACGTGTAGTTACCAAGTTCTTATTAATTTAAATAGATAGTCAAATTTAGTTAGAGGAATGGATGATTACATTAGAAAATGTGGTACATAGGGAAAAATAAAATTTATATGAAGTAGAGTTCGTAGGAGAAGCTATATTCGTATAAAAGTGAGCTTATGAATGAATTATGTTAGATTTGATTAATGGATTTATAATGAGTTAAATGAATCATAATTTGTAGAAAGTTTTATGATCAAATAGATTATAAGATAATTTGATATGAGCTTATGAGTTATAAGAAAATTTGAATGATGAAGGTGTGATTATAAATATTATATGTGATTTTAATGAAATATTATATGTGATTTTAGTGATAATAATTTTTTTTTGTGTGTGTGTTTAGTTAGATTCTAAGAAGAGTTTGATGCTAAATTTATGTATGATTGATGATTATTAAGATTTGATGATGAAGTTTTACTATTATTATTATTATTATTATTATTGTTATTATTATTTTTTTTGTATAATAAAGATTTTTTTATAAAGAAATATTTAGAAATACGAGGTATTGAAATCATTTTGAGATATTCCGAGTGTAAACGTTTAGTCCGCAAACCACACGAATACGTTGACTTATCAAAGTAGTAAGTTCTATAACCTTAATGAAGACGTGGCTACCTATAAGTGGACACTCACCCCGAGGGTTCCCAGGTAAGGTAACAGATCCATCGGATGATTTGGATTTATACGAATACCTTTTCCTAGACAGAACACCCGAGATACAGGCACCCACTCTTCCGGTATTGCACGTGTTCAGTTATGAAACTTAGACTTTGACGAGATTTGAAAACCATGAATAAAAATTATTGAGTTTGAAAGTTGAGGAAGTAATAATATAATAATAATTTTTTTTTAACCATGAATAAAGTATTAATTTGAATTTGAGAATCGATTAGGAAATCGATTTGGATTAGACATAAGTCATAGAGTTTTAAAGTTCATGATTGATAATGAGAGTTGAATTAGTGTAATAAGAGATAAACGATAACCATATGTAAAACATAACATGTGTGTAAACAAGTAAACACATAGACAAGTAGTAAGGATTAACATGTAATGACATGAGATAACTCATGTTTGGGTGCTTAGTTATAGACTAGGTCATTCCGTTTCTAATAACCTAATTCCCTATAACCATAGCTCTGATACCAATCTGTCACACCCCGACCGACGACGGAATCATCGGGGCGGACGTAAGTTGATAGATTGCTCGTAGCTCATGGTACTAATATGATTAAATAGTATTAAATTCAATATTCAATTAACAAATACACGAATCAAGTAAACAATTAAATAAAACATAATAAATAACTTTTTATTCAACTAGGTCCATGAATCCTATGTGTGAAGCATCTTGAGGTAATCTACTAAGCTGTAACACCTGAAATCATGTGAAAAATAGTATTTGTCAGCTAACGAATTAGCTGGTGAGTAAACATAGGTTTGCATACATATAGATAATGATTAAATGATTAAAATGAATAAAATAAACAACGTGATTCAATTCCATGTTATGTTAAAACCTATCATGCAAAAGTGTATCGCATCCGATAAATCGAGTGCACAATCAAACCTAGATGACTGCAGCCACTTAATCACACAGATTAAGCCGTAATGAGCAAAAGCATATGTCGGTTACAATCACCACGCGTGTATGTAAATGGGGTGGGCTTGTCAGGCCAAATAGTACTATTATTGATAACCGTTGGTTTGAATAAATTAATGATTGTGCTAGAATAATGTTTATCAACCTATGAAACACATAATTGCAAGTAATAACACACATGAATTGAATTGAATTGAATATAATGAATCAAATGAATAAAATGATAAAACATGATTAAAAAGAATAAATAGAATAAAAATTGATATAGGTCACATGATTTCACCCCAAAGCATAAAACTGAAAAATGGACTATGAATACTCACATGGTTCAATGGTATGTGACGGTGAACAAATAGACAACTTGAATCAAAACACCGAATGATCTTCTTAAAAGTCAACCTAAATAACGGTGTCCTAAGTTAAAATAATGGACTTAATCTTCTAAGGACGATTTTCAGGACTAGGGTCAATATGAATTTGGGGTTTTAGATAATATTTGTTTTAAATTGTCAAGTGATGATAAATTGAATAAATATGATAGATAATGTATTAATTGAATAAAAATAAATTTCATAACAATTGAACGAAATAGTTAAATTAACTAATAAATGTTTATAGCGTTAAATGAAAAGACTAAAAGTGATAACAATTTAATAATTGTTGATAGTTTATAAAATAGAAAAATAGTTAGTAAAATGAGTGTCAATGATTTAATCAAAGTAATATGTTTAATCATTAATTAATTTAAATAAGTGACCAAATTTGTAATAAACGTTTATTGAAGTAATTCTAGCATTTTTGGATAGACAAAATATTAAATTCCTATGAGACTTTAAATATATCTATCATCCTTTCATCATAAATTCCTTATATATAAATGTAGTAAACGTTTACTTACTGTTTATAATAAAATAAATGAATCATTTTAGTGACACATATGCTAAATAATAATTAAGAGATTAATAAAAATATTAACAAAACTATTGAAAATATATATATGACATGGGTGATATGGGACTCGAACCAGAGACACAATTTTACCAACTAATGCATCTAACCGGTGAACCAAGTTGTGATTATTGACAAAATTCCGAAATTAATAAGTTTTATAAAAACTATAAACAAATCCCCAAATACCAATATGACCCTAGAATCTAATCCGTCCAAATTGAACATGATCAAACATGGGGCAAATGATGTACAAGTAAAAACGAGCATAAGTACGTATTAATTTACCTCACTTGTTGTCGAATTGGTGATAACCAAAAAAAAGAAAAGAGTTGCAGTTGTTGAGGAATCAAAACAATGAAACAATATGGATATGATGCAATTGACTAACTGCACAGCTTCGACGATGTATGGAGAGTGAACAACACCCTTTAATTGTGGTAAATAACGATCAGGAGATAGTTCTCGAGTAGCACGCAATATCGATTAATAACGAGAATTTATTGATGAATGTACAGTTGATAACATGAATTTGTGTATAAATGTTTAGATCGCTGTATATAAGGTTGCTTTGATACTAATGGTTTGAAACAGACTCGAGTTGATTTCGGTAATTGATTCGATTGGGTTGATGGTTAGACAACGAAAAATACGGTTAACAGATGGGTTGAACTTCGAAGCTTATAGATAAAGTGATTTAGCCGGTTTAATCGCGATTAAAACTGAAAATGTTGATTTTTGAGCGCTACCGGAACCATGCCGGATTAATCGCCGGAAAAAAAAACATGAAGATAGCCTTCAACGTGAAGTTACTTTGGATTTAATATGGATTTTACATTACAACCCCTGAAGTTATCATTCATTGTTATCTTTTGTTTAAATGTTTTTAAAACAGGTTTCATAAATGACACATTTTGCCCAAATAGTTTGTTTTGTTAAATGACACTAACTTTAGCTAACCAAACCAACCTAATAGATTAGTTTTATGAAACCTTATAAAATATTTACAATTAGATTTTGATTTCTTTTATAAAGTCACTTCTTTTAGGAAATAAAATTTATAAGTTTGTATATATTAAATTTATAAGTTATAAATTTCTTATTTTATGATTTAATGTGATTTGAGTAACAATTTAATTATTATTTAATTATATGAATACCAAAATCAGTCGGGTTCGATTTGGGATGTTTCAAGTATATGAATACAATCTTAACTTGAACCTCAAACTGGTGGTTTACCAAACTTTATTTACCTTGGTAAATATATGCTAAATTCTTAGAGGATGTTTCAAGTATTTAGAAACAAAAATAATGTTAAAAAATGAATGAAAAAAGAAGAAGATGAAAGAAAGAAAAATAACTTACAAGTTTGTATTGAAAATTTGTTGCAAAATATGTAGTTCTTAGATATATTGAAAGAGTTTGAGAAAAGAGCTTAGAGTGATAAAGGTGATTAGAGAGAGTTTAAGAAAAACTTTAGAGTGATAAAGATGATTAGAAAGATTTTGGTTAGTATTTATAGATAAAAATTAAGGTTTGACATTAAAGAAGTTAGTTAAATGAAGGGAAGTTAAAAGTTTTCAATTTTAAATAGAAGTGGAGGGAAATGAAAAAAATTCAATTTCAACCCCTCAAATTTAGTATTTTGTCATTTTTTACTTTAACCCGACCGGCTTAACCCAAACCGAATCGAACCGGATTGAAAAAAATTTTATATATCAATATTCAAATGATTCCTATCAAATTTTCGACCCTCAAGAAAAAAATTTATGGGTACGCCACTGAATATTTTGCCAGATTAACACTAAAATTTAAATGAACTGTAGTTTTTTTTATTATATCACTTGATCAGAATTTGGGATTAGGAAACTACAGTGTAAATTAGATTATAAATAAATTTTCTAGCAACTTAAAGGTCTATTTCTATACATTAAGTTGTATAGAACATTCATTGCGAAATGCTAAACATTCGCTAAATGTTCACAATTCCATGTAATAAGAAAAGTTTATCTAGGAATAATTTGAAACAGATAGAGAGGTCAACCAACCTGCACATTCGCTAAAGTATTTACTTATTTGTATACAAACCACGTAATCAAGTAAAAAGTTAGTTTCTGTAAGATCAGTTAGTTCTTGGAGGAGCTATATGTGATTTTGCTTCTAAGAGTTATTGGAATGCTCATGCCATTTGATATATGAGATATTAGAGAAATGACAGAAAGCAAATAAATATTTTACCAAAGATTTAGATATATATAACACAAATTAGGTATGTTTGTTGAATAATCGTTAGATTAAGGGAAGGGATGCTTTGCTATTACCGTTCTCATGATTTGTTCATTCAGTGTTTGATAGTGTTTGATATTGCAAATGTAGGTGGTTTTAACCTTTTGAACATGTATTCGTTTTTATGTTGTTGATTTTGTTGAATGCTTTTACTGAAAAAACATCCCCAATGAATAGGTTACAATCTATGAGGATGGATATTCTTGGAAGGTGAATATGTCTCATTTACAAGGTTCTGATGTGGTATTCAATGATGGATGGATCAGGCATGCCAACTCACGACAACATCATCATGTCACTTATATAGCACCCCTTCAAGAGAGTTTTGAAGATGTACCAAACTTTGATTGAAAAAGTTGAACAAGTAAATGAAGAATTTGATTATGAGTTCAACGGAGTTGTAGAAAATAGTCTGGTATGTTTTATATTTAAATTTTTTATAAACCTTTTTATTTTATATAATTAAAAGATTTTTTAAGTAAATTGCTTTGAGATGAACAAAGTTCGTTTTTAATTATCATGAAAATTAACATAATGCGATCGTTAGACTCATGTAACTTAAATAATCTTTTTACGACTTCAATTAAATAACACATTTTTAGTATAAAAAATATATTTTTCAACCCATGGGTACCACAGGTCATTAACCTAGTTATACTATATGTGAATACATGTTAGAAACATTCATATGCTAGCTATCTATCATTCACTTTACAAGTCTCCCTTAACAAGTATAGCTAGCACATACGCCCCGTTTGTTGGGTCTTTGTAAAGTTATTCTTTACGGCCTTATTTGCTTCTACGATAAGGATATGCTCACACCTTAGTGCCTTCGGTATTAAGGATATACTAGTGGACTCTTTGGATAGATTTACAGACTTTGCATGCTAGTACGAAACACAATCTTGTATAATTTAAACATGTGGAATTGAGAATGATTCATAACTATGCTATGTAATCAAAGTGTTATGCTCACCAACATAATTTTGTGTTGACGGATATTTTATACATGTAACAGGAAACGCTTGATAAGCTATCAAGAAATCTAAGAGTGGACAAAACACACTTAATCTATATTTGTATTTTGTTTTACTTTAGGCTTGAAACTTCCAAAATGTTATATTATGCATCAATGTTTTCAGACTCGGTTCGGTTCGGCCGGTTGAACCAGTCGAACCGGGATTCGGAGACGACACCGAACCGGTCCATATATGTTTGTTTTTAGCACAATGACTCGGCCGGTCGACCGGTTGGATTGGATCGGATCAGAAATTGATTTTTTTAAAAAAAATTTTAAGTTGGTTGTGTCTTTAAAATTAGATTTATCTTTGTTTAAACTCATAGTATTAAACTTAAATATTTGTTTAACATGATTAATGTGTTTGTTTTATGGTTTTAGAACTTAAAATAGTTGTGATCGAACTAGTTTATACATGACAATGCGTCGCCCAGGGGTGTTCATGGGTCAAAGACCAACCTGACCCAAATTCAGACCGTCCCGGGACAAAGGACATGCCTAGAGGCTTTACCTCCATTTTCATGTGATTATAATCTAACAGCCTAGACATGTCCACAGGGTGTTGTACTCTAAGAACAATTGGCAATAGAAGTACTAACGCATAGGCTTATACAATATAGCTAGGGAGATTATGTTTGCACCTAGCATCAAACTTGCATACGAAATGCTCAGCAATTAAGTTTCTTCGGTTCTCACATCTAAAACGCCCAACAAGTAAAATGTAACATGAAGAAATACATATCCTTTTTGAATTGTGTGATCGTTAAAGAGTCGTTACAAGTTATACATAAAACCATCAAATGATACATTACTTTAGTACCTACTGTCAGTCTCCCATGCTTTATAAACGAATTACACCATATAGATCAAGGCATTCATGATTATATATAGTTGTTATTTCCAAATCTTCATATGAAACTAGTACATAATTTAATCGTGTACCTTAATTACATGGAAGACGGCTGCAAGAGTGTGGAAGATGATGTTAGCGGTTCATGAACAACCGAGTTTGTTGATACCGAGATTGGGTTTCCTTCTAATTGGAGCATTATACTTCCTAGGACCTCCGTCAGTATCTTCTTAAACTCATCCTCTTTAACCACCTTTCCATCATCCACATCAAACATCTTGCATGACTCGTTAATAACCTCATCCATCTGCAGGTATAGATGTTTATCCGAACTATAGTATTAGTAAATACTTAAGTTACCTCACCTTTATGCTCTCACTGCCAAATATGTAACCTTAGGGGGTGTGTGCGTGGGAAAACAACTGGAAAAATGAATCTGGTGTTATGATAGAATATACCTGATAAACAGCACCAAGTGGTGGCAATCCAGCCGAAGAAGCCAATTGATCAAGTGCTAGTCGTACACAATTCTTGGAGATTCTGCCATGGGGATCTTTTGGCATAGACGTCACTGCTGTATCTAGAGTCTAAATTGCAAATTTTATGAGATAATAAGCAACAATTAATGTGTAATAACTACTGCTTTTCCGTTTCCAAGAAATTATACGATAAGCCACACCATTCAGAGCAGGTGAGTCTTGTTGACCAACCAACAACAATTTGCCAATTTGTTATTTATAAAACTGTGAGTCTCTAAATTGTGATTAGAAAACAAATTATTTACAATCATAATCATAAGTTTCGAGTAAAATGCTTAAGAAGTTGTCTGCATTATGCATCCCATTTGAGAGCTTCAAGGTCAATAACGTTTGTAAAAATAATATAATAATTCTAACCTTTTCCAGCTCAAACTTGTTAGATAGTAGTCTCCTGATGCCGGATCCATCAAAGGTGTTCTCACTGTGAGCAACAATAACAGGCTGGTCCTTGAGCCGCTGAGCCACAATCCCAGCTACCTTCTTAAACTCCACTAAGAATGTCTCTTGAGAAACCGGCTGGTCTTGACTAACACCACTTAATTCTAGTGCCGGTGCTATAATGTTGCTCGTAATCTGCCCCAAGGAAACATCTCAGCAAATTGTAGGTGGAAAAAAATGGGTTGTCAGGCGGGCTCGGTAAGGTTAGCTCAAAACATAATGACCCGCAAACACCTTTTATTCTAAATCATTATAAAAAGATTTAGGAGATTGTATGAATTAACAATTTGACCGTTAAACAGAGAACACAACCCAAATGGGTAAATGGGTTGAAATTTCCACCTTTAGTGAAAACCATTAAAATAATGAACCTTTTTAATTGAGAAAATATAGACTTTGATGGAAGAATTACCCAAGAATCTAACACCGGAGGCATCCCTTTATCTACTGTAAGTTTCTCAAAAGCCTTGTTAATGTAATCAGTAAGAGATCCATTCGAGATCTCAAGTTCTGAGAATATTGAAGTCATTTCTACTTCAAAACCAGGGCTGCAAATGAACTCTAGTAGGTCTTCTCCATCTATGCGTAGAATAACAATAGGATCTCGCTTTAATCCAGCAGCCATCCCAATCAGAAAATCTGAAAGAACTTTTTTAAATTCTGTCTTGCTTACTTTGCGATCTTTACCATGAGTGAACTCACTAAGAACCTGTATCACAAGTTTCTCTTCTCAACGTTAAAATGCAGAAAACATACACGAAGCAAACAAGTTTTCTTTATGTGCATACTATTATATTAATACTTGTACTGCATATATACATAAATCTTTATAACCCACCAATGAAAGAGTCTTTCGTTACCTAAAGTTAGGTTCATCAAAGATAAAGTAGAAGAAATACAGCAAAAGGACAGATTTACAAGGTTTCAAAATGCCTACAACGCACTTTTATCACACCACTAGTACAAAATATAACAATTTTGAACAGAAAAAGCGGTGGGTCAACTCGACACATACTATAAAGTTGACCATTTTGATCCGCCCACTTGTCAAAACTAATGAGCATCTAATGATCCCAAGGACAGTCACAATGTATGTGATAGGAACCCAATCTTATCTTTGACCCATTACCCGGTCAAAGAATTAAAACGGTCTATTAGCAGTTTCCACTTAGTGGGGTAGTTAATTTTGGTAACCATTAAATTCGGATTAGTATTAGTAGCAGGTTTCAATTCTTGTCTAGGGATCCATGTTTATGTTATTAAAAATGGGGTTTGTAAGCCTTGTAATCGGAGATTTGCCTATAAGGCTAACTATCTTTTTCTTGTTTAATTTGATTGATCCAACTTCTGGGTTCTATCAGTATGCCTATTAGAGCACCCGGAGTGGACTCGGGGTGGGTGCGGCCCCGCGCGGGAACACCGCCCCACCCCCCTTCGGCCCCGAATTTCGGTGTCCAGTTTGGTGTGTGTTTCCCGAACTTGACCCCGCTTATTTTGACCGTTACATATGGGCCCTCCTCTTCCAACAACTACTTTTTGTATTTTTTTTTAATTTTTACTTTTAAAAATGATGTGGTGTGGGGTGGTGTGGGGTGGATACCAGGTGATTTGGGGTGAATGTGGGGTGGAGTAAAAATTGTGGGGTGGTGTGGGGTGGTGAGGGGTGGACTCCCCTCACCCTTACATTGGTGTAAACTAATCTCCGTCTTGTTCTTATCACAACTTTCAAACATACACAATGAAATCACATTCGCTGATTCGCCTAGTTTGTCTAAATGTCATTTGCATCACTTCATCTCTGATTCCAACAATCCTCATATATTTGGGATTTAACAATGGAACAGTGGACAACCAAACATCAAGTGGTAAGAACATAAATTAGCATACTAAATATGTATGCTAAAAAAAAAATTTTTTTTTGCTTTTTTGTTTTCTTGCACAGTCTTCCTTGTTTGGCCTTGCCCCTAACATCTGGTAGGTGCAAATCATTCTTCATTTTTCTTGAAGCACCGAACTTTTAGGCACACATTATTGATCCCATCACTCTAATGTGCCTCACCATTACTAATTTGTAATTAACTTTGGCCCTACTTATGTCAACAACTTCTACAAGACCACACACCATGATACAGGTCCACATAAGACAAACACAAGACTAGAATATATATATTTTTTGTTTGGTAAAGACACAAGATGACATCAATCATACAAAGTACTTGCCTCCATTGAAAAAAGAAAGAAACAAAACAATAGCCAGAGATGATTGTTTTGAACCCATCTTTTTTTAGTGCGTTTGTTCAATAATATTAAGCTAACCGCCTCAAGTATACATATAGTCAACAAATGATGTCAGAACAAAGATAATCTAAGTTAAAGCATATCCACAATTATTTTATAAAGTTAGCAGTAAAGAAATATTATAAAATAACACTCTAGTAAGTTCTAAGTCTGTACAACTATCTAGACAATAATGTCAATGACATGATCATAACAGATGAATACATGAAAATTGTACATGTTACAAGTTTTAGAAATTGACAATTAGGTTTATAAAATGAAAAATAAGAAGAGTAAAAGATTTGAATGTGTTAGTATAGTTTAGTTATAAAATGAAATGAAATGAAATGACCTGAGCGTAAATGTGATCGGAATCAGCGGAAGTTCCTTGAGCAGGCAAACCAAGGGCGGCGCCGATGTCTGCAACGGCAGGTTGAAGCTCTTTAACAGAGAGATGACCGTCGCAATCACGATCAAGGTCACGAAACTTGTGATCAACGAAATTACTGAAAACCTTATCGTTCTCAACTAACTCCATTATATCAGAACCGTCCATCACCTCAACCTCCCCACTTTTGCACTTCACAGGTTTTCCAAACTCTTCCATTCCTTTTCTCTTCTCTTCTTTTCTCTTCTTTTCTTTTCTTTTTCACAAAAGCACAGCGTGAAGCTTGTGAAACACACACACAAAGTTAGTCTTAGTCTTAATTTGATTTCAGTTTGGTTTGGTGGCTATAAATGCAACCCGCCCTACACAATGGGTCTCCATTTCAGAGATGTCGTCATGTCCCTTTTCAATTTCTTATCCAGACATCAATAATCAATTTTCTATTTATAAACTTACTATATATATATTATTATTCACTTACTGAAAATTCAATATGATAATGTATCTTTTTTTTTAACGGCATATGATAATCTATCTAGAAAATAAAATCAAGAGTAAATGAATATTTATTTATGACTTTATTTTTAAAATTTTATATTCACACTTAGGTCTTTTTACTGTGTCTTTTTTTAATCCAAAGTATAAATTTTTATTAAATTTTTAGTTAACTTTTTAACGAATTACCAAAATACTGCATGTCCTGATTATATTACTAGATCTAAATCCAAAACAATATATTACTTCTAGACGTACGGAATACGTCTGGAATTAATTATTAGTGTCACTACATAAACACATGAACTCCCAAACGCCAATAATATTGTCAAATGTAAATTCTTTATTAAACAATGATAGTAAAACTCTGTATGACAATTAACCAAATAGTTAACCCAACTTTTGGATCCGAAGTTTAGTCTAATACTATCAACACTGTCAAAATCAAGAAAAGTCAACGTCAACAGTCAAAGTTAACACAAAAGTCAACACGACGCGTTCGGGACGAAGATTAGAGACAAGACGTTGAAGACAACGGTGTTTAATAGTTACTAAATATATTTGGAGTCAACAAAATATATTTAATCGTTTTCGTCTACGGCTGTTCAAATCGCTCGCCGTTCGGCGCTCGCTCGCCGCTCGCTCGGAAAATGCTCGCTCGCTTGTTCGCTCGATTGTAAACGAGCCGCTCCGCTCGGTTCGGTTTGAAAACGAGCCAAGCAACGAGCAAGGGTCCGTTCAGTTCGGTTCGGCTAGAATTTTTTTAATTTATTTTATACATAATAAATTAAGTTATTTTGGCCAACTTTCATCCATAAGTCCAATTTATTTTGGCCCATAAGTGATACCAAAAGTCCAAGACAAAATTTTTATGTTAATACCCATAACCCAATTGACTCAAACCCTAACCCTAACCATAACATTAACCCTAGCTCACAAGTCAAAACAACACAAACACACGTTTTTAGTTTCACAACAACACAAACACAACCCAGCCTCCTCTGCTCGTCGCCTCCTCCTCCTCGTGCGTCAGTCGTCACCTCCTCCTCGTGCGTCACATTCTCCTCTCCAGTCACCACATATCTACAACCCTAAATCGAATAGCAGGTACGTGAACAACTGAGTTTTGTTATTGGTGAAATCGAGCAGAACCGAGCCGCTCGGTTCTAAACCAAGCGAGTGCGAGCAGTAGTTTTGTGCTCGTTTCCCTACATTCGAACCGAACCGAGCGGCTCGCTTTCAATTCGAGCCGAGTACGAGCAGAGGCTCGCTCGGTTCGGTTCGGTTTGTGAACAGTCCTTTCGTCATTTTAGTATTTTATGTAATATATATATTTTGTCTTTATGACAAAATATATACTAGACTTAAAAACTAGGGGTTTATTTGTATTATTTTCATTTTGTCATGTTTTAGTCTAAGTTTAGGGTCCTAATTGTCATTAGTCCAAAGTCTCATTAGGCTATAAATAGTAAATGACAATTAGGGTTTAGGAGGCTTGAATGAGCTAGTGATTAAGGGTTTCCATTGTATACATATTTTGCAATCCAATATAAGATCAAATCTTAGTTTTCACAATTGTTCTTCATTGTTCATCTTAAGTTCATCCATTTTATATCAATTTGATCCAAATCTTCACTAAAATCACTGATTCAAAGCTGTTTGGGACCAACAATATGGTATCAGAGACTAAATGAGATCCATTTTGAATCATTTGTTGAAGATAAGTTACTGATTATTGAATGAGTAGAATATTTCGAGAGAGAAGATAGATCTGGTGGTTTCTAGTGAGAGAAACCAGATCCGAAAGTTGAATGTTCATCAAAATCATCAGATCTACAAGAACTTGTTGTAGATGTACTCTTGTTTTTAGCAAATTTCTCATCCTCGTCATAATTTATACATGAAATCAACATAAAATTTCCAGATCTGAGTGTTTTCTCTCATATAAATTTGTGTGTGTTCTTGGTGTTCTTCAGATCATCAAGTCTGCAAAATTGCGAAACTAGTTAGTACCTGAACGAAAGTTCAAAATCATTCCGAAAGTACTGTTTCGGAAACATTGCGAAAGTACCGTTTCGGTAGTTTTGCGAAACTAGATCTTGTTCCTTACGAAACTACGTAGATCTATGCGAAACTACCACTTCTTGACTTTATTCCTGCACCAACAAGCAAAACCGAAACAAATACATCAATCATTTAACCAAAACCCACCACTTAAACAACAACATCAAACCATTTTAGATATATATCTAACCATACCCATAAAACCAAACCAACAACCATAACCAAATCATTACCAGATCTGTGATTTAATTAAAAAAACATTCAAATACACAGATTCGTTGGTCACCATAACCACCATATCCATACTTTTAAATCAAGGCCATTTTCATTGCAACTTACTATAACCCAAAACCATTCACCATAACCAGATCTACAAGAACTTGTTGTAGATGTACTCTTGTTTTTAGCAAATTTCTCATACTCGTGAAAATTTATACATGAAATCAACATAAAATTTCCAGATTTGAGTGTGTCACACCCCTCTCCCAGGGCATGAGGTGTCGTATCATAACTGGCCATTTACAATAATAAAATAAATACATATACAGCGGAAGTCTTTATATAAGACCACTAAATACAGACTAAATTCGAACTTAGCAGTGTTTACATAAAAACAGACACTCACCGAGAGTGATGTCATCAGATCATTATCTAACTATGGACACTACTCCCAGGCGTTCGGTTTTGTCTCTATCTCCTATGAAGAGATTATTTCTTTATTCTTATCAGCTAAGTCTCTCGACCCAACTAATACCTCATGTTACTACCTGCACCTATATCATGAGCTAAAAGACGTCAACAACAACGTTGTTGGTGAGTCAAAACCATATATAAAACATTCATCATAATTACATACATACATATTACTTCCGTGTAAAATAAATAAATACATTAATCATAATACAAGTCAACTCTTCACTCCACGCTCGACGTGGCAGTGCCTGTTAACATATATGCCACTAGAGGCATAACAAGGCACCGGGACTGACTCCCGCATAAATAGCCCTTAGGTCTAACATAATGACCATCGTGGTCTAACAGGTCCTCGAGACCCAACATGTTTGCCATACCTAACTAGTGAGACTTTTCTACTTAGATGGATCCAACTAAGCGCATATACATCCCGAGGTAAATATCATTGGTCCCTCGAGGACCTTACCTTAATGACTTGTCCTGTGGTGTAACATATGTCCCTCTTAGACTTGCCCTTCATGGGCCGGTTCCTCGAGAACCCACCATGTGATTAACATAACCATGAGTCGGACGAACCTGAACTATGGCATGTCTCTCACCAGGAATATAATTAATATCTCATCAAACTTATACATAAATCATCGTCATTCATAAAACATAAACATGCATAACTATTGATGCGTGCAATATATATATAAATTAAACACTCAAAAACACCTAGTTTTAATATTTATAAAAACCTAGACGTACTACTAAACTACACACAACCGGCAGTGGACCGGTCGAATGCAGTATAGTGAAACGTAAGTCCGGGTGTCGACCCACAAACTCTATATACTACGCTAAATTAACTAATAGAGACTCGACTGACTAGACACGACTTAAAAGAAAGATTATTTGAAAAGGGGGGTTTTATTACTAAAAATAGTAACCTGCTAAAAATTGAAAGTTACTAAAATTGGAAACTTACTAAAAATGGAAAGTTACTAAAAATGGAAACTAGCACGAAAGACGAATTAGAAACCAGATGAGAAGAGATAAACCACCTAGACCCGACTCACTAATGCTAAGTTATTAGTTTGGTAATTATCAGTTTGACTATGGACTGGGATCGTAATATATTTACTTGACTCAAACACGAATAAGACCCTCGACCCTTCTCGAGAAGACACTTATGGCTTTCTATCAAGTTATTAAACCAACCAGTTAATTAGACTCTTTCACAATCGTCTAATAGTTATGAATTAGTACCTATTATGATTACCTACCTCACAGCACGGAAATCTAAGGTAGTTTGAAAACACCAATTGACATTAGCAAACAAGACCGATTAAACCAAACTTAATTTAGACTCTTCACAGATATCCAAACTAAAGACCTAACCAACGAGACTTGCCAATTAACCTATCACTTCACAGTTACTAGGCTAGCATGCACATTAATATCGACTTGTATTAAATTACAATTCCTATGAAAAGTATATATCCAATTCATAAACTAGTCAAAGAACACACAGTAAATTGACCTAACGAAACCCTATTATGTGATATAGACAGTCATCAAGGATCTCATGGAATTCATAATCATCAACAAGTCAATAAAAATATACACAATTGCATCAATTAAATAAAAACCAAACCTTTACTAAATCATAAACAATCCATAGTTCAAAACCGATTCACCAAACATTCAAAACATAAGCATTAGTTTATCATTAGCCTAGGTGGTCTAATGAAACTTAGCCAACAATCATATTCACTAATAAAAATACAGGTTTAGAAGTAGCAAACATGGTAGTAATAAAGACAAAAATGAAGAAACAATGAAACCCGATTAAACCGAGAAGCAATCCACGATCCAATCCGCTTCTAGCACTTCGTTTCCGTCTTGCTAAGCTCAAAAACCCTTGAAATCTGCCCAAATTCGTCCCTTAGTCGTCTCCAAAGTTGCATGAGAGGCTAGGGTTAGAGAATATGAGTTTATATAGCGAACCGGGCCAAAAATCGTCAAAACAATCTGCCGAAAACGCGTCACCGCGTCACGCGGTGACGAAGGGTGTTGTGGCCGCGTGCCGTGCCAACAAGCAGACCAAAAACCCACCTGACCACGCCGCTTCACGCGGCCAGGGAGGTCCCTGTGGTCGCGTGGCGTGGCCACACCCCTGTCGTCTCGGTTTCGTTCGGTTTCTTCGATTTCGCGTTCCGATCCGCTCGTAACTCCGTTTCGCGCCCCGTTTTCGCCTATGGATTCGATTTTTCACGATCTATTCGTTTCTTTATCAAAATGGGACCTACGAAACACAAAAACATTAGTTGTGCGAATATTGATATATAAACCGTACCGAAACGACACAAAATGTTAACAAACTCAACTCGGGATTATATATATTTATCACTATATCAAATATCCCCACACTTAACCTTTTTCATCCCTGAAAAAGCATGCACATAGAATCATAACTAACTAAGGCATTCAACATTTCATCACAGTTTCTCAAACAAGAACCGAATCCAGATAAACAATGGTGCGTTTACATAAACACCCTAACACTAGCTAATTAAGTTTCCACTTATGTTTAATTTAAATTTAATTAAATCATTTATCTACAAGGTCTCACACAGATGAGAAATAAGTTAGCCCGATTAATTGTTGCTTGACGAGGCACAGGATAAACCACAAAGGTTTTCCTACCAAAGTAACCTAAAGAACTTAACTAAGCTAAGAACTAGTGCCATATTAGGGTGGATTTTGATGGATGAATTTTGTGGGTATAGACTGTTTATTCCTTTTTTTTTTCATAAAACAAGATCACCTCACCCAGGGGTGTCGTATCCAAGTCGCTATCCCGAAGGTAGAGCACATGAGGTCTTGGATCACTTGCCTCATTTTTTTTTCTTTTTTATTTTTTTATTTTTTTTGAATTGGCTCTTTGAGCTCTTTTATTTAGCAGCTACTTTGAGCGCTTTTCAGTACTATACCCGGTGGACATTTTATTTGCGGATGCGTCACTTCTTTCACAAGAAGTGTGTTATAAATCCTAAAATGGCACTACCCCTTAACCTATTTAAGTTCTAAAGCCTAAAATGGTGCCTAATTTAATTTAGTTAAGGCCTTCCTATTCCTCCTAAGATGAACACCCACGAGATTCACGACAATTAACTTTCTATTACTACACTTAGGGAAACCATCTCAGCTAATTGGGTTACCAAAAGTTTATCCACATTCATCTTTGTTTCAAAAACCACAACTCATTTGAAAACCAAAATTAGTTTCCTATCATTTTCTATTTAAAAGTGCACAGCTTAAACAAAGACATTTTCAATTTTTTCAATTTTTTTTGGATTTTTTTAAGACTCTATAAGACTCGAGAAAGACAAACAACTAAACAAACTAGAAATGACTATTTCCCATCCCTATACTTAAGTTCTACATTGTCCTTAATGTAGAGATAGAAAACATCTAAAAAAAATAAAAACAAAAATGCAAAAATAAAAGATAGAAAGGTGAATTGGAAAAGACTTAGCTGGTTTTGTGAAACGCGTAAGCTCCAAGTCTTCATTCCAACTGCAGCTTCGATCGTATAGCATTTCGGTCGCGATCGAGCTTCACCAACACTCTTGAGATCTTCTTCGTCTTCACAAATACAAACTCACCCGAATGGAGATTGAGTACGGGTGAGAATGATTTATACCTGCAAAAACAAACAAAAGAATACCCAAGCATAACACTAACTCGACAAAAATAAAATAAAAATAAAATAAAATAAAATAAAAACTGACTCGATAAAGGACACTTATACAAACTCTACAAACCAACCTTCCTATCCAGGATCAACTCAACCAACACCTTATGGGGTATCCTCAAACCTACCAGGATCCCCACACTTAGCTCTAAGCATCCGCTTAACACTGGCCCAATATTCACTAAAAAAACTCGCTATCGTTCCCTGCCTTCTCCCACCTATCCTCTCCATTAATTACCTGAACCCTATTATCCCAACGCTTAGTTTCTATCAACGGATCAGGAATTTTGAAAACAGCAGTTTCGTCTCCTACTTGCAGAGTGATCGTTCTGACCGTTGAAGACATCGATCAGAGCACGAGCAGTTCGCAGGAAGGGACGACCGAGGATAATGAGGACTTTGGCGTCAGCCTCCATATCAAGAACAACGAAATCCACGGGGAAAACAAACTTATCGACTTTCACTAAAAGATTCTCCACAATTCCCCGTGGATAGATCACAGAACGATCTGCTAACGACAAAGACATACGAGTGGGTGTAAGATCACCTAAACCTAGCTTTTCGTATAAAGAATACGGCATGAGATTTATACTAGCGCCTAGGTCAGCTAAAACAGTGCTCGCAGTGTTACTGCCGAAAAGACAAGAAATCGTGAAGACTCCTGGATCAAATAGCTTTTCGGGCAGTGTATTCGTGAGTACTGCCGAGCACTCGCCACTCAATGGGACAGAAGACAGTTCTCCAAGCTTGCATTTGTTCTTAAGGATGTCCTTTAAGAACTTAGCATACTTAGGCATATGTTGGAGAACTTCTATAAATGGCAGATTGATCTTTAATTGCTTAAACAAATCTAGGAAATGGCCATAATCCCGCGTGTACTTCTGCTGCTTCAAACGAGCGGGATATGGCACTCTAGCATGATCAATCAAAGGGGAGGGCCTCACATCCACCGGTTTCCTCCCCACACTTAAGTCAAACTTAGGGTCACTATCGGGTTTTGGGTTTCTAAACTCTGCCTGATCACTACCCGGACCCTCTAAAACCAACTCCTCATCAACTTCCTCATCATCATCACCAACTACCTTCTCACTCACTAGTGGCTCACTAAACGACACCTTCTTCCTAACAGGCTCTAATACTCTACCACTACGGGTTGAGATCGCATTCAACTGAGCCGATGGGTTCGTTTGAGTGGATCCAGAGAACTGGCCATGTGGCCTCTGGGCAGGTGACTGCTTAATTAACTCTCCTACAGCTCTCTGGATATCTAATATGATAGCATGTTGGTTCTGTAATTGAAGCACATGTTTCGCTAGGGTTTCCTCTGTAACCTTATCCCTATCGACTAACTGAACTAGCATTTGTTCAATCCTATGTATGCTATCACTAGACCCCTGTCCACTAGCCTGTTCACTACCATTTCCATTAAAAGAACTACCCGCCCCCTGATTATTATTTTTATTATAGTTAGATTGATAACCAGGTGGGGCACCTGACGAACACCAATTCGAGTTGTTATTAAAGTTTGAGTTACGGTTCCAATTTGAATTACCATGACTAGAATTAGGGAACCTACTCTGATTGGCCACAAACTCAACCTGCTCCTCTCTCGACATCAAAGGACACTCGGACGTACCATGACCTTCCCGACACAGCTCACACTTCTCTACTTTCGACCTAAGCTCCTTCACCTCACGGGTTAGGTTTCCTAACGCAGCAGCCACACTAGTTTCCATGCTAACATGGTGCACACCCCGAGTGAAAGAGGGTGTACTAGTGACAGGACTGGAATTCCTGTTAGTGGATAGCTGCTCATGTTCAGCTTGGGCAAAACTTTCAAAAAGCTCGTTACATTGTGTCACATTCATTTTACCCATTAAGTGCCCACCCGCAGACGTATCGAACCTAGACCTAACCTCATAATTCAGCCCATTATAAAACTTTTCAACCAGGGCCCAAGGTGTGAGCCCATGCTGGGAGCAGCGAGATAATAAGTTTTGGAATCGCTCCCAAGCTTGGTAATAGGGCTCATCATGTTCCATGCGGAACGAATGGATCTGATCACGAAGGCGAGATGCCTTAGCAGGTGGGAAGTACTTGTTCAGGAAAGCTGAACGAAGTTCCGCCCACGTCGTGAACGTCCCAGCAGCTTGCGAATCGAGCCAAATGAGTGTCTGATCCGCCAAAGAAAATAGAAACAGATGAAGGTAGATCGCATCATTAGACGCACCCTGGAGTCTGAAAGTACTCAATATTCGCGTGAGACGCGATAAGTGCGCGGGTGCGTCTTCATCATCCCGCCCATGGAATTGGCTATTAGCGATGACGGTCATGATGTATGCTGGGATTTGCCAAGAGTTGGGGTTATCAATTTCAGGCACCGTGATAGATGAGTGGTTTCCGGTGAAACCATCAACTGCCTGCTCGTGCACAGTGCGATTATCGGCCATTGTGAACCTAGGACTGCTAGGTGCTGAGCTGTGCGGTGAGTGATGTGGTGATGGGTGCGGTGTGAAATCAAAATTGACAGTACTTACCTTAACCTCCGCAGACGAGTCAGCTACAATCTCTAGCTCCGGATCAGGTGCTTCGGTAGTACGCTTCAATGGCCCGTGTGACCACAAATGTGGCATAAAACTGATAAAAACAAATAAAAAAGAAATCAAAGAAAAAAAATAAATAAACAAGAAGACAAACTAGACACGAAAAACTAGAAATATGGACAATAAAAAGTAGACCCCTACGACTCAAACAAACAAAACGAAGCACATGTGTAGCAATTAAGACTCAAAAAGTTAAATAACGCAATTACCAAGAGTCCCCGGCAACGGCGCCAAAAACTTGATGCGTACAATATATATATAAATTAAACACTCAAAAACACCTAGTTTTAATATTTATAAAAACCTAGATGTACTACTAAACTACACACAACCGGCAGTGGACCGGTCGAATGCAGTATAGTGAAACGTAAGTCCGGGTGTCGACCCACAAACTCTATATACTACGCTAAATTAACTAATAGAGACTCGACTGACTAGACACGACTTAAAAGAAAGATTATTTGAAAAGGGGGGTTTTATTGCTAAAAGTAGTAACCTGCTAAAAATAGAAAGTTACTAAAACTGGAAACTTACTAAAAATGGAAAGTTAATAAAAATGGAAACTAGCACGAAAGACGAATTAGAAACCAGATGATAAGAGATAAACCACCTAGACCCGACTCACTAATGCTAAGTTATTAGTTTGGTAATTATCAGTTTGACTATGGACTGGGATCGTAATATATTTACTTGACTCAAACACGAATAAGACCCTCGACCCTTCTCGAGAAGACACTTATGGCTTTCTATCAAGTTATTAAACCAACCAGTTAATTAGACTCTTTAACAATCGTCTAATAGTTATGAATTAGTACCTATTATGATTACCTACCTCACAGTACGGAAATCTAAGGTAGTTTGAAAACACCAATTGTGCGACAACCTAAAATTTTTCTTTTCTTTTTCTTTCTTGCAACCTCAAACCCATACCAACATTAGTCAATTTTCGGGACGAAAATTCTTTCAACAAAGAGATGATGTGACACCCGTCAGTTTTGATCAACGTCGTTAACCTAACTTTATCAAATTCTGTTAGTCTACTTCAACTTGAAATCCTATCCAGTACCTACCACTATAATTAATTAAAAGTATTAGTTTAAAGAAACAACTAAATAAATACTTATTACAAAAATAATTATTCAAGCAGTTATTGGATAACAACGAGTGTCATTTAAACGTTAGTAATTCATGAATTACTAGCTCGCACGACTCGAAGCATTGATGAAAATTGACGAAATGATTTTGTAAAATTTTATATGTGGTAAAAAGTATGGGATCGTAATAGAAATTAATTACAAGTTAAACTTTTATAACTTTGGAAACAAGTTAAAGATAATTAAAACTTAAGGGACCTTGATGTAACTTTTTAATTAAATGTCACCATATAACCTAACCCTCCCATAAATCCCGTTCGTCTTCATCATATCCCAGCAACACAAATTGCAAACCATATCCCTAGCCGTGCCGTCATCTTCGAACATGCAGCAGCATCGTCCTCCGCCATATCTCCGGCAACCACCGCATCAATCATCGTCATCGACGCTGCTATTCGGAACCGGGGATCATCGCGCATCGCTGGCACACACCACCGTGACGATCGCAACTCGCCGGCGAAGCTTCCTTTGTCTCTGGCGAACCGTTCCGGTTAGTTTTTATTTCGTTCGTATACTCTTTAGCGTTTCGGTTCGTTTCGGTTCCGTTCACGATGTGGTTTGGGTTCAAAACTAAATTGGTGAACACATATATGTATATATATTTATATCGATGCATATATGTATGTGTAACAATAAGCAGAAAATATATACATGTAGTGTAATTCTTATGTGTATGAGCATGGATATGGTTGTACGGTTGTAGCAGCAGATGAATATGTGATGTATGTATATATATGTATCATGTGTGTCGATATGCTATACATGTATGCATGGTAAATGCTATTGTAGGTTTGTATAAACATGTTAACTTGTAAAGATTTAAAGTATATATGTGGAAATCATTATATATGTATGCATGAAAGTTTGTATAAATGGTTCTTTGATTTTGGGTTGTAGACGTTTGAAACATTAGAATGACATAGGGATGATTTAAAAATAAATAAATTAATTAATTACTAATAAAAAGAAAAGAAAAGAAAACCAAACTGTTGATATGATTGTTTGAGTCAGGGATTCATTGGAGTTGTTTCTATATTCACGTTCTAGTGGTAATGGTTATAAAGATTGAAACTTTTTATGAAAAGGATTTGGGTGTGGTAAAGCGTTGAGAGTGCTGGGATTGAAATGGGATAAAACAAAGTATTTAGAGACTGATAAATATTGACATGACAAAGTGAAAATATATACATATATGGTAAACAAGATAGCCTTGGACGTGTGGTTAAATATTCTAGCAAAAGAAAGTGGTTGTTGATTTAATTCATTACATGCAATAATTATTAGTTTCATTGTGGAAATATGTATGACGTAGAAGTGAAAATCCAATTATTTGGTATTGGTAGTGATATAT
The DNA here is from genome assembly GCA_030867185.1 of Tagetes erecta. Classification (NCBI taxonomy): domain Eukaryota; kingdom Viridiplantae; phylum Streptophyta; class Magnoliopsida; order Asterales; family Asteraceae; genus Tagetes; species Tagetes erecta. The sequence continues at coordinate 1,657,375 of CM061486.1, read as the reverse complement.
CTAAAAGTAAATTTGTGTGTATATGAATTAGTGAGATGGCGTGAATGTGAATGTGTGGGTAGGCGCTAAGTTGGGTGCTTCCGTGTGGATTTAAATGGAACATTAAATTAATAGTCAACGTATTTTTGTATGGGTCATATGTCAATACTTATTTTTATTACATGGCATATTTTTAACAAGGCACTGGACACGAAACCGAATCTGGAACACGGAACTGAACGTGAACTCTATTATAGTAATTCTTATCTAATGAGTAGAACTCAAACAGGTTGTTGGTCGAACTTGGAAATCATAATTTTGATAATTATTTGTAGCCGCACATCTAAGGTGAGTTTTCCCGGCCCCTTTTTGCTATTTTCCTGTTGGGGGAGAAAGCATGCACGAAACTAAATTTGATAATGGTAATTACTTTATATCTCTTGATTATTAAGCGTAAACGTAACAAGTTGTTAAAGTCCTCACTAAATCTTCGAGCCGTTAATATACGGGGTATAGCGAGGAAGTTCGGGTAGTACTACTGGGTTTGACAAACCCCACCCTCGGCTGGGAGCCGGGTAGGTGTGAATTGTCCTATGTTGTTGGTCCATTGTTGTAGCAATGGTGTCGAGGCGCAAATAATTCTCAGTCAGCACAGTATCGAAATGCTTAAATAATAAGAAACTGGGTTCGCTACCCAACGATATAATTGTATTTTACATTATTGGCTGTTGTTGATTTTTATGATTAACTAAACCTGTGAACTCACCAACCTAGTGTTGACACGATTTAGCATGTCTTTCTCAGGTACTGTGCACAGATTAGGAGCATGCTTTGGTTGAGTCGTAGTTGCATCTAAACTCTTTTCATTTTTATTAACTTTGGTTTTTGGACGCGTGGTTTACGCATTGGATGTTTGGATTTTATTTATGCTTCCGCAATAAAACTTATTTTTAAACTTGGTTTTAATAAATGTTGGTTTTTAAATCATATAGAGGTCGTTCAATGTAACTAATGGCAATGAGATCCTGGTATGTCACGCCCTAAACGGTAGAATCCGTTAGTGGAAATTGGGGGTGTGACAAATTGACATTAGCAAACAAGACCGATTAAACCAAACCTAATTTAGACTCTTCACAGATATCCAAACTAGAGACCTAACCAACGAGGCTTGCCAATTAACCTATCACTTCACAGTTGTCACACCCCGCCAAGACGGAAACGCGAGGTGCGACGTGTGGCTTCCAAAGCATATGATTATTGCAAACACAAACAAGCAATTGGATATAACGTAAAAGTTAAGGTTTACAAAACGACACCATTGTTTAAAAATACACCAAAAGGTTTAGGATTTGACGAATATGACCCATATGTTTGAGTTATACAAGTAAAATCCCCAAAAGTTGTTTCCATTTTGCTTGCTTGTTTTCCTACTGTTGATTACCCTTGTAGTGCTCAGTTACCTGAAAAACATACTTAAAAATGTCAACATAAAGTTGGTGAGTTCACGCGTTTGAATAAATAAATGTGGAAAGCTCGTATTTCCTTGTTGTAAAACTTGTAGTCCATGTGATAATAAAACAAGCATTGTCTAGCTAGGACAGTGGCATTTTATAATATATGAGCCTATAACCAACCCTTGACACTTATAATGTTTTTGCCCCACATCGCGAGTCCATACCCGCGATAAATAAATTGGATAATATGCAATCATTTGACCATGTTGGTCTTGGTTAGCGCGACTAACCATGACAGGGGGTGTCAACCCAATAGTACTATTCATATGTTCCAAGGCTGAATGCGTTGCTAATGGTTATAGTAATGAATACAGGGGACTTCCTACGCGTTGAATGTACAATGTCTCATATAAACATAAAAGCCGATATAATGCACTTGTTCTCTCGTTATCACATAACTGAAATGAAGTATGTTTTTCCCCCAAATATAATAAAACAGTAAAATAGGGGACGTGACTCACCTGGTGAGTTGCTGTGTGAAAATGTTTAGCAAAGTCCGGTAAATCCCGACCTACCCGCGTCCTAATATAATTATGACGCCTTAAGGTCTAAAGATAAATATAATGTGTAACTTGGTTGTGTAACATTTCTCTCAACATACTCCGTATGTTTATGTGTTTTATATTGTTGACCCGACGACCCGTTGGTGATATGTCGTATTCTTGGTAATATATATTTATTTTAGATCGAAAATAAATATTATAAATGTCGTCATGTATTTTGTTCCTTTAACTTGTAGTAATTATATTTCTTGTCGTTTTACCTTTGGAGACTCAATTTCCAACACTTATGTTTTTTACTCAAATATATATTTATCTATCTTTTTACTAAATTATACTTTCTTTACCTATTACTAGGTCCATGTTTCCTCTAACCATATTTGTATATATTTATCCTAAAAAAATGATGTTTTATATATTATTTCAACATACTAGTTTCCTACTATTTCTCGACACCTTGTTCGAAACCGATTTATATCTATAAATATATACATGTACATGTCATGACTTTTTATGTTCTAGTAGAAAGTCTCATTTTAGTATTTGACTAAAACATCTTAACTACAAAATAATGTATTTTCCAAAAAAAATAATATATTCTTCTAACAAGTCTAACTCACTAATATTTTCCTACGTTTTGTCAAAACTAATTTCGTGTCCATGTATATCACGATTTTTATATAAGTAAAAGTCTTAACATGAATGTTCCATTAACATGTCTTTTGCCAAAAATTACCAACTTTTCTTATAGTCCATAACTATATTGTCCAAATGTCCATATTTTATATACTATAAAATACACCCATTTCCTTAACATTTCAAATGCTATACTAGTCAAAATATTCACCATAATAGAGTCCATGAACCATTTTTGCTACTAATATACCCATATTTATATTTTTAACGTTTTGACTAACTAACTAAGTTGAAATATTTTTTAACACATATCACCAACTCATACTTCCATTTTACACTTAAGAATCATCATTATGTTTTATTTAATATTTTTCAACAACTTTATATTTTGTATAAAAGTCACTAGTTTTTATTTCTTCTTTGAATATGTATAGTTTTGTTGGTGAAATTTGTTACACAACACTAGTAGGTAAAGATAATAAAATTAAGAGGATGAGGTGGTGATTCTTACTTAAAGCAAGCAAGGAGAAGGATGGAAAAGTGTTGTAGAAGCTTGAAATTTACTAAAACTTGGCTTGAAATCTCTTGCAAAACTAGCTCAAATCATGTTTGTATATATTGCAAAATGGATGGTTATATGATTGTTGTTGTTGCCGTGAGAATTAAAGAGAAAGAGATGGGTTGGTGATTTTTTTTTGTTATGTTTTGAAATGAGAAGATAAGCTTGTTTATAAGGACAAATCTTGAAAGTTTAAATGGGTATTAACTAGGAGGTAATGCATGCATGGGAGACAATATTTGATTAGATGTTGCATGGGGACATGGTGGGGTGGTTGGTTCTAGCCGTAGGTTGTGGGAGAGTAGAGTGGTTATATATATATATTTTTTTTTATTGCAACATTGTAAACATGTAAGTATTCTCAAATAATTTGGTTACTTGTAGTTTTAATATTATACAATAAATCTTGTTTCATGGAAGTATTAATTGGTATTGTTAGGTGGTTTATTTGTGTGTATTATTTTGCTAGGTGACTCGCTTAATTGACGCGTTAGAATATTAAAACGTTCGGTTCACGTAATGTTCGCGTGTACGCGTATTATATGTATACTTTTTAAATTCTCGCGAGTTTTTCGGTTCGGTCGGTTTCTTTAATGGGTAGAAAATGCGCGGATTTTGTCAATCGATCGACAATTACCCAAATAGTGTCGAAACCACTAGATGTTTTGGGCAACTTTGTGATAAAGTCCATGGAAATTTGTTCCCATTTCCATTGAGGTATCTCGGGTTGTTGTAAGAGTCCGGATGGTTTCTGATATTCTGCTTTAACTTTTGAACAAGTTAAGCATTTTCCGACATAGGTGGCAATATTTGCCTTCATATTCGGCCACCAATAAAATTCCCTGATATCCTTATACATCTTGTCAGCACCCGGGTGAATTGAGTATTTGGATTTGTGGGCTTCATCCAAGACTAATTCTCTTAAGTTCCCGGTGTGTGGAACCCATACTCTATTCATGAAGTAGAGTGTTCCATCGGGCTTGGGTTCCAATTGATTAACCATTCCTCGTAGGGACTCATTCTTTATGTTCTCGTCCTTCAGTGCTTCTTGCTGAGCAAGGCGAATGTGAGTTGTGAGGCTCGTATGGATGGTCAACCCTAATGCATGAACACGAAGAGGCTTACCCCTTTCTTTTCGACTCAAGGCATCTGCTACGACATTAGCCTTTCCCGGATGGTAACGAATTTCACAATCGTAGTCATTAAGCAACTCGATCCATCTTCGTTGTCTCATGTTCAATTCTTTCTGATCAAATATGTGCTGAAGGCTTTTATGATCAGTGAAGATTGTGCATTTTGTACCGTAAAGATAATGTCTCCAAATTTTTAATGCAAAAACTACAGCTCCGAGTTCCAAATCATGAGTCGTATGACCCTTTTCATTTTCCCTCAACTGCCGAGACGCGTATGCGATGACCTTGTCTTTTTGCATTAGTACACAACCAAGTCCTTGGTGTGATGCGTCACAATATACCACAAAATTTTCGGTTCCCTCGGGGAGGGACAAGATCGGTGCACTGCACAATCTATGTTTTAACATTTGGAATGCCGACCTTTGTTCGTCTCCCCAAATGTAATCTGCATCCTTTTTGGTCAATGCAGTTAGTGGTTGGGCTATTTTGGAGAAATTTTTGATAAACCGTCTGTAATAACCGGCTAGACCCAAGAATTGACGTATCTCGGTCGGGGTTCTTGGCGCCTCCCAGTTCTTTATTGCTTCAACTTTAGAAGGATCGACATGAATTCCCTTCTCATTAATGACATGCCCGAGGAAATGCACTTCTCGGATCCAGAATTCGCACTTAGAAAATTTTGCATACAACTTCTCATTCTTAAGCAGCTCTAAGATTAAGGCTAGGTGACGTTCATGATCCTCTTTGGTTCGAGAATAGATTAATATATCGTCGATGAATACGATCACGAATTTATCCAGGTAGGGTTTGCATACCCTGTTCATGAGATCCATGAAAACTGCTGGAGCGTTAGTTAGACCGAACGGCATGACCAAAAATTCGTAATGACCATAACGAGTTCGGAATGCTGTTTTTGGAACGTCTTCCTCTTGGATACGCAACTGATGGTATCCGGAACGTAGATCGATTTTTGAATAATAACTAGAACCCTGAAGTTGATCAAACAAATCATCTATTCTAGGAAGTGGGTACCGGTTCTTGATGGTCAACTTGTTCAACTCCCGGTAGTCGATACACATCCTGAAGGTTCCATCTTTCTTTTTCACAAATAAGACTGGTGCTCCCCATGGCGAGAAACTTGGCCTTATGAAACCCTTATCCAACAATTCTTGCAATTGATCAGATAATTCTTGCAATTCGGAGGGTGCTAATCGATATGGAGATTTTGCAATCGGTGCAGCTCCTGGCACCAAATCGATTCGGAATTCAACCTGTCTGGGTGGTGGTATCCCAGGCAAGTCCTCTGGAAAGACTTCCGGAAAATCCCTAACAATCGGTATGTTTTCAACACGACGCTCCTCTGGCTTGTCTTCGACGACATGGGCCAGAAATGCACAGTATCCCTTTTTCAAATATTTTCGCGCCTTCATGCAATTAACTATTTTCAGTTTCGTCTCTTGTTTTTCCCCTTGTACCAATAGAGTCTCCCCATTCGGGAGAGGAATACGAACTTTCTTTTCGAAACATACAACTTCTGCGTGATTCTTCGACAACCAATCCATGCCCACAACGATATCGAAGCTTCCGAGTTCGACGGGTAATAGGTCTATATCGAAGGGATGATTTTCTAGATGTATTGTGCACCCTTTGATGATTTCATTTGTTTCGATTAATTTTCCGTTAGCTAACTCTATTGTATATGGTGAATTTAATTTACTAACTTTAGTACCGAGTAAAGATTTAAAGTTTGTGGAGACAAAGCTCATATCGGCCCCTGTATCAAATAGCACAAATGCTTGATTTTGGTTAACAAGAAACGTACCCGTAACGGTGTTCGGGTCCTGGCGAGCTTCCCCTGCTCCCAGTACGAATGCCCTACCCCTAGCTTGATTGTTGTTCTGGTTCTTTAGCTTAGGGCAGTTCTTCTTGAAATGGTCTGGTGCACCACATTCAAAACACCCAGTCTTGTTCCTTTCGGCCGGGGCAGCCCTGCAGTTTCGTGTGGTGTGCCCCACCCGTTTACAGTTGTCACAACGGATACTGTCACATGTGTTGATATGATGATAACCACACTTGTTGCACTTTGGGTGTGGCCCATTGTACTTTTTAGGTTCGACAGTGTTAACAGCAGTACCAGCAGCAAATGCTTTAACAGTGTTTTGTTTCTTTGACTGATGATTCCCATACTTGTTATCTGACTTACTATCCCATTTCCTCTTGTCACCAACTTTCTTATCTTCAGAGACCTTTTTAAACGACCCATCACGAATAGTATCATCAGTCAGTTTATGAGCTAGTGCGATTGCACTCTTGGCCGTGACCGGATTAGATGCAGTCACCATGCCACGAATTTGGGGTGCAAGGCCCCAGAGATAGCGCTCCACACGCTTGAATTCAGGTGTAACCATGTGTGGCAAAAGGGTCGCGAGTTCATTAAACTTATCGGTATAGCCCGATATGTTAGCTCCAACCATTTCCAAAGCCCAAAAATCGGCTTCCAGTTTTTGAAGTTCATTTCGTGGACAATACTCTTCGATCATCATGGCTTTCAGTTCCTCCCAAGTGAGTTGGTAAGCCGCCTCTCTTCCCAACGTCTTAACCTGGGAGTTCCACCATGTCAGAGCTTTATCAGTGAGAGTACATGTGGCGTACTTAACCATGCAGTCGTCCGCACAGTTACTGATGTCAAGAACCGATTCTGTCTTTTCGATCCATCTGACTACGCCCACAGCACCCTCGGTGCCGTTAAAAGTTCGAGGGTTGCATGACATAAATGTCTTGTATGAGCAACCCTTTTGTGTATGGCCAGTGTCTGTACGGAAAGGATAGCTTGTTAATAAAGTTGGAATATTAAAATAGTATTTTTTATTTATTTATTTATTTATTTTTAACCCGAGGGTATGAATTTTCGTTTGTAATACCTCCAGATCCACTTCCGTTCGGGTTCCCTCTGGTGCCGCTTCCTCCGGCGCCGTCACCAGTACCGCTTCCGGAACCTCCGTTTCCATTGCGGTTGGCCTCGTACTGCGCAAGGGCGGATGCTACACGTTGCGCAATGAGTTGTTCGATTGCTGCGGGGCTCATGGGGTCATCACTCCCAGTGCTTCGACGTGCTGATCTTCTTTGTGGTGCCATGAGTTTTTCTTTCTAACATACGATGTAAAGAAAAGAATAAGACAATATATATAAATAATGTCAACACATGATCACAAGTATATAAATATCAACACACATCCATATAACATACATAACATAAATAAACTTGATAGATGTTTTGCAAAAGGTTACAAAATGGATGAGGATACATACCCTCATCGATACAAGTTTTCATATTATAATGTCATATGGGCACAACCCGCCCATAATAGGTCTAGTGAGAGAAATGAGAATACATGCCGAAGATCATAGCAAATCCGGCAATCACAATGCTGATCCTGGCCAACATCTCTGACGCAACAGCACGGTCCTCTAGGGTGGCAACCCTATCACGTAGAGCAGTCACAGTCAAACCATCGAGTACCATCTGACTTCTGACATCTACCATCTCCCCCTGGGTATTCTCAACATCCTTCTCCAGTTCCTTCACATCTTCCATCACTCGGTCCATCTGGTGATCATGCGTATTGGTCCTTGCGACCAATGTAGGAATGGTAACCTCCATGGGTTCCTCAGTGAGTGGTAGGGGTGGGGGTGGATGTGATGACTCCCCAACCTCATATGTGGAAGGGGTCCCCTCGAGTCTCCTCCAACGACTCAGGGCCTCAGGCATCCAAGTCATACGTCTGGCTTGGGATCGATACTTCAGCTTCTTCTTGGGTGGTAGTGATGCAGATGGCTCCTCCTCCGGAACTGTCGGTGTAATGACCTCGCCCGTAACTGATGCTGCAACTCTCTTCCTTGCACTCCTTATCATCAGTGGTCCGTTGTTCTTGCGATACAGAATGGGTCTCTCCCCTAGGGCAGGCTGCTCGGGTGTGGTACTGCGTACAATGAATCGTCGAGGTCGAGGACGGGGAAGTGGGTCGGCTGGGAGGTCAGCCTCATCATCTGAAACTCGTGGAAGTGGGTCAGTGGGTGGTACAGACGGCGAAGCCTCTCGCTCCTCCTCTGTGTCGCTGATGTCAATAGGCTCTTCGCGGGACGACATGGCTGCGTTAATAATATCCGTACAATATAGAAGGTGTCAACTAAGGCTATAAGCAACGAAAGAAAATAAAATGTCCTAGTGGAGTCATTAAGTTATAGTCTGGGTTTGTTAAGTTCCCTAGTTCGCTATAACCAATGGCTCTGATACCAATCTGTCACACCCTGCCAAGACGGAAACGCGAGGTGCGACGTGTGGCTTCCAAAGCATATGATTATTGCAAACACAAACAAGCAATTGGATATAACGTAAAAGTTAAGGTTTACAAAACGACACCATTGTTTAAAAATACACCAAAAGGTTTAGGATTTGACGAATATGACCCATATGTTTGAGTTATACAAGTAAAATCCCCAAAAGTTGTTTCCATTTTGCTTGCTTGTTTTCCTACTGTTGATTACCCTTGTAGTGCTCAGTTACCTGAAAAACATACTTAAAAATGTCAACATAAAGTTGGTGAGTTCACGCGTTTGAATAAATAAATGTGGAAAGCTCGTATTTCCTTGTTGTAAAACTTGTAGTCCATGTGATAATAAAACAAGCATTGTCTAGCTAGGACAGTGGCATTTTATAATATATGAGCCTATAACCAACCCTTGACACTTATAATGTTTTTGCCCCACATCGCGAGTCCATACCCGCGATAAATAAATTGGATAATATGCAATCATTTGACCATGTTGGTCTTGGTTAGCGCGACTAACCATGACAGGGGGTGTCAACCCAATAGTACTATTCATATGTTCCAAGGCTGAATGCGTTGCTAATGGTTATAGTAATGAATACAGGGGACTTCCTACGCGTTGAATGTACAATGTCTCATATAAACATAAAAGCCGATATAATGCACTTGTTCTCTCGTTATCACATAACTGAAATGAAGTATGTTTTTCCCCCAAATATAATAAAACAGTAAAATAGGGGACGTGACTCACCTGGTGAGTTGCTGTGTGAAAATGTTTAGCAAAGTCCGGTAAATCCCGACCTACCCGCGTCCTAATATAATTATGACGCCTTAAGGTCTAAAGATAAATATAATGTGTAACTTGGTTGTGTAACATTTCTCTCAACATACTCCGTATGTTTATGTGTTTTATATTGTTGACCCGACGACCCGTTGGTGATATGTCGTATTCTTGGTAATATATATTTATTTTAGATCGAAAATAAATATTATAAATGTCGTCATGTATTTTGTTCCTTTAACTTGTAGTAATTATATTTCTTGTCGTTTTACCTTTGGAGACTCAATTTCCAACACTTATGTTTTTTACTCAAATATATATTTATCTATCTTTTTACTAAATTATACTTTCTTTACCTATTACTAGGTCCATGTTTCCTCTAACCATATTTGTATATATTTATCCTAAAAAAATGATGTTTTATATATTATTTCAACATACTAGTTTCCTACTATTTCTCGACACCTTGTTCGAAACCGATTTATATCTATAAATATATACATGTACATGTCATGACTTTTTATGTTCTAGTAGAAAGTCTCATTTTAGTATTTGACTAAAACATCTTAACTACAAAATAATGTATTTTCCAAAAAAAATAATATATTCTTCTAACAAGTCTAACTCACTAATATTTTCCTACGTTTTGTCAAAACTAATTTCGTGTCCATGTATATCACGATTTTTATATAAGTAAAAGTCTTAACATGAATGTTCCATTAACATGTCTTTTGCCAAAAATTACCAACTTTTCTTATAGTCCATAACTATATTGTCCAAATGTCCATATTTTATATACTATAAAATACACCCATTTCCTTAACATTTCAAATGCTATACTAGTCAAAATATTCACCATAATAGAGTCCATGAACCATTTTTGCTACTAATATACCCATATTTATATTTTTAACGTTTTGACTAACTAACTAAGTTGAAATATTTTTTAACACATATCACCAACTCATACTTCCATTTTACACTTAAGAATCATCATTATGTTTTATTTAATATTTTTCAACAACTTTATATTTTGTATAAAAGTCACTAGTTTTTATTTCTTCTTTGAATATGTATAGTTTTGTTGGTGAAATTTGTTACACAACACTAGTAGGTAAAGATAATAAAATTAAGAGGATGAGGTGGTGATTCTTACTTAAAGCAAGCAAGGAGAAGGATGGAAAAGTGTTGTAGAAGCTTGAAATTTACTAAAACTTGGCTTGAAATCTCTTGCAAAACTAGCTCAAATCATGTTTGTATATATTGCAAAATGGATGGTTATATGATTGTTGTTGTTGCCGTGAGAATTAAAGAGAAAGAGATGGGTTGGTGATTTTTTTTTGTTATGTTTTGAAATGAGAAGATAAGCTTGTTTATAAGGACAAATCTTGAAAGTTTAAATGGGTATTAACTAGGAGGTAATGCATGCATGGGAGACAATATTTGATTAGATGTTGCATGGGGACATGGTGGGGTGGTTGGTTCTAGCCGTAGGTTGTGGGAGAGTAGAGTGGTTATATATATATATTTTTTTTTATTGCAACATTGTAAACATGTAAGTATTCTCAAATAATTTGGTTACTTGTAGTTTTAATATTATACAATAAATCTTGTTTCATGGAAGTATTAATTGGTATTGTTAGGTGGTTTATTTGTGTGTATTATTTTGCTAGGTGACTCGCTTAATTGACGCGTTAGAATATTAAAACGTTCGGTTCACGTAATGTTCGCGTGTACGCGTATTATATGTATACTTTTTTTTTTTTGGGTACATTTTACTACTAATAATGTAAACATAATATATTGAGATATTTTCTTGATTTATTTGATTGACTAACACCAACGTTCGTTTTACCGGGTTGTACTGCGTGTCAGACAGGTATTTATCTATGACTACCCATGTATATTATATAGTATTTGGACTTTGCTATGCATGTAAAGGACTTAATTCTATGTCAATTAAGTCTAGTAGGTAACTATATATTTAAACACGTATAGGGCGTTGTACGGATATTGACCTGAATTTGTCGGTTGTCACAACAGTTACTAGGCTAGCATGCACATTAATATCGACTTGTATTAAATTACAATTCCTATGAAAAGTATATATCCAATTCATAAACTAGTCAAAGAACACACAGTAAATTGACCTAACGAAACCCTATTATATGATATAGACAGTCATCAAGGATCTCATGGAATTCATAATCATCAACAAGTCAATAAAAATATACACAATTGCATCAATTAAATAAAAACCAAACCTTTACTAAATCATAAACAATCCATAGTTCAAAACCGATTCACCAAACATTCAAAACATAAGCATTAGTTTATCATTAGCCTAGGTGGTCTAATGAAACTTAGCCAACAATCATATTCACTAATAAAAACACAAGTTTAGAAGTAGCAAACATGGTAGTAATAAAGACAAAAATGAAGAAACAATGAAACCCGATTAAACCGAGAAGCAATCCACGATCCAATCCGCTTCTAGCACTTCGTTTCCGTCTTGCTAAGCTCAAAAACCCTTGAAATCTGCCCAAATTCGTCCCTTAGTCGTCTCCAAAGTTGCATGAGAGGCTAGGGTTAGAGAATATGAGTTTATATAGCGAACCGGGCCAAAAATCGTCAAAACAATCTGCCGAAAACGCGTCACCGCGTCACGCGGTGACGAAGGGTGTTTTGGCCGCGTGCCGTGCCAACAAGCAGACCAAAAACCCACCTGACCATGCTGCGTCACGCGGCCAGGGAGGTCCCTGTGGTCGCGTGGCGTGGCCACACCCCTGTCGTCTCGGTTTCGTTTGGTTTCTTCGATTTCGCGTTCCGGTCCGCTCGTAACTCCGTTTCGCGCCCCGTTTTCGCCTATGGATTCGATTTTTCACGAAACGACACAAAATGTTAACAAACTCAACTCGGGATTTATGTATATTTATCACTATATCAACTATCATTCATATAACATATATATAGTAGCTCAGATACAGCCCCAAAGTATAAAACATATAAAAGAGGGGCGGTTAGACTCACCTTGACTTTTCAGTATTTCTGAGACAGATAAACAATTTCAAACTTTGGTTCCTTGTCAGATTTAAAATAATTTTAGCTACTAAATGGAAAATAAAGTAGATGTTTATCTAATCATTACCCAATACCCACCTTGATTATGACCTTAAGATTTATGACCAATAATATGTTAGATCTTAATACTTATAAATAAAACTCAAGGCTTAAAGAACTAGTTGCTAATAATATTCTAAATAAGAAAAATAAAAAAAATAAAAACTATTGTTAAAGAATTTCTGCTTTCTAACGTACCTCCTTGTTTGGTGAATGTGAGTTACAAAATAGTAAGAATTGCAAACCATCTCTTGTCAATTTATAAAGTGTAAACCGACTGATGATCTATAAAATATTATAATTTTATTAACAGTTGTCTTATATTTCGTGTTTAAAATGAAACGTGTATGAAAACATAATGAGTCATCTTTTATTTCTTCCTATGCACGCGTATTTATATATATATGAAAGATTCCTTATATTGTTCAGACATGTTCTCGTGACAGTTTTTCCTAACATATATTTTAATATCTACTATTATTATTAATATTATTATATCATTATAATTAATCTAACTTAAATATAGTTTTTCTCTTATAACTTTAAAAATATAACATTTTATAAAAATATAATTATGCCATTAGGACGGGCTCGTTATCTCTACGTATCGACCTAAGTTTCATTAAAAATGGAGGGAAGCTGAATATAATATATATTTTATTATAATTAGACGGTCTCTTAAAATAATAGTACTTTTCTAAAGTTTGGTATTTCTAGTTGTTACATTCCAGGCTAATTACTCTTATGACAATATATATATATATATATATATATACATATATATATATATATATATATATAAAGCATAACGCTAGGTATTATGTATTAAATTATTACCTTAAGGTACGGGGTGTTACATTCTCCCCCCCTTAAAAAGATTTCGTCCCGAAATCAATTCGTAAACAAGTGAGGGTATTTCTTTTTCATAGAATCTTCCGGCTCCCATGTAAACTCGAAACCATGTCTGGCATTCCATCTAACTTTAATGATTGGAATATGCTTTTTCCTTAATTTCTTGATTTGTCTCTCTACTATTTCAATGGGTTCTTCCACAAAATTCAATCGTTCGTCCACTTGGATCTCCTCTGGTGGAGGTTTCAATGTCTCGTCAGATAAACCTTTTCTTAATTGAGACACATGGAAGACTGGGTGTATTCCTCTTAACTCTTCAGGTAGTTCTAGTTTATATGCTACATCACGTATTCTGTCTATAATTGTGAAAGGTCCAATGAAACGAGGACTCAATTTTCCTTTCTTTCCAAACCTGATAGCACCTTTCCAAGGTGACACTTTTAACATTACCTTGTCACCTATTTTAAATTCTAATGGTTTTCGCCGTCTATCTGCATAACTTTTATGGCGACTTTGTGCTACCTTTAGCCTTTCACGGATAATCTGTACTTTCTCAATGGTATCCATATCCAACTCTGGACCAGTTAATTGTGCTTCACCCACTTGAAACCAACAAAGTGGCGTCCTACATTTACGGCCATATAACGCTTTAAAAGGTGTAGATTTTAGACTTGCATGATAGCTATTATTATAAGAAAAATCAGTTAGTGGGAGATGAACATCCCAACTACCACCAAAGTCAATTACACATGCCCGCAACATATCTTCTAAAGTTTGAATGGTTCTTTCACTTTGACCATCAGTCTGGGGGTGATATGATGTACTCATGTCTAACTTTGTACCTAACGCCTTTTGAAACTTTTGCCAGATTCGAGACGTGAATCTTGCATTTTTGTCAGATATTATTGATACTGGTACCCCATGCCTTGAGAGAATTTCATCTATGTATTTTATTTTATTTATTTATTTATTTATTTATTTTTGAGCCAATTACTCAGGTTCAAATGATTCTTTAATAGGTAAAAAGTGAGCTGACTTTGTTAGTCTGTCCACTCTAACCCTTATAACATCATTGTATTTCCTTGTTTTGGGTAGCTTGACCACGAAACCCATTGTGATAATTTCCCATTTCCACATGGGAAATTCAAGAGGCTGTAACATACTTGGAGGTTTTTGGTGTTCGGCTTTAACTTGTAAACAAGTCATACATTTTTCCACATATGCAGCAATATCTCTTTTCATTCATGGCCACCAGAGTTGTCCTTTATTGTGTAATACATCTTACCGGCTCTTGGATGCACAAGATACTTGTCTTGTGAGCCTCTTCTAATATCAATTTCCTTAAATTCCCATTGTTTGGTATCCAAGCTCGATTTCCCATTTGAAGAAATTCATTGCTTCCCTTTTCTAATTTCTTTATTGTGCCGATCATTTCTTCATCCTTTAAATTTTCATCTTTAAGAGCTTCATTTTGAGCTATTTTCACTTGATCGAATAGATCTACATGTACATTTATTCTTAAATCCCGTACACGTCTCGGCTTAGCACATTCTTTCCGACTTAATGCATCGGCGACAAAATTGGCTTTACCAAGATGGTATTGAAAATCAAAATCATAGTCAGATAAAGTTTCCATCCATCGTCGTTGTCGCATGTCGAGCTCTTTCTGATCAAACAAATGTTTTAGACTTTTGTGATCTGAAAATAAAGTAAACCTTGTTCCATAAAGGTAATGCCTCCAAATTTTAAGTGCGGATACTACAACACCTAATTCCAAATCATGTGTCACATGTTTTGCTTCATTTTCATTCAACTGTCTTGAAGCATAGGTAATTACCTTATTACGTTACATTAGTACACATCCTACCAATTTGCAGATGCATCATAGTAGACTGCGAAATCATCATTACCTTCTGGTAATACAAGGATAGGTGCACTACTTAACCTTTCTTTCAGAGTTTGAAATGCTTCATCCTGTTTAGGACCCCAATTAAATGTTTCTTTTGCGTAAGCTTGGTTAGTGGCTTAGAAATTTTTGAGAAATCCTTAATAAATCTCCTATAATATCCAGCTAATCCGAGAAATCTACGGATTTCTGTAGTTGTCTTTGGGGGTTCCCAATTCATCATTATTTCCACTTTTGAAGGATCTACTTGAATTCCTTGTTCATTTATTACGTGTCCTAAATATTGAACTTTTCTTAACCAAAATTCACACTTTGAGAACTTTGCATACAACTTTTCTTTTCTTAACAACTTTAAGATTATTTGAAGATGACCTTCATGTTCATTTTGAGTACGAGAGTATATCAGATTGTCATCTATAAAAACAATCACAAACTTGTCCAGATAAGGTCTACACACTCTGTTCATTAAGTCCATAAATACTGCTGGTGCGTTAGTTAGACCAAATGGCATCACTAAAAATTCATAGTGTCCATATATGGTTCTAAAAGTTGTTTTCGGAACATCCTCTTCATGTACCTTTACTTGATGATAGCCAATCCGTATTTTTGCAATAAGTAACTTGATCCTTACAGTTGGTCAAACAAATCATCAATTCTTGGTAAAGGATACCAATTCTTGATTGTCACCTTATTCATATCTTTGTAATCAATGCACATTCGCATTGAGCCATCTTTCTTTTTCACAAATAGAATCGGAGCTCCCCATGGTGATGAGCTAGGTCTTATGATACCCTTACTTAACAATTCTTGCAATTGCGTCATCAACTCTTTAATTTCGGAAGGCGACAAACGATATGGGGCCTTTGTGATTGTATTTGTTTTTGGAACTAATTCAATATGAAATTTAACTTGCCTATCTGGTGGTAATTCAGGTATGTCCTCAGGAAACACATCGAGAAATTCAGCTACCAATAGCACATCTTCTATATTTCTTTTTTTTTCTTCTTGTCAGTGATCAAGTATAACCAAAAGCCTTCACAGCCTTGCTATAAATACTTTTTAGCTTTACCATTGTGAAGAGTCTTGTTGGCTAATGTGGCATATCGCCCTTGATTTCTGAGTTTTTAACCTTTGGAAGTTCAATCTTTAACAGCTTTTGTTCACAATTAATATGTGCCTTATATTTGGACAACCAGTCCATTCCTAGAACTATATCAAACCACCTAGTTTCATAAATAAAAGTTCTAAATAGATATTCTGATCATCTATCTTAAGATAAAAATCTTTAAGAACAACTTCAATCTTAATCTCTTGACCATTAGCAATTTCAACGCTATGCGGTACAACTAACTTAGTTATCACACAATTCAATGAGGTCATAAAGGTGCTAGAAACAAAACTTATATTTGCACCAAAATCAAATAATATGTTGGCATAAGTGTGATCAAAAGGGACATAGGGGACATTGTTAACATGTCATCCAATGTCATCCGAATCCTTCGCTTCTTTCGTATTCATTAGATATACTTGGGCTTTAGCCTTTAAAGTGCCCACCCTTTACCTATATCAGCGGGGCAGTTATGGTTTCTTTTTGAATCTTGGGGGGGGGGGTTTGCTTTAATGCCCCTTCATGTCCACATCCAAAACATCTTCCAGTTTATTTTAAACAGTCTTTGGTCAAACGACCTTTTCACATTTCTCATATTCTAGAACACTAGTTCTTTCTCCATAATAGACCTTCCTGAACTTGCTACCACTAAATCCAACTTTCTTTCCATCCCTTCTAAACTTACCTCCAAATTTTCCAGTCTTACGGTCATCTTGACCTCTCTTGCCTGTAATACCATTGCCAATTATCCGATTGCTTCTAAACCGGATAAACTCTTCAATTAATTCTGCTGTTAAATCCGCAACATCTTGGAGAGTACTTGGTTATGTTGTTTTCAGATCTTTCCTTATTTCGAGGATAACACCCCAATGAAACGTCCAACTCTTTTGGATTTCGATCCAGCAAATTCAAGTACTAATCATATCAATTCTATGAAGCGTTCAATATATTTCTTGTAGTCAGTACCTTTCATTTCCATATGAAGATACTTACTTTGCAATTGCTCAAATTCATAATGAGGCACACACTTTTCTAAATAAATCTTTCTAAAGTTATCCCATTTCATTTCATAGGCTTTTGTTCGTCCATATATAGCTTGTATGCTTTTCCACCAAGTATAAGCAGGACATTGAAAGATTAAGTGACAAACATCACCTTATCTTTATCTTTACCACCACTCACTTCAAGAGTTGTTTAATCTCTTTGATCTATCGATGAGCTTTAGTAGATGTCTTCAGATGGTCGGTTTTAAAGTCAAACGCTTTCTTGGTCCTTGGACCAATTATTTTTCGCATTTCAAGATTGATTGCCTTCTTCATAAACATCCTTTGCTATACGAGTGAGGATGTCAGGCGTCGTTAGAGCAATCATGATAGTGATCTTTTATTGTAGTTCCACATGGCATTTAGCTTCTCTTATTTTTGCAGATGTTGAGGGAGGGTATTTCTGAACTAAATATGAAACTATCTATAAGCATAAACACTTATAAGCTTTCCCATTGGCACTTTAAGATGGACTATCCTAAGTAGCATTCGCAACCGTCTTGTTGCCTTTATCTTTTACCCGTTATACATTTCTTGAATAAACATGAGGTGCTCATCTCCTATTTCTCCGCCTTTCCTAACAAGGTCTCTACGTTAGTCCACACAACCAATGAATATCAGTATGTTCACACAAAGATAAATCGACAACTACGTTGATCAGGCGTACTTGTCTCATTGTCTCAAGTGATCACACTAATAATCACCCATTATGTTTCCTAATGATTCCTAAAGCTTTTCTTATCTTAAGTGGTCTTTGAGCCTATCAGGTTAGAGCTTAAGGATCTACGTGACCCTTAATTCGCTAAAACCTATGGCTCTGATACCATCCTGTCAAACCCCACTCCCAGGACATGAGGTGTCGTATCATAACTGGCCATTTACAATAATAAAATAAATACATATACAGCGGAAGTCTTTATATAAGAACACTAAATACAAACCAAATTCGAACTTAGCAGTGTTTACATAAAGACAGACACTCGTCGAGAGTGATGTCATCAGATCATTATCTAACTATGGACACTACTCCCAGGCGTCCGGTTTTGTCTCTATCTCCTATGAAGAGATTATTTCTTTATTCTTATCAGCTAAGTCTCTCGACCCAGCTAATACCTCATGGTACTACATGCACCTGTATCATGAGCTAAAAGACGTCAACAACAACGTTGTTGGTGAGTCAAAACCATATATAAAACATTCATCATAATTACATACATACATAGTACTTCCGTGTAAAATAAATAAATTAATTAATCATAATACAAGTCAACTCTTCACTCCACGCTCGACGTGGCAGTGCTTGTTAACATATATGCCACTAGAGGTATAACAAGGCACCGGGACTGACTCCCGCATAAATAGCCCTCAGGGCTAACATAATGACCATCTTGGTCTAACAGGTCCTCGAGACCCAACATGTTTGCCATACCTAACTAGTGAGACTTTTCTACTTAGATGGATCCAACTAAGCGCATATACATCCCGAGGTAAATATCATTGGTCCTTCGAGGACCTTACCTTAATGACTTGTCCTATGGTGTAACATATGTCCCTCTTAGACTTGCCCTTCATGGGCCGGTTCCTCGAGAACCCACGATGTGATTAACATAACCATGAGTCGGACGAACCTGAACTATGGCATGTCTCTCACCAGGAATATAATTAATATCTCATCAAACTTATACATAAATCATCGTCATTCATAAAACATAAACATGCATAACTATCATTCATATAACATATATATAGTAGCTCAGATACAACCCCAAAGTATAAAACATAAATAAGAGGGGCGGTTAGACTCACCTTGACTTTTCAGTATTTCTGAGACAGATAAACAATTTCAAACTTTGGTTCCTGGTCAGATTTAAAATAAATTTTAGCTACTAAATGAAAAATAAAGTAGATGTTTATCTAATCATTACCCAATATCCACCTTGATTATGACCTTAAGATTTATGACCAATAATATGTTAGATCTTAATACTTATAAATAAAACTCAAGGCTTAAAGAACTAGTTGCTAATAATATACTAAATAAAAAACAAAAATAAATAAAAACTATAGTTAAAGAATTTATGCTTTCTAACGTACCTCCTTGTTTGGTGAATGTGAGTTACAAAATAGTAAGAATTGCAAACCATCTCTTGTCAATTTATAAAGTGTAAACCGACTGATGATCTATAAAATATTATAATTTTATTAACAGTTGTCTTACATTTCCTGTTTAAAATGAAACATGTATGAAAACATAATGAGTCATCCTTTATTTCTTCCTATGCACACGTATTTATATATATATATGAAAGATTCCTTATATTTTTCAGACATGTTCTCGTGACAGTTTTTGCTAACATATATTTCAATATCTACTATTATTATTAATATTATTATATCATTATAATTAATCTAACTTAAATATAGTTTTCTCTTATAACTTTAAAAATATAACATTTTATAAAAATATAATTATGCCATTAGGACGGGCTCGTCATCTCTACGTATCCACCTAAGTTTCATTAAAAATGGAGAGAGGCTTAATATAATATATATTTTATTATAATTAGACGGTCTCTTAAAATAATAGTACTTTTCTAAAGTTTGGTATTTCTAGTTGTCATATTCCAGGCTAATTACTCTTATGACAGTATATAGCATAACGCTAGGTATTATGTATTAAATTATTACCTTAAGGTACGTGGTATTACAGAGTGTTTTCTCTCACATACATTTGGGTGTGTGTTCTTGGTGTTCTTCAGATCATCAAGTCTGCAAAATTGCGAAACTAGTTAGTATCTGAACAAAAGTTCAAAATCATTCCGAAAGTACTGTTTCGGAAACATTGCGAAAGTACCGTTTCTGAAGTTTTGCGAAACTAGATCTTGTTCCTTGCGAAACTACGTAGATCTATGCGAAACTACCACTTCTTGACTTTATTCCTGCACCAACAAGCAAAACCGAAACAAATACATCAATCATTTAACCAAAACCCACCACTTAAACAACAACATCAAACCATTTTAGATATATATCTTAACCATACCCACAAAACCAAACCAACAACCATAACCAAATCATTACCAGATCTGTGATTTAATTAAAAAAACATTCAAATACACAGATTCGTTGGTCACCATAACCACCATATCCATACTTTTAAATCAAGGCCATTTTCATTGCAACTTACTATAACCCAAAACCATTCACCATAACCTGATCTACAAGAACTTGTTGTAGATGTACTCTTGTTTTTAGCAAATTTCTCATCCTCGTCAAAATTTATACATGAAATCAACATAAAATTTCCAGATCTGAGTGTTTTCTGTCACATACATTTGTGTGTGTGTTCTTGGTGTTCTTCAGATCATCAAGTCTGCAAAATTGCGAAACTAGTTAGTACCTGAACGAAAGTTCAAAATCATTCCGAAAGTACTGTTTCGGAAACATTGCGAAAGTACCGTTTCGGAAGTTTTGCGAAACTAGATCTTGTTCCTTGCGAAACTACGTAGATCTATGCGAAACTACCACTTCTTGACTTTATTCCTGCACCAACAAGCAAAACCGAAACAAATACATCAATCATTTAACCAAAGCCCACCACTTAAACAACAACATCAAACCATTTTAGATGTACTCTTAACCATACCCACAAAACCAAACCAACAACCATAACCAAATCATTACCAGATCTGTGATTTAATTAAAAAAACATTCAAATACACAGATTCGTTGGTCACCATAACCACCATATCCATACTTTTAAATCAAGGTCATTTTCATTGCAACTTACTATAACCCAAAACCATTCACCATAACCAGATCGTTCACAACCAGCCTACACAATCCTATCTGTTTCAACTTCATTTTACCCACATCACCATACCACGGATCTGAGCTTCCAACTACCCTCACTATTCCTATCATACACGGATCTGAACAAAAAAAAAAACGAAGTTTTAAAGAAGAAAGTGTGTGTTGTTGTTGTTGCTGTTCGTAGACAAAGAAACAAAGAAGAACAGTGACAGATCTGGTACTCGTTGTGTGTGTGTATGTTGGTGTTGCTGATGTGTTGTTAAGCAATCGAGAATCGAACAAGAGAAAGTGAGATGCTGCACTTGTTTGTGTTCGTGAAACCGAACAACAGATCCAGATCGAGTTTAACAAAAGTGTTGAGCTGTGATGTTGTTGTTGTCTGTTGAGTATAGAAGAAAATGTGTGTGTGTTTGGTTAAGAAAAAGAGGAAGAAACGAACTGCAGCGTGTGTTGTTTGTGTTGTTGTTACTACAGCAGATCATGTTGATGTTTGTGTGTTTGAAACTGAGAAAGAAGGGCAGCAGCAGATCTTGAAGTGTTCTTGTGTGTGTGGGGTGTGTTCAGATCGAGAGAGAGAGAGAGAGAGAGAGAGAGAGAGAGAGAGTTTGTGTGTTGTTGGAGTATGTTGTTGTTGTTTTGCTTAAAGAACAAGAAGAGAAGAAGTTTTGTGTTTGTGTGTATGTTGTTATAGCAGCAACAAATCGTGTGTGTTTGTGTTCAGTTGACAACAGATTGTTTCTTGTGTGTGTGTTGATGTTGTGTTCATTTTGAGTTTGTGTTTGGATAAAGTAGAGAGAGAGGAGAGAGAAGCAGAACATGTTTGATTGATGTTGTGGTGTTGATGTTGTGCTTGTGTTGATGTTTAAACATTTGAGTGGTGGTTTAAATATTAAGGTTAGGGTTAAGGTTATGGGCCATTTATCTTGTGGGCTGCGATTTTGGGCTTTGTATTATTAAAAAAAATGGGCTGGCCCACTTATACCTTGTTTACTTGGACTGCAAATTAGGCTGAGGATTTTAAGTTGAGAAATTAGGCTCGGGTTTGGGTTGTGAATTTGGACCAGTTATATTAGTTAAGAAGACTACACATTGGGCCAAGCGTTTTGACAAAACGGGTTGAAATTACGTGATGAATTAAAATTTTGGGCCGTGTTCATTTAAGTTTGTCAAAATTTTAAAAAAGTGACGTCTCTATGGCCGGGAGTTAGCGTTTTAAATTTTATGGGCCAAAGTTTTGTAAGTTGAGTTGAAAAATATTTTTTTAATTGGCCGGGTTGTTATTATTATTATCATTTGGGCCTAAATTGGATTAAGTGAGTGGAAACTATTTTTGTTTGCTGGCCGGGTAATTTTTAATTTTTCTTTGGGCCGAGTTGTTTGAACTGGAGGATTTGAAGGTTATGGGTGTTGGAGTTTGAGTTGAGACGAAAAGTATTTTTCCAGGGGGATAATTATTCAACAATTTTTAGGAAAAATAATTTTTGTATTTTTGAAGATCAAGGTTTTTAAATCAAAATGTCAATGTTTGAAGAATTTAAGTCTGCACAACCTATGTTTGACTCATTTGCTACTTTGAAGAAAGAAAAGTTGTCGGATCTCATTGATAGATTTATATATGTTGCAAGTAATCTAAAGAAGCATGATCCTGAACTTACAAATCCTGAATAAATTCAAAGGCTTCTTGACTCTCTTCCACCAGAATGGAGTCTTCTGGTTAAAACGCTTAAGAAAGAGAGAAAATTTTCAGATTAGAAGTTGTTGGATGTGACCGAAAAGCTGAAATCTTTTGAGTTGTATGTCAAAAGAAATGAGTTTTTATCAAACAGTGACCCAACCACAAACCAACACGATAAGTACTGACCTCATCTCATCGGTTACAAGCATACTTGATATCAAAACTGAATTGACTGAAAGACTGAAGTCAATGAGATCTGATTCGAAATCGACTGCAAAGATAAGGGAGAACGTCATAGAAAGTTGTGTTGCTTCTATAGCTGAAAGTGAGAGTAAATCTGATTGTGAGTCAATCGTTGATGATAAAGATGAGAAAAATGATGTAGGAAAGAGGGAAGCTGAGGATGAAGAGATGCTGAAGGCAAAAGAAGCTAGAAGAACGCAAAAGAAACACAAGGGTATGCAACTGCGATAAAGCTCTTGATAGTCATGTATAGGTTGGACTCACCGGCATTTCGGTGTTATATCTTTTGTATGTATTTTTATATAGTTTTTGGTATTAGCGAACCTACGGGCGAATCTATAGATTCGCCCGTAGCACAGTATAGTTTTTCTGTTTTTGTCGACCGGGCGAACCTGATTGTGCCCGGCGAAGCTATATGGTTCGCTTGATAGATTCGTTGTCAGCGAATCTATCAGCGAACCTACAGCTGTTATATATTGTAACCTTATCTCATGGTAATGTAACTTTTCTGAAAATCTTATCCAAACTATTGAATCTTGTGTGTGTTATCAGGAGGGCTAGGAGCATATATTATCTATCTTTGTAGCATATCTACCTCTTGTTGTGTGATTTTGATCTTGTTATTGTGTTTGGGTTTATTGGACTTTTGTTTCTCTTAATCAAAGTGTGTTTTGTTGTTACAAATCATTATAGCACTGAAATCTCGATCAAGATGGACCAACAATATGGTATCAGAGCCATAGTGCTCTTGATTGTTTGATCCTAGAGATTTTTGTGATATTTTTGGGTTTTTTGTGTCAAAACACTATTTGATTCATTTCTGAACTGATTTGCGTGTTTCTGTGTTGTGTTTTGCTTGGGATTTGTCACATTTGGTCATAGGAAGCTTTTGAAACAAACGAATCTACAACTGGTTGTGTTTTGAAGCTGTTCTGGTCATTTTCGAACTGAAACTACTTTGTTCGTAACCCAGCGAACCTATCTGTTCATCCAGCAAATCTGGGTGTTCTTCCAGCGAATCTAACACAATCTTGTGTTCTGTCTTTCAGTGGTTCTGTGTAGCGAATCTGGCATTTTACTGAACGAAAGTTCACTTGTTTGGCTCATTGTGCAAGCGAAACTACTGCCAAATTCATTTGAGCGAATTTGACAGCAAATCTGTCGGGCGAAACTGTGCTTGCTGTCCAGCGAATCTGTTTGTTAGTCGAGCGAATCTGCCAGCGAATCTGCGAGCGAATCTGTTTGCTCCTAGGGCGAATCTAATCCAGCGAATCTGTTTGTCTCTGGCGAAACTACAATCTGTTTAAAATTATGACTACATCAACTCTGAATATTAATGATCTGGATAGTGTTCAACCAAACAGGCCACCGAGGCTTGTTAGTGGTGAAAATTTTGAGGATTGGAAGAGATGTCTAAAAGCGTTTTTCTACTACACTAATTATAATCAATGGGAGTCAATTGTAAATGGTCCGCATGTGCCAAAGACAGTTGAGGGAACTGTTACTTCAATAAACACTGATCCGAGTACTTTTACTGATGGAGACACCAAGTTGCTTGATCGTGACAAAAAGGCACTCGGAGCATTGATACTTTGTTTGCATCAGGATATATACAACAGGTTTGCTGAACACACAACTGCAAAAAGCTTGTATGATGCGTTGTGCGAGTTCTATGATGGTAATGAGGATTTGAAGTTGGATAGAAAAGCTCAAGCTGAGAAAGAGTTCAATTCATTTGTGGGGTATTCGCAAGAAAGTTTGACTGATATTACCAATCGATTTCTGTCTGTATCAAGTAACCTGAAAAAGTATGATGAGAAGCTGGGAAATCATGAACCAGTCACAAAGCTGTTAGATTCACTTCCGCCTCAATGGAGTCTTCAGATCAAATTGTTGAAACAAGAAAGAAACTTTCATGACTATAAGCTGATGGATGTTATAAACAAGCTGAAGTCATTGATCTTGAGGTAAAGAGAAGAGAATACAAACAGTCTATGATGGTTCCAAATATTCCTTCTCAGAATGCTGCACTCATTACATCCGCTGCAAACTCTCATATCTACAATGCTGCACCTGGAGGATCACCAAGTCTTGGGTCTGTTAAATCTGTTGGTGCATCTACAAGTGTTGGTTCAAGCTCAAATGCATCTGTCACCACTCAGATTCCATCTGACACTATGGCTTTGTTTGGAATGTTTGTTCATAGCTATGAAGCTCTTGTCGCTGGTGAATTAAAGGGAAAGGGGATGACTGTTGAGGATATGTATCAGGTGGATCCTGATGATCTTGAAGAAACCGACATCCAATGGCAAATGGCCATGCTTACTCTTAGTGCTAGACGGTTTATGGAAAGAACAGGTAGAAGAAGTTTTGGGAATCAGGGACAGAACAACAAGCTCGGGTATGACAAAGGAAAGCTGAGATGTTACAACTGCAAACAATTGGGTCACTTCAAAAGGGAATGTCTTTTACCAATTGTTACTGAACCCGTGAATTCTGGAAATTCAAGAACCACCCCTACTCAAGAACGACTTGAGGAAGTGAAACCAAGGAATGAAACTGCACTGCTAACCAATTTTGATTGGAGTGCGGAAATTGAAGAAACAAAGGAAGAAATTAATCATGCCTTGGTTGCTGAGATTGTTGAGAATGATGATAACTATATAAATTGCTTTGATCCTTTCAAAGAATTTTATGGTGAAAATGATGGAAATTATGATGAAGCCGCTGAGTTAAAGTGGAGAAGGGAAAGTGGAGAAAGTTGATGAAGATCAGTCAGATGCTATTGTTCAAGGGCATCTGAATCACTCTGGATTGGTATGTGAAGCTGCGGTAAATGAGAAGAAGAATGATGAAGAGTCAAAGCTTAACTTGGAAGCCATAATTGAGAAGGCGAGGCTTGTTGCTGTGGATGAATTCAAGAGGAACACTCCTTACTGCCAGTGCGATCGTGCTCTTGCTGCATAAAAACTGGTAATTGGTCTTCCTTATGAAGTTATTGAAGATATGTGCTCATCTGCATGCAAAATTCGTTTAATTGGCATATACAAAGCTAATAAATTGTTAATGTCAAATGAAAACGAATTAAAAAGAACTAACAAAGAGCTTAAAGGGAGTGAATCAAAATATTTTGTCAAATTAAGAGAAACTTTGAAAGAAAATGAACATTTAAAAAGATCTCTTTTGGAAAAGAATTGTGAAATAAATTACTTAACTGAGTAAGTTACTCTTGCTGAATTTGAGTCCAGAAAACTTAAAAACAAATTGGAACAATGGACAATATCTAGTATGAAAAGGGAGGAACTCTGCAAGAAACAACGGGGGGCCAGAATTAAGACAGGTTTGGGTATTACCAATGAAACATATGCATATCCCCCACCTAGTACCTTCTGTTACTCTCCAACACCTATTCCTCATCCTTCGAACGAGTTGATACAAGAGATTATACAGAATGATACTAACAGCTCTATTGCAGGTTTAAGTGGAGTAAATCTTAAAGAGGTTAGAGAGGATTACGCTTATGGTGGGAGTACTGGGCTTGGTTGTTCTAGCAGTAATGATTGTTCTAATTCTGATTCCAAGAAGTCTGTTGAAGACATTAGATTAATTAATTCTGTTTCTAGTAATGTGTTACATTCAGACAATTTTATTTTTAACAGTAATTTAGGGTGCAGTACTTCAAACCCTAATGTGTCGAATGATGATGTGATTAAAAATGTGTGTGTGAATGACAAAGATGAACTTTCAGGTCATGTCTCTGAAAGTCAAACCAAAACAAACTGCTTTCAAAAGTTCTTTACTCATCAAATTCCATCTTTCACACCTGTGAGAATTTCAAAACCTAAAGAAAGGGAATCATCTTTCCCTAAATCTGAATCTAAAAAGGTAAAAGTCTCAGCAGGTAAATCAAAAGAGCCTTATGACTCTTACAGTGATTGCAATTCTCAATTGTCCAAATGTGATGAGGAAATTGAAATGGATAAAGTTCTTGTTGATAAAGTTTCCAAAGTGGGTTTGAAATCTCATTGCTTTAAATGTGGAAATATTGATCATACTGTTAAACAATGCCCTAAGTTAGTCACAAACAATTCAAAGCAAAAATCTTTTGGAAAAAGATTAAACACGTTTGTAAATAATTTATTTTGTAATTCTTCTTCTGTTCCACGGCCCAAGTACACAAAGGCTTGGGTGCCAATTTCAAAGGTCTAACTTCTATATTTAAATAAATGTCAGGAACATTCAAGTGCCGTTGTAAATAGTCATTGGCATATTGACAGCGGATGTTCCAGACATATGACTGGGTTGAAGGACCTGCTGACTAACTATCGGATTATCAATGGCGGATACGTTGCTTTTGCGGGAGACAAGAAATGTGGTAAAATGATTGGTCAAGGAGAAGTCTCAAATGGTTCTCTAACTTTGGAAGACGTCAACTATGTTCCTGAACTGGCATTCAATCTTCTCAGCGTATCACAAATCTGTGATAAGAATATCCCAGTGTTGTTTCTTCCAAATGAATGTTTGTTCTTGAAGCAAGAGTTTTCTATTCCTGAAGAATTAGTGATCATGCAAGCTCCAAGACGAAATGATACATATATGCTGAATATGGGATCAAAAGAATCAACTTCCACCGTGACCTGTCTCCTATCTAAAGCTTCATCTTTTGAATCTTTTCAATGGCATAGACGTTTAGGGCACATTAATTTTAAAATTCTAAATAAATTGGTTAAGAACAATTTGGTCAGGGGTTTACCACTTAAAGATTTTTCTATGGTTGAGAAATGCATGGCTTGTGCTAAAGGAAAGCAGCACAAAAGGCCACATAAACTTAAAATTGAAAATTCTATCTCAGAACCCCTCGAATTGTTACATACTGATTTATTTGGTCCAATAAGTGTCAAATCTATTGCTAAGAAATCTTATTGCTTGGTCGTCACAGATGATTACTCTAGGTACACCTGGGTGAGATTTCTGGCATACAAGAGTGAGACTGCTGTGGAGCTAATGAAGCTGATTCCTCAAATCGAGGTTCTTGGAAAGCGGAAGGTTCAAGCCATTAGAAGCGACAA
Source organism: Tagetes erecta (assembly GCA_030867185.1). Taxonomy (NCBI): domain Eukaryota; kingdom Viridiplantae; phylum Streptophyta; class Magnoliopsida; order Asterales; family Asteraceae; genus Tagetes; species Tagetes erecta. Next base: position 1,629,116 of record CM061486.1, on the reverse strand, counting down.
TGGAACTGAATTCAGAAACCATATCTTCAATTCTTTTTGTGAACAACGAGGTATTCTCAGACAGTTTAGCGCCCCACGAACACCACAACAAAATGGTCTTGCTGAATGGAAGAACCGAACTCTTGTGGAGGCTGCTAGAACTATGCTGATTGAGTCAAAGCTTCCGATTATTTTTTGGGCAGAGGCAGTCAATTGTGCAGCTTATGTTCTGAATCGGGTACTGATTGTCAAAGAAAAGATGAAGACATCATACCAGCTGTTTCGTGGGATTAAGCCGCTGATCGATTTTCTGCGCCCCTTTGGATGTTCTTGCACTCTATTGAATACTCAAGATCAGAAAACGAAGTTTGGTGCTGTTTCAGATGAATGCTTCTTTGTAGGATACTCGAACACACAAAAAGCGTATCGTGTTTACAACAAGCGAACGCGGATTGTGCAAGAGTCCTATTATGTTGACTGGCATTCCACCACCTCCACCACCTCAAACTGTTCCAACTTCTCCATCAGATATTCCATCATCATCCACTTCCATTCCTACATCTACCACTAATACAGTTCCTCCAACTTCAAATATACCTTCACAACCATCTAATCAGACATCCTCATCCCAAACCAACCCTTTTCTCCTCAACACAGATTTCAAAACCTTGAAAAATCATCCTCATGATTATATCATAGGATCAATTACTGATGGTGTGCGAACTCGGAGTCAGAGTGGTTTGATTAATGAATGTCTCTATGCTGCCTTTCTATCTCAAGTTGTTCCGAAAAATTATAAACAAGCACTTGAAGATCCTAGTTGGGTTGATGCCATGCAAATGGAACTGCAGCAATTTAGGAAGCTTAAAGTTTGGGAACTTGTTGATCTTCCTCCTAATAAGTGTTCCATCGGCACTAAGTGGGTTTTCCGAAACAAGCCAGATGATCGCGGTGTTGTTATCAGAAACAAGGCGAGATTGGTTGTTCAAGGATTTGCTCAAGAGGAGGAGATTGACTACACTGAAGTTTTTGCTCCAGTCGCTCGCCTTGAAGCCATCAGAATCTTTCTTGCTCATGCTGCTAACAAAAACTTTAAAGTTTATCAGATGGATGTGAAATGTGCATTTCTATATGGAGATATCGATGAGGAAATCTACGTATGTCAACCACCGGGTTTCGAGGATCCAGATTTTCCTTCAAAGGTGTACAAGCTTGATAAATCCTTGTATGGATTGCATCAAGCTCCACGTATCTGGTATGAAACTCTGACACAGTATCTTCTCTGCAAAGGTTTCTCTCGTGGGACTATAGATATGACATTGTTCAAGAAGGAGGTGAATGGTGAGCTGCTGATCGTTCAAGTGTATGTTGATGATATAATTTTCGGTTCGACAAATGAGGGGCTGTGTAGAGAGTTTGAAAAAGTGATGATGGATCGCTTCGAAATGACAATTATGGGGGAGATGTGTTTCTTCTTGGGGCTGCAAGTGGAACAAAAGCCAGATGGAATTCTTATTCACTAAGAGAAATATATCAAAGAGATCCTCACAAAGTTTGGCATGGATGATTCTTCTCCGGAATTGATTCCATTCACCGCTCAGACATGCCTTACTTCTGATGATAATGGGAATCCTGTGGATGCTCATCGGTACCGCTCGATGATCGGATCTCTCATGTATCTGACTGCCAGCCGACCAGATATTACATTTGCTGTGTGCTACTGTGCTCGCTTCCAAGCCAATCCAAAAGAATCACACGAGAAAGCTGTTAAACGCATTTTTCGTTACCTTAAGGGTTCCTCTCGTTTGGGACTTTGGTACCCAAAAGGTGGGAACTTTGATTTACATGCTTTTTCTGATAGTGATCATGCTGGTTGCAGGATTAACCGAAAATCAGTCACCGGCGGATGTCAATATCTTGGTGAATGTCTTGTTTCCTGGCAAAGCAAGAAGCAAACAACCGTCTCTTTGTCCACAGGAGAAGCAGAATACATTGGTGCTTCAAGCTGCTGTTGTCAAGTGCTCTGGATCCAACATCAGATGATGGATTACGGCATCAACTTCCTTCATACGCCACTTTTTTGTGATAATGAAGCTGCTGTTGGAATTGCCAAGAATCCTATTCATCACACTCGCACCAAGCACATTGAAACAAGAATTCACGCCATCAGAGACGCACAGGAAAAGGGGTTCATTGATATTATTCCTATTGAAACTCAAAAGCAAAAAGCTGATCTTTTCACAAAAACTTTTGACAAACTACGTTTTTATGAACTGATCTCTATGCTGGGACTGATATCTTTTTGAAAAACCTTTAACTATGTGAATCGGATTTGTAAATATGTAAATAACTATTTCTTTTTCTTCTTTGAAAATCCGTGGGTCACTCATTTCTTCGCTTCTTTTCATCTATTTTTTTTATTTATTTATTTTCTCTCTTATTTTGTATATATATATATTAAGAAAATCTGAAAAACAAAAATTTCTTATTAGATAGCTATAGTATAAAAATTTTGGGGGAGATAAAAGATTAACTACTTATAGTTTTTCAAATTTTGCTATTTCAGGATCTCCGTTTTGATTGATGTTGAAGAGACGTTGAAGGAAGTCAGAAGTATTGTGTTTGGGATATGTTAGATAGGCTCAGCCCGAAAACAAAGTAAACAGCGATTGTGCAGCCAAACATAACGTTCAAGAACTAGGCAATAAGGATTATCCCCATGACATGATTGGATTGCACAAAGATACATGTTCTGTCAAAAATGGGTTGAGAGCGTCAAATCTTTGCCTTGATTTCCCTAAACATCCCAAATCACCCTCACCCTTGCCCCGAATTGAGTTTCTAGTTAGCAAAACAAATAAAAAGCTGCTAGTGTTGCTCTTCGGAAAAACCTCTGAGTGAGTTACTTGTTAACTCCTCAGAATGTATTGAGTCAAGTGCTTAACTCCTCTGCTATACGGAAGTATTGACCTGGAGTTGGTGGATCTTCTCTGCTATACGGAAGTATTGACCTGAAGATTCACCGAGCATGCTCAAATGTTTATCTCCTCTGTTATACGTCGGTATAGACCTGGAGCTCTGAACTATTTGAGTTTCCCAAATAATAAGTCGCAATGTGTTCAAAAGAATCATTGCTGACAAGCTCCACTCACAAAAAGATGCAAAATTGCACAAGTGTCAAAAGAAGCTAATGCATCGATCAATATTCAAAATTTGATCCTCGAAATTTAAGCAAAGTCAATCATATTGCTCAGATATATCCTGATGACAGAACTTGTTCTTTTTACCTAGATGTCTGTGGGGACCGAGTTGTCTGAGCTTCTTCAATCAAACCAAAAACATGATAAAAAAAGCTGCTGATCTCTTGTTGAAAGGACTAAGGCATGGGTTTAAATGGACAAACATATCTACAATCCCGCCAATCTATGATTTTCGGATTCTGCTCGAAAAACGTCATGAAAAATATATATATCCTTCTTTAGTTATAATTTCTAGCTTTTTCTTTCACTTTATTTTATTTTTAGTTATTTATTATTATTATTTTATGTCTTTAAATTCAGTTTAATGTTTTTATATTCGGAGCATCGAAATCGTGGGGCGTTTTCATGGTTTTGCAAAGGATTTAAAATTTTTGAGAAAAACCAAAAATATTTTAACTTTTCTTGTTTTTGAGTCCCAGCGAATCAACTAGCGAACCTACAAGTTCGCCAGAACCTACAGGTTCGCCCGGAACCTCTTTACATCGCCGTGATTTCTCTTGACCTCTGGTCCCGGGCGAATCTGAAGTTCGCTGGTGGTTTTATCAGCGAATCTGAAGTTCGCTAGTTGACATGTCAGCGAACCTGTGTTTGTATTTATATGTGGTGTCAGCGAAACCTTTCACAAGTTCCCTGTCACTATTACTGTAGCCGTTTCAATTTTTTCAAAAAAAACGCACGTTCGATTCTCACTCTCCACACTCACTACCTTTGAACCGCTTTTGTTCTACCATCTCTGGTATGTTTTACCCTCATGTTTTCTATCAATTTTTGCCTTTAACTTGTTCTTAATCACTGATTAACCCAATCGACCCATCATGATTCTGCGTTGATGTTTTAACAACTGTTTATGTGCCTTGATGTCTATCAAATCTTGCTCGTTTCATGCTTACATTACTTGATTGTTGCTATGATTGTTTGATTACAGTTTTTAGACTGAGATTTAGCCGTTTTTCAAAAACTAGGGTTTCAGCGAACCTACGTGTTCGTCTGGCGAACCTAAACGAAAGTTCAAAACATTCTAGCGAACCTATGCTGTCATGCCGCCCGTGCATCAGCATAGATTCGCCCGAGTGTTTCTAGCGAACCTATTCATTCGCTCGACCACATGACTGATTTTTTAAGTCAGCGAATTTATAGGTTTTGTTGCCAAATCTCAGGTTCGCCCTTGCAGCGAACCTATTTATCCCAGCGAATCTATTAACTGTTATCAAAACTTACGTTTCTGATCAATTTCCGTTTATTTTTCAGGCACGATGTCTACATTATTCTTTGAAAGGAAGCACAATATGTGTGCTTTGCTTAACGAGAATCATGAGAAGGCAGCGGGATATAAAGATTGCATCAGATGGTTGAAGTCGTCCCACATTCATTACGCTATATCTCATTCACCAACCATCTATGAGTTGCACATAAGAGACTTCTGGAGAACTGCTGTGATGAATGTGTCTGTGCAGCCATCACGAATCTGTGCCAAGATTAATGGGTTTGACTTAGAGTTTACCGAAGCCGATCTGGCTAGGATTTTGAGGTTAGAGGATGATGTTGGCGATGAAGTAATGATGACGGCTGAAGAAGTTTATGGGGCTTTTAGGACTGCTGGGTATGAGGGTCCTATGCCGGGGGAAAAGAAGATGGAGTTTGTGAAATCCTATCTGATCCAAGAATGGAGATATATTGCGCACGTCTTTATTATGTGCTTGGATCATAGGAAAGGAGATACTGATGGTTTAAATTTGGATTGGGCTCGGGCTATGATGTTGTTTTGCAGAGGGCAGAAGGCAAATCTTGCAAAGCTCATCTACAATTACATGCTCGAGAACATTCATGCAACGAAGAGAGATAAGTGGTTAATGTATCCTCGGTTTGTGCAAATGATTCTAAATGACAAGCTGCCAAATCTACCTGTCATTGGTGAAGTGCTGAAAATCTGGGACATGCATTCGAGAATTTTTAGTGATTGCAAGTCGGTTCGAGCTGATTGTGTTGGTAGGACTTCGTTTTTATGGGAAAACATGTACCTTGCTGATAGATGGGTACATATACAAAGGATAATAGAGATTGAGAGGAAACAGGGTGGTGAGAATATTGAACTTATTGAGAAGAAGCTGAGGAAGCGAAAGCCGTATGCTAAGGACAGAGATTATTCTTTAGATCGGGAAATTGATGAGGTTCAAGCTGAGATTGATCAGGGTAGAGAGAAAAGGACCAAGAGGAAGTCAGATGCTCCCACTGAAGCTGCAAAGAAAGCGAAACATGATGAATCAGGTAAATCTGCTGAGACTGTTAGCGAGTTAAAGGGTGAGATTGAAAGTCTAAAGTCTGAGATTGTGGATTTGAAGAGCAGATATGTTGATTTGGAGACGAAGGATGCTGAGAAATCAATAGTTATTTTTGAAATGGGCGGATGATGAGGGATCAACAGTGCTTGATAGTTAGAATATTCAAGGAGTTGAATAGTTTGAAGGAAAAGGATGGGTCAGATCCGGCTATGTCTGAATTAGAACTGAAAAGCTTAACGGATGCTGCAAAGGATCCGTTAATACAATGCGAATTTGGGGATAAGGATAGAGGTAAAACTGTTGAAGAATTATTTGATGAAGATATGGGGATAAATCTGGATGTGTTTACTGGGCCCGAAGTCGTTGTTAGTACTGAACCGGAGGTTGATGTAAATGCTGACAGTGAGGAAGATTTAGAGATTGACCGGAGAGGTAGAAAGTTGAAGAAAAAGGGGTGTGTTATCAGTTTGATCATATTAATTTGGACAAATCTGAATGGTTCAGAAAGGATGAGGAGGTTGTTCCTGAAGTGCCGATATTCCAGAATATCGATGAGCCAAACACCTCGCAGTTAGATAGACAAGTTATTGCATGGAAGTATAACTCGATTGTGGATGCATATATGATCAAAAGGAGGGGAGGTGACATCTGCTACATCAAGAACATGAAGCATTTTGCCACCTTGCCTCGGTGGGATCTGCGTAGACTAGCTGAACTACCTCTATTGGGAAAGGAGGATAGTGGAAGGGCGTGTGCATTTGAAGTTACAATCAGGAGGGCAGCTGAGAATGATTTCATTGATTTTGGGTATCAAAAGCCGAAAAGAATGAGGCAGAAAAAGGATAAACATTGGGTTTCTTGGAAAGGAAAAGTTGTTTTGAAGATTGAAGCCCTAAAGATTATGACAAGGGTCAGGGTTCCGGACACACAACCACCGAGACTGCAAGATTTTCATAAACGGTTCTATGATAACAGTACGGGTGAGGCAATTATCAGACTCAAAGGAGATGACCGTCCTGAGATTCGTCTGTTTGATCCTATGTAGGTTTTCTCTTTCTGTGACGAAGATTTAAAGGTATTGTGTGAGAACCGCATCAAGCACGGGGCAGGAGATGATACGCGGAGTGAAGCGAACTTGTTCGTGAAAGTCGCTAACATAGCCCGGGGTATACGTGCTGAATTGAGGAAGGTAAACGAAAGGCTGAGGATGACTGACGATCAAAACATGGATATAGATGACTTGTCCAGACAGCTTGATGAATCGATAGAAAGAAGGTTTGAGAAACCTGTTGAGGTTGTTGATTTGGATGCGGGCGGTGAGGAGCATACTGAAGAAGTACAGGCGGAAACGATTGTTCTGGATGTGCCTGATACAGTTGAAACAGAAGCTGAGTTTGTGGAGTCATTGTTGGTATTTAGTGAGGACGAAGAGGCCGGATCTGAAGATGTAACAAATCCATTGGCCGGTATTAAATCAAGGGCTGGAACGTTCATTGAGAATCTTTAAAGCCGACAAAGACGGAGCTTAAATTGAAGACTTCCCCAGGTGAGGTCCAACCTAGGGGGAGTATTGATAGTCATGTATAGGTTGGACTCACCGGCATGTCGGTGTTATATCTTTTGTATGTATTTTTATATAGTTTTTGGTATTAGCGAACCTACGGGCGAATCTATAGATTCGCCCGTAGCACAGTATAGTTTTTCTGTTTTTGTCGACCGGACGATCCTGATTGTGCCCGGCGAAGCTATATGGTTCGCTTGATAGATTCGCTGTCAGCGAATCTATCAGCGAACCTACAGCTGTTATATATTGTAACCTTATCTCATGGTAATGTAACTTTTCTGAAAATCTTATCCAAACTATTGAATCTTGTGTGTGTTATCAGGAGGGCTAGGAGCATATATTATCTATCTTTGTAGCATATCTACCTCTTGTTGTGTGATTTTGATCTTGTTATTGTGTTTGGGTTTATTGGACTTTTGTTTCTCTTAATCAAAGTGTGTTTTGTTGTTACAAATCATTATAGCACTGAAATCTCGATCAAGATGGACCAACAGCTCTTGCTGTTGAAAAAGTCATTATGGGACTTCCTTATGAGACAATTCAAGACATGTGTTCATCTGCATGCAGAGTTCGTCTTTTTGGTGTTTATAAAGCTAATAAATTGTTGTTAACAAATCAAGCTGAATTAACCACCCTAAATACAGAACTTAAAAAGAATGAAGTTTCTTTTTCGATAAAACTCAATGAAGCTTTGGCTGAAATCGATCTTTTGAAAAGAAATCTTTATGAACAAAATGTCGAAATAAATCTTTTAAGTGAAAGACTCATATTAGCACAGTATGAATCCACAAAACTTTAAACAAAACTTGATAAGTGGACTGTTGCTAGTATGAAAATGAATGAGCTTGCTTCAAAACAAAGGGGGCTAGGGTTAAAGATGAGGTTGGGTATGACACAGAGGTTCAGACGGTTTTTCCGCCTCCATTCACTGTGTGTTATTCACCAACACCTAAACCTCATGCTAAAAATGATTTGTTTGAACAAGAATCTAACAGTTTGCATGCAGGTTTAGAGGGAGTTAATCTGAAGGAAGTGCGTGATGATTATGATTCTTCGACTGGTATAGGATATAGTAAAACGGGTACTGACAGTCAAGCTAATGATTGCTCGGTTCCTGTTATTTATAATCCTGTAACGGTTGTTACTTATAATTTCTTTGATAAGTTTAAAGTAGGTGAAATTCCTACGTTTGAGCCTATTAAGAGTGAGAAGGAAGAGTTAATTCAGAAATCAACTAATCATCAAGCTGCAACTACATCTACACACTCAGTTCCTGTCAATCAAGATCCGCTGGAAGCAGAAGTGCTCATTGAAGACTGGACAAGTTCAGATGATGAATCAAAGACAAAGGAGAGTCTCCGAGATTCAAAGATCAAGACGTCATCTGAAACTGTCAAATCTGAAATGCTTTCAAAATCTGAATCAAGACAAATCCGGATCTCTGTCCCAGCTGCCAAACAAGTCAGTCATCCATCAAAAGCTCAAAAGAAGAAGCCTTCACCTCTGTCCATGATATATAGTAAAATATATATATTTCCCGTGTATAGTTTGTAGTTATTTTAATTGTTTTTCGTCTAGTTTTAATTAGAATTTGTATATTATTGAGTCAAGTTGAATTTTGTAGGCTTCGGTGCTGATTTATGTTGAAACGAGCTAAAAATGGAGTTATATGATCAATGACTTGAAAGCCGGAGCAAAGCAGAGGATATAGGAAGAAGACGATCAACGAATGGGACGAAAATGATGTCGCCGCGCCACGCGGCCATGGAAGGAAGAGTCACCGCGCGACGCGGTGACAACTCGAGATTATCGTTTTGTTGGTGCACGCCGCGTTACGCGGTCAGAAACACACTCCTCACCACGCGACGCGGTGAGGCAATTTTAACAGAATGTTTCGTGATTTTGTTGAGTCTTTGTGCATAAGTAGGGTTTCAACTCATAACCCTAAGAACTTACGAACGGAGAGCAATTGTGGGCGATTTTCGGAGCTGAATCAAGAGTTTTTGCATCATTCAAGAGCACGGGAAAGCGTTTTGCTAGTGAAGTAATTGGAAGTTAGGAGGAGTCTACGGGTTTTGTCATCCGATTCTCTTTTCTTTACATTCTTTTTTCAAACTATGAACTTGTTTACTTGTTTCTTGTTTATTTGCACTATGTTAGGCTAAACTAACTAGAATCACCTAGGTTTACGATGAACTAATGGTTTGGTTTGATGGTTGTTTGGGATTTTTATGAAGTTATGGTATTTGATTAAAGTAACTATTTAATGTTCTTTTCAATTGATGCAATTTATATGCTTTGGTTGATTTGGTTGATTACTTTGTTTTACTAGACTTTAGGTGAATGTCTTTCACATAATAAGGTTTAGTTGAGTTAATTGTGTTGCCATGATTACCTCTTATGATTGATTTGCAATAAGGTCATAAAAACAGTGTTTTGAATCAATAAAACAAAAGTGTGTAGCTTTCCTAGAAACCGTGAGGTGAATAGGGAATTGATTTGTCTTGCTTGGAGAATTAGCTAAGTTAGGTCTTCGTGAGGAGTCCGTTTAGATTAAATTGGTCAAGTTTGCTTATCAAGTCAATTGAATCCGTTAAATAGTCATTTGATGTTTAGACCGTGAGGTAAATCGTCAAGTTAGTTGCTTTATCATTATTTTATTAGCGACTGTGAAGGAGCGTAACAAGTTAACTAGTGTTTTTAAAACTTGTTAGAAATTGATAGGTTTCTTCTCGAGAAGGGTCGAGGGTCCTAACGGGTTTTTAATAGGTAACGATCATAAGATCCTAGTTCCATAACTTGCATAAGTCCTAAATAACTAATAACTAAACTATTGGGGATTCGGGCCTAGGTGGTTTTACTTGTTCTCATTTGAAAATCGTCTCTAAAATTACCTTCTGTTTGAATTGCTTTTATTTTAATTTCATTTTCAATTTAGTTAAATCAACTCCCCCCTTTTGTGTCACATTTTAATTATTAAAGTCGTGTCTTTAATTGAGTCTTGTTTGCTAGTAACTGTAATCAAAAGAGTCTCGTGGGTTCGATAACCGGACTTACTTAGCTTTACTAGAGTCGATCGGTACACTTGCCGGTTTTTAGTTAAGTTTTAAGAGTCTAGATTTATTACTAAGTGTCTAGAATAGTTGTTTTTAGTTTAATTAAAACATAACTACTTTTTGCACATCAGTCCATCATATCTCAAGTTTGTAAAAGACTTGAGAACAAGCAAGTGAAGATCTCTTCTTCTATCCAACAAAGCAAAACACAAATCAGTCAACCATCTGCAACTAAACAAAAAAAGCCACAAATCTTTTCATCCTTCACTACTCAACCAAAGAAGCAACAAGTTTCTCAACAACTTGCATCAAGCTCAAAGAAAGCCCCACTCCCAGCTGCTCCATACGGGCCAGTCAAGCATCAAAAGCCATTCAAGGCTTGCTTCAAGTGTGGAAAGGATGATCATGTGCTTAAGAAATGCCCAAAAGGACATGCTTCGGTTGGTAATGTCAATCAGGTTTTCTTCTCTGGGCTTCAAGGTAAAAAGCATACATCTTTGAATGGTCGGATGACGAATATTCCATCCCTACCTTCTCATGTGAAGCCGGTTTCACATGATTCAAAGATGAATGTGACAAAATCATCAAAACCGAATTCTTATTCCTCGGGACTTAAGCTGAAAATAATTTCCAAATTTAGTTCTATCAAATCGAAAATGTTTGAATCAAAACAAATTTGGCAAATTGAAAAGAGAGAGGAAAAGATAATTGATACAAGAACAGGTTGTGTGCATAGACAAGTGTCTTACATTGATGAAAATGGAACGCCCAGGACTACGATGGCCTGGGTTCCCCTTTCTAACTAATCTGTTGATGAGTGCAGGAACATTTCACGAGGACAGTTAGTAATCCGGTTTACTGATATAGAATGTTCCTTATTCAAATTTGAGGCAGAACAAACAAGTTATGGTTCTGGTATCTTATCCACATTCTGGATCTTTCTTTAATTTTCACAGCCACTGCATTTTTCTTGATAACTCATTTATAATATTTTAATAGGGTAATATGGAAGGCGTTTCTTTGGTAATTTCTATTTTATATATAGTATATATAGTAAAAAAAATAATAAAAAATTTTATTTAAAAAAAGGAGGGGGAGCCTAACATTTTTACGTGTATTTTTAATCAAGTTTTCACATTCCTTTGAGGTCGCTCTTGTGTCTTTTGAAAATTTCAATTTTGTTCTGAAATAGAAATTTTAGGGGAGTAATATCTCAAATGAAATAGTACTGAATATCATTAGTGCAAAATTCTTTTTTGTGTAAATATTTTGTGTCTTTTGAAGGTTTCAGGTTTGTATGGAAAGCATCTGATGGAGGATATTGATTTGTGTGACGATATGTCAATAGGCTCAGCTGGAATACAAGTAAACAACAACTTTGTGATCAAACTAAATTCAAAAGAGCTCGGTGATAAGGATCATTTTCACGGAGATTTGGCCTGCACAAAGTAATAAGTTTTGACAAAAATAGGCTGAGAGTATTTGATTGTTGCTTGAGTTTTCCCAAATTCAAACCCTTGAGACATAGCCCTGAATGACGCTTCTAGTTAGCTCTTCAGAATCTTATTTCGTGCTTATCTCCTCTGCTATGCGGAAGCATTGACCTGGAGTGATGATCTTCTCTGTTATATATGAATATAGACCTGAAGCTCTCATCAACATGCTCAGATGATCATCTCCTCTGTTATATGTAAATATAGACCTGGAGCGCTCATCATCTGCAACCCAAAAATGTTAAGCTCACAATGTTTCTACATCAAGATCATTGTTTGACGCTTCATACAAAAGAATATGCTCACAACGTTTCTACATCAAGATTGTTGTTGATGCTCAAAACCCAAATCCAGTTCACCCTCAAAAACATTCACCATGATTATTAATTGGTCATGGTCTATGTCCATCAAAATAATGAAATCCCGCTGAATCATCTAAGCCCAATAAGCCATGATGTCAAAACAAGTTACTTTGCTGAATGTCTGTGGAAACCAAGTTGACTGAGTTTCTTCAAATCGAACCTAAAACATTATAAGATCATCACAGATTGTTTGTTGAAAGGAACAAGGCATGAGTTTAAATGGACAAACTGATCGAGGTCGTTTGGTCGGTCAAAAAATAAAGTAAATAGAGTTCCTATTCACCCTTGTAAGGATAAGTAGGGTGTCGAGTCCACGAGGAATTTGTGGTTAATGTTTAATATAACTAATCGATTATTGAATTGAAAGAAATAAACCAAACAATTGCATAAATGTAAACCTTGGGTTTTAATTGATTTTAATTTGAAATCAAATAACTTTAAACGATGAATTAACTATTAATTAAAAAAGGTAGTCATTCCCGGGATTCAGATTCAAAGACAATGTTAAGTTCATCCAATTAGGTTTTGATCATGAAAATATGATTTCTATACGATGATCACTTAATTATCAAATAACTATCAATCCTAATCTTTATGAGTAGACAACGAAAATGTTGAAAACCGAAAACCAATCAATTAGTTTAATAGTTATTGTAACAATCAATAAATCACAGCGTTCATCTTAAAACTACTGATAGAAAACAAACCTAAGCATAGAACCAAACAAATGTCTTAGAAGAATCCTTCACCCGGAAATAACCACAATGGAATTAGCCGCTCATGCTTGTGAATTGATCTTTAGATTCAAAGTTGGAAGACATGATTGGTGATGTAATGATGATTCAGTGGCTTCCAATCTTGAACTTTGATGTAGAGAATGCCCAAAAACAGTCCTAGGGTTCGTCCTAATTGGCTTGGAGGCCAAGAGATGGTCATGAGTTTGACCTAAAATTCGACTTTTATCTTTAATTTTCGTCCCCAGTCTCGTAGCCTACTGCAATCTCCTGAAAACCAGCAGCCTACTAAAAAGGCAAAATTCAGATGATTGTTTTCTTTCACTTTTGGCCCTTCTGACTTGAAACTTGGTACTTAAGACCCCCCAAATCACTTGTTTAACCTACAAAAACATATTTAAACATAGTCAAACTATTCCAAGTGATTTAACCATATAAAACATATAAACATTAACATTTAAACACATAAAACATCATTCCAAATACCACTCATCACATCCCCCCACTTCACCTTTGCTTGTCCCCAAGCAAACCCGCTCGTAACACTATGACTTTCGTTAACATAAACGATCATGCTTCATCTTCACCAATACTAGCCAAGGTCCAAATTCATACCCAACTTAATTAAACCATTAAACACATTATACTTTGCAAGCAAAGTTAGCACGTTTGAATTAAAGTCTATTTACCCGGGCCTATTAAGCTTTAAAGTATTCCCTATGCATGCTAATATACCCCTTACAAATGTCACTCCTCTCGGTTTTATTTCTGGACTAGTGAATGGTGCACTAGTATATTTCTGTAATACTCTCAGACCAAGAAAAGAAACATAATTACCATAAGCTTTCCTAATAATCATAACTCCACCACTTAACACAAATCATGCGCAAATCATAAGGACTGCACAGGGTTGTAATGTTAGGCTAGGGTTAGGGTGTGGATAAGGAAATTGAAAGTGACTAAAGGGTAGTGAAATCCAATTAGACATGCTAGATACTGAAATGGAAAAACTAGACTCTTTAAAAACTTCGGGTAAAAGTGACCTGAAGTTCTTTTTATTGAACAACTCAACTATTCACAACTTTGGGTACTTGACCCATTACGATAACACTGACTCTTTTTTTCATTTTCTTTTTTTTCATTTTTTTTTTCATTTTTTTTCACAATAATAATTCTTCTAACAAGCAACCAATCTAAACACACTTAGCAATATCTAATGGATTCCACTACACGGGTGAAAAATAATTGGGTTTAAACAGGTTTAACGGGTTTAACATGTGGGTTAACAAATGAAAAGGTTGGGGCTCTGCTGGGCTACTAAGGGAAAGTGTAAAGGTATGGAAGTATGGAACAAAAACAGAAAAAGGCTAAACAAAACAAAAAGGGCTAATCCTAATGCCTTAATCATCTTTGCGCAACAACTTGGTTTGTGGTCTCGAAATGCATCTGTTAGGCAAGTTCTAGAATTCTGAATCACTCTGGTAATTCACACATAAAAAGAATTTGAGCAATCAATCCTGATAGTATTTTAATGCTCATATAGAAAGGCTCAAAATTCTCACCATGAAACTGTATGGAAACGGGTTGCCGACATAAAAGCATGCATAAAAGGTCCACCATCTAGCTTATTACCCCCGGCTAGATTTCTCTAATAATTCAAACAAATTCTTTTCAACTAATCAAGCTAACCATGACTATGGACCTCAACTTTTGCACTAGCTAAATTAACACTCACGATTTACATTGCAACAAAAGCTTTCATGCACAATTAGGACTTAAAGGACAAAAGTTTTAAAATTCTTTCAAATTTTAAAAAACCCCCTCATCCCCACACTTAGGATACACTGCCCACAATGTATGCGTTTTTAGCTCAAAGGTGAGTTTTTTACAACTCCAACAACTCACAAACAACTAATTCCATTGTTACCAATCCACACATAACAATCAAACCATACAAAACAAAATAAAACATCACTCCTTTCACACAAGTTAAACACCACCAAGTTACAAACCACCAGAAAAATAAACACAAATAAAGTCGTTTCACAAATAAAGATATAAAAATAAAATTAAAAAAATAGAAAGGAACACATGGACCTGATTAGTTGAATAACGAGTGCTCAATAATAATGTCAACGTCAACAGTCAATGTCAACAGTCAAAGAAAAGTCAAGAAAAGTCAAGAAAAGTCAACATCAACAGTCAAAGTCAACACAAAAGTCAACACGACGCGTTCGGGACGAAGATTAGAGACAAGACGTTGAAGACGACGGTGTTTAATAGTTACTAAATATATTTTGTGTCAACAAAATATATTTAATCGTTTTTGTCATTTCAGTATTTTATGTAATATATATATTTTGTCTTTATGACAAAATATATACTAGACTTAAAAATTAGGGGTTTATTTGTATTATTTTCATTTTTGTCATGTTTTACTCTAAGTTTAGGGTCCTAATTGTTATTAGTCCAAAGTCTCATTAGGCTATAAATAGTAAATGACAATTAAGGTTTAGGAGGCTTGAATGAGCTAGCGATTGAGGGTTTCTATTGTATACACATTTTGCAATCCAATATAAGATCAAATCTGATTTTTTACAATTGTTCTTCATTGTTCATCTTAAGTTCATCCATTTTATATCAATTTGATCCAAATCTTCACCAAAAACACTGATTTAAAGCTGTTTGAGACAAACACCAACATTTCATTATGCCAAACCTAGCGTGTACGTAACCTTAACAACTCCAAAACAAGCTAAGAAAAGTATCACAAAACTCCCCCATGACACCAGCTTGTTGATCTTCAGTCTTTGATCATCCACGAATCAATCTTTCTATTTTCTTTGCCCCTGCACATATCTTCTTGTCACAAACACAAACATATGACATCTGCCCAAAACCCGAAGTTGTTTATCCTTTAATGTATTCGTATTTTTTTCGTTAAATTGATATGGTCTGAATTATATATATTTTATAGGAATATATCCTACACTTTTGAGTTACTTTTAGTCAAATTCTCGTCTCCTAAGTGATTCATATTTATATTTTGATTATTCTAAGAGATCATGGACGTACAAGATATATTTTGACTAAACTTGAGACTAAGAGTAGAACTTTATTTATATTTAAACATTGTGATTATTTGTTTTGTATAAAATTTATTAAATAATCTAATAATGGAAACATAAAATAAAACCTAAAACGTTTGAATTAAATGAAGAATGCTTAAAAAAGGGAAATGCTATTTATACCGGGGAAAAAAAACAAAAAACCGTCTTATACGCTGCGTATAGGGCTATATGCCGCGTATATGGTACGATGGCAGGTATGTCAGTACGATGTACAGACCAATACGCCGCGTATAGCCCTATATGGGGCGTATTGAGTACAGACCAATACGCCGCGTATAGCCCTATATGGGGGCGTATTGGAATTTTTTTTTTTTATTTTTTTTTAACATCGAAACGAATAAAGCCCGGCTACCCGGTGGGGTCAATTTGTTAAATTTTTTTCAAACATTTATTAAAAAGTATAACTATAGATTAAGGATTTGGAAAAATGATCCAACCTTTTTAAAAAAAGGTTGGATCATTTTTCCAAAAAAAGGTTGGATCATTTTTCCAAATCCTTAATCTATAGTTATACTTTTTAATAAATGTTTGAAAAAAATTTAACAAATTGACCCCACCGGGTAGCCGGGCTTTATTCGTTTCGATGTTTAAAAAAAAAAAAAACATCCAATACGCCCCATATAGGGCTATACGCGGCGTATTGGTCTGTACTCAATACGTCCCATATAGGGCTATACGGGGCGTATTGGTCTGTAAATCGTACTGACATACCTGCCATCGTACCATATACGCGGCGTATAACTCTATACGCGGCGTATAAGACGGTTTTTTGTCAAAAACATGCTGTGTAAATAGCCTGGGCGTTAAAAAACTTTGTAATGGTTCAAAGTTGCAGATATATTCACGTGGGCCCACAACAAATGAAAACAAATGGATGTTTATTTAATTGAAGTTAAAAGGGCTTTAGTGGTGCAAGACTAAAAGGGGGGCTCATATCGTGACTTGGAAGAAAGGACACAGTACTCATGATAAAAGGTTTTTATTTTTGACGGCAAAAGGGGGAATAGAAAAGAGGAGACGGCAGAGACAGTTTTGAGACAACTTTGGAGACGATTTTCAGCAGATTCGAAGGTTTCGGACGGCTAGGAAGACGAAACGAAGGCAACTGGAATGCGTAGGATCAACGACTTCGTCTTGGTTCTTCCGGGTTTCATCGTTTTCTTGTTTTCTCTTTACTTCTATCATGTTCAATACTTTAAAACTTGTTTTTATTGCTTTGATAATGGTAGGCTAATCGTTTAGAACTACCTAGGCGTTGTACTTTAAAATTTGTTAACATTACGTTGGATTTCATGTTTGGTTGATTTTTGCCTATGGATTGTTATGCATGATTAAAGTTTTAATTTTTATTGTTGATTGATGCGTATTACATGTTTATATTTGTTTGATTGATAATATTAGTCCACGCGTTTTTGGTGATTGTCTATGTCACATAATAGGGTGCGTTTTAGCCTTTAACTTGCGTTGTGTTTTTTTATGATTAACCTGCAGTAAAACCATAGGATTAATATTATTAGTTAAACGGGTAAAAAGCGTGTAGCTAATCTAGATAACCGTGAGGTGATAGATTATTAATAAGTCGTGGGTTGAATGATTTGTTAGGTTTAGGTCTTTGTGAAAAGTCCGTCTTAGTATTAATTATCAACTTTGCTTGTTAAATTATTTAACTAGGTTGAAATGGCTTAGAGTCTGTATCGTGAGATAGGTCTTTAATTTAAGTCAATCAACCATAATCAGATTAGGTAACTGTGAGGAAATTTAATCTCGTAATCGGTGTGATAATAACTTAATGGTGATACTTTAGGTTTCTTTTCGAAAAGAGTCGAGGGTCCTAGTTAGCGTCGCATTTAAGTGAATATTTTTAGACCCCTGTTCCATAAACATTAAAGCAAACATGAATGATAACTAAAGTTGGCAATGATTCTAGCCTAGGTGGTTTGTCTTCATTCTTCTGTTTTACGTCCGTCTTTAATTTCGTCGGTTTCTATTTTTAGTAAGTTTCCAAATTTAGAAAGTTTCCATTTTTAGTAAGTTACTATTTTTAGCAATAACCCCGTTTTTCAAATACTATTTCATTTCAAGTTCGCGTCATGTCAGTTGAGTCTTACTTAGTTAATTAGCGTAATATATAGAGTCTATGGGTCGACACCCGGACTTACTTAAGCTATATTGCATTCGACTGGTCCACTGCTGGTTGTGTGTAAGTTAGTCGGTTTGTCTTGGTTTTATAAATATTAAAACTAGGTGTTTTTAGTTGTTTATATATATATATATATATATATATATATATATATATATATATATTGCACGCATCATAAATGTAACGCGTTGATATTAAAAATATATATATATAAATATGAATGGACGATACGTTAATTCCCGTCTTTAATGCTTATCGACCAAATGATTATCCAACGACTACAAATAAATTCCTTAGTGTAATAAATAATTATTATTTATATTGCAGGAATCTCAAAAATATATAAATCGTATTTTATAAAAGAGATTTTATAAAAAAATTTAAACGAAACCGCTTCTAAATTTGAAAATAGATCCTTAACGTCACAAACGAGCTAAAAATACAAAAAAAAACGTCACTCATATAAAAGTTACGTCTCATCTTGGTTGGGTTAGTTAATTTTATTTATAAACTAACTTTGTGCAAAAAATGTAACTTTTAAAACTTGAACTAAAAGTTATTAATCAAAACATAAACTAACTTAAACCGAAGGGACCAAAAATGTAAATTTAACCAACCCATCCCCCCTTTTTTTTGTCCGTGATTCCGGCGGCTTACACCGGCCACATTTTTCCAGCGAGGCCCGAGCTCCGACGACCCCTTTTTCACGCGTTTTTACCATTTTTAGATCAATCAAAACGTTTCTAATCGTCTAATAAGTTGTTTCGACCCTCCTAACAGCCGATTATGCGTGATTATAGTGGTATAGGCACGGATTGATTTTATGATTCAATTCAAATTTCAATTTCCGTGAATAAACCCACAATCAACAATTAAACCACTCCAAAACTTTCTATACTACTCGATTAACACATTGCAATCATCAAAACTCTCTTTTTCTCTCTACATTCCCCAAATCAATCGACCAAAAAATAATTCCGGCGACTTAAGTGTTCTTTACCTTACGAGCATCAATTCAGGTACCTTTTGGATTTCTTTTGTGACACCCCGCCCTGCGGCGGAAAACACCGGGCGCGTCAATTGGATTGGATATCAATAGTACAAAGCACATGACACACTAAAAGCATGTTTTAATATTATTAAAGCATAATGTCTGACATAAATGAAGCAATAAATAGTCTTAAAACCGTAGTAAAAGCCGACAAATAATAAAGTTTATTTATTCTAAGTCCAAAGCATCCTAAATATCTTGAACCATAACCGTCTCAAACACCACCTGAAATACGTGTAAAATAAGTTAGCTAAAGAATTAGCTAGTGAGTAAAACACAGTTAATAGTACGTAATATGAAATCCGAGATCATTATAAATATGTTTCGCAATCTTATGTGTATAGCAATTGCATTATATATCTCAACTATGACCTTAGAAACACATAAAAACAAGTATCTTAGACCCCGCAGGGTAACCTTTAGCAACAAGTCATGAGGAACCATTCATGTTACAAATACTAATAACTATCGTTTAACCGTCATTTAACCGTCTTAATATATAAGTTATAAATAAATGTTTAAGAATCGAAGGGACATAGCAACGTAGCAACAAGCATCACAAATAATAACTAGTAACCAACACATAGAAGTAACCATAGAAATGCCGGGTCAAATCACCTATCAGGCCATTAGTGTAGGTGGGCTTGTTAGGTCATTAGCGCTAATATCATACCGGTGGAAATTACAAGATAATATAAATACTATTGTCTAACACATAATTTTGAATCATGCGACCAAACAAGATTAACACATCTAATGATCTTTTTTGAAAAATAGAAACAAAAGAAAAGAAACCGTAGTATCATAGGAACACGTATTTCAGCCCAAAAGTAAAATAGTAAAAATGGGAGTGAGTTTACTCACCTCGAAATGCAAAGATAACAGAAAAGAAACGCAGCTATAACGAATCGAGAGTCTCCCAAATATTGATACCACCTAATTAATTGGGAAAAACCCTTCTTAGAACAAAACAAATAGTAACTAGAATCATAAATCCGAGATCTAGGGATTCGGATTTGGGATTTAGGGTTTTTAGATTATAAATTGGGAATTATGGTTTTAAGTTACCAATTGAGAAATTAGGGTTTTAAATTACGAATTGGGATTTTGGTACGAAACATAGTAGTATTTTCGTATATATATTTTAAACGATTCTATTTTGGTTTTCTGTAAAGTATCTTGTATAAGTACCTAACCATGATCATTATATATATATATATATATATATATATATATATATATATATATATATATATATATATATACATACATATGTACTTGAAATTATAAATTTTTATGTTTTAAAAATGTATTTAACTTAATTATATTATTTAGGTTATTTAGGAAATATAATTAAATGTGTTAAAATATTTAAAAGTAATAAAATTAAATAAAACAGGTTGTGGGTTTCGAACCAACGACCTCTGCTTGAAACTGAAACATACACAACCCCTAGACCAGATTCATTATTTTGTTATGAAACCCGATTTTAATTATTTTAACCATTTAATAACCATAACACCTATTTGAACATTACAAGCCCTAGATCAAAGAACCATCAAATTCGTCTGAATCTATTAATATCATCCCAATCAAACATAGGGTTATTGATCTACGTTGTAACACGAGCATTTTGATGTAAAGAACTTACTTGATGGTGAACGTTTGATATGGATTCGATTAGGAACAAATTAGACGGTTTTGGATCAAAATCTGAAAATCTGGAATGAAATGAGATGTAATTGGTGTGTTAGATAGCTTTAGATGATCAAGAGGATGAGAATGGTTACAAAAATTACCAGGATTGATGCTCGGAGAGTAGAACACGATGAAGTTGCCGGAGAAATGGTTCTTGGTCGATTGTTTGTGAAAAACAGAGAGAATTAAGTTGTTTTGGTGTTAAGGAATTGATAGTCGAGTATTTTGGGATGTATAGGAATAGATTAATCGACTGTTGTGGTTCTATTTACGGGAATGTGATTTTGAAATGAAAACCACGATTTCGATTCGGGTTAATTGAACTGAAATTACGCGTCTAATGTAAAATGGAATGTTCGAAATCAGTCAATGATAGTTTAGGAAGGTTTCGATTTAGTCAAATGGTTAAAACGCACAAAGAATTGGTCGCCAGAATTAAGAGTTGGCCGGAAAAAAGGAAAGGGGTTGATGCCGGTATCGTGTTTCAACAGGGGGGGTTGGTTTTAATAAATTTACTCAATGGCCCTTGTGGTTTCAGTTTTGTTTAATTTATGTTAATAACTTTTAATTATAGTTTTAAAAGTTACAACATTGGCCCAAAGTTAAAGTATAAGTTATATTAACTAACTAATTTAACTAGTTGAGACGTAACGTTTGTATAAGTGACGTTTTAAATTCTTTAGTTCGTTTTTGACATTAACGACTATCTTTAGACTTAGAATTGGTTTTGTTTAATGTTTTCAATAACACTCTTTTACAAACTATAATATATATATATATATATATATATATATATATATATATATATATATATATTTATATATATATATATATATATATTTATATATATATATATATATATATATATATATATATATTTTGAGATTCTTCGTTAAAATTAATACTTATTTGAACACGTGGATATTTTGCGATGTGAAAACGATCGATTTAAATAAGATAAGAATAACGTAAAATTTGACATATTTATTCATAATCATAACTAACGTTACATTTTAAAGAAATAAATACGATTACATATAACTGATAAACAATCTCGGGTTCGAGTCGGGCAGTCGGGTCCGGGTTCGGGGCAGATGTCACAGTCTCCCCTCCTTATAGAAATTTCGTCCCGAAATTTGCTCAAACCGAAGTGGAAGAAGATGAAGCAAAAAGATGCGGATAGTTGGCTTTCATTTGGTACTCACGTTCCCAAGTAAACTCAGGCCCGCGCTTTGATTCCCAACGAACCTTGACTATCGGTATCCGGCTACGCTTGAGTTGTTTGACCTCACGGTCCATAATTTCCAATGGTCGTTCAATAAATTGCATGGATTCCTCAATTCGGATATCATCGATAGGCACAATGAGATTCTCATCGGATAAACACAACTTCAAATTAGAAACATGAAACACGGGATGAACACCACCCAATTCCTCAGGTAGTTCAAACTCATACGAAACTAAACCGATCCTCTTAAGAACTTTGAACGGTCCCACATATCGAGGAGCTAGCTTTCCTTTCTTACCAAAACGGAAAACTCCCTTCTATGGAGAAACTTTGAGCCAAATCATATCACCAATTTCATACTCTATAGGCTTTCGCTTTTTATCGTCATAATACTTTTGGCGATTTCGAGCTGCCAGAAGATTTTCACGGATCTTTTGGATCTTATCGGTGGTCTCTTGAATCATTTCGGGCCTAGTAATTTGAGAGTCACCGACTTCGGTCCAACAAAAAGAGCTTTGACCATCCGTTTGAGGATGATAAGTGTTGCCATATCAATGCTAGATAGAAAACTGTTGTTATACGAGTATCCCAATTACCCTTGAAATCAATAACACAAGACCGAAAAAATCTTCGAGAGTTTGAATAGTTCTCTCGCTTTGACCATCCGTTTGAGGATGATAAGTTGTACTGAGATTAAGTTTAGTACCCATAGCATCTTGAAGACCCTTCCAGAAACGAGACATGAAACGACCATCACGGTCGGAAATAATATCAAGTGGTACCCCATGACGACAAACGATTTCTTCACATAGAGTTGAGCACGCTTTTCAGCCGAATAGGTTTCCTTGATAGGAAGAAAATGA
This sequence comes from Tagetes erecta, assembly GCA_030867185.1. NCBI lineage: Eukaryota > Viridiplantae > Streptophyta > Magnoliopsida > Asterales > Asteraceae > Tagetes > Tagetes erecta. The sequence continues at coordinate 1,606,278 of CM061486.1, read as the reverse complement.
GCAGATTTCGTCAATCGGTCCACAATGCCCCAAATACTATCATAACCATTAGAAGGAGGAAGCTTAGTAATAAAATCCATGGCTATACTCTCCCATTTCCAAACAGGAATTTCCAGTTTCTCAAGAAGACCGGAAGGACGCTGATGTTTGGCTTTGACCCTCGAACAAGTCAAACATTTAGAAACATACAAGGCAATGTCTTTCTTCATCCCATGCCACCAATAATGAGGATGAAGACTCATATACATTTTGTTTGCACCAGGATGAATAGAATGACGACTTTTGTGACCCTCATCCAAAATAAGAGCACGAACACTACCCTGAGAAGACACCCAAATACGGTTCATAAAATAGAGTAGACCATCGGTTTTTGTTTCCAACTGTAAATCGGTGCCGACAGTCATCTCATCACGAAAGGTACCCTCATAAACATCGGCACACTAAGCTTCAAGAATTTGAGACATAAGATCAACACGAAGAGAAACACAAGAAAGCATGACGTGTTCCTTACGACTAAGAGCATCGGCGACGACATTGGCTTTGCCAGGGTGGTAACGGATTTCACAATCATAATCATTCAAAAAACACGTCACTAGTTACCGTAGTGTGTTGGAAGGAGTAGAAATTTACCTAGTTTTTTCAGGAAGTAAGTCTATCGTGTCCACAAAGAATAAAACATATTTCTTTGACGAAGACCTTCTTGTCTTCGTAGGAGATGGAGATCTTAAAGATTGTAGATCTTGTAACAACGGTTCGACCAGAGGTCCGTCCGTCACTGGAGCACTACCACCAACCGTTCAGTCGATGTATGACAAGGAACCGACCGGTTGAGAGATGGCTTAGAACCTGAAGGATCGTGTTCCTCGACCATTGATGTGGTCTAAATTTACATATTTCCTATAAATATTCCGTACACTTTTTGGTCATTTTTGTTTAAATTCTACTTGAAATATGTTTATATCTAGAGTTTGATGTTTTAATAAAGACCAGAAGCTAGATTGCTGTATTTTGGCTAAATTTAAGAGCGAGAATGATAAAAATTTTCATGTAAATAAAAATTAATATTAAATTTAAATTGTTTAAATGAATATAAATCATGAAATCAAACTTGAATCATTTTTTGTTTTAGATACTGAAAAATGAAGTTATGAGTTGAAGTTCTATTTAACTATTGTTGGTTTTAAATCTCAAGTGCAGGTGACGTGGACCAAGACTTTGCAAATCAAATATTATATATTTTAGTTTAAAAGACCACGGCATGGGAGATCAAAATAAAGTTCAAAGTTATTTAAAAATCTCTAACCAAGCAATAAGTCCCACGTGAGTATAGATAAAGGGCTAGTCATTAACGCAAGGTTGTGGGCTGTGAGAGTCAATTGGGCTGTGAACATGGACGAAGGTTTACACAAGGAGGAATTAAATATGTTTGAGTAGGGTAACTTGAAAGGAGAACAAGTTTGGCGGCAGAAAACAAAAGGAGGATATCATTATCTTTTGCACGACAGAAAAAAAGAGACGCACGATTGAAGATTGAAGTTCGTGAACATTTTTTTTTAGTCTTGATTTGAAGCAACAGTTGGTGTTTAAAGATATTCGGGTGTGGAACCGCTTTACTATTTGGTTTTTCTTCTCTTTTTACTTTTCATTAACATGTTTGATATAAATTTTATATTTTATTTTAATATGTTTTTGAGTAATGAGTAGCTAAACTTTTTATGGTTGCTTAGGCTTTGATGAACTAGACATTGTCTTAATGAATAATTTTTGTTATTGAATGAATGTGTTGATTTACATGTTTAAACTTTGAATCCGATTCTAATTGTTTGTATGTTAGTATTGATTGGTATGATAATATGTTTGTTGATTTCATTGATCTAGATACTTAGAAATATACTCTAGATTTTGGAATTAGTCTAGGTTGTTTAAAACGTAGTTTTTCAATCTATACCTTGAACGTGAGAAATCTAATTCAAGTATAATAATTATTAAAACCATTCAATCAAGGCTAGCAATCAATTCTTGAAAGTGAGAAATCTAATTTAGAATTGCTAGGTTATTAAATAGGCGTTGTTTGACAGTTTGGGTAGCCGATAACTCGGGTTCACCTGTTTATTCGCGTTTAGAGTTTCCTGGGGTTTCGGTTTTCTAAGTTTATTCAGCTTCGTAACTTGAGGGCTTTAGTATTTAAATTGTCTTTTACCTGATAGTTGTGGGATTTGGTGGTCGATAACTCGAGTCAATCCATTTTAGCACCTCTTCGCTTATCTTACTGTCAGATTCGGTTTATCTTCCGGGGGTTTATCGAGTCAGATAGGGTCTTCATTTAATTCCAAAAATTAGGATTTCATTAATGAGTCTAGGGATTCTTGCCTAGGTAACCTACTTTAATCCATACTTGAGTCTCAGTTTATTCTCTAGTTTTTGAGCTTGCCGTCTGTTCTAGTTATTTATTTATTTAGTTGCAATTTAAGAACCATTTTCTCATCAAATCAATTTAGTAGGCTAGGAGTCGATAGAGATTTATTTTCAAGAGTCGTTAGATCTGTGTCCAAGGTTCGATAATCCGGACTTATTTACTTAGCTACACCGCGACCGGTGCACTTGCCGTTAGTGTGTGGTTTTGTAGGTTTTTCCATTTTTAAAACTTGTTTGAATTTAATAGATACAACTTTCACACATCAAGTTTTTGGCGCCGTTGCCGGGGACACAGTGCGCTTTTGAGGACGATCCGAGTCGGGGATCTAGCCATTTACTGCTTTCGTAGTTTCTTTTTATTTATTTATTTGTGTGCCTATTTCTTTCGTTTTTTTAAGCTTTTGTGTGACTCGTGCCTTTTTCTGTTTATTTTAGTTTATGCACACACGTTCCTCGGGCCCACCTGACACTAAACCATTCTCTGAACCCGAACGCGAGTTTCATCGTCGACTACAACAGCTATAGGTACCTCTTTCTGAACTTGTTTCCGTTGTAGTTATGGCTGACCGTAGAACTATTGCTGATCACATTAGTGTTGCACCCACCATCGTTCGTTCTAGTATTACCCTCCCCACTGTAGAGGCGAACAACTGGACCATCCCACCCACCTTGATTAACACCATTGCTCATTCGGTCCAGTTCCATGGTATGCGTGACGAGGACCCACATGCTCATTTGACGAAATTCGATAGGGTCTGTAGTACTTTCCGTCTTAATGGTGTCACCGCAGAGGCCATTAAACTGCGATTGTTCCCGTTCTCACTCACTGATCAGGCTGCCATTTGGTTGGATTCCCTCGCACCGGGAACCATTACCTCATGGACTGAGCTTCAAACAAAATTCCTACAGAAGTACTTTCCCCCCCTGCTAAAACCGCTCGTCTTTGAAATCTTATCTATGCATTCACTGAGCAACCAGGGGAGTCCTTCTTTGAGACATGGGACCGGTTCAAGGGACTTCTGAATAAGTGCCCTCACCACGAACTTGAGGACTGGAGAGTCGTGGAGAAATTCTACAACGGAATTTCAGAAGCGACTAGGAGACTTCTTGACTCCACAGCAGGCGGTAACATGATGAAAACCAAAACCGCTACTGAGTGCCTTGAGAAGATGGAGGATCTAGCCACTAGTACTTATACTGGGCCTGGCTCTAGGGACGTTACTGTTGTCTCTAAGGGCATTCATACGGTAGATTCTAGCGTAGCTTTGGCCGCCCAGGTAGAATCTTTAGCTAAGATGGTTAAGGACATTCAGGTTAAGATCACTTCCAAGTGTGAGATATGTAGAGGTGGACATGAGACAATAGATTGCCCTGTAGGATCTGAGGAGGAGTTGAGTTTTGTCCAGAACCAGGGACGGGGTCAGGGTTACAACTCTGGATGGCAGCCACGCCAACCCTCGAACTGGAGAAGCGGGAATCCCCCTGGATTCGCGCCCCGTCAGAGTTTGTTCCAAACCCATTCGGATGGCCAGAGTAGTGGAGAGTCTAAGTCTGAGCTTAGTGAGTTCTTAAAGAGAAATGAAGAAAGCCAGAGTAGGACTAACAAACTCTTAGAGTCGATAGTTATGCAAGGTGAGACTAGACATCAAGAGCAGTTGAAGAAAAACCAGGAGTTTGAGTTGATGTTTAGGAATCAGGGTTCCACCATACAGAGTCTCGAGAGGACGATGGGAGAGATAGCGAATAGGTTGACTGATAGACCCACAGGTTCATTCCCTAGTAGTACCCAGGTTAACCCAAATGCCACTGCAAAGGCAGTTACTACTAGGAGTGGTAGGAAGTTAGAGGTAGAGAAACATGTTGTTGTGGTCGAGGAACCAGTTGATGAGGAGATTGAAATGGAGACTCCTGCTGGCGATGTGCACCCTAGGTTGCACCCAGCAAGTACAGCACAGTCCAGCGAGTCTTCTAGGGAGAAGAAGAAGGAGAAAGAATACCCTAGAGTTTATAAACCGACAGCTCCTTACCCTGGTAGGCTTTTAGCTAAGAGCGATTCTGAGCAGTATGCACGTTTCTTGGAGATGTTGAAGAAGCTCCATGTGAACCTTCCTTTCGTTGAGGCTCTGGCAAAAATGCCTAAGTATGCCAAGTTCTTAAAGGATCTTCTTACGAACAAGAAGAAACTCGAGGAACTATCCACTGTCATTCTTAGTGAGGAGTGTTCTGCGGTCCTGCAGAACAAGCTTCCTAAGAAGATGACTGACCCAGGGAGTTTTACCATTCCGTGTTTGATCGGAGACCTTACTGTTAGCCATGCGTTAGCCGATCTAGGAGCTAGCATTAACCTCATGCCCTACTCCATTTTTGCTAAGCTTAATTTAGGTGAGCCAACTCCTACGCGCATGAGTCTTCAGCTCGCAGATCGGTCTGTTAAGTTTCCACGTGGCATCGTAGAGAATATGCTTGTCAAGGTTGACAAGTTCGTTTTCCAGTTGATTTCGTCATTCTTGATATGGACGAGGATTCTAAAGTTCCACTTATCTTAGGTCGTCCGTTCCTTGCTACCGCTCGCGCTCTTATTGATGTTGTTGATGGTAAGCTCACTCTCCGTGTCGACGACGACGCGATCACCTTTGATATCCAACGTTCGATGAAGCATACCCCACAACATGATGACACTCTTTACTCCATAGACACTCTTATGTCACATGTGGGTAGCTTTCTTGGTGAGGTTTGTAGGAGAGATTCCATAGAGACCCAGATGTTAGGGGTTGATCTGGAGGGAATAGAGTTGACTGAGTTTGACCTAGAGCAGGATCCACCTTTACCATTTAGTGAGCCATCTATAGGATCTGAGGGTTCTGAGTTTTCTAAGATTTCTAAGGTCTTTGAAGTGTTAGAGAGAGAAACTCCTGAGGAGAAACCATCTGTGGAGATTCCCCCAACCGTAGAGCTTAAGGAATTGCCGTCTCACCTGGAGTATGCATTCCTTGGCGAGGGATCTCAGTTGCCCGTCATTGTTTCTTCTAGTTTGACGGAGGGGGAGAAGGAGAAATTGATGGTTGTGTTGAAGGCACACAAGCATGCTATTGCTTGGAAGCTAGTAGATATCAAGGGTATTAACCCTTCCTTTTGCACTCACAAAATTCTGATGGAAGATGAGTATAGACCGGTGGTGCAACCTCAGAGGAGGTTGAACCCTAACATGCAGGATGTGGTGAAGAAGGAGGTGTTGAAGCTACTCGACGCCGGCCTAATTTACCCAATCTCTGACTCTGCATGGGTTAGTCCAGTCCAAGTAGTCCCCAAGAAAGGGGGAATGACTGTGGTGATGAATGAGAAGAATGAGTTGATACCCACCAGGACTGTTACCGGATGGAGAGTTTGCATAGACTACCGCAGACTCAATGATGCCACTCGCAAGGATCACTTCCCCTTGCCATTTATTGATCAGATGCTTGAGCGATTATCGGGGCAGCAGTTCTATTGCTTCCTTGATGGTTTTTCTGGTTATTTCCAGATCCCTATTGCACCAGAGGAGCAGGAGAAAACCACTTTTACATGCCCCTATGGCACTTTTGCGTATCGCCGCATGCCATTTGGGTTGTGTAACGCTCCTGCTATTTTCCAGCGCTGCATGGTGGCTATTTTTCAGGAGTTGATCAAGGACTCCATGGAGGTTTTCATGGATGACTTTTCTGTTTTCGGGAGTTCCTTTGATTCTTGTCTGCGTAACTTAGATCGTGTGCTAGCTCGTTGTGAGGAGACGAACCTGATGCTTAATTGGGAGAAATGTCACTTTATGGTTCGTGAGGGTATTGTGTTAGGTCATAAGATTTCACATGCGGGGCTTGAGGTAGATCAGGCTAAAATTGATACGATTTCCAAACTTCCGCCGCCTACTTCTGTGAAATCTGTTAGGAGTTTCTTAGGTCACGCAGGATTCTATCGTCGTTTTATTCGTGATTTCTCTAAGATAGCTAGACCTATGACCCAGTTGCTAGAAAAGGATAGGCCATTTGAGTTTAGTGATGAGCGTGTTAGGGCCTTCGAGTTGTTGAAAGAGAAGCTTATTAGTGCTCCCATTCTTGTGGCTCCCGATTGGAGCCTCATTTGAGGTAATGTGTGACGCGAGTGATTTTGCAGTTGGGGCCGTTCTAGGGCAGCGTAGGGAGAAGCATTTTCACCCCATCTATTATGCTAGCAAGACCCTAAACGACGCCCAGGACAATTACACCACGACCGAGAAAGAGTTGTTAGCAGTCGTGTTCACATGTGATAAGTTTCGGTCCTACTTAGTGCTTTCTAAGACCATTGTTTTTACCGATCATGCGGCTCTTAGGTACTTGTTTGCGAAGAAGGACGCGAAACCCAGGTTGATTAGGTGGATTCTCTTGCTCCAGGAGTTTGACATAGAGATTCAGGATAAGAAAGGAGCGGAAAATGTAGCTGCTGACCATTTATCTAGGCTAGAGAGTTCGGAGAGTGATGTCACACCCCAACCGATGGCGGAAACATCGGGGCGGACGAAAGTGGATAGATTGCTCGTAGCTCATGGTACTAGAATGATTTAAATAACATTAGGTTTCCAAGTTCCATTATCCAAGTAATCACATACAATATATCAAAAAAAACTAAACAAGTTCAAATAATCTTGATTATCTAGGTCCAAGAAAATCCTAGATGTAAGGCATCTTGAATAACTCAGCTAAACTTCATTTCCTGAAAACATGTGAAAAATAGTATTTGATCAGCTAATGAATTAGCTGGTGAGTACACATAGGTTTGTGTATATATAAATATAATAAGTAAAGTTTCAATTCATATGTCATGTGAATACTATAAACTGCAAAGTGTTTCAAATAAGATACCATTATATAATCAAACACTAAATGACTGAATAGGCTTAAAATCACACAGATCAGGCCATTAATGAATATATAACCGGTCCTCAATCACCCACTGAACAAAAGCATGAATATATATGGGGTGGGTTTGTCAGTCCAATAGATCTATCATTGATTAACGGCGGTTTGATTAATGATTATCATATAATGAACACATAATGCAAGTAAACACATAACATGAATTGAATGAATTGAATATAATGAATATAATGAGTATAATAATTATAATGAGTAAAAATGAATAAACTGAATAAAAATAATAAATATAAATATGATTTATAAGTCACATGAATTCACCCCAAAGCAATAAAACTGAAAAAGGGGCTACGTATACTCACTTTATAGCTGGTCGATGAAATGAATAAAAGTAAAACTCGAAAAAGACTCCGAGAATCTCCTTAAGGGTCACCTAAGGAATGTCGGCTTATGTTAAAATGATAACTACAACGATATAGGAATCTAGGGTTCAGAATATGGGTTTAATTAAAGTAAATGGTACAAATAAAAACTAGTAATGTAGTAGTGATAGCTTTTATAACAATAATTTAATAAGTAATATACTGATTAAACTGTATATAAAGTTTAACTCTTTACGAAATTAACTAAAACCAATAGTTCATTAAATGACATGACCGATATGATAAAAAAAATGACTAATTATTTATGAGTATTGATCTATAAAATTACTCATCTAAACAATAGCATTATCTCGTAAGTAACCCAAAACGTGTTTTGATTATAACTTTATATTTTATAAAAGAGGTCTTATATGTATAAAGTAATTAAAATGTTTCGACCATAAGTAGGTAGTTCATAAAATAAATCTTACATGTATTATATGTTTTAAATGTTTAAAACTCAAAACTTCTCGTAAAATAAATTTATAAACGTAATTATATTAAAAAGTAATCTTACCTTGTATTTATATACTTTGATAAAATATATATATATAATTTTAACAATAACTCATGAAACATTTCTATAACATTTGTAAGGTAGTTGTAGGAAATTAATCTCAACATAAAAAGACTTAAACTAAATAAAAATTATAAAAATGCAATAATACAGTCCAGGGACTCGAAGCATCAGTCCACCAGACCAAATCCAACTTTGTTGATATAACTTGAAATGAAAATATTAAAAACTGTTATACTTTAAACCCCATTTCTCAAATAAACCCTAAATCCTAGTCGAAAAATATGATCAATGCATCAACCCTGTAAATGAAATCGAGCATAACTACGATCACCAGCACTAGATAACGAGTATAAAGATGTGTTTAATTACCTGAATCGTCAAAAAAAATTGATAAGAAAATAAGAACAAAGTTGCGGTTGTTGGAGATTGAAGCCGATCCAAATGAACGATGTAATGCAATTTGTTACTCAGAGAAACTTCAATGGCTCACAATAACTAAAAGCACCAATTCAATTTCATTTGATGGTGAACCATAGATGGTGATCGAGTAATAGGAAGTTTCGAGTCCGGAACGACAATCGACGGTGAATTTGTGTGTTATTAAAGTTAGTTTGATGTAACAGAGAGTTGCAGTGAATGGATATGAACATTTTGAATGATATAAATATGGCTAATTCGAGTTCAAAAGCTGTAAAGGAAATCGAGTTCTTTTCGGATCTGGATGAACCTAACTCGAATGTGATTAAGAGGTTTATTGTTAGATTGACTTAACTATTAAAATCAGTTTGGTTGTGAAAACAATTCAAATCAGATAATTGGACCTTTCAATTGTGATTATAGAGTATTTGAATTTCAATTTGCCGAAGATAATGGGTTTGGATTTGGTTTGAGAATAGTTCCATGGTGAACATTATTTTGTGAGTCTTTGAGTTCGAACCTCATTCCTAAATGTATAGAAGTGGTTTTTTTAACGCGTGAAGATTGATTTTTGGGTGTTTTTGTCTGTTGGAGCATTGCCGGAAAGTCAGCCGGAAAAGTTGCCTGACAAACGGTTTGTAGAGATGAGGAAGTGGGTTTTTAGACTACCCACTGTGGTGAACTCCACAACCAAACCCAACATTAAATTAATAATTTCTCTCTCTTCAACCTACACAACCTAACCCAACTCAATTTTTCACACACTATCACAACCCAACCCAACCCAACTTTTTAATAAATAAATATGTTTCTTTATTATTTTTATAATATTAGAAAAACATTTTTATTTGAAATCAAATTAAATTATTATTTAATATAAACAATAAAAAAACAAAAAAACAAAGTATTTTATATTCATCAAACATAATTAATACACCAAATACTTAACACATCATTCATTTATATTTTTCATTAAGATAAGTTTTATCCAAAAAATCATACGAACAAATATTATAATGACACATAGATAATAATATAAATAACTATATATATTATTTAAAAACAAGTTTTTTCGAAAAAAACTCCATTTTTAATAAAATTTATACCGGAATGTCCGCAACGAAAAACTAAACATGACTGTGTATTTAGATTTTTTTTAAAAGTTTTATATAAAAAGTTATGAAAGAAAAACATAAATAATGGTTTAAGTAATTGTTAGAAAAGAAAAAGAAAAAATGAAATCATATATCAACCATTAAGATTTGGACACTTGGCAATCAACTTGAGTTGTGAACTAGTTGTTGGAAACAACCGGGTCGTGATGGGTTTTATTTTTAATTCATTTCAACAACCCAACCCACCAAAAAATCACCATAGTGGGTAGTCTTAGTGTTTAATTCAACATCTTTCACTTTGGCTCCCTTAAGATTATATAGCTTAACAATTCATGTGTTGTAAGTTTTAATTAGAGTTTTATAAATTAACACAAATAACCCATTAGTTAGTTTCATTAACATTTACTAACCTAATAGATTGTATAATACATTATAAAACTTATAAAAATTATTTTATACATTGTAAATTTATTATTTTATGAATGAATATGATTTATATAACAATTAAATGATTTTATTTAACAACTACAAATAATGAGAACTAACCGGCAACCGTGATTCGATTTAGATCGGGTTTGGGTCGGGTAATTGTTACAGTCACCCCCACTTCAGGAAATTTCGTCCCGAAATTTTATTTGCGTTAACTCTGATTAAGAATTTATGCCTTGTGTGTATAATTGGTAATCTTCCCGACTTATGATTTAATGGAGTAAGTCGTTAAGGATTAGTTCTTTAATTTACTTAAATTCATTAATATTCGTTTATATAACATGGTTCAAGTCATGAACGACTCAAGTGAGTTAATTGAATAGAGGTTCAAATACTAATTAATTGTTACTTCTTATCAGAATGGAATTGGATTTAGTATGATTATTGATATCGATAGATTTCATCTCGGGAATAAAATGTTTTAAATAGCTGTATTAAAACGGAATGATTTACATGAGTAAGGTTCAAGAACGCAATGAGAAATAATAAAAATGAATAAAGGGGGGTTAATAAAATGAATTGATAAATAAAGTGAAATAAATTAGAACAAGGCCATTGGATGAACGTTCTTAATAAAATGAATGAAAAAAAAAATCAGGTGAATAAATACGTTTAATAAAACTAATGAATAAATAATAAAACGGGATTAAGAAAATGATTAAGTGTGGCACGACTCTAAAAAAATAATGAGGTAATTGTTAGAGATTTAATTTCTTTAGTTCGTTTAAACTCACCGAGTCTTGTTTATTTAATATAGTTTGCTTTGTAAGGAGGCCATGTGAACTATTTGGAACAAGGTTCGAATAATTAATTGATAGCTACTCCTACTGAGAATGGAATAGAACTTGACTCGATCCATAGATTCAACGTGTGAATGAATGAATAGATTGAATTAATGTGATTAATGAAATAAAGAGAAATTAATAAACGAATCAAGTGAATAAACATGATTAACAAATTGAATAAATGATCAAAATAAATATTATGAATAAAATGTGGCACAACTTTAAAAGTTGCCCTTGATGATGCGTTTTCCATAATATACGTACTAACGTTATCTAGCTCCATCGAGTTGAACAAGAATACGTCAACCCCGAGAAGTTGAATTACCAACGTGAGCACTAGATGTTGATAATGAATAATGATCAATGACAGATGTAAAAGATAACTTTATTAAGATTAAATTGCAATAGGTCAAAGTCCAGAAGTTACACAAACTTCACCGGACATGAGCAACGCTTCATTTGACGAGGTGATAAGTGCACTTATATATAGGATGTACCAGCGGCGTATCCACCATGCCCTTATCACACTACATTTGTCGCGTTGCCCAAAACACACGACAAAACTTACTACGACTTCCATGCACCGGCTTTTGTAATTCCGTGTGCACCCGTAATTACACTAGCCTTTGCATGGTCTGCATAGTTCATTCCGTCACGTGCGGGTCTATGGGACAAAAAGATTTACAAACAAAAGGCAGATAGTTATGCATATAAGTTCTGATTTCATGTTCGAGTAATTAAGTTCATTAATATCCGAGGTCATGAGAAATCTTGTTTGTAGTTATCATGTTTGTAATGATCATGTTTCATACATAGAAAATAACCACACTCATGTTAAATCGAGTTCATAAATGTACGATTATCGGATGCATGTAAAATCAATTTTCATAGAATAATAGGAGATTCAAATTCATGTATAATCAAGTTTTATCCAGGTTGTGGATAATCACGTTAACGGATCAAGTGAATAGATTACCGAGTTCTTAAAAGATTAAGTTTATGGAAAGTCTAGTTTACATGAAATCATATTATATGAACACACATATTTTATTTATTTACTTTTTTTTTTAAATTTATTATTGTTTATTATCATTAATATTAGTATTATTATTATTTTTATAATATAAAGGTGATGGTGTATATTCGGGTTTAAATAAATGAGTGATCATATTCATAGATAATATAAGTAATCGAGTAGATAATTTTATTTTATTTTTTTTTTTGGAAGGATGAAACTTATAAGAAGTCGAGTTTGTGTGCAATGTCACATTCGAAGTTTATTGATAAATTATGTGTGAGATAATTAATAGATTTATGATGATCTATATGTATATATGAATTTGATGATAGGTTTATGAATTATCCAAGAATTTGATGATGAGGTTAGGATTAAATAGAATCGGATGATATGCTTGTAAATTAATGGAAACAGAAAACGTTTATTATAAGTTTATATTCATAAAGTATAATTATTGAAATTTGATAGTGAGCTTATCAAAATAATTGTAATTTTTTTTTTGTAAATAATTGAGAAGTAAATAGGAATATGATATAATGAAATCATGTTGGGATATTCCGAGTGTAGACGTTTAGTTCGCAAACCGCACGAATACGTTGACTTATCAAAGTAATAAGTTCCATAACTTTATTGAAGACGTGACTACCTATAAGTGGGCACTCACCCCGAGGGTTCCCAGGTAAGGCAACGGATCCATCGGATGATTTGGATTTATATGAATACCTTTTCCTTGACAGAACACCCAAGGTACATGCACCCACTCTTCCAGTATTGCACGTGTTCAGTTTGAAACTTAGACTTTGACGAGATTTGAAAACCATAAATAAAATTATTGAGTCTAAAATTTGAGGAAGTATTATTTTATTTGTTATTTTTTTTTAATTTTTTTTTGAAATTCACAAATAAAGTATTAATTTGAATTTGTGAATCGATTAGGAAATCGATTTGTATTAGGCATAAGCCATAAAGTTTTGAATCTTATATGATAGATACTAAGTGTAATATTAGTGTAATGGAAGGCGCACAAGTAAAACATAACACGTGTGTAAACATGTAACATATAAACAAGTAGCATGGATTAACATGAAATGACATGAGATAACTCATGTTTGGGTGCTTAGTTATAGACTAGGTCATTTCATTTCTAATAACCTAATTCCCTATAACCATGGCTCTAATACCAATCTGTCACACCCCAACCGATGGCGGAAACATCAGGGCGGACGAAAGTGGATAGATTGCTCGTAGCTCATGGTACTAGAATGATTTAAATAACATTAAGTTTCCAAGTTCCATTATCCAAGTAATCACATACAATATATCAAAAAAAAAACTAAACAAGTTCAAATAATCTTGATTATCTAGGTCCAAGAAAATCCTAGATGTAAGGCATCTTGAATAACTTAGCTAAACTTCATTTCCTGAAAACATGTGAAAAATAGTATTTGATCAGCTAATGAATTAGCTGGTGAGTACACATAGGTTTGTGTATATATAAATATAATAAGTAAAGTTTCAATTCATATGTCATGTGAATACTATAAACTGCAAAGTGTTTCAAATAAGATACCATTACATAATCAAACACTAAATGACTGAATAGGCTTAAAATCACACAGATCAGGCCATTAATGAATATATAACCGGTCCTCAATCACCCACTGAGCAAAAGCATGAATATATATGGGGTGGGTTTGTCAGTCCAATAGATCTATCATTGATTAACGGCGGTTTGATTAATGATTATCATATAATGAACACATAATGCAAGTAAACACATAACATGAATTGAATGAATTGAATATAATGAATATAATGAGTATAATAATTATAATGAGTAAAAATGAATAAACTGAATAAAAATAATAAATATAAATATGATTTATAAGTCACATGAATTCACCCCAAAGCAATAAAACTGAAAAAGGGGCTACGTATACTCACTTTATAGCTGGTCGATGAAATGAATAAAAGTAAAACTCGAAAAAGACTCCGAGAATCTCCTTAAGGGTCACCTAAGGAATGTCGGCTTATGTTAAAATGATAACTACAACGATATAGGAATCTAGGGTTCAGAATATGGGTTTAATTAAAGTAAATGGTACAAATAAAAACTAGTAATGTAGTAGTGATAGCTTTTATAACAATAATTTAATAAGTAATATACTGATTAAACTGTATATAAAGTTTAACTCTTTACGAAATTAACTAAAACCAATAGTTCATTAAATGACATGACCGATATGATAAAAAAAAATGACTAATTATTTATGAGTATTGATCTATAAAATTACTCATCTAAACAATAGCATTATCTCGTAAGTAACCCAAAACGTGTTTTGATTATAACTTTATATTTTATAAAAGAGGTCTTATATGTATAAAGTAATTAAAATGTTTCGACCATAAGTAGGTAGTTCATAAAATAAATCTTACATGTATTATATGTTTTAAATGTTTAAAACTCAAAACGTCTCGTAAAATAAATTTATAAACGTAATTATATTAAAAAGTAATCTTACCTTGTATTTATATACTTTGATAAAATATATATATATATAATTTTAACAATAACTCATGAAACATTTCTATAACATTTGTAAGGTAGTTGTAGGAAATTAATCTCAACATAAAAAGACTTAAACTAAATAAAAATTATAAAAATGCAATAATACAGTCCAGGGACTCGAAGCATCAGTCCACCAGACCAAATCCAACTTTGTTGATATAACTTGAAATGAAAATATTAAAAACTGTTATACTTTAAACCCCATTTCTCAAATAAACCCTAAATCCTAGTCGAAAAATATGATCAATGCATCAACCCTGTAAATGAAATCGAGCATAACTACGATCACCAGCACTAGATAACGAGTATAAAGATGTGTTTAATTACCTGAATCGTCAAAAAAAATTGATAAGAAAATAAGAACAAAGTTGCGGTTGTTGGAGATTGAAGCCGATCCAAATGAACGATGTAATGCAATTTGTTACTCAGAGAAACTTCAATGGCTCACAATAACTAAAAGCACCAATTCAATTTCATTTGATGGTGAACCATAGATGGTGATCGAGTAATAGGAAGTTTCGAGTCCGGAACGACAATCGACGGTGAATTTGTGTGTTATTAAAGTTAGTTTGATGTAACAGAGAGTTGCAGTGAATGGATATGAACATTTTGAATGATATAAATATGGCTAATTCGAGTTCAAAAGCTGTAAAGGAAATCGAGTTCTTTTCGGATCTGGATGAACGTAACTCGAATGTGATTAAGAGGTTTATTGTTAGATTGACTTAACTATTAAAATCAGTTTGGTTGTGAAAACAATTCAAATCAGATAATTGGACCTTTCAATTGTGATTATAGAGTATTTGAATTTCTTTTTGCCCAAGATAATGGGTTTGGATTTGGTTTGAGAATAGTTCCATGGTGAACATTATTTTGTGAGTCTTTGAGTTCGAACCTCATTCCTAAATGTATAGAAGTGGTTTTTTTAACGCGTGAAGATTGATTTTTGGGTGTTTTTGTCTGTCGGAGCATTGCCGGAAAGTCAGCCGGAAAAGTTGCCTGACAAACGGTTTGTAGAGATGAGGAAGTGGGTTTTTAGTGTTTAATTCAACATCTTTCACTTTGGCTCCCTTAAGATTATATAGCTTAACAATTCATGTGTTGTAAGTTTTAATTAGAGTTTTATAAATTAACACAAATAACCCATTAGTTAGTTTCATTAACATTTACTAACCTAATAGATTGTATAATACATTATAAAACTTATAAAAATTATTTTATACATTGTAAATTTATTATTTTATGAATGAATATGATTTATATAACAATTAAATGATTTTATTTAACAACTACAAATAATGAGAACTAACCGGCAACCGTGATTCGATTTAGATCGGGTTTGTGTCGGGTAAATGTTACAAGTGAGAGGTCTAGAGCGGGGAAGATAGGTGATTCGTTCCCGCATGAGTCATTGATGTTTGTGAGAGCCCACGAGGAGGGCTATCCTTGGTTCGCTGATTTTGCAAATTACCTTTCCACGGGAGAGCTTCCACACAAGATACCATACCAGCAAAAGAAGAAATTCTTTGCTGATCTTAGGTTTTATATCTGGGAGGATCCTTACTTGTTTAGGATAGGTGCGGATCAGATGATTAGAAGGTGTGTGACTTCACCTGAGACTCGTAGTATTCTTGAGCATTGTCATTCGGGCCGGCTGGCAGCCACTACGGGGGGGCTTACACTGCTAAACGGGTATTTGATGCGGGGTTTTATTGGCCCACTATCTTTAAGGATGCCCACGAGTTTGTCCGTAGTTGTGATGCATGCCTGCGAGCCGGCAACATCTCATCCCGAAATGAGATGCCCCAAAACCCCATCCAGGTGGTAGAGATTTTTGATATTTAGGGCATTGATTTCATGGGACCATTCCCTATGTCACGTGGGAGTCGTTACATCCTTGTAGCTATCGATTATGTGTCTAAGTGGGTGGAGGCGAAAGCCTTGTCCACTAATAGTGCTAAGGTTGTAGTGAAGTTTCTGAGAGAGTTGTTTGCTAGGTTTGGTACTCCTAAGGCCATCATTAGTGATCGTGGCACCCACTTTTGTAATGCACAAATGGAAAAGGTGTTGAAGCGTTATGGGGTCACCCATCGGCTTTCGACTGCCTATCATCCACAGACCAGTGGACAAGTGGAGAATGCCAATAGAGGAATTAAGCGTATCTTGGAGAAGACTGTCGGACAGAGCCGTGTTGATTGGGCCGACTATCTAGATGACGCACTTTGGGCTTTCCGCACCGCATATAAGACGTCTATTGGGACCACACCCTTTAGGATGATTTACGGGAAAGCGTGTCATCTACCGGTTGAGTTGGAGCACAGCGCGTATTGGGCCTTGCGAAAGGTCAATCTGGACATGGACGCCGCGGGTAAGCACCGGTTTCTCCAGATACATGAGTTGGAGGAGTTACGTGATGAAGCGTATGAGAAGTCTTGGGCCTATAAGGAGAAGACTAAGCATCTACACGACCGCCACATCAAGAGTGTGAAGGAATTTAAGTGTGGGGATAAGGTGTTGCTTTATAATTCTCGGTTGAGGTTGTTTCCAGGAAAGTTGAAGTCGCGTTGGACAGGCCCACATATTGTCACTAATGTCTTTCCGTATGGTACTGTTGAAATTGAGAATAATGAGGGTCAGAGGTTTAAGGTAAACGGGCATCGGCTGAAAATCTACGTTGAGGGGACGCCTGAGGAGAGAGAGGGGGAGACGATTGATCTTCCCGAGGTTGGTATGTAAGGTGCAAGTATGTTATTTGTTGTAGAGTTATGTATTATTATTTGCTAGGTATGTTTTTATTTTATTTATTCTTATTTTATTGTCTCTTCTTTTGAGTCCTTATCGAGTCAAGTGGGACTGCCTTGACCTTTCTCATTTTTGATTTTTCCCTACCCGTACTCAATCTCCATTCGGGTGGGGGTCAATCTTAAAAAAATTATTTTTGTAAACGGGCATCCCACTTTCTTGAGTCTTTTTACTGTTATTTTCTTTCTGTTTATTTTTTCAGGATTCTAACTACAGCCACGAATGAAATGCTATACGGCTGAAAATGATGGACGGACATGACATGCTTTTGCACGCTTTCGAAATTTATACCAGGGGAGTCTGTTCCATTTTATTTATCTTATTTGTATTTATTATTTGTCTTACAGTTTTTAGTAGTTTCCTAACTCACATTGAGGACAATGTGACGTTTAAGTGTGGGGATTGGAGACTATCGTCTAGCTTAGTTTAGATAGTTAAGTCGGTCTAGTTTAGGTAGTTTTGTTTTGAGTCGTATAGTGTCTTAAAAATACAAAAAAAAATTGAAAATTTTGAAAAAATGTCTTTGTTTAAGTTGTGCACTTTAAATGGAAAATGATAGTAAATTAACTTTGGCTTTTCAGTAACAAAAATAAGTTGTTGGTTTTTAAGCAAGAATGAGTCATAATGGTAAATCTTTGGTAACCCAATTGGCTAAGATGGTTTTCCTATGTGTATTAATTGAACCTTAATTGTCATGAATCTCGTGGGTCATCATCTTAAGAGAAATAGGAAGGCCTTAACTAAAGAATTTTAGGCACCATTGTAGGCTTCAGAACTTAAATTAGTTAAGGGTTAGTGCCATAATAGGATCTTATAGCACGCTTCTCGTGAGAGAAGTGGCGCTCCGCAAACAATGTCCATAGGGTGTAGACTGAAAAGCGCTCAAAGTAGCTGCTATAGTAAAAGAGCTCAAAGTAGCCAAATCAAATGAAAAAAGAAAAAAAAAAAGAAAAAAAAAAGAATATAAGGCAAGTGATCCAAAACCTCATGTGCTCTACCTCCGGGATAGCGACTTGGATACGACACCCCTGGGTGAGGTGATCTTGTTTTATGAAAAAAAAAGAGAGAATAAACAGTCTACATCCATAAATGTCATCCATCCAAATCCACCCTAATATGGCACTAGTTCTTCACTAAGTTAAGTTCTTTAGGTTATACTGGTAGGAAAATCTTTATGGTTTAACTTGTGCCTCGTCAAGCAATTAACTAAATGGGCTGACTTATGGCTTTCTAGGTGTGAGATCCTGTGTGACATCTGCCCCAAACCCGAAACCAAATGCCCGACTCGAATCCGAAGTTACCTATCTTTAATGTATTCATATTTATTTTTCTTTAAAATATAACGCTTTGTTAATAAAGATATGTATATGATTATGATTGAACGTTACGTTATCTCTCATTTTAATACCTAACGACCAAATTATGATTTAACGTATACTAATTACTAGTTATAATAAAAGAAAAACTATTAAAAAGGTTAAGCAAAACCGCCTTTAAATCTTGTAAAAGTCTCTTAATGACGTAAACGAACTAACACTACAAAAACGTCAATCCTATAAACGTTACAAATTTATTTAGTTAAGTTAGTTATTTAATATAACTATAAAACTAACCTTGGGCCAAAAGTGTATATTCTGAAACTTGTATTAAAAGTATTAAGTTAAAGTAAGCAAACATTTAAAAGACTAAGGACTAAAGGTGTAAAAGTTTATAAACCCCCCCCCTTTTCCTGCTGAAACCCGACGCCGACCGCAGATTGTTTCCGGCCACCTGTGCGCGGCTCCGGCGAGTGTTATTTACAAGATAAATATCAATTTCAACTCAATCAAACCTTTCCAAATTGCCTACTAGTCCGAATCGAACCCATAATCGATCAAAATACGTGTTTAGAAGCTGTTTTGCACGAAATCTATTTTGGGTTTTTGATTCGAAATCTCATTACCAAGTTTAAACCCGTAAATCAACGATTTATTTAGCCTATAACCTTCCAAAACGCTTGACTATCAATTTCATAACATCAAAACTTCATATTCTCTCTTCAATTGAACCAAACCACCCGACCAAGTCAAAATTCCGGCGACCCAGTCGATCTTAACCTTCAAGGCATCATTCTAGGTAATTCTTGGTATCATTTCAATCCTCTCAATCACCTACATCTTTCTAACTCATCAATTTCATCTCTCTTTCACTTCCAGATTCGTAAAATCGTCCAAAACAGTCGTGTTCTTCATCTCGATCAAATCCGTATCCAACTTCCACCATCAAGTAAGTTTAATATATCAAAATACTCGTGGAATGATGGGGATTAAAAGCCCTAACCTGGTTTAGGATTTGATTATCGATTTCGAATTTAATTTGGTGATTCTTGATTTCTAGGGCTTGTAATGAAGAGGGTGTTATTAACTATAATGAGATAAAAACATTTTCAGTCGATATAAATAACAAAAAACTCCAACTGGTCTGATGGTTAGTGTGAAGAGTGTTTGTTCGTTTGGTCGCGGGTTCGATTCTCCCTGCCCCCACTTCTTTAATTTTATTATTTTAACCATTTAAACACTTAATTATATTATCTAAATAACCTAAATGGCATAGTTTAAGTTAAATATATTTTAAAACTTAAAAGTTTTATTACACATATACAAATAATAATAATGCTTTACGTTATACGTATTATTACAAATATATTTTAAGAAAAACTTTAAAATAGATTCGTGTAAAATGTATTTAATACTAAAACACAATAACGTTTCGTTTAAATCCTTCAAACGTATTATTTCAAAACCCAAAATCCCAATTTGTATTTCAAAACCTTAATTCCCAATTTGTGATTTAACACCCTAAATCTCAAATCCGAAACCCTAGATTCATATTTCGATTTTTGTTACTATTGTTTCGTTTCTAAGTTAGGGTTTTTCCCAATTATTTAGGTGATACTAATATTTGGGCAAACCTTGGTTCGTTTAGCTGCGTTTCTAACGGTTCGAATATATTTGCTTTTCGAGGTGAGTAAACTCACTTTCCCCTTTTTCCGTTTTACTTTTTGGGGCTGAAACATGTGCTTATTACGATGCTATGGTTTCTCTTGTTTCTTGTTTCTTTTTCAAAATGAGATCATTTAATATGTTAATCTAGTTTGGCCGCTCGATGCAACTTTATGTGTTAGGAATAGAAATTGTATTATTTGTAATTTCCACCGGTACGATATTAGCGCTAATGGCTTGACAAGCCCACCTACACTAATGGCCTGATAGGTGATTAGACCCGGCGATTCTTTTGTTGATTCTATAGGTTAGATTCTAGTTGCTAAACGAGATGCTTGTTACTGAGTTGCTATGTCCCTTGAGATGCTAAAAATATTTATTGATAACTTATACAACGAGATGGTTCAATGACGGTTACTTGACGGTTCAATAAATGTTATCAATAAATGTAACACGGTTGATTCTATGTTGATTCTATGTTGATTCTATGGTCATGGTTGAATGATATAATGATATTGCTATACACATAAACTTGCGTGACATATTAATATTGATCTCGGATTTCATATTACGTATTATCAATTGTGTTTTTACTCACTAGCTAATTCTTTAGCTAACTTATTTTACACATGTTTCAAGTAGCGTTTGATTTGTTTATGCTTTACAAGACACGTAGGATTGCTTTTGGACCTAGATTAAAAGTTACTTAAATAGCTTTAATTATTGGTTTTTGCTTTCGTATTTAAGACTATTTACTTTTTCCTTGTCATGACATTAATGCTTAATTAAATATTAAAATATGCTTTTAGTGTGCCATGTGCTTTGTACTAATGATATCCAATTCACTTGACAACCCGGTGTTTTCCGCCGCCGGGCGGGGTGTCACAGTTTGGTATCAGAGCCATGGTTATAGGGAACTAGGATAGGGTATTAGAAACACACCGACCTAGACTATAACCTAAGAGTCCTTAGTGTAAATAGATGTACTTAGGAATTCTTTTGAAACTTATTTGTTTTCCTTCTACGGACCTTTCTATGTTTTTCTTAATCTCATTTCTTATCCGATTTCGCGAAGGAGCTACAAGAAACTCGTCTGTACGATTAGGTTCTTCTCTTTGTGGAATCTCGTCATCGTCTTGAGTAAGTTTGAAACGTCAGAACGTGTGCAATCTGGAAGGGGGAACGCCTGTATCACGGACATCCTGACTAAGGCAAAGCATTTCGTATAAATCTCTTTAAGAGACCTGTATGCTTACCTGGGGATGTTCGAGATGAGTGTGAACCTATAGGCTAAAGCACGCTTTCTCGAATACATTGAAAACGAACTTAACACTTTGATAAGTCATTAGTGTCCAAAACCCAGACACATTCCTAAGCCTGCAAAATTTTATTTTCTTAATGATTCTATGGTTTTCATTCCTACGATTTACAATTATTTCTATGAATTTTTATATTCCAACTTCGTTTACTAATGTTTCTAAAGTTTCTAAGTGATTTTCTAGGATATGTTCAAAGGATTCTATGTTGTTCTAAGTACTATCACTATTTCAGTTACTCGAAATTCTTAAAGTTTCTAAAGTTTCTACGTGATTATCTATGTTATGATTCAAAAGATTCTATGATATTCTAAATGGAACGAGGTGCTATTATTACACCGGATGTTTCTATCTGTCAAAGATTTTGCTATAAAATCGTGTTATTCTACGTTTCATCATCCCATTTGTTTCTAAGTTACAATAATACTTATGCGATATACTCGCTAGCTTATCCATATAACACAAATACACCGTTGTAAACCAAACATTTCAAATCAAAACTAAGACATGTCTCAATCGAGTTATCCAAAACTTCAAATCATATATCAATTACCAAATCTAAATCGATTATTGACTCTCCAATCCAAGGGTTTGTTACGATTTCTGAATTCTAGTCAAGGATAAATTCCATAACTAAATAAAAGTTAACGGATTTTGCTATTCTTATAAGCTAACGTATTTGAATCGAACGTTTACCCTCAAAATATTTCAACTTGACTTCTGTACTCAAATAGTTTCAAAACTACTTATCTAACTATAAGATTTTAATCCAATTCCTAATCCATCATTCAAAACTATAAATCTTACTATCAAATTATGAACTAACTATCCAAACATGTACTTGTTAATCAGTTACGCGATGCTATTCATAAATTCGTATCCAAATCTAACGAGAACTCACTACACAACTATTCTCGAACTCATTCAACTAAATATGTTCATCTATACATATGACCACTAATGAAATTTCACGCAACTAGATTTCACGCACAAATCTAGATCCAATGTACTTCATTTACAAACTCGTTACTTTACCACAATGTGTAATCAATGGACTTTGTAAAACTACTGGTATTCAATTTCATAAAAAAAAAATTTCCTTATTTTCTCAAATAAAAATATATTTTAAAAATAAATATATATATATATATATGTTTTTTTTTTGCTTATAAAAAAAATAGGGGATTTATAGAATAAAATAAAATTAAAAGAAAATAACTTTTTGGTTTTTACTATTTTGTAGGATAATATAAAATACATGCATCTTATGATAAATAACTTCTTTAAAAAAGAGATTGGTTATTTTAACGTTTACACAAGATTTTCCCGTTTTCTTAAATATGACACAAAAACTTACAACAAACATTATGTCTTCTGTTTTCCAATAACAAGTACTTACAACTTAAATTGTGCCAATTATTTTCAAACCAATCCTCTCAACTACTATAAAGATTAGAATTTCGACTTTTTAGTCAGCTTTTAAAACTACAGAAAAACAACATCACCTCTTATCAACTTATTTTCCCCCATAGTCAATACATCTGGTTTACCTAATAGGGTTAGGCATATAAATACAAACAGCTTAGGAACTAAGTGATCTATTCATCCAAATTATAAATTGGAATATCCACATTATCAGCTTTTCATGAAACTAATTTTTCTAAAAATCCTAATAAACTATATTATTACATGTACACCATCAACTAATGCTTATGAACTGGTCAATGTCAGAAGACTTAGATAAATATATCTTACACACATTAAGTCGGTTTTCATAAACTTAAGTGTTACTATCTTAGTACTCGAATTTGACTATCTATATCGTTGAACAAAGCTATTTCTATGAGTATGTCTGCCTAATGGGCTATAGTTTCTTTTGAATCATCAGTCTAGTTATCATCTTAAACTTATTTTCCTAGTACTATTTCTATCGGGTATGATATCAATACCTATGCGTATCATCACTTTAACATAAAATTTTTGCGCACATGATCGAATGAACTGTGGGGTCCATGCAAAAGCTAAAGTAATTACGGGTGCACACAGAATTATGAAGGTTAGTGCATGGGAACCATGGCAAGTTTTGTCATGTGTTTAAGGGCAATGCGACAAAAAAGTGGTATGACAAGGGCATGGTGGATACGCCGCTGGTACATCCTATATATAAATGTTTCTGTCATACTGTCAAATGAAGCGTTGTTTACAATCTGTGAAGTTTGTGTTGTTCTAAACATTCTATTCATATAACATTACCTATCGTATATCATCGAGTAAAATAAACTATGTTATAAGGTGACCTAAAATAATAAACAATTACCATTTCAAAACTATGCAGAAATCAGAAATTAATTCTTATCAGATAGAAATCAAAATCTGACAATTGTTTCCGCATATTACCATTTGTCATCATCATCGCCCAATTCTTAAGTTGGTATATTCTAATTCAACTCTTCGAGACTAACGTATTTTATTCAACCATAGTTGCTAAATAGCGCAAGTACAGTTACGATGGAAATGTACAATACTATGGACAACTTGCATAGTTGGGCCACATTTAAACATTTTAATTTTATTTAACCGTGTATAAAGTTACTTTATCCGTTTCATCCGTTATATTAATCATGATTATTCTCGACGATCATTTAAATAATTCTAAATTCATATACTTAAAACATTTAAATTCGCAGGTTGACATCCTATTCTATTCCTATATTGAGTAACCAATAATCTTTATTCGAATCTCTATACAATTAATTCACCCGAACTCTTATAACACGAAAAGAGTTAAACAAGGCGACTCTAACAAATTAAAGATAAATAACTTCTTAGTCTCGTTTATTTAAAATCACGTCTCAATAAAAATGCTCATCTTTTCATTGATCGAATACTCATATAATAAAGTTTCCTATGAACGCAAACTGCCTAAGGAATCGGGTAGTGTTTGTCCTGTGATCCACGTTTCTAATGTTTCTAATCTGAAAAATTGTTACTCAATGAAAATCTTATCTTACCTCTCGGTGGGGTCTACATCGATAAATCTATGCAATTAATTCAGCGGCCATTGGAAATTATGGACTGTAAAGTCAAACAACTCAAGCGTAATCAAATACCAATCGTTAATATACATTGGAACTCAAAACCTGAATCTAAATTTAAGACAAAATGAAAGCTAAATATTCACGTCTTTTCACTTCACCTTCTATTTCGGTTTGAGAAAATCTCGGGACGAAATTTCTATAAGGAGGGGAGACTGTGACATCTGCCCCAAACCCGAAACCAAATGCCCGACTCGAATCCGAAGTTACCTATCTTTAATGTATTCATATTTATTTTTCTTTAAAATATAACGCTTTGTTAATAAAGATATGTATATGATTATGATTGAACGTTACGTTATCTCTCATTTTAATACCTAACGACCAAATTATGATTTAACGTATACTAATTACTAGTTATAATAAAAGAAAAACTATTAAAAAGGTTAAACAAAACCGCCTTTAAATCTTGTAAAAGTCTCTTAATGACGTAAACGAACTAACACTACAAAAACGTCAATCCTATAAACGTTACAAATTTATTTAGTTAAGTTAGTTATTTAATATAACTATAAAACTAACCTTGGGCCAAAAGTGTATATTCTGAAACTTGTATTAAAAGTATTAAGTTAAAGTAAGCAAACAATTAAAAGACTAAGGACTAAAGGTGTAAAAGTTTATAAACCCCCCCCTTTTCCTGCTGAAACCCGACGCCGGCCGCAGATTGTTTCCGGCCACCTGTGCCCGGCTCCGGCGAGTGTTATTTACAAGATAAATATCAATTTCAACTCAATCAAACCTTTCCAAATTGCCTACTAGTCCGAATCGAACCCATAATCGATCAAAATACGTGTTTAGAAGCTGTTTTGCACGAAATCTATTTTGGGTTTTTGATTCGAAATCTCATTACCAAGTTTAAACCCGTAAATCAACGATTTATTTAGCCTATAACCTTCCAAAACGCCTGACTATCAATTTCATAACATCAAAACTTCATATTCTCTCTTCAATTGAACCAAACCACCCGACCAAGTCAAAATTCCGGTGACCCAGTCGATCTTAACCTTCAAGGCATCATTCTAGGTAATTCTTGGTATCGTTTCAATCCTCTCAATCACCTACATCTTTCTAACTCATCAATTTCATCTCTCTTTCACTTCCAGATTCGTAAAATCGTCCAAAACAGTCATGTTCTTCATCTCGATCAAATCCGTATCCAACTTCCACCATCAAGTAAGTTTAATATATCAAAATACTCGTGGAATGATGGGGATTAAAAGCCCTAACCTGGTTTAGGATTTGATTATCGATTTCGAATTTAATTTGGTGATTCTTGATTTCTAGGGCTTGTAATGAAGAGGGTATTATTAACTATAATGAGATAAAAACATTTTCAGTCGATATAAATAACAAAAAACTCCAACTGGTCTGATGGTTAGTGTGAAGAGTGTTTGTTCGTTTGGTCGCGGGTTCGATTCTCCCTGCCCCCACTTCTTTAATTTTATTATTTTAACCATTTAAACACTTAATTATATTATCTAAATAACCTAAATGGCATAGTTTAAGTTAAATATATTTTAAAACTTAAAAGTTTTATTACACATATACAAATAATAATAATGCTGCGTTTAGGTGATACTAATATTTGGGCAAACCTTGGTTCGTTTAGCTGCGTTTCTAACGGTTCGAATATATTTGCTTTTCGAGGTGAGTAAACTCACTTTCCCCTTTTTCCGTTTTACTTTTTGGGGCTGAAACATGTGCTTATTACGATGCTATGGTTTCTTTTGTTTCTTGTTTCTTTTTCAAAATGAGATCATTTAATATGTTAATCTAGTTTGGCCGCTCGATGCAACTTTATGTGTTAGGAATAGAAATTGTATTATTTGTAATTTCCACCGGTACGATATTAGCGCTAATGGCTTGACAAGCCCACCTACACTAATGGCCTGATAGGTGATTAGACCCGGCGATTCTTTTGTTGATTCTATAGGTTAGATTCTAGTTGCTAAACGAGATGCTTGTTACTGAGTTGCTATGTCCCTTGAGATGCTAAAAATATTTATTGATAACTTATACAACGAGATGGTTCAATGACGGTTACTTGACGGTTCAATAAATGTTATCAATAAATGTAACACGGTTGATTCTATGTTGATTCTATGTTGATTCTATGGTCATGGTTGAATGATATAATGATATTGCTATACACATAAACTTGCGTGACATATTAATATTGATCTCGGATTTCATATTACGTATTATCAATTGTGTTTTTACTCACTAGCTAATTCTTTAGCTAACTTATTTTACACATGTTTCAGGTGGCGTTTGATTTGTTTATGATTTACAAGACACGTAGGATTGCTTTTGGACCTAGATTAAAAGTTACTTAAATAGCTTTAATTATTGGTTTTTGCTTTCGTATTTAAGACTATTTACTTTTTCCTTGTCATGACATTAATGCTTAATTAAATATTAAAATATGCTTTTAGTGTGCCATGTGCTTTGTACTAATGATATCCAATTCACTTGACAACCTGGTGTTTTCCGCCGCCGGGCGGGGTGTCACATCCTGTAGATGATTGATTTCATTTAACTAAATCAAACACATAGGAGACTTGATGAGCTAGTGTTAGGGTGTTTAATTAAACACACCATTGTTTGCCTGATTCATTGCTTGTAGGTGATTGTGCATTGTAAATATTTATCTATGAAAATGATTGAAAGCCTTAGTTGATTATGATTCCATGTGCATGCTTTTTCAGGGACGAAAAAAGGTTTAAGTGTGGGGATATTTGATGTGGTCTAAATTTACATATTTCCTATAAATATTCCGTACACTTTTTGGTCACTTTTGTTTAAATTCTACTCGAAATATGTTTATATCTAGAGTTTGATGTTTTAATAAAGACCAGTAGCAAGATTGATGTATTTTGGCTAAATTTAAGAGCGAGAATGATAAAAATTTTCATGTAAATAAAAATTAATATTAAATTTAAATTGTTTAAATGAATATAAATCATGAAATCAAACTTGAATCATTTTTTGTTTTAGATACTGAAAAATGAAGTTATGAGTTGAAGTTCTATTTAACTATTGTTGGTTTTAAATCTCAAGTGCAGGTGACGTGGACCAAGACTTTGCAAATCAAATATTATATATTTTAGTTTAAAAGACCACGGCATGGGAGATCAAAATGAAGTTCAAAGTTATTTAAAAATCTCTAACCAAGCAATAGGTCCCACGTGAGTATAGATAAAGGTAGAGGTGCACAAAAAAACCGGAACCGGAACCGGAACCGATCAAATAACCGAAAACCGGTTCTTTGAAGAACCGGTTCTACAAGAACCGAACCGGAACCGGAACTGAACCGAAGGTTCTGAATAGGTTCTACTATTTTTTCCAAATTATAGGTTCCAAAAGAACCGGAACCGGTTCCTAAAAAAACCGGTTCTTGGAAAAACCGGTTCCTGGAAGAACCGGTTCTTGAAAAACCGATATATTTTAGTGTTGTTATTTATTTAATGTTTTAAAAGCTATATATCTTGTAATATTTAAAATTTTTAATGTTATTTCCGGCCCATATCATAGAAAAAAAGGTATTTTTTAAGAACCTGAACCGGTTTTTTAGGAACCGGAACCGGTTCTTTGAGAACCGGAACTGGTTCTTTAGGAACCGAAACCGGTTACTATGTTCTAGTTTTTTCACCAAAAACCGGTTCTAGAACCGAACCGGTTCTTGTAAGAACCGGTTCTTTTAACGCCAACAAGAACCGGAACCGGTTCTAGAACCGGAACCGGTTCTTCGAAAAAACCGATTTGTGCACCTCTAGATAAAGGGCTCGTCATTAACGCAAGGTTGTGGGCTGTGAGAGTCAATTGGGCTGTGAACATGGACGAAGGTTTGCACAAGGAGGAATTAAATATGTTTGAGTAGGGTAACTTGAAAGGAGAACAAGTTTGGCGGCAGAAAACAAAAGGAGGATATCATTATCTTTTGCACGGCAGAAAAAAAGAGACGCACGATTGAAGATTGAAGTTCGTGGACATTTTTTTTAGTCTTGATTTGAAGCAACAGTTGGTGTTTAAAGATATTCGGGTGTGGAACCGGTTTACTATTTGATTTTTCTTCTCTTTTTACTTTTCATTAACATGTTTGATATAAATTTTATATTTTATTTTAATATGTTTTTGAGTAATGAGTAGCTAAACTTTTTATGGTTGCTTAGGCTTTGATGAACTAGACATTGTCTGAATGAATAATTTTTGTTATTGAATAAATGTGTTGATTTACATGTTTAAACTTTGAATCCGATTCTAATTGTTTGTATGTTAGTATTGATTGGTATGATAATATGTTTGTTGATTTCATTGATCTAGATACTTAGAAATATACTCTAGATTTTGGAATTAGTCTAGGTTGTTTAAAACGTAGTTTTTCAATCTAGACCTTGAACGTGAGAAATCTAATTCAAGTATAATAATTATTAAAACCATTCAATCAAGGCTAGCAATCAATTCTTGAAAGTGGGAAATCTAATTTAGAATTGCTAGGTTATTAAATAGGCGTTGTTTGACAGTTTGGGTAGCCGATAACTCGGGTTCACCTGTTTATTCGCATTTAGAGTTTCCTGGGGTTTCGGTTTTCTATGTTTATTCAGCTTCGTAACTTGAGGGTTTTAGTATTTAAATTGTCTTTTACCTGATAGTTGTGGGATTTGGTGGTCGATAACTCGAGTTAATCCATTTTAGCACCTCTTTGCTTATCTTACTGTCAGATTCGGTTTATCTTCCGGGGGTTTATCGAGTCAAATAGGGTCTTCATTTAATTCCGGGGGTTTATCTTGCCTAGGTAATCTACTTTAATCCATACTTGAGTCTCAGTTTATTCTCTAGTTTTTGAGCTTGCCGTCTGTTCTAGTTATTTATTTATTTAGTTGCAATTTAAGAACCATTTTCTCATCAAATCAATTTAGTAGGCTAGGAGTCGATAGAGATTTATTTTCAAGAGTCGTTAGATCTGTGTCCAAGGTTTGATAATCCGGACTTATTTACTTAGCTACACCGCGACCGGTGCACTTGTCGTTAGTGTGTGGTTTTGTAGGTTTTTCCATTTTTAAAACTTGTTTGAATTTAATAGATACAACTTTCACACATCAACCATAAAAAGAGATTAGTTAGGAACACGGGCTGAAACTACCGGAAACTTGTTCTAAGTAGCGCAGCCCCACGGTGGGCGCCACTTGTTGCTACAACAAGAATATGGCGAGGATGGTAGTAACGATGTTCTAAGGTCCATAGTTTGATAAATTGAACTATGAGTGTGTTAACGATGAGAAATTGTTTAAGTGTAGAAGAGAGGATTGGGAGTGTGTGTGTGTTTTAAGAGTGGAATGCAAGAGCCAGAAGTTGAATTGTGATTCTTCATTGAAGTGTTGCAACATATATGCATAAAACATAGATGTGTTGTCCATTCAATGTTGAAAGCAAATATGAGAATATCAGGAGCTTCTGGCTCGAGGTCGTCCCTCGGCAGTCACACCTTCTATTCTGGCAGCCTGCAGCACCTCAGAGGTGTACAGTAAAAAGGGTTTTACCATTTTCGTGTAAGTTCTTTTTCTTTGCTTTTGCTTTATCTGATTTGTCTTTCCCCATGATATCTTAGGAGATATCCTGTGGGATGTGTTTAGATTACTTGTGGGGAAGGTCAATGTCAGAACACTATAGTTGTATTGTTCATGTACTTGGCTTTTGGCTTCGGCTTCGGGCTTCTAGCTCCTCAACCGTGTGGTCAAATGACCTACGTCATCAATTAACATACAAGAAAGTAAGCTAAATTACAAGAGGTAAATAATAGGTTACCAAAAACCAATCAGCTCAAAGCCTGACGGGAGGCAAATATCTTCACAGCTAAAACATAGTTGGGATATTTATATACTAGTTTCATTGTTTTAAAGTGGATGAGTTGAAAAAAAATAACAGATAGATATATACGAAAATGGGTAGTGGGCCTGGAGAAGGAAAAGATTTCTAACTCTAATTAGCTATTTTTAGTCTCTCATAGCGCACAAGATGATTTTATTCGACTATCACGGTTGTACACATAATTTTTTTTATTGCATTCGTTGCTTGAGCCTTTTTTCATACATTTATTTGTGCATCTTTTTTCGGTTGAAACTTAAAGGAAAAAACCAATACAACCAATGAAAAATGCTATCAATGTCATTAATGAAATATACCAAAATTGAAAACCAAACAAACACCGGCAAAAACCAAAAACAAAAAACAAAACATGTCACTTCCAAAATAAAACAAAAATCCAAAGAAAACATTAAAACAGCAAAAAGATTTCAAAATAATTGACCAATACAAATTTATTATCACTCCATTTTACTATTCATTCATAAAGTTTGCTTATTAATAGTATAATATAATAGTATAATAATATAATATAACTATAATTGAACTATATCATTTCAAATGTTTATGATTGAACGTAAGAACTAAAAGGTTAAGCTTTATAATGACCGTTTATTGATGCATTTGAAAACCTATGAATTAGGTGTTTAACGATGTTACTACGGCCATGTAAATCGGAAAAAATATAATAGTCTTACAACGGAATAACCGTTGTAGATTTAAGTATTTAACTTGTATTTGTTTTTTGGGTGTTTGTTATTAATAAAGGGAAATTGAATTTTATTAATCTCAACTTTCATCTAATTGGTCATTATTAATCCCGACTTTCACTTAATTAGCCACCATTGAGCCTTCCGTTACCCTTGACTAACTTCGTCTAAATATGCTGACGTGGCATCCACGTGTCAGCTGAAATGACATCCACATGACAACTAGCATATTTTATTTTCAGGTAAATTGGATTTAATTAATCCCAGTTTTCACTTATTAGTCATTATTAATCACAATTTCATCTATTGACTATTATAAATCCCAACTTTACTATTGGTCATTATTAATCACAACACAAACACAAACAAACCTTAATTGAAATATGATCGACCATCATACAAACACAAATAAATCGTATGTCTCAGCTGAAATTATTAAGCATTCGTATGAGTTTTTCCAATTCAATGTATTAGAACAAGATGCAAGATGAAGTGAAAAATTAGGGATTCAAAATCTTCAAAATCTTTTAGGGTTTTAAAAAAAATCTTCAAAATCTTCCTAACCATTTATATATCATAAAGATTTTGAAGCCCTAATTTTTCACCTTGTTCTCACACTTCATCTTATATCTTGTTTTAATACATTGAATTGGAAAAATCATACGAATGCTTAATAATTACAGCTGGGACATACGATTTGTTTGTGTTTGTATGATGGTCGACCATATTTCAATTAAGGTTTGTTTTTATTTGTGTTGGGATTAATAATGACCAATAGTAAAGTTGGGATTAATAATAGTCAATGGTTGAAAATTGGAATTAATAATGGTCAATAAGTAAAAGTCAGGATTAATAATGATTAATAAGTGAAAGTTGAGATTAATAAAATCCAATTTCACTAAAAATAAAACATGTCAGTTGCCACGTGGATGCCACGTAAGCCACCACATCAGCATATTTAAACAGAATTAGTCAAGAATAACAGAAGGCTCAATGATGACCAATTAAGTGAAAATTATGAGTAATAATAGCCAATAATAAAATTGAAATTAATAATAACCAATAAGTGAAAGTTAAGATTAATAAAATCCAATTTTCCCATTAAAAAAAAAGAGACCAGTTCCTGTTAGATCTAGCCTGTTTTAAAGTGGTCAATTTTGCTTTGTGTATTTTGTGTTTTTTAGGTTAGCCAGGGCCCCTGTTCATGTACTGAAAATCACAGCAAATACAACCATCTCGACTCATTCAGGGCTTGCTGGTGTTTCAGCAAATTGAATGCAAGATGCCCAAATAAGGACCACAGCTGATCAAATACACTGTCCATACAAGCAGTACAATCATCACACCAAACCATTAAAATCAAAGTACAAACATTAATGCACGAGGTACTATTGCAATATATCAAATACACTCCAATAACATCTTTCTGCTGCTCATAATAGGTGTAAAATCCCCCTAAGTTCAAAAACAATATCAAAATTAGTACAAACTAAACCCAAAAAACTGACTAACAATAATCCCGAGCCCAAGAGCAATCGCCACCATCGATGAAATCCATGTAAGCTTCTCGGTGATTCTTGGGATCCGATCTTTCAATGCCTGGCTACACGACCCGATGAAAACGGTATAGCTCCCCATAGCAATAACAGTCCCCACCAAAAACATACCTAAAAAAGCTGCACCCGCCACACGTGACGGTAGTGCAAGTGCAGGCAAAACCATCATAAGTGCATCGGGCTGTAACCCGTGAATTATACCAGTTGCAAAAGTTGCAAACCCGATTTTTTTCTTCTTGCTCACGGACGGGTCAGATAATGAAGCCTCGTAAACGCTGACATCACACTCCCCGTTCTCTAAGGCAACACAAGGGGCCGGGACTTCCGAGGCTTCACGGATTCCCATTGCCCCAATTACAAGAAGGGTAAAACCAACAACTCGGGTTCCCCATGTTCTTAAGATCTCTATATGGAGTCGGTCTTTTAACAGTAAGAAAAGTAAACCAAAAATTACCTGCCCAGCATCATGCCCGCATCCCCAAAGTGCTCCCACGAGAGCACTCTCGACTCGTGACCGCCCAATTGAAAGCGGAGCCAAGGCAGCAAGGTGGTCAGGACCAGATAATGTGTGCAGGCAACCGGCAAAGAAACCAGTCCACGCACTACTTAGTAGCTCACTACGGACAAGTGGACCTGGACTTGTTTTGGTTGCAGTTTGAAATGAGGCGAATGCCGGTGAGACGAAAACAGGTTGAACCACGAAAACAAGGAGGGCTGATAGTAGAATTACTGTTCCAGCAGCAGCAGCAGCAGCAGCAGCCTGAAAACCAATAAAAAGATACTGTTCAGTATCACAGACTGCAAAATTTTGATTTGTTTTAGAGGCGCCAGTTATCAACCCATTTATTTATGAAGACGTCAAACTGGGTTATGATCTATCTCAAATGGGTCAAATCATAAAATTTAGCTAAACATAAATTTCATGGTGGTCTAAAGTCCCATATATAGCCTTTTAATTCATGGTATTAGACAATGTGAATTGCTTGTGGTGATATTGTTTAACTATATTTAATTCTATAATTACCTTTTTCGTAAAATTAACTGACCAAAAACAATTATTCACTTAAAAAATTATAACAGATTTATATTAAGAAAATAAAATATCTTTGACTTAATAAATACATATTATGGGACGGAGAATGTTTGGTTCATGGTTTGGGTCATGAATTAGAAAAGATCGTTCAGGAATGAAAACAAAACACCCTTTCCCTAAATAATGAAAATCATTAGAAGGGAAAGAATCACATTCCTTATCCAATGATCCATTCCAATCCAATCTGATTAACAAGCATGTTTGTTTTCATTCTAGCGGATAAACCAACTCCATTCCAATGTGTACCTTAGAGTCACAAAGACATACACCGTGCACAATACATAGAAAGGTTGCCAAATGAAAATTACAAAAAAGTTTATACTGTACCACACTATCTAAATAAAAAACAAGAACTAATACTTTAAAGAAACATAACTTACATGGGCTATAAAATTTCGTGAAAGATCAAAACTTAAATTCTTAGAAAGTGCAAATGAGTTAAGGATATAAAGATCTGATTTATATTACAATGCATATTCATGAAAGCAGATTTAAAATTTGATTGGAAATCAAGAATTAAGACCAAAGGCAGGAAAATATAAATAACACTTATGAAGTGTTGAAAATCAGGCCCAAACGATATATGAACAAACTTGTTCGACTCTATTGTATTATAATAGCAAGAAAACAACCACAAGTTTCATCAACCCTACCAATCTATTTATACTAACCAAAACTTGCAGAGAAGACTCAATTGGACTTAAACTTGGAAACCACATATTAATTAACTAACTAGATCAACCTTATTCTACTCAAATACTGAATTCTAAAATAATCTAAACTTGAAAAACAAGAAAACCTCTTCCACATGTGAACTAAATCAGAAACTGTTCTAACAGCAAGATGGCGGCTGGCTAGGTAGGTTGGTCTGACATGAAAACATTATTTGTTTAAATAACCAGTAATCTAAATCTCAGAAAAAAAATACTAAGGTGTTGTAGGCCTTATATACTTGAGTCTTGAGCTCATGTGACCCATTCAACCCATTTGACACCAATCCTATCAGCTAACCTTTTTGATTTAACACGTTTGAGATAATATAACAACCCAAATCATACGTAAATGGGTAAAACTTATGACCTTTAGTAAATAGTAATAGAAAGCAACTTGGGAAATCATCAAGAAACATTGTAATATCTTTAGATGAATATTTTAAAACTTTTCTGAATGGCATCATGATTCATGACATATTAAATAACTCCACTTCAACACATAAGGAAACATAACTTGACATGATATTTTGCTAACATGTGATCTGCTAGGGATGATATTAAACCCCAGTGCTCATAAAGGTTTATAGACACATATTTACACGAGGCATTATATTACTAATGACAAAGGGCATGAATAGGCATAATAAGCATGCTTATACAGCTGCCAGCCTAATAAAGGTTCACCATTTCCTTTTTGCGTCTGACAGAAATTACAACATTTTATTTTTAGGAAATTTGACATACAAAAGGAGGACGTGACTATTCAGGTACACAAGATCTCCTTGTCTAGTTGTTACTTGTTACTAATAGTCATGTGATACGAGCCCAGAATAGGTGCCCGATGTCTACAAACCCCAGGCAAGCCCAAAGACCATAAGTGGGCCAAAGGCCACTGTCGATGTGAATGTGCTATCCTGAGATCAAGATATGAATTAGAAGTTTTGAATCAGTTAGGTTGAATTAGTCACTGGCACATGTTTTGTTTAGTTTAGTTAGTGGGGATATCTTCCATGATTAAATTAGTAATTCCACCTTCAATGATGGCCTGCAGCTGCAAGCCATCCTTGATATGCTTGATGTCAATTCCACCGACTTTGACACCCTCAACGCTACCCTTTCTAGCCTATAGCATAACCGCCTCCAGCTCCAACCTTCCAAAAGCCATTTCCCAATCTATTGCGTCCCACCAAACACCACCGGCTACCATCACACCGCCAGCGAACACCACTCCTCCGGCCAATTCCGCCATTCGACCACCTAAAATCTGCCTTCCTACATATGATGGTTCCAGTCCCCTTGTTTGGCTCTTTCAAGCTACCAACTAACTTGAGTACTACTCCGTCCAACGCGCTCGACGCCTTTCCTTGGCTCAAGGTTTACATTGGTGCTGATGATGATGATGTTCAACAAACATTTGCAGCAAGTGCAAGTCAATCGAGTAGAAGTCGTCAAAAAGAAAAACAAAGTGAAAAAAAAAAGATCAAAATAAGCCACTGATTGATGAACTAACATTCCATGGTGAAGACAAACATTGATTCTTCTTAATTATTTTGTTTATGTCATAGACTCATAGTTGTTGCTCTTGTCAAACTTTAAAATGATCCAAATGATTCTATTGTGAAGTTGATTTAAGTTTATATGGTATAGATGTAAATGACTTTATTTCCTCAACATCACAAGTTCAATAACCCATTGTTCTGTTAAATTTTAACCTTCAAAAATCCTTAATTTTTAATAAGCCATTGTTTTGTTTTAATAAGCCACTCTATTATGTATTGCTGATTAACTGTTCGATTCTGATTGTTGATGTGTATTAACCCTTAATTTTATCAAGTAGCTAACCTTAATTTTACTATTGTTCTGTTTTAACAGGTAACTCCAAGAGGTTACCAAGAATCTAGGAGGTTCTAAACAGTGGACTTGCAAGTTGCAACCACTGTAAGGGCAAGCATACAAGCACTTACACCCGAATCCATGTTAATTTTTAGGGGTTGCAGTGCAGCTAAAATCTGATATTAAAAGATGTCAAGCCGTATCTGAAACGTCCGGAGTTTCAAAGTGTTTAAAACACTCAGTGCTATCCAAAAATGCACCTCCAAAGAAAGTCATTGAAGAAACTTTTGGGATGTTAGAGAGAAACGCGGTTGACTTGAAGATCATTAGAGGATTGTGTGCTAACAGAATCCCGTTCAATGTATTACACAACTAGTAGTTTTTGAAATGGTTAGTGACATAAAAAATGCACCAATTGGATACAAACCCCCGTTAAGTGAAAAAAAGCGAGAACCAGTTTACTTGATGAATGTTTTCGGGATGTTGAGATTGAGCTAGCACCCGTTAACTTGCACACAAGGAGTATCAATCGTCTCAGATGGGTGGTCTAGTGTTACAAAAAGTCCACCCATCAATGTTCTCACAGTTAATTCACGTGGTGCAATGTTTATGTACGCGGAAGACTTTATAAGGGAGGAAAAACCGAAATAGAGATTGCTAGCTTTCTTCTTGGAGTCATCAAGACGATTAGACCAAGCAATGTGTTGTCGATAGTAACACATAACGCGGCTAATTGCAGAGCGGAGATCACGAAGGTATATGAACACATTCTTTGGTCCCCTAGTTTATACATACTTTAAATCTTACTTTTAAAGATAAAATGTAAGTGAATTTATTGGCTATTTGACACGTATAAAAGAGATAAGACTATTGTTAAGTATTTCCTTAACCACCCCCATGCCTTAGCAGTTTATAGAGAAAATTCAAAGTTAGAATTGCTGAAAGTTGCGAAGACTCGTTTTGCATCACATTACATTCTCTTGAGAAGGTTGTTGGATTGTAGAGAGGCACTAGCAAAAACTATAGATCTAAATTCTGGGCGAGAATGGGTCAAAACTCAAAAGTAAGGATGAAAATAGTTGAATAGCCAAGGCAAAAGTCTCTGATACCATTAAAGATGATTTGTTTTGGGAAGATTTTGAAAGTATATTAGCTATCACAAAACCAATTTTTTTGCTAAATAATTTTGTGACGGTAAAGGTCCCAAAATGGGAAAAATCTATGAGAGGATGAACAATATGGTCGGTAAAATCAAAGATATTATGAAAGAAAACAAACACTCAAGTTATTCCCTTCAAATTCAACAAATTGTTTTGTCTAGGTGGGAAAAATAACGATCTCGCTTCATTGTTTAGGCTTGCTTTAAGTCCTAAATTCTATGATAAATACTATTTAGAGAAGTTGGCGCCCGAAGGCATGACAAGAAAAGCTCCTAATAAAGATAAGGAAGTTATACTTCGTGTTAATAGAGGCGCTTCATAGAATTGAAGAAAATGAAGATGAGCAAAAAAATGTCATTTCATAAAACATAGAAATATATTCAAGAGCCGCAACGCAAGCAGATGTCATCACCATGGATGGAAATGATTGGCGGGGTACGTACGGGTCGAAGACACTGGAATTGGCTGATGTAGCAAAGAACGTACTCTCCCAACTAATTAGTAGCTCTTCGTCCGAGGGAAATTGGAGTACATACTCCTATATCCATAGCGTCAAACAGATGTGTTTCAACTCCAAGAGAAGAGAGCAGATAAACTTGTGATTATTTACTCGAACATTAGACTTCAATCGTGCTTTTTAGAATCTTATAAATCCGGCTTGAGCAAAATGTGGGAGGAAATGCTTTGGGAGGATCTCGATGAAGAAAACGTTGAGAAAGAGAAAGGAAAAAAAGCCTAGATTAGTAACTTTGTGATGTTGAATCTGTTTTTAAATATGTTGAGTTTGTTTAGTAATGAAAGTTTTAATGAATTATGTAGAATTTGTTGCAAGTTTAGTATGTTGAATATCTATTCATGCAAGTTTAGTATGTTGATTTATTAGATAGATTTCATTTATAACCAAATATTTTAAAAATAAGGTTTTTAATTGTTTAAATAAATAGCACCCTGTTTAATTATTACATCGATTCATATTATGTGGTATATCGTACCGAATTTTAGGGACCTAGCGTATCGCGATCCCGTTTCACGTTCCCGTACCGAAGCGAATCGTGAATCATGTGACTATGGTTATACATCTTAGGGAGAGGTTGTATGTGCGCCTAAACTGGATTTACTTTTTAGTTTCCACATTGGATACGTTCATAATTCTCTATCTATTTGGGCCAAAATATCATACTTTGAATAATCATATAAGGAGGAGTTGGTGTAATAAAAATGAACATCATGATGAACATGAAATCACACGAGCTACCCTAACCAACAGGGTTGGTGGCCCATTGGTAACTTTATCATGTTTGGAGCATGGAATTCAAATCCTTGCAATGGTCAAGTTGCGGTGAATTTATCCTAAAAAATCATATGAAAATTTAAAAAA
The DNA here is from genome assembly GCA_030867185.1 of Tagetes erecta. Classification (NCBI taxonomy): domain Eukaryota; kingdom Viridiplantae; phylum Streptophyta; class Magnoliopsida; order Asterales; family Asteraceae; genus Tagetes; species Tagetes erecta. The sequence goes on along the minus strand of CM061486.1, from coordinate 1,567,146 downwards.
AAACTAAGCAATCCTCAGTTTTAAGCACCCCATTATCCAACTATTATTATTCTCCAATTCCTAATAACCCCTTCGAAAAATGAACATCTAAACACCTAAGCAATCCTCAGTTTTAAGCATCCCATGAATAAACGTTTTTGTTAACTAATAAATTTAATAAGTAGATTTGTAATTGTATTAAAGAAGAAAAAAGCATCCAGATGCTATTCCACTTACAGGAATCTAAGCTTTGACAAGAATCAGGATTTGAATAAAAATTAGCAATAACCCTAAATAATAAATATATATAATTCATATAAAAAACCAATATAATATTGAAAAAATGAGTATTTATTTATATTACCTTGTGCTGAAGAAGAGAAAATGGTACAACAGATGCCTTGTTTTCCGGAATCTGTTCAGCCAAATCTGTTTTGATAACCGGCGACGAAGAAGCAAATGAAGGATGTTTGCAACGAATTGAGTTGACTCGGAGGTTATAGTTGGGAACACTGACGAGTTTAGCGGGTTGAAATCGGGCGAGTTGGAGGAGAAATGGGCGTGGCTTCAGGTTTAGGTGGTGGTTGGGGTTGTAGATAAGCTTTTCCATGGTGGCGCCTCCGTGTCTGCCGTTACGGGAATAGCTCCGACCGCCGTGTGTGTGTGACAGAGAGATGGGATGAATGAATGAATGAATGAATGAATATTAGTGGATTTTAGGATAGAAATCTCGACTGCTCTCCCATTATGTAAACTTGTCAAATCCACTTTTTCCATCTTTAAAAACAAATCTCCTTGTAAGTGTTTGTTACCCGTGTATTTTCGTATTTTTTTTAAATTGGAGTATTAGATATTAACGGACTTAACTATTAGTTTTTGATCGTTACCGGTCCTAACTTTTAAAATATGCTGGCGGTCCCAACTTTTATCATTTTGGCCATTAATGGACCCGTCGTTAAAAAAGTTTACTTTTTTGAATTTCAGGTCGACGTTTTATGGTTTTTTATTGAAATAAAAATACGAGTCTATTGATATAAAAATTACATCGAAACGATGATCTAAATAACGAAGTTTGTACATCCGGTTAAATAACTGTTAGGTTTAAACACCCCGATAATGCACCGTTTTGTCATTTGGAGCACCGTTTCGATGTAAATTTTATATCAATCGACTCGTATTCTTTTTCCAATCAAAAACCATAAAACGTCGACCTGAAATTCAAAAAAAAAAGTTAACGCCGTTAACTTTTTTTAACGGTGGGTCTATTAGTGGCCAAAATGATAAAAGTTGGGACCGCTAGCACATATTTCAAAAGTTGGGACCGGTAGCGGCCAAAAACTAATAGTTAGGTCCGTTAATATCCAATACTCCTTTAAAATTTGAATTTGTTTTCATAACTTTATAAAAACATAATCTAGTCTACCAATTCTAATAATTGAGTAACTCATTCACATGTCAACATTCTAACTACTCCACATAAGATTTTGCTTAGGTGCCACCCTCTAATTTAAATTGATAGATGATTTCAATATGGGTCATGGTATGCTCCATATTCGAAATAACCCGATATATACAAATAAAAAATTCATAAAGTATTATCAATTATCTCCTAATATGATATGTTCAAATAAAAATTTACCGATTATCATAATCTATCTCCTAACCCGATATGTTCAAGTTAAATATTTACCAATTATCATGAATGATATCCTAACCCAATATATTCAAATTAAAAATTTTCCACTTATCATTATTTATCTTCTAATCTGATATATTCAAATAAAAAATTTACCAATTATTATAGATAATTTCTTTTATTTTAGCATATGATTTTTTATAGGAAAATATTTGTAAATATCTAAACCGATTTAACAGGGGATAAGTTAAAAATAAATTTAATACCTAAATTTAGATAAAACATATAAAACTAAAATCCCGTGTAGTACATGGGTAATAATCTAGTTTAATTAAATTACTCAAACTTTGTTTTATGTTAACTATGTAACTTATCTTTAAGTTTCTTCCAATTAAATTACTCAAACATTCTTTTGTTTCAATTAGATAACTTATCTTAATTTTACTTCATTTATATAACTTAAGTCACTCAAACTTTGTTTTACTTCATTTATATAACTTAATTTTACTTTATTTATCAATCCTATATATGTGAAATGCTTTATACAAAAATTGTGAAACATTTTTAAAATGAAAAAATTTAGAAACACCCAAAAGTTATAAAATTATGGCAAAAAAATATTTTTTTAATATAACTTTAATATTAAAAATCATTTTTTACATGTTATACAACTTAAGTATTTAGGATTAGAACACATTCCTAAAGTTAAGTTACCTATTTGAAACAAAAAAAAGTTTGAATGACTTAATTGGAACAAAACTTAAAGACGAGTTACCTAATTGGAACAAAACAAAGTTTATGTGACTTAATTTGAACAAAATCAAAACTTTGTTATGTACTGTGACATTTTCCCTCATTTATAAAATATATAAAACAGATTGAAAGGGCATTTTAAGATACCCAAATTATAAGAACGCATACAAAATTTTTATGCATGATGTACAAGCAAAAATGACGGTATTATTCTATTTTTAACGTTATTTTCATTTAAACTCTTGGAATTAGTTACACTTCAATCTCTTAAATTTCAAAATATATAATTAAATTGTACACATTATAACGTTGACTGAGTTTAAATGCATTTATTTTTAATATTTAGCATGTTCGTTTAAGGCAATTTCTATGTCAAACCTATGAAAAACATCATTGTAATAAAAAAAAAAATACGAACAATTTGGTGTTAAAATTTTACAAAACCGAGCTGTAATTACTTATGTAGAAGCACTTAATGCAAAATGTACAACTAATTTTTTTAAAACTTAATTAACTGTAGTGTTTTTTTAAATGCATATTAATGTGGTATTTTGAATACCTAGTCAAAAGTAAGTTTTATCTACTATACTATATATTTATACTATATATAATACTATTGGAGGGAAAGATTAAGATACAACATTTGTCAACCACGTACAATATATTTCTGCATAATGTACAAGCAATTTTAGGAGTAGTTAGGACTTTTTAACAAAAGAACATTTCAAAATAACTCTTCCCAATTAATTCTCATAATGTATGGGATAATTTAACCTAATTCAGTATTCTTCTCCACTTTTAAAGGCACAGGTCGATGACTTCTCCAGCAGCTGTACTCCTCTCCTTCATTTATTCTCCTTCATTTCCGATCACTCTACCCCATCTGCCGATTACGAGTCTTGTTGTTATTGTGATTGTGTTGGTGTATGATTGGACCTTCTCCAACTAATCCATCTCCATTCCATTAGACACTTGAGAATGAGGGTGATTTAGGCGATTTAGGGTTTGTGGTCGTTTTTGGTTTGTAATTCGACTTAGGCTGTTGGATTCAAGTTGTTTCTCTTTGTTTTTTTATCTTAAACTCGCTCATTTCAGTCTTTGTATCTATTGATCACTGTTTTGCAAGGCATTATTTAGGGTTTGCGGCAGATTCATTAATAGGGTTTGCTGCTGAATTCTGAATTAGGTTTGTTGATCAAGTAATTCGTTTTTGCTACAGATTTACATCCTAGGGAGTGACTGATCAAAAGGTTTTGAGTGTTAATCAGATTATTGATTGTGTGATTGTAATTAATCACGTTTGATTGTGAATCAAGGGTTGTTCGATCGAATTAGGATTTGCGGCTGGAAAATAAATCCTGAATCAGGTTTGTTTTGATCAAGCAAATTCGTTTTTTTAATTGTAATCAAGAACGTCGTGATCCAAGGGTTGTTTGAACGTGATTTTCTATTTGATTACGAGGGTTTTTTGATGGCTAGGGTTTGTGGTTTATTCTAGGGTTCAAAATCAGATTCGATTGATTAATTAGGGTTTGATCGTGAATCAGGTTTCTTGTTGAGGTTGATTATGGAGTCGAATTCTACACCTAAAAGCGCTCGTAGAGTTAATTTAGGTCCAAGATGATAAGGATAATGAACATAATGGTATTGCTCGTAAAGTGGTCAATATTGATGGAATCCCCCTTCTCCTTAGTCGAGGAAAGTTTTTCAACGCTAATCCGGTCATGGAATCTCAAGACGAGTTGGCTGAGAAAGTGCATGTTTCAAAGTGTGATTTTGGGTCTTTGGAGAAGGATAAATCAAAGGACTCTTATGCTGCTTCCTTACAATCAAATCCGTTAATAAAACATGTTAATTTTCAATTCTTGGATACTTTGGAGAAGCAACAAGGGGTTGATGTGGTTCTTCCTAGGGAACCGGTTAAAATGGTTCAACATAAACTTGCATTTACTCTTTTGTAACATCTCCACCAAACCCGAACCCGAATGCCCGACTCGAACCCGAATCTATTTACATTTATTTGTATTCGTATTTATTCTTCTTTAAATGAAATGCTTTGTTATTAAAAATATAAATATAAATATGTTGAACATTACGTCATTCTCGTCTTTAATATATAACGATCGAATTATTACCCAACGTTTACCAATTAAATACTAAATACAATACTTAAACCTCCGAAGTATATATATATATATATATATAGGGGAAGGATTTTCTACAAAGGCTATAAACTCTAAAAAGGCTAAGAACAATTTTGGGGCGTCGGATCTGGACGTCAAGGGCCAAGATTAACGCGGTGGCGTTTTTGTAAATATTATGATGTTCTTGCTGACGCGTCATATAGTTCTGGGGTATATTAGTCATTATACGTTTTCAACCTAAAAAGCAAAAATACTAATATTAAGGGGTTTGGGGCGTTATTTTGGGACAGACCGTTTATTTCTCAATCAACACCTACAATTAGGCGATTCGTTAAAAATAGGGCGTTTGTTTCCTTACTTGAAGAACAGCACGTCGCTTAAAAACTAGGTCGTCATTTTACTTGAAGAACAATTCGACTGCAAACATTCAACAAGGAAATCAACTACATAAGGTAATTTCAACAACAATCGATTAGTTCATTTACGTCTTTACTTTAGGTTATAACAATGGTTGTTGACGAGAAAACATTAGGCGTTAATTCCATCATTCATATGCGTTTGTATATATAATTGTTTTGTTCGTGAGTTTTAATCGTAGATTCTGTGGATTTTGTAGATTTGGCAACCGGTGAAAAATCAACGAAACAACTAGGAGATGGATAAGTCACTGTTTGTTTATAGTAAGTGGATTTTATCGGAAATTATTGTATGATATGGGAATGGTTATGTGCATGGCATCGCTTGTGTTATAATATATGGTGTTTGATTACCTGATGGTGTTGTTTTTTTGAATTATGGTGTTATTTTAATGTATGTTGTTATATGCATATCAATCATGGTGTTATTTTAGATGATAATGTAACCTTGTTGGTCATTCAAACATATGACAGGTAGAAGGAGTGAGCGAATAGCCATTGGCAATTCATTCAAATGGACCAATGAACCTGAGAATCCAATTATTTTAGATGATAATGGTAACCTTGTTGTTCATGGTGTTTTTATACTGATAATCAAATGGACAAATAGTTTAGTTGTAAGATTGTTTATACTCTTGTAACATATATCATTCTGTACTGCAGATGCTATTGAAGAGAACAAAAAAACAACCCATAGTGGTCTTGGCAAAGAGAAAAGTATGAAACACAAAAAGTTAGAAAGTGCCATGAAACCGAGGATGACAGAAGTTAAGAAGGTGAAGAACACCATGATAAGTAAAGAAGAGACAAAGAAAGGGAGAAAAACACCAAAAACAGTTAGTTTTGAAGATGATGATGATGATGATTTTGTTATGAAGGATAAAAGCCACATGAAAAGCCCATCAAAGAAGAGAGTAAGAAAAACACCACATGCTGTGAGTTGTGATGATGAAGATGATTTTGTTAAGAAACCAACAAGTTCTGAATTACATAAGGCAGGAAAGGTTAAATGTTACTCAAGGTTTTCGGGGGAAAGAATACTACCCCGATGTGCTTTGAACAACCTTACCAGCTGGTTCGAAACATTCACCAAAGAGCAGTGGAAAACAGTTGGTGAGATGGGGTTTGATAGGGTGTTATATTTGCAGTTAGAGAACGTTCCCACTGCATTAGCTTTTTGGTTGGTTGAAAATTATGATCACCAAAATACTACACTGAATATTGGGAAGAAACTTATCAGATTAACACCAGCATTGATCAACGAGGTGTTGGGGATCCCAATTGGGAAAAAAGATGTTGTGGATAGAAGGCCACACGTGAGATGTGAAGCTATCAATGAATGGAGACAGCAATTTGGAGGGTCAGATTGGGCAAGGAGGCCTTATGTCCTGGGATTTTTTGAAAGAGTCAGCAAAATGGATGTGAGTGGGAGATGTTTTATGATCAATTTTTTGGTTGGTTTTTTCACCATCGTTGGTGAAACAAATAAGAATAGTGTGGTGAATTTGAGGTTCTTGACTAGCATCAAAAGAAACACCACGCCCAGAGATATAAAAGATTTTAAATGGTGTGACTACTTAATTGGCTGTTTGAATAGGACAAGGGCATCCTGGACACCCGAGACTAAGTTCAATGGGCCGCTACTTGTCCTAGCTGTATGATCTCTTTCGTAAAACTCTTTTATAACTTCTTGAGTCAATTTATTTTAACTAACCATAATTTTATTTAATATATGTAGTTGGTGCTTGTACGTGAGCTGGAAAAGGAGAATAATAAAGTGAGGAATATGTGCCCTGTTGAGTATGTTAATAATGAGATGTTAGTCAACCTTGAAGCTAAATTGAGGAAAAAGGCCCGAAGGAAAGTGGTCAAAAGAAGAAAAAACCACCTACTAAGGAGAAAATTGATGTGGATGAGGCTGAAAATGAAAATAATCTATCAATAACTGTCTATGATGATATAAGGCCTGAAGAAGTGGGAAATGAGGAAAAATTCAGTGAGGACGAATTACAACAAACTAAAAATGATGTTGATGTTGATGTTGATGATGATAGTGAGATGGTGTATGATGATTCTGCAAAAAAATATAATGATGATAATGTTGATTGAAAAAATGAGGTAGATAAGGACCTGGAAGACATTATTGAGTATTATAAACAAGCTGAAGAGGACCTTGTTGAGGTGTCAGGATCAGGAAATCATTTGTTGATCAGGGCGGTGTCGCAATACAGCTTGCCACATCAGGTAAATCATTTGGTACTTGTTAAAACATCATGTATTTAGTTCAATGTTATATTTATTATGTTTCCTTTTCAACGTAGGACAATGAACAAAACACCATAGATGGGGTTGATGGAGATCAAACTGCTGAGACAAGTGTATATGAGGTATATCATTTATATATGCTAATATAAACACCATGAAAATCACACCATAGACATAATGTACTCATAGCATTTAGTTATAATAAGGTTTATTTCTTTAATGTAAAACTAGTTTGAAGCTGAATATAAACACCATGTAAAAAACAGCATGTAACAACACAAATTTGTTATTTTACACTTGACGTATTATATACATGGGTTGACTTGGTTCTGTCACCAATAGGAGGTTGATGGGGTTGATGGAGATCAAACTGCTGAGACAGGTGTAGATGATGTATATCATTTATATATGCTAATACAAACACCATGAAAAAACACCATTGATATAATGTACTCATATGATTTATATGTGCTAATACAAACACCATGAAAAAACACCATGGATATAATGTACTCATATGATTTATTTATAATGAGTTTTATTTCTTTAATTTAAAACTAGTTGGAAGCTGAATATAAACACCATTTAAAAAACTCATGTAACAACACAAATTTGTTAATTTACACTTGATGTATTATATACATGGGTTGACTTGGTACTGTCACCAATAGGAGGTTGATGGAGTTGATGGATATCAAACTGCTGAGACAGGTGTAGATGAGGTATATCATTTATATATGCTAATACAAACACCATGAAAAAAACACCATGAAAAAACACCATGGTTATAATGTAATCATGGCATTTAGTTATAATGAGTTTTATTTCTTTAATTTAAAATTAGTTGGAATCTGACTATGGAATAAAGCAGAGTGATGGGGTTGGTGGAAATCAAAATGCTGAGAAAGATGTTAAGAAGGTATATCATTAATTTATGATACAATATTTTCTCAAACAAAACACCATAATGTAACTGATTGTTCTTTGGTGATAAAACCATAGCAGGCGGATAAAGAATGTGAAGGTCATATATCCAGCCAAGATGATATGATAGATGCCGAATTGAGTTATGTGTTACAAGAGTTAAACAATTCTTTGAAGAAAGTAGAATTGGTATTCAAGGAGTTATCAAATAAGTATCCAACAAGCATGGTACTACAAGCTAAGAAAAATGAGTGGAAGGACATGTGTGATCAACATAAACTTACTGTTATGTCACAAGAAAAATGTGAGCAAACTTCAAAAATTATGAAATTTTTCTATGATTACAAAGGTAGTTGTTTCACAATAATCCGGGAAGACAACAGTCATTGGTTTTTTAAGAAATATGAGGAGGTGATGTTACTTTCAGAAAAAGATCGTAATAGAATCATGTGGTTAAACACAAGACCTGGAGTGCCTAGAGATAGTAAAGAAAAAAGTTTGATTAGCTTCATGCTGAAAATGGAACCATCTGAATCAGAGGATGGAGATGAATCTGAGGATGATCATTCAAATAACTCACCTGTTTATGATAAAACACCAATGGACGTCAACAAGTTAAACAATGCACCGGTGTATGATGAGACACCACAAACAACGACAGTAGTGACAGCAACTGAGGATGATGGTGATAAGGTCCCAGTCTTTGATCAAACACCCATAGGAGCCTGTGTTGTGAGTGAACCTCCATTGACTCAAACTTTTACCTGCACATTCATGACTGAGTTTGAAAATTCAGAAATAGCAAAGAAAAGTGAAGAAAGGGCAAAACAGTTGAAGGAGAAGGGCAAAAGTGATATCCAATCAACAAATGTTACGAAACCAATTTTTGATTTAAACGTTACTGGTACTGATGTGGATGGTGAGGAGAATGTGTCTGTACCGGACATAACAAAGTTGATTGAAGAAAACACCATACTAAGTGTTGGTGCACAACAACAACCACCAAGTCCTACGTTGGTGCCAGCAACTGATGAAGCTAAAGTTGACGTTCAAAAGAGCAAAGTTGATATATCAGTAGTACCAGATGAAGTGTCAAAGAGAAAAGAGCATAGACCAAAGAGAAAACTGAGTCAAATGGCAAAGATTTTGGTTTCAGCATACGAAGATAGAAAAGTTGAGGTAAAAGATGAAGTGACAGCCTTGGAAAAGAATATAACAGCCTATTTGTTTGCAGGAATAGGGGATGAATGGTATGTATATCTTAACTATATGTAAACAACATGTTACTATTTTCTTAAATTTTTTAACTGCATACCTCATGAATACAGGGGTCTGGTCTTCAGCATAGAAGGAAAGATAGATGTGACAAGAGTGCTAATGAAAGCATGAGACCAGGCCAATATATGCACATAAATGTTGTCCTAGCATGGGGTCACATACTGAATCATGAGGAATTGGTGAAAAAGCTTGAGAAGGCTGCCGAGAGCCCAAATGAAGCAGGCCAAACAAGTGAGGTGCCACTCAATAAATTGTTCTGCACCGAGATCATGCTGGTATGTAACAATGTATAAAAAAACACCAACAATCATACGACTATGAGATTTATGTTTTATGGTTGTTTTTATTGTAATGTAGCATAGGGACACCTATGACAAAAGTGAGCATGAAAGATTGGAGGAATTTAAAAGGCACATGCAAATTGTGCTTCAACGTGCAGAATCAAATAGCATTGAAGAATTTGAACTGATTTTCATCCCAATCTTATACCAACGTCATTACTACTTGATGTGCTTTAATCTAAAAACAAGCGTCGTTGAAGTAATTGACAACAGTGCAGCCGAGCTGGACGAGACTGTCACTGTAAAATATTCAGGATGGGTTGATAAATTGGTAAGTTATCAAGATATTATATTATATTTAAACATGTTTTAGATTTAATTTCAGCTGGGTCTGATGAGTTAATGTTGTGATTGTATAGGTTACAACCTTCGGTGATTATTTGGTTTCTGTTAAACATATAAATGGCATGAAAATCAAAACAGCATCCCCAATTCGTTTAAAGATGCAATGCAGGACAACCACAAACAAAGTGGATTGTGGTGTGTTTCTGATGAGACATATGGAGACTTATCATGGTGTATGCGATGGTTGGGACTGTGGTATTTGCTCTGAAAATGACAAGGAAAACAATCAACAGAACCAGCTTGAGAAGCTGAGGCGTAAATATGCAACAAAAATAGCACTTCATTATCTAAATGATGATAAAGAGGCTTTTTATCAAAAGTACAGTTCCTTTCATGAAGATGAACAAACAGAAAAAGATGGAGATTGAAAAAAAGGCAGATGAGAGAATATCAAGAAGGATGGCAAAACATGTAGACTGAGTTGGAAAATTGTTCTTTGGTAAAAAAACACCATGTAGTTACATTGTGAACAATTTGCATTTGACATTACAATCATCTAGTTTATGAAACATTTGTTTTGACTTGACAATTAATACTTAGCTTTATTAGAATGTCGCAGAACAAATAAACAACATTTATGCATATTGTGTGTTAGATTACAAAATTAAGTATTCATGCATGTTGTTATATTAATAAATAAAACACCAAACACATGTTGTTAAATTAATAAATAAAACACCAACAACAAGGAATAAAGTAGACAACCTTTATTTAATAAAACATAAATAACACCAAACACATGGGGGTCGAAACAGTTACACTAAATGTTATAAAAACACCAAACAACACCATAAAATTAAAAAAGAGACTTAATAAAGTCCATTTTGATTTTCATGTCCAATTCAATGGACCTAATTATATCCGAGAGCTTTTTAACCAGTTCTTTGTCATCTGAGCAATGACCCAGGTTAAACTTCATGGCTAGATCTCTTATGGTGCTTGCAGGAAGTCGACTAATTTCTTTGTTTATCTCGTCTCGTTCTTTGACAGATTCTTTTATGGTCTTCATGGTAGAACCTATAAGATTAACGACAGCAACATCTTTTTTGTATTGACTCATAACCAAATCAAATAAGTAAAGTTTCTCACCGGATTCATTTGTAGCCGAACCAGACGCCATAACTAGTGATAAGATGGTATAGGAGAAAGTAATGATAACAGTCTATGTAGGAGTAATGAATAAACACCACGGTATATATAATAAAAGCATTAATTGAAGTAGTTGCACCCAGCTGTAAAACGCCATAAATAAAGGCTATTTTCAACCGTTGGATTGCCCATATATCAGATGGATACAATTATTACGTGTCAGTGAAAAGGCACCTGACGTCATTTCGAAATCTCAATCGCAGCAAGTGAATAAAAAATTAATAAAACGCCATGAAGTATAATAAATGACCCTACACATTTAAAACCAACCCCACCTTCCCTATAAATATTAAACCCCATACAACACAATCCAACACACACAACAAATAAAAAAAACAGCAAAAAACATTGCAACAATGGCATCATCTAAAGAAAAAGCTATGCAAATCTGTTCTTTTATAAAAGTTAAGGAAGACATAACAAGGGATGCTTGCATTCGTTCGTTAAAGAATGTGACATCTCTGACAAGGGAGATAGAGGACCACAGCATGCAAATGATCGATAAGTTGATGAAGCTGGAAGAAACACCAGAAAGGGAGAAAGCTCTTAAGTTCTACAAGACTCAAGTGGGTGGGAACAACAAGCTGAGTGTGATGGTGAAGGAAGCTGTGGAAAAGGTGGAGGAGCTGAAGAAGAAAAGCTCAGATGATGTGGAAACCCTAAACAATGCTTGATGCTGTTAGGGTTAGTTTGTTTGTGTTTATATGTTTTTGTTGAACAATTTCACCTTGGTTTGGTTGATGTTTCAAAATGGATGGTTTATTTTGTTATATATTTTATCTACATCTAATGGGTAATCGTTGTAGGAAAAAAATAGGATGCATGAAAAAAAACTAGACAAAAACACTAAAAGACACCATAAAATACAAACAAAACGTCATAGCATAAAAATAAAATGTTGGTGTTGAGATAGACATCGAAATATATCTGAAACGTCATAACATTGTTCCTTTACAAATTTTACTACAAATCTATACCAAGGGTTCAACTATTAGCAGACATGGTGTCAAAAGTTTTCTCCTTTGTATTAACTCCGGTTTTCTTGGGGGGTTTGGAACAAGTAGATGCATAATGTCCATATTCTTTACAGTTTTGACACTGCCTTGATTTCTTCCCTGCTTTTACAATTGCCTCTTCCTGTTTCGACTTAATACGTTTGTTGTGGACACCAGATCCTTTACTCTTGTATCCAACTGGTACTCGTACAGGACGTTTGTTGTACTTGCAAGTACCATTTAACTCAGACGCCCTGTCCCTCTTAGAAGGAGGTGGAACAACATACTGAAGTTCATCGGCCTTCGTCTTGTATGCTTCAACATACTCTTTGTATAAAGACAACGCCTCAATGTCGTCGTAAAGACGGCTCAAAGTGTACTCTTGAGCAGCGAAAATCTCACGTACGACAGATTGATTACGATCATAAAGATCTGTATAAAAACCACTATGGCTAGACTGACGGTATAAAATATTAGGAACTGCTTCTCTTGTCCAACGTTTAAGAATGTACTTCCTAGGAAACTCCTTAACATCGTACAACTTTAGAATATAAAAGATGTGCCTGCAAAGCATCCAAATTGTTCAAACCTTCTGCATGAACAATGTATTGTTGTGTCTTCAGGTCGAAACATAACCTGTTTAAAAACAACAAATAAATTAATAGTAAAATATATTTTATATAAGAAATATCTTGGTTGACAGCTTATGCATCACATTTATACATTTTTCATAGTCAGCTGACTATGGGGATGACTATGAAAAAAACACCATAGATACAACGTACTCGTAGCATTTAGTTATAATGAGTTTTGTTTCTTTAATTTAAAAATAATTGGAAGCTGACTATGGAATAAAGCTGATTATGAAAAAAAATCCCATACCTCGAAATATGAGTTACACAACTGGTCAAAGTCTTTGATGAAAAACTTGGTAAATCCGTCAATATTCTCGAGCTTCACATTTATACATTTTTCAATACCTACAATCTCGACTTGAACGTCCAGAAATAATGTTTTAGTGTATATTTGAGAAGCTTGTTTTTCAAGAACAAAATCTGTCTTTAATTGTGGTCGAGTATAGCGAGTATCATGATCATTCTTCCTTTGATTGTGACGTTGGGACTCAATAGCAGTCTCAAAATGGGTAAGAAATTCAAGCAATGTAGACCTTACATTGCAAACTTGTCCAAAGAAATGATTTTCACTTTCTGACCTTGAAGTCGTACGCATCAACCCAGACATAAGCTCATCTCTATAGTATGCAGGTATCCATGATTCCCTCATGTCATAGATATCACCCAACCAATTATTATCGCTCAAATCAAAATCTTGAATGACAGAATGCCAACCTTCTTCAAACTCAGAAGGACTGAGAGAATCAGTCCAAACAATATCACAGATACGTTGCTTGAAATCAGTTGTATTACAAAGCGTCACGCCCACCTACATGAACACCAAATTTACAAAAAAACGTCATAAATATATAAAAAAACACCAAACATATAACATAAAACAAGAATATCTGTCACACCTTCGTTGACAGCTTATGCATCACATGCCACATGCATAGACGATGTCGACTACCAGAAAAAACCTCCTCAATAGCCTTTTTCATGGCTGGGTCTTGGTCAGTTACAACGACATCGGGTTGTTTATCAAATGCTTTCAAAAAACATCTCAGTAACCATTTGTATGTTTCAGCCGTCTCAGAAGCCAGTAATGCAACACCAAAGGAAACATTATTATTATGATTGTCGATCCCAGTAAATGGAACAAACACCATTGAGTACCTGAAAAAACGCAAAATTTTGCAAACACAGAATATAACATCAAACACCATTGAGTACATGTACAGTTAGAATTATATTTACCCGTACAACAAATAGCATCAATTATATACCTGTTAGATCTATAGGTAGCATCAAATGACATAATGTCACCAAAAACTTGGTAGTTCCTCTTAGATTCTCCATCTGACCAAAACAATCCAACTAAACAATTCTCTTCATCAGTAAAATACTCACATGAAAAATCAGGAAGATGTTCTTTCTTCTTCATCAGATTTCCAACCATCATTTCAGCATCATATTCATTAATGAACAAATTAATTTCCCTTTTGAAATTCTTACAATCATTCTTACTAACACTAACCTCTTCAAAACCACCAAATATTGTCCTCATCACATTAAACGCCCTAACAGGTCCAATATTTATTTTTGCCATGCTTTGGATCATATGCTTCTGTAACTGAGTCAACTTTCGGGATGAAGCCAGAAAGTGCATGTCTTCTTCATTGACAAAAAAATGATTGTGTTCTTCAACAAATTTATATATATTCCATTTATCTTGAACCAGCTCCACACGAATATGTGCTTGGCAACCAGTCCTCTTTGAAAAGTTAGCCCTAACAACCTTTTGTTTAGCATTCTCTTCTAATGTATCAACTTTTTTCTTCTGATTAAAACCTTCTTTGCTACATAAGTAGTATTTCAGTTTTATAACGCCATTATTGGTTTTTGAATCAGTACCTTTACGAACACCAAAACCAGATGCTGCAGCATAATTGCAATAGTATGCAAATGCTTGGTCCATATTGTCAAATGTCATCCCAACTTTAGGCTTCAACTCTTCCAACACATCAGGAATATAATGCTTTTCAGATGAATTTGGTAAGGTAATTTCTATTCCACGAGGAGCATATGTTAATGAATCAAAACCTATAAAGTACAACAACAACATCAACACAAAACGTCATAAAAAACAATGACAAACATGGTTCTTATTCAGATTGATATTTGATAATACACATGAAACAACACCATACGACATTGTATACAAACAAAATATGCTTTTTTATACGATCTATAACTAACAACCTATAACAAACACCATACAATGAAACAACACCATAAAACAAAGAAAAACAAACAAATTGCTTTTTTATACGATCTATAACTAACAACCTATAACAAACACCTTAATCGCATGAAACAACACCATAACACATTGTAAAAAAATGCAAAATGCTTTTTTATACGATCTATAACTAACATACTGTAACAAACACCATAACCGTATTTTTATCTGAAAATTACATTTACATTTACAAACTGTAACAAATTGCTTCAATACCTATCAAACAATGGATTATATTGAGATTCAATCCAACAAAACACCATACGTAACAGAAAGTTTGTATTAATTAGACTTAAACAGCTATTACATGTTCGTTATCAAAAAATCAAATGTGCTTCGTGATTACGTCGAAACAGATCAAACACATTAGAATTAACTAATTATAACTACAAACGCAACCTAACATCATAAGAATTGACCGATAAAAACGTCATAACGTTAATTGATAACGATTATAACTACAAACGCAACCTAACATCATAACAATTGACCGATAAAAACGTCATAACGTTAATTGAACTCGAAAAAGCATCATGATCTATAAAACGCTTAAACATTACGTCAAATGAATGAAAACATAAGAATCAAACGCATTAACAATAACTACTCATGAATACATCAATGACAAACTTACCTGTGAAAACAGCACGATCATCGACAATCGTATCAGCCATTGAAGAGAGATTATGAAAAAACGGATCAAATACGTATTATATAAACTGCTAATCGCCAAATATAAACGCCAAATGATATACAAACCCTAGCGAAACACAATAATGAAATCGATATAACAGAATAAACATCATGCATGCAAAACGCTGTTACCATAAACAACATGCATCGGGTAAAATTACTTCAATACCCCTCCGCCTTTTTTTTAAGTATTAGACAAATAGTTGATGCTGATTGGTTCCTACACTTCCTAGAGTTTTTTGCCTTTTTAGAAAATCCCCAATCTATATATATATATATATATATATTGATATAGATTCTTAAAGATATAAACTATTCAAGTTTCAAATTAACCAATTATCATCCCAACGACTTAAACATATAAAAACGTCAATTATATATACGTAACGAGTTAACGAGGTTTAGTTAGTTAATTAATGTAATATATAAAACTAACTTTGGGCCAAAACTGTCAAAAATGAAACATATAATAAAGTTTAAATCTCAAGTTCTTAACAACTGAAACTACAGGGGCCAATTGTAATTTATCTTTTAACCCAGCCCCCCTGTCGACAGCCCGTATTTCCGGCAGTTTTGTTGGCGAGCCATTTCTGGTCAGATCCAGAATTCTGGAAACCCCCTTTAACGTGTTTTGACCAAGTTTTAATCACCAAAACTTTCCAAAATCTTTTCCCAATCAATTTCGAACCTCCCCTAAATGTTTGAGATGCGGTTTTAACGTGATTAGCGCGATTTGATTGTATGAATCAAATCGTTTTCCAGCGACGTTCCGTAATTAAACCCTATACGAAAATTAAACCATTTCCAATCACTCGCACCATCTTAAACACTCGACTAAAACTTCTAGATAATTAAATCATCTCTTTCTTTTACTGAAATTCCCGAATCAAACAATCAAAACCAATTTCTGGCAACTTTATCAATTTCTACTTCCCGGGCACCTTTTCTGGTAAATTTTATATCCTTTTGAACCCTCTTGATCATCTACAACTCTCTAACACCTCAATTTCACCATTTTCATTCCAGATTCATAGCAATCGATCAAGAACAGTCGAGCTTTTCTTCTCTTTCGAATCTGTATCAATCGATCTTATTCAAGTAGGTTCAATATATCAAAATACTCGTGGATTGATGTAGATTAAAAGCCTTATGATTGTTTGGATTGGATTAACAGATGGAAAACGAATTGGACGGATCTTTGAATCTAGGGCTTGTACTGATATGGGTGTTGTTGGTAAATAAAAGATAAAACAATTTAAAAACAGATTATTTAACAAAAGTAGCTTATATATAATATAATATATATATTTCCCGTGTATAGTTTGTATGTATTTTAATTGTTTTTCGTTAAGTTTTTATTAGAATTTGTATACTATTGAGTCGAGTTGAATTTTGTAGGCTTCGGTGCTGATTTATGGTGAAACGTGCTAGAAATGGAGTTATATGCGTGAAGACTCAGAAGCCGGAGCGAAGCGGGAGGTTACGTGAAGAAAACAATCAGCGAACCGGGCGAAATAGCATCGCTGCGCCATGCGGCCAAGGAAGGAAATGTCACCGCATAGCGCGGTGACAACTCAAAGACGTGCTATTACTTTTACACGCCGTGTCACGCGGCCACGAGACACCACCTCACCGCGCGGCGCGGTGAGGCCAAATGAGCAGAAAGTTTAGACGATTTGTGGAGTCTTTTTGCTTAAATAGGGTTTTAACTTATAACCCTAATCACTTATGAACGGAAAGCAAAAGTGGGCGATTTTCGGTGTAAGATCCCACATCGGTGGGGAGGAGAACTAAGCACTGCTTTATAAGAGTGTGGTAACCTCTCCTACCATGACGCGTTTTAAAACCGTGAGGGGCGGCGCCTGAGGGCGTTTCGGCTGCCAAAGCGGACAATATCATGGTGCGACGGGCTGGGATGTTACAGATGGTATCAGAGCCAGTCGTCGGCCGATGTGCCAGCGAGGACGCTGGTCCTCCAAGGGGGGTGGATTGTAAGATCCCACATCGGTGGGGAGGAGAACTAAGCACTGCTTTATAAGAGTGTGGTAACCTCCCCTACCATGACGCGTTTTAAAACCGTGAGGGGCAGCGCCTGAGGGCGTTTCGGCTGCCAAAGCGGACAATATCATGGTGCGACGGGCTGGGATGTTACAATATCCGTTAATGGATGTTGTATTTGGAGATAAGAACAAAGGGAAAGGTAAAGCTGCTGAGGAGCCGTTTGATGAAGAAATGGGTATAGATCTGGATGTGTTTGAAGGGGCAGAGGTGGTTGGTGGATCAAGCGTGAACTTTAGTTTGATAGATGAACCAGAGGTCGACGTAAATGCTGATAGTGAGGAGGATTTAGATGATGAGCCGGAGATGTATAAGGTTGAGGAGAAAGGGTTGAGTTATCAGTTTGAGCACATCGATCTTGACAAATCTGAATGGTTCAAGAAAGATGTTGCTGTTATTCCCGAAGTCCCTATCTTTCAACATCTGGATGAACCCAACACTAAACAGATGGATAGACAGATCATTGCATGGAAGTACAACACTTTGATTGACGCTTATATGATTAAGCGAAGGGGTGGTGACATTTCTTATATCAAGAATATGAAGCATTTCGCCACCTTGCCTCGGTGGGATTTGCGGAGGTTGGCTGATCTCCCTTTGCTGGGTAAAGAAGACAGTGGCAGGGCATGCGCTTTCGAAGTGACAATTAGAGAGGCTGCGAAGAGTAATTTTGTTGATTTTGGATACCAAAAGCCTAGGAGGATGAGGCAGAAGAAAGACAGGCACTGGGTGTCGTGGAAAGGAAAGATTGTATTGAAGATCGAAGCCCCGAAGATTATGACAAGGGTGAGGGTTCCGGACACACAACCACCCAGACTGCAAGATTTTCACAAATGGTTCTACGACAACAGTACGGGTGAGGCTATTATCAGGCTCGGAGGAGATGACCGTCCAGAAATTCGACTGTTTGATCCTATGCAGTGGCGAAGCCAGGATTTTTGGCCCGGGGGGACCAAAGTTAAAAAACCCATTATTTTTTTTATAATGCTTTGTTTCAGGAGGGCCAAACTCAATATATATATAAAAAATCAACAACAGATCAACAAAACAACACTTCGGACGGAAAAAATTGGGGTGGCCCGAACCCTCCTTGGTCCCTTAATAGCCTCGCCAATGATCCTATGGAGGTCTTCTCTTTTTGTGATGAGGATTTAAAAGTTCTGTGTGAGAACCGGATTAAGCACGGGGCTGGAGATGATACTAGAACTGAAGCGAACCTGTTTGTGAAGGTCGCAAACAAAGCCCGGGGAATTCGTGCTGAACTCAGGAACGTGAACGAAAGACTGAGGAAGACTGATGATCAGCGAATGGAAATGGATGACTTATCTAAACAGCTGGATCAAACTATCGAGAAGAGGTTCGAGAAATCAGTGGAAGTGGTTGACTTGGATGTAACAGGCGAGGAGCTTATAGAAGAAATTCAGGCGGAAACGATTGATTTGGATGAGCCTGATACTGAGGTTGCCGAAGCAGAGTTTGTGGAATCGATGCTGGTGTTCAGTGAAGATGAAGAGGCCGGATTTGAAGACGTTACTAATCCAATGGCCGGAATCAAAGGAAGGGCAGGAGCGTTTATTGAACATCTTTGAAGCCAAAAAGAAAACGAAGCTTAAACAGAAGACTTCCCCAGGTGAGGTCCAACCTAGGGGGAGTATTGATAGTCATGTATAGGTTGGACTCACCGGCATGTCGGTGTTGTATATTTTGTTGGTATTTTGTATGTACTTTGCATGTTTAGTGTTTATGATGGTGTCGACTGGGCGAACCTGTTTGTGCCCAGCGAACCTATGTGGTTCGCTAGATAGATTCGCTGCAGCGAATCTATCAGCGAACCTATGACTGATATATATTGTAACCTTATCTTGAAGATAAGAGGACTTTTGCACAACTTTGAGAAAAACTCTATCTTACAGATTGTGTCGTGTGATTGTTCACCTGAGGTGCTAGGAGCATATTTTACTTATCTTTGTAGCTTATATACCTCGGTTGTGTGGTTTAATCTCGTTATTGGTTGTTGGGTTATAACTCACTTTGTTTGTTTGAGTCAAGTGTGTTTGGTTGTTAAACAAGTCATTATAGCACTGAAATCACGATCATTATGGACCAACAGTTTGTCAGACCATTAGCGCTAACATTGTACCGGTGGAAATTACAAGTAATATACTACTTTAAACTACCACATAAGATTGCATCTTGTCGCGAGTCAAGACTAACACATTTTATGATCTCTTTTGGAAAACAAATAGAAAATTGAAAACATTGCATAGTAACTAGAAACATATTTCAGCCCCAAAACGTAATAGTAAAAAGGGGAGTGAGTTTACTCACCTTGAAACTCGGGCACGAAACAAATAGTAAATAGTATGAATTGAACCGAGGATTTCCCAAATACTAGAATCACCTAAGTAAATGAGAATCCTAACTTAGTAACCATATTGTATAGAAAACTTGAATTGAAACAACATGAGTCTAAGGAAATTGAAATTCTAGGGTTTCGAATTGGGATTTGGGGTTTCTCGTTAAACGTCAAAAAGATATATACTCTCGTTTATTTGTAACAATAGGAGTAGTATTAATGATCATAACTTCGGTAGATGAAAATAATAGAAATCACAACGTTTTTAATAAAAGATAGCAATACAAATAATATATATTTTCTACGGAACTATTGAAAGTCACAAAACATATATTATATATCTAGAAATACTTTAAAACCTTTTTTTTATATCTTTAAAGGTATTTAAAAGTCTTATAAAAAGTCCATATTTATAAATTACTAGTTAAGTGTCCGCGCTACGCTCGGGAACATAACATTCAAGTGATGCTTTTAAGGATATTCATGAACGTTCCAATAAGTTTTGAAACAAAACCGTGGTAAACCGATACACGAAATATATTTTTAAAAATTAAATTTTTAGTATAACAATATTATACTCAAATTAAAGAGAATAAAATGCTCAGTTTTATGGTGTAGTTTATTTTTTTTAAATCCATATAAAAAGTTATGTATATTTATAAAACACTGAGGTCTTTAATTGTATATTATTATTAATTTTATTCATAAGTTTCATTTTCAAACCTTATCAAATATAAACCGACTCAAATACACCCCTTGTAGTAGAGGATTAAAAGTATAAATACTTTTAAATTTTTCAGAATTTTCCAAAATATTAGGGGACCAAAAATGTAATTAGTTTTATTATAATATATTTTATATACATATTTTAAATAAAAAAATCATTATTATGAGATAAACTCTCAAATGATGCCACATAAGCCAAAAGCTTTAAAATGATGCCACATAAGCTTTTTTGGTTTTGCTATATTATATAAAGATTACTTATAAGTCTTTTATATATTTTTAAAAGTATTAAAAATATTTGTAAGAGTTAATTATAAAACTAAGCTCATATAAAATCATGGTTTTGGTATATTTTTTTAAGCTTTTAGTGTTTTGTAATATAAATAGTTTAGTATTATTATTTAGATGTTAGATCTTTGAAAGAGATGATTAGTATGATGTTTTAAAAAATAAGGGGATATGCATGTGTCGTGGATCGAACCCACGACCACACAACCATAAACACCAAACTTTACCAGCCAAGTTATATGATGATTTTGTAAAAATAGTGGAACAGAAATTTATTTAACATGTTTTAGACCAAAAATCCCAATCCTTATCAACCCTAGAACTCAAAATCATCAAATACATCGGATTTACACCATAAAACTAGAAATCGATTGAGGGTTATTGATGTACGCATGATAAGGATTATTTTAACATAAAATACTTACTTGATTGGCAACGAATTGAATAAGAAAAGAGACGAAGAGCAATTCCCGTCGGGTTTGGAATCAAAGTGAAATCTAGAAGTTGTTAAAATTCGATTACACTTGCAGAATCACTCTTGATTATAGGCCAAGTAAAAACCCCAAGTTGATTTCAGATTATAACAACGTTTGGATCCCGATTTATGAGTTGCAGGTTATGAGATAAACGTGTATCGATTGAGGCTATTAACTTTGATATGGTGCAATTGATCTTGCAAGGAGGTCAAATGATCGGTTGGGAATGTTTTGATTACAGTTACTTTGTCAATTTCTCCCGTTTCAATCAAAACTCGCTTCAAGTTATTTCGTGAATAAAGGCTCATAATTAGAGATGAATTTGTTGTTTTGATTGAATTTAAGTGCATAATTACGCTTGAAACAACGGCATGGACGTTTTTGAGTCACGCAATTGATGTTAAAATGCACGAATCGTTAAAATTGATTATTGGCGTTATAGAGATCGGTTTGGGTTTTTCAATCTTGATTATATCAGCTGCGTGGTTAATTTCAAAGCTATTAAGAGTTCGAATCATTCATAGAAAACGGTTAGGATGATTTTACCATGGTTTAATTTGACTAGAAACAACTAAAACACGTTTATATACGAATCTTTATATAATATAGCAAAACCAAAAAAACTTATGTGACACCATTTTAAAGCTTCTGGCTTATGTGGCATCATTTGAGAATTTATCTCATAATAATGATTTTTTTATTTAAAATATGTATATAAAATATATTATAATAAAACTAATTATATTTTTGGTCCCCTAATATTTTGGAGAATTCTGAAAAATTTAAAAGTATATTTACTTTTAACCCTCTACTACAAGGGGTGTACATGAGTCGGTTTATATTTGATAGGGTGTGAAAATGAAACTTATGGATAAAATTAATAATAATATACAATTAAAGACCTCAATGTTTTATAAATATACATAACTTTTTTATATGGATTAAAAAAAATAATCTACACCATAAAACTGAGGATTTTATTCTCTTTAATTTGAGTATAATATTGCTATACTAAAAAATTAATTTTTAAAAATATATTTCGTGTTTCGGTTAACAATGTTTTGTTTCAAAACTTATTGGAATGTTCATGAATATCCTTAAATGCATCACTTGAATGTTGTGTTCCCGAGCGTAGCGCGGGCACTAAACTAGTATATATATATATATATATATATATATATATATATATATATATATATATATATATATATATATATATATATATATATATATATATATATATATATATATATATATATATGATACACGGATTCGGGTTAGAGTCGAGCATTCGGTTTTGGGTTTGGGGCAGATGTCACAGTAAACTAACTCCCCTTTTTACTTTTACGTTTTGGGATTGAAATACGTGTTAGGTTCTCTTGAAGATAATGCATACAAAACTTTAGGCTGCTCTCTATGCTCGTCACATGAAAATATAAGCTAATATGTTAGATTTGTAAAGTATCATCTTAGGGGAAGTATTGTTGGGTCAAATGGAAGATGTCACTTTACAAATATAAGCGAGCGAAGATATCGACCATCAACACGAGCAAGCACGGGTGAAGACGTTGATTAATTGTATTTGACGTTAGAATATTTGTGTAATCGTTATGTGCTTAATTGCACATGTTTAGGCTTTTTGTAAGGTGAATGGTATGGACTATAAATACCATCACCTAGGTCATTTTAGAAGATTCTCCTTGTAACCTTCATATTGATCTAATACATTGCCTAACAATTTTTATGAACTTGCATTGATCTTCATGAAAACTCATAAATCAATACATGATAAATGAGATTCCGTATCACTGATCGTAAACTATGTTCATAACAATCTCAGATCTAGATCCAAGCTCATCATATTCGTTTTTGTCCTATCAAGTAGTATCAGAGTTGTTGGTGATCTCTGATTGTTGTTGTTATTGATGGAATTGAAGTGATAAAAAACTTTGATTCTTGTTTGTGTTCGTAATTTCACTGGTGAAGATTTGATCAAGTTTTTGGTGAAGATTTGATCAAGTTTTTGAAGATTTTGTTCTTGTTCGTCATTTCACTGCTCAAAATTTGAAATCTTAGATTTGTTGATCATATTGTGAAATTGATGATTGAGATATGTTAGAAATCACTATCCTAAGCTTCATTCATGATCAAACTACTTAGATTTGTTGATTTCAATCCATATTTTGTCAATTTTTCTCAAAACCCATTTGTGGTGTTCTTTATAAATCTCCGGATTCGAATGAGATTTAGCTTGTTTCAAGGTGTAAAACTTTGAAGGATTGTTAATTCAAGTGTCAAGGATTGTTTCAAGGTGACAATTTTTCTCAAAACATCATTTCACAGCTAATTCAAGTGTTTATTGATCAAACACCACAAAAATTGAAGAATTGATTTTGTGTCCATTATAATTTTGACTTTCAAAAGTCAAACTGACATGATGATTTGAAGATTGAATGATATTTGCCTAGAAATTCATCATAATCAGATAAGGAAAACAAGTGTTGTGTGATTTGATTCAAAAAGATTAAGATGAATATTGATGTTGGTTGAATCAAGGAAAAAACAACTAAGTGTTCATGAAGTCTAAGTGTTAACCATTTTGCTACTGTTTAGGCGTTTTGCTACTGTTGAGACATTTAAGTACTTGGCCATTTGACAACTGTTTAATTTAAAGAAAAAAGCTTTTTATAAAAACTTCTATGGGGTAGACGGTCAGGGGGCGAAACACTAAAACTGTGCCAAAAAAAGACAAAATCATTCCTAAGTGTTCTAAGTGCTGAATAATCATCCCAAACACACTATGTGCTGAAAAGTTTTGTCCAATCCGACTACTTTTAACAACACATCAGCTCTCATTATTCAATATGATCTTGACAAATTCCAAATCACTCGAAATAAAATGAAAACTGTGACGAGTGAAGAAAATCAAAGGGAAGATATAAATGATCTTGTCACATAATTCAATCACATGTTTGAAACAACGTTTCTTCAAAATGCTAAAGCTTGTTATCAAAACAGAAGAGACATTCATGAACATGTTCTTGTGACACAAACAAAATCACATGATAATTAAAAAGATGAAGAATATGATTGGAGTGAAAACAATGATGTTGTTTTCATGGAAGAGATTGAAAAGAAAGAAAAAGAACTTAGAAACTTGTCAGAAACAATTGCAAAGCAAGATGAGACAATTGCTCAATTGAATTCAGAAATAAAGAAATTGATGTCTGAAAAGAAAACAGAGAAAGATGTTCAAAGTTCATATGTTGAAATGCCAATCGACGTAAGAGAAACGATGTGTACAAAAGAATGTCTTAAACTAGTTGAACATTACAGAACATATTATTTCAGGACTTGTGATAAACTCAAAAAGGAAGAAACCATGCACAAGAAACTAATAGAACAAAGACATATGATTAAAGAATCATATCACTTTAAGATTCACTCAAGAAAAGTGAAAAAGAAGCAACAAACATAAATATTGAAGCTACAAAATCAAATGAGCACTCATCCAGTGTGATCATAGATTTGCAAGAAGAGATTACAAAGTTGAAGAAACTGTCAGAAACGGTTAATTCAGAGAACAACCGTATGAAAACAAAGCTTCAAGAAAAACATGAGAAATTTTTAAGTCTACAAACCACAAATTGTGTGAAGTCAGATTCAAATCATGATGTCCACGTGTAGGGTGGTAATCACCTTGCCGTTATTGTTATTGTATTTGTTTTTATTGTAATAGACTAGATCGTACTTTGGTTTATTGTAAAAGATTAGTTGTATGGCTGAGTCTTGCGAAACTGCATGAGAAACTATAATGTCGCATGCAGCCATCATAGACTCGTCGATTAGTCAGTTTCGCAAGTATGCGAAACTACTTGCGAAATTGCTGACTGTATATAATGTTTTTTTGGTTTCATTTGTACACAACTCTTGGAACTTTAATGAATACAATTCACTAAATTGAGTTCGAATCTGATTGTGTGTGTTTGCTAGGATTTTATTGTTTACATCTTATTAGCATCAATCCATCTTCATCTTCTTCTATATCAAATCTAAATGGGTTTTATGGTTTTATTTACTTTATGCTCAATCTTCAAAGACCTTTGTTGCTAGATCTAGTGGTAACAAGGTAATTAGATCAAATCTATATCATTATAGCACGGGTTATCGATTTACTGGACCAACGATATGGTATCAGAGCCATTGTGCTCTTGATTTTTGGATTTTTGAAGGTTTTTGGCAAAAAGGCAATTTTAATCTAATTGGATCTGTTTTGGTATTATTAGTAATTGAATTTGATTGATATTTGTGTGTTTTTGTTGTTAAGATCAATTGAGATTATCATATCTGTCAGCAAGAGACGGTTAATTGATAACTTGTACATTGAGACGGTTAATTGACGGTAAAACGAATGTTATCATTAATTGTAACATGAGTGGTTCTTATGACTTGTTGCTAAAGGTTACCCTGCGGGGTCTATAGTTCTTGTTTCTATGTGATTCTATGGTCCAGGTTGAGTAATATGATGAAATTGCTATGCACATAAGCTTGCGAAACATATTTATAATGATCTATATGTACTATTAACTGTGTTTTTACTCACTAGCTAATTCTTTAGCTATCTTATTTTGCACGTATTTCAGGTGGCATTTGAACGTTTATGCTTTCGAGACATTTAGGATGCTTAATAGACCTAGAATAAATGGGAATTAAACACTATTAATTCTTGACTTGTATTTTCGTTTTAAGACTATTTATTTCTCTTTTATGTCACGACATTGATGCTTTAATTATATTAAAATATGTCTTTAGTGTGTCATGTGCTTTGTACTATTGATATTCAATTCACTTGACAGTCCGGTGTTTCCGCCGCCGGACGGGGTGTCACGCTCTGCTAGCATAACAACCATACACAACCACTAGACCATAAGCTACTGATATGCAAAAAGTAGTTATGTTTTAATTAAACTAAAAATTTCTAACAAGTTATTAAAAACACTAGTTGACTAGTCACGCTCCTTCACAGTCGATAACAAAATTTTGATAAAGCAACTAACTTGACGATTTACCTCACGGTTTAAACATCAAATGACCATTTAAAGAATCCAATTGACTTGATAAGCAAACTTGACCAATTAAATCTAGCCGGACTCCTCACGAAGACCTAAATTCTGCTAATTTACCAAGCAAGACTTATCAATTTCCTATTCACCTCACGGTTTCTAGAAAAGCTACACACTTTTGTTTCACTGATTCAAAGCACTGTTTTTATGACCTTATTGCAAATCAATCATAAGAGTAAATCATGACAACATAATTAACTCAACTAAACCTTATTACGTGAAAGACATTCACCTAAAGTCTAGTAAAACATAACAATTAACCAAGTCAACTTAAGCATATAAGACGCATCAATTGAAAAGAACATCAAACGGTTACTTCAATCAAAATACCAAAACATCACAAAATCCCAAAGATCCAACAAAATAAACTATTAGTTCATCATTAAACCTAGGTGATTCTAGTTAGTTTAGCCTAACATAATCCCAATCAACAAGAAACAAGTATAAAAGTTCATAGTTGAAGACAAGAATGTAAAGAAAGGGAAAATCAGATGACAAAACTCGTAGAATCTTCCTAACTTCCGATTGCTCTACTATCAAAACGCGTTCCCGTGCTCTTGAATGATGCAAAAACCCTTGATTCAGCTCCGAATGTCACACCCTCAATTTTTCCACAAACGGGGTATCCGTTAGGAGTGTGACATACCAGGATCTCAAGCCATTAGTTACAGCAAACACTGACTCAACGTTTTAAACGAATGTTCCTTATTAAAGTGTTAAACCGAAACCCTGGGTTTAAAATGAAAAGTTCCAAAGTTTAGCGGAAGCATTAGAAAACCCGTACTAAAATCCAAGTACGTAATAGTAAAGGTTAAACCAACCAAAGTTACAAAACCCGTGCATAAAGTTAGCACGACCCAAACAACCGTTTTTAAAAACCAATAACAGTATTAAATAATGAAATATAATAGTTTCAAGACCAATGCATGCAAGTGTCCTACTCGTGCGCCTTCCTAGTTCCTTGAGAAAAACATACTAAAACGAGTCAACAAATAATGTTGGTGAGTTCAATGAGTTTAAATAAATAAATAAAATATAAGTTTCCTGGATAAATCAATATATATTGCTGGTTTGCAAGACCTCCTTGCTTACTACACGAGCACGTCGAGATTAAACTGAACGTTACTTGACTTGCCTTGTCGCCATCACTACGGATGACCAAATGTTTAAAGGACAATTTGCACCAACTAGCTCCCCGCTAGTGGTGGGGTCTGCCGAACCCGTAGTACTACTCAAATTTCCCCGTTATGCCGAAGTTGGCATATAAATAATCTCGACTAAAGAAAAGGACTTTATAAGTATGATAATGCTCGGTAAAATAAGCCCTTAACAATAATATTATTTATCCCCAAAAGATTGCCCAAGTTGGCAATGAAAGTTTTGCCCGAAGGTGTAAAACCTAGCCGTAGTTGGCCCCGCCCGAAGGCAATAAGTTTTGCCCGAAGGCCCTGCCCGAAGGCATAAAAATGTAGTCCGCCCGAAGGCACTGTACAAATAGTTGCCCGAAGGCGTTGTAAAAACTTTGTATGTTTTCTCCCCGAAAAGGATTTAAAAGCGGGCAAAGAACTCACCTTTGAAGCGCACCGCAATTAACAGCAAAATGCAATAGAGAACTTAACTCGCCCTACGACCTGCTTAAATTAATTTATCTCTAATTAATACTACGAACTTATGTACAAAAATCAATTAGGGAAATTTATATATATATATATATATATATATATTCGTGTCGATACATAACTTCACATAAGTCCACGTATACACACTCCAACTCATATCCCTACAAGAACACTAGTCTCATACACCCTACGCATACATATAATATATACATAATTTACTTCGTTCCATTCACATGCACATGCTGTTGAAATAGTTTACTTTCATAATTATGCATACAAGTTACCTATCTATAATTACACATATTATTATATCATCAAGTACACACATAAATAGCTTTGCTACTTTATGGTCCCCTATATACATCTACCTACTTCACTATGCATAGCAAGCCTATATGACCAAAACTCATTTTCATGCACATACCAACATCATTAAAACTCTGCCATATACTAGATCCATACTTGCACACATTTAATGATTTAATTGTTCCTATGCCGTTCATTACTTATATATATACATTCTTGCTGCTGATCTAGGTCCACACAAATATATATATATATATATATATATATATATATCTTATATTACCTACTATTGGAATCATACATACATACATACATCGTTAATTACATACATCCATCACTGTTATGTAGCATGCATATACACATATGCTTAACACACTTGCAACTTACATACATGATTGTTGGCTTTTTTGTTTTTTTCTGATCTACATATATATATATATATATACTTTCGGATATTGAACATGTATCACAATCACAACCATACATACTGTTTTCATATCTCAATCACTTACATATTCATACACCTTACATGCGTAGACAATTTCTTTACGTGCATACATCCAAGAACTATATATATATACATACGGTTGTTACATAATTAAATTACATAAATTATACACATTCATAGTACTTACCAAATTTTACAACCCCAGCGTGTATACATATATACATATTTACGTTGCTGCACACATTTAATTTCATACATACACCTGCACATGATCGGTTGTTTCTACGCATACATATACACCAATATCATCGGTTCTGTTTTTCTTGCCGCATCCATACATATATTTACCATTCAATCACGTTTACATATATATATAAACAGTCGATATACGAACATACATACACCTATTGTCGCACGTATAACACATACACTTCAGATTTTACTGCTGCATGTTTGTACTTGTTAATGTTCATACATATATAGCACATACTTATGCATATAACATACGGTCGCAGATTGTACATACATATACGTTTACGGGTCGCGAAACTTACCGAAACCGATGCAAAGATGATCGGAGAACGGCGTCTACAACGGCTGCTTCGGGACTATTAATCGCTAATTGTCGGAAAGGAGGGAGAGAGTGATGGTGAGGGGTTTATAGTCTTAGTTCGCTGCTGCAGTTGAAGGTGCGAGAGAGATGTCGAATTTTGTTCGGTCGAATGAGAAGAAAGAAAACGATAATATATATATGTATATGTAATGCATGGGTGGGTCGGTTAGGGTTGGGGAATTTATTCCAAAGTTACACTTAGGCCCTTTTTCTATGACAAGTTATTTAATATAAGTTTTAAGTTTAATAACTAATTTAGTTAATTACAAAACGGTCCCTAAACTTATTTAAAACGTAACGGAATAGATAGAGAATAGGTAATAGTGTTATCCTAAAATTGCGGGTTGTCACAGATACCTTGCAGCATCCGTTAAGGATTTCAATTCAGCTTCAGTCATAGCAGACTCTGTCCCCTCTTTTTCTTTCAGGCTGTTCAGTTCCTTGAATATCCTAACCATCAGACATTGTTGATCCTTCATCATTCTCCCCATTTCATATATGACTGTTGACTTTTCGACATCCTGAGTCTCCAATTCCTCATACTTACTCTTCAGTTCCCCCAACTCAGCCTTCAAACTTTCTATTTCACCCTTCAATTCACCAACTGATTCAGTAGATGTACCCGCAATATCATGCTTTGCCTAGCTTCTTTGACCCTTCAGTTGGTGCATCAGATTTCCTCTTGGTTCTGTTTTCTCTTCCCGCATCTATTTCAGCCTGAATCTCATCTATATCCCGATCCAATGAATAATCTTTTTCTTTAGTATATCGCTTTCTCTTCTTCAACCTTTTCTCAACCACCTCTACGTTCTCACCACCCCGTTTTCTCTCAGTCTCCATCAACCTCTGAATTTGTACCCATCTGTCAGCGGGGTACATATTTTTCCATAAAAACGAAGTCCTACCTACGCAATCAGCACGAACCGACTTACAGTCTCCAAAAATCCTAGAGTGCATCTCCCAGATCTTCAGGACATCGCCAACAACCGGCCGATTTGGCAATTTATCATTCAAAACCATCTGAATGAATCTGGGATACATCAACCACTTGCCCGCTTTAGTAGCATGGATGTTCTCGAGCAAATAGTTGTAGATTAGCTTCGCAAGATTTGCTTTTTGTCCCCGACAAAACAGCATCATTGCCCGAGCCCAGTCTAAATTCAATCCATCTGTGCCCCCTTTCCTATGATCCAAGCACATTATGAATACGTGTGCAATATACCTCCATTCTTGGATCAGATAGGATTTAACGAATTCCATCTTCTTTTCTCCAGGCATCGGACCCTCATAACCCGCAGTCCTGAATGCTACATATACCTCTTCCGCCGTCATATTAACTTCATCTCCGACATCCTCCTCTAATCTTAAAATCCTGGCCAGATCAGCCTCAGTAAACTCTAGATCGAAACCGCTAACCTTGGCACATATACGAGATGGCTGTGTAGACACATTCATCACTGCAGTTCTCCAGAAATCTCGAACATGCAGCTCGTATATGGTCGGTGAATGAGAAATGGCGTGATGTATGTGAGACGACTTCAGCCATTTGATACAATCTCTATAGCCACCGGCCTTTTCGTGATTCTCGTCAAGCAAAGCACACATATTGTGCTTTCTTTCGAAGAATAATGTCGACATCGTGCCTGAAAAATAAAAGGAGATTGATAAGAAACGAAGATTTCCAAAAACAGTTAATAGATTCGCTGGATAATTAGATTCGCTGAAAGAGCGAACCAGAGATTTGGCACCAGAACCTATAGATTCGCTGACATGAAAAATCAGTCATTTGGTCGAGCGAATGTATAGGTTCGCTAGAAACAGTCGGGCGAATCTATGTTGATGCACGGGCGGCATAACGACATAGGTTCGCTCAAGGTTTTGAACTTTCGTTCAGATTTGCCAGACGAACACATAGGTTCGCTGGAAACCCTAGTTTTTGAAAAACGGCCGAAATCACAGTCAAAACACCATTATCAAGCAATCAAAGCAACAAACAGGTAATGTAAACATCAAACGAGGGTATTATGAAGTAAATTCCTAACACAAAACATCTAATCAGTCATTTGATTTACACAACATCACAGATCGACAGATTTAAGGGTTTAAAGGTGCGATTAATGGTTTAAAACATAGATTAAGATGGAGGCGATGACATACCAGACCAAATTAGAGATGTTTAAGTGTGAAAAACCGGTTGAAAAGTGAGAATCGAACGTTCGTCAGTTGGATTTTGAAAAGCCCGCTACAGTAATAGTGACAGCGAAATTGTGAAATATTTCGCTGTCACTACATATATATACAGACACAGGTTCGCTGGCCTAACCACTAGCGAACTTTAGATTCGCTAGAGAACCAAAGGTTAAATGAACCTCGGCGGCGAAGTAAAGAGGTTCCGGGCGAACCTGAGGTTCGGGCGAACCTGTATGTTCGCTAGCAGGTTCGCTAGCACACAAAAATTAAAATATTTTTGGTTTTTCTCAAATTTTAAATTCTTTGTAAATCCACGAAACCGTCCCACGATTTCAACGCTCCAAAAATAAACTCATTAACCTAAAAATAATAATAATAACAATATAATGATAATAAAAAATAAAATGAAAGAAAAAGCAAGAAGTAAAAGCTAACGAAGGATATATGTGTTTTTCATGATGTTTTGAGCAGAATCCGGAGAATCATCGATTGGCGGGATTGCAGATATGTTTGTCCATTTAAACCCATGCCTTAGTCCTTTCAACAAGAGATCAGCAACTTCTTTTATCATGTTTTTGGTTTGATTGAAGAAGCTCAAACAACTCGGTCCCCACAGACATCTAGGTAAAAAGAACAAGTTCTGTCATCAGGATATATCTGAGCAATACGATTGACTTTGCTTGAATTTCGAGGATCAAATATTTGAATATTGATCGATGCATTAGCTTCTTTTGACACTTGTGCAATTTTTGCATCTTTTTGTGAGTGGAGCTTGTCAGCAATTGATTCTTTTGAACACAATGCGACTTATTATTTGGGAAACTCAAATAGTTCAGAGCTCCAGGTCTATACCGACGTATAACAGAGGAGATAAACATTTGAGCATGCTCGGTGAATATTCAGGTCAATACTTCCGTATAGCAGAGAAGATCCACCAACTCCAGGTCAATACTTCCGTATAGCAGAGGAGTTAAGCACTTTGACTCAATACGTTCTGAGGAGTTAACAAGTAACTCACTCAGAGGTTTTTCCGAAGAGCATCACTAGCAGCTTTTTATTTTATTTGTTTTGCATACTAGAAACTCGATTCGGGGATAGGGCGAGGGTGATTTGGGATGTTTAGGGAAATCAAGGCAAAGATTTGACGCTCTCAACCCATTTTTGACAGAACCCTTATCTTTGTGCAATCCAATCATGTCAAGGGGATAATCCTTGTTGCCGAGATCTTGAACGTTATGTTTGGCTGCACAATCACTGTTTACTTTGTTTTCGGGCTGAGCCTATCTGACATATCCCAAACACAATACTTCTGACCTCCTTCAACGTCTCTTCAACATCAATCAAAAACGGAGATCCTGAAATAGCAAAATTTGAAAAACTATAAATAGTTAATCTTTAATATCTCCCCTAAAATTTCTATATTATAGCTATCTAATAAGAAATTTTTTGTTTTTCAGATTTTCTTAATATATATATACAGAATAAAAGAAAATAAAAGGAAATAAAATAAAATAAAGGAGCGAAGAAATGAGTGACCCATGGAATTTTCAAAGAAGAAAATGAAAAAAGTTATTTACATATTTACAAATGATAGACAAGTTAGACTTTTGAAATTGGGACCCAAGCCTTAGTGTACTTAGGTCTTTGAACAGTCGATGATTTACAAAAAAAATTATTTACAAAAGAATTCAATCTTCTTCCTAAAGATCTATGCTTTGAACTATTTTCAATAACCACAGGGCAGTGTTTGACAGTATGATCAATATTTCCACACTGAAAGCAATGAGATTTTAAACCCTTTTTAGAACATTTAGCAGTCTCTTCATTAGTATCTTGCGAGTTGCAATCACTACAAGAGTCGTAAGACTCTTTTAACTTACCTGTCGTGACTTTTACCTTGGAGGGTGCAGATTTAGGTTTAAGAATGTATGAAAAAGATGATTCCTTGTCTTTCGGTTTTGAAATTCTTATTGGTGTGAAAGATGGAATTTGATGAGACAAGAATTTTTGAAAACAATTTGTTTTGGTTTGACTTTCAAAGACTTGACATGAAAGTTTTGCTTTGTTGTTCACACAAACATTTTCAATAAAATCATCATTCAAATTACTTGAGTTTGAAATTGAGCATTCAGAATTAATATCACACATAATGTCCTCTGAAGTTAAAACTTGACTAGAAATAAAGACATTCAAACCACTGTCTTCAACAATCCCTTTTGAATCAAAGCTAGGGTTACTAGAACTTCCAAGACCACTACTTTCACTATAAGCATAATCCTCTCTCACCTCCTTAAGATTCACTCCACTTAAACCTGCAAAAGAGTTGTTAGTATCATTCTTTATAATCTCTTGAATCAACTCATTTGAGGGATGAGGAATGGGTGTAGGAGAATAACAGTAGGTACTCGGTGGAGGATATACTTGTGCATCACTTTTATGACCTAACCCGGTCTTAGATCTAGCCCCTTTTTGTTTCTTCCATAACTCCTCCCTTTTCATACTGGCAATAGTCCATTGTTCCAGTTTATTTTTGAGTTTTCTTGTTTCAAATTCAGCAAGGGTGACTTGCTCAGTCAAATAATTTATTTCACAGTTCTTTTCCAAAAGAAATCTTTTCAAATGTTCGTTTTCTTTTAAAGCCTCTCTCAATTTAACAAAAAATTTTGATTCGTTCTGTTTAAGCTCTTTGTTAATTGTCTTCAATTCGTTTTCATTTGTCATTAACAGCTTATTTGCCTTATAAATACCAATCAAGCGAATTTTGCATGCGGATGAACACATATCCTCCACTACGATCACACTGGCAGTAAGGAGTGTTCCTCTTGTATTCATCCACAGCTTCATGCCTTGCTTGTTCAATCATGGCTTCTATGTCAAGCTTTGATTCCAAAACATTGTCAGCATCGGTATCAACATTTTCTGCCCCATTACCGACGTTGACAGTGACCTTCTCTTTGCTTCCAGTAACAACTTCTTCCTGATTCTTTCCTACTTCCGTCAAACCATAATCCGCAACCTCTCCAATATTTGTTTCCACTTCCACCTCATCAATCACTCTAACATTCTCGACCTCTTCACCGTAAAATTCTTTAAAAGGATCAAAACAATCAATGTAATCGTTATTGAGAACAGATTCTTCAACTACTTCACCAATTAAAGCTTCGTGATTTTGAACAAGCTTTCCAGATGAGGCAGTAGTGTCAGATGATATCTGAGTGGTGATGGATGCATTTGAGTCGGCACCTACACTTGTGGAACCACCACTGGATTTAACAGATTCATAACTTGATAATCCTCCAGAGACTGCACTAGGTGAGTTTGCAGCGGATGTAATCAGTGCAGAATTCTGAGGAGAGACAGTTGCAAACATCATGGCTTGATTGTATTCTTTTCTCTTTTCATTCAGATCAAGTGACTTTAACTTGTTTATCACTTCCGTTAGTTTAAGGTCAAAGAAATTTCTTTCTTGTTTCAACACCTTGATCTGAAGACTCCATTTGGAAGGAAGAGAATCCAAAAGCTTTGTCACTTGCTCATGATTTCCCAATTGTTCATCATAAGTTTTGAGATTGCTTGACACAAATAAAAATCGATTCGTTATTTCAGTCAGATTTTCATGCTTCAATCCAACGAATGAGTTGAATTCATTTTCAGCCTGGGCTTTTCCATCCAGTTTAAGCATGTTCATTGTTGATGTTGACATAATCACAAACGGACAGATTTTAGGTTCGCCTAAATTAGATTCGCCAGACAGCAGATTCGCTCAGCAGAAAACAGATTCGCTCGAAGGACAACAGTTTCGCCCGTACAATGAGCCAAAAAAGTGAACTTTCGTTCGATGAAATGTCAGATTCGCTAGCCACAAACACAAACCAACAAAACACAAGATTTGAACTAGATTCGCTGGATGAACATCTAGATTCGCTGGAAGAACAGATAGGTTCGCTGGGTTACGAACAAACCTGTACAGTACGAAAAACAACCCGGACAGCTTCAAAACTTGACCATTGTAGACTCGTTTGTTTCAAAAGCTTCCAATGACCAAATATGACAATACTTGAGCAAAATACAACACCAAAACACCAAAACCAGTCTAGAACAGAATCAAATAGTGTTTTGACACAAAAACCCCAAAAACAACACAAAAATCACTAGAATCAAACAATCAAGAGCACTAAGGCTCTGATACCATATTGTTGGTCCATAATGATCGTGATTTCAGTGCTATAATGACTTGTTTAACAACCAAACACACTTGACTCAAACAAACAAAGTGAGTTATAACCCAACAACCAATAACGAGATTAAACCACACAACCGAGGTATATAAGCTACAAAGATAAGTAAAATATGCTCCTAGCACCTCAGGTGAACAATCACACGACACAATCTGTATGATAGAGTTTTTGTCAAAGTTGTGCCAAAGCCCTCTTATCTTCAAGATAAGGTTACAATATATATCAGTCATAGGTTCGCTGATAGATTCGCTGCAGCGAATCTATCTAGCGAACCACATAGGTTCGCTGGGCACAAACAGGTTCGCCCAGTCGACACCATCATAAACACTAAACTGTGCTACGGGCGAATCTATAGATTCGCCCGTAGGTTCGCTAGTACAAAAACATGCAAAGTACATACAAAATACAAACAAAATATACAACACCGACATGCCGGTGAGTCCAACCTATACATGACTATCAGAAACCCACCTACACTTTACAACATCGATAGGTGGTTTAAACCCGCCGATTCTATACAATGGTTACTAGTTACTATACTGTGATGCTTGTTGCTATGCTACTATGTCCCTTCGATGCTAAAACAATTTTTGATAACTTACACATCAAGACGGATAAATGACAGTTATCACTAATTGTAATATGAGTGGTTCCTCATGACTTGTTGCTAAAGGCTACCCTACGGGGTCTATGATTCGTGTTTCTATGTGTTCTATGGTCAAAGGTTGAGTAATATGATGAAATAACTATGCATGTAAGATTACGTAGCATATTATGATGATCTCGGATTTTCTGTACTATTATTTATCAACTGTGGTTTACTCACTAGCTTTAAATAGCTAACTTTATTTTCACATGTTTTAGGTAATGCTTATGGTTATTTTGCTGCTTTTGCCAAGACATAGGATTGCCTTGGACCTAGTTAAAATAAATCAGACATTTCCATTTACTGTTTTGGTTTTATTACTTCATCGTTTCTATCTAAGATTCATGTTCCAAACTTATTAAATCATTAATTAGACTTAATAAATAAATACCATGTGCTTTGTTTACTATTGATATCCAATTCCAATGACAACATGGTGTTTCCGCCGTTGGGCGGGGTGTCACAGTTTACTCACCTGATTACGAGCACGAAATAGATGGTAAACCAACTAAATAGAAATCATGAAACGTCCAAATACTAGGATCACCTAAGTAAATAAACAATCCTAACTTAGCAAAACGTATAGTATAGTAGAAAACTAGAATAGGAACAATAGAAATCTAAGGTGATTTGCAATTCAAGGGTTTCAAATCGGATTTGAGATTTTTTTTTCGGTAAATGATTAAAATAAAAAAAATTATTTAATCATAACGACGAAAAGTAGTAGTAATAGAGATAACAATAGTTTTGATAAACAATAGCAATTCAAATAATGTATTTCTTTAACGAAAATTATTTAACGGCACACAAAATATATTATATATCTTGAAATAAATAAAGGATAGACAGATTCGTGTTTGATTCGCGCATTCGGGTCCGGGTTGGGCCAGATGCCACAACTTAGACTTAAATTATCCCAAATCAATGCTCCTACTGTCGTATTGGCCAATTTAACTAAAAGGAACCACAACCGCTAAGTACATGACCTAACTAAAATTCGCTCATGACAGACCATCACAAGAACATTAGTGACGGGGTGAAACATGTGTGAATCATCTAGCTAAAAACATATAAGTTTCAAGTGAGTATTTCATAAACATGTGCGAATCATCTAGCTAATTACTCATAAACAATCTGATAGTTAATAACCATATAAGTTCATGGGGTGAAACATGTGTGAATCATCTATGTTTCAAGTGAGTGTTACATACCCCGTTTTTAATGTTTTATACTTTGGGGTGAAACATTTGGCATATTTCATATCATTTGTTCAGTTATATATTCATTTTATTCATTTCATTTGAAATTAAATTCAACATATATGTTATTGTTGTTACTTGCAAATTATGTGTACATACTTGATGAATAAAGAGAACATGATCATTAGTTTTGTGACACCCAAGAATTTCGGATTAACCCCGTTACCTAAATCACGTTAATTCTTTTAATGCAACTATACTCTACATTTAATTAGTTGAATTAAAGGTGGTACTTGTTACGCAAACAGTTACACGTAATGGTAATTTAACGAATTACAAAATTCCACGAGTTAATACCTGGATGTTGGTGAATTGATAAAATAATAATCCTAAATAACGAACCAAATATAAATTTAGCAAATTTATATGTTATATGACTTATGTATTTGATTTCTTGACCTTTCGTGAAATCGCGTACTTTACTGGTTTTAGCGTTTTAACAAGTTCGGCAAGTTTTATGGCAAAATTTATAAATCAAGTTTTTTTTTATAAAATACATAGGACTTTTATTATATTTTAGCAAACTTCAACTAATAGATAGTCCATGGATCATCAAGGTGATCCATGGGTGATCCAAACCCACCACTTAAATTAATTTAATTATATTAAAACAAAAGAAATATTAAACCCTTTCAAAAAAAATGTATTCCCTCTTCCCCTCTATCCCTAGATGAAACCATCTCCACATACACAACTTGTGATTTTTGACATTTTTGTGAAATTGGTGATCAATCTTGGTGTTATTTGAAGTTCTAAATCATATTACAGGTAAGTAATTTGATTAATCCATTATAGATTTTCCTTTTTCTTCATGTTACATAAACCCTAGTTTATCCAAGTTCTTCAATTGGTATTTTGCATCTAAAATTGGGTATTGATTATTGATTTATATGATGTTTCGATGAAATTGTGATCATTAGAAACTAGGGGATGTTATATAAGTTTATGCTTTTGTTTTTGAAGAAACTAGTGTCATATGGGTTTACTAGAACATGACATTTTTATGCTTGGATCGTTTTTGTGTTCTACCTATGCTAAGAAACCATTTAGATTTCGTTTTTGACAAAACAGTTGATGACCAAATATTGACAGATTCATAACCTGATTTTCCTTGGACTATACCTTGTTGAAAACCAAACCAAAATGGTTCATTCTTGAGCCTAGATTGTAGTTTAAGGAGTCTAGTTTCCAGAAAAATAAACCAATGAATTTTTAGAGAAGAATAAGCTAGACTTTTTGATTTTACAAAAACAGATGTCAAATCTAAAAATCTGGGCAGAAAATAGGTCAACTTCAAAAGGTCATAACTTTATAATTACAACGTATTCTTGGATGATTTTTACACCAAATTAAACCTTATTTTCTTAGCTTTCTATATTGGTAAAAATTATATTTTTATTCCCCTGTATGGTCGTCCAACATTTTATAAAACTTGATAGTGTGCAATCAGGTGTTTTTATGACCTTTATGTAAAGATGTATTTTTAATAAAAATTGATTTGGGTTTCAAGTAAAGTATATAAAATAAGAAATGAACTTCGGACACTATTGCAACTGTAGGTGACATTTGGGAGTTGTACATGTTAGTTTGAGTTGGTTTCTTTACAACATAAAATTGGTTAACAAAGCTGAAAAATCTGAAAAATGGATTTGCAATGTGTTTCACCTATATCATGTGTGCAACTTGTAAATTTGATGTCAGATGAATTAAGAGTAATACTAACATGCCTGTTTATATGTGTTGTGATGATTGTTGAATTGAATTATGTTTATTAGGACTCGGTTTGGTTGGTTACTATCAATACTATCTTTTGTACATGAGAAATTGCTAGACATTGTTTTAAACATGATCATGGTTACATGATGTTGCAAATATGTTATATAGTTGCTATGATACATTCATGGTTCAAAAGTGAGATGCATGCTTGTTATAACTAATTGCTAATAATAATAACTTTAATGATACAAATATTAGTAAAATGCATACGGGTGGTTGTAGATGAATTAATGTATGTATTCTAAACTAGTGGTTGGTTTTTAGAATGTGGAAAAAAGGTGTTGTATTGTTAGTGATCATATTGGTTGTATCTCTTTACATAAGAGGAAACTTTATCAAAGTTGTGAAATATGAATTATGCTCTACCCAACTAGGATGCCATAGAATAATGTCACTATGCTC
Source organism: Tagetes erecta (assembly GCA_030867185.1). Lineage (NCBI taxonomy): Eukaryota > Viridiplantae > Streptophyta > Magnoliopsida > Asterales > Asteraceae > Tagetes > Tagetes erecta. The sequence goes on along the minus strand of CM061486.1, from coordinate 1,526,788 downwards.
TTGGTGTTGTAGTAACACGTTAGGAACGATGTTTACTTTGAAATATCCATGTATATTATGTTATATCAAAGTGGAACTCTATGTACCAATGTGTGTCCATGCTAAGATTTAGATATGTAAGTTGTGATACTTGAGCATGAAATGTGTATAGCTGAACATGTAAACTTAATAAGGATGTTAGTATGATGAAACACGTGATAGGTTCAATTGGATCGGTAATATCGCTCAATGATCAGAATAAATCATACACAAACACAGTTCAATCATAAACACAATTCATACTAATAATTCTCTTTTGTATATTGATGATCAAAGCAGATTTGTAGTACAAGTGCAGGAGAAAATAAATCACACACACTTAGGTCTCTCTCTAACGTGAATAGTGATCTAGCCTCTCTCCTCACACTCTCTCACTACATGCTTTTAAGCAACAATTACAAGTTTAAGGAATATAACAAAATAGACCCTAAACTATACATAAAATGTATAAACAAATACAAAGTGGGTATGGCTTTTGCAATAGCATCAGCGATGAGTTGTTGGATCCTTGAATCCTCATTGTTGTTGTCGTTGGTCTCATCCTCGTGATTGCTACTGCTATCTTGAGTTTGGTTGTCGGCGTCATCCTGTTGGGTCACGTCAAGCTTACGTCCTTTTCTTTTTGCCATTGCTATACGGGAAATGCGTTCGTTATAAGTACGATTATAGGTCATGTATGTAGAGTTTATGTATGTTAATGTAGGCTTGTAAATAGGTTCTTGTGTAGGGGGTATGGTCATGTATGCACATGTGGGTGTATATATATATATATATGTATATATGTATATATGTATGCGTGTGTATGTATATATATGGATGTATATGAACGTTCAAGAGGGCACACATATACATGTATAGGTATTGCGTATAATCGTGAACGTTTGTATGGCAAGCCAATGTGTCATTTAAGTATGCATTACTCTCTTGCGTATTACATTATTACACGTATTCAACCTATCTTTGTTTTAAAGAAAAATAAATTTTTGCAATCCTTCTTCAAAGTTCAAACCTTAGAATTACTCCTTTAAAAGTAGTAAGCATGATATATGAACATATATGATAAGCATGTAGGTTAAGCATATAAAATAAGCATGTAAGTTAAGCATGTAAAGTAAGGATAAGCATAGAATGTAAAATAAACCAAACTTGCGCATAGCGAAACCCGCTAAGACCCACAAGCACAAAAGTAAATAAGTGAAAATACAATATCCGGTGCGACACAAGCGAAAATTCACTTGGTCCTACAATGTCATAATGCATAAAAAAAAGAAGTAATGAAGATACGGTCTTGGCGTCCTGTCATTAATTGGGGGAAAAAAAGAAAGGTAAACAAATTAGTGATCAAATTAAATAAATAAATAAATAAATAAATAAATAAGTGCATTAATAATATTCTTAATTAAAATAGTAGTAACAGACAGACGAAAATGCAAGTAAACACATCTAGTAAGGTCCTTGGGTTCACTTAGGTGCCTAGTTCATTGTTCGGTTCACATCTTATCTTAGTCCCTAAATCGTGTGGTTAAAGCCTAGGTGTCTTAGTGTAAGAACCTAATTCGCTAGAGCCACTGGCTCTGATACCAATCTGTCACACCCCGACCAAACGGGCCGGGTCATGACGGACTGATATCATAAATAAGCAGCGGAAATAATAAACTACATATTTATATAATATTATAAAAGTTGTCCACGTGGGCATATTTCATCCCATTAATAGTTTTTAAACAAAATACATGGAAAATTAAATTGTCTAGTGCGTGCATATCAGTCTTAAAAACATATTAAAATAACTAGTGGGCTATCCTCCAAAACGTTCCAAGCCCTAACTTCAAATCAACGAGCTAAATAACCTTCCAATCAATTACCTGAAATACATACCCAAAAATACGTCAACATAAAGTTGGTGAGCTCATGGTTTAATAAAAGTTATGACACTAAAACATTATATTATATGGTGTACGGTCGACAATATATGTAGCCAAACCTGTTCGGATTATACCCAACCCGAATACAATAAATAATAGTCCCCTAACCCAAAGTGGGCTAACGTGCTCTGCTAAGCACCAACGTTTCATTGAACATGTGGCGTAACGGTTTTCAACCTCAGTGGGGGGTATGCCACTGTACGCGGGGGATTCCCAAATAGTACTATTCACATATCAAAGGGCTCCTGCAAGAAGTTAATGCCTACCGAAAGTTGTACCAACGTTCGGGGACAAGTAGCAGATGTGTTACACCACAACAATGTAAAAAGAGTTTAAATAAATAAAGTTTAGTAGGTATGTATCAGCCCCAAAAGTATAACGTAAAAAGGGGGTTCATGAACTCACCTGTAGCTTTGCTCAAGAGTTTCCTAGATAACGGTTTGCGTGAGAGTCCTACCTCCTAGCGGACTTCCTATGTTTAGTTTAATCAAGTTAGATTCTAAAATATATAAGTCTACGTGCGTTCCATAACGGGTGTGTTTGTCTTTCGGTTGTATAGTCGTTTTAGTGTTCTCGTTGGTTTGTTCTCGTTTTAACACTTAAACTCTTATTATTTCAGTTTAATTAAGTAAGTACTTAAACATCAGATTTTTCTTAAACATCAGATTTTTCTTGTTTCGTTGGGTTTCGTGTTTTTAACGCGTTCGGTTCGGTTAAGATTACGTTTTATGCTTAGAGGGTCCTTGGTAACATTTTAGGTCTTAAAATAGTTATTTTATACCCATATATGAGTTTAGGTTCTGTAATTTTGGTCCAAAGTGTCCTTAATTATTTTATACGAATTTTTGTATTTTAATCCTATTAAACATTCAAAAATTCGTAGTAATTACATTATTTTTAGAAAAATTATGAAATTTATTTTCTAACTTATTTTTAACATATTTAAGCTACTGAGATAATAAAATTTTGGTATTTTTACATTTTTGGTATTTTCGTTGTTTTGTACGTTTTAGTCTCGGTTATTGTTCGATTTTTATGTACACCCATCAACAATCAATAATAATCAGCCATATTCACCTATACACATATTTATACCATTAAGATAACAAATTTTTGTATTTTTATACTCCCCATACGTTTTTGTGAATTTTAGTGTATTTATCCATTTTTAATATTCAAAAATGCATAATAATTAATGTACAACTCCAAAAATCGTGAAATTTATTTTGTAACCATATTTTATTATAAAGAAGCTCCAGAAAATATAAAATCATGTTTTCGAGGTTGTTAGTTGGGTGTTGTTGTTTTTCACAAAATAAAGTGTATAGTTTGACTATTTTAGTCAAACTTGTATATTTTTGTTTAGAAAATGGTTTTATGGTTTTTAATACTTTTGTTACTGAAAAAATGAGTGTTTGAAGGTGTTCAAAAATATATGGGAAGTGTTGGTATTCATTGTGTGTAAAAATGAACGTTTTGTGCACGTATAGTGCATTTTCGGGTGTTTTCTCGTTACCTTGAGGTTGGGGGTGAGTGGGGGTGCACTTGGGGTGGTAAGAGAGTCACAAGGGAGGCTGGAAACCGACTGGAACAGGGCTGGTCTCGGGCTGGTCTCGTGGTGCTCCTTCGTGGGTCGAACGGTTCTTGCTCCGGTTTACTCGGTTGTTGTTTTTGTTGTACTCGTGGCTTCACTTGGCTCGTGATTGATGTTGTGGTGTTGTTGGTTGTCCTTTGTAGCTGATTAGAGGCTGATTTGTTGTCTTCTTGGGGTGGAGAGGTGCTTGAGAGTTGAGAGAAAATGTTAGAGAGAGTTTTGGTTGTGTTGTGATGTGTAAATGAAGAATGAATGAGGTGTGGGGTGTGGTGGTGGGGTGTTTCAGCCGAGAAAAGAGAAGAGAGGGGAGAGAGAGTGAAAAAAAATCTTGTATTGGAGGTTGTGAGATTATGGTGGGATTGTGTTAAGTTTTGGTTATTTGATTAAGAAAGGTTTAGAGACATGCATTGGTCATATAGGGTGGTGTGGGTGGTTGTGTTGGGTAATAGGTTGACATTAACTTTAATAGGGTGGAAGTATTATTATTAGTAATTTTTGTTAGTTTTATTTCTATATAAATTGTGTTATTTTTATAAAGATGGTGATCTTGTTTATATGTTGTAGTAAATTTTATATAAATATATGTACATATATGTATGTACGTAGGAAAGTATATATATATAATGTGTATATGATTTTGGTAGTGTAAATAATAATGGTTGTAGGTGATTAATATTGTGTGTTGGTTGTAAGTGTAATTGTATATATGTGTGGGTGTTGGTTTTATCTTTGGTGTCATGTTTTTATTAAGTTTGGTTATTTGTGTGCAAATATTATATTTATGTTCTTGCATGAGATTTTATTGGTTTTGATAATTATATAAGTTTTGTGTATGATCACATATATATATGCCTTTGTACGTATGTATATATTTATATATTTGTACAAGGTTGACTAGTGGCTATTAGGTTAATAAAATTGGTATCTTTATTAATTTGTTGCCTAGTACATGTCATAAGTGTAATTTAAATATATATCCTAACAATTGGAAATGCTAAAGATATTAGTGGGGAAATGCATATCTAAGTCATGGTAGTAAAAATAAATTCCTACGCGTACTCGGGTATTTAATATGACGGGTTTCGTCATCGGTTTTTATCGTAACCATACATGGGCCAAGCCCATAATTTAAGTTGGGCCTAAATTCCTACGCGTACTCGGATATTTAATAAGGGTTGGGTCAAGCCCAATAATTTAAGAGGGGCCTAAGTCCAATAATAGTTGGGTCAAGCCCAATGGGTTTTAAAAAAAAAATTTCCGGGCCCAAAAACCGGGATTGTTACATTCTCCCCTACTTATAAGAATTTCGTCCTCGAAATTGAATTAAGGTTGTTCGTTTAAGGCCACAAAGTTTTTCCTAGCGTCACACTAGCAAGTAGGAGAATAAACACACAAAGCACATAATCACCTTATACTGGTTCGTGAGTTGGCCTACGCTGTCTTGTAGTAGTGACTAGTTTATAGCCGCTTGGGGTTCCCTATTGTTTTTCCTCGGTTTTGTCTTCTAAATTATGGTTGTGTTGGTATCTTAGTACTACATTACTCTCTAAGTATGAGGTTTTCAAGAATGCACGTAAACACTTAAGATGCACATAATAACCTTGTGTACTGATAAGCGATTTGGTATGGTGTTGTCTTATCACATTAATCCGTTTCATACTATGAACGACTCCTCTAATACGTTCAACTACTGATTCTTAGGCTTCTCCTTAGTAGGAACTTCCTACTAGGTGTCTCGTATTTGGGTTGTCGAGTTTTATCGAGTTATAATCCTTAAAGCGCACATTCCAAGGGGTCTTGTTCCTTTCTTTTCTACTGTAAATGGCGTCAACCACATGCATTTCACCTAGATGGTATTGTATCTCTCTGTCCTAGGCGTCGAGTAGTTCTACTCTCCTTCATTGTCGTCTCTTCAGCATATATGATCGAAGATGTGTTCTACGCTATTTCTTTAAAGTAGGCTTGAGATAGTTGAACTAGTCTGCGAACTAATGGTATCTTCGTGGTTTTAAAATTTTAAATAGAAGTTGCAAGGATGAGTAACAGGAAGAGCGGATTAAGAAGGATTCGGGTATTCGTTTAGGTATCTAAGGGATAGATTTTGACTAACGGGTTGTGACACTTTCATTTTGCATAAATATGATAGAAACTTCAACCAATGTGGCATCGAGTCATAAATGGAAAATGATTTAAGTTATGAGGTTTTAAACATATGGTGACTCATTAGGATTTCCTTAAATGCTCATGTGCCTGTAAATTCACCATTACGTTCCGGACCGTAATCGTTAATTTACCTCACATGTCATTCTAGTATTCTCCTGTTGTAGTCATATATGTAGGGTTCTTATGTTTAATAGTTTTGTTCTGGCTTTTCTCCGTAAACGGTGAGAGTCTTCCCTCCATGTAAGGGGGATTTTGAGCAACCGTTTATGACATACAATTTCAGCCTTATTTTCTGCTAACCAATCCATTCCAATAACCACGTCAAATCCTCCTAGTTCTACGGTCATTAGATAGATCGTAAACTTACAGTCATCTAGCTCTAGTGTGCATCTCTTAATGGGTTCGTCTACTTTCATGATAGTGCCGTTTGCTATTTCTATAGTGTATGGATGTTCTATCCTAGTTGACTTATTTTCAATTTTTGGCCTAAAGGATTTAGATACAAAGCTCTTGCTAGCACCGGTATTGAATAAACATATGCATATTGGTTGTTTACTAAGAACATACCGGTCACGACGTCCGGCTCCTCACGTGCCTCTCCCACATTCATCACAAAAGCTCTACCCTTGGGGCGTCCAACTGCAGGTTCTTTGGCCTTATGTTTTGGGCAGTTTGGCCTAATGTGGTCGGGGTCTCCGCACTCATAACACTTGAGGGTGGCGGTAGTGGTAGACTTGCATTCCCTTGCAAAGTGTTCTGCCCTATTGCACTTATAGCACACGTTCCCCTTTGCGGTTCCCCTTTGTGGTTGGTTGTTAGTTCTTGCCTTACAATCTCCATTGTGGTGGCGTTGACACTTGGCACACCATAGGGCATTACCTAGGTAGGGTTTTCGTTCTGTCATTGGTTTCTTATTCGGGTCGTTCCATGTTCCTACCATGTTATTCCCAACGCCTCCATGGGTAGATCGGTTTCCTTCCCACTTCCTTTTCACGCCTGCTCCTTCAAAGTTTTTCGGTCCTTCACACCTGATGGTTTCATCATTCAACGCCCCCGATATTTCCACAGTTTCTTGGAATGTCCTAGGCTTCGCAGCCCTAGTCATTCCCCTAATCTTGGGTGACAAACCCCAAACATACCTTCCAATTCTCTTCGATTCAGGAGTTACTAGGTGAGGCACTAGGCGTGCTAACTCATTAAAACGGTTGGTGTACTCTAGATGTTCACTCCCTTTCATATCGAGTTTCAGAAACTCGGCTTCCATCTTCTCGATTTCGTTGATGGGGCAATATCGTTCAATCATCAGTGTCTTAAACTCTTCCCACTTCATCCTAGTCACGGCATCCCTTCCACGGGTTTGGAGCAAAGTGTTCCACCAAGCCAATGCTCCCTTTTTCAGTGAGTGGGTTGCAAATCGTACCCTATTCTTTTCCAAACAGTCACTGATGTCAAGCATAGCCTCCATCTCTTCCAACCACCTAATAGTTCCAGTCGCTCCTTCATCTCCGTAATACTCAGTAGGCTTACATGCCATGAATGCCTTGTAGGCACCACAGGTTTGCTCCTCACGTTTCTCCTTCTTCTCGGTTTCATCCTTACCATTTCCTTGGCTTTCCTCATCTTCGCCGTTTTCTTCCTCCTTCTCTTTCTCTCGCTCGGTGTTAACGTATGCGGTTATAGTGGGTATGGCTTTTGCAATAGCATCAGCGATGAGTTGTTGGATCCTTGAATCCTCATTGTTGTTGTCGTTGGTCTCATCCTCGTGATTGCTACTGCTATCTTGAGTTTGGTTGTCGGCGTCATCCTGTTGGGTCACGTCAAGCTTACGTCCTTTTCTTTTTGCCATTGCTATACGGGAAATGCGTTCGTTATAAGTACGATTATAGGTCATGTATGTAGAGTTTATGTATGTTAATGTAGGCTTGTAAATAGGTTCTTGTGTAGGGGGTATGGTCATGTATGCACATGTGGGCGTATATATATATATATATATGTATATATGTATGCGTGTGTATGTATATATATGGATGTATATGAACGTTCAAGAGGGCACACATATACATGTATAGGTATTGCGTATAATCGTGAACGTTTGTATGGCAAGCCAATGTGTCATTTAAGTATGCATTACTCTCTTGCGTATTACACTATTACACGTATTCAACCTATCTTTGTTTTAAAGAAAAATAAATTTTTGCAATCCTTCTTCAAAGTTCAAACCTTAGAATTACTCCTTTAAAAGTAGTAAGCATGATATATGAACATATATGATAAGCATGTAGGTTAAGCATATAAAATAAGCATGTAAGTTAAGCATGTAAAGTAAGGATAAGCATAGAAATGTAAAATAAACCAAACTTGCGCATAGCGAAACCCGCTATGACCCACAAGCACAAAAGTAAATAAGTGAAAATACAATATCCGGTGCGACACAAGCGAAAATTCACTTGGTCCTACAATGTCATAATGCATAAAAAAAAGAAGTAATGAAGATACGGTCTTGGCGTCCTGTCATTAATTGGGGGAAAAAAAGAAAGGTAAACAAATTAGTGATCAAATTAAATAAATAAACAAATAAATAAATAAGTGCATTAATAATATTCTTAATTAAAATAGTAGTAACATACAGACGAAAATGCAAGTAAACACATCTAGTAAGGTCCTTGGGTTCACTTAGGTGCCTAGTTCATTGTTCGGTTCACATCTTATCTTAGTCCCTAAATCGTGTGGTTAAAGCCTAGGTGTCTTAGTGTAAGAACCTAATTCGCTAGAGCCACTGGCTCTGATACCAATCTGTCACACCCCGACCAAACGGGCCGGGTCATGACGGACTGATATCATAAATAAGCAGCGGAAATAATAAACTACATATTTATATAATATTATAAAAGTTGTCCACGTGGGCATATTTCATCCCATTAATAGTTTTTAAACAAAATACATGGAAAATTAAATTGTCTAGTGCGTGCATATCAGTCTTAAAAACATATTAAAATAACTAGTGGGCTATCCTCCAAAACGTTCCAAGCCCTAACTTCAAATCAACGAGCTAAATAACCTTCCAATCAATTACCTGAAATACATACCCAAAAATACGTCAACATAAAGTTGGTGAGCTCATGGTTTAATAAAAGTTATGACACTAAAACATTATATTATATGGTGTACGGTCGACAATATATGTAGCCAAACCTGTTCGGATTATACCCAACCCGAATACAATAAATAATAGTCCCCTAACCCAAAGTGGGCTAACGTGCTCTGCTAAGCACCAACGTTTCATTGAACATGTGGCGTAACGGTTTTCAACCTCAGTGGGGGGTATGCCACTGTACGCGGGGGATTCCCAAATAGTACTATTCACATATCAAAGGGCTCCTGCAAGAAGTTAATGCCTACCGAAAGTTGTACCAACGTTCGGGGACAAGTAGCAGATGTGTTACACCACAACAATGTAAAAAGAGTTTAAATAAATAAAGTTTAGTAGGTATGTATCAGCCCCAAAAGTATAACGTAAAAAGGGGGTTCATGAACTCACCTGTAGCTTTGCTCAAGAGTTTCCTAGATAACGGTTTGCGTGAGAGTCCTACCTCCTAGTGGACTTCCTATGTTTAGTTTAATCAAGTTAGATTCTAAAATATATAAGTCTACGTGCGTTCCATAACGGATGTGTTTGTCTTTCGGTTGTATAGTCGTTTTAGTGTTCTCGTTGGTTTGTTCTCGTTTTAACACTTAAACTCTTATTATTTCAGTTTAATTAAGTAAGTACTTAACTTATTTTTCATAAAAATCAGAAAGTTTGGGTGTTGTCACATTTAGTCCCTCAACTTTGTTATATTGACACTTTTAGCCATAAAGTTAGGTTTTTGGTTATAACTTCTGATTTCTAGGGGTGTTAGTGTTGTGTATTGGTCTTATACATATTTTAAGGTTAAACTACTGGTTTTAAAGTGTTTATCAAGTTCGGGGTAGATTTCGAGTTCGCCGGTTCTCCGGTTGCGGTAAATCGTTACGTGTCGGGTTGTGATTTGGGTTTTTGAGCTTATTTTGATCTTGGGCTTTTATATTAAGTTAAAGGGGTCTTAGTTACTGTAATATATGGTGTTTCATGGTTTTTAGGTGTTTCAATTATTTTCTATAAATTATTTTAGTAGTTGTCGGTTTACGGGTTTTTAAACTTAAATAATTTGTATAAAATAATTGGTACTTCCTAAATTGTTGAAATTTTGGTTATAGCTTATTAAATCAGTAACTAAGTTCTTTGTATTCCAAAAGTTGAGTTTTAAGGTTCGTTGGTCATTTTCGTATTTTAACGCGCGTGTAACCGACGTATGAACGATTTACTTACAAAACATCCTTTTAAACATTTTCATTCTTTAAAATACTTTCTTGGGTCATATTTACTGTATAAAAAGTGATATTTTAGGTTAAAAAGTATTTTTCTAATTTTTGTGCTTTTTACCATTTACTTAGTCTTGTATATTCAAAAATTCATAATAAATAGGTTAGGCTTATAAAAATTATAAAACTTGTTGAGATACTTAGTTTTTATATATAAAAGCCTCTGGAATTATAAAACATCAGATTTTTCTTGTTTCGTTGGGTTTCGTGTTTTTAACGCGTTCGGTTCGGTTAAGATTACGTTTTATGCTTAGAGGGTCCTTGGTAACATTTTAGGTCTTAAAATAGTTATTTTATACCCATATATGAGTTTAGGTTCTGTAATTTTGGTCCAAAGTGTCCTTAATTATTTTATACGAATTTTTGTATTTTAATCCTATTAAACATTCAAAAATTCGTAGTAATTACATTATTTTTAGAAAAATTATGAAATTTATTTTCTAACTTATTTTTAACATATTTAAGCTACTGAGATAGGAAAATTTTGGTATTTTTACATTTTTGGTATTTTCGTTGTTTTGTACGTTTTAGTCTCGGTTATTGTTCGATTTTTATGTACACCCATCAACAATCAATAATAATCAGCCATATTCACCTATACACATATTTATAACATTAAGATAACAAATTTTTGTATTTTTATACTCCCCATACGTTTTTGTGAATTTTAGTGTATTTATCCATTTTTAATATTCAAAAATGCATAATAATTAATGTACAACTCCAAAAATCGTGAAATTTATTTTGTAACCATATTTTATTATAAAGAAGCTCCAGAAAATATAAAATCATGTTTTCAAGGTTGTTAGTTGGGTGTTGTTGTTTTTCACAAAATAAAGTGTATAGTTTGACTATTTTAGTCAAACTTGTATATTTTTTTTAGAAAATGGTTTTATGGTTTTTAATACTTTTGTTACTGAAAAAATGAGTGTTTGAAGGTGTTCAAAAATATATGGGAAGTGTTGGTATTCATTGTGTGTAAAAATGAACGTTTTGTGCACGTATAGTGCATTTTCGGGTGTTTTCTCGTTACCTTGAGGTTGGGGGTGAGTGGGGGTGCACTTGGGGTGGTAAGAGAGTCACAAGGGAGGCTGGAAACCGACTGGAACATGGCTGGTCTCGGGCTGGTCTCGTGGTGCTCCTTCGTGGGTCGAACGGTTCTTGCTCCGGTTTACTCGGTTGTTGTTTTTGTTGTACTCGTGGCTTCACTTGGCTCGTGATTGATGTTGTGGTGTTGTTGGTCGTTCTTTGTAGCTGATTAGGGGCTGATTTGTTGTCTTCTTGGGGTGGAGAGGTGCTTGAGAGTTGAGAGAAAATGTTAGAGAGAGTTTTGGTTGTGTTGTGATGTGTAAATGAAGAATGAATGAGGTGTGGGGTGTTTCAGCCGAGAAAAGAGAAGAGAGGGGAGAGAGAGTGAAAAAAAATCTTGTATTGGACGTTGTGAGATTATGGTGGGATTGTGTTAAGTTTTGGTTATTTGATTAAGAAAGGTTTAGAGACATGCATTGGTCATCTAGGGTGGTGTGGGTGGTTGTGTTGGGTAATAGGTTGACATTAACTTTAATAGGGTGGAAGTATTATTATTAGTAATTTTTGTTAGTTTTAGTTCTATATAAATTGTGTTATTTTTATAAAGATGGTGATCTTGTTTATATGTTGTAGTAAATTTTATATAAATATATGTACATATATGTATGTACGTAGGAAAGTATATATATATAATGTGTATATGATTTTGGTAGTGTAAATAATAATGGTTGTAGGTGATTAATATTGTGTGTTGGTTGTAAGTGTAATTGTATATATGTGTGGGTGTTGGTTTTATCTTTGGTGTCATGTTTTTATTAAGTTTGGTTATTTGTGTGCAAATATTATATTTATGTTCTTGCATGAGATTTTATTGGTTTTGATAATTATATAAGTTTTGTGTATGATCACATATATATATGCCTTTGTACGTATGTATATATTTATATATATGTACAAGGTTGACTAGTGGCTATTAGGTTAATAAAATTGGTATCTTTATTAATTTGTTGCCTAGTACATGTCATAAGTGTAATTTAAATATATATCCTAACAATTGGAAATGCTAAAGATATTAGTGGGGAAATGCATATCTAAGTCATGGTAGTAAAAATAAATTCCTACGCGTACTCGGGTATTTAATATGACGGGTTTCGTCATCGGTTTTTATCATAACCATACATGGGCCAAGCCCATAATTTAAGTTGGGCCTAAATTCCTACGCGTACTCGGATATTTAATAAGGGTTGGGTCAAGCCCAATAATTTAAGAGGGGCCTAAGTCCAATAATAGTTGGGTCAAGCCCAATGGGTTTTAAAAAAAAAATTTCCGGGCCCAAAAACCGGGATTGTTACATATTACCTCAATCATCACCACAAACAAATTTCTATCAGCTTCAGCAAGTTTGTCTTTACATCTTTCCATTCTGTAACTTCTCAGGAAATCAATTTATGATGGATGAAGTAATTTCAGCTCAAAAGTACTGAATAAAGTGATCATATCTTTATCCCAGTCATCCATATTTCTTACAATCTTCAACTCAAAAGTTTCCTGATTGTAGAAAACTTTAAGTATTGGCTTCGTCGCTTGAGACCCATCAAACACTTTCAGCCCCGGATTAGTTACCTTGTCAAAATATTCATCAGAAAATTCCTCTAGGTACATATCCTCACTAACCACCAACTTCTTTGTCTTTCTTTGTTTCTTCGCTTGCACATATGCACTGTCCTCTTGTTGACCTCTGAAGTCTAAGTATTTTGGTGATCTGGCTATCCCGGCATCCAGTAACATTGCACATTTATCACCACGCTCAGCATGCGTGTGATTTATCAGTCTAAGCTTGTGCAACTCTTTCAAGTCTTGAACTTCTAACTTGAAAATGCTAGAGTAGTAATGGTATACATCACATAAACCATTAACTCTTTTTATCATGAATGCATCGAAAACTTCGTCATATTTCCACGCTATGATCTTTACCCTTTTGGACTTTTCCGGTACGATCATTGAATCAAGAAGTTCAGCAATCGACTGACCCTTGCTCAGCAGTGACCTCACAACGTCACCTGCTGTGGCTGATTTGTGCCATGATTCACGTACATCCATAGGTATGTTGTATGACTTAACCTCACTGGGAAACATGTTTATCAACTCCTTCGGTCCGAGAACTTTGTATCTCTTTGTCAGCTCGTAGTATTGAGGGTTGTTGTAGTCCAAATAAAACATACGATTGTACATTTTCTCCGTCTTCATAAAACTAACAACAATTTTCCTCAGTGACTCTTGTTTCAATCTTTTCAGAGTCCTATATGGATAATTCCTTGAGCTCAACCAGTCACGCATATTCCTACTTGACATCTCTTCAGGATTTTGGTGATATAGCTCAGTTGGAGGTAAATCTTCAATATTTAGACTCTCTTGCAACGGTGTCCACTCACCCATTTCGATAACAAACTCTTTTTCATCAGCAGCGGCTTTATCTTGAGCTATCAGACACTTCTCATATTCTTCGTTTATTTGACTCACAGTCAGCCCATTTAGATAAACTGCATTGTACTTCATCTTCTCAAGGTAAGCAAATCTTTCAGCTAAGTCTTCTGGAATCTCGTGATCAGGATTAGTTTCTGGCTCAGCTTCTGGTTCAGATTCAGTAAAATCAATATCATCCAAGTCATCTAATGCCTCAATCATTGGTGCATTGTCAGTTTGAACCGGCTCAAACTGACTTGCTTCTTCTGTTACAGTTTCAGGCACATTCTCAATCACTTCAGCAACATCTGGCACATCTTCAACTATAACAGCTTCAGATTGAATCGGCTCAATCTGAACTGATTTGTCAACTTCAACTTCAGTTACAGTCTCATCTGCCTTAGCTATCTCAGCCACTTCAGTTTCAACTACAGCCACAGATTGAATCGGCTCAATCTGCACTGTTTCTTCCAATCTCGCCTTTTTACTGCAACTTTCATCACCAGTAATTTCCGGTACAGCATCTAACTTCCTTTTTCCCTCAGCCTTGTCAGAAATGACAGAATCAGCAACAGCTTCATCGGGAATAACAATTGGAGATTCCACCCTTATACCCACATTTGTTGTACCACGTGCTCGAGTATAATAGACTTTTGCTGCTTGAGAAGGTTCAGATACTTCAATAACTTCGTCTGAAAAATCTTTATCAGATGTGGACCCGGATTTCTTTGATCGAGTTTCTTCTAGCCATTTCTCCAACATCTCTTTCTCAGCATCCAGAGTATTGCATTCAGCCTTCAATTCTTTGTAATCATACTTCAAGTTGTCATGTTCCTCCTTCAACTTATCATACTCAGCCTTCAATTCTCCATGTTCAATCTTCAACTTTAAATGATCAGCAACCAAAGCTTTGAAAGTTTCCAGATTTTGATTGTGAGTAGCCCAAAACTCTTCAAGTCTTTTCTTCTTTCGATCATTTGAAGCCTTCAACTGTTCATTCACAGCTACAAGCTTTTCCACCATCTCTTCCAATTCAGCAATCTTCTTCTTATCCTCATTTTCATCAACACTTGAAACAATTTTTGGTGAAGACTCCAAAACTTGTTCAATATTTTCAGCAGCAGGGGATGATGTGGTGGGTATATCAACAGGAATAGGATCAGTAATGCCAGCATCAGCTTCATCAACTATCTGTGCAATAGTCTCAACCTCGGCAATTACTTCCTGAGCAATCTGAATAACATCTATCTGTTCAGGCTCATCAACATTTTCCTCAATAACCTTCGGTTCCTCTACTAACACAGGCTCTATCACTAGTTTCGATCTTTGTCTTCTAACATACTGAACAGTAATAGCCTTAGGAACTTCAGTAACAACTTCTTCAACATCAATACCCTCAACAGCAACTGGTTCAACAACAACATTTTCTATCTCCAAATCCATTGGTTCGGCTGTCTCAATATTCTCTGCCTCCTCTGAAACAGATTCAGCATCATCACCACCATCATTTCCACTTTCACTATCACTATCTTCATCATCACTGTCATCATCATCATTTTCAGATTCATCTTCATCTTCTTCATCTTCTGCATGACGAGCAGCATACTCATCATCATCCAATAGATTATCAGGCACCTCATCAACCAGGTCCTGAGGATTCACAATCTCTCCGTGTGAAATATGATGATAAACTCCTTCAACATCTTCTTCGTTATATGCTATATCTCTCATATAGTCAAATAGATCAACACTAGGCACATTCCCGATACTCATCTTTCTATAAGATAGATCGTTCATGTCCTCAATATAAAGTATCCCTCCAACAACACCTTCTTCTCTGATAATCGGATAGGCAACATTGATAATCAATTGCAAGAATCTCGGGTACATGAGAAACTTGAATCTTTTGCCTTTTACCAGATTAAACACAAACCCATTCAGAATCCACTTCGACATGTTGAATGCTTTGTTTTCAGCTATGGCAACAATAGGAGATGCTATATCTGATGGGAAGTTGTCAAAACCTGCACTCCTCCTTGACATGCACTGTTGGACAACATAACACAACAGCTTCCATTTCTTTCCCAACCTTGCTCTATAGAATTGTGACTTTGGAAATGCAGGAGGATGTCCCATATTTACAAAGCACTCTTGACATTCAGCCATGGTCAACTCATCATTCGCCCCTACTTTATCCTCATCAATCCTCAAGGCTGTTCTGATTGTTTCTTCAGAGACAGTCAACACTAATTCTCTAGTAATGTTTCCTCTAACAACAGCTACTCCATCATCATTTCTGATCACTTCAGCTGTTTTCCAAAAACTCTTTATCAACCTTGCATATATGACCGGTTTGGCACACATAGCATATACATACTTTGTTCTCTTGATGAATTTGATCATATCTCTGCAACCTTCAGTTTCAGGAATAGACTCATCTAAACATGCCACCAGATTGTGCTTAGGTTCAAACTTTAGATTCTCCATCTGTTACAACAAAAACAAACACAAACAAGACAAATGTGTTAGATTCTTCATTAATAAATTTCAAATTTGCATAAGTGTTTGAACAACAGTTAAAAAGTAAAACATTCACATAATCATTTTAACTCCTAAATTGATCTAACAAACTGATTTTCATCATTTTAGTCAAAACAACTTTGAATTTTAATGATTATACAACATTTTTCAATTTAACAGTTTAACACTTAAGACATAAATTTGACATTTGTATGATGAAGTTGTTTAACATGTTAATCTTAGTTTTAACAATGATTTGTTAATGTTCAACACACATTTTGTCAGTTTTGAAGTTAACACTTAAGAATTTTTCAGAGTTCATTAATGGCGGTTGACAGTTATGAATGATTTTCATTAATTCTGTTGATTTTAAGGATTTTTGGTGCAAATGAGTGTTTGATTGTTAATGATCGACAGATTTTACACTTGAAACAACATTCGATTTTGGTTTTAACACACACAATCAAAGTGTCGATTCAATGATCAAAAACACTGTTCATCATCGTTTTTCAATTTATCGGTCGATTTGCAGGTTTATCAAGAACAAATCACATAAACAATACCTTATTCAATCGATCAGACTTGTTACAGAACAAACGATTGAATATGATAAACAACGATTTAAGTACAGAGGATTTGCTTGAAAGAGTGAGTGAAAAATGATAAGTGTTTGTGAAGAGGCGGGTTTTTTTTATATGGTTAAAAATTAGGTCAAACTTTGAGGTGCCGGGTCAACAACTTGGGACGGGTAAGCATAAAAAGCCCACTAAGCCTTGACGGGTCAAGCACTGTTGAGACGGGTCATGTACTGTTGGGACGGGTCAAGTACTTGAAACAAGTCACAACATATGACGGGTCAACATATAATATGTGAAAAACACTTGACGGGTCACACACTGTAGAGATGGGTAAGTCACTGTAGTGACGGGTAAAGGTTAGGAACAACTACACCTGATTGGTTTTATTCATCACCCGGCAGTATAGTAGTCTTCAAAACATCACCCGGCTTGCACAATAACTTGTTTGTTCATTACCCGGCAACACAGTTGTATTTATCACCCGGCATGCTTGCTTCATCACCCGGCAATACAGTTGTCTTCTTTTTCACCCGGCATGTTTTCTTCATCAACCGGCAACACAGTTGCTTTCGCCATTACCCGACATGCTTTCTTCTTCACACGGCAACATAGTTGCTTCCACTATTACCCGGCAACACAGTGTTATACACTTACACGGCAAGATAAGACTTCTTTCTTTTACCCGGCTGTATAGCGATAACATTTCTTCACCCGGCTGTATAGTGACACAACTTGTCACCCGGCAGATATCTTATGACCTTCACCCGGCAGGTATTTGACATGTTCATTGCCCGGCTATACAGTAGTCATAATATCTTCACTCGGCTTCACTTCTTTTTCTCAATCACCCGGCTTATATCAAACACACAACTTTACCCGGGTGAACAGTGTATTCATTACCCGGCTAAACAGTGTTCTGATATCTTTGCCCGGCTACAACACTTGAACAATTTTCTTCACTTTTTCTCGTCTGTTGACTTTTTCAACTGCATTTATTGCACCTGCAAACATTCTCGACATATTAATTAGACAAGACATCCTTAAAGAATTTTGTCACATTAATTATCAACAACATAAAACAAGTCAATAAAATTAATTCAAATTAAAATCCTTTAAAATTCCTTTAATAATTTTTTTTTAAAAAAAATAATTTTGCACAACCAATTTTTCTATATCCCGAAGCAATTTCTGAAAAACACATTACAAGACCTTGGGTTTGTTTTTAACACATCCAATACCTTTGCTTTTCATACCACAAATCTTGTTCATTCAAAACACAATTATTCAAAATATTTTTGGATTTTTGTAGATATTTTTCTTCAATTATTCTCCCCCTAAACTTGAAATTTCTTGAAATTTTTAAGTTTAACAAGGATGTCGATATGTCAATAAAGATTCCAAATGCCTGCACACACAAAGCACACACATTAAATTAAAGACATATGCAATGCAATGAATCAAAATATCGCAGTGAGATCATACCACACATTATCTGAACATGTTTTGCAAGTTTTGAATAGACATTTGACTTATGTTTGATTGAGTGATGATATGAAAACATACCAATTAGCTCGAGTTGACACACTTACTTTTTCAGTATCATGATGATATTTAAGGTTCGATTAAAATGACTTATGTGACCCACATGTATACATATGTCAACATATTTCCTAATCAAACACTACCTGAATGCATATTGCACAAAATCTGGTCACTTACAATCATCAACAGTGTGGAATCTGGGTTCTATTCGGATTTGGTCCACTTTGGGACTTCTTTTTAATTCCATTTTGGAATTTTTCTTTTCCTATCGTTCCCCTTGGGAATCTTCTGAATTCCTTTTTGGAATTTTTGTTTGGTGATGGTCCACATTTGGGACTCTTTTTGTTCCAACTTTAGGAATCTTTTGCTGCACCTTGAAGCTCAAAAGAGACTTCGTGTGAGACTTCAGGTCTGTGGATACCACAACAAAGAAGCTCACGATGCGGTTCATCACACTGAGTATACTGCATCGTTACCCGATCATGCACAACTATCATCACAAGCAATGAATCAAAAGATATATATCTAGACATGTATAGCAATGGAACTTAACACAAAGATCATTAAGTTTATATTTGTCAACAATCAACTTACTTGTTCAGTCTAATTGCCTGAGCTGTCTAGCACATCAATTAACATTCATCAGTCTTTATTAAAAATGATGTAACAGATAATGTCTAGTGTAACTATCATTTCTCACTTTTTGCAATATAGATTCTTATGACATGATATTTTCTTTTCTTTTTGCATTTATATTTTGTTTTTGCTTTTCTTTTTCATGCACACACACAATGCAAAACATAAAAATAAAAGACAAAGGAATCAATACTTGACATCAACTTATTCTATATTTGGCTTTTATATTTTCTGATTTTTGTTTTGTTTTTGAAAAATAGAATCAATCATGATTGATTAATCCTATGGATTGAACTAAGAATTCAAACCGTCCTGACAAAAAGGATTTTGTGAAAAGATCTGCCAGTTGTTTGTCGGTATGAACCTTAATCAAAATTATTAAACCTTTTTCAGAGTTGTCTCTTAAAAAATGATATCGAATATCGATATGTTTGGTTTTAGAGTGTTGAACAGGATTAGCAGTAATGAACATAGCAGCAGTATTGTCTATGTAAATAGGAGTTTTGAGAAAGTTAAACCCGTAGTCAAGCAACTGGTTTTGTAACCATAAAACTTGAGAACATCCTGCAGATGCAGCGATATACTCTGCTTCAGCTGTGGATACAGAAACGTTGGTCTGCTTCTTGCATTGCCAAGAGACAAGTCTAGGACCCAGAAATTGACATCCACTAGTAGTCGATTTCCTGTCAAGAGCACATCCACCAAAATCACTATCAGAGTAACTATATAATTCAAAATTCCCTTCATAAGGATACCATAACCCGAGACTTGGCTTCCCTTTAAGGTATCTGAAAATACGTTTAACAGCAATCAGATGCGACTCTTTTGGATCAGACTGGTATCTTGCGCATACACATACAGCATACATGATGTCTGGCCTTGATGCAGTAAGATACATTAGTGAACCAATCATTGATCTGTATAGTGTTTGATCAACGGATTTGCCTTTCGGATCCGGTTGAATCTTGCAGTTCACATCAGATGGAGTTCGGATAGTCTGGCAATCTTGCATCTTGAACTTTTTCAGCAACTTCTCAACGAACTTTGATTGGTTGATAAAATTCCGTCTGCTGATTGTTTTACTTGCAATCCAAGAAAGAAATTTATCTCCCCCATCGAACTCATCTGAAATCTTGACTTCATGATTTCTTCAAATTCTTTTCACATTGACGCACTGGTCGATCCGAAGATAATATCGTCCACATAAACTTGAACACATAAGAGTTCTTCATTCTCCCTCTTCATAAAGAAAGTTGGATCAATCTGACCTCTTGTGAATCCATGTTCTAGTAAATGCTTAGATAATGTCTCATACCAGATTCTTGGAGCTTGGTGTAGACCATATAGAGCTTTACTCAACTTGTATACACGATGAGGATAGTCAGGATCTTCAAAACCCGGAGGTTGTCTGACATAAACATCATCTGTAATCGGTCCATACAGAAAAGCGCCTTTAACGTCCATTTGGAATACTTTAAACTTCATGAAGGAAGCATATGCAAGAAAAACGCGTATAGCTTCAAGTCTTGCGACCGGAGCGAACACCTCTTCATAATCAATGCCTTCTTCCTGAGTATATCCCTGTGCAATGAGTCTCGCTTTGTTTCTCACAACAATACCACGTTCATCTGGCTTGTTTTTGTACAACCATCTTGTACCAATCGCATTTTCTCCTTCAGGTAAGTCCACTAATTTCCAAACCTCTTGTTTGCGAAATTGAAGTAACTCCTCTTGCATGGCTTCAATCCAACTATTATCTTGTAACGCTTCTGAAATGTTCTTCGGCACCACTTGAGAAAGAAAACATGAGTAAAGACAAACGTTTGCTTGCTCAGTTTGACTTCTTGTAGTTCTCTTATTCAACGGCCCGATAATCTGAGAGACAGGATGTTTCTTGTGAATTCGATGAATTGGTATGTCATCTCCTTGCACTTGACTCTCCAGATTAGGCTGATTCAGATTCGGTAGATCTTGTAGAATGGTCGAAGTATGCGGAGTGAAATTAGGAACTTGATCCGGTGAATTGATGAAGTAATCAAATGATTCTGGAACAACTTCAACATTCGGATCTGATGATGGTTGATTCTGAACAGATCCACCATCATTAGGAGAAACTTGCGGATTCACATCATCTTCAAGATTGTTTGATTCTTGATCGTCTTGAGAACCAGAAGGACCCGGAGTTTGACTGGATTTAACATGATCAGGATTATGAAACGACATGAATGGATACTCAGAGTTGAGATTTCCATCATCGTCATTATCAGAATCGTCACTAAAGCATCCCAAGTCGCCTGATTCTTTCCTTGCTTTTCCTGAAAAATCGAATAAGTTAGAATTGAAAGATTTTGATAACGAATCTAAATCAAATAACCATTCGGGACCATGAGCCACTAACGGAAACGAATTTTCTAAAAACTTTACGTTAATAGTTTCAATAACAGTATTTGTTTTGCTATTAAAAACCCGATAAGCTTTAGAAACAGACGAATAACCAAGGAAAAATCCATCGTCAGATTTTGACTCAAACTTCCCGAGATGATCACTCAAATTTAGAATCGATACAGGACAACCAAATGCTTTCAAGTAAGAAATATTTGGTTTTCTTCCAAATAACAACTCATAAGATGTTTTCTATTTATCCTGAACCAATAATGTTCGGTTTTGCACAAAACACGCAGTAGCAATAGCTTCGTCCCAAAAAGTGATAGGGATTTTGGCATCTGCGAGCATGGATCTTGCTGCTTCAATCAGTGTTCGGTTTTTCCGTTCCGCAACCCCGTTTTGTTGAGGCGTTCTTGGAGCACTAAATTGTCTAGCAATTCCTTTTTCTACACAAAACATATCAACATTAGCGTTCTTAAATTCAGTTCCATTATCACTTCTTAAAGTTTTCACTTTACACTCCAATTGATTTTCAACTTTGACAATAAATTCTTTTAATAACTCAGCAGTTTCAGATTTAACATGCAGAAAATAAACCCAAGAAAATCTAGTGAAATCGTCAATAATGACAAAACAGTAAGACTTCTTTCCGATGCTTTGCACATTTGTTGGTCCGAAAAGATCCATATGTAGCATCTGCAAGGGTTTTGAAATGGAGTTTTCTTGCTTGGACTTAAAAGACATGTGATGCTGTTTTCCTTTCAAACATGCTGGACAGAGATCAGTTGTAGAGAACTTCTTTGAAGGTATTCCCACAGCATGATTTCCAGTCACTAAACGATTCATGTTTCTGAAGTTTGAATGGCCCAGCCGTCTATGCCAAAGCTGACTCTCATCATTTGATGCATGAGCAATGAGACAAGTGGTTTCGGTTTCAGCATCAATCTGCGACATATCAAGCTTGTATACATCACGATCTCTTGGAGCTTTAACCACCACCCACTCATTATCAATCTTGAAACTTGGCTTGAGAATATAACAGAAAGAATCATCAAATAAAGTTGAATACGATTTATCGCAGATTTGAGATACACTTAGTAAATTAAAGTTCAACTGTGCATAGTAGTTGACTTTATCAAAACTAATGACCCCATTCGACACAGTTCCTTCTCCTGTTATTTTACCACCGGCATCACCTCCAAATGCAACGTGTGTACCATTTTTCAGCTTAAAGTCTTGAAGCAAGGCATGGTTGCCTGTCATATGCCGGCTACACCCACTATCAACGAACCATGAGTTGATAGGTCTTCTTGGGCGTACCTGCATTTCAACAATCACTTAGTTAGTTTGGTCAACCCAGGCCCACACGGTCTTGGGTTTTCCGAATCTATCTGCAATAGTAACTTGTTGATATTGAATATTTTGGAAATTTGTTTCATTTAGGAGATTTTGATGCTGAAAACTGTTTCGCCCATTGGCGTGAATTGATTGCTTTCTTCTCAAAGCACTAAACCTTTCCTCTAACTTAGGATCAAGGTTATTTTCAAACTTTTGGTTTCTTACCATCAAAGCTCTTGGTTTAAAACTATTAACCTGCACATTTCTTGATGCAAAATTGTTTAAACCAGAATTGTTTCGATTGAAATTTCTCAAAACAGGAGAATGACTTTGATTAACATTTTGAAAACCAAATGATTGATTTCTTTGAAAATTTGGAAATGGCGTCATTTCTCTTGATGAGTTTGTTCGAAAGAAACAATCCTTTGTGTCATGGTTTCTCCTTTCACAGATATCACAGAATTTGTTATAAAAACATTCTTCTGAAGAATGATTTCTTTTGTCACAGTAACTGCAGTACCTGTTAAAGAAACATTCAGCAGTTGCATGGTTATAACGATCACAAATCTCACAGTGTTTCTTGCTAATCCTAAAGAGCCGATTGTTAACTTTGGATGTTGAACCAACTCGTGATTCATTATCATGTTTGTTCGGTTTTAGATTAACGTTCTTTTGTGGAGACTTTGTTTGTGATTTTGATTGCATGGGACTTTGGTTCGATTTTAAACTGTTCTGTTTGGTTACCTTTTTGGTTTCAATTCTTTTATCGTTAACAGCGGAAGACTTAGGACCTGAACCTGTTTTCAGACCAGAGTTGATTGGAGAATTGATTGGTTTACCATAAGATCCGTTCAAATCAAACGTTCCTGCAGACACAAACTTAATTGTTTTTCTTTTTGACACTTTCTTGACAGGTTTAACTTTGTCAGTTTTAACACTTTGAGCTTTGGTGTTATCACTTGATTTTATGGCACTTTTGCCTTTTGACTGTTTCGTTTCAGATTGATTGATTTTCGATTTTAATTTCTGCAATTTTGCATTCGAAACTTCAGTCTTTTTCACTTCTTGCTTCTTGATCAACTGATCAGCAACTTGCGCCTTTTGTTCTTTCTTCCACTTGATGTATTCAGGATCATTGTATCCTGAAAATTCACCTTCTTCCTTCACTGTTTCTGACTTCGGATTCAGTTCCGGATACTCAACAAGTTGAATCAGAACAGGCTCTGATTTGTTGCTAGCTTCATCGTCAGCTTCAGTTGTTACACCATCTTCTTCTTTCAAACTTTCCATCAAAACTTCAAATCCTTCAGATTCGGATTTGCTTCTTTGAATTTCTTTGAATTTTAGTTCATTTTCAGGTGAATGATCAAATTCATTAAAGTTTTCCGGTAAAGTTTGAGTGATTGAATTTGGCATTGGTTCATGAGTGAAACCCAACCCGGTTTTGGTTTTGTTACCTCTTTCACTTATAAGTTGTTTAACCATTGTTTTACAACTTTTCACTTTTGTTAATTCAACCTGTGTGACAGCATGAGCAACTTTTTCTTGTTCAAAGTTCTTTGTCATTTCTTCAAGTTGTTTTGTTACCAATTCCAGTTCCTTTAAAGTTTTGTTCCATGATTCTTTAAGTGACAAAATCTTCTCATCAGAATTTTTGTGATCAATTTTAAGTTGTTCATGAATTTTCTCATGTTTGCTTAATTTATCACCAATTTTAAATGAATGAGTTCGATAATGTTCTACTTGTTGAATGCATTGTTCTGAACATAACCTTTCTTTCACATCAGCAGGCAATGGAACATAGTTAGGGGGTAAGTCATTACTAACCTTTGGTTGTTCGGTAGATGATGAAGATTCACTAGCTGTAGCCATCAGCGCAATTTCAGACTCAGATTCTTCAACAGGATCAGACTTGGCACTCCAGTCATATTCCTCTGAATCTTCACTCACAGTATCAATCACCTTGATATCTCCTTCTTCTGACCAATCCTCTTCTATTTCACATACCAGTGCCAAACTTGATGTAAGATCAGATGTGAATTGTTCTGCATACGCACTCCAATCATATCCGTCTTTTACACTGACCACCAGTGCCTTAGTTTGATCTTCTGGTTTCTTTCCTTCATCCTTCAGTTCCGGCATGGGAAGACTTTGGTATGGTTTCTGAAAGAAACGTTGATTTCTGCTTTGGTAGCTCGAAGACTGTTGTGAGCTTTGACCTTGACCTTGATTACTTGAACTAGCTTGGTCGTTGTAATTCTGATTCTTAGGAGCTTTGCATTCCCGAGAAAAATGACCATAACAGTTACAGTTAAAACATCTGGCCTTCGATTTGTCAAAACCAACCGTCTTGTTTGCATGAGGCTTGTAGCTTCGGTTAACATAAGCATGCTTCTGCGTTCTATATGCAACCATCACCATCTGCCAGTTTAAGTCCATTTCCTCAACGTCATCAGGATCCATCTCAAATAAATCTTGAAGGACAACGTCCATTTGACTTAAGTGACTTCCTTGGTATGCTTGGAAACTTGCCATAAAAGCTGTAAAAGCAGTTTTGGTCTCGTCATCTTGTAACAAGATGTTCATCACATCTTTTACCTTTGCTTGAACATTCGAACTTTGACTTTCTGCTTGATTCTTCAGATTCTGACTTTGAACTTGAGCTCTTGGTGGAGATTGAGGTTGAGAATAAGTTGGTGAACTTGGAAAGTATGATGAATCAGTATAGAAACTTGCACCAACAAATAAATCACCCTCTTCTTCAAATTTGGTTGCATCTTGTGCAAGAAATGCATTCTCCACAGTATTGACAGGATTCACCACATACTTATATTGAGCTTGTGAGCTTGATCTATCAGTATTTCTCGATCCTTCGTCAATCTCAACTTCTTCAATCTTTCCAATAAGTAGATCTAAATCCATTGGAAATTTCTCCGTATGCTTTAAAAGAGTGACAGTCTGCTTCCATGACGATGGCAAAGCACATAACAATGGATCATTCAAGTCTTGAAGTTCAGTCTTAACTCCAATGTTCGACATCTCAGTAGTTAAGTGAACAAACCTGTTCATCATCTGATGTACTGTTTCTCCATTAATATGTTCAAACAACTCTAGTTGCCTTTTCAATTTTGATTTCTTCAGACTTCTTAATTGTTCTCCTCCTTCGCATATTGACTTTAGTGCCTTGAAACATGTATAACCAGTTTGATATGCATCCAATCTCGACAGAACTTGAAGTGGCAGTCCTTTGCACATCAAAGAGTAAGCCTTGCTATCATTC
Source organism: Tagetes erecta (assembly GCA_030867185.1). Classification (NCBI taxonomy): domain Eukaryota; kingdom Viridiplantae; phylum Streptophyta; class Magnoliopsida; order Asterales; family Asteraceae; genus Tagetes; species Tagetes erecta. The sequence continues at coordinate 1,500,895 of CM061486.1, read as the reverse complement.
TTCACTTTTCGCAAGTCTTCTGCTGATAAATTATCCTCAGGATAAGGTTCAGGATAAGGTGCAGTCTGAGTTGGAATATGAGGACCTTTTCAATTGAATTCCATAGATCATTGTCAATGGAGCATAGATGATGTCTCAGTCTGATTGTCCAATTCTTGAAATCTGCACGGTTAACAAGTCTAGGAACACGATTATCAGAATCATCATTAGGTGCCATTTTAACAATTTTTTTTAAAGAAAATATTTTTGGTTTTTGTTAATTTTTGAAAAGAAACAGTTAAAATACTAAAATAAAGACAAGTAATTAAAGACAAGATAAGAAAACAAGGATTAAAACAACTAAAAAATGAGTCACACGGCTGAACAGTGAAAATCCTTCTACACCCGGCTGAACAGTAGCTTTTGTTCTTCACCCGGCAAAGAGAAAGTCTTCACCCGTCTGAACAGTCACACGGCTCAACAGTTGTAAGTCTTGGATTCTTTACCCGGCAGAACAGTTACCCGGCTAAACAGTTGCTGATCACCCGGCTGAAATTGTTAATCACCCGGCGTAACAGTGTATCACCCGGCACAACAGTACTTGATCCGGCTGAACAGTAACACTTTTTCTTTGTCAAATTCTTTACCCGTCTAGTACAAATTCCTTTACACGGCTGCACAGGACCTAATTGTTCTTCAATCTAAGTCCAAAGGAAATTGTCTAAGTCAAATTTATCACCCGGCAAGTTAATCTTCAACCAAGTTCTTACTGTTCATCATCTTCTCCATGAGAATTTTTCAGGGTTTATCAAAAACTTGTCCAATTCTTTCAAAATTCACACACAAGCAGTAAAATAGTCCGATTATCAATCCCTAATCTCAATCAATCCAAAACATGGTCAAATTTTGATGAATTTGAGCAAAATTCGATCGAACAGTAACTTTTTCAATCTTCTTAATTCCTCAGATCTGATAATAATCTGATGGAATTTGCACAATCGTTGTGAATTAGAAGTGATTGCGATGATAAATCACAACTAAAAACAGCAACAATTCATTCAGATCATGATTTTTGAGCAATATTGATGTGTTTTGCTTGATGAATAGCGAAGAACACAATACCAACAGCTCTGATACCAATTGATAGGTTCAATTGGATCGGTAATATCGCTCAATGATCAGAATAAATCATACACAAACACAGTTCAATCATAAACACAATTCATACTAATAATTCTCTTTTGTATATTGATGATCAAAGCAGATTTGTAGTACAAGTGCAGGAGAAAATAAATCACACACACTTAGGTCTCTCTCTAACGTGAATAGTGATCTAGCCTCTCTCCTCACACTCTTTCACTACATGCTTTTAAGCAACAATTACAAGTTTAAGGAATATAACAAAATAGACCCTAAACTATACATAAAATGTATAAACAAATACAAAGTAAATCTTAACTAGGAAATAGCCCTAACAGTACTCCCCCTAAGATTTATCTTTGAATCTTCAGCAAAATCTTCAACAATTTTCATCTTTGACAGCTTCAATCTCTCTCACCAATCTTCTGGTTCTTCTTTGATATCCAGCAGCTCTTTACCTTTGAATTCTTCTTGTTCCTTCAATGCTTCTTCTATGCAAGACTTGAACTTTTATGCAATCTTGGCTTGTCTTGGTTTGGACTCGTTTGTTGCATATGTGTCGTGTAATACGATCTGTGAGCTTAAGGTGAGCAAGTGAACCTAACCGAATATAACTACACTTAATAAATCACCAAGTGATCGCCGGGTCAACTCGGGTCAACAAAAGTCAACTTTGGTTAAAGTTGGTCAAAAGTCAAACTTTTCAAATCACAAGTAAACAATTGAATTGCCAGGATGCATAGGGTTTTACATAGATGCACAAATCCACACTTATAGACTTATCATGTAGTAGGAATGATGTGTTTGCGTTTACCTTGCTGATGCTTGTAGCTGTGCACCCGAAGGTGAGTTCACTGAACCTTTTTCTATTGCTCTTCCCCTTTATGGGAAAGAAATGTGTACAACTACTTTTTACAGATTTGGAAATATTGTATATCACATGTCTAGTTAGAGTTGCTTTTCTTGTTCATGAAAGTCCTCATGGATACCTAGTTGACCGTTAATATTTGGGGAAATAGCTGGGGAATTTTGAGTTGTACTACTGGGTTTGACAAACCCCACCCGGGCTAGTCGCGCTAGCACGACAGATGGACTTGTCGAACGGGTGTTGAATTCCTAACAGACTTACACGTGCATCCTACTAGGATGTAGCGCATGTAAACTATACATGTAATGTGTACACACGTCAGCTTCGGTCAGATACATTTGACTCTAAGGACAAGTACTATAGACTTAATAAATTGTTGCTTTTATATCTATTATGTGAACTCACCAACCGTAGTGTTGACACTTGTTAGTATATCTTTTTCTCAGGTTTATATGGAACACATCACGCTAGGGCATGGCATGGCATGGCATGGTTGCATGATTTTGATATCATAACATTTCATTCTTTTTGAAATATGTCATTAACGCTTAGGCGCGCATTTGCGCATTTAGTTTCCATTTAATATTTTGACGTTTCATTTCGATTACGCTTCCGTAAAATTTTAAACGTTAACTCTGTATTAAATTTTCTCATTTAATGAGACACATATGTTTTAAATTCATATAGTGTCATTTGGTGTAACTAATGACTTAGATCCTAGTTTGTCACACACTTAACGGTAAAACTCCGTTAGTGGACTTGAGGGTGTGACAAATTTATTGCAAACCTTAGTTGTCAATGATAAATCTATTGGCCTGACAAGTCCACACCATTTACATACACGTGTGGTGATTGTTAACTCTTTATTTATATGCTTCTGCTCATTTTTTCTCAATACGGTCTAATTTGTTTGATTAAGTGGTTGCAGTCTATTGGTCCATCTAGATCGAGATTTCAGTGCTATAATGATTTGTAATACAATGAAACACACTTGATTCAAACAAAGAAAGTCACCCAAAACACAATAACAAGATCAAAACAATATAACCAGAGGAAATCAAGCTACAAAGATAGTGAAAATATGCTCCTAGCACCTCTAGCCGTCACACACACAATTTAGGGTTTGATAAAATATGCAAAAGTTGTATTGCAATGAGAAAACATTACAATATATAGTTCAGCTATAGATTCGCTGATAGATTCGCTGACAAATTCCATCGTCTTCTCCCCCGACATAGGACCCTCATAACCCGCAGTCCTAAAAGCCCCATAAACTTCCTCAACAGTCATATTAACCTCCTCTCCGACATCGTCCTCTAACCGTAACACCCTAGCAACATCAGCTTCAGTAAACTCCAAATCAAAACTGATAGTGTGAGATGCACCGAGCTTGGATCTAGATCTGAGATTGTTTGGGGATGTTGTTTGCAATCAGTGATGCGGAATCTCACTGATCACGTATTGATGCTTGAATGTTCATGAAGATCAATGCAAAGTATGATGAAGATGATGATAATATGAATAGGTGAATTGTATTAGATCAATGGAGAGGTTACAAAAAATATGGAATGAAATGTAGGCAACTCTTTAACAAATGACCTAGGTGATGGTATTTATAGTCTATACCATTCACCTTACAATGTAACCTAAAACACGTGCAGTTAAGTACAAACGCGCATTTAAGCACAAAACGATTACACAAATATTCTAAGACAAATACAATTAATGAACGTCTTCACCCGTACTTGCTCGTGATGATGCTCGATATCTTCACTCGCTTGTATTTGGAAAGTGACATCTTCAAATAGCCCCAACAGTACTCCCCCTAAGATGACACTTTACAAATCTGACATATTAGCTTAAATCTTCATGTGGCGAGTATAGAGAGCAACTTAAAGTTTTGGTATGCATTATCTTCAAGAGGACCCAACAGTACTCCCCCTAAGATGATGCTGCCAAAACTCTGTCTTTCAACAAGCAATCTGCATCCTTCTCTCCCTTTTGAGTAACATCAGAGGCTATGGAAAGAAATAAGCAGAGAGTAGATTCCGGTGAATCTATATATCAGCAACGGGATCTTCTTCAACGGTTGAAGTAGAATGAGAAGACTTCTTTGACTTAGAATACTCCCCCTCAACTTTCTGCTTTAGAGGTTAATGGGATCTGTGTATGAGATATTAAGAGGAGGATTCTTAACACTCAGCAATCTGACTTGGAGATCTTTGGACTGGAATCAGGCTTGAACAGGAACATCTTCAAGTCGCGTGGAAGCTTGTTCTGTAATGGAAACTGTTCCTGCAACTCAAAGAAAAACATTAAAACTCAGGCAATAATGTGCATTTATCATCAATGTAAAGATCAAGTTCTCAATCGGATGAGATATTGCTTGATGAACAACTCCAACATCAATAACACATGTTAAACTGCCAAAACAGACGAAAAATATTAAAAAGAAAATCTTTTTGTTCTTTTTGAATTTTTCAATGTTTTTGATATTTTTGGAATTTTCTCTTTACATTCATGAATCTTTTACCTGCAATGAGATCATACCAGCAATTAATCCAACACATGTTTTGCAGTTTTTAAAATAGACATTTGAATTGTGAAGTAATTGAGTGATGAATTGTTGAACAAATCAATTAGCTCGAAGTGACACACTTACTTTTTCTATTCTTGATGATCAATTAGGTTGATTAGAAATAAGTTTTGAGTGACCCATACTTTGCAAATTAGAAAGTTATACACCTCATCTAAATAACCCGAGAACAACTCAACACGTCTGGTCACTTACAATCATAAACAGTGTGGAATTTGGGTTCTATTTGGATTTGGTCCACTTTGGGACTTCTTTTGAATTCCTTTTTGGAATTTTTCTTTTTCCTATTGTTCCCCTTGGGAATCTTCTGAATTCCATTTTGGAATTTGATTGGTGACGGTCCACATTTGGGACTTTTTTTGTTCCATTTTGGAACCTTTTGCTGCATCTTGAAGCTCAAAAGAGACTTCGTGTGAGACTTCAGGTCTGTGGGTACCACAACAAAGAAGCTCACGATGCGGTTCATCACACTGAATAGATTGCATCATTACCCGATGTATATCGTTGCGTCACAAGACATCTATTTGATTTGTATAAACGTATCACATGAACTAAGAAGTTTCAACCACAAAAACTCATTAGAATTTAGTTAAATCATCAAAGAATATACTTTTTCAGTCTAATTGTCTGAGTCGTCTCGCACATCAATTTTCACGCTTCAGTCTTTATTGTTTAAAATGATGCGTTGAATAATTCTAGTGTACTATCATTTCTCATGTATGTGCAAGTAGATTCAATATATTTTTGGATTTTTCTGATTTTATCATTTTTTTATTTTTTTTAATAATGATTTCTCCCCCTAAACTTAAAATTTTTTTTCGAAAATTTAAAGTTTAATGAAAATAAAATAGCAGATATGTTATCAACGTATGAAGAGTGCATGCAATGTACTTAATCTAAACAGACGAAATGAAACATCGGTTGTTTCTTGCACTGCCATCATTGTTTGATTTTTGAAAATGTTTTTTAAAAATTCCTTCGATGATTCCTTTTTGTTTCCAACTCCATTTGGTGTCAGTTGCATCGAAGACATCATGAACAAGCACTACAAAAAAAATGTCATACAGTGACACACAAAAAGTGCCACAGAAAACCAAAAAAAAGTCACTAATGGCCCATTCAAGAATGTGCGGCACACAAAAAAAGTGTCATTAGAAGCGGTGTCACTAAAGCCTTTTAGTGACACTTTCTTATATGCCACTCATTCCTATTAAAGTCTTTAGTGGCACTTTTATTTTTGCCACAATATTAACTACAAATTATATATACTATTTTTGTGGCACATTTTTTTTGCCAGAAAAACTATTTCTAATTAAAGATACATACTAATTTTGATTAACTAAACCATGATTTATTTACAATATAAAATAAACATAAAGATGAGAACATGTAAAATTGTAATATGATAAATTATAGTTTCGATCCGAAACGTACTCCAAATGTTAGCGAACAAATACATAATAAGTTTCAAACAAATTTCAAATGTTTAACAAAAATTCAAAATGATCTTTCGGGTTTTCAACTCTATTCCAAGGAATCCATGAATCTTGCTATCTGCATTCCACGAAAAACTTCGCATTTTGTCAACTTTGTCTTCGTCATCATGAGTTCTTGAAAATGATAATTCTTTAAATGATAAAGAGTTGTTAGGGGCCGAAGAACCAATACGAGAGACCTAAAAAGTACAGATTAATGAAAGTAAATCATCACAATACATTTTAAAAAGATAGATACGTGTTACTGCTCGAACAGTCATATGTATGCAAAATGCTCACATAAGACCACCAAAATCGTATTAATCAAACCATAAATGCTACTTTGTAGCGACATGTGACCAACATCATTTTAAAGAGCTTATATGACCCACTCATAGTTAAATAAGGTGAAAGCAGCATGCAACAATACCATCACCATTGTTGTGCACCACATAATTGATCAAAACTACTAACTATTAACTTGTACACATGTTAAGACACTACATAATTGATCAAAATACAAAAGTTCCTATTAAAGGTTTATTAGTTTATAAGAATCTGAGCTAGGTTATAAAATACAATGTGGTGCTATCTGCATGGCAAATCTACCGGGTAATGTCACAAAATAAGGTCATCGATGTATAATCCTAAACAATTAAATAAACCAAGAGTCATATAAAACCAAACTTTGCCAAAAAAATAACATGATTTTATTCTTGGTTGTAGCCTTCTTGGCAGTGATGTGTGTGTATATATATATATTCGATTGGGTTGGGGGATAAATTTGAATTGGTCAAAACAAAACGGGTCAAAACAAGCCAGGCAAAACATAAACAAGCGAAGGGGTCAGGTATAACCTTTTACCTTTTTGGGAGCATCTAAAGAAGTATCGATAAAATTAATATAAAAGACCCTTTTAATTGAATAAACTTTAATATCAACAAAAGAGTACCTGGAAATGTCTCATCATCCGCGTTAACAAGAGCCATAAATAACTTGGTTCATTAACTGGTCAAAATGAACATTATGGTCAAACAGAGAATGCTAAGAATAACAAATAGATGCAACATGTGTATATAAATAAAATTTGTGTGATGCGGCTTCATAAAATCAATTAAAAGTTTAAATTTTAATTATTTCCTACCCTTAGTGCAGCAAGTATACTAAAACAGAAATGGTGAACATTTTGGTAAGTTTGTATGATGTTTGTTTGGTGATTTTTAGCTCTTTACTTGTAATTTGGTCTATATGATGCAGTTTGATAAAATCCCATAACTTGGCTAATGGGTTAGTGTAAGGTGAGATAATAGAACAAAGCAACAAAGTTATCTAATTTAGGCATTACACCTTTTAGAACAAAACCTCAAACTTGTGTATAAATCTTAACTAAATGCGTGCTTTGAAAAAATCCACTTTCAAAAACAAGTAAATGAACACATGGATATAAGTAATAACTAATGAATTGCACATCTAGTAATTCAAAACATTAGTAGTGAACTAATATTTATCCGAATTCTCAGTTCTAAACAAGTACATAACCCAACCCATTTTGACATGGTGTTATTTGAAATGGTAAGTGCTTTACATGATGTAATAAGAAAACAATCTAAATCATTTACTGATATATATTAATGATTTTTAAGAAACAAAAAAGTACCTTGTTCCAGCTCATTCGTAGACCAAAATTCAGATGCGACATGTTCCTTAGCAGCCGCATGAGAGTCTGTAGTAATAACATTTAGCCTCCTGTTCTAGCTCATACTGTCTATTCACACAACAATTAAGTATCCCTTATATAATAAATAAACATATATAGTAGATAAAAACATCAAGCAGATACATCACAAAATTAAAGTGACCATGGTATCTTCAACTACTAATATATGACAACAATATGAGCAACTAAAGCAGCATTAAAAGGATTTCTAACCTCCTATTAAAGCAACAATTTAAAATCATGCAGAAGATTGATCATGCATTTGATTTCTAATATAGAAGTAAATGTAGACTTTTTTAGGTAACCCAATAAGTCAGTATTAAACTCACTAAAAAATTAGATTTATACAACACTTTAGTGGTAGATCATATGTAATCCCTAATCCAAACGTGTTATTAATCTCATACAAAAAAACACATACTAGATTTCCCAAATGATTAATGTGTTATAAAACTGATTATGAAGATAAAAATCAAGTTTTTACATAGTCTAAGAGCTAAACCCTAATCAATAATCCCCAAAACTCATAATCACTACAAAACAACAAAATTGAGACAACGTTTATTAAGTTAAATTTGTAGAAAACAAACCTTAATCGATCTATTGAATTAACCCGATTGTACACAGGTGCTTGATTGCGTTAGTAATTTCCGATATCAGATCAATTCCGAGTGTTTCAGTGATGGTTACTGGATGTGTGGTTGATAGAGAACGATTGAGTAGAGCATAGTGTTCTCAGTTTTGCATCGTTCGTGTCTGGGTGATGGGTTTCGACAGACAGTTTTTTAGAGGAGAGGGAGAAGAAAGAACGAACTGAGAGTAAAAAGGGGATCTGAAAGTGATTTGTTCCTGAGCCTAATTTTAACTTAATGAAATTCTTTATGGGATTTGTTTGGAGGGATTTTATTTTAAAAATATGTCACTAAAAGTTTTAAGAGAGACTTTTAGGGCGATAATTGTTGGATAAATTTAGTGGCATAAAACCATAACTTAAAATGTCACTAAAACCATAAGTTTGTAGCATAAATGATAAGTGTCACTAGATGTAGGGGTCAAATAAATATGACACACACAAAGTGCCATTAAAAATGTATATTAGTGGCACAAATGGTAAATGCCATTAAAATCGTATGCCACTAAATGACATTTTTTTTGTAGTGAAGATTCGGTATCTTGTCATGATAAGGGATCAGCCACGGTCTTCTTTTCTTTGTTTGACCGGCCTCCATAACTGTCCCTAACACACTAACAAATCAGTTAGAGGTAATGACCCAAACCATTTCGGTTTTGGGTCGTCCAAATTCATCAACATAAGAGATATTCTCATAAGTGCAAGGAATACCTTCAGGTGGTGGTTCTGATGATACAATGTAATTTGTACCTTCATCTTCTTTCATGGATTGTTTGTCAAAAGAGTAATTATAGTCATTTTCAAACAAATTGTTAATTTCATTTAAAAACAGGTTTTGTTGACTATATTTCTTATTCAAAGATTGATTCACTATTGGAATCATTTTATCATTTAAATCATGATTTCTGTTTTTATTTTTGACAAACTTTGGTGTCCATGAATCATTGACATGTTGATTTTCATCAAACGAATGTCTATGATTAGATCTTTTAAAGTTAGAAAAATACCTGGAAGGGTATGCACATGATGAACTTCTTTGGACTGACCTTCTCGGCTTGTAGTAGCACTCGGATGTGTTGTGATTGACCATGTCACAAATAGAGCCCCAACAGACACATTCGCTTGTATTTGGAAATTGACATCTTCAAATAGCCCCAACAAAAACCATTAACCTTGGCACAAATGCGTGATGGCTGTACAAACACATTCATCACGGCTGTCCTCCAAAAGTCTCTAATGTGTAGCTCGTAGATGGTTGGAGAATGAGAAATAGCGTGATGAATGTGAGAAGATTTTAGCCACCGGATACAGTCTTTATATCCCACTGCCTTTTCATGATTCTCGTCAAGCAAAGCACACATGTTGTGCTTCTTTTCAAAAAATAATGTAGACATCGTGCCTGAAAAATAAACGGAAATTGATCAGAGACGTGAAATTGTGAAACAGTGTATAGATTCGCTGGATAAAACAGATTCGCTGCAAGAACGAACCTGAGATTGGGCACCTGAACCTATAGATTCGCTGTCATGAAAAGCCAGTCATTAGGTCGAGCGAATGTATAGGTTCGCTGGAAACAGTTGGGCGAATCTATGCTGATGCATGGACGGCATAACAGCATAGGTTCGCTCGAAGTTTTGAACTTTCGTTCAGGTTCGCCAGACGAACACATAGGTTCGCTGAAACCTAGATTTTGAAAAACGCCCAAATCTCAGACGAAAAACCATAATCATACAATCAAGGCAACAATCAGGCAATATAATAATCAAACGAGGATATTACAATGTAAATATCTAACCAATAACACAAACCAATCATTAATCGTAGATTATATAACAGGTCGATGGATATAAGATGATTAAAAGCACAGTTAATGAGATGAAAACTTTGATTAAATGGAAGACGATTACATACCAGATGGTCAAAAACGATTTAAGATCAAGAAAAATCGGTAGTGAGTGAGAATCGAACTTGCGAAAAAGATTTGAAAGTCGTACGGTCAACAGTAACAGCGAACTTGTGATAGAAAAATTGCAGACAGAACATATATATATGACCACAGGTTCGCTGGAAATGTGATCTAGCGAACTTCAGATTCGCTCGTGACTTATGGTCTCGAGAAGACACGGCGACAAGAATAAGTTCTGGGCGAACCTGTAGATTCGCTAGTAGGTTCGCTGGGACACAAAACAATAAAAATTAAAATATTTTTGGTTTTTCTCAAGTTTTAAATTCTTTGCAAATCCATGAAAACGCCCCACAATTTCAACGCTCCGAAAAATAAAAGCATTAAATGAAAATTAAAGACATAAAAAGAAAAATAAAAGGAAAGAAAAGCTAGACTTTAAAACAAAAAAAGGATATATATATATTTTTGATGACATTTTACGAGCAGAATCCGGAGAATCATAGATTGGCGGGATTGCAGATATGTTTGTCCATTTAAACCCATGCCTTAGTCCTTTCAACAAGAGATCATCAGCTTCTTTTATCATGTTTTAGTTTGATTGAAGAAGCTCAGACAACTCGGTCCCCACAGACATCAAGGTAAAAAGAACAAGTCCTATCATCAGGGTATATTGAGCAATATGATTGACTTTGCATGAATTTCTTGGATCAAATCTTGAATATTGATCGATGCATTAGCTTCTTTTGACATTTGTGCAATTTTTGCATCTTTTTGTGAGTGGAGCTTGTCAACAATGATGCATTTGAATACATTGCGACTTATTATTTGGGAAACTCAAATAGTTTAGAGCTCCAGGTCTATACCGACGTATAACAGAGGAGATAAACATTTGAGCATGCTCGGTGAATCTTCAGGTCAATACTTCCGTATAGCAGAGAAGATCCACCAACTCCAGGTCAATACTTCCGTATAGCAGAGGAGTTAAGAACTTTTGACTCAATACAATCTGAGGAGTTAACAAGTAACTCACTCAGAGGTTTTTCTGAAGAGTAACACTAGCAGCTTTTTATTTGTTTTGCTAACTAGAAACTCAATTCAGGGCAAGGGTGAGGGTGATTTGGGATGTTTAGGGAAATCAAAGCAAAGATTTGACGCTCTCAACCCATTTTTGACAGAACACGTATCTTTGTGCAATCCAATCATGTCAAGGGGATAATCCTTATTGCCGAGTTCTTGAACGTTATGTTTGGCTGCACAATCACTGTTTACTTTGTTTTCTGGCTGAGCCTATCTAACATATCCCACACACAATACTTCTGACCTCCTTCAACGTCTCTTCAACATCAATCAAAAAAGGGGATCCTGAAATAGCAAAATTTGAAAAACTATAAGTAGTTAATCTTTAATATCTCCCCCAAAATTTCTATATTATAGCTATCTAATAAGAAATTTTTGTTTTTCGGATTTTCTTAATATATATATATATATATATATATATATACAAAACAGAGAAGAGAAAATAAAAAGAAATAAAATAAAATAAAAGTGAAGGAGCGAAGAAATGAGTGACACACGGATTTTCAAGGAAGAAAAAGGAAAAGATATTTACATATTATCAAAGCCAATTTTCATAGATAAAGGTTTTCAAAAAGATATCAGTCCCGGCATAGAGATCCGTTCATAAAAACGTGGTTTGTCAAAAGTTTTTGTGAAAAGATCAGCTTTTTGCTTTCGAGTTTCAATAGGAATAATATCAATGAACCCCTTTTCCTGTGCGTCCCTGATGGCGTGAATCCTTGTTTCGATGTGCTTGGTGCGTGTGTGATGAACTGGATTCTTGGCAATTCCAACAGCTGCTTCATTGTCACAAAAGAGTGGAGTATGAAGAAAGTAGATGCCGTAATCCATCATCTGATGCTGGATCCAAAGCACTTGGCAACAGCAGCTTGAAGCAGCAATGTATTCGGCTTCTCCTGTGGACAGGGAGACGGTTGTTTGCTTCTTGCTTTGCCAGGAAACAAGACATTCGCCAAGATATTGACATCCGCTAGTGACTGATTTCCGGTTTATCCTGCAACCAGCATGATCACTATCAGAAAAAGCAAGTAAATCAAAGTTCCCACCTTTTGGGTACCAAAGTCCCAAACGAGAGGAACCCTTAAGGTAACGAAAAATGCGTTTAACAGCTTTCTCGTGCGACTCCTTTGGATTGGCCTGGAAGCGAGCACAGTAGCACACAACAAATGTAATATCAGGTCGGCTAGCTGTCAGATACATGAGAGATCCGATCATAGAGCGGTACCGATGAGCATCCACAGGATTCCCATTATCATCAGAAGTAAGGCATGTTTGAGCGGTGAAGGGAATCAGTTCCAGAGAAGAATCATCCATGCCAAACTTTGTGAGGATTTCTTTGATATATTTCTCTTGGTGGATAAGAATTCCATCAGGCTTTTGTCCACTTGCAGCCCCAAGAAGAAACACATCTCCCCCATAATTGTCATTTCAAAACGATCCATCATCACTTTTTCAAAATCTCTACACAGCCCCTCATTTGTCGAACCGAAAATTATATCATCAACATACACTTGAACAATCAGCAGCTCACCATTCACCTCCTTCTTGAACAATGTCATATCTATAGTCCCACGAGAGAAACCTTTGCTGAGAAGATACTGTGTCAGAGTTTCATACCGGATACGTGGAGCTTGATGCAACCCATACAAGGATTTATCAAGCTTGTACACCTTTGAAGGAAAATCTGGATCCTCGAAACCCGGTGGTTGACATACGTAGATCTCCTCATCGATATCTCCATATAGAAATGCACATTTCACGTCCATCTGATAGACTTTAAAGTCTTTGTTAGCAGCATGAGCAAGAAAGATTCTAATGGCTTCAAGGCGAGCGACTGGAGCAAAAACTTCAGTGTAGTCAATCCCCTCCTCCTGAGCAAATCCTTGGACAACCAATCTCGCCTTGTTTCTGATAACAACACCGCGATCATCTGGCTTGTTTCGGAAGACCCATTTAGTGTCGATGGGGCACTTATTAGGAGGAAGATCAACAAGTTCCCAAACTTTAAGCTTCCTAAATTGTTGCAATTCCATTTGCATGGTATCATCCAAACTAGGATCTTCAAGTGCTTGTTTATAATTCTTTAGAACAACTTGAGATAAGAAAGCAGCATAGAGACACTCATTAATCAAACCACTCTTACTCCGAGTTCGCACACCATCAGTAATTGATCCTATGATATAATCATGAGGATGATCTTTCAAAGTTTTGAAATTTGTGTTGAGAAGCAAAGGGTTGGTTTGGGATGAGGATGTTTGATTAGATGGTTGTGAAGGTATATTTGAAGTTGGAGGAATTGTACTAGTGGATGAGGTTGGGATGGAAGTGGATGATGATGATGGGATATCAAATGAAGGAATTGGAACAGTTTGAGGTGGTGGAGGTGGAGGAATGTCAAATGAAGTGGGAGGTAATTGTGTAGTCGAAGGTTGTGGTTGTGGTTGTGGATGGTTAATAATAGTAACTGATGTGTGTGGAATGATGTCATCATCGTCAGAGTTAGGAAGATTGAATGATTTGAAAACAGTGGTGGAATCGTAAAACCATGCAGGTTCACAGCCAATGCTTGTAGAGTTTGAATCTTGCCAGTCAACATAATAGGACTCTTACACAATCCGCGTTCGCTTGTTGTAAACACGATACGCTTTTTGTGTGTTCGAGTATCCTACAAAGAAGCATTCATCTGAATCAGCGCCAAACTTCATTTTCTGATCTTGAGTATTCAGAAGTGTACAAGAGCATCCAAAGGGGCGCATAAAATCGATCAACGGCTTAATCCCACGAAACATCTGGTATGATGTCTTCATCTTGTCTTTGACAATCAGTACCTGATTCAGAACATAAGCTGCACAATTAACTGCCTCTGCCCAGAAAATAATCGGAAGCTTTGACTCAATCAGCATAGTTCTAGCAGCCTCCACAAGAGTTCGATTCTTCCTTTCAGCAAGACCATTTTGTTGTGGCGTTCGTGCGGCGCAAACCGTCTGAGAATACCCCGTTGTTCACAGAAAGAGTTGAAGATATGGTTTCTGAATTTCGTTCAGTTATCGCTTCTGATGGCTTGAACCTTTCGCTTTCCAAGAACCGCGATTTGAGGAATCAGCTTCATTAGCTCTTCAGCAGTCTCACTCTTGTTTGCCAGGAATCTCACCCAGGTGTACCTAGAGTAATCATCTGTGACAACCAAGCAATAAGATTTCTTAGCAATAGATTTGACACTTATTGGACCAAATAAATCAGTATCTAACAATTCGAGGGGTTAAGAGATTGAATTTTCAATTTTAAGTTTATGTGGCTTTTTGTGCTGCTTTCCTTTAGCACAAGCCATGCATTTCTCAACCACAGAAAAATCTTTAAGTGGTAAACCCCTGACCAAATTGTTCTTAACCAATTTATTTAGTATTTTAAAATTAATGTGCCCTAAACGCCTATGCCATTGAAAAGATTCAAAAGATGAAGCTTTAGATAGGAGACAGGTCACGGTGGAAGTTGATTCTTTTGATCCCATATTTAGTATATATGTATCATTTCGTCTTGGAGCTCGCATTATCACCAATTCTTCAGGAATAGAAAACTCTGGCTTCAAGAACAAACATTCATTTAGAAGAAACAACACTGGGATATTCTTATCACAGATTTGTGATACACTGAGAAGATTGAATGCCAGTCCAGGAACATAGTTGACGTCTTCCAAAGTTAGTGAACCATTCGAGACTTCTCCTTGACCAATCATTTTACCACCTTTCTTGTCTCCCGCAAAAGCAACGTATCCACCATTGATAATCCGATAGTTAGTCAGCAGGTCCTTCAACCCAGTCATATGTCTGGAACATCCACTGTCAATATGCCAATGACTATTTACAACGGCACTTGAATGTTCCTGACATATTTTTAAAGATAGAAGTTAGACTTTTGAAATTGGTACCCAAGCCTTTGTGTACTTGGGTCGCGGAACAAAAGAAGAATTACAAAAGAAATTATTTACAAACATATTTAATCTTTTTCCAAAAGATTTTTGCCTTGAACTGTTTGTGGCTAACTCAGGGCATTGCTTAACAGTATGATCAACATTTCCACATTTAAAGCAATGAGATTTCAAAACCACTTTGGAATCTTTAGCAACAAGAACTTTATCTATTACGATTTCTTCATCACAATCAGATAATTGAGAATTGCAATCACTGTAGGAGTCATAAGGCTCTTTTGATTTACCTGCTGTGACCTTTACCTTTTCAGATTCAGATTTAGATTTATCAATGTGATTCATGGATGAGAAAGATGATTCCCTTTCTTTAGGTTTTGAAATCCTCATAGGTGTGAAAGATGGAATTTGATGAGAAAAGAATTTTTGAAAGCAATTTGTTTTGGTTTGACTTTCAGAGACATGACCTGAAAGTTCATCTTTGTCATTCACACAAACATTTTCAATCACATCATCATTCAACATATTAAAGTTTGAAGTAGAGCACCCTAAATTACTATTACAAATAAAATTGTCTGAATGGAACACATGACTAGAAACAAAATTAATTAACCTAATGTCTTCAACAGACTTCTTTGAATCAGAATTAGAACAATCAGAACTGCTAGAACAACCAAGCCCAGTACTCCCACCATAAGCATAATCCCCTCTAATCTCTTTAAGATTTACTCCACTTAAACCTGCAATAGAGCTGTTAGTATCATTCTGTATAATCTCTTGTATCAACTCATTCGAAGGATGAGGAATTGGTATTGGAGAATAACAGAAGGTACTAGGTGGGGGATATGCATATGCTTCATTGTTATAACCCAAACCTGTCTTAACTCTGGCCCCCCGTTGTTTCTTGCAAAGTTCCTTCCTTTTCATGCCAGAAATAATCCATTGTTCCAATTTATTCTTGACTTTTCTTGTCTCAAACTCAGCAAGAGTAACTTGCTCAGTTAAATAGTTTATTTCACAATTCTTTTCCAAAAGAGATCTTTTCAAATGTTCGTTTTCTTTCAAAGCCTCTCTTAGTTTAACAAAAAATTTTGATTCATTCTCTTTAAGCTCTTTGTTAATTTTCTTTAATTCGTTTTCATTCGTCATTAACAATTTATTAGCCTTATAAATACCAATTAAACGAATTTTGCATGCGAATGAGCACATATCCTCAATAACATCGTAAGGAAGACCAATTACCAGTTTTTCGGCAGCAAGAGCACGATCACACTGGCAATAGGGAGTGCTCCTTTTGAACTCATCCACAGCATCAAGTCTTGCCTTCTCGATCATGGCTTCCAAATTAAGCTTTGACTCTTCATCATTCTTCATCTCATTCACCGCAGCTTCACAAACTAACCCCGAATGATTCAGATGCCTTGAACAATAGCATCTGACTGATCTTCATCAACTTTCTCCACTTTCCCTTCTTCATCTTTCTCTTCATCAAACTCACATTTTAACTTAGCAGCTTCATCATAATTCCCATCATTTTCACCATAAAATTCTTTGAAAGGGTCAAAGCAATTTATATAGTTATCATCATCCTCAACAATCTCAGCAACCAAGGCATGATTGATTTCTTCCTTTGTTTCTTCAATTTCTGCACTCCAATCAAAGTTGGTGAGGAGTGCAGTTTCATTCCTCAGTTTCACTTCCTCAAGTCTTTCTTGACTAGGAACAGTTCTCGAATTTCCAGAATTCACCGGTTCAGTAACAATTGGTAAAGGACATTCCCTCTTGAAGTGATCCAATTGCTTGCAGTTGTAACATCTCAACTTCCCTTTGTCATACCCAAGCTTGTTGTTCTGTCCCTGATTTCCAAAACTTCTTCGACCTGTTCTTTCCATGAACCGTCTAGCACGAAGGGTAAGCATGGCCATTTGCCATTGGATATCGGTTTCTTCAAGATCATCAGGATCCACCTGATACATATCCTCAACAGTCATACCCTTTCCCTTTAATTCACCAGCAACAAGAGCTTCATAGCTATGAACAAACATTCCAAATAAAGCCATAGTGTCAGACGGAATCTGAGTGGTGACAGATGCATTTGAACCAGAACCAACACTTGTAGATGCACCAACAGATTTAACAGACCCAAGACTTGATGATCCTCCAGATGCAACACCATAGATAAGAGAGTTTGCAGCGGATGTAATAAGTGCAGCATTCTGAGGAGGGATATTTGGAACCATCATAGACTGATTGTATTCTCTTCTCTTCACATCAAGATCAAAAGACTTCAGCTTGTTTATAACATCCATAAGTTTAAAGTCATGAAAGTTTCTCTCTTGCTTCAACAGTTTGATCTGATGACTCCACTGAGGAGGAAGTGAATCTAACAGCTTTGTGACTTGCTCATAATTTCCCAGCTTCTCATCATACTTTTTCAGGTTGCTTGATACAGACAGAAAGCGTTTGGTAATATCAGTCAAACTTTCTTGCGAATACCCCAAAAATGAATTGAACTCTTTCTCAGCTTAAGCTTTTCTGTCCAACTTCAAATCCTCATTACCATCATAGAACTCGCACAGCGCATCATACAAGCTTTTGGCAGTTGTGTGTTCAGCAAACCTATTGTAAGTATCTTGATGCAAACAAAGTATCAATGCTCCAAGTGCCTTTTTATCACGATCAAGCAACTTGATGTCTCCTTCAGTAAAAGTACTCGGATCAGTGTTTATTGAAGTAACAGTTCCTTCAACTTTCTTTGGCACATGCGGACCATTTACAATTGACTCCCATTGATTATAATCAGTATAGTAGAAAAACGCCTTCAAACACCGCTTCCAATCCTCAAAATTTTCACCACTAACAAGCCTTAGTGGCCTGTTTGGTTGAACAATATCCAGATCATTCATGTTCAAAGTTGATGTAGTCATAATTTCAAACAGATTGTAGTTTCGCCCAAAACAGACAGATTCGCTGGCTTAGATTCGCTCAACAGACAAACAGATTCGCTCGACAGCAGACACAGTTTCGCTCAACAGATTCGCTGTCAGAACGAAGATTTGTGCCCAAATGATTTTGGCAGCAAGTTCGCTTGCACAATGAGCCAAACAAGTGAACTTTCGTTCAATAAAATGTCATATTCGCTAAACAGAAACACCAAACCCCAGAACACAAAATTGTCTTAGGTTCGCTGGATGAGCACGCAGATTCGCTGGATGAACAAATAGGTTCGCTGGCTTACGAGCAAAACAGTTTCAGTCCAAAATCAACCAGAACAGCCTAAAAACACAACCAATTGAAGATTCGTTTGTTTCTATAGCTTCCTACCACAAAATATGACAAACCCCAAGCAAATTCCAACTCAGAAACACACAAACCAGTCCAGAAATGAATCAAACAGTGTTTTGACACAAAAACCCCAAAAACTTCACAAAAATCTCTAAGATCAAACAATCAAGAGCACTAAGGCTCTGATACCATATTGTTGATCCTTCTAGATCGAGATTTCAGTGCTATAATGATTTGTAATACAATGAAACACACTTGATTCAAACAAACAAAGTCCAATATAACCCAAAACACAATAACAAGATCAAAACAATATAACCAGAGGAAATCAAGCTACAAAGATAGTGAAAATATGCTCCTAGCACCTCCAGCCGTCACACACACAATTTAGGGTTTGATAAAATATGCAAAAGTTGTATTGCAATGAGAAAACATTACAATATATAGTTCAGCTATAGATTCGCTGATAGATTCGCTGACTGCGAATCTATCAAGCGAACTATAGCTTCGTCGGGCACAAATAGGTTAGCCCCGTCGCCAAAACTGAATAACAAAACAAATTATACTATGCTACCGGGCGAATCTATAGATTCGCCCGTAGGTTCGCTAGACAGAATCTATAAGTATAAAACAAAAGATATAACACCGACATGCCG
Source organism: Tagetes erecta (assembly GCA_030867185.1). Lineage (NCBI taxonomy): Eukaryota > Viridiplantae > Streptophyta > Magnoliopsida > Asterales > Asteraceae > Tagetes > Tagetes erecta. Next base: position 1,481,643 of record CM061486.1, on the reverse strand, counting down.
GTGAGTCCGACCTATACATGACTATCACAGTCCATAGGTATGATTGTGTTATATTTATCAGGACATGTTTAAACACTTTACAATTTTAGTATTTATACTACATATGAATTGAATCAGGTTATCAATCAACTTAATATAAAACTATGTATGAATCATCTATGAATGTTCACCAACTAATTTAATTAGTTGACACATATTTTTCATATGTTTCAGGTTATATTTCTTAGGCATTTACTGCAAGAATCATTTTTCAAGGATCCCGGACCTAATTAATCTCTTAATCTAAACAGACTTTGTTTTATCATGTGTATATGGCATTACTTGTATTGTTGAAGACATTTATTATACTGGAAGTTAATGAAATGGATTTTAATATTATTGTAACTGTCTAAGTACCATGAGCTATGAACAATCATTCACTTCGTCTGCACCGAGGATCCACCATTGGTCGGGAAGTGACAACGACCGTGCTTGGTCTAAGCACAATCATGCTCCCCTACCTCTAGACGAAAATCGAGACTTAGCAGAAAAGAAAATGGTAACTTCAACAGGCATCTGGGAGAAAAAGAAAACATTGTAACTACCAGCACTACCTTGAGCAGGGTCATGTTCTAGGTAGTGCACATTTGCAGAATTCTATAACAAGCCTCATTTACAATCTTATCGGGTTGTTGAGTATTTGGAGCATTTTTACACTTATAACCACTAAAATATGAATGTTCTTGGAGCCCTAGGAAGCCATTGGGAGATACAGAATACTCAAGAAATATCAACCAAACATTCTATCTTCTCCTTGCTTGTTTTCTGTTTGCATTTCTATTTTGTTTTATCATGTTTTTAGCTAGTTTAATTATGACAATTGAAGTTTTTGTAAGTCTAATGGGATAAATACTCATATTATCTGGTTTAGGATGAAACTTACACTTTGATAATGAATGACATTTGAATATTTGGTGCTGAATTTTTTTTAAGAACCATGATGAAGTTTGATAGGTTCAATTGGATCGTTAATATTACTCACAATGATCAGAATAATTCGCACAAACAAACAGTTCAATCACAAACACAATTCATACTAAATAATTCTCTTTGTATATTGATGATCAAAGCAATTCGTAGTACAAGTGCAGGAGAAATAAATCACACACAGTTAATTCTCTCTCTAACGTGTAAAAGTGATCTAGCCTCTCTCCTCACACACACACACTACATGCTTATAACAACAAAATACAAGTTTAAGGAATATAACAAAATAGACCCTAAACTATTTACAAACATATAAACAATAAACAAAATACAAAGTAAATCTTAACAAGGAAATAACCCTAACAGTACTCCCCCTAAGATTTAACTTTGGATCTTCAGCAAAATCTTCATTCTTTTTCTTCTTTGATCAGCATCAATCTCTTTACCAATCTTCCGGTTCATCCTTGACATTCAGTAGCTCTTTGCCTTTATACTCTTCCTGTTCCTTCAATGCTTCTTCAATACAGGACTTGAACTTTTCAGCAATTTTAGCTTGACGAGGCTTGGATTCATTGGTCAGAATTGGGCAGGCACCTCATCCACTAGGTCCTGTGGATCAACAATCTCACCATGAGATATATGATAATATACACCTTCTACATCTTCTTCATTGTTGACTATATCTCTCATATAATCAAACAACTCAACATTAGGCACATTTCCGATACTCATCTTTCGGTAAGATAGATCGTTCATGTCCTCAGTGTATAAAATACCTCCAGAATAACCTTCATTTCTGATGATAGGATAAGCAATGTTTATCATCAGTTGTAAGAATCTCGGGTACATGAGAAACTTAAATCTTTTGCCCTTCACCAAATTGAACACAAACCCATTCATTATCCATCTTGACATGTTGAATGGTTTGTTTTCTGCAATAGCAACTATCGGGGATGCAATGTCAGATGGGAAATTGTCGAATCCTGCACTCCTTCTTGACATACATTGTTGCACAACATAACACAACAATTTATACTTCTTTCCCAACTTAGCCCGATAAAATTGTGATTTTGGAAATATAGGTGGATGTCCCATATTAACAAAACACGTTTTACATTCCTCCATAGTCAACTCATCCATCATACCAACTTCATCTTCATCAATCCTCAGGGCATGTCTAATAACCTCTTCTGAAACAGTCAACACCCTTTCTCCAGTTATGTTGCCTCGAACAACAGTAACTCCATTCTCATCTCGAACAACCTCTGCTGTCCTCCAAAAGTTTTTAATCAGCCTTGCATATATGACCGGTTTGGCACATATAGCATACACATATTTGGTTCTCTTGAGAAACTTGATCATATCTCTGTAACCATCTATCTCAGGAAATGATTCATCCAAACATGCTACCAAATTGTGTTTAGGCTCGAACTTGAGATTCTCCATCTGTTAAAACACAACACACACAAAAACAAGACAAATGTGTTAGATTCTTCATTAAATCATATCAAAATTTTATAAGTGTTTGAATAAAAGTTAGAAAGAAAAACATTCACATAATCATTTTAACCCTAAATTGATCTAACAAATTGATTTTCATCACTTTGATTAACACAACTTTGAATTTTAATGATTTACACAACATTTTTCATTTTAACAGTTAATTACTTAAGGCAAAATTTTGACATTTGTATGATGAAGTTGTTTAACATGTTTTAGTTCATTTTTATCATGCATTTGTTACTTTTACCACACATTTCATCATTTTGAAGTGAAACATTTAAGAACTTTCAAGGTTCATTAATGGCGATTTTAACAGTTGTGAGCATTTTGAGATTCTGTTGACTTTAAGATGTTTTGGTGCAAATGAGTGGTTGAATGTTGATGATCGACAGATTTTAACCCTAAAACAACATTCGATTTAAGTTTTTAATACACAAAATCAAGTGTCGATTCAAAGTCCAAAACACTGTTCATCATCGTTTTTCTTTTTAACAGTTGATTTGCAGGTCTATCAAGGTCATAAACACTTAATCACTACCTTATTCAATCGATCAACCTTGTTACAGAGCAAACGATTGAATATGATAACACGGCGATTTTAAGTTCAGAGGATTTGTGTGAAAGTGAGTGTGTGAAATGATAAGTGTTTGTGAAGAGGCGGTATTTTGTATCGTCAAAAATTTTAGGTCAAACTTTAAGTGCCGGGTCAACAAAAGGACGGGCAAGCTTAAAAAGCCCAATAAGCCTTGCCGGGTCAAGTACTGTGGTGACGGGTCATGTACTGTAGTGACGGGTCATGTACTGTAGTGACGGGTCAAGTACATAAGACAAGTCAAAAACATGTGAAAAACACTTGACGGGTCAAACACTGTAGAGACGGGTAAGTCACTGTAGTGACGGGTAAAGGTTAGGAACAACTACACCTGATGGGTTTTTATTCATCACCCGGCAGAATAGTTATCTTCAACATCACCCGGCAATATTTCTTCATTACCCGGCAACACAGTTGCTTTCCTTCTTCATCCGGCTTGCTTTCTTTATCACACGGCAACCTTCTTCACACGGCAACCTTCTTCTTCACACGGCAACCTTCTTCACACGGCAACCTTCTTCATTACCCGGCAACACAGTGTCATACCTTTACACGGCAAGAAGATTTCTCTTTTACCCGGCTGTATAGTAAACACTTGTCACCCGGCAAAATATCTATGACCTTTACCCGGCTGTATTTGACATGATCATTGCCCAGCTGTACAGTGGTCATAATATCTTCACCTTTTCCTCAATCACCCGGCATGTATCAGACTTACACTATTACCCGGCTAAACAGTTCTTTACCCAGCTGAACAGTTCTTCACCCGGCAGAATAGTTGTATCTGATATCTTTGCCCGGCTACAACACTTTGCGATTTTTCTTCATTTTTCTCGTCTGTTGACTTTTTCAACGGCATTTATTGCACCTGCAAACATTCTCCGACATATTAATTAGACAAGATATCCTTAAAAAGAATTTGTCACATTAATTATCAATCAACATTTTTAGGGCAACAAATTTAACACAATTAAATTCATTTTTCTTTTTCTTTTTCAAAAATGTTTTTGCACAACCAATTTTTCTATATCCCGAAGCAATTTCTTAAAACAATTTACAAGACCTTGGGTTTGTTTTTAACACATCCAATACTTTTGCTTTTCATACCACATAACCTTGTTCATTCAAAACACACTTATTCAAAACAAAATATTTTTGGATTTTTGTATCAATTTATTCTTCAATTTTATTCTCCCCCTAAGCTTGAAATTTCTAGAAATTTTTAAGTTTATCAAGGATGTCGATGTGTCAATAATGATTCCAAATGCCTGCACACACAAAGCACACACATTAAAATAAAGACATATGCAATGCAATGAATCAAAATATCGCAGTGAGATCATACCACACATTATCCGAACATGTTTTGCAAGTTCTGAATAGACATTTGACTTATGCTTGATTGAGTGATGATATGAAAACATATCAATTAGCTCGAGTTGACACACTTACTTTTTCAGTATCATGATGATATTTAAGGTTCGATTAGAATGACTTATGTGACCCACATGTATACATATGTCAACATATTTCCTTATCAAACACTACCTGAATGCATATTGCACAAAACCTGGTCACTTACAGTCATACACAGTGTGGAATCTGGGTTCCATTTGAATTTGGTCCACTTTGGGACTTCTTTTTAATTCCATCTTTGGGAATTTTTCTTTCCTGTTGTTCCCCTTGGGAATCTTCTGAATTCCTTTTTGGAATTTTGTTTGGTGTTGGTCCACATTTGGGACTCTTTTTGTTCCATTTTGGAATCTTTTGCTGCACCTTGAAGCTCAAAAGAGACTTCGTGTGAGACTTCAGGTCTGTGGGTACCACAACAAAGAAGCTCACGATGCGGTTCATCACACTGAGAAGACTACATCGTTACCCGATCATGCACAACTATCATCACAAGCAATGTATCAAAAGATATATATCTAGACATGTATAACAATGGAACTTAACACAAAGATCATTAAGTTTATGTTTGTCAACAATCAACTTACTTTTTCAGTCTAATTGCCTGAGCTGTCTAGCACATCAATTAACATTCATCAGTCTTTATTTAAAAATGATGTAGCAAATAATGTCTAGTGTAACTATCATTTCTCACTTTGTGCAATATAGATTCTTATGACATGATATTTTTCTTTTCTTTTTGCTTTTATATTTTGTTTTTGCTTTTCTACTTTCTTTTTCACGCAAGCACACACAATGCAAAACATAAAGTAAAAGACAAAGGAATCAAAATATAACATCAACTTATTATATTTTTTTGCTTTTATATTTTTCTGATTTTTGTTTTGTTTTCGGAAAAATAGAATCAATCATGATTGATTAATCCTATGGATTGAATTAAGAATTCAAACCGGCCTGACAAAAAAGATCTGCCAGTTGTTTGTCGGTATGAACCTTAATCAAAATTATTAAACCTTTTTCAGAGTTGTCTCTTAAAAAATGATATCTAATTTCGATGTGTTTGGTTTTAGAATGTTGAACAGGATTAGCAGTTATGAACATAGCAGCAGTATTGTCTATGTAAATAGGAGTTTTTAGAAAGTTAAACCCGTAGTCAAGCAACTGATTTTGTAACCATAAAACCTGAGAACATCCTGCAGATGCAGCGATATACTCTGCTTCAGCTGTGGATACAGAAACATTGGTCTGCTTCTTGTATTGCCAAGAGACAAGCCTAGGACCTAGAAATTGACAGCCACCAGTTGTCGATTTCCTGTCAAGAGCACAACCACCAAAATCACTGTCAGAATAGCTATATAATTCAAAATTTCCTTCATAAGGATACCATAACCCAAGATTTGGTTTCCCTTTGAGATATCTGAATATACGCTTCACAGCAACAAGATGCGACTCTTTCGGATCAGACTGATATCTGGCGCATACACACACAGCGTACATGATGTCTGGTCTTGAGGCAGTAAGATACATCAGAGAACCGATCATTGATCTGTATAGTGTTTGATCAACTGCTTTGCCCTTTGGATCCGGTTGAATCTTGCAGTTTACATCAGATGGAGTTCGAATTGTCTGACAATCTTGCATCTTGAATTTCTTCAACAACTTCTCAACAAATTTTGATTGATTGATGAAAATTCCGTCAGCTGATTGTTTCACTTGTAATCCAAGAAAGAAATTAATCTCCCCCATTGAACTCATCTGGAATCTAGACTTCATTATTTCTTCAAATTCTTTGCACATTGACGCACTGGTTGATCCGAAGATAATATCGTCCACATAAACTTGAACACACAATAAGTCGTCATTCTCCCTCTTCATAAACAAAGTTGGATCAATCTGACCTCTTGTAAATCCATGTTCTAGTAAATGCTTGGATAATGTCTCATACCAGATTCTTGGAGCTTGGTGTAGACCATATAGAGCTTTACTCAACTTGTATACACGATGAGGATAGTCAGGATCTTCAAAACCCGGAGGTTGTCTGACATATACGTCATCTGTAATTGGTCCATACAAGAAAGCACCTTTAACGTCCATTTGGAATACTTTAAACTTCATGAAAGAAGCATATGCAAGAAAAACGCGTATGGCTTCAAGTCTTGCGACCGGAGCAAACACCTCTTCATAATCAATGCCTTCTTCCTGAGTGTATCCCTGTGCAATCAGTCTTGCTTTGTTTCTCACTACAATGCCACGTTCGTCTGGCTTGTTTTTGTACAACCATCTTGTATCAATTGCGTTCTCTCCTTCAGGTAAGTCCACAAGTTTCCAAACTTCCTGTTTGCGAAACTAAAGTAATTCCTCTTGCATGGCTTCGATCCAACTGTTATCTTGCAGCGCCTCTGAAATATTCTTTGGCACCACTTGAGATAGAAAACATGAATAAAGACAGACATTTGCTTGCTCAGTCTGACTTCTTGTAGTTCTCTGATTCAACGGTCCAATAATCTGAGAGACAGGATGTTTCTTGTGAATTCGATGAATTGGTATGTCACCTCCTTGCACTTGACTCTCCAGATTAGAAGTATTCAGATTTGGTAGATCTTGTAGTATGGTCGAAGTATGCGGTGTGAAATTCGGGACTTGATCCGGTGAATTGATGAAGTAATCAAAAGATTCTGGAATAACTTCAGCATTCGAATCTGATGATGGTTGATTCTGAACGGATCCACCATCATTATGAGAAATCACATCTTCTTCTTGATTGTTCGATTCTTGATCTTCATGAGAACCAGAAGGACCCGGATCTTGACTAGATTTGACATGATCAGGATTGTGAAAAGACATAAATGGATATTCAGAGTTGAGATTTCCATCTTCGTCATTATCAGAATCATCACTAAAACATCCTAAGTCGCCTGATTCTTTGTTTGTTTTTCCTGAAAAATCAAATAAGTTAGAATTGAAGGATTTCGATAATGAATCTAAATCAAATAACCATTCGGGACCATGAGCCACTAACGGAAACAAATTTTCTAAAAACTTGACGTTAATAGTTTCAATAACAGTATTTGTTTTGCTATTAAAAACCCGATAAGCTTTAGAAACAGACGAATAACCTAGGAAAAATCCATCGTCAGATTTTGACTCAAACTTCCCGAGATGATCATTCAAATTTAAAATCGATACCGGACAACCAAATGCTTTCAAGTAAGAAATATTTGGTTTCCTTCCAAATAACAACTCATAAGAAGTTTTCTGTTTATCATGCACTAATAATGTTCTATTTTGTACAAAACACGCAGTAGCAATAGCTTCGTCCCAAAAAGTGATAGGGATTTTGGCATCTGCGAGCATGGATCTTGCTGCTTCAATCAGTGTCCGGTTTTTCCGTTTCGCAACCCCGTTTTGTTGAGGTGTTCTTGGCGCACTAAATTGTCTAGCAATTCCCTTTTCTGCACAAAATAAATCAACATTAGCATTCTTAAATTCAGCTCCATTATCACTTCTTAAAATTTTAACTTTGCATTCCAATTGATTTTCAACTTTGATGATAAATTCTTTTAATAATTCAGCTGTTTCAGATTTAGCATGCAAAAAATAAACCCAAGAAAATCTAGTGAAATCGTCAATAATGACAAAACAGTAAGACTTCTTTCCAATGCTTTGCACATTTGTTGGTCCGAAAAGATCCATATGTAGCATCTGCAAGGGTTTTGAAATGGAGTTTTCTTGCTTGGACTTAAAAGACATCCTATGCTGTTTTCCCTTCAAACACGCTGGACAAAGATCAGTTGTGGAGAATTTCTTCGATGGGATTCCCACAGCGTGATTTCCAGTTACCAAACGGTTCATGTTTCTGAAGTTGGAATGTCCCAGCCGTCTATGCCAAAGCTGACTCTCATCATTTGAAGCATGGGCAATGAGACAGGTTGTTTCGGTTTCAGCATCAATCTGTGACATATCCAATTTGTATACATCACGATCTCTTGGAGCTTTAACCACTACCCACTCATTGTCAATCTTGAAACCTGGTTTAAGAATATAACAGAAAGAATCATCAAAAAGAGTTGAATAAGATTTATCACAGATTTGCGAGACACTTAGTAAGTTAAAGTTCAACTGTGCACAGTAGTTGACTTTATCAAAACTAATGACCCCATTCGAAACAGTTCCTTCTCCTGTGATTTTACCACCAGCATCACCTCCAAAAGCCACGTGTGTACCATTTTTCAGCTTGAAATCCTGAAGTAAGGCATGGTTGCCTGTCATGTGCCGGCTACACCCACTATCAACAAACCACGAGTTGATAGGTCTTCTTGGGCGTACCTGCAAATCAACAATCAATTAGTTAGTTTGGTTAACCCAGGCCCACACGGTCTTGGGTTTTCCGAATCTATCTACAATAGTAACTTGTTGATATTGAATATTTTGAAAATTTGTTTCGTTCATGAGATTTTGATGCTGATAACTATTGTTTCGCCCATTGGCGTTCATTATTTGCTTTCTCCTCAAAGCACTAAACCTTTCCTCTAGCTTAGGATCAAGGTTATTTTCAAACTTTTGATTTCTCACCATTAAAGCTCTTGGCTTAAAACCGTTAACCTGCACATTTCTTAACAAGTTAGAAACAGAATTGTTTCGATTGAAATTTCTCAAAACCGGAGAATGACTTTGACTCATATTTTGAAAACCAATTGAATGATTTCTGTTAATGTTTGAAAACGGAGTCATTTCTCTAGTTGAGTTTGATCGAAAGAAACAATCCTTTGTGTCATGGTTTCTTCTCTCACAAATATCACAAAATTTGTTATAGTAACATTCTTCTGAAGAATGGTTTCTTTTGTCACAGAAACTGCAGTACCTGTTAAAGAAACATTCAGCAGTTGCATGATTATACCTATCACAAATTTCACAATGTTTCTTGCTAATCCTAAAGAGCCGATTGTTAACTTTTGATGTTGAACCAAAACGTGATTCATTATCTTGATTATTCGGTTTTAGATTAACATTCTTTTGTGGAGACTTGGTTTGAGATTTTGATTGCATGGGACTTTGGTTCGATTTTAAACTGTTCTGTTTGGTTACCTTTTTGTTTTCAATTCTCTTATCATTGACAGCGGAAGACTTAGGACCTGAACCTGTTTTCAGACCAGAGTTAGATTTGATTTGAGCATTGATTTGGTTACCATAAGAACCGTTCATGTCGAAAGTACCTGCAGACACAAACTTGATTGTTTTACCTTTTGACACTTTCTTCTTAACAGTTTTCTCATTTTGAGCTTTGGTGTTGTCATTCGATTTTATGACACTTTTACCTTTCACTTCTTTTGTTTCAGATTGATTTGACATAACTTTCGATTTCTGCTTCTTTGCATTTGAAACTTCATCCTTCTTTACTTCTTGCTTCTTGAGCAGTTGAGCAGCAACTTTCGCCTTTTCTTCATTCTTCTTCCATTTGATGTAATTAGGATCATTGAATCCTGAAAATTCACCTTCTTCCTTCACCGATTCTGGTTCGGGATTAAGCTTTGGATATTCAACCAGTTGAATAAGAACAGGCTCCGGTTTGTTCTCGGATTTGTTGCTTGCTTCATCATCTGCTTCAGTTGTCATTCCATCTTCTTCTCTCAAACTTTCAATCAACACCTCAGATCCTTCGGACTCGGATTTACTTCTTTGAATTTCTTTGAATTTTCGTTCATTTTCAGGTGAATGATCAAATTCATTAAAGTTTTCCGGTAAGGTTTGAGTGATTGAATTTGGCATTGGTTCATGAGTAAAACCCAACCCGGTTTTATTTTTGTTACCTCTTTCATTAACAAGTTGTTCAACCATTGTTTTACAACTTTTAACTTTCTTTAATTCAACTTGAGTAACAGCATGTTCAACTTTTTCTTGTTCAAAGTTCTTTGTCATTTCTTCAAGTTGTTTGGTAACAAGTTCCAATTCTTTTAAAGTTTTGTTCCATGATTCAGTTAGTGACAAAATCTTCTCATCAGAAATTTTATGATCAATTTTAAGTTGTTCATGAAGTTTTTCATGTTTACTTAATTTATCACCAATTTTAAATGAATGAGTTCGATAATGTTCTACTTGTTGAATGCATTGTTCAGAACATAACCTTTCTTTCACATCTAAGGGCAATGGAACATAGTTAGGGGGTAAGTCGTTACTAACCTTTGGTTGTTCAGTAGAAGATGAAGACTCATTGGATGTAGCCATTAACGCAACTTCAGATTCAGATTCTTCAGTAGGATCAGACTTTGCACTCCAGTCATAATCTTCAGAATCTTCACTAACATCATCAACCATCTTTCCATCCCCTTCTTCAGACCAGTCTTCTTCAATTTCACACACCAAAGCCAGATTTGATGTAAGATCAGACGTAAATTGTTCTGCATATGCGCTCCAATCATAACCATCTTTTACGCTGACTACCAGTGCCTTTGTTTGGTCTTCTGGTTTCTTTCCTTCGTCTTTCAGTTCTGGCATGGGAAGACTTTGATATGGTTTCTGAAAAGTACGTTGATTTCTGCTTTGGTAACTTGAGAACTGTTGGGAACTTTGACCTTGACCTTGATTGCTTGAACTAGCTTGGTCATTGAAATTCTTTGGAGCTTTGCATTCTCTTGAGAAATGACCATACTGGTTACAATTAAAACATCTGGCCTTTGATTTGTCAAATCCAACGGTTTTGTTAGCATGAGGTTTGTAACTTCGGTTAACATATGCATGCTTTTGTGTTCGATATGCAACCATAACCATTTGCCAATTAAGATCCATTTCTTCAACATCAACTGGATCCATTTCAAATAAGTCTTGAAGGATCACGTCCATTTGACTTAAATGACTTCCTTGGTACGCTTGAAAACTTGCCATAAAAGCAGTGAAGGCAGTTTTAGTTTCGTCATCTTGCAACAGAATATTCATAACGTCTTTCACCTTGGCTTGAACATTTGAACTTTGATTTTCTGACTGATTCTTCAGATTCTGATTTTGAACTTGAGCTCTTGGTGGAGATTGAGGTTGAGAATAAGTTGGTGAATTAGGAAAGTATGCTGAATCAGTAAAGAAACTTGCACCAACAAATAAGTCACCCTCATCTTCAAACTTCGTTGCATCTTGTGCAAGAAAAGCATTCTCCACAGTATTGGCATGATTTACCACATACTTATACTGAGTTTGTGAGCTTGATCTATCAGTATTTCTTGATCCTTCATCAATCTCAACTTCTTCTATCTTTCCAATAAGCAAATCAAGTTCCATTGGAAATTTCTCAGTATGTTTCAACAGAGTAACAGTTTGCTTCCATGATGATGGTAAAGCACTCAACAATCGATCATTCAAGTCTTGAAGTTCAGTCTTCACTCCGAGGTTTGACATCTCAGTAGTTAAGTGAACAAACCTGTTCATCATCTGGTGCACTGTCTCTCCATTAATGTGTTCAAACAATTCCAGTTGTCTTTTCAATTTCGACTTCTTCAAACTCCTCAATTGTTCTCCTCCTTCACATATCGACTTCAATGCTTTAAAGCATGTATAACCAGTCTGATATGCATCCAATCTCGACAGAACTTGAAGTGGCAATCCCTTGCACATCAAAGAATAAGCCTTGCTATCATTCTTTACTTTCCTCAAATCTTCTGCTGACAAATTATCTTCTGGATAAGGTTCAGTAGAGTCTTTGGTGTAGGTACTTGCACTGTCAGGAGCAGTCTGAGTTGGAATATGAGGACCTTTTTCAATGGACTTCCATAAGTCATTGTCAATAGAACACAAGTGATGTCTCAACCTGATAGTCCAGTTCTTGAAATCTGCACGATTCAAAAGTCTAGGAACACGGTTATCAGAATCATCAGTAGGAGCCATTTTTAACAAATTTTAAAGAAAATATTTTTGGTTTTTGTAAAATTTTTGAAAAGAAATGATTAAAATACTAAAATAAAGACAAGTAATTAAAGACAAGATAAGAAACAAGTATTAAAAACAACTAAAGTGAGTCACACGGCAAAACAGTGAAAATCCTTCTTCAACCGGCTAAACAGTGTCTTTGTTCTTCACCCGGCAGGAAAAAGTCTTTACACGGCAGAACAGTTACCCGGCTCAACAGTTGTAATAATTTTGTTCTTCACCCGGATGAACAGTTACCCGGCAGCAAGAAAAACTTTGACACGACAATAGATCTTGACCCGGCAGAATCTTGACACGGCAAAAGTCTTTGTCCGGCTGAACAGTACTTGATCACATGGCAGAGTTGTTTACCCGGCAACACAATTGATGATTACCCGGCTGACTCTTTGTTCTTCACGCGGCGTAACAGTGTTTTACCCGGCACAACAGTGTATCACCCGACTGAACAGTAGCACTTTTTCAAGTCAAATTCTTCACCCGTCTAGAACAAATTCCTTTACACGGCAATACAGGACCTAATTTCTTCTCAAATCTAAGTCCAAGGAAATTGTCTAAGTCAAAATAATCACCCGGCAAGTTAATCTTCAACCAAAATCATACTGTTCATCATCTTCTCCATGAGAATTTTCTGGGTTTTGTCTAAAACTTGTCCGATTTGTCCAAAATTCACACACAAGCTGTGAAACACTCCGATTAACAATCCCTTATATCAATCAATCCAAAAACATGATCAAATTTGAGCAAAATTTGATTGAACAGTAAATTTTTCTTTCTTCTAAATTCCTCAGATCTGATGATAATCTGAAGGAATCTGCACAATCGTTGTGTATAGGAGTGATTGCGATGATAAATCACAACTAAAAACACCAACAATTCATTCAGATCATGATTTTTGAGCAATATTGATGTGTTTTGCTTAAGAACAGCGAAGAACACAGTACCAATGGCTCTGATACCAATTGATAGGTTCAATTGGATCGTTAATATTACTCACAATGATCAGAATAATTCGCACAAACAAACAGTTCAATCACAAACACAATTCATACTAAATAATTCTCTTTGTATATTGATGATCAAAGCAATTCGTAGTACAAGTGCAGGAGAAATAAATCACACACAGTTAATTCTCTCTCTAACGTGTAAAAGTGATCTAGCCTCTCTCCTCACACACACACACTACATGCTTATAACAACAAAATACAAGTTTAAGGAATATAACAAAATAGACCCTAAACTATTTACAAACATATAAACAATAAACAAAATACAAAGTAAATCTTAACAAGGAAATAACCCTAACAAAGTTATGATAATTTTACAATGTTGTTGTATATGTGACATCTGCCCCAAACCCGAACCCGAATGTCTGACTCGAACCCGAATCTATTTACCTTTATTTGTATTCGTCTTAAATATCTCAAAATTTTAACTCTTCGTTATTAATATGTCAAATGCTATATTATATCATCTTTAATGAAATGACCAAATTAATAAGCATACTATTTAATTACTGTTTATAAAATATAAATCTAAAAACTATATAAATTATATTTTATAAAGATTATTAAAAATAAATACTATTAAAGTCTCAAAATAGCCATCTAACGTCAAGAACGAAATAAAAACATATAAACGTCATTTATATAATATTTACGTTTCAACCCGGTTAAGTAGTTAGTTAATATAATTTACAATTTAACTTTAGGCCATTTATGTAAACTTTGAAACTTAAATTTAAAGTTTAAAACTCAAAATAATAGTAACTCAAACTCAAGGGACCTAATGTGTAACATTCAAATTAAAACCCAACCCCCTCTCGTCAATCCCGCATTTCCGGCACACCCTGTTCCGGCCATTTGGCCGTAGTTGCTCAATCTCCGGCAAGACCCCCGAAAACTAGTTTTTATGCCATTTTTAATCCAATCCAAAGTATGTAAAATAATCCTCTACGCGTTTCGAACCCATTGCTAACAACTAAACACCATTTAATCAACTACATCAATGCTCTAATTCGTTTTTCAAACCGGCAACTTAAACCCATTAACTCAATCAACTTAAAACATATCAATTCACTTAATTTTCCTCACCAAAACGACCGTCTCTTCAATTGGAATCCGTTGGCATCAATCAATTGAATTTTAATTACCTAATTAACACCAATGAATCTCATCTAACTCGCAACCAAAAACCGAACCTTTCCGATAAGTTTCCAAACCAATTAAGCAAATTCAATTGACCAAATCACTCTATCAAGCTCCTTTTCTCTTTCTGTGCAGCCAATTTTAACTGAAATCATCATAGATTCATCCTTTGATTCCATGGTCGTCGCACTCTATTTTTCATCCTCTCTTATACAATTCGTCTAAAATCAAGTAAGTTAATTATGTTAAACTGCTCGTAGTAATCTGTTGATCAAAAGCCCTCAAACAATTTCTGATTTCATTGATCAAATTCAAAGAAATTTGGAATTAGGGTTAGGGATTTTAATTGCAAATTTGGGGTTTTGTTTAAGAAAGTTTAAAAGAATTTCAAATCCGATTCATAACAAAAACACTACACAGCACAGCTGGTTGTTATCTTTGGATTCGTAAGTAAGGTCCCTAGTTCGAACCACGGACAAGTACATTTTTTTTATATTTTGGTCAATTACTTTATTAACCATTTTTATAAATATTTAGAATCTAATACCAAAACCATATTATATATTTTATAAAAATGCGAAAATCTTATAAAATATGTTTGTTTAAATAAAGATAATTTTATAAATTTAATTATTACAAATACTTTTAATACTTTAAAAATACTACAAAAATATATTTTAATACTTTTAAAATACATACAAAGTTTTATAAATAATGGATTATGAAAATAAGACTTTTATATGGATCTTATATACTTTAAAACTTTGTTGAGTGTTTTAAATACATATATATGTATATATATAACATATTTTTGGCATTATATAAATTATTGTTAAAAATATATTTTTAGAGTTCCTATCGTTTAACAAAGTATCTAGTTTTGCTATTGTTATCGCTATAAATAAATAAAGTTATATATTTTAGGCGTTTAACTAGAAACCCCCAATTCAAATTCGAAACCATAGAACTCTAAGTTCCTTAGATTCCTATTGTTCTCATTCTAGTTTCTATACTATATGTTTTTACTAAGTTAGGATTCTCATTTACTTAGGTGATTCTAGTATTTGAGAAATCATCGCTTCAATCTAAGTTGTTTACTAATGATTTCTAGCCCAAGTTTCAAGGTGAGTAAATTCACTCCCCATTTTACTTTTACATTTTGGGGCTGAAATGTGTTCAAGTACTATACAATATTTTCCATTTTTTTTATTTGTTTTCCAAAAAGATATCATAAAATGTGTTAGTCTTGTTCCGTGGCAAGATGCAATCCTTATGTGGTAGTTTAAAGTAATATTGTTAATTAGTAATCCCACCGGTACAATAATAGCGCTAATGGTTTGACAAACCACCTACATGTATTTCAAAATAGGTTATTTAAACCCAGCCATTCAATTTCAAGGTTACAAGTTACAATGTTACATGTGGCTATTCAATGTTACAAGTTATTATACTATGTTGCTATGCCATGTCCCTAAGTTGCTAAATAATTATGGATAACTTAAATATCGAGACGGTTAGATTACGGTTGCTTGAAAAGTTATCCTTAGTTAATACATGAGTTGGTTCCTCATGATAAATGACTACAAGTCATATTACAATGTATGCAATGTGTGTTCAAGGTTTCATGGTACAGAATGATATGAAATAGCTATACATGTAAGATTGCGCAGCATATTATGATGATCTCGGATTTCTATATTATTATGTATCACTTTGTGGTTTACTCACTAGTTTTAAATAGCTAACTTTATTTTCACATATTTCAGGTGATGCTTGATATTATTTTGCTGCTTTGCCAACACATAGGATTGCCATGGACCTAGTTAAATTAATAGGACAATTGCAATTTATTGTTTCGGTTTTATTACAATTTTTCGTTTCGATTTAAGACTCATGTTACAAACTTATGATATCATTATTAGACTTAATAAATAAATATCATGTGCTTTGTTTACTATTGATATCCAATTTCTATGACAACCCGGTGTTTCCGTCGTTGGGTGGGGTGTCACAGTATATTTGTCTAGATTGGATTGTCATGTGATGTTGATGAATGTTAGGATTTAGACATATTGAAAAACCCATATTCTTGATATTTTTTTGTAAATCTACCAACGAATTTTCTATGATTTTTGCCATGAGATTAGACATGGATAATGGAATGTTATAACTGCTTGAACAGATTAGCATTGTACATTTGGAAATTGGAGAATGATTTATTTTACAAGATGTTTGAAACAATTTGATGGGTGTCGAATCCACCAAATAAATATAACTTAACCTACTAGTATAGTCCAAGTAGGATTCGTGTCCTCAGGGATACGTGTTAATGATTTTAATACCAAAAACGTTTAAGTACAGTTACTTAGGTTGATTTTTAACTAAAGAAGAGGGGGATTTTGTTTAGAAACTAAAACTGGAAAAACTTGTAAAAATGTAAAAATTTCAACAGCATGTTGACACGACCGTGCTAAAAATGCAAAGGAAATCTGATGCGGCCGTGTTAAGATTTTGTCCGAAAAAATTAAAGTTTTGGTTTTTTTACTTAGAAAATTATAAATGACTATAAAATGTGAAGAAAAATCAAAGTTTATAAAATAGTTTCAACACAAGGGTTATTTCTAGGTTCGATTCGACTTATGGTCATCAACGATTGAAGTGCAATGATTATTTTATCAAATGACTCGTATCAATACTAGACGTCACGCCGTTCGTACGTCCCCTTCATCTAATGTCTAACCAAACGTTGTTCGTTGATTAGAGCCAACTCGCTACCCTAAGCTAACGCCGTTCGGATCTTAACGTGCGAGTTGCAATGATGAAAGTACCAATTATAACTAAACATTCACGCCGTTCGGAATGTTTAATCACATTGAATAATCTCTATAACTAAAATGAGCTCATAGACAAGCACAAATAGTTACTTGTTCCTTTGATCAAGTTTTAAAACTTTGTTAGGGTTTTAAAAATTGATGAACTTTATTAGAATAATTAAAGTGGTGATCAAATTCATTAACATTCTAATTTGACAACGGATTGAAAACCGGTTTTTGAAGATCAAGAAATTACTCAACAAGCGTTTCACATACGAGTACGAATCAAAACCGTAGAAAATAATACCCAAGTGCCAAAACTAATTGGTCTCTAGCCTAACATGACTAGATCAAACAATGCAAACAAATGAAACATGAAAACAGAAACTTACTAATCAAAAGGAAAAATTAATGTTTGCAACAAAAGAAAATTAAATCCCCCTTCATCCAATTCACTCCCTATGCCTTTTGCTGCTGCTGCCTTTTTGCTCATGTTCGTAATCGTCGAGTCCCTAAAAAGTAAAAGTCCAGGAGAAAAAGTCCTCCCAATCCTTTTTGTTTCCTTTATTTTTGCTTCCCTTGACCCCTCATTTTTTTTTCATCTACCTCTTTCCTTCTTTTCTATTTCTTTTTAAGAATAAAATAAATTCCTAAATTTTAGGAATATTCAACTTTTCATTCAGCAACTTTGTACAGCCATAATTGTATGTTTCACAATTTCTTGTCAAGTCCAAACTTTTATCATTCATGATCCTTCCAATGCTTTCACAATCCTTTTGTCATCTATCACGACCGCTTCATACCTACAAATCAAACAAAAACAAACCGAAGTAGATTCCATCCCAACAAAATTAATATTTACAAAATATTATGAATTGAACGGTCAAATGCATGAAATGTGAGCAAAACAAACGCTAAAGGCATGCTTAAAGGCTTTCAAGATTTTTTATTAACAACACATACCCAATTTGCTAGTTATGGTCCTCTAACCCTTAATTCCCGGATTTATCGTTTCATATGAATTAGTCCATGTTAAGTTGATTGATTAAATGTGCCAAACACCTTTCTTCACACGGTGGAAACCTTCCTAACCTCAAGGACTGTAGAGAGCAAGTAATCTTTGACCACACGGAGTCACAAATGATTTGAATAGCGTTGTATGTGTGATAACATGCAAGTGGCCTTTTTTTCTCTTTTTCTTTCTTTTCATGCCACATAACTTATTCATTTTTTTTTCTTTTTCTGGCCCTTTTTTTGGATATTTTTTTTTCACACATTTATCAAATGGACTCGGCTCTCAACCTATTTTTGCTAGGTCTCAGTTCCCTTATGTGATCCGATCGATATAAGGCACACATGGATTTAGGCGTTTTAGCTTTGTAAATCCAAGAATAAAAGGGCACTAGCATAACGGGGTATATATGTCTTTTATTTACCATCAACCTTTTAGCATATAATCTATCATTAACATAACAATTTTCTATCATTTTTCATGTTGCCCCTCACTATATTCTTTCCAAGACAATCAAGATGTGTTAAACCTTTTTTTTATGCCAAATGAACAATGCAACTAATGCAACCTAAGTGCAATGCATGTAACTAAGTAATGCAAGAAATATATAAACTAAAAATTAAAAATAGAAACGTACATCTCCCCAAGCTTAGAAATAAGCTTCGTCCTTGAGGCTTGTAGGAGAAGTGTGGATGAATCTATCGAGTGTAGGCGGAACGGTGCAACTTGGACAAATGTATCCATTCAACCCATGCTTTCAAAGCCATTAAAAATCATCATGTGATTCAAAGTTAATCAAATTCTGGTCCATACAAAATCCGTGAATCTATCATGACATTCTCAACAACAAAATTAGCTCAAAATAGGTGTATAAAGCCATAAAGATGGACAACATTCCAACCCATTTTAACTAACATAATGGCTTCGCTAAACAACTACTTGGCTTAATAAATCCCGAACCCTCAAAATATCTTAGATAAACAACTAACCCGCAAAACACTATAATTACCTTCAATCAATCCACCAACCTCAAAATATCTTCTATCAGATAAAACCTTAAACCTACTTGCTTAACTTTCAACCAACTTAGAATCAAGCTTCAAAGCATGCCATTTAGCCAAATCAGAGCATCTTAATCAACTAACAAAAACAAAACTCATATTCTCAATCCAATCTAGCCAATTAACTTTATGATAATTTGAACAACATTGGCTAAATAATCAATCTACATCACATCCTACAACAGTTTGCTAAATAGCCAATTAACCAAGTGCATGATTGAACTTAAAAAAATCAGTTTCAAAACAAGACTTAAAGCATGAAAATTCATTCTCTAAATTCTCTAAATCTTAACTCCAAAACCCAACTTTAATCATCATCTCAATGCTTTAACTATTCAGCTCATAACTAAATTACAAATTCATTCAAGCCTACATATCAAAGCTTATACTTACCTGAAATGAATTCAATTTAAAGAAAAACTTACCTTTGTCACTTGAGGAACCATGACAACAAAGATTGTTGGGGTTATTTGAAGATGTCACTTTCCAAATATAAGCGAGTGAAGATATCGAGCATCATCACGAGCAAGCACGGGTGAAGACGTTCATAATTTGTATTTGTCTTAGAATATTTGTGTAATCGTTTCGTGCTTAAATGCGCGTTTATGCTTAACTGCACGTGGTTAGGTTACATTGTAAGGTGAATGGTATAGACTATAAATACCATCACCTAGGTCATTTGTTAAGAGAGTTGCCTACATTTCATTCCATATCCTTTGTAACCTCTCTATTGATCTAATACAATTCACCTATTCATATTATCATCATCTTCATCATACCTTGCATTGATCTTCATGAACATTCAAGCATCAATACGTGATCAGTGAGTTTCCGCATCACTGATTGCAAACAACATCCCCAAACAATCTCATATCTAGATCCAAGCTCGGTTCATCTAGAACTATCAATTGGTATCAGAGCTGTTGGTTGATCTTTGATTGTTGTTGTTATTGATGGAATTTTAGCTACCATTAGCTTTGATTCATGTTTGTGTAAAGAACAGCAAAGTTTGAGATCAATTGGTGAAGATTTGACTGAGTTTTTGAAGAAATTGTTCATGTTCGTCATATTCACTGCTCAAATTTGAGATCTGGAATTTGTTGTGGATATTGAGAAATTGTTGATTGAGATATGTTAGAAATCATAATCCTAAGCCTTGTTGATGATCCAACCATTCAGATTTGTTGATTTCGATCCATATTTTGTCAAATTGTCTCAAAACCCACTTGTTGTGTTCTTCATCAAAAATCCGGATCTGAATGAGATTTAGCTTGTTTCAAGGTGTAATACTTTGAAGGATTGTTAGAAACATCATTCCTTTGCTAATACAAGTGTTAAATTGAACAGAAACAACAAAAATCAAAGTTTTAATTTTGTGTTCATCACAATTTTGACTTTCAAAAGTCAAACTGATTTGAAGAATTAAAGAATTAATTGAAGGTATGATCAAAATTATATCATGGAATCATGCATAAATAAAAAGAAAATTGATTGTGATTCAGTTGAAGTAAAAGTTGAATCATCTTCATCAAACCATCAAGCTCATACGGCTGCTACTTCACTCATATTGTTCATCATCTCTATTTGCTACCTTTTAAATTCTGTTGATTCAAGCAAGTCCAGATGTTGTGTTGATTAGTTTGTTTCTTCCACATCAAGATCTTCAAACGACTAGTTGTTTGACAACATCTTCATACGGCTGAAATATCTTCAAGAACATACACTATCTCACACGTCTACAACAAAAGGTTGCTGATTCAAACTGTTGTCTAATACAATCTGCTGCTGTGATCGAATGTTTTATGGAGAATCATCTTCATCCGACCAACAAGTTCATGCAACCAGCCGTCTCACTCATCACCTAGTCGTGTTAACTCCTACAAAAATCTGATACGGCTACAAATTGGGTGAAGAAAATCTCACCCGGCTGAGTTTATTCTAGCCGTGTCACACCCAAAAGTCAACTAAGTACTTCATGCGGCTAGTTTCTAAAGGCTGTTGCATGTAATATGGCTTCATGCGGCTGATTCTGTGAAGAAAGAAACATCATATGGCTGCTTATTTCCAGCCGTGTCATCAGCTAAAATCAGCAAAGAGTTCATTTCTTCAGTCCATACAACTGCAACTTGACCATCAAAGTGTCTGCTGCTCTAAAGAAAATCTCATACGGCTGTAGTGTGAACAAACAAAACTCATACTGCCATACGTCTACAGTGAAGCATTGATCAAGAACAATTCATGCAGCTAAGTGTTATAAAGAAAATCTCATACGGCTGAAGTTTACTCTAGCCGTTTCAACAACAAAAGTGATCAAAGTGGTTCATACGGTTGAGTTATTTCTTGATTTTGTAGCCGTTTCAGAAAATCATCTTCATACGGCTGCTCCTTTTGCAAAAACTTCACACAGCTAAGTGTTGTGAAAGAAAAACTCAAGCGGCTGAGTTTGTTCTAGCCGTGTCAACAACAGAAGTTATCAAGAACACTTCATGCGACTAAGTGATCTAGAAAAACTTGCTGCCAAAACTTCACAACTTCATGAATTTATGTGAATTGTGCTGCTGTTCATCATTCTTTAAGTCTGCTGCGGCTGCGAAATGATAAAAAATCTGTTGTCATTAATTCTAAATTGCTGCTGTTCGACCATTGTTTAAAGCTGCTGCTGTTGCATTCGAGTGTTGTTGTTGATCTGAAAAAAACTTCAACTGCTGCTCGAGAATATTTAACTTGCTGCTGCTGATCGAAGTTCTTGCTGTCTTGGTTTAAAGCTGATCGAAAGTTGCTGCAGAAAGTATTAAATATTGTGCTGCTGTTAAACACATTATATGGTTGATGATGATGATGGTTGAATAGACTTAAAGCTGATCGACTTTTTAAATTGTTGCTACTACTGTTTATTCATTAAAACAAGTCATCGAGCCTGCTTCCTACTGCTACAAACTGTTCACACTGCTGCACATAGTTGAAGTTGGTACAACAAAACAGTAACTACAGTTTAAAATGTTGCTGTTACACGTATGAGTTGGATTAAAAAGCAACAAAGTCACTGCTGCTACAGTGTTTTGCTGTTGATTGTTTATTAAGATACAATTTGTCAAGAATCTGCCGCTTACTACATTGAACAGATTTGTGGTTGCCATTGATAAATTGATGCTGATGAAAATTGATTTTAGTTGCATTTGTTTTCAACTACATTAAGATCTTTGCATATATTCAGCCTATTTGACATGTTGTGTTGTTGTTAACCTCGTGTTTTCTTTTTATTTGATACAGGTGTTGTTGCTGATACAAAAACAATTTGTTTACTTCCAAGACATGTGTCATTGATCTTAATCTAAGTGAATTAATCAAGTGTTAAAGATCATAATTTGTGCAAATTTACAACATACAAGCAACTTCTCTCTTAATTGATCAAGAAAAGAAAATCAAAACAATCAAGACAAAGTGTTTAAATTTGAAGATTGGTTGAAAGGTTAACAAATTCGTTTGAAATTCTTTGAAACGTAAAGAAATCAAGTTCAAATACATTACACAAATCGTGTTTTGAAAAATTAAATCTTTGGGCCGATCCAAAATTTAACAAAGGTTATTAAAAAATTAGTATTGGGCCGATCCAATCTAATTTTCATTCAAAGAAATAATCGAAGCAAGAAAATTTCATCAAAAATGAAATCAATGAGTCAAGAAGGAAATCAAAGAGAAAACATCACCGAATTCATCGCAGAATTTAATCACACGTTTGAAACGTTTTTTCAAACTGCCAAAGCTTGTGATGAAAAGAGAAGAGATGTTCATGAACATGCTCTCGTAACTCAATCAAAATCTGATGATAATGAAGATGAAGAAGAGTATGATTGGAGTGAAGAGAATGATTTTGTTTCCAAAAAGGAGCTTAAAAAGAAAGATGAAAAAATTAGCAACTTGTCAGAAACCATTGCAAAGCAAGATAAGACAATTTCTCAATTGAATTCAGAAATAAAGAGACTGATGTCTGAAAAGGAAACCGAGAAAGATGTGAACAGTTCTTATGTTGAAATGCCAATTGAAGTCAGAGAAAAGATGTGCACCAAAGAATGTTTTTAACAAGTTGAACACTACAGAATATACTCTTTCAAGATTTGTGATAAACTCAAGAAGGAAGAGCAAATGCACAAGAATCTGAAAGAACAACACGAAATATCTGATCAAAGAATCACATCTCTCGAAGAGTCACTCAAGAAAAGTGAAAGAGAAGCAATGAATGTCAAGAATGAAGCTGCAAAATCAAATGAACACTCATCCAGTGTGATCAAAGATTTGCAAGAAGAGATTACAACATTGAAGAAACTCTCTGAAATGGTTAATTCAGAAAACAGCAGTCTGAAAACCAAGCTTCAAGAAGAACAAGAGAAATTCAAAAGTCTTCAAGAAGATCACAAACTGTGTGAAGACAGATTCAAATCTCTTACATAGAATGTTGATTCAATGCTTATCGAAAAGCATAATCTGAATGTTCAACTCATGGAGCTTACTGACAAACTGAACAGATCACAATCTGATCTGGTGCTTATCAAAGAAGAAGTTGAAAAGGTAAAGTCATCCGAACAAGAAAAAGAATGATTAGTGCCAACCGGAATTGTTGGATCACTATCTTCTCAAGAAGAAGAAGAAAAGACACAAGAGTTTCAGTTAAAGAAGAAGAAGAAGGTTAGAAGAAAGAAGAGCAAAGCCAAGAAGAATAAGACAAACGCCGCTTCATCTGATTCTACACCACAGCTTTCTTCAACTCCAAAGTCTCAAGATTCCGAATCCCCGAGTGATTCAAACAGTGATGTCTACTGTTTAATCTGTGACTCTGAAACTCATCATATCTCAGATTGTATTTACAGTCAAGGTGTCTTTCCATATAGTTCGAAAATCAACAAGTTCAAGACTCCAGCTTCTTCAAGCAAGCTTCAACAAGATTCAGAGGTCAAAGCTTCAACTGCAAAGACTTCTCCAAAGCAAAGAAAGAAGTCTCCCTTCAATGCTCATCAGAAGTACTGCGAGATTTGTGAGATGTACAATCACAAGACGTCAGAGTGCTACTACAACAAGTACTGCACCAACTGTCAGATGTACAACCACGACACAATGGAATGTTACTACAACAAGTACTATTCCTTTTGTGACATGGTAAATCACAACACATCTGAGTGCTACTACAAGCCGAGAAGGTTTGTCCAAAGAAGTTCATCGTGTGCATACCCTTCCAGGTATTTTTCTAACTTTAAAAGATCTAATCATAGACATTCGTTTGATGAAAATCAACATGTCAATGATTCATGGACACCAAAGATTGTCAAAAACAAAAAGAGAAATCATGATTTAAATGATAAAATGATTCCAATAGTGAATCAATCTTTGAATAAGAAATATAGTCAACAAAACCTGTTTTTAAATGAAATTCACAATTTGTTTGAAAATGACTATAATTACTCTCTTGACAAACAATCCATGAAAGAATATGAAGGTACAAATTACATTGTATCATCAGAACCACCACCTGAAGGTATTCCTTGCACTTATGAGAATATCTCTTATGTTGATGAATTTGGACGACCCAAAACCGAAATATTTTGGGTCATTACCTCTAACTAGTTTGTTAGTGTGTTAGGGACAGTTATGGAGGCCGGTCAAACAAAGAAAAGAAGACCGTGGCTGATCCCTTATCATGACAAGATACCGAATCTTGTTCATGATGTCTTCGGTGCAACTGACACCAAATGGAGTTGGAAACAAAAAGGAATCATTGCAGGAATTTAAAAAAAATTCAAAAATCAAACGATGATGGTTGTGCAAGAAACAACCGATGTTTCATTTCGTCTGTTTAGATTAAGTATATTGCATGCACTCTTCATACGTTGATAACATATCTGCCTTTTTCTTTTCATTAAACTTTCAATCTTCTTAGAAATTTAAAAGTTTAGGGGGAGAAATCATTAATAAAAAAAATGATAAAATCAGAAAAATCCAAAAATATGTTGAATCTACTTGCACGTACATGAGAAATGATAGTACACTAGAGTTATTCAATGCATCATTTTAAACAATAAAGACTGAAGCGTGAAAATTGATGTGCGAGACGGTTCAGACAATTAGACTGAAAAAGTATATTCTTTGATGATTTAACTAAATTCTAATGAGTTTTTGTGGTTGAAACGTCTTAGTGCATGTGAAACGTTTATACAAATCAAATAGATATCTCGTGAAGCATCTAAATTACATCGGGTAATGATGCAATCTATTCAGTTTGATGAACCGCATCGTGAGCTTCTTTGTTGTTGTATCCATAGACCTGAAGTCTCACACGAAGTCTCTTTTGAGCTTTAAGATGCAGCAAAAGATTCCAAAATGGAACAAAAAGAGTCCCAAATATGGACCGTCACCAATCAAATTCCAAAAAAAAGGAATTCAGAAGATTCCCAAGGGGAACAATAGGAAAAAGAAAAATTCCAAAAAGGAATTCAAAAGAAGTCCCAAAGTGGACCAAATCCAAATAGAACCCAAATTCCACACTGTTTATGATTGTAAGTGACCTGACGTGTTGATTTGTTCTCAGGATATTTAGATGAGGTGTATAACTTTCTAATGTGCAAAGTATGGGTCACTCAAAACTTATTCTTAATCAACCTAATTGATCATCAAGAATAGAAAAAGTAAGTGTGTCACTTCGAGCTAATTGATTTGTTCAACAATTCATCACTCAATTACTTCACAATTCAAATGTCTATTCTCAAAACTGCAAAACATGTGTTGGATAATTGCTGGTATGATCTCATTGCAGGTTAAAGATTCATATATTTAAAGAGAAAATTCCAAAATTATCAAAAACATTGAAAAATTCAAAAACACAAAAGATTTTTTTTAATTTTTTTTTCTTCTGTGTTGGCAGTTTAAATGTGTTTTTGATGTATGAGTTGTTCATCAAGCAATATCTCATACGATTGAGAACTTAATCTTTACATTGATGACAAATGCACATTATTGCCTGAGTTTTAATGTTTTTCTTTGAGTTGCAGGAACGGTTTCCATTGCAGAACAAGCTTCCACACGACTTGAAGATGTTCCTGTTCATGCCTAATTCCAGACCAAAGATCTCCAAGTCAGATTGCTGAGTGTTAAGAATCCTCCTCTTAATATCTCATACACAGATCCCATTAACCTCTAAAGCAAAAGTTGAGGGGGAGTATTCTAAGTCAAAGAAGTCTTCTCATTCTACTTCAACTGTTGAAGAAGATCCCGTTGCTGATATATAGATTCACCGGAATCTACTCTCTGCGTATTTCTTTCCATAACCTCAGATGTTACTCAAAAGGGAGAGAAGGATGCATATTGCTTGTTGAAAGACAAAGTTTTGGCAGCAACATCTTAGGGGGAGTACTGTTGGGTCCTCTTAAAGATAATGCATACCAAAACTTTAAGTTGCTCTCTATACTCGCCACATGAAGATTTAAGCTAATATGTCAGATTTGTAAAGTGTCATCTTAAGGGGAGTACTGTTGGGGTTATTTGAAGATGTCACTTTCCAAATATAAGCGAGTGAAGATATCGAGCATCATCACGAGCAAGCACGGGTGAAGACGTTCATAATTTGTATTTGTCTTAGAATATTTGTGTAATTGTTTCGTGCTTAAATGCTCGTTTATGCTTAACTGCACGTGGTTAGGTTACATTGTAAGGTGAATGGTATAGACTATAAATACCATCACCTAGGTCATTTGTTAAGAGAGTTGCCTACATTTCATTCCATATCCTTTGTAACCTCTCTATTGATCTAATACAATTCACCTATTCATATTATCATCATCTTCATCATACCTTGCATTAATCTTCATGAACATTCAAGCATCAATACGTGATCAGTGAGTTTCCGCATCACTGATTGCAAACAACATCCCCAAACAATCTCATATCTAGATCCAAGCTCGGTTCATCTAGAACTATCAAAGATAAAGTGACAACTGAAACTAAGAGTGTGGTGTTTGTAGCTTCTGCAGAGGAAGGTAAGGGCTGACAACGTGGTGCGATGGTGTTTCGGGTTGCCTCCGTTGTGGTGGTTTTGGCCTGAATTAGTTGCGCCGACGGCGGTGACTGGTGGTAATTGTGATGACGAGGGCAACGTTAAGGTGTGATGCTTGTGGCGATTGCAGAGGGGGTGATGATGGTTATGGCGGCGATGAGTGGGTGATTGATAGAGGTGGTGTTGCCACCGCTGTGGTGGTTGTGGTGGCAGAATTAGAGATGGTAGGGGTGATTGGCTTGACAACGATGATGAAGATGACAAATGAATTAGGGTTGTAAAACCCAATAAAAAAATTAGTAGCCATTTTTTTTCATCAGAATACAGACACGGCCGTGTCAGTTTTGTAGAGGATTTTCAACTCGGCCGTGTAAAGTTGCTGTTTGGTACTAAATAAAAATAGAAAAACTTTTTTTTGATTTTTTTAACATGAATAAATAGAAGAAACGAAAGAAATAATAACAGAAAACGATTAAATATGGGTTGCCTCCCGCAAAGCGCCTTTCTTTAATGTCTTTGGCTAGACGTGGACCCTTTCAACACTTGCTCAGCCCGGTTCTTGCACAATAAACGGAATGATGTTAGCATTTTGTACTTTTATTCTCCGTTTTTTGTACCTCTTCTTCTTCTTAGGATCTAGAAAATTCATGAGCTCTTTCAAAATCTCCCCAAGCTTGAACTTCTTGACATGTTCTTTTGTTTCTTCTTTGTCAACACTTTTGTTAGAAAGTAAAGCTAGCATATCATGATTAGATAACATTAAGCATTCATCAGTTAAAGGTTTAATAACATCTAACCAATTTAAAGAAGAAACATCACTTGGGTAACGAATAGCATCATCTATGTTAAAACTTATGATCTCCCCATCAAACTCCATAGAAAGAGTACCATTATAAACATCGATTTTAGTTCTAGCAGTTTTTAAAAATGGTCTCCCTAACAAAATAGAACTAATGTTTGAGGCGTCATCGCCCTCCATGTCTAGCACATAAAAATTTCCGGGAAATACTAGTTTATTCACTTGGACCAACACCTCCTCTAATACACCTTTTGGGTGTACTATGGACTTATCAGCTAACTGAATGACTATCCCGGTCCTCTTTAACGGTCCTACTTTAAGTGTTTTAAAAATCGAGTACGGTAGGACGTTAACAGGAGCTCCAAGGTCGAGCATGGCTCGAGGTATGCTAAAATTCCCCAATTTGCAAGGAACCGTGAATACACCCGGATCCTTGCACTTTGGTGGTAATCACTTTTGTAAAATAGCATAAACATTTTCACTAACCTTTACCGTTTCATCACCTTTTAGCTTCTTCTTGGAAGTGCAAAGCTCTTTTAAGAATTTAGCATATCGCGGGACTTGTTTGATGGCATCAAGGAATGGAATGTTTACCTCTACCTTCCGGAATGTCTCCATGATTTCTTGTTCCTCTCTTTGCTTTTGTGTGCTTTGAAACCTTGAGGGAAATGGAGGAGGAGGGGTGTACTTTACCATTACTTCACTCGGTTTTGGTGTATCCTTCTTCCCCGATTTCTCTTTCTCAACAACAATATCTTCCTCTTCAATTGGTATTTTCGGGCCTTCGTAGCTATATCCACTTCTCAAAGTAACAGAAAAAACATCGTGCTTAGGATTGTTCTCAGTTTGTGGAGGTAGCTTACCTTGAGACTCTATCTTGCTAACCGAATTGGCAAGTTGAGCCATTTGTTGCTCCAAGTTCTTGATGCTGGCTCTTGTTTCTTGCTGGAAAGTGTGTGTACTAGTTGCTAAGCTCTTGACAATGTCTTCCAAAGACATTCCCGGTCCACTTGATTGTTGTTGTTGAGCAAATGGTTGTTGTCGAGGCTGAAACTTCTGTTGACTACCTTGCATCTGAAAAGGAGGTCTTTGTTGATAACCCATGTTGAGGAACTTGTGAGGGTCCTCATTCTCCAAGCCACGGAAGATAGGCAATAAGTGGATAAGACCTGCCTTTAGCTCAAAGTTCACCATAGCAGGATAATTGATGCAAAGTGGTTGTTGGGTGACATCATGAGTCGCCCACTGTCTAAGGGTTTGTTCAGCTGCCATGATTGGTTCAAGTGAGTTTGGTGTTTGGTGGGTATTGGTAGGTGAGTATGGTGGAGTTAGTGGAAGTGATGGTGAGTCGGGTTCTGTTTCGGATTCACTTGACAAGGGTATGTCTTGCCAAATGTTGATGATTGGAGGTGAAGAGGTAGAGGTTGAGGGGCTTCCTAACTTCTTTCGGAGTTTGGCTTGCTTCCTTAACCTTTTAGTTGTTTTCTCTATTTCCAAATCAATCTAGAGTGGTGTACCTGTACGAAAAGATCTTGACATAAAAAGATTAGAATCGCTGTATCCCCGGCAACGGCGCCAATTTGATGGGTGTCGAATCCACCAAATAAATATAAGTGAACCTACTAGTATAGTGCAAGTAGGATTCGTGTCCTCAGGGATACATGTTAATGATTTTAATACCAAAAACGTTTAAGTACAGTTACTTAGGTTGATTTTTAACTAAAGAAGAGGGGGATTTTGTTTAGAAACTAAAACTGGAAAAGCTTGTAAAAATTTAAAAATTTCAACAGCACGTTGACACGGCCGTGCCTAAAATGCAAAGGAAATCTGACGCGGCCGTGTTAAGATTCTGTCCGAAAAAATTAAAGTTTTTGTTTTATTACTTAGAAAATTATAAATGACTATAAAATGTGAAGAAAAATCAAAGTTTATAAAATAGTTTCAACACAAGGGTTATTTCTAGGTTTGATTCGACTTATGGTCATCAACGATTGAAGTGCAATGATTATTTTATCAAATGACTCGTATCAATACTAGACGTCACGCCGTTCGGACGTCCCCGTCATCTAATGTCTAACCAAACGCCATTCGTTGATTAGAGCCAACTCGCTACCCTAAGGTCACGCCGTTCGGATCTTAACGTGCGAGTTGCAATGATGAAAGTACCAATTATAACTAAACATTCACGCCGTTCGAAATGTTTAATCACATTGAATAATCTCTATAACTAAAATGAGCTCATAGACAAGCACAAATAGTTACTTGTTCCTTTGATCAAGTTTTAAAACTTTGTTAGGGTTTTAAAAATTGATGAACTTTATTAGAATAATTAAAGAGGTGATCAAATTCATTAACATTCTAATTTGACAACGGATTGAAACCCGGTTTTTGAAGATCAAGAAATTACTCAAACAAAGTCATTCAATAAGCAAATCAACAAGCGTTTCACATACGAGTACGAATCAAAACCATATAAAATAATACCCAAGTGCCAAAACTAATTGGTCTCTAGCCTAACATGACTAGATCAAACAATGCAAACAAATGAAACATGAAAACAGAAACTTACTAATCAAAAGGAAAAATTAATGTTTGCAACCAAAGAAAATTAAATCCCCCTTCATCCAATTCACTCCCTATGCCTTTTGCTGCTGCTACCTTTTTGCTCCTGTTCGTAACCGTCGAGTCCCCAAAAAGTAAAAGTCCAAGAGAAAAAGTCCTCCCAATCCTTTTTGTTTCCTTTCTTTTTGCTTCCCTTAGACCCCACGTTTTTTTTTCATCTACCTCTTTCCTTCTTTTATATTTCTTTTTAAGAATAAAATAAATTCCTAAATTTTAGGAATTTTCAACTTTTCATTCAGCAACTTTGTACAGCCATAATTGTATGTTTCACAATTTCTTGTCAAGTCCAAACTTTTATCATTCATGATCCTTCCAATGCTTTCACAATCCTTTTGTCATCTATCACGACCGCTTCATACCTACAAATCAAACAAAAACAAACCGAAGTAGATTCCATCCCAACAAAATTAATATTTACAAAATATTATGAATTGAACGGGTCAAATGCATGAAATATGAGCAAAACAAATGCTAAAGGCATTACAAATAACGCCTAAATTTGCATCTAACAAAAGGTTATTGTGATGTTATATCTTCTTGAACATAGGATTGTGGATTTAGAATTGTGGCCACAATCACTACATTTGCATGACTTAGTTTGAAGAATTATAAGTTTGAAAATTTCATAACTCTATCTACTTTATGTAACTTTATATCTTTAATTATGACATTAGGATGTCTTAATGGGTGACTAGTTTATCTTTAGTTCTTGACATGAATAGAAATCATTTGGGCTTAAGTGCATGACTTTAGGTGATTATGATGTGTTTATCGTTCTAGTTTTCCAAAGAATAATTTTTGTTAGCTATCCTTAATCGGAGCCTAGTTATACTTCTAAGAAATTGACTACATCATTAGTGTTTTTTCATCATCTTAGTTAAGTGGATTAATAGTCTAGATAATATCTCATTTCTCTAGTTTTATTCCCTAAGTTTAATATTTCGTTATTAAATGCTAGTTTAGTTTAACGAAAAAAACCAACTTGATTATTTGATAGGAAAACATTAAAAAATGTTTAGTATCGAGAGCTACCGTGTCCACGGATTGATATTCGGTTCTTACCTTCTTACTATATTAATATTCGATAAGTACACTTGCCTTTTTCAGTGTGTGATTTAGTAATATTAGGTGAAAACCCTTTTAAAACTAAATTTTTGTGGAAAAGTTCAATGGGGAACCTTTTTTTTTTACCAGCAGATTAGCGAACAATTCTAAGCCATAAGTTTTGAAATTAAAAAACGAGTTAGAAAAAAAGACACGAAAATAACGTCTTGCATTAGTTGTGGGTTTAGAACCCGTGACCTCATTGTTCCAAAAACACATCTATCCACCAAGCTATAGCATTCTTGTAACTTATTAAGGGTTTAGTTTAGGATTTAGTTTTAAGTTTGGTTTAGAGTTTAGATTTATGGGTAGCTTTTAATGTTTCGGTTAGGTTTTTCGGGTTTAGTTTCTATGTAGGGGTGGGTTTAGCATTTTTTGGTGGGAGGTTTTGCGTTTTTGGGTGGGGTGGGATGAGGGTTTTAGCGTTTTTGGGTGGGGATGAGGTGGGGGGTTTTAGCGTTTTTGGGTGTCGTGGGGGGAGGAGTGTTAGGTTTTAAGAAATTTTTTATCTTCGAGGGGTGGGGTAGGGTGGGGTTTTAGCGTTTTTGGGTGTGGGTGGGGTGGGGGCTTTAGCGATTCTGGGTGGGGTAGGGGTGGGTGGGGGTGGTTTGGTTTTGGCTTTTTTTCATTAACAAAATATGTGGCTTACAATTCTTCTTTAATTCCCTGGTAAAAAAGGGGTTTCCCATTGAACACTCCCATATATATACATATATAGGGGATGGTTCATTCGAGAAGACCAAATATTGCGAGAAGAAAAATAAATAGCTACATTCTTCATTTTTTCAAGCAAAAACGTTTTTAACATACAAACAAATGATAGAAATGCAATATATTCATTAACTTTGATACTCAAAAATTAAAATTGAATAAATTTCGTTTATTTGTTAAACCTACACATACGAAAGTCACGTATAGGTTATGTTACTTACACATAACCTACACATATGTAGGTAAATTTAAAACGCTAAAAATACATACGTGAAATATATTTTAATGATTTTTTTAGTATATACCTTACACATTTGTATGTAGAAAGTGAATTTATTTTAAAAATTAAAACATTGATTAGTTTTTTAGTGATTTAGGTTTTTTCGTTTTCTTCTCGCAATATATGAGTTTTCTCAAATGAACTTGATCTTATATACATACATATATATAAGAAAATTATGAGAGGGGGTATTTTAATCATGCCCACTTTTTTAAATATTCTTTCTCCACATGCAAGTCACATGTCAATTCCCTCATTTTTTTTAAACGTTTATAACTTTTACATACGACATTATTTTTTAAAACAAATTACACCATAAAAACGAGCATTTTTTTCTCTTTAAAACGCGTATAATATTGATATATAAAAAACGAACTTTTTTTCACATTTTTTCAGCTCATTGTGTCTTCCGTCAGGTCATTGTGTCTTTCGTCAGGTAATTGTGTTTTTCGTCAGGTCATTGTGTGATTGTGTCATCCGTAAGGTTGTTGTGTCAATCATCGGGTCATTGTTTAATCTTATTTGACAAAGATTACACAATAACACAAAAAAAGTATTTCAAAGATCTTGCTCCCACATCATCCTCCTTCAAAAATAAATAAACAAAACTTAAAAAAACTATTATTTTCTCATTGTGTCTTTTTACATTGTGTCTAATTTAAAAAATAAAAAAACGGTAATTTTTTAATTTTTCATTTATTTATTCTTTGAAAGAGGAATCCATGGGGAACAAGGTCTCTGAACCACTTTTTTAAAATTTGATTTATATTGTGAGTTAGAATTTTTTTTAAAAGTGTCATTGTGTCTTTGTTTACCATTGTGTCATTCTCACACTTTGTAACAAAAAAATAACTTTGTCTTTGAACATTTCTCAAACACATATTAAATATTTGTGACACGGTGATAATTTCTAAACACATAAGATGACACAACAAATATTTAAAATAAGATGATTTTACATAATGACTTAAGAATGAACCGATAAAAGTGATATTTCACTAGTTATAATATAACACAATCACATGATATTACACAAGAACTAGACAAGTGCTGAAAAAAAAATTTATTTTTTATATATCAATATTATACGCGTTTTAAAGATAACAAAACGCTTGTTTTTTTGGTGTAGTTTTTTTAAAAAAGTAATATCGTATCCAAAAGTTATGAACGTTTTAAAAAAAGTGGGGGAATTGACATGTGCATTGCCTGTGGAAAGAGAAAGTCAACAAAAGTGGCTATGACTAATGTACCCTTCCATCAAATTCTTTTCCTACAAATTTATCTCAACCATTAAAAGAGAGATCTATAGGTCATAAATCATTCTTAGGGGCTGTTTGGCAAAACTGAATGGTTAAGTGCTGAATGGTTAGGAGGTCTGAATGGTTAAGATGTCTGAATGATTAAGTGCTGAAAGATTAAGATGTTCTGTTTGTTTAGACATCTGAATGAGATTTTAAAAATTTATTTCATTCTTTTTGTCTTACATTGGAGTGGAAACAAAAACAATATTAGTTTATATATGGAGACATTAATGACATGTTAAGTTTTGTGTCATGCTTTTCACAATGCAATGCTCGCGTGACCTACCGACACGAATGCAGCTTCGAAAAACCAGGTTCGTGCGGAAGGCATTATTGTTTTTTAATTTTAACTCAGTTTGTTTAGAACCTATAAATTTATTTGTGTGTGTCATTATTAAACCCTAACCCTATTTTTGTTTCTTCTTATTTTCTTTGCCGCCTCCACCTTTTTCACTTCACGGTCTTCACCAACACCCAACTAACCCTATTTTTATTTCTTATTTGCCGCCTCCCCTCATTTTCACTTCACCAACACCGAACACTCTTCATCGTCACCTTTCACTTCACCAACACCCAACACTCTTCATCGTTGCCTTTCACATACAGACTTCATCGCCCACCACCATTGGTGTTTTTTGGTCGCTACTCGTCGCGAATCTCGTCTCCGCACGCGTTCAGACATGCTGCTGTGCCGTTCAGACTTACTGCTGCCTCTTTTTCGCTCAGACGTGCGTTTAGACGCCATGTCTGATTCGGTCAGACTTATACCACAAGCCAAACGCTCTGAACCAGCGTTGCCTCTGAATCGCTCAGATTCAGAGCTGGTTCAGAGGTAAACAAACAGGGCCTTAGCCTTTTTAGATTTCCAACCCTTTGTAAGATAACTCTCCTATATATATATATATATATATATATATATATATATATATATATATATATATATATATATAGGGGAGGGATCAAGAGAGAACTCCATATTAAGTTGAGAACTAGAGAACTAAAAAAAAGGTATGGATGGAATTTTTAAAGGAGGGGTAAAATTGGAACTTTAAATATGTAAATCTTTAAACATTTCTATTTTTTGCATACGTTAAGTTTTTAAAACTTTTTTTGCACCATTAGATCAAGAATTTCATAATCTTTCATTTGAGTATAAATAACGTTATAAAAAAATAATTTTTTCTCGTTTTTTTACTTTCAATACTGCATATATGTAATATACGATACCGTATGTTTTTAAATTGGGGAAATGAATACGGTGTTGTTATGAACCTAAATTACCCAAGAAACTATCAAAACTACATACTTTGGTAAAATATCAAAAGTTAAAGGGCATTGATTTCGATGACGTTATCACAAAAAAACAACATCATCATGCCTCAATTCCAATTTTGGATTTTCTCATATAATCGTATTGACATTGCTAACAATAACTTGGTTCACGTTATATGATGTGGTATGAATATATGCAGCATGCGCATATCATAATACCAATTATATGAGTCATGTTATATTAATATCTTATTTGGAATTGTGAAGCCAAATTGAGTTACGATCGATTTTTAAAGGGCGGATAATATTTTACTAAAATGAATGACGATTATTGAGTAAATGAGAAAGAGAAAAATTATGATCTAAGAGGAGAAGACTGAGTCGTCCATTAACATTGAATAAAGATCAATGAGTTAAGTTTTCTAATAAAAAAATTTAAGTTAATTTATCAAAGCTACGTAATTTTAATGGTTTTACGTGTAACTTAGGTGCATAACATCACCATATTCACTATCCCCTTTTAAATTTTATAGTATTGCAGATATGCAGTATTGTATACTACATATATGTAGTATCAAAGTACTACATATATGCAGTATATGCAATATTGATGCATTGTTATCTTATAGTTTGAATTTCAAGTTTTTTTTTTACATTTTTATGATATTTATCATTGGTTTATTAGTTTATTATTATCTTTATGTTTAGACATAATATAAGTATTGGTTTTGTTTTCATTTGCCATAAGTTTTTTAATATCAAATCTTATGAACTTTGTTATTGGTTATTTGAGATCATATGTACACTTTAAATAATTATTAGACTCTTGAGTAATTTGACCACTTAATAAATGCATCAAGTACATTGATACTACATATATGTAGTATCAAAAAAACCAAAATGTGATTTTTAAAATTATTTAATGTAAATAACGTATGAAAAAGTTAGTAACGTTTAAAGAAAAATATAATCAAATACAATATCGTAATACTACATATATGTAGTATGAAATTTTAAAAAACGAGAAAAAATTTATTTTTTATGACGTTATTTATACTCAAATGAAAGATAATGAAATTCTTGATCTAATGGTGCAATTTTTATAAAATAATATTAACGTATGCAAAATATAGAAATGTTTAAAGATTTATATATTTAAAGTTCCAATTTTACCCTTCCTCTTTAAAATTCTATCCCTTGTATTTTTGGTAGTTCTCTAGTTCTCAACTTAAAATGAGTTCTCTCTTGAACCCTACCCTATATATATATATATATATATATATATATATATATATATATATATATATATATATATATATATATATATATATATATATATATATATATATATATATATATATATATATATATATATATATATATATATATATATATATATATATATATATATATATATATATATATATATATATATATATATATATATATATATATATATATATATATATATATATATATATATATATATATATATATATATATATATATATATATATATATATATATATATATATATATATATATATATATAGGGGAGGGATCAAGAGAGAACTCCATATTAAGTTGAGAACTAGAGAACTCCCAAAACACAAGGGATGGAATTTTAAAGTGGAGGGGCAAATTTGGAACTTTAAATATATAACTCTTTAAACATTTCTATCTTTTGCATACGTTAAGATTTTAAATTTTTTTTCGCACCATTAGATTAAGAATTTCATTATCTTTCATTTGAGTATAAATAACGTTATAAAAAAATAAAAATTTCTCGTTTTTATTAATTTCAAAACTACATATATGTAGTATACGATACCGTATGTTTTTAAATTAGGGAAAACGAATATGTTGTTATTATGCAGCTAAATTACATGAGATCCATCAAAACTACGTATTTTGATAAAATAACAAAAGTTCCCAGATATTAATTTCGATAATACCATCGCAAAAAACAACACCGTCATTCCTCAATTCCACATATAGATTTTCTCATATGATTGTATTGACATTACTAGCAATTACTTGGTCCATGTTATGTGATGTGGTATAAATATGTACAGTAGGGGCATATCACAATACCAATTATATGAGTCATGTTATATTAATCTGTTAGTTGGAATTGAAAATCCAAATTGGCGTACGACCGATTTTTAAAGGGCGGGTAATCTTTCTAAAATGAATGACGCTTATCGAGTAAATGAGAAAAAGAAGAATTATGATCTAAGAGGAGAAAATTGAGTCGTCCATTAAAATTGAATAAAAATCAATAAGTTAATTTTCTAATAAAAATCATCTAAGTTAATTTATCAAAGGTATGTAGTTTTATTGGTTTTACGTATAACTTAGGTGCATGACATTAACTTAGGTGCATGACATCACTGTATCCCTTTTAAATTTTATCATATTGCATATATGCAGTATCGTATACTACATATATGTAGTATCATGCTACTACATATGTGACATCTGCCCCAAACCCGAACCCGAATGCCTGACTCGAACCCGAATTCGTGATCCATTAAATTGTAATTTTATTCATTCTCTTCAAAGTGTAACGTTTATTATTATTATTATGAATAAACGCATTGATTTTACGTTATTCCCGTCTCAATTAAATTTACGTTGCAAAACGTTCACGTATATCAAATAAATAATTGTGGAACAGCAAATCTCAAAATATATATATATATATATATATATATATAGTTCGTAAACAAAAACTATTAAAAATGTTAAACGAAAATGTTTCTAAGTCTCGAAATAGTCTCTTAATAGCTTAAACGAACTAAAACTATAAAAACGTCACTTATATAATTGTTACGTTTCAATTTAGTTAAGTTAGTTAGTTAAAATATATAAATAATTAACTTTGGGCCGAAACTGTCAATTTACAAACTATTATTAAACTTATAATAACTAATTTAAAACAACTCAAACTGCAAGGGCCGGTTATGTAAATAATTAAGTTACACTTTTAACCCAACCCCCCCCTGCGTGAACCCGTGTTTCCGGCAGCCAATCTCCGGCGCCGGCGCCGTTTTCCGGCGACCTCTATTTGGTTTTTTTTTAACCTTTTAAACCCAATCAACCCATATAAAATGATCCTTGGCACTTTTCGAACGCGTTACCACCATTTAATTTCACCATAATCGAATCATATATGCGTTCTAATCCATGAAGGTGACCGGTTCAATACCCACTTAATGCAGTCGAGTAAAAACGGGTCAAACAACAAATTGAGATAACTAAAACGATTGTCTCATCGTTTCGAATCCGTTTGCAGCAACTAATCGAGTCGTTAACGTCAAATTAATCACCCAATTAATTCAAATTAACTCACCTATTATGTCGAACCTACTCAACTGTTTACAGATCAAACTCGTCTAATTCATTCGACATCTACAATCTCCTAACCTCTTTTTCACTCCTGGTCATCTCAATTTCATCTTAAACACTCGCAATCACAGATTACATATTCTAGGGTTCATCTCGTGTTCATCACCATTTCCGATCCAATTCGTAACCAATCAAGTAAGTATTATATATCGAAATGATCACAATTCAATGGTGATCAAAAGCCCTCTATTGGTTTTGGATTTGATAAACTGGATTAAACGAATTGAAGTGATTCTTGTTCTAGGGCTTGATTGGGAAATGGGTGTTGATGGTTATGAAAAGTTAAAACAATTTAAAAACGAGTTTCATTAACAAAAGCAGATGCTGGTCTGGTGGTTGAGTGCGTTCCAGTTTCATGTGGAGGTCGTGGGTTCGAAACCCACAACCTATTTACTTAATTTTATTATCTCTAAACATTTTTAGCATTTGATTATATTTACTAAATACGTAAATAATATAGTTAAGTTAAATACATTTTCAAAACATACAAATGTAAAATTTCAATACGAAACCCATATGATTTGGCTTTAAATTTATAAACTTTATTTAAAGTAAATCCGTTAAAATATATTACTTAAAACGTTGTCGTTTATCAAAAATTGGTTCTTGAAACCCTAAAGCCCCAAATTGGATTTGAAACCCTAAATTCCCAAATTGTATTTAAAACCCTAATTTTCAATTGGTACTTTAAAACCTAAATCCCCAAATTATATTTTGAAACCCTAATTTTCAATTGGTACTTTAAAACCTAAATCCCCAAATTATATTTTGAAACCCTAATTTTCAATTGGTACTTTAAAACCTAAATCCCTAAATTATATTTTGAAACCCTAATTTTCAATTTATAATTTAAAACCCTAAAACCCCAAATCCAAAACCCTAGAATTTCTAAGTTCTTGATTCTAATTACTATATTATTTGTCTCGTTTCTAAATTAGGTTTTCCCGGTTAATTAGGTGATTCTAATATCTGGGCGATCCTCGATTCTATTTAGTTACTTTCTTGCGTTTGCTATTATCTATATTGTTCAGGTGAGTAAACTCACTCCCCTTTTTCCATTTTACTATTTTGGGGCTGAAATATGTCTTTTACTATATTGCGTTTTCTATTCGTTTTCTAAAAGAGATCATACAAATATGTTAATCTAGTTCGCGGCTTGATGCAATCTTATGTGTTAGTTAAAAGTAGTTTTATTGCTTTGTAATCCCACCAGTACAATGTTAGCGCTAATGGTTTGACAAACCCACCTGCTTGTACAACATCGATAGGTGATTTAAACCCGGCCTTTCTAATTCCATGTTTACTATGTCGAGATGCTATGTTGCTATACTATGTTGCTATGCTATGATGCTATACTATGCCATGTCCCTAAGTTGCTAAATGATGACTTATATATCGAGACGGTAAACGACGGTTATTGAAAGTCATCATTATTTATTACATGAGTGGTTCTCATGACAAATGGCTAAACGAGATACTATGGTTTCTATTGTGGTTGGTGTGCTATTCTATACTAGGGGTCCTGGTAGGGTGATATTACGAAATTACTATACATGTGGGATTGCGCAGCATATCTTGTTGATCTCGGATTTCAATACTATTACTATTCAACTTGGGTTTTACTCACTAGCTTGTGTAGCTAACTTTATTTTCACATATTTCAGGTTTGCTTAGATTGTTTTGCTGCTTTTGCCAAGACATAGGATTGCCTTGGACCTAGAATAATAATAAAGACTTTGCATTTACTGTTTCAGTTTTTATTACTTTTGTCGTTTCTATTCAAGACTCATGTTCCAAATGTATTAATCACTATTTGGCTTAATAAATAAATACCATGTGCTTTGTTTACTATGGATATCCAATTCTATGACGGCCCGGTGTTTTCCGCCACCGGGCGGGGTGTCACAACATATATGTAGTATCATTCTACTACATATATGTTATATATGCAATATTGATGCATTGTTATCTTATAGTTTGAATTTCAAGTTTATTTTACTTTGTTATGATATTTATCATTGGTTTATTAGTTTATTATTATCTTTATGTTTAGACATAGTATAAGTATTGGTTTTTTTTTCATTTATCATAAGTTTTTTTAATATGAAATATTATGAACTTTGTTATTGGTTATTTGAGATCGTATGTACATTTTAAATAATTATTAGACTCTTGAGTTATTTGACCAATTAAAAAATGCATCAAGTACATTGATACTACATATATGTAGTATCAAAAAAACCAAAACGTGATTTTAAAATTTTTTTAATATAAATAACGTATGAAAAAGTTGGTAACGTTTAAAGAAATATATAATTAAATACAATATCGCAATACTACATATATGCAGTATGAAAATTAAACAAACGAGAAAAAAAATATTTTTTATAAGGTTATTTATACTCAAATGAAAGATAATGAAATTCTTGATTTAACTGTGCAATTTTTTTAAAATAATATTAACGTATGTAAAAGATAGAAATGTTTAAAGATTAATATATTTAAAGTTCCAATTTTACCCTTCCTCTTTAAAATTCCATCCCTTGTATTTTTTGTAGTTCTCTAGTTCTCAACTTAAAATAAGTTCTCTCTTGAACCCTACCCTATATATATATATATATAGGGATCCATTCAAATGAGAACACTTTTAACTTGAGAACAACTTAGGAACCGCTTTAACTGTTGTATTTATTGTAATATTAATTGATCAAAATGCTTATAATTAAACTAATTTTAACATCTATTTAAAAAATATATGATTTGTGAAGTCGTTTGTTAAAATGCATATATGCACCTAAATCACTTGTACACAAACACATATTGTGGGTGCATATATGCATTCTAACAAACGACATAACGAATCGTATTTTTTTTAAATAGATGTTAAAATTAGTTGAATTATAAGCATTTTGGTCAATTTATATTACAAAAAATTCAACAGTTTAACTCCATATATGATTCGTTAAAGTTGTACTTTTTGTACTCAAGTTAAGTGGTGTTCTCATTTGAGTGTGCCTCTATATATATATATATATATATATATATATATATATATATATATATATATATATATATATATATATATATATATATATATATATATATATATATATATATATATATATATATATATATATATATATATATATATATATATATATATATATATATATATATATATATATATATATATATATAGGGTCAGGATCCATACAGAACACCTTTTAATTACAGAACAAAAAGAACAATTTGCAACCATTGATTCATACTTTAATGGTTGAGATGATGAAGGGGTTAGAATGTAAATATGTTGTTTTTGTTTAGGGTATATTATGTAAAATCTAGGGTATTATAGTAAAATTAACATAACATTAATTTAGGTAATGGTTTTTATTACTGTTAATTGTTTTTGAAATCCCTAAATATGAGCAACCGTTCATATCAATTTGTTTACATCCCCAATAACCCAAAATCATAAGATTCGATCGTGCGCATTACAAAAACTGAGAAAATTGTTGATAATTGGAGATGACGAACACAACTGGTAAAGCGAATAAGGATTTTGTCGAATCAATGGGAAAATCTGCGAATAAAAGTAGTAAGTAACACAAATCTGATTTCAGTAACGGTTTGGCTAGTGTGTTTGGTTAAATCCATGATGAAGAAGGGTAAGAGTGTGTTAAATCCATTCACGTTTGTTGTTGATGTTTGTAGTATTATTTATTTAATCTTACGAACCCTAATTTTGAACAAAAATATTCATCGGTTACTTTTTTATTGAATGACAATAAGATATATTCCTTTTTTATGAAGTATAATATAGCTAAAAGCAAATAAATATGTTATACATATGTGTAAGTCTTTATGATTCCTGTAAAATCATTTGATTCTTGGTACTTGTCAAGTCATCACAAAAAATATCCACTTATATTTTCCCATGACTGAATCAGTAGATTGTATATTTGCCCTAAAGAATATGTATGTATGTTAATATTTTGTGAAAAATGCAGTGTTCATTATAATGAGGTTTACATAGGTGTTAATTGCATTCAGTAATTGTATTTTTTATTTTAATATTTTGTAGAAGGGATGTTTGTGAGGCCATGGAAAATGTAAAGCCATTAAAGCAGCTAACCAGGGGAAAAGATATTAGGGTAGGCAACAAGTAATAATGTCGTTGACTGTGATGTGTTTGTTATGAGGCACATGGAAACTTTTATTGGAAGCCTGGATAAAGAAGGACCGAAACAATATGTTCATTTGAATGATCTAAGGGTGAAACACGCTTATCAAATTCTGATTTCCGGTGTAATATACACAAGAACAACGTTATAGAAAAATCGAAGGGGATGGATGTCACTGCTAAATTTGGCTGATGTTTTAGATGTGTTCGGCAATGTTAATTATTTGTTTAGGAAATGAAAGTTTTTTTTGGGTTTAGACAAAACCATGGTTTCTATATTAGCTACTATGTCTTTTACATGAGAATGATGTTTGTTTTTGGATAATGTTTATGATGGTGTTTATACATTTTATGGTAAATGTGGATGTATTCTTATACATAATTGTAAACCGGTACTTAGTAATCCTCATATAGGTGCACTTTTATATACCAAATAAATATGACAACGTTAAGGATATGTTTACATGGGCCATATGGGCCAGTTTCGGTGTAAATCATTTATGACTGTTTTTATGTAATGTAAAACAAATAGTATAGATTCATAGTCACTTCAAAATAGCTAAAGTAACCACTTAACGTTGATTTACATATAGGTATATTTGTTTGTATAGGTTGGCATCTACATAAAATCTTTGTTAAATAGTATAATGGGTCAATTTAGGTATAACAATTTCCAACTTCTTTATATAGGTCATAAGTGTCCATATGGGTCAGTTTGAATTTGTTATGTACTAATGTACATTTTGTGGTTAATGCTTATGTATTGTTCTACATTTGTGTAAACATGTACTATAAACTTGTATTGTGTTGTTGTACATAATTGTAAACCAGTAATG
This sequence comes from Tagetes erecta, assembly GCA_030867185.1. Taxonomy (NCBI): domain Eukaryota; kingdom Viridiplantae; phylum Streptophyta; class Magnoliopsida; order Asterales; family Asteraceae; genus Tagetes; species Tagetes erecta. Next base: position 1,437,674 of record CM061486.1, on the reverse strand, counting down.
CAAATCAACAATGTTCATATAGGTGTGCTTTTCTATACCAAATAAACACTATGACATTTAGGATTTGTTTACCTGAGTCATATGGGTCAGTTTTGGTCTAACTCATTTATGGTTGTTTTATATGTGATGTAAAACAAATAGTATAGATTCATAGTCACTCCAAGATGACTAACAGTAACCAGTTAACAATGATTTACATATATATATATATATATATATATATATATATGTTCTTATGGATTGACATCTACATAAAAAATTTGTTAAATAATATAATGGGTTGGTTAGATATAACAATTTCCAACTTCTTTATAAAGAACATAAGTGCCCATATGGGTGGGTTTAGATTTTTTTATGTACTGATGTACATTTTGTGGTTAATGTTTATGTACTATTGTACATTCATGTAAACCTGTACTGTAAATGTGTATTGTGTTGTTGTACATATTTGTAAACCAGCAGCAATGTTTTTGTACAGTTGAACATAATTTGTTAGTTAAGATATAACAAATTCCACCTTCTTTATATAGGTCATATGGGTCCTCTTTGTATACCAAATAACCATGATAACGTTAAGGATTTTTTTACATGGGTCAGTTTGGGTCTAACAAATTTATAATTGTTTTATATGTGATAGTCGGTAACAAAGAACTATTTATAGAGTATTTAATGAATATATACACGTATGTATATCGGTCTTCTTAAGGTGTATACACATTTGTAAATATAAAAAATGAAAATGTACGTATATGTATGTTGGTCTTCTTAATTTGTATACACATATGTAAATATGTGTATCACACCAGTCATCATCTTCGCATTTTATCTGCAGCATCATGTACACCATTGCAGCATAACATCACCACAACATCCACTTCCATCATGCATTATACCCTTTTAATGAGAATCCATAAACAAATTAATTACTACTATAATCAATTAAATAAATAGACAGGAAGAATCTTGCATTCTAATATAATATTATAAAAATCAAGTTAGAACGATACAAACAAACCTCCACCCAATTTTGATGATCGGATAGCTCTCTAATGTTTGAAAAACCAAAGCTTCACCCAATTTTGACTTTTCATTCTAAGAATTAATTAATCGCAACCGCTTGCCGGTGGAATTGATAGGGACGATCTAGAGTTGCATATCGATTTTGTCAAACAATTACTAATTTCTTGATTGAAAGCCAGAATTTTGCAAACGTTTCTAAAACTTTGGATTTGAATACATATACTAGAATTCCGTCAGCCACCACCGCCGCGTGTTAGGGTCACCATAACAAAGATCACTGGATTTGTAAAAGTTCTTGAAACAATTGATTTCATCGTTTATATAATTGAAATCTTCAATTGTTTTTCCAACTTTCCTAGATTAGAGGAAAAAAATCAGGAAGATATTAAATAATATTGAAATTAAATATGTACTAAATTACATGACTACCCTTTTTAATAAAAATATTAATTAAATATTAACTATCTTGATCAATGGCCAGAAATTGTTCTTTTCGTTCTCGCGATAAAAGAGTGTTCTGTAATGATCCTCACCCTATATATATATATATATATATATATATATATATATATATATGTGGAGGTTCATTTGAGAAGACTCATATATTGCGAGAAGAAAAAAAAAAGAAACCTAAATCACTATCCAACATACAAATGTGTAAGGTATAAACTAAAAAAATCATTAAAATATTTTTTGCGTATGTATTTTTAGCGTTTTAAATTTACCTACACATGTGTAGATTATGTGTAAGTAACCTAATCTACACATGACTTTCACATGTGTAGGTTTAACAAATAAACGAAATTTATTAAATTTTATTTATTGAATATCAAAGTTAATGAATAAATATTGCATTTCTATCATTGTTTTGTAAGTTAAAAACGTTTTTGGTTGAAAAAAATGAAGAATTTAGCAATTTCTTTTTCTTCTCGCAATATTTGCTCTTCTCAAATGAATCCTCTGTAACATTTGCGAAATTTGATATCGAATACTTGAAGTTTATGAAACTTATTGTATAAATAATTTAGCAAGTGAAAAACGCTAACAATAGTAATAATAATAATGACAAAAACAAACTAGATCAAGGAAATGATGTTAATACTTGTTAACAACCCAAAATAAAACAAGAAAAAATAAACATATGCAAAGATGGGGGACCTATTGTGTTAAAAGCCAAACAACTCCTTCTCCTTCCTCCTTTCACGCTGCAAGCACAGTACCCTCCCCTTCTTCACCATACTCCTTCACATCAACCAAAATTTTGTCCAAAATCAGACTCATTTCAAGTAATAACGTGTTGGATCAGTCCCTAGCTATCATCAAACAAGTATTTCGCGTGCAATTGAGCGAAAAATTAACTTAAAACCTTCCTTTTTTCTTCACTTCGGCCGAACCCAAAATCCATAACCAAAACCATATCTAGACCTCACCATTTTGCAATTAAACACACACACATACTCACAAACACACCGCAAACAAACCCCCATACCCAAAATTCGCGAAAACGAAGTAAAAATCACGTATCAAGAGCTCAAAGGGCCGAACCCGTTCGTCACTCGAACACGAATGTAACCCACACCATTTTGTAAGTTTCTTGCACCATTTAACTCGTTTTTGCATGAGGATTAAAAGCCCTAACGTTAATTTTGTCAAAAACTATGGAAACGGTTTCGATTTAGGGGTGAAAGATCTAGGGCTCATATGGGTTTTTTGGGAGATTTTCTAATCTGCTAAGCATATGTTAAAAGATATAAAGGGGGATGGATTTACAGGTCAGTCACCCAGCTCAAGTGGCTGGGTGCTTCTGTTATGCTGCGGATGGTCACGGGTTCGAAACCTAGAACCCATTTTATTTGTAATTTTTATATTTTGACATTTAATTCACATTTTTAAGCATTCAAACTACCCACTAAACAAGTAAAAATTATATTTTTATCATTTTTATGTCTTAAAAACCCAAAAGTTTTCATGAACAAATATTAACTTTAAAAACTTTATAAAACCAAGTAACAAAACATGTATATATTTTTATAAAAATCCTTGTGAGTGTTCATTTAACCAAAAATACTCATTTTAATCCTTGTAAGTATCATTTATATAAAATTAGACACATAAACTTAATTCGTCAACTATATAAAAACTTTATAAACTAAAAATCCACTTAAACGTCATACCGTACTTGTAAAAAAATCAAGTAAACGACTTGTAATGGCAATAATCTTTAGAGGTATATTATTTACAAATAAATAATATATTAACCTATTTTTATAAAAACTTATTAATATACCAACATTCATAACTATTTCACAAAACAACTAAAAATAAGAATTTGACTCGTACGATCTCGAAACCACATATGGACTAAAATCATTATGTTCGATTAATAGGATAAGCTACCGAGGGTTATTCCCAGCTTCCACCGTATATTTTCTTGAGTAGATATTGGAGCCGATCAATGTGAGTTTACATACCCCTTTTTATATTTATACACTTTTGGGGTGAAACATGTTATATTATTCAAATACACTACATGCACTAAATCTATTTATCAACCATGTGATTCTATTTATGTCTTGGTTGTGCTTTATGTATACGTGTGGTGTTCTATTTTATGATCGATACAATCATTAACTATTGCTAGCCCAGCGACGTCTTAGATCTAAGGGCCTGACAAGCCTTTTTGGTGCTAAAGCCGATGCTAAGTCCGGCTCTTCAATGACGCATTCTAGTTCATTGAAGGAACCAAATTTCACTTAGCTGATCATATACTATATTCTAAATTGTTGAGGCTTGATTGTACACTTGAGGCTGTACGTGTTGTTACATATTTGCACTAACCTTTGTAGACATGGAATCGCTTATCATTGTGATCTATAAACTATTATCTATGTACTTAACTATGTGAACTCACCAACATTTTTATGTTGACATTATTTTCTAACATGTTTCAGGGAATGCCAACGTTTAAGCTAGCTTTGGATCATGATCACCATAGGCTTTTGGACCTAGCTAAAATTTAAATAAATGAACAATTATTAGCTATGTCATTGTGATTTGCCAAACTTGTGGACAAATTGTATTATTTAATTTGGTGATGCATGCTTATTTAAAACTCTAATTTGTAGCGTCATGTGGCTATGAGCAATCTCTAACACTCACGTCTCGACGATTATCCGCCTTTTATTCATTTAATTGGTCGGGGTGTGACAGATTGGTATCAGAGCCCATGACTGTAGGGATTTAGGTTATTAGAAACGGTGACCTAGACTACAGTATGCTTAGGGACCCTATATGAATTATCTCATACTTGCTTATGTGCTACATGATGCTACATGCTATGTGTTACATGATACGTGCTATTTTTATTTAATGCCATGGCCTTTGCACACACTATGAAATTCTACAACTTAAACCAAACTTTAACAAATGAATTCAACATAGGCAAGAACAAATAACTAAGACTAAACCCTTAACTTATTCTCTTCTTCCCTTATCCAAGCTATTCATCTTAAACCTCAGCATCGTTTACTATAACACTAATTAGCTAAGTAACTTTTCTTTATCTATTTCTCGACTCCATGTGAATATCATATGCTTAGTGAAACTCTTAGGCAAATGCCTAATCCATTCTCATCAAGGCTTCAAATCTGTATAACGCAACAAGACAATGTGTATCTAGACAGTAAACAACTATATCCTGAATTTTCTGGCAAAACGATAGAAAGTTCTATCCAAGGTTAGTGTATCGTATAAATCTCTTAAAGGGACATGTATGCTTACATGGGCATGGACGAGATGAGCGTAAACCTATAGGCTAAAGCACACCTCCTCGAATACATTAAAACAAACTTAACACTTTGATAAGTCATTAGTGTCCAAAAACAAGACACATTCCTAAGCTTTTAAATTATATATATTTTCTTTTCAATGATTCTACGATTATCATTTTATCTAAAGATTTGTAAATATTTTCATGTGTTTTCTATATTACCTTAAATGTTTGCTATAATTCCAAATAGATTATTCATATTCCTATGATTTCTAAGAACTTTCTATGATTCTAAGTGTTCACTATGCTATGTTTTCTAAAGATTCTATAATATTTTAAGTGGGACGAGGTACTATTATTATATCAGATGTTTCTGTCGGTCAGAGATTTTGCTACAAAACCATGTTATTATACGTTCCATCATTCCATTTGTTTCTAAGCTGTAATAATACCTATGCGATATACTCGCTAGTTTATCCATATAACACAATTACACCGTTCTAAACCAAATATCTCAAATCAAAACTAAGATATATCGACTAACTTCAATCGAATTATTCAAAACTTCAAATTATATATCAATTACCAAATCTAGGGCATGCTTCTAATCCCAAATTGATTATCGACTCTCCAATCAAAGATTTGTCATTATTTCTGAATTCTAGTCAATGCTAAATTCCATAATTAAATAGAAGTTAACGGATTTTGCTACCCTTATAAGCTAACATATTCAAATCGAACGGTTACCCTCAAAATATTTCAACTTGACTTCGGTACTCAAATAGCTTCAAAACTACTCATCTAACTATAAGATTCTAATCCAATTTCTAATCCATCATTAAAACTTTAAATCTATTACCAAATTATGAACTAACCATCAAAACATGTACTCGTTAATCAACTACGCGATGCTATCCATAAACTCGTTATCCAAAACCTAACGGAAACTCACTACACAACTATTCGCAAACTCATTAAACTACATGTTTCATCTATACATATGACCACTAATGAAATTCTACGCCGTTAGTTTTCATAAATTAATCCAAACCCAATGCGTTTAATTTATAAACTCGTTTCTCTAACCCAATGTATAACCAATGGACTTTGTAAAATTACTGGTATTCGAATCAATTAAAATAATTTCCTTATTTTCCCAAATAAAATTTTATATATATAAAAAAAAGGAAAAAAAATTGTTAATTAAAATAACCTTTTGGTTTTAGTATTTTGTAAAATATATATATATATATAAATAAAATATATGCATTTCATGATAAATGACTTCTTTAAAAAGGGATTATTTATTCTGACGTTGGTCAAATATTTACACAATACTATTCTTGTTTTCTCAAATATGACACAAAGATTTATAGTAAACACCATGTCTCCTATTTTCCAATACCAAGTACTTACAACTTAAATTGTGTCGTTTATTTCCAAATCAATCCTCTTAACTATGATAAAGATTTAAACTTTCAGCTTTTTACTTAACTTTTAAAACTACACTAGAAAAACGACATCACCCCTTATAAACTTATTTACCTCCATAGTCAATACACCTGGTTTACCTAAAGCTGTTGGACATATAAATTCAAACATCTTAGGAACCAAGTGACCTATTCATTCGAATTATAAATTGGATTATCCACATTATCAACTTTTCATGAAACTAATTTTTTCTAAAAATCCTAATAAACTATATTATTACATGTACACCATCAACTAATGCTTATGAACTAGTCAATATCAGAAAACTTAGATAATTACATCTTATACACATAGAGTCGGTTTTCACAAACTTAAGTGTTACTATTCTAGTACTCGAACTTGACTATCTATACCGATGAAGAAACTATTTATATGAGCAATGTCTACCTAATGAACTATAGTTTTATTTTGAATCATCAATCTAATGTACACCATCAACTAATGCTTATGAACTAGTCAATATCAGAAAACTTAGATAATTACATCTTATACACACAGAGTCGGTTTTCACAAACTTAAGTGTTACCATTCTAGTACTCGAACTTGACTATCTATACCGATGAACAAATTATTTATATGAGCAATGTATACCTAATGAACTATAGTTTTCTTTTGAATTATCAATTTACCTATTATCTTAAACTGATTTTCCCAAGTACTATTTCTATCGGGTATGATAGCAATTAATACCTTTGTGTATCATCGCTTTAACTTAAGATTTTTGTGTACTTCTGACTCGCACGTGATCGAATGGACTGTGGAGCCCATGCAAAAACTGAAGTAATTACGGGTGCACACGGAATTATGAAAGTTGGTGCATCAGAACCATAGTAAGTTTTGTCTTGTGTAGTTGGGCCATATTTAATCATCTTATTTTCACTTGACTTGTGTACTCACTTTATTAATTGCATCTAAGCCACTTAATTATGTGTAAGGTTACTTTATTCGTTTCGCCCATTCTATTAATCATAGTCGTTCTCGATGGTCATTTAAATAATTCTAAATCCATATACTGAAAATATTTTATTCGCAAGTTGACATCCTATGCTATTCCTATATTAAGTAGCAAATAATATTTATTCAAATCTCCATACAATTAGTTCACCCGAACTCTTATAAGTGAAAAGAATTAAATAAACAACTCTCATTGAGTCAAAACAAATAACTTCTTAATCTCGTTTATTTAAAATCATGTCTCAATCGAAATGCTCATCTTTCCGTGGATCGAATTCTCATATAAGAAAGTCTCTTATGAACTGCAACTGCCTGAGGAATTGGGTAATGTTCTTCCTGTGATCCACGCTTCTAATGTTTCTAACCTGAAAAGTGTTATCCGATGAAAATCTTATCTTACCTCTCGATGAAGTCTAAAATTGATGAAAATCGATGCATTTTATTGAACGGCCATTGGGAATTATGGACCGTGAAGTCAAACAACTCAAGCGTACCGGATACCGATTATCAAAATTCGTTGGGATAACAAGCGCTGACCTGAATTCACTTGGGAGCGTGAAGACCGTATGAAGAGAGATTTTCCTCACTTGTTTATTTAGTTCTTTAAATTTCGGGACGAAATTCCTAAAAGTTGGGGAGACTGTAACATTTGCGAAATTTGATATCGAATACTTGAAGTTTATGAAACTTATTGTATAAATAATTTAGCAAGTGAAAAACGCTAACAATAGTAATAATAATAATGACAAAAACAAACTAGATCAAGGAAATGATGTTAATACTTGTTAACAACCCAAAATAAAACAATAAAAAATAAACATATGCAAAGATGGGGGACCTATTGTGTTAAAAGCCAAACAACTCCTTCTCCTTCCTCCTTTCACGCTGCAAGCACAGTACCCTCCCCTTCTTCACCATACTCCTTCACATCAACCAAAATTTTGTCCAAAATCAGACTCATTTCAAGTAATAACGTGTTGGATCAGTCCCTAGCTATCATCAAACAAGTATTTCGCGTGCAATTGAGCGAAAAATTGACTTAAAACCTTCCTTTTTTCTTCACTTCGGCCGAACCCAAAATCCATAACCAAAACCATATCTAGACCTCACCATTTTGCAATTAAACACACACACATACTCACAAACACACCGCAAACAAACCCCCATACCCAAAATTCGCGAAAACGAAGTAAAAATCACGTATCAAGAGCTCAAAGGGCCGAACCCGTTCGTCACTCGAACACGAATGTAACCCACACCATTTTGTAAGTTTCTTGCACCATTTAACTCGTTTTTGCATGAGGATTAAAAGCCCTAACGTTAATTTTGTCAAAAACTATGGAAACGGGTTCGATTTAGGGGTGAAAGATCTAGGGCTCATATGGGTTTTTTGGGAGATTTTCTAATCTGCTAAGCATATGTTAAAAGATATAAAGGGGGATGGATTTACAGGTCAGTCACCCAGCTCAAGTGGCTGGGTGCTTCTGTTATGCTGCGGATGGTCACGGGTTCGAAACCTAGAACCCATTTTATTTGTAATTTTTATATTTTGACATTTAATTCACATTTTTAAGCATTCAAACTACCCACTAAACAAGTAAAAATTATATTTTTATCATTTTTATGTCTTAAAAACCCAAAAGTTTTCATGAACAAATATTAACTTTAAAAACTTTATAAAACCAAGTAACAAAACATGTATATATTTTTATAAAAATCCTTGTGAGTGTTCATTTAACCAAAAATACTCATTTTAATCCTTGTAAGTATCATTTATATAAAATTAGACACATAAACTTAATTCGTCAACTATATAAAAACTTTATAAACTAAAAATCCACTTAAATGTCATACCGTACTTGTAAAAAAATCAAGTAAACGACTTGTAATGGCAATAATCTTTAGAGGTATATTATTTACAAATAAATAATATATTAACCTATTTTTATAAAAACTTATTAATATACCAACATTCATAACTATTTCACAAAACAACTAAAAATAAGAATTTGACTCGTACGATCTCGAAACCACATATGGACTAAAATCATTATGTTCGATTAATAGGATAAGCTACCGAGGGTTATTCCCGGCTTCCACCGTATATTTTCTTGAGTAGATATTGGAGCCGATCAATGTGAGTTTACATACCCCTTTTTATATTTATACACTTTTGGGGTGAAACATGTTATATTATTCAAATACACTACATGCACTAAATCTATTTATCAACCATGTGATTCTATTTATGTCTTGGTTGTGCTTTATGTATACGTGTGGTGTTCTATTTTATGATCGATACAATCATTAACTATTGCTAGCCCAGCGACGTCTTAGATCTAAGGGCCTGACAAGCCTTTTTGGTGCTAAAGTCGATGCTAAGTCCGGCTCTTCAATGACGCATTCTAGTTCATTGAAGGAACCAAATTTCACTTAGCTGATCATATACTATATTCTAAATTGTTGAGGCTTGATTGTACACTTGAGGCTGTACGTGTTGTTACATATTTGCACTAACCTTTGTAGACATGGAATCGCTTATCATTGTGATCTATAAACTATTATCTATGTACTTAACTATGTGAACTCACCAACATTTTTATGTTGACATTATTTTCTAACATGTTTCAGGGAATGCCAACGTTTAAGCTAGCTTTGGATCATGATCACCATAGGCTTTTGGACCTAGCTAAAATTTAAATAAATGAACAATTATTAGCTATGTCATTGTGATTTGCCAAACTTGTGGACAAATTGTATTATTTAATTTGGTGATGCATGCTTATTTAAAACTCTAATTTGTAGCGTCATGTGGCTATGAGCAATCTCTAACACTCACGTCTCGACGATTATCCGCCTTTTATTCATTTAATTGGTCGGGGTGTGACATCCTCCCCTATATATATATATATACTAGTAGGATACCCGCGCGATGCAGCGAAGACGGTGGTGCACCGACGAAAACATTTTATAGCAAGATACTCGATCGTTTTCTATTGATTAATGAATATCTCTTGGCTTTTATGTAAGTCATGAACCTTAAAGATCTCAATTAAATTATAACAAACACGATTACGAACATATTAGTTATAAACATTACTTTAAAACGCAAGTCTTACATAATCCTTAATTTTTCACGCATGACATGAGGTTATCTACTTCACTTGTATATGAACTGGAATGCCAGGCGGAGGTATATAAAAAAACAGGTCATGGACTTCAATTCCAATTCATTTCCGTCCTTCCTAATCTTGCTCGATCCAATATAAAAATAAATATATGTGTGTTAACATGAGGTCATCTTTTTTCGTAAGCCTTACGCGTCTCATTGACCACATCACCATGCTTAAACCAGCATTCCCCTTCAACATACCTTAAAAGAAACTATATATTGATAGATATCTAAGTGATATCTGTCACGTAGATTACGTGTCATAAGCCTTACAACACCATCCAAAAGGTCCATTTAATACCTTTACAGAAACTATATATTGATTGATGTCTGAGTGCTATAAAGATGTTTGTCAATTTATGTTGTGGAAACAGTCAATAATGTGTAAACACGTAACACATTAATAATCATAACATACAATTTACAAATTCACTAATGCACATCAAAGCAACTTAATAAAGTAGACTTACAAATGTAAATGAAAATTGAATACTGAAAAACCAAAAAATATACATTTTTTATATGATGTAAAGAACAACCACAAATCCATCCTTTCGTATGTCTGCTTGATTCTTGGGTTTCCTTCCCTCAATCTTAAGATTACAGTCATTGCTTTCCCAAAGCTGTATTAAGTAGAGTATATGATATAACATCAAGTAACCTAATGAATATATCCTTTAAGAGAAGTTGTATCACCTCGCTCGTAAATATGCGTTAACACCAAGATTATGATCCAAATAAAACCAACACTTTCAGCTTCTGGTAATAACAATTGTCACATTTAAAATTTTCATTCACAATTGAAAATCTATTATAGTACCCTAGCCTTATTTAGTAAAAATTGAAAACACTTTCAGATGTCCTTATCTGCACACAAAAATCAGTTCACATAAAAAAGTAGGTTCAACAGCATTGTGTAGTAAAAAATGCAGTCAAAACTTCTGCAAACATTATCAAAATAAGACATTATGTACTAAAAACCTCTGGTTTTACAGCAAATTGAAGAAAAAATGCAGACAAAATTGCAGTTGAATTGCAGAATAAAACGCAGCCATATTGCAGCTAAAACTGTAATGAAAAAAAGTCAAAATGCAGTCAAAATCGCATTAAGTATGCAGTCAAAACTGGAACAAAAAATAATAATGCAGCCATTATGCTGTAAAAAGACTGGTTTCTGTAGCCAAAATGCAATAAAAACGATAGCCAAATTGCAGAAAAAACATAGCCAAATTTGCAGCATAAAATCAAAATGCACCAAAAAAGCAACTAAAAACTAATCAAAATTGAAACAAAAAGGTCAAAACTGCAGCAAGAAAATGTCAAAATTGCAGCCAAATAATAGTAAACCAGTAGCTAAATTGTATTCAACCATACGTGGATTCAACCAAAAACATATTTTAGCCAAATATATACATTCAACCATTGCGCTAAAAAGATGATAATTCCATTCCACCAAAAAGATAGATAGCTGCATTCAAAAAAAGATTTTGCTTAAAGTTTAACAAAATTACATATAGCTTAACAAACATACACATTCAAAATTTTCTCATAACTTGGATCGTTTTGACCCATTAGAAATAGAAATAAACTTAAATAACTTCAATAGGTATGCTTAGATCTTTTTAACGGGTCAGTACACGTTCGGTCACATACATATCAACTTAAAAAAAGGGATGATGCACAACACAAAATTATCTTTATCAATCTCAATTCAGGAGCTGAAATAATAAAAACCAGAAGCATCAGCTTGACCCATTTCAACACATTTCCCCACTTGGACCGGCAATGAATAATCTTCATTCGGACATGATATGAGATGTGGAAAAAAAGAGAATGACCGGGGATAAAAACTAGCCGAACTGGTAAGATTGTCAAAAGTTTATGGTAGTCCATTCTTCTAAATGTGGAGGTCTGGTTACATTGAAACACACAACATAATGAGATTTCTACAGCCCTTGTTCAATGTTCTTTCATACTAACAATAAGACAAAAGTTATATGGTCCTATAGGAAATAACAGAAAACACAACATATATTGAACACAAACACAACAGTTCAGGTAGTGTTTTATGAAAACATAACTAAGTTGATTTGCATTGTTATCGTCTTTGCAAACATTTATACGATTTGCACTGTTATCGTCATCAAAACATTTTTTACCAGATCTGAACTTGCAAAAAAACATGTAGTGTGACACCCCGCCCGGCGGCGGAATACACCGGGCGCGTCAATAGAATTGGATATCAATAGTAACAAAGCACATGGTATTTAATTAGTAAGTCTAATAGGAATTATCTTAAGTTTAGGAAATACAGGTTTTTAAACGTAAATCGACAAATCCATAGCAACATAAATTAAACAGTCTTTATTTTTATTTCTCTAGGTCCAAGGCTCTTATGTCTTGAACGTAATTGGAAATAAGTCATAAATCAAGAACCACCTGAAATACGTGAAAATAAAGTTAGCTACACAAGCTAGTGAGTAAAACACAATTTATAAATAATAATATGGAAAATCCGAGATCAACAAGATATGCTGCGCAAACTTATATAATTAGCAATTTCGTAATTATTACCCTACCAGAACACCTAGAATCGTATAGCACACCAATCACTTTAGGACCCATAGTATTTCGTATAGCCATTTTAGCATGAGAACCACTCATGTGATAATTAAAGATAACTTTTAACCAACCGTCGTTTACCGTCTCGATATATATAAGTTATCAATAATTATTTATCAATTTAGGGACATGGCATAGCATAGCATCATAGTATAGCAACAACCGTCATAGCATTGTAAGCATAGTAAACATGGAATTAGAAAGGCCGGGTTTAAATCACCTATCGATGTTGTACAGGCAGGTGGGTTTGTCAAACCATTAGCGCTAACATTGTACCGGTGGGTTTACCAAGCAATAAAACTACTTTTAACTAACACATAAGGTTGCATCAAGTCGCGAACTAGATTAACATATTTGTATGATCACTTTTAGAATAGAAAACGTAATATAGAAAAAGACATATTTCAGCCCTAAAATAGTACAAAAAGGGGAGTGAATTTACTCACCTTGAACACGAATCAGAAATTGTATAGAAATAAATCAACTGGAACCGAGGATTTCCCAAATATTAGTATCACCTAAATAATGAGAATCCTAACTTAGAAAAACATATAGCATAGAAACTAGAATAGGAATAATAAGAATTTACGGAGATTTGGGATTTTTGGACGAACCGTAACCGAGCGTTTTTATACGAAACCGATTTATTAGTCTTTAAAACTTTGTATTTTACAAGGATCCATTTTAGAAAACATTAGTAATATATTGGTAATAATACTTAGAATCTTTATTTAACTTATACATTTTAGTCCTTAATACATATTATTAACTTAATCATTTAATTATTAAAAGTTATATAATATATAAATAAATAAAAGTATAAAGATCTTAATTTAGAAATGGAACCGTGGTAACCGGAGTTAAGTCCGAAGTCAAATGTTTCGGATCAAGGTTTTTAAACGAGTTTGAACGTTCGAACGTAACGTTAAAATATTTTATAAAAACATGTTTTTGGTATAAAAATTAGAAACTTTAATCTTGTTAACATGATACACTTATACATATTTTTCTTTAACCTTTAATAACTATTATTAACAATTAATAGGTTATTAGATTAGTATAATGGTGGTTTAGGTGGTTAATTGAATTAATTAAAAAGAATGGGGTGAGGGAGAATCGAACCCGTGACCACCACAACCATACACACACGCACTAACCACTGCACCAGGCGCGCGTTTGTTGTTTAAACTGGAACGTTAATTCTTTTAACATATCACCTGAACCATAACCCAAACCCATATGAGCCCTAGATTACAAAACCATCAAATTCGTTCGAACTTGATAATCCCAGACAAATTAACCATGGGGCTTTTAATCCCCATGGATTTACGTTTCATTTGGTATATAAAACTTACGATTTGGTGGAGTTTTGGTATGGATTTGAATGTAGAACAAGTTGCGGCTGTCCTTGATCAATTTGATGGTTTCTGGATTGAAATGAGATTAAATTGATGGATTAGGGTGTTGTAGAATGTTTAGAGGATTAAAATGGAACCAAAATTTACCTGAAACGGTGCCGGAATGGTTGGAAACGAGGTCTCCGGAGCAAAAGGGGAGGGGGGTTCGGATCGACGGGTTTGAGGGGTGGGTTGGGTGATATAGACTTGTTGCTCGAGCGAGGCATTAAATGCGAATGGATTAAACAATCGTGGTGCAGGTAACGAGGGAGGGACTGCCGGAACAGTGGTGGTCGGAGTGGTCGGAGAAACAATATGGTCGGGGAACGGGAGGGCGCGACATGGGGGAAATTTATGCAATGTGACACTTCTGGTCCCTGGGCTTTATGTTTGTTTCATTTTAATTATTAAGTTTTAACTCAAGTTTTAGAAATTGCAATTTTGGCCTATAAGTTAGTTTTTTTACATAAATTTAATAATTAAGTTAACCGAGTTGAGACGTAACGTTTTTATAGGAGACATTGTAGTTTTATTAGTTCGTTTTTTACGTTAGGAGGTTATTACGAGACGTTTATAGTATTTATTTTATACTTTTAATAGTTTTCTTTTACGCACTGCCCCTATATATACGTCTATATATATATATATTTGGAGCTTTATTTATTATCATTCGAAATCGTTTAACATGCATAGATATTTTCATGAGATAAGCACGATTGATCGAAGAATCTTGACGTAATAATTATTACTTGTTTTATTTACAACGATTAAATACAAAAATAAAACAAGTTCGGGTTTCGAGTCAGACCTTCAGATTTGGGTCGGGCATCCGGATTCGGGTTCGGGGCGGATGTCACATGTAGTTTATGTCATTATCATTATTTTTTAGCAAAAAAAATCCCATAGCAGCACCTAATCAATATAGCAGCAATATGGCACCAAGCAACCTATATAGATGATGTTGTGAGGATGTTTACAACCCTAAAATGATGGATAATTCGTATACGTAGGATCAGCCAACATCAGATACAGTTAATAGCAATAATCAGCTTTAAAATGAGCCAAATTGCTGTCAAAACTGAACCAAACAGAAGCTACAGACAAACAAATGATGAAATAGCAATTACAACTACCATATATAAGTATTTGTAAAAATGTATAAGCCGAAATTAGCTAAAAATAGAAGGCGATGGCACAAATCACATAGTAAACAGCCTTTATAGCTGTTGTTGTAAGGTTGTTTACAACCCTAAAATGATAGATAATTCATATAAGTAGGATCAGCCAACATAAGGTATAGTTAGTAGCAACAATCATCTTCAAAATGAACCAAATTGCTGTCAAAACTAAACCAAACAAAAGCTAATGACAAACAAATGAGAAATAGCAATTACAACTGCCATAGATAAGTATCTGTAAAAACGTATAAGCCGAAATCAGCAAAACATAGAAGGCGATGACACAAATCACATAGTTTAATGTTCACACAATTGATGAGTAAAGCTACTAAGAGAAAGCTTCGTTGAGGCGTTTAATCTAACAACTTTTCTGATTAAAATTAACAATCTCAATACGAAATTGAAGCAGTTGAAGTGCCCAAATGAAAACAGTCATCATAGTTCTCAAGAGTACACACATACACATTTTAGAGAACCATATGTTAATTATCTCGATTTGAGACTCCTTTATAATGTTCTCAAGATCATGCACTTTCACATTTCAACTAACAACACCATCTGAAAAACTTATTTGAAACTTAGAAAGATTTTTTTATTTGAAAACAATGTATAGGTAATGCATACAATTTAACAGTTTAAAATTCAGTTTTGTCGTCAACTTACTTTCAGAAGCCGTTGTAACTCAAGATTTTAGGGCATTACTACTCGATGATAAACATTTTTGAACCTGGAAAATCAAGAAAATATCAAACTTCATACACTTTTAGGCTAGAATATTTCAAAAACTATTTGATGAAAAAGAGCCAAGACTAACCGTAGCATACGACTTGTTGAACCAATCGACCAAAGTAACAGCCTTGGTTTACCTACATGAATCACAGTTTTTAAACATCCAAATCTTTCATGTTCTGAAGCTTAAAGCTGGATTGACCATACATCACCGGAAAAACACTACAAATTTAAGCAAAAAAATCTGTAAATACACTTTTTGACAACAATTAACAAGCATAAAACAGTACTATTTTGACACCATTTAATGCAAAAAGCTGCACTATTTTGATAGCGTTTAAAGAGCAAAAAACTGCACTTGAAGCTTAGTGACATAAGTACTTACCGGGTGACTAAGAACAAGCTCCAAACCTGGATGTGACAATCCTGAAAATTCTACAAAATTCTAAGTCAATAGAACGCAACATACTGCCTTTAAACTGCATATTTAAGCACCGTTTTGAGGTGCACATATTGCTACTTTTTAGGTTGCATGTAATCACCTTGTGTTAGTCAAGTTTAAACTTATAGTTAGTAATAAAAAAATTAGATAACCGCTTTGTTGGATTATAATAAACCATGTAAAAACCAAGTATAAAGGTTACAAAACAAATCAAGTATAAATCACCTTGTGTTAGTCAAGTTTAAACTTATAGTTAGTAATAAAAAATTAAATAACCGCTTTGTTGGCTTATAATAAACCATGTAAAAACCAAGTATAAAGGTTACAAAACAAATCAAGTATAAAGCATACAAAACAACCCAAGTATAAATCTTAATTTCACATAATTTAGATCCAATCAACATAATTGTGATGCTTTTTCCAATATTTAAACCATTTGACCCAAAATTCCATATTCTAAAAATAATTTCTAGTGAATCTTTATATTTAGTGTGGTAATCTTCATGTAGGCAGTGAGATCAAAATAATCACCCTCAATGACTGATTCACATTACAACGGTGAAAATACTTTTAAAGAAAGTTCTATTTTTATGTTTTGCGGATCCATACCATACAGCTAAATTTAAGAGAGCAAAATCCAAAAAACAAACTACTATATTATTTAGAATGGACAAAAAAAATTACCTAAGTGGAAGCAAGAACTTGGTAGTTAAAATGAAAAGTTTTAAGCGTTTTCATAGCGTTAATGCAGTGACCTTCCTTCAGCTAAGTATACTCGCGAGTTGCAACCACCTTCAACAGCAGCGAATTCCGCCACTTCTGATCAGCACCTGAAATCACAAAACTTTATTTTGTTTAGTTCTATCATTTACTTCGTAGAACAATAATCAACTTAAAAACTAACAAAATAAATTAACAATACGCAGCAACACTGAATCAAAAAATGAGGGAAGGCATATTTCAGAACACACAAACATGTCCCTTTTACACAATACACATTCATGTATAGTTTGAATAGAAACAGCAGCAACACTGAATAAAAAACACAAACACATTAGCTTTTTTTCAATTTTTTGGAAGTTTTTATCATCCAAAACACAAAGACATATTAACCCCCCCCAATCAAATCATATGAAATCAACAGTTGCTGTTGTTGTAAATGTTAAGGCAGATTTCAGAACACCCAAACATGACTCATTTACACAACACACATTCATGTATAGTTACAAAATAAACAACACACATTTCCCAAGCTGCTGCTGCTTTTTTTTTCAAAAATCACAACACGCACAACTACGAATCATCAATCAGTACATCAAACATCAAAAGGCGTATGTTATAAACTGTAATTTAAGAAAGGAAACTGATTTTTGACAAATGAAATGGGCAAAAACGAATCCACGCTTTCATACAGCACACATCAAAACAGCGACAATATTCTCAACACATAACAACAACAGCTGTTTCAAACAACATATTTCATTAGTTGAATTTTTATGACATATTGAAGTTAAGAAAACACACATTTATACAAAATTTGCAAAAAAAAACATACATTCACACAACACGTACACGCTTTCATACATTCATAAATTCATACAACACAAACATTCATACAAAACACACATTACTACAATTTAAATCCCCACCCCCATTGAGACAATTTCACATCAAATGAAACGAAACGAAATCTGTACCAAAACTCACCACAAATCATCTAAATAACTAAAGTTGGAATGAAATCAAATGTAATTAAGAAGTAACCTGGTTAGCCTGTTCAGACCAAGTTCATCAGACCGAGTTTAGCACATCATACAAATAACACACACACGACATCACACCCTGCATATCAGACCGAGTTCAGCCTGTTCAGACAACACAAAGAAGCAACCTGGTTAACAGCAGATGATGTGCAGCGCAATAACTATTTTAAACATTCACAATAGAATGACAAAACAAATGAATAATGAAATCACAAAACACAATCAAATCACAAAACAACAGATTATGATGGTGAAAAAACCTGGAGATCGGGTGATGATGAGGAAGAATGTGATGGTGAAACAAACAATGCTTTAGAGCCAAAGATAGTCGATTTAGTGGTGGTTGCGTCGGAGTTGGAAGCGAAGGTGAGGAAGCTATGGGTTGAGGAGCAGATGTTGATCTGAATTTTGAACCCTAGAACAAGGTGAGGAGTTGGAGGCGGCATACAAACCCTAGATGCAGGATACGATGAAGTTGATGGAGGCACCAGTGTCGACTGTGAAGAAGAAGACGCAGGACTATTAGGGTGTTTCAAATTGTCTACTGAAGAAGAAGAGAAGGAGGCGTGATTTATAATACCCACGCAAACTCAACTTTTAGGGTTTGTGTTGAAAATTAAGGAAATTGTTAAATGACTATTTTGCCCATATAATTTGTTTATTAATGTAGTAACATATATATATATATATATATATATATATATATATAGAGGAGAGTTATCCTACATAGTGATGGAAATCTAAAAAGGCTAAGAAGGATTTATGACCTTTAGATCTCTCTTTTAATGGTTGAGATCAATTTGTAGGAAAAGAAATTGGTGGAAGGGTACATTAGTCATAGCCACTTTTGTTGACTTTCTCTATCCACATGCAAGGCACATGTCAATTCTTCCACTTTTTTTAAAACGTTCATAACTTTTGGATACGATATTTTTTTTAAAAAAAATTACACCAAAAAACAAGCGTTTTGTTATCTTTAAAACGCGTATAATATTGATATATAAAAAATAAAAAAAAATTCGGCACTTGTCTAGTCCTTGTGTAATATCATGTGATTGTGTTATATTATAACTAGTGAAATATCACTTTTATCGGTTCATTCTTAAGTCATTATATAATATCATCTTATTTTAAATATTTGTTGTGTCATATTATGTGTTTAGAAATTATCACCGTGTCAGAAATTGTTAATATGTGTTTGAGAAATGTTGAAAGAGAACGTCATTTTTTGTTACAAAGTGTGAGAATGACACAATGGTAAACAAAGACACAATGACACTTTTAAAAAAATTATAACTCACAATATAAATCAAATTTGAAAAAAGTGGTTCGAAGACCTTGTTCCCCATGTATTCCTCTTTCAGAAAATAAATAAACGAAAAATTAAAAAAAAATTAAAAAAATTACCGTTTTTTTATTTTTTAAATTAGACACAATGAGAAAATAGTAGTTTTTTTTAAGTTTTGTTTATTTATTTTTTAAGGAGGATGATGTGAGAGCAAGATCTTTGAAATATTTTTTTGTGTTATTGTGTAATTATTATTAGATCATTTTGTAATACTTGTCAAATAAGATTACACAATGACCCGATGAATGACACAACAACCTTACGGATGACATAATCACACAATGACCTGACGAAAGACACAATGACCTGACGGAAGACAAAATGACCTGACGTTAGACACAATGAGCTGAAAAATTGTGAAAAAAAAAAATCGTTTTTTATATATCAATATTATACGCGTTTTAAAGAGAAAAAAATTCTCGTTTTTATGGTGTAATTTTTTTAAAAAAATAATGTCGTATGTAAAAGTTATAAACGTTTTAAAAAAGTGGGGGAATTGACATGTGACTTGCATGTGGAGAGAGAATATTTAAAAAAGTGGGCATGACTAAAATACCCCCTCTCTTAATTTTCCTAGATGCCACATGTCAATCTTTTATTGCTTCTTAGCCTTCTTAGATTTATAGCCTTCTTAGCCCTCTCTCTCCACATGCAAGTCACATGTCAATTCCCCCACTTTTTTAAAACGTTTATAACTTTTACATACGACATTATTTTTTTAAAAAAATTACACCATAAAAACGAGAATTTTTTTCTCTTTAAAACGCGTATAATATTGATATATAAAAAACGAACTTTTTTTTTCACAATTTTTCAGCTCATTGTGTCTAACGTCAGGTCATTGTGTCTTCCGTCAGGTCATTGTGTCTTTCGTCAGGTCATTGTGTGATTGTGTCATCCGTAAGATTGTTGTGTCATTCATCGGGTCATTGTGTAATCTTATTTGACAAGTATTACACAATGATCTAATAATAATTACACAATAACACAAAAAATATTTCAAAGATCTTGCTCTCACATCATCCTTCTTAAAAAATAAATAAACAAAACTTAAAAAAACTAATATTTTCTCATTGTGTCTTTTTTCATTGTGTCTAATTTAAAAAATAAAAAAAACGGTAATTTTTTTAATTTTTTTAATTTTTTGTTTATTTATTTTCTGAAAGAGGAATACATGGGGAATAAGGTCTCCGAACCACTTTTTTCAAATTTAATTTATATTGTGAGTTATAATTTTTTTAAAAGTGTCATTGTGTCTTTGTTTACCATTGTGTCATTCTCACACTTTGTAACAAAAAATGACGTTGTCTTTGAACATTTCTCAAACACATATTAACAATTTGTGACACGGTGATAATTTCTAAACACATAATATGACACAACAAATATTTATAATAAGATGATATTATATAATGACTTAAGAATGAACCGATAAAAGTGATATTTTACTAGTTATAATATAACACAATCACATGATATTACACAAGGACTAGACAAGTGCCGAATTTTTTTTTATTTTTTATATATCAATATTATACGCGTTTTAAAGATAACAAAACGCTTGTTTTTTTGTTGTAATTTTTTTAAAAAAATAATATCGTATCCAAAAGTTATGAAAGTTTTAAAAAAAGTAGGGGAATTGGCATGTGCCTTGCATGTGGAGAGAGAAAGTCAACAAAAGTGGCTATGACTAATGTACCATTCCACCAATTTCTTTTCCTACAAATTGATCTCAACCATTAAAAAAGAGATCTAAAGGTCATAAATACTTCTTAGCCTTCTTAGATTTTCAACACTATGTAGGATAACTCTCCTATATATATATATATATATATATATATATATATATATATATATATATATATATATATATATATATTGGGAAAAGTTCAATGGGGAACCCTTTTTTTACCGGGGAACTAGGGAACACTTCTGGGCCCTTGGATCATCTTGATTTAATTTTGGGTGGGGAACACCTACACCCTCCAATCCTATGCATTGCACCCTATTAAAAAAAAGAAAAAGCGTGCACTGGAAGATTCGAACGCGCGACCTCACCAACAAATCTCACGTGCATAACCGTTGAGCTAAATAGAACTTTTTGTTATTTAAGACGATTAATAATACTTATCGTTAATTTTCGCAGTATTTTTTGTTTGTTTTGTTTTATTTTTATTTTATGATTTATCTATTATCATTTACCTTTAAAGTTTAGTTTTATGATTTGATTTTAGGATTTAGATTTTATCTATACTAGTTTAGTGCCCGCGCTACGCTCGGGAACACAACATTCAAGTGATGTTTTTAAGGATATTCATGAACGTTCCAGTAAGTTTTGAAACAAAACCGTGGTAAACCGAAACACGAAATATATTTTTAAAAATTAATTTTTTAGTATAGCAATATTATACTTAAATTAAAGAGAATAAAATGCTCAGTTTTATGGTGTAGTTTATTTTTTTTTTAAAAATCCATATAAAAAAGTTATGTATATTTATAAAACTCTGAGGTCTTTAATTGTATATTATTATTAATTTTATCAATAAGTTTCATTTTCACACCCTAACAAATATAAACCGACTCATGTACACCCCTTGTAGTAGAGGGTTAAAAGTATAAATACTTTTAAATTTTTCAGAATTCTCTAAAATATTAGGGGACCAAAAATGTAATTAGTATGGTAAACCGAAACACGAAATATATTTTTAAAATTTAAATTTTTAGTATAGCAATATTATACTCAAATTAAAGAGAATAAAGTGCTCAGTTTTATGGTGTAGTTTATTTTTTTTTTAAAATCCATATAAAAGAGTTATGTATATTTATAAAACACTGAGGTATTTAATTGTATATTATTATTAATTTTATTCATAAGTTTCATTTTCACACCCTATCAAATATAAACCGACTCATGTACACCCATTGTAGTAGAGGGTTAAAAGTATAAATACTTTTAAATTTTTCAGAATTCTTCAAAATATTAGGGGACCAAAAATGTAATTAGTTTTATTATAATATATTTTATATACATATTTTAAATAAAAAATCATTATTATGAGATAAACTCTCAAATCATGCCACATAAGCCAGAAGCTTTAAAATGATGCCACATAAGCTTTTTTGGTTTTGCTATATTATATAAAGATTAGTATTAAATTTATTTTTTAGGTAAACGTTTTTATAAATTTTTTATTTGATTTTGTTTTAATTTTATTACCTTTGTTTTACCTTTTATTTTTTAACTTTAAAGGTTAGTTTTGGTTTAGATTTTTAATGTTATATTTTATCTACGGGTGTAAATACTTCAAGTCGGCTCATGCGCAAGCTACTTGAGATCGACTCGGTATAAAAAAACTTGTTCGAGCCGAGCCTTAACGAGCCCGATCTCAAGCCTAAAAAATAATTGTTTTGTTATCGAGCTTGGGTTTTGCATTCAAACTTCGTCAAGCTTTAAAAGAGTTTTTTGTTTATATGTTTTATTTAGTATTATAAATATATATTCATAAATATAATTAAAAATATTTATATAATTATGATGATTAAAAGGTTAAATAATATGTATTTATTATATATAAGATGTATGATTATAAATATATATAAATTTAGATATAAAAAAACATATATAAAATAATTAAATACTAAACGAGCCGAGCCTGAGCTTTAAAAAATTTCGACGAGCCAAGCTTGAGCTTTGAAAACAAATTTCGAAATGAGCCGAGCTTTAGCTCGAGCTTTGTTAAACTAAAATGAGCCAAACTCGAGCGTTAACGAGCTAAGTGTGGATTCGAACTCGTGATGCTGGGTGCACGACTCACAAAAAAATGCTTAAACCATTGCCCGCTATAGCATTAACTTGTTATTATTTCCGATTCATTAATATTATTACTATTAGTTTCACTGATTATTATTAATTGTTTTTTACTTGCTTGATTTTTTTTATCAATTTTACGTTTTACCTTTTAGAGGTTAACTAAAATGAGCCAAACTAGAATCGCATTTGTTAAACCTCAAATCACATATGTTAAAACTAGAATCAAATGTACTAAACCTCAAATCACATGTGTTAAAACTATAATCATATATGCTAAACCTCAAATACATGTGCTCAAACTAAAATCGCATGTGTTAAACCTCAAATCGACCACATGTGCTAAAACTAAAATCACATGTGCTAAAACTAAAATCACATGTGATAAACTTCCAACCAAAAACAACTAAAAATTTTAAAAAACCACAAATAAATGTGCTAAAGTTATAAATCGCATGTGCTAAAAATTAAATCACGTATGCTAAACTTCAATCACACATGCTATACCTTAAATCACATGTGCTAAATCTAGAATCACATGTGATAATCCTTAAATACATGTGCTAAAACTAGAATCGCATGTGTCAAACCTCAAATCACATGTGATAAACTTCCAACCAAAGACAACTAACAATTTTACAAAACCCCAAATAAATGTGCTAAAGTTATAAATCGCATGTGCTAAAAGTTAAATCACATATGCTAAACTTCAATCACACGTGCTATATCTTAAATCACATGTGCTAAATCTAGAATCACATGTGATAATCCTCAAATACATGTGCTAAAACTAGAATCGCATGTGTCAAACCTCAAATCACATGTGCTAAACCTAGAATCACATGTTCTAGATCTCAAAGAACATGTACTAAAGCGAAAATCACATGTGATTCTAGTTTTAGCACATGTGATTCTAGTTCTAGGCTTTTAGCACATGTGATTTGAGGTTTAGCACATGTGATTCTAGTTTGGCACATGTGATTCTAGGTTTAGCACATGTGATTTGAGGTTTAACATATCTGATTCTTGTTTTAGCACATGTGATTCTAGTTCTAGGCTTTTAACACATGTGATTTGAGGTTTAAATCACGTATGCTAAACTTCAATCACACATGCTATACCTTAAATCACATGTGCTAAATCTAGAATCACATGTGATAATCCTCAAATACATGTGCTAAAACTAGAATCGCATGTGTAAAACCTCAAATCACATGTGATAAACTTCAAACCAAAGACAACTAACAATTTTACAAAACCCCAAATAAATGTGCTAAAGTTATAAATCGCATGTGCTAATCACATGTGCTAAATCTAGAATCACATGTGATAATCCTCAAATACATGTGCTAAAACTAGAATCGCATGTGTCAAACCTCAAATCACATGTGCTAAACCTAGAATCACATGTGCTAGATCTCAAGAACATGTACTAAAGCGAAAATCACATGTGATTCTAGTTTTAGCACATGTGATTCTAGTTCTAGGCTTTTAGCACATATGATTTGAGGTTTAGCACATGTGATTCTAGTTTGGCACATGTGATTCTAGGTTTAACACATGTGATTTGAGGTTTAACATATGTGATTCTAGTTTTAGCACATGTGATTCTAGTTCTAGGCTTTTAACACATGTGATTTGAGGTTTAGCACATGTGATTTTAGTTTTAGCACATGTGATTTGAGGTTTAACATATGTGATTCTAGTTTTAGCCCATATGATTCTAGTTTTAGGCGTTTAGCACATGTGATTTGAGGTTTAGCACATGCGCTTCTAGGCTTAGCATATGTGATTCTAGTTCTAGCACATGTGATTTTATTTTAAGCACATGTGATTTGAGTTTTAGCACATGTGATATGAGGTTTAGCACATGTGATTCTAGTTTTAGCACATGTGATTCTAGTTCTAGCACATGTGATTTTTTATTTTTAACATATGTTAGTTGAGGTTTTGAAAACGTGTTAATTGTCTTTGCTTGGAACATGTGATTTGAGGTTTAGCATATGTGTATCTAGTTTTAGCACATGTGATTTGATGTTAGCTCATGTCGTTCGAGCTTTTTACCGATTCGATCTCGAGTAGCGCTCGAGCTTTACTTATCGAATTCGAGCCAGCTCGCGAGCCTTATCGAGCTTTTTATTTATTTGTTTTTTTATTTTTTAAATATATATATATATTATTAATAGTTAAAATATATATAAAGTAAGATTAAAATTATATGATATGTTTTTTGTTATATATAAAATACATATAATTAAAAGTTTATGTAAAATTAAATAAAAATAATTAAAATTTAATATAAAAATAATTAAATGTAAATATTAAAAACGAGAAGAGCCTAGCCCGAGCCGAGCTCAATCTTGAAAAGTTTGTGACGAGCTCGAGCTTTGAAATTAAAGCATGAAACAAGCCGAGCTTGAGCTCAAGCCTAGTAAAGCTGAAACGAGCCGAGCTCGAGCCAAAACGAGCTTGGGCTCGGCTTGGCTCGTTTGCACCCCTAGTTTTAGCACATGTGATTCCAGTTTTTAGAACATGTGATTTTAGTGTTTAGCACATATGATTTTAGATGTATCAAATGTGATTTTAGATTTTAAAATAATATAAATGAGATACATATGACTAAGGAACAAGAAAAATGCATAATAAGATAAAACGGATGGCCAAGATATGTTCCTTTATTCCCTAAAAAAAGTGGTTCCCCATTGATTCACGACATCAACCATGACACCAATGACAATGTAAACAACTTAACGTAAAACCTAACCCAAAAAACTTAACTGTAAAACTAAACCTAAAAACTATACAATAAAGTTAAACCCTAAAATGTAAAACGTAAAATTAATAAAACATAAGCAAGTAAAAAACATCTAATATTAATCAGCGAAGCTAATAGTAATAATATTAATGAATCGAAAATAATTACAAGTTAATGCTATAGCGTAGTGGTTTGAGCATTTTGTTTGTGAGTTGCGTACCTAGCGTCACGAGTTCGAATCTCACACTCAACCCGCCGCTCACCAAAGAAGCTAAAATTTAGGTTGTAAACAAGTCGAGTCTGAACTCGTTAAGGCTCGAGTTCGGCTTGTTTTAGTCTAGCAGAGCTCGAGTTCAGCTCGTTAGAAAATTTTCAAGTTCAAGCTCGGCTCGGGCTCGGCTCGTTTAACATTTAAGTACTCTATATATAAATTTTATATTTAATTTATACATATTTAATCACACATCTTATATATAACAAATACATATTATTTAATCTTTTTTTATCATAACTTTATAAATATTTTTATTATATTATGAAGATATATTTATAAAACTAAATATAAAAGATAAACAAAAAGCTCGTTAAGGCTCGGCTCGAACGAATTTTTACCGAGTTAATCTCGAATTGACTCATTTACACCACAAATTAAAATTTAGATCGTAAGATTTAAAAAAATAACCTTAAAGCTAAATAATAATAAATAAAATATAAATAATAAAATTAAAACAAAACTAATAAAAAAAAGAGTTATGACAAAAAGTTAAATAAAAATTAGATTAATTATCAATCTAGAAAAAATCTAATATAAAAACTAATCGTTACGTTAAATAATAATATATAACATATAAACTAATAACTAAAAAAAAACTGCGCTACTAAAGGATAAGTATTGAAAAATCGTTCAGCTAATCAAAACAGGTGCGTGGTCTGTTGGTAAAACGCGTGCATATTACTGCCGTGGTCTTGGGTTCGATTTCCCTTGCGAACGTTTTTTTAAAGCTTTTTAAAGTGCAATACATAGGATTATGAGGGTGTAGGTGTTCCCCACCCTTGGATGATCTAAGGGTCAAAAATTGTTCCCTAGTTCCCCGGTAAAAAGAGGTTCCCCATTGAACCCTCCCCTATATATATATATATATATATATATATATATATAGGGAAAAGTTCAATGGGGAACCCCTTTTTACCGGGGAACTAGGGAACACTTCTTGGCCCTTGGATCATCTTGATTTAATTTTGGGTGGGGAACACCTACACCCTCCAATCCTATACATTGCATTTTAAAAAAATAATAAAAACAAGCGCGCTGCAAGATTCGAACACGTGCACACACGCATGAAAGCCCAATACATTACCGCTGGGCTATGTTAAACTTTTATTCAATATTACGATTATCATTTAGTTATATTAATATTCGCAGTTCTTTTTTTGTTTTTTTTTATTTTTATTTAATGACTTATCTGTTATTATTTGACTTTTTAGTTTTATGTTTTGATTTTAAGATTTAGATTCTATCTAGATTGGTATTAAATTTATTTTTTACTTAACGTTTTTTTGTAGCTTTTTTTTATTTTCTTTCAATTTTATTATTATTTGTTTTACCTATTATTGTTTAATCTTAAGGGTTAGTTTTGGGTTTAGATTTTAAAATCTATATTTTACCCACGGGTGTAAATAAGTCAAGCCGGCTCGTGCGTAAGCTCTTTGAGATCGACTCGGTAACAAACTCGTTCGAGCCGAGCCTTAACGAGCTCGAGCCCGATCTCAAGCCTAAAAAATGTTTGTTTTAATATCGAGCTTGAGCGTTGCATTCAAAACTCGTCAAGCTTTAACAAGCTTTTTTTTTTATATTTTTTATTTAGTTTTCTAATTATATATTCATATATTATTAAAAATATTTATAAAATGATGATTAAAAGTTTAAATAATATGTATTTGTTGTATATAAGATGTATGATTATAAATATATATAATTTAAATATAAAATATATATATATATAAAGTAAATAAATACTTTACAAGCCGAGCTCGAGCTTCGAAAATAAAGTTCGAATTGAGCCGAGCTTTAGCTCGAGCTTTTTTAAACTAAAATGAGCCAAACTCGAGCCTTAACGAGCTGAGTGTGGGATTCGAACTCGTAACGTTGGGTGCGCGACTCACAAAAAAAATGCTTAAACCACTGTTCTATAACATTAACTTGTTATTATTTTTGATTCATTAATATTATTACTATTAGGTTCGCTGATTATTATTAATTGTTTTTTACTTTCTTGTTTTATGGTTTAGCGTTACGCTTTTCCCTAACTTTTTTTATTTAATTTAAGGATTTAGTTTTTATGGTTTAGGTTTCTCGATTCTGGTTTTTTTTAAGTTTAGATTTTAATGAAGTTTTTTTTTACCTTTTAAGGTTAGGTTTTGAAGACGAGGGTGTGGTGGTTTTTGTTGGTGGGGGTATTACGTGATCACCTCAAAACTGTTTATAATGGTGAAGATGACGTCGTCCTTACGGTTCGTCTATGACGACAATGTGTTTGGGGGGTTACATACGATATTTTAGTTTAAACAAGTATACACATATCTGTTTTGTAGGATTATTTAGTTTAAAGTGTATGTGATTACATGTGTGTGGATAGAACGACAAATAAATCACATGTGTTAAACCACAAATCACATGTGCTAAAAGAAGAATTACACGTATTAAACCTCAAATCACATGTGATTTACAAAAAATCACATGTGCTAAAACTAGAATCACCTTTCTAAAACTAGAACCACATGTACTAAAACTATTTCACATGTGCTAAACCTCAAATCATATGTGCTAAAACTAAAATCACATGTGCTAAACCTCAAATCACATGTGATAAAACTAGAATCACATGTGCTAAAGCTCAAATCACATGTGTTAAAACTAGAATCACATGTGTTAAACCTCAAATCACATGTGCTAAACGTTAATCCAAACACAATTAAGAAGTTTACAAACTTCAAATAAATGTGCTAAAATTAAATATCCCATGTGTGTTAAAACTAAAATCACATTTGCTAAACATTAAATCACATGTGCTAAAACTAGAACCACATGTGCTAACTACCTAAAACTAGAATCACATGTGCAAAACCACAAATAACATGTGCTAAAATTGGAATCACATATGCTTTCCTCAAATCACATGTGTTAAAAGCCTAAAACTAGAATCACATGTGCTAAACCTCAAATCACATGTGATAAAACTAGAATCACATGTGCTAAAGCTCAAATCACATGTGTTAAAACTAGAATCACATGTGTTAAACCTCAAATCACATGTGCTAAACGTTAATCCAAACACAATTAAGAAGTTTACAAACTTCAAATAAATGTGCTAAAATTAAATATCCCATGTGTGTTAAAACTAAAATCACATTTGCTAAACATTAAATCACATGTGCTAAAACTAGAATCACATGTGCTAACTACCTAAAACTAGAATACATGTGCAAAACCACAAATAACATGTGCTAAAATTGGAATCACATATGCTTTCCTCAAATCACATGTGTTAAAAGCCTAAAACTAGAATCACATGTGCTAAACCTCAAATCACATGTGATAAACCTTAAATCACATGTGCTAAAACTAAAATCACATGTGATAAACTTCCAATCAAAGACAACTAACAATTTTACAAAACCCCAAATAAATGTGCTAAATTATAAATCGCATGTGCTAAAAGTTAAATCACATATGCTAAACTATTCAATCACACATGTTATACCTTAAATCACATGTGCTAAATCTAGAATCACATGTGATAATCCTCAAATACATGTGTTAAAACTAGAATCGCATGTGCCAAACCTCAAATCACATGTGCTAAACCTAGAATCACATGTGCTAGATCTCAAATAACATGTACTAAAGCGAAAATCACATGTGATTCTAGTTCTAGGCTTTTAGCACATGTGATTTGAGGTTTAGCATATGTGCTTCTAGGTTTAGCACATGTGATTCTAGTTCTAGCACATGTGATTTTATGTTTAGCACATGTGATTCTAGTTTTAGCACATGTGATTCTAGTTTTAGCACATATGATTTTTAATTTTTAACATATGTATTTGAAGTTAGTAAACTTATTAATTGTCTTTGGGTGGAAACTTAGCACGTGTGATATGACTCATTTAACCCATTTATCAAAATGAATCAAATAATTTAAGGGTTGTAAGTTGGTTGCTATGTAAGTTGGTTGTTTAAGTCGGTTAAAGATAACATATAATTTGGGTTGTAAGTTGGTTGCTGTGTAAGTCACTCACCAAAGAAGCTAAAATTTGGGTTGTAAACAAGCAGAGCCCGAATTCGTTAAGGCTCGAGTTCGGCTTGTTTTAGTCTAACAGAGCTCGAGCTCGGCTTGTTAGAAATTTTTAAAGCTCAAGCTCAACTCAGACTCGGCTCGTTTAGTATTTAAGTATTCTATATGTAAATTTTATAATTAATTTATACATATTTATAATCACACATCTTATATATAACAAATACATATTATTTAATTTTTTTTATTATAACTTTATAAATATTTTTTTATTATATTTAGGAAGATATATTTAAAAAACTAAATAAAAGATATAAACAAAAAACTCGTTAAGACTCGACTTGAACGAGTTTTTACCGAGTCAATCTCGACTTGACTCATTTACACCACTAGTTAAAATCTAAATCGTAAGATTTAAACCAAAAATAACCCTTAAAGCTAAACAATAATAGGTAAAACAAAATTAATAAAATTAAAACAAAATTAATAAAAAAATTTATGACAAAAACATTAAATAAAAATTAGATTAATTATCAATCTAGAAAAAATCTAATATAAAAACTAATCCTCTAAGCTTAAACAATTATCATATAAACTAAAGACTAAAAAAAACTGCGAAAATAATGTTTAAGTAGAGAAAAATCGACTAAGAAACAAAACAATAGTGTGGTCTACTGGTAAGGCGCGTTTGGATTATCGTTGTGGTCTTGGGTTCGAATCCCTCTACGACGCGATTTTTAAATTTTTTTTAAGTGCAATGTATAGGATTATGAGGGTGTAGGTGTTCCCCACCCTTGGATGATCCAATGGTCAAGAATTGTTCCCTAGTTCCCCGGTAAAAAAGGGGTTCCCCATTGAACCCTCCCCTATATATATATATATATGTTGGTCCCAAAACACTATTGAATCATGTAATTTGGTGAAGATTTGGATCAAATGACATAAAATATGATGAACTTTGGATGAACACACTATAAAACACTAAATTTGATCTTTGAATCTGGATTGCAAAAGATGTTACAATGGAAACCCCAATCACTAGCTCATTCAAGCTCTCAAAATCCTAATTTGCACTTTACTATTTATAGTGAGTGCATAACATGGTAATTACACTAATAGTCCCTACACTTAGACTAATTAGAAAATAACAAGTTAAAAGGCTAAAACATGTCTAAAGCTAGATTAAATATATTTTGTTGACACAAAATATATTTATTACATTAACGATCCTAGACATAAAACAACTTCAACGTCTTGACTCGGTTCTTCGTCTCTAACGCGCCATTTGACTTTTTACGTGGACTTTGACCGGACGTTGACTTTTGTTGACTTTGACTGTGTTGATAATATTAGACTACAATTCAGGTCCAACAATACTCCCCCATAGTCTATTATTATCAACGTCTTGCATCGTGTTCAGCACCGATAAGTCAATACTGTTGGATCTTCAATTTGGTAAGCTTCAGTCTTAATTTTTTGATCCAACAAAACTCCCCCCAAGACTTATGCTTTCCAAATTATGTTGCTGAAGATCTTTATCTCACAATCTCCCCCATTTTGTATGCTCCCCCATTTTTTTTGTGCTTCCTTTCGTAAAAATCTGGAACGGCTTTCCAACAATCTTTTCTTGAGTGCTTCAGAAGATGTAGGAGGAGGATTCCTAGCTCGGTATCTTCTACAAACTTTGAGGAACAGGTTCTCTGGTAGAATGCTTTGCTCAACTGATGATCGGCCATCACTTGCAGCAAATATCTGTAACACAGTCACAAACAAAATCTTGAGATTTCTCATTAGATCATTTCATTAAACAAAATAAACCGGTGTTTATCTGTGTATGAAAATAAGCGAACCCGTGTCCGTTTGTGTGTGCAATTTCTCGTGAAATGCATGTGAAAATGATAAAATTTTAATAGCATAATATGGAAGACTTGAAAATAATTTGAAATGAAAATCTTTTTGGATTTTTTTTTTAACTAATAAAATTTAAAAATTCGGAAATAAGATGACGAGTCCGACAAGATCACAAATATTTTAGACAAATTGAACACATCCCAAAAGGTACACACGACCAATAAGACTCAAGAACCCAAACATAAAATAAAATAAAATAAAAACTTCATGAAAGGATATCAAAAGGATATCAGATAATGCGTTTCGAGCAACCATCCAGAGAAACATAGACTCGGTGAGATTGTCAATATTATTGTCCATTTAAACCCATGCCTTGTTCCTTTCAACAAACAACCTGTGACGATCTTATCATGTTTTGGTTCGATTTGAAGAAACTCAAGCGACTTGGTTTTCACAGACATTCAGCAAAGTAACTTGTCCTATCATCAAGGTTTATTGAGCAATATGATTGACTTTGCTTGAAATTCTTGGATCAAATCTTGAATATTGATCGATTTATGAGCCTCTTTTGACATTCTGCATTTTTGCATTTTTTTTTTGGAGTGGAGCTTGTCAACAATGATTCTTTTGAACACATTGCGACTTATTATTTGGGAAACTCAAATGGTTAGAGCTCCAGGTCTATACTGACGTATAACAGAGGAGATAAACATTTGAGCATGCTCGGTAAATCTTCAGGTCAATACTTCCGTATAGCAGAGAAGATCCACCAACTCCAGGTCAATACTTCCGTATAGCAGAGGAGTTAAGCACTTTGACTCAATACATTCTGAGGAGTTAACAAGTAACTCACTCAGAGGTTTTTCTGAAGAGCAACACTAGCAGCTTTTTATTTGTTTTGCTAACTAGAAACTCAATTCAGGGCTAGGATGAGGGTGATTTGGGATATTTGGGGAAATCAAAGCAAAGATTTGATGCTCTCAACCCATTTTTGACAGAACTCGTATCTTTGTGCAATCCAAATGTCTGTGAAAGTACTCCCATCACCGAGCTCTTTTTGAATTTAGTTTGATCACAGAATTGCTGTCTAATTGTATTCGGGCTGAGCCTATTGACACATCATAACACAAATCAACGTCCTCCTTTAGGTGCTTTCCACACATATCTGAAACCTGTAAAAGGACACAAAATATTTACACAGAAAGGACTTTGCACTAATGATATTCAATTCATTTTCCTTTGAGATTTTACTCCCCCAAAATTTCTATTTCAGTACAAAATTGAAATTTTCAAAAGACACAAGAGCGACCTCAAAGAATGTGAAAACTTGATCAAAAATACAAGTAAAAATGTTAGACTCCCTCATTTTTTTAATTTTTTTTAACTATCTACAATATATAAAATAGAAAATACCAAAGAAATGCCTTCCATATTACCCTATTAAAAGATTATAAATGAGTTATCAAGAAAAATGCAGTGCTGTGAAAATCAAAGAAAGATCCAGAATGTGGATAAGATACCAGAACCATAACCTGTTTGTTCCGCCTCAAATTGAATAAGGAACATTTTCTGTCAGTAAACCGGATTACTAACAGTCCTCCTTAAATGCTCCTGCACTCATTAACAGATTAGTTACAAAGGGGAACCCAGGCCATCGTAGTCCTGGGTGTTCCATTTTCATCAATGTAAGACACATGTCTATGCACACAACCTGTTCTTGTATCTATTCCCATTTCCTCTTTTCTTTTAATTTGCCAAATTTGTTTTGGTTCAAACATTTTCGATTTGAAAGAGTTAAATTTGGAAATAATTTTCTGTTTAAGTCCCGAGGAGAAAGAATTTTGTTTTGGTGATGTTGTCACATTCATCTTTGAATCATGTGAAACCGGCTTCACATGAGACGGTAGGGATGGAATGTTCGTCATCCGACCATTCAAAGATGTATGATTATTAACTTGAAATTCAAATAAACAAACCTGTTTACCTTTACCATGTGGAGGATTCTTTCTAGACACTGATCTAGAGAAGCAAACCTGTTTGCCTTTACCGTCCGAAGCATGTCCTTTGGGGCATTTCTTGAGCACATGATCATCCTTTCCACACTTGAAGCAAGCCTTGAATGGCTTTTGATGCTTGACTGGCCCGTGTGGAGCAGCTGGGGGTGGAGCTTTCTTTGAACTTGATGCAACTTGTTGAGAGGCTTTTGGCGTCTTTTGTCGAGTTGTGGGTGGTTGCTTGATTTTTGTTTTGCTTTGTTGGATGGGAGATGAGATCTTCACTTGCTTATTCTCAAGTCTTTTACAAACTTGAGATAGGATGGAAAGAGGTGAAGGCTTCTTCTTTTGAGCTTTGGATGGAAGACTGACTTGTTTTGCAGCTGGGACAGAGATCCGGATTTGTCTTGATTCAGGCTTTGGAAGCATTTCAGATTTGACAGTTGCAGATGACATCTTGATCTTTGAATCTACGTGGCTTTCCTTTGTCTTTGGTTCATCATCTGAGCTTGTCCAATCTTCAATAAGTACCTCTGCTTCCAACGGATCTTGATTGATGGCTTGATGATTACGTGAATCCGACTTTATCTCTTCCTTCGCAATCAGGACAGGCTCAAAAGTAGGAATTTCACCTGCTTTAAACTTGTCAAAGAAGTTAGAAGAAACAGATTGTACAGATTTACTAACACCGGAAACTGAACAATCATTGGTTTGACTGACAACATCCAGTTTACTATATCCAATACCAGTCGGGGACTCATAATCATCTCGCACCTCTTTAAGATTCACATTCTCCAATCCTGCATACAAACTATCAGTATCTTTCTGAATTATTTCATGGATCAACTCATTGGTCGGGTGTGGAGTTGGTGTAGGAGAGTAACAGTAAGTGCTGGGAGGAGGATATACAAAAGCCTTATCTTCATGACCCAACCCAGTCTTAATACGAGCCCCCCGTTGGCTTTTGATTAAATCCTCAAGTTTCATCCCCGAAATTGTCCATTTTTCGAGTTTCGTTTGCAACTTACTGGTTTCAAACTCAGCCAGGGCGACATGTTCAGTTAGCATATTGACTTCCACATTTCTTTTCAAAAGACTCGTTTTCAAATGTTCATTTTCTTTCAAAGCTTCTCTTAATTTGACAAAATATTTTGACTCGTTAAGTTTAAGTTCTTTATTTACCCGAGTCAAATATTTTTCATTTTCGATTAACAGTTTGTTAGCTTTATAAATACCAAATAAACGAGTTCTGCAATCTGAAGAACACATATCCTGAACTGTCTCGTATGGAAGCTCCATGATGATTTGTTCAGAAGCAAGAGCCTTTTCGCAGTTGCAGACTCTGGTATTTGTCTTTTGTTCCTCCTCCTTCTTAGCATCACAAGCTTTATCATTTAATTCTGCTCCATCTTTACCCACTAATGTCTGCTTAATCTCCCCTTGTACCTTTTCAATTTTAGGTTTCGGTAAACCTTTGAAATTGGAGGTAGAAACTGATATCTCTTCTGGTTTCTCTTCGGAGATTGAGGTGATCTTTGAATTCAGAGACATCGCTTCATCGTACTCACGACGTTTGATATCCAACTCCATTTCTTTTAGTTTGTCCATCACCTCCACCAGTTTGTAATCAGTAAACCCTCTTTCTCTTCTAATCGATTTTCCATGTGAACTCCACTTTGGTGGGAGAGAATCAAGCAATCTCTTAACCCGTTCATGATTTCCGAGTTCTGGATCATGCTTCTTCAGGTTATTTGCCACCATCACAAATCGATCGAGAAACTCAGGCATCCTTTCATTCTTTAAAGCTGCAAAATTATCAAACCGGATTTGTGCCATTGTGAGATCATCAGATTCGAAAGATTTAAAAAGTTCTGCATAAGCCATTTTTTTTAATCGAAAACCCGTTTAAAATTTGGCCTAAAAATAAATTTTAGAAAGACCCGGCCACTGACAAAAATATTTCAGCTTAAATGACAAATTTTGGCCCAAAGATTGACAAAAATAAACACCCGGCCACAAAAAAAAACGTTTTTTTTTTAAATTTAAAGTCCACTCAAACGACTATGGCCCAAAACAACACGGCCCAAAATTTAAAAACTTGAACTCCCGGCCAAAAAGACGAACCAATTAAAAACACGGCCCAAAAATTTTAAAAGGTTAACACCTGGCCAAATGACATCACTTTTCAAAATTTAATGACGAGTTTAATGAAAACGCCCATAAAATTTTAACTTTAAAAACCCGGCGAATGACGAAACCAACGAATTAATATGGTCAAAAAAAAAAATCTTGATGTGTTAATATGAGTTGCCAATGTTTTATGTTAATCAAGTAGTCCAATTTGCAGCCCACAATTCACAGCCCAAAACTTCACATAATAACCAAAACCTAGTTCTCTTTTTTTTCTTTAAGCTGCCGCTCAATACACTCTCTCTCTCTCTCTTGATCTTTTAAACAAACACACACAACAACTTATCTTGCTGCACAACAACAGCCGCATAGATCTGCCAATCTCACCCTCTCTTTCGATTTTCCTTCACCAGTCAACAACACAACAACACAACATCACACAACATCAACTCTCTCGTCTCTTTCAGCAGTACAAAGAACACACACACATCAACACAAACGAAATTTGCTGCTGCTGCTCGTTCTTTCTTTCTTCTTTGTATCATACGGTAACAACAACAAGATGAACTCTTTCTCTCTCTCGTTCTAACAGCAGCAGCTCAAACAATCTCTCACTCTCTCTCTGCATAACAGCCAAACACACACAAAAAAAACGAGATCTGGATCTGCAGCTGCTACTGCTACTCGTGTTTTTGTTAGTTGTTGAGCAAGAACAACAAGCAACAAAACTAGCGACCAGCTGCTTTTTCTTTTTCTTGTTTCTGTTTATGGTAACCACAACAACAACCTTACATACTCCTTCTTTTTCTTTAAAACAGCAGCCGCACAATCGTTAAAAGCATCACACACTTTCTTCTTTGAAACCTTTTTTTTGTTAAAAAAAAACACAGATCTGAACACGTGAAGGTGAATATGTAGGAGTTGGTGGTTATGGGGTCACGGTGGTGGTGATGGTGATGAGGGTATGGCCGGATGGAGATGGTAAGGTATGGTTATGGTTGAAAGTTATGGTTATGTTTGTGTGGGTATGGTTGATCTTTATAGTTTTGATGTGTTTATGGTTGGTGTTGTTAACTAAGAAATGGCTTTGGTTTACGGATGGTTTTTTTTTTTTTTTTTTTTAATGTTTATATCGGGTATGGATGTGGGTTTTGGTTTATGGATCAGAGTTTTGGGTGTTGGATCGGGTTTGGGTGTCAAGAAATGGTTATTTGGTTAAGTGTTGGGTTTGAGTGTCAAGAAAAAATCCGGGCGAAGCTATAGGTTCGCCAACTTACAAAGTGTTGGGCGAACTTATAGGTTCGCTAAGAACAACGGGCGAAGCTATGCAAGTGCTCGCATAGATTCGCTCAATATTTTGAACTTTCGTTCAGGTACTAACTAGATTTGCTGGTCTTGCAGATTTGAAGATTTGAAGAACACCAAGAACACACACACACTGTGTGTGAGAGAAACTTCCAAATCTGAAAATTTTCTTCTATTTTCTTGTAGATATGAGCTTGTAGATTTCAAATGTGTTGCTAAAAACAACAGATCTGATGAATGTTGAAGTAGATCTGATGAAAATATGAAGATTCAAACTCAGATCTACTTTCTCTCTCTTAAAACCCAACTTTCTCTCACTAAAATTTCTTCACAAATCTTCAAAATCAGTAACTAATCTTCATAAACATGATTCAAAAATGGATCTCGGTTAGGCTCTGATACCAATTGTTGTGGCCAGCGAATCTGACATCTCATTGAACGAAAGTTCACTTGTTTGGCTGAGTGTGCAAGCGAAACTGCTGCCAAAATCAGGCGAGCGAAACTGTGCTTGCTTGTCAGCGAATCTGTTTTGTTTGTCTAGCGAATCTGTCGTCAGCGAATCTACCAGCGAATCTGCTGTGTTCTTTGAGCGAATCTAACCAGCGAATCTGTTTGTCTTCAGCGAATCTATAATCTGTTCAAAGTTATGACTTCATCAACACTGAATATGAATGATCTGGATAGCGTTCAACCTAACAGGCCACCAAGGCTTGTTAGTGGTGAAAACTTTGAAGACTGGAAAAGATGTTTGAAAGCCTTTTTCTACTACACAGACTACAACCAATGGGAATCTATTGTAAATGGTCCTCACGTGCCAACAACAGTTGAAGGAACTGTTACTTCTATAAACACAGATCCAAGCACTTTTACTGAAGCAGATACCAAGTTACTAGATCGAGACAAGAAGGCACTCGGGGCATTGATACTTTGCTTGCATCAGGATATCTTCAACAGGTTTGCTGAACACACAACTACAAAAAGCTTGTATGATGCATTGTGTGAGTTTTATGATGGCAATGAGGATCTGAAACTGGATAGAAAAGCTCAAGCTGAAAAAGAATTCAACTCTTTCGTGGGATATTCACAAGAGAACTTGACTGATATTACAAATCGATTCCTGTCTGTATCAAGTAATCTGAAGAAGTATGATGACAAGCTGGGCAATCATGAACAAGTCGCAAAACTGTTAGATTCTCTTCCTCCTCAGTGGAGTCTTCAAATCAAGCTGTTGAAACAAGAAAGAAACTTTCCTGACTACAAACTGATGGACGTCATAAACAAGCTGAAGTCTTTCGACCTTGATGTGAAGAGAAGAGAATATAATCAGTCAATGATGGTTCCAAACATTCCTTCTCAAAATGCTGCACTTATTTCATCCGCTGCAAACTCATATATCTACAGTGCCGCATCTAGAGGATCATCAAGTCATGTGTCTACTAAATCTGCTGGTGGATCTTCAAATGTTGGTTCAAGCACAAATGCATCTGTCACCACTCAGATTCCATCTGACACTATGGCTTTATTTGGAATGTTTGTTCACAGTTATGAAGCTCTTGTTGCAGGTGAGTTAAAAGGGAAGGGTATGACTGTAGAAGATATGTATCAGGTGGATCCTGATGATCTGGAGGAAACTGACATCCAATGGCAGATGGCTATGCTTACTCTTCGTGCCAGACGATTCATGGAAAGAACCGGTAGAAGAAACTTTGGAAATCAGGGACAGAATAGCAAGCTGGGGTATGATAAGGGAAAGTTGAGATGCTATAACTGCAAACAATTGGGCCACTTCAAAAGGGAATGCCCTTTGCCAATTGTTACTGAGCCAGTAAACTCTGCAAATCCAAGATCTGCTCCAAATCAAGAAAGGGTTGAGGAAGCAAAGTCAAAGAATGAAACTGCACTGCTTACCAACTTTGATTGGAGTGCAGAAATTGAAGAAACCAAGGAGGAGATTAATCATGCCCTTGTTGCTGAGATTGCTGAGATTGATGACAACGATATAAATTGCTTTGATCCGTTCAAAGAATTTTATGGAAATGATGAGGAAGAGAAAGTGGAGAATGTTGATAAAGATCAATCAGATGTTATTGTTCAAGGGCATCTGAATCATTCAGGGTTGGTTTGTGAAGCTGCTGTTAATGAAGTGAAGCATGAGGAGGAGTCAAAACTTACTTTGGAAGAAATGATTGAGAAGGCAAGGCTAGATGCAGTTGATGAATTCAAAAGAAGCACTCCCTACTGCCAGTGTGATCGTGCTCTTGCTGCCGAAAAACTGGTAATTGGTCTTCCTTATGATGTTATTGAAGATATGTGTTCATCTGCTTGCAAAATTCGTTTAATTGGCATATACAAAGCTAATAAATTGTTAATGTCAAACGAAAACGAATTAAAAAGAACCATTAAAGAGCTTAAATTAAGTGAATCAAAATATTTTGTCAAGTTAAGAGAAGCTTTAAAAGAAAATGAACACTTAAAAAGAACTCTTTTGGAAAAGAACTGTGAAATAAACTACTTGATTGAGCAAGTTACACTTGCTGAATTTGAAGCAAGAAAACTTAAAAACAAATTGCAGCAGTGGACGATATCTGGTATGAAAAGGGAGGAACTCTGCAAGAAACAAAGGGGGGCCAGAGTTAAGATGGGTTTGGGTCTTAGTAACAATGAAACATATGCATATCCTCCACCTAGTGCTTTCTGTTACTCTCCTACACCTATTCCTCATCCCTCAAATGAGTTAATTCAAGAGATTATTCAGAATGATACTGACAGTTCAATTGCAGGTTTAAGTGAAGTAAATCTTAAGGAGGTTAGAGAGGATTACGCATATGGTGGGAGTGTTGGGCTCGGTTGTTCTAGCAGTAGTGATTGCAGTAGTTCTGATTCCAAGAAGTCTTTTGAAGACATTAGTTTAATTAATTCTGTTTGTAGTAATGTGTCATATTCAGACAATTCCATGTTTAATAGTAATTTAGGATGCTCTACTTCAAACCCTAATGTGTTGAATGATGATTTGATTGAAAATGTGTGTGTGAATGACAAAGACAAACTTTCAGGTCATGTCTCTGAAAGTCAAACCAAAACAAACTGTTTTCAAAAGTTCTTCACTCATCAAATTCCATCTTTCACACCAGTGAGAATTTCAAAACCAAAAGACAAGGAATCATCTTTTTCAGACATTCTTAAACCAAAACCTGAATCTGATAAAGTTAAAGTCACAACTGTTAAGTTAAAAGAACTCTATGACACTTACAGTGACTGCAAATACCATCTCAGAACCCCTCGAATTGTTACATACTGATTTATTTGGTCCAATAAGTGTCAAATCTATTGCTAAAAAGTCTTATTGCTTGGTTGTCACAGATGATTACTCTAGGTACACCTGGGTGAGATTCATGGCAAACAAGAGTGAGACTGCCGAAGAGTTGATGAAGCTGATTCCTCTAATCGAGGTTCTTGGAAAGAAAAAGGTTCAAGCCATCAGAAGCGATAACGGAACTGAATTCAGAAACCATATCTTCAACTCTTTCTGTGAACAACGGGGTATTCTCAGACAGTTTAGCGCCGCCCGTACACCACAACAAAATGGTGTTGCTGAAAGGAAGAATCGAACCCTTGTGGAGGCCGCTAGAACTATGCTGATTGAGTCAACGCTTCCAATTATTTTCTGGGCTGAGGCAGTTAATTGTGCAGCTTATGTTCTGAACAGAGTACTGATTGTCAAGGAAAAGATGAAGACTTCATACCAACTGTTTCGAGGGATTAAGCCGCTGATTGATTTTCTGCGCCCCTTTGGATGTTCTTGCACTCTTTTGAATACTCAAGATCAGAAGACGAAGTTTGGTGCTGTCTCTGATGAATGCTTCTTTGTGGGATACTCGAACACACAAAAGGCGTATCGTGTTTACAACAAGCGAACGCGGATTGTGCAAGAGTCCTACTATGTTGACTGGCAAGAGTCAAATACTACCAGTATTGGCAGTGAACCGGCATGGTTTTATGATTCCACCACTATTTTCAAATCATTTAATCTTCCTGACTCTGATGATGATGACATCATTCCACACACATCAGTTTCTATTTTCAATCATCCATCTACACCATCACAACCACAACCTTCAACATCAGCTACACAACTACCTCCCACTTCATTTGACATTCCATCACCTCCACCACCTCAAACTGCATCAGATATTCCATCCTCATCCACTACCATTCAATCAACTACCACTAATACAATTCCTTCAACTTCACATACACCTTCACAACCATCTAATCAAACACCCTCAACCGAAACCAATCCTGTGCTCCTCAACACTGACTTCAAAACCTTGAAAAACCATCCTCACGATTACATCATAGGATCCATTACTGATGGTGTGCGAACTCGGAGTCAGAGTGGTTTGATAAATGAATGTCTCTATGCTGCCTTTCTGTCTCAAGTCGTTCCAAAGAATTATAAACAAGCACTTGAAGATCCAAGTTGGGTGGATGCCATGCAAATGGAACTGCAGCAATTCAGGAAGCTCAAAGTTTGGGAACTGGTTGATCTTCCTCCTAATAAGTGTCCAATCGGCACCAAGTGGGTTTTCCGAAACAAGCCAGATGATCGCGGTGTTGTAATTAGAAACAAGGCGAGACTGGTTGTTCAAGGATTTGCTCAAGAGGAGGGGATTGACTACACCGAAGTTTTTGCTCCAATCGCTCGCCTGGAAGCCATCAGAATCTTTCTTGCTCATGTTGCGAACAAAAACTTTAAAGTTTATCAGATGGATGTGAAATGTGCATTTCTATATGGAGACATCGATGAGGAGATCTACGTATGTCAACCACCAGGTTTCGAGGATCCAGATTTCCCGTCAAAGGTTTACAAGCTTGATAAATCCTTGTATGGGTTGCATCAAGCTCCACGGATCTGGTATGAAACTCTGACACAGTATCTTCTCAGCAAAGGTTTCTCTCGTGGGACTATAGATATGACATTGTTCAAGAAGGAGGTGAATGGCGAGCTGCTGATCGTTCAAGTGTATGTTGATGATATCATTTTTGGTTCGACTAATGAAGGGTTGTGTAGAGAATTTGAGAAGGTGATGATGGATCGTTTTGAGATGACCATAATGGGGGAGATGTGTTTCTTCTTGGGGCTGTAAGTGGAACAAAAGCCTGATGGAATTCTGATCCACCAAGAGAAATATATCAAAGAAATCCTCACGAAGTTTGGCATGGATGATTCTTCTCCTGAATTGATTCCTTTTACAGCTCAAACATGCCTTACTTCCGATGATAATGGGAATCCTGTGGATGCTCATCGGTACCGCTCGATGATCGGATCTCTCATGTATCTGACTGCAAGCCGACCAGATATAACATTTGCCGTGTGTTACTGTGCTCGTTTCCAAGCCAATCCAAAAGAATCACATGAAAAAGCTGTTAAACGAATTTTCCGTTACCTTAAGGGTTCCTCTCGTTTGGGACTTTGGTACCCAAAAGGTGGGAACTTTGATTTACATGCCTTTTCTAATAGTGATCATGCTGGTTGCAGGATTAACAGAAAATCAGTCACTGGCGGATGTCAATACCTTGGAGAATGTCTTGTTTCATGGCAAAGCAAGAAGCAAACAACCGTCTCTCTGTCCACAGGAGAAGCAGGATACATAGCTGCGTCAAGTTGCTGTTGCCAAGTGCTATGGATTCAGCATCAGATGATGGATTATGGCATCAACTTTCTTCATACGCCACTATTCTGTGATAATGAAGCTGCTGTTGGAATTGCCAAGAATCCTATTCATCACACTCGCACCAAGCACATTGAAACAAGAATTCATGCAATCAGGGATGCACAGGAAAAGGGGTTTATTGATATTATTCCTATTGAAACTCGAAAGCAAAAAGCTGATCTTTTCACAAAAACTTTTGACAAACCACGTTTTTATGAACTGATCTCCATGCTGGGACTTATATCTTTTTGAAAACCTTTTTCTGTGAGAATCCATTTGTAAATATGTAAATAATCTTTTCTTCTTCTTCTTTGAAAACTCCGTGGGTCACTCTAATTCTTCGCTCCGTCACTTTATTTTATCTTTATTTTCTTTTATTTCCTTCTATCTCTCTTTTATTCTGTATATATATATTAAGAAAAATCTGAAAAACAAAAATTTCTTATTAGATAGCTATAATATAGAAATTTTGGGGGAGATATAAAAGAATAACAATTTATAGTTTTTCAAATTTTGCTATTTCAGGATCTCCGTTTTGATTGATGTTGAAGAGACGTTGAAGGAGGTCAGAAGCATTGCGTTTGGGATATGTCAGATAGGCTCAGCCCGAAAACATGTAAACAGTGATTGTGCAGCCAAACATAACGTTCAAGATCTCGACAACAAGGATTATCTCCTTGACATGATTGGATTGCACAAAGATAAAGGTTCTGTCAAAAATGGGTTGAGAGCGTCAAATCTTTGCATTGATTTCCCTAAACATCCCAAATCACCCTCGCCTTATCCCCGAATCGAGTTTCTAGTATGCAAAACAAATAAAAATAAAAAGCTGCTAGTGATGCTCTTCGAAAAGCCTCTGAGTGAGTTACTTGTTAACTCCTCAGAACGTATTGAGTCAAAGTGCTTAACTCCTCTGCTATACGAAAGTATTGACCTGGAGTTAGTGGATCTTCTCTGCTATACGGAAGTATTGACCTGAAGATTCACCGAGCATGCTCAAATGTTTATCTCCTCTGTTATACGTCGGTATAGACCTGGAGCTCTGA
The DNA here is from genome assembly GCA_030867185.1 of Tagetes erecta. Taxonomy (NCBI): domain Eukaryota; kingdom Viridiplantae; phylum Streptophyta; class Magnoliopsida; order Asterales; family Asteraceae; genus Tagetes; species Tagetes erecta. Next base: position 1,392,894 of record CM061486.1, on the reverse strand, counting down.
ACTATTTGAGTTTCCCAAATAATAAGTCGCATTGTGTTCAAAAGAATCAATTGCTGACAAGCTCCACTCACAAAGAAAAGATGCAAAAATTGCACAAGTGTCAAAAGAAGCAAATGCATCGATCAACATTCAAAAGTTGATCATTGAAATTCAAGCAAAGTCAATCGTATTGCTCAGATATACCCTGATGACATAACTTGTTCTTTTTACCTAGATGTCTGTGGGGACCAAGTTGTCTGAGCTTCTTCAATCAAACCAAAAACATGATAAAAGAAGCTGCTGATCTCTTGTTGAAAGGACTAAGGCATGGGTTTAAATGGACAAACATATCTGCAATCCCGCCAATCGATGATTCTCCGGATTCTGCTCAAAACATCATGAAAAATATATATCCTTATTAGCGTTTAAAATTCCTTTTTGTTATTTTTTATCATTTTATTTTTAACTCCTATCTTGTTATTATTAGTATTTTTAGGATTATATTTGTTTATGTTTATTTTTGGAGCGTTGAAATCGTGGGACGTTTTCACGAATTTACAAAGAATTTAAAATTCGAGAAAAACCAAAAATATTTTAATTTGTGTGCGAGCGAACCTGCTAGCGAACCTACAGGTTCGCACGAATCTCAGGTTCGCCCGCAACCTTTTTGCACCGCGCCGAAGGCCGTTTTGACTCTTGGTCTTCTGGCGAATCTAAAGTTCGCTGGTCTGTCTTCCAGCGAACCTGTGCCTGTATATATATACAGTGACAGCGAAATATCTCACACATTCGCTGTCATTTGTACTGTAGCACGCTTTTCAAAAACTCACTCACAAACGTTCGATTCTCACTTCAACCGGCTCTTTCACACATTAAACATCACTTTATTTTCTGGTATGAGATCGATTTCATCTTAATCTCTGTTTAAACCCTTAATCGCACCATTATCCTGTTTTATCTGTCGATTTATGATTGTGTGTTGATTAAATGACTGATTTGGTGTTTATAGTTAGGGATTTACTTCATAACAGCCTCATTTAATGTTTATTTTGATCTTTTGTTGCTCTATATGCTTAATAATGCTGTATTGTGTGTGATTCTGGCCGTTTTTCAAAAACTAGGGTTTCCAGCGAACCTATGTGTTCGTCTGGCGAATCTGAACGAAAGTTCAAAACTTCGAGCGAACCTATGTCGTTATGCTACCCGCGCAACAACATAGATTCGCCCGGCTGTTTCTAGCGAACCTATACATTCGCTCGACCAAATGACTGATTTTTCATGTCAGCGAATCTATAGGTTCTGATGCCAAATCTCAGGTTCGCTATACCAGCGAATCTAAATTCCAGCGAATCTATTAACTGTTTTTCAAATCTTCGTTTCTGATCAATCTCCGTTTATTTTTCAGGCACAATGTCGACATTATTCTTCGAAAGAAAGCACAACATGTGTGCTTTGCTTGATGAGAATCATGAAAAGGCCGGCAGCTATAGAGATTCTATCAAATGGCTGAAGTCGTCTCATATACATCACGCCATATCTCACTCACCCACTATATATGAGCTGCATATTCGGGATTTCTGGCGAACTGCGGTCATGAATGTGTCGGTACTGCCATCACGTATATGTGCCAAAGTCAGTGGATTTGACTTAGAGTTCACAGAAGCTGATCTAGCTAGGATTTTGAGGCTAGCGGATGACGTTGGAGATGAAGTGATGATGTCGGCTGAAGAGGTTTATGGGGCTTTTAGGACCGCTGGTTATGAGGGTCCAATGCCCGGTGAGAAGAAAATGGAGTTCGTAAAGTCCTATCTGATCCAGGAGTGGAGGTACATTGCACACGTATTTATTATGTGCCTGGATCATAGGAAAGGGGGAACAGACGGACTGAATTTGGACTGGGCTCGAGCTATGATGCTGTTCTGCCGAGGGCAGAAGGCAAATCTTGCGAAGCTTATCTACAACTATATGCTCGAGAACATCCATGCTACTAAAGGGGGTAAATGGTTGATGTATCCCAGGTTTATCCAGATGGTGCTGAATGACAAACTGCCTAATCTGCCAGTTGTAGGTGATGTCCTGAAAATATGGGACATGCATTCGAGGATTTTCAAAGACTGTAAGGCGGTGAGATCGGATTGTGTCGGTAGGACGTCATATCTGTGGGAGAACATGTACCCAGCAGACAGATGGGTACAGATTCAGCGGTTAATGGAGTCAGAGCGAAAACGTGGTGGTGAGAATATTGAGGAGGTTGAGAAGAGAATAAAGAAGAGGAAGGCGTACGCAAAAGAGAAAGATTATTCATTCGATCGAGAGGTTGATGAAATTGAGGCAGAGATCGATGCTGGTAGGGAACAGCGAACGAAGAAAAAGTCTGATGCACATGCCGAAGGGTCAAAGAAAGCAAGGCACGATACCGGGGGTACATCTGCTGAGTCTGGTAGTGAATTAAAGGGTCAGATTGAGAGTTTGAGGGGAGAACTGGTGGAGCTGAAAGGTAGGTATGAGGAACTGGAAAAACAGGATGCTGAGAAATCAACCGTTATATATGAGATGGGAAGAATGATGAAGGATCAGCAGTGTCTGATAGTGAGGATCTTCAAGGAACTAAATAGTTTGAAAGAAAAGGAGGGGACAGAGCCTGCAATGACTGAAGCTGAACTGAACTCCTTAACGGATGCTGCAAAGTATCCGTTAAAGGAAAGGCCAAAGCAGTTGAGGAGGAGTTTGATGAGGAAATGGGGATTGATCTGGATATTTTTGAAGGAGATGAAGTGGTCGGTGGATCTGGTGTAAATTTTACTTTGATAGATGAACCCGAAACTGATATCGATGCTGATAGTGAGAAGGATCTGAATGATGAGCCGGAAATGTATAAGGTGGAAGAAAAAGGGGTGAGTTACCAGTTCGAGCACGTTGATTTAGATAAATCTGAGTGGTTCAGGAAGGAAGAAGAAGTGGTTCCCGAAGTGCCGATATTTCAACACCTAGATGAACCCAACACCAAACAGCTAGATAGGCAGGTGATAGCGTGGAAGTATAATAGTTTGGTGGATGCTTATATGGTTAAAAGAAGGGGCGGTGACATTACGTATATCAAGAACAGGAAGCACTTCGCCACCTTACCAAGATGGGACTTGCGTAGGCTGGCAGAGCTACCATTGTTGGGTAAAGAAGAAAGCGGAAGGGCTTGTGCGTTCGAAGTTACAATCAGGGAGGCCGCAAAGACCAATTTTATTGATTTTGGATATCAGAAGCCGATGAGAATGAGGCAGAAGAAAGATAGGCATTGGATCTCGTGGAAGGGAAAGATCGTGTTGAAGATTGATGCGCCGAAGGCAATGACCAGGGTTAGGGTTCCTGACACTCAGCCACCTAGGCTGCAGGATTTCTTTAAATGGTTTTACGATAACAGCACGGGTGAAGCTGTTATCAGATTAAAAGGGGAAGATCTTCCTGAAATCAGATTGTTTGACCCAATGGAGATCTTTTCTTTCTGTGATGAGGATCTGAGAGTGTTGTGCGAGAACAGGATAAAGCACGGGGCTGGAGATGATACGAAGACCGAAGCGAACCTGTTTGTGAAGGTTGCAAACAAAGCCCGGGGGATTCGTGCTGAACTCAGAAGTGTGAATGAAAGGCTAAGAAGAACTGATGATCAGCGTATGGACATGGATGATCTAACTAGACAGCTGGATCAATCGATTGAGAGGAGGTTCGAGAAACCGATGCAGGTTATAGATTTGGAGGTTACGGGCAAGGAGCAAACTGTAGAAATTCAGGCGGAAACGATCGTTCAACAAATGCCTGATACTGAGGTCGCCGATGCAGAGTTTGTGGAGTCAATGCTGAATTTTAGTGAAGATGAGGCCGGATCAGAAGACGTTACAAATCCTTTGGCCGGAATTGAAGACAGGGCAGGAGCGTACGTTGAATATCTTTGAAGCCAAGATGAAGACGGAGCTAAATTAGAAGACTTCCCCAGGTGAGGTCCAACCTAGGGGGAGTATTGATAGTCACATGTATAGGTTGGACTCACCGGCTTGTTGGTGTTACTTTTGTATGTATTTGTATGTCTTGTATTTGTAAGTGTTCTAGCGAACCTACGGGCGAATCTATAGATTCGCCCGTGGTTCATGTTAGCTTTTGTAAATGGTGTCGACTGGGCGAACCTAATTGTGCCCAGCGAACCTGTGTTGGTTCGCTAGATAGATTCGCTTCAACGAATCTATCAGCGAACCTAACACTGCTATATATTGTAACCTTATCCTCATCTTAAGACAACTTTTGCACATCTTTAACCAAAACTCTTATCTACTGATTGTGTTGTGTAATCGTTCATTTGAGGTGCTAGGAGCATATTCTACTTATCTTTGTAGCTTATATACCTCATTTGTGTTGTGTAATCTTATTATTGGGTTTGTTTGGATATTATACACTTTGTTGTTCAAGTCTTGGATATTTTGTTGTTAAACAAGTCAACATAGCACTGAAATCACGATCTTTATGGACCAACAATATATATATATATATATATATATATATATATATATATATATATATATATATATATATATATATAGGGGCACCTTCATTTGAGAACTCATTTTTAGAAAAGAACTGAGTGAGAACGGATTTAACTGTTAAATTTTTTATTATCTAAATTGACAAAAATCCTTGTAAACTTACCAATTATAAGATGTATTTATAAAAAACATAATTTGCATCGTTTTTTTTTGAAATGCATATATGCACCCACATTATATATGCAAATATGCACACGTTTTAGTTTCTAAAAAAAACCGAGGAGAGAGGTGATAAAATTCAAGAAATAATAAACGATGGTAATAAAACAATACATTTTTACTATACCATTGTTATTGAAGCGATAGGTGCACATCATATATATATATATATATATATATATATATATATATATATATATATATATATATATATATATATATATATATATATATATATATATATATATATATATATATATATATAGTGTTACCTTCAAATGAGAACCATGTATTTGGAATGAACCAGTGAGAACCATATAAGATGTGCGCATATTGCTTCAATAACATTGGCACGGTATATAGTGTTACCTTCAAATGAGAACCATGTATTTGGAATGAACCAGTGAGAACCATATAAGATGTGCGCATATTGCTTCAATAACATTGGCACGGTAAAAAGAAGATGATTCATTAGTATTGTATCATTGTTTCTTCAATTTTATCACCTATCTCCTAGGTTTTTTATTAAAAACTAAACGTGTGCATATTTGTAGATATAATCTAGGTGCATATATGCATTTCAACAAAAAACTTTACAAATCATAATTTTTATAAATAAATCTTAAAACTAGTAAGTTTACAAGGATTTTTGTCAATTTAGATAATAAAAAATATAGCAGTTAAAGTGGTTCTCACTTAGTTCTTTCCAAAAAATGAATTCTCAAATGAAGGTACCCCTATATATATATATATATATATATATATATATATATATATATATATATATATATATATATATATATATATATATATATATATATAGGGGATGACTAGAATGGAAACTCTACTATATCAAGAAAATCCTGAAAATCCATTTCTATCCATTGATCTAAATAAATCTATGGTTGAGATTAGTTGTTGTTTCATGACATATATTTTATTATATTTGTGTACTTAAAGGTACAAAAAGGGTATAATAGGAATATGAATTGTTCTCTCTCTAGTACAACAATCATTAATTTCTTTCTTTCCTCTCTCCTACTTTTTAATATAATATATTTTCTCTCTCCTACTTTTTTCTATTTAATATAATTTCTCTCCAACTTTTTTTATTTCATTGACAATAACTGGTACGTTTGTTACACCTTGTTACACTGGTTGATATGTTTGTTACATAGTGTTACATATTAACAAAAATGAATGGACCACATGTCACTCCAGACATGTTATGTTTGTTACATCATGTTACATATGTTACAACGTGATACATATTATATAAAAACAAAACTTCATGGATTACGTTTGTTACATCGTGTTACATATGTTACAACGTGATACATATTTTATTAAAAACTGAAGGATTACGTTTGTTACATCGTGTTACATATATTTTTTGAAAGAAAACTGTATGGATTACGTTTGTTACATAGTGTTACATAGTTTCAATCATGCTTCATACATGCTTCGTTTCTTGATAATCTCTTCATCTTTGATGCAAAAGTTCCTTTACCTACAAAAAAACAAAACTGAATTGATTACGTTTGTTACATCGTGTTACATATATTATATAAAAACAAAACTCTATGGATTACGTTTGTTACATCGTGTTACATTTTTTTAAAACAGAACTTAATGGATTACGTTTGTTACATCTTGTTACATATTGTTTTTAAAAACAAAACTGAATGAATTAACGCTCATTCCAGACATGTAACATTACGTTTGAACAAATGTAATTTTTTTCCAAATTTAATAAAATGTGTAACATGATGTAACATGTCTGAATTAACATTTAATCCATCCAGTTTTGTTATTTGATAAAATATGTACACAATGTAACATAACGTCTGTACTCACATGTAATTTTTTCAATTTTTAATTAAATATGTAACATATATATGAATAAAATATATGTAACATGATGTAACATGTCTGGATTAATACTTAATCCATCCAGTTTTGTTTTTAATAAAATATATAACACAATGTAACATAACGTCTGTACGCACATGTAATTTTTTCATTTTTTAATGTAAAATATGTAACATAGTAATCTCCATCTTAATACGAAAATTCAAAAAATGCTACGTTGAAATACTAGTAAAATTATTGATCCATGTCTCATTGTAAATATTATTATAATTATAACATAATAGTGTTACATAGTTTATTAAAAACAAAACTACATGGATTACATGTCACTCTAGGCATGTTACATCGTGTTACATATTTTACATGTGTTAAACGTGGTGTTACTGATGTTACATAGTTTTACGTATTTTATTAAAAGCTGAAAAAAGTTTCATGTCGGTTCATACGTGGTGTTAAATATGTTACATTGTGTTACATGTGTTAGTTAAGAAATAGTGTTACATATATTGGTAAAACTCACATAAAAAAATTACATACTAGTACTTAGTGTTACACATGTTACATAGTTTCAATCATGCTTCAGACGTAGTTGTTACATCGTGTTACATATGTTACACCGTGTTACATATTTTATTAAACACTGAAAAATATTAAATGTCAGTTCAGACGTAGTGTTACATCGAGTTACATACTTTATTAAAAACTAAAAATATTTAATGTCTGCAAATTAGAATTTACTCTAACTGCAATTAACAAAACTAACTACTAAAAAAAACTCCAAGACCAAGAAAGTCTATAAAGTTTTCAAATTAAACACTCATTAAAGCTTACAAAACTAAGTTGAAGGACCAAAAGGTATAATTTTAAATAATTACCAAAATTCTACACAAAAGATGCTTTGCATCTCAATAAACCCAGTTCTTATCATTCTTTTTTTTTTAACAGCAGTTCCTATCATTCCTATCATGGTAGCTTTACAAATTATATTCTTTCACATGGCAGCAAGTCAAAACGAGAAAGACAAATGATCTTGCACTCATACTTACTTGCCCCAGTCAAATGATCAACAAAATCACTAGATCTACAACACACAACGACGGATCTGAGGATTAAAAGAGAGAATAGTCTTACCACAAAAGACGAAATTACTGAGGTTGGGTTGCAACTGTCCCCGTCGATGACTCCCCTGTCTCCGGTGACGGCGGCTGGAAATGGGGGTGGTGGTTCTTGAAGGCACATTATAGATCCGATGACGGCGACTGTCATCGGAACCCAGCTGGGAAATCGGCTGGAAAATGTTGTTTAGACTAGATCCGATGACGACAACCACATTCTAGATTCGTAAATCTATCGGAAAACAAATAATCGTGTTCTTCTTCTTCGTGGAAGTCAAGATCCAAATCTGTTGCGTTAGTGGTTGCCGGATTAACTGCCGCTGCGACCTCATCAGCGTTTTGTTGTTATTCAGTCGAGTTACATCCACTTAAGGATGCCTTCGAGATCTGCAGCCTCGCCACCGTCCTGTTTTTCAAGATCAAGGATTCATTTTTCTTCTTTGACAGATCTGGGAAATTTTGTAAAGAGAGAGTGTGTGTGTTTGAGGATTTGAGATATTTTGAGGTGTGAGTAAAATTGTAAGAGTATATAATAAATATAGTCTTGTCAGATGGTGAAAGATGGTTATAACAAAATGTCAATAATACCCTCAAGGGTAAAAGACAAACCATGAGAAAAGAGTGTATGTGGCATATTATAAGCCACATATAAGGTTTTCAAGGTTTTTACAATAAAACCAAGTTTCTATTATATACATCTCCTATATATATATATATATATATATATATATATATATATATATATATATATATATATATATATATATATATATATATATATATATATATACTACCTTAATATAAGGATTGAATGGGCAAAATAGTAATTGAACTTTTTCCTTAAACATTCAACACTATAAAAAGGATAACCGATGCTATGTTCTAGGGTTTTTATCCTTTCAATCCGCCTCCATCTGCTCATCCATCAGCAAAGTTCAAATCTTCATATGTGCTCATCCATCTGCTCATCGATCGCTTCTTCACCTTCAATAACTCATCTCATCTGTTTACCATACTTCGATCACTCATCGCTTCCTCACCTCCGACGCAACCATTAACACAGTCATCACTAAATTGACTCGATCTATTTGGCTCTGATGCATTTCATGTTTCACCAGATCTCCAGGTTTTTTCACCTTCTTCGTAGAGTTCGTTTTTGGTTGTCGCATCTTTATTCTTTGTATCAGGAGTAATTTTACAGGCAAGCACAAAGAACGGCCATGAACAAAACAGTTGCTGTTGAAATATCACCTGCTGTTACAAGGTGAAGTAGGGTTTTTTTCACCTGTTGTCGCGTGTGTTCTGTAGGGGGTTTAGTTTGATGTTTTGTGTTTTGTGATTTCATTAATCATATGTTTTGTCATTCTATAGTGATTGCTTAGAATAACTGTTGTTGCATATCACATGCTGTTAAACCCATCACCGAACTGTCTTGAATGTGGCGGTGGGGTGGGGTTAAGTTGCTGTGAACCAGGTTGACCCATCAGGTGTTTTTGGTTTGTTGCATTCTTACATGAAGATTGGCCTGAATCTGTTTCAGCTCTGGTGATTCATGCGTTTCTACTTCCATTTTGATGTTTTGTTTACTGATTTAGGTTTATTTTCAGGTTTCCAAAAGGAAAATAAGGAGAAGCTAGGACCGAGTTTGAATCACTGTTTCGATTTTTTAATATGAGATCCTCAGGTATTTGCATTTTTGTTTTTGAAATAGGTGAGTTTTGTTTTCTGTTTCTTGCTATGTGTGATGTATTGATGATGCAGTTTGTATCCAAGAATGAAACGAGTTAAGTGGTTAGCACAATGCTATTATGCTAGGTAAACCGTTTTAAAAAATTTCTATTATCTGTTGTGTGAGTTATAAAAGCATTTCATAATTGATCCTATGGGTGTTCTTTGTGTGAATTTTGAAATTTGTGAAATTTATAATTGTCAAATGTTAGAAATTATGAAATTAATGGGTTTAGATTTTAGATTTAAACAGGTTTAAAATTAGAACATGTAACTGTTTTATATTAAGCTAAACAGTTTATTGTTTTTTTTTCCTATATTCAGCTATATCATCTAAACATGTAACTGATTTGCGCAATTGTATGTGTGTCTTCAACATCTATGAAAACATTCTATAAGTTTCATTTTCTTAAAAATGGTTTATAACTTTCCTTTTGTTAAAAACAATCTAAAAGAAGGTGCAATTAGGTGTGTGTGTGTGTGTGTGTGTGTTTTGGATTGCACTGAATGTTCAAGGGGAATATTGTGTGTCATGTTTTGTGCAGTTGAAAAAAAAAGGTTTTAAAAAGTGTGTTTTAAGATAAAACATTGTAGCCCCTTTCAACCCATATGATGGCTACTATTAGGCTTCTATAAGAAAAACATTATCATTAATCCTTTCAACATGTTTTCTAATAATAAGTTTTTATAAAGCTCTTAAATCTCATTGTACCTGTATGTTTATGTGTAGTTTTTGTTTCTTTTACAAACTCCATCTAAAACCAGTTTTTATGCATTGTGTTTTTAAGTGCAGGTGTGTTGAAATAAAATGCAGTGTATGTAGTTTGTTTATGTGGAGTGTGTGTAGTGTTTTTTTAGTGCACTGTGTTTTTGTGCAGTGTCTTTATGTGCAGTGTGTGTAGTGTTTATATGCACATCAACATCTAATTTAATGATTCTGCACGCTGCTGTTGTATCTTGATAATCTGATATGCATTTAGTTGTCAAGTTGTTGCTACTATCCATGTAATCTAATATATAACCGGTTATGAAGTTGTTGATCTTACACATGATTCACCAACATGTCGATATGATCATTCATTTCCGAAGATATGCTACTATAGCAATCCAAACCCATTTATGAACATACAATAACAATCTAAATTTTTGCTATTTTCATTTATGCATCATGATTTTGTTGCTTATGGTTCTTATTATTTACTGCTGTTGGTGATTTTATTCATACACACATAAGATTTTAGGTAAAGTTTATAGACCAGGGCATTTTTTGGCCTTCTTTGACCATGTTAGTTTTCTTGCATATTTTATTAATTTGTATTTTTAGGCTTATATTATGTGTTCATCTTCTTCAATTAGGAAAACAATTTTTGTATATAGAATCTCTCAGTTTTTTATTGGTATGTCACTAGCTTCTTACACTTCAAATTTTGTATGGGTATATTAGTTTCTTTCAGTAACAGAGATCGTAGTTTTGTTTATTGAAACAATGGTTTTTAAGGGCTGCGGATTTTAGATTCATCATCGTTGGTGTACGGCAATCTTGATCGCCATCCACTCTCAGTTAAATTTTTTTTTATGATTATAGCATTATTATTTATGTTAATATGGCAACAAATGATGGTAATCATATGTTTTGTCATTCTATAGTGATTGCTTATAATAGCTGTTGTTGCATATCACCTGCTGTTAAACCCATCACCGAACTGTCCTGAATGTGGGGGGTTGGGTGGGTTAAGTTGCTATGAACCAGGTTGACCCATCAGGTGTTTTTGGTTTGTTGCATTCTTACATGATCGATTGCTTTTAAAAGGAACGTGTATGACAATACAAGATGCGATGAAGATGAAGATGCATTCTTAACAAAATTTCCAATGTTGATGTGGATTCAGGTCACGCTTCAAACAGATACTATGCTACGGTAAAACTGCGCCTTTTTAGTCTATTTCGCTGCACAGTAAACACACTTTTTGAGGCAAGCGTGCTGCTATAAAACTGCACTTTTTGAAGTTTTTAATTGCAGCAAAAATGCATTTTTGAGGTTGTTTCGCTGCAATATAACTGCATTTTTTTGTAGCAAAATTAAAGTATTTTTATACTGCTATAGTATTTTGAATAGTACTAATCGAATAATTATGTATGTTGCAGAATGGTAACAACAACATGCAGATTAATAATTATATATGTCTTGATGACTATTATGCCTTGCCTTGTGGTCAAATATGTCTATTTAGTCTACTTACCAATAGCAAACATTCTTGAACTTGCATCTAAGGTATTACCAACTCGAAAGTGAGCGTCTCACGAGTATTTGATAATTGAAAATTGCTTGCTTTATCTTTTTTTAAGAATAATTTTGTGCCACTTGATTCATGTAACAACTAAGAGTCGACTTTGATGAAGATGTTTATTGCTAGCCTTGAAACAACATCTGTTGTTCTTACCTGGGCTGTCTTCCTTTTTGCTCCAAGTATGAAACATCAATAATGTGATAAACATACATATTAAATTGCATTTATTGCACATATGCATGATTTTTGTATCTTAGTATCGATCTAAATAAAATAAAATGTGTCCAAAGCTAATGTTGTTATTTCCATTAATGTTGTTAAAATATGTGTTGTGTGTTGAATGGAACTTAAAAAATATGTGTGTTGTGCTTCTGAAGGGTGTAATGTGTGTTGTGCAGTTTTAATTGGGTCAAATGGTTAACAGTATACAAGCAATGGGTAACCATTATTATGCAGTTTTTTTGTATGCAGTTTTGCTTATGTCCTTTAAAAATCCAAACAAATTATAAAAATATTTAGATGACTGTGTCGTGTATTTTGTTTGCCGAGGGTGGTGGTGGTAAAATCTGATAAATATGCTTGTGTGTGTTATGTATTATGGTAAAATCTAATGAAAATATGTATTTTTAACCATTTTGGCCCGTTTAAACCATTTCATTACTATTTTTTACCCATTTATCTGTGTTTTGTATGCAAGGACTGGGGGTGGTCAAAGCATATTCAGAGTGGTAGTGGCTGCAAAAGTCTTGACAAGGTGAAAGAAGATGGAGTTCAAGTTTGCAAGTCTTCATCTCCGCCAGATTTAGTGACATCCAAGGTAAGATTCAACCAAACTGAGTATGTTTTACTAATGTGTATCAAGCATGCCTATTGAAGTTATTTAAGTGGATTTCTAATTCTGAACGGGTCAAAACGACCCAAACATGCTTAATATAGTTATGAGGAAATTTTGAATGTGTATGTTCGTTAACTTATATGTAATCGTATTAAACTTTGTGCAAAATCTTTTTTGGAATGGAACTATCTATCTTTTTGGTGGAATGGAATTATCCATCTATTTAGTGCAATGGTTGAAATGTTGAATGCATATATTTGGCTAAAATATGTATTTGGTTGAATCCATGTATGGTTGAATGTAATTTAGCTGCTGAATGACTATTATTTGGGTGTAGTTTTGACATTTTCTTGCTGTAGTTTGACTGTAGTTTTGACATTTTTTGCTGCATTTTTTACCTTTTTGGCTGCATTTTGATTTTTTAGTGCTGCGTTTTGGCTGCGCTTTTTTATGCAATTTGGCTACAGTTTTAACTGCATTTTGGCTACGGAAACCAGTTTTTTACTGCACAATGGCTGCATTTTGATTATTTTTGCAGTTGTTTTGACTGCATACTTAATGCGATTTTGACTGGATTTTGGCAGCAATTTTGGCTGCAATATGGCTGCGTTTTTTCCGTAATTCCGCTGCAGTATTGCTTGCATTTTTGCTTCAGTTTGCTGTAAAAATCAGTATTATTTTGTGCATAATGGCTGCATTTTGACTAATGTTTGCAACAATTTTGACTTCATATTTGTTGCAATTTTTTACTCCATTTTTACTGCTGTTTTGACCTTTTTTGTTGCTTTTTTTGCTTTTTTAGCTGTCTTTTGATTTTTATTGCTGCGTTTTGGCTGCGCTTTTTAATGCAATTTGGCTACAGTTTTGACTGCATTTTGGCTACAGTTTTGACTGCATTTTGGCTACAGAAACCATGTTTTTTACTGCACAATGGCTGCATTTGGATTAGTTTTGCAGCCGTTTTGACTGCATACTTAATGCGATTTTGACTGGATTTTGGCTGTGATAGGTTCAATTGGATCGATAATATCACTCAAATGATCAGAATAACTTGCACAAACAAACGATTCAATCACAAACACAGTTCATACTCATAAATTCTCTTGTATATTGATGATCAAAGCAATTCGTAGTACAAGTGCAGGAGAAACAAAATCACACACAGTTAATTCTCTCTCTAACAGTGTAAAAGTGATCTAGCCTCTCTCCTAACACACACACACTACATGCTTATAACAAACAAAATGCAAGTTTAAGGAAAATACATAATAAACCCTAAACTATACAAACATATAAACAAAAATACAAAGTAAATCTTAACAAGGAAATAACCCTAACAGTACTCCCCCTAAGATTTATCTTTGGATCTTCAAAAAAAACTTCAATCTTTTTCTTCTTTTATCAACATCAATCTTCAATCTTTTTCTACCATTCTTCTGGTTCTTCTTTCACGGTCAGCAACTCTCGACCTTTATACTCTTCCTTTTCCTTCAAGGCTTCTTCAATGCAGGACTTGAACTTTTCAGCGATCTTAGCTTGTCGAGGCTTGGATTCATTCGTCAGAATTGGCAAAGCATTCATGCGTCTAAGCGAATCCAGATTTAAACCTGCAAAATCGATATTAGCATTAAACTCAAACGGCAACTCTTGGCCTTGAACTTTCACCTCCAAAGTACCCTTCCTACTGATCCGCATATATTCTATCTCTGGTATATCAACCATCACGAGATTAGAATTTAGTAAAGCCTTTCTCACACGAATCTTCTCCGAAGCAGCAGCAATCACTTCTATCATCACAGTGAATAACTTTCTGTCAGCTTCAGCAAGTTTGTCTTTGCATTTCTCAATCTTGTAACTTCGCAAAAATTCAATATAAGAAGGATGCAGCAGTTTCAACTCAAAGGTACTGAAAAGTGTGATCATATCCTTGTCCCAATCCTCCAAGTTCCGAACAAGCTTCAGTTCAAACGTTTCCTGATTGTAGAATACTCTGAGTATTGGCTTCGTTATCTGACTTCCATCAGTCACCTTCAATCCAGGATCTGTAATCTTGTCAAAATACTCATCCGAGAACTCTTCCAAGTACATATCTTCAGTTACCACCAACCGTTTCTTCTTTCTTTGTTTCTTAGCTTGCACATATGCGGTATCTTCCTGTTGACCCCTAAAGTCCAGAAACTTTGCTGTTCTACCCATTCCAGCATCAAGAAGCATCACGCATTTATCACCACGCTCAGCATGCGTGTGATTAATTAACCTCAGTTTGTGCAGCTCTTTCAAATCCTGAACCTCCAGTTTAAAGATGCTTGAGTAGTAATGATAAACGTCACATAAACCATTTACCCTCTTAATCATAAACGCATCAAAAACTTCATCATATTTCCAAGCTATTATCTTCACCTTCTTATTCGTTTCAGGCACAATCATCGAATTCAGTAATTCAGCAATCGATTGTCCTTTACTCAGCAGTGACCTAACAATATCACCTGCTGTTGCTGCTTTATGCCAAGACTCACGCACCTCCATTGGTATGTTGTAAGATTTAGCTTCGCTTGGAAACATATCCATCAGTTCATGTCTTTTCTTATGTGCATCTTCAGGTAAAGCCATTACTGGAATCTCCTTTGGTCCAAGCACCTTAAATCTCTTTGTCAACTCGTAATACTGAGGATTGTTATAATCCAAGTAAAACATTCTGTTGTACATCTTCTCCGTCTTCATAAAACTAACCACTATCTTCCTCAGTGACTCAGACTTCAACCTTTGCAGCGTCTTGTATGGATAGTTCCTCGAACTCAACCAACTACGCATATTTGATGCAGTCATTTCATCTGGGTTTTGATGATAAAGCTCAGTTGGAGGTAAGTCTTCTATGTTTAAGCTTTCTTGCATCGGAGTCCATTCACCCATCTCAATCACGAACTCTTTCTGATCAGCTTCGGCTTTATCTTGGGCAGTAATGCACTTCTCATACTCTTCGTTTATCTGACTTACTGTCAAACCATTCAAGAACACCGAATTGTACTTCATTCTTTCAAGATAGGCAAACCTCTGATCCAAATCATCTGGTAACTCTTCAGCAACATTCTGTACAGGCTCAGCTTCATCCTCAGACTCAGTCCAATCTATCTCATCTAAATCATCCAACGCTTCTATCATAGGTGCATCATCAGTTTGAACCGGCTCAGACTGACTTGCAACTTCAGCTTCTGTTTCAGTTTCAGGCTTATCAACAGCTTCAGATTGAATTGGCTCAATCTGAACTGTATCTCCAGAGTCAACTTCTTTCTCACTGTCTGTCGCTGCAAATACTTCAGTTTCTGCTTCAGACACAATCTCAGTATCAGCACTCTTCTCAGCCTCAACTTCAGCTACAGATTGAATCGGCTCAATCTGCACTGTTTTATCAACTTTCGCCTTTTTCGAGCTTCCTTCATCACCAAAGATTTCAGGAATAGCATCTAACTTCCTCTTTCCCTCAGCTTTGTCCATCTTGACAGTTTCAGCAACAGCTTCATCGGGAATGATAATTGGCGATTCCACTCTAATTCCAACATTCGAAGTTCCTCTTGCTCTAGTCAAATAAACTTTTGGCACATTCGATTCAGTCACTTCAACTATTCCATCAGAAAAGTCTTTGTCAGAAGATGAGCCAGCCTTCTTCGGCTTCATTTCCTCCAACTCTTTTTCTAACATCTCTTTCTCGGCTTCCAAAGTATTGCATTCAGCTTTAACCTCAGTATAATCATACTTTAGGTTCTCATACTCCTCTTTGAGTTTATCATAATCATCTCTCAACTTCACATGCTCATCAACAAGTTTCACATGATCTTCATCCAACTTCTTGAAAATTTTCAGATTCTGATTATGAATATCCCAATACTCATCCAATCTCTTCTTTTTCCGTTCGTTTGAGGCTTTCAACAAATCATTTGCCTTAATCAGATTTTCAACTATCTCCTCCAATTCTGCAATCCGTTTCTCTTTTTCATCCTCAACTTCATCAACACTTGGCACAACATTTGGTGAAGACTCCAAATCTTGTCCAATGTTTTCAGCAATTTGTGGTAATGTGGTGGGAAAATCAACAGTATTAGGATCAGTAGCGCCAGCATCAGCATCCTCAACTATCTGTGCCATAGTCTCAGCTTCGGCCACTACCTCCTGTGCAATCTGGAGAACATCAATCTCCTCAGGCTCAACACTCACAGGTTTTGATCTCTTTCTTCGAACATACTGAACAGAAACATCTCTTGGAATCTCAGCAACAACTTCTTCAATCACAGAAGCATCCTCAGCAGGTTCTTCTATCATAATAGGCTCACTTACCTCAACATTCTCTATATTTTCTGTCTCAGTCTCCATTGGTTCAACCTCCTCTGAATTAGATTCAGATTCAGCATCATCACCACCATCATCATTACCATCCTCATTATCATCATCTTCTTCATCTTCTGGATGACGAGCAAAGTACTCGTCATCATCCAACAAATTATCTGGCACCTCATCCACAAGGTCCATTGGATCAACAATCTCTCCATGAGATATGTGATAATATATTCCTTCTACATCTTCTTCATTGTTGACTATATCTCTCATATAGTCAAACAATTCAATGTCAGGCACATTCCCGATACTCATCTTTCGGTAAGAGAGATCGTTCATGTTCTCAGTATATAAAATGCCTCCAGCATAACCTTCACTTCTGATCACAGGATAAGCAATATTGATCATCAGTTGTAAGAACCTCGGGTACATGAGGAACTTAAACCTTTTGCCTTTCACCAAGTTGAATACAAAACCATTCATAATCCACCTCGACATGTTGAATGGCTTGTTCTCTGCTATGGCCACAATTGGTGAAGCAATATCTGAAGGGAAGTTATCGAAACCTGCACTCCTCCTGGACATGCATTGCTGTACAACATAACACAGCAGCTTATACTTCCTTCCCAACTTAGCTCTGTAAAACTGTGACTTTGGAAACACAGGTGGATGTCCCATGTTCACAAAACACGCTTTACATTCCTCCATAGTCAGTTCATCCATCATACCAACCTCATCCTCATCTATCCTCAGGGCTTGTCTAATAGCTTCTTCAGTAACATTCAGTACCCAATCTCTAGTAATATGCCCTCTCACCATAGCAACACCATTCTCATCTCTCACAACCTCTGCTGTTCTCCAGAAGCTCTTGATCAGCCTAGCATATATGACCGGTTTGGCACATATAGCATAAACATATTTAGTCCTCTTGATGAATTTGATCATATCCCTATAACCCTCTGTCTCAGGAAGTGATTCATCTAAACATGCCACTAGATTATGTTTAGGCTCAAACTTGAGATTCTCCATCTGTTAAAAACACAAACAAACACAAAACAAGGCAAATGTATTAGATTCTTCATTAAACTTATCAAAAATTTTAATAAGTGTTTAACTAAAAGTTAGAAAGCAAAACATTAACATAATCAGTTTAAATCCTAAATTGTTCTAATAACCTGATTTTCATCATTTTAATCAAACAACATTGAATTTTAAAGATTATACTTCATGTTTAAACTTTTAACAGTTAATCACTTAGGCAAAATTTTGACAAATTTATGATGAGAAAGTTTAACATGGTTTGGTTCAGTTTTAACACGTTTAATCACTTTTAAACGGATATTTCATCGTTTTGATGTTTAACTTTTAAAAGCTTCAAAGTTCATCAATGACGATTTTTATCAGTTAAGAACTTTTCACTTGATTCAGTGGATTTTAAGGTGTTTTAGTGCAAATGAGTGATTGAATGATGATAATCGAGTGTTTTTACACCTAAATCAACATTCGATTTCGGTTTTAACACACAAAAACGAAGTGTCGATTCAATGTCCAAAACACTGTTCATCATCGTTTTTCTTTTAAACAGTTGATTTGCAGGTCTATTAAGGTCAAAAACACTTAATCACTACCTTATTCAATCGATTAACCTTGTTACAGAGCAAACGATTGAATATGATAACACGGCGATTTTTCGCTCAGAGGATTTGTATGAAAGTGAATGTGTGAAATGATAAGTGTTTGTGAAGAGGCGGTATTTTGTATCGTCAAAAATTTTTAGGTCAAACTTTAAGTGCCGGGTCAACAAAATGACGGGCAAGCTTAAAAGGCCCAATAAGCCTTGCCGGGTCAAGTACTGTATGGACGGGTCATGTACTGTAGTCACGGGTCAAGTACAAGACAAGTCGCAAACATATGAAAAACACTTGACGGGTCAAGCGCTGTAGGGACGGGTAAGTCACTGTAGTGACGGGTAAAGGTTAGGAACAACTACACCTGATGGGTTTTATTCATCACCCGACAGAATAGTTATCTTCAACATCACCCGGCAATGTTTCTTCATCACCCGGCAACACAGTTGCTTTCCTTCATCATCCGGCTTGCTTTTCTTCTTTACACGGCAACCTTCTTCACAAGGCAACTTTCTTCACACGGCAATCTTCTTCATTACCCGGCAACACAGTGTCATACCTTTACACGGCAAGAAGATTTCTCTTTTACCCGGCTGTATAGTAAACACTTGTCACCCGGCAAGATATCTATGACCTTCACCCGGCTGTATTTGACATGATCATTGCCCGGCTGTACAGTGGTCATAATGTCTTCACCTTTTCCTCAATCACCCGGCATGTATCAGACTTATAACATTACCCGGCTGAACAGTTCTATACCCTGCTGAACAGTTCTTTACCCGGCAACATAGTTACATCTAATATCTTTGCCCGGCTAAAATACTTTGCGATTTTTCTTCATTTTTCTCGTCTGTTGACTTTTTCAACGGCATTTATTGCACCTGCAAACATTCTCCGACATATTAATTAGACAAGATATCCTTAAAAAGAATGTTTGTCACATTAATTATCAATCAACATTCTTAGGGCAACAAATTTAACACACTTAAATTCATTTTTCTTTTTCAAAAATGTTTTTGCACAACCAATTTTTCTATATCCCGAAGCAATTTCTGAAAAACAAATTACAAGACCTTGGGTTTGTTTTTACCACATCCAATACTTTTGCTTTTCATACCACATAACCTTGTTCATTCAAAACACACTTATTCAAAACAAAATATTTTTGGATTTTTGTAGATATTTTTCTTCTTCCATTTATTCTCCCCCTAAACTTGAAATTTCTTGAAATTTTTAAGTTTAACAAGGATGTTGATGTATCAATAATGATTCCAAATGCCTGCACACACAAAGCACACACATTAAAATAAAGACATATGCAATGCAATGAATCAAAATATCGCAGTGAGATCATACCACACATTATCTGAACATGTTTTGCAAGTTTTGAATAGACATTTGACTTATGCTTGATTGAGTGATGATATGAAAACATACCAATTAGCTCGAGTTGACACACTTACTTTTTCAGTATCATGATGATATTTAAGGTTCGATTAGAATGACTTATGTGACCCACATGTATACATATGTCAACATATTTCCTTATCAATCACTACCTGAATGCATATTGCACAAAACCTGGTTACTTACAGTCGTACACAGTGTGGAATCTAGGTTCTATTCGGATTTGGTCCACTTTGGGACTTCTTTTTAATTCCATCTTTGGGAATTTTTCTTTCCTATCGTTCCCCTTGGGAATCTTCTGAATTCCATTTTGGAATTTTTGTTTGGTGTTGGTCCACATTTGGGACTCTTTTTGTTCCATTTTGGAATCTTTTGCTGCATCTTGAAGCTCAAAAGAGACTTCGTGTGAGACTTCAGGTCTGTGGGTACCACAACAAAGAAGCTCACGATGCGGTTCATCACACTGAGAAGACTACATCGTTACCCGATCATGCACAACTATCATCACAAGCAATGTATCAAAAGATATATATCTAGACATGTATAACAATGGAACTTAACACAAAGATCATTAAGTTTATGTTTGTCAACAATCAACTTACTTTTTCAGTCTAATTGCCTGAGCTGTCTAGCACATCAATTAACATTCATCAGTCTTTATTAAAAATGATGTAACAAATAATGTCTAGTGTAACTATCATTTCTCACTTTTTGCAATATAGATTCTTATGACATGATATTTTTCTTTTCTTTTTGCTTTTATATTTTGTTTTTGCTTTTCTACTTTCTTTTTCACGCAAGCACACACAATGCAAAACATAAAGTAAAAGACAAAGGAATCAAAATATAACATCAACTTATTATATTTTTGGCTTTTATATTTTTCTGATTTTTGTTTTGTTTTCGAAAAATAGAATCAATCATGATTGATTAATCCTATGGATTGAATTAAGAATTCAAACCGGCCTGACAAAAAAGATTTTGTGAAAAGATCTGCCAGTTGTTTGTCGGTATGAACCTTAATCAAAATTATTAAACCCTTTTCAGAGTTGTCTCTTAAAAAATGATATCTAATTTCGATGTGTTTGGTTTTAGAATGTTGAACAGGATTAGCAGTTATAAACATAGCAGCAGTATTGTCTATGTAAATAGGAGTTTTTAGAAAATTAAACCCATAGTCCAGCAACTGATTTTGTAACCATAAAACCTGAGAACATCCTGCAGATGCAGCGATATACTCTGCTTCAGCTGTGGATACAGAAACATTGGTCTGCTTCTTGCATTGCCAAGAGACAAGCCTTGGACCCAAAAATTGACATCCACCAGTTGTCGATTTCCTGTCAAGAGCACAACCACCAAAATCACTGTCAGAATAGCTATATAATTCAAAATTTCCTTCGTAAGGATACCATAACCCAAGATTTGGTTTCCCTTTGAGATATCTGAATATACGCTTCACAGCAACAAGATGCGACTCTTTCGGATCTGACTGGTATCTGGCGCATACACACACAGCGTACATGATATCTGGTCTTGATGCAGTAAGATACATCAGAGAACCGATCATTGATCTGTATAGTGTTTGATCAACTGCTTTGCCCTTTGGATCCGGTTGAATCTTGCAATTCACATCAGATGGAGTTCGAATTGTTTGACAATCTTTCATCTTGAATTTCTCCAACAACTTCTCAACGAATTTTGATTGATTGATGAAAATTCCGTCAGCAGACTGTTTCACTTGTAATCCAAGAAAGAAGTTAATCTCCCCCATTGAACTCATCTGGAATCTAGACTTCATGATTTCTTCAAATTCTTTGCACATTGACGCACTGGTCGAACCAAAGATAATATCGTCCACATATACTTGAACACACAATAAGTCATCATTCTCCCTCTTCATAAACAAAGTTGGATCAATCTGTCCTCTTGTGAATCCATGTTCTAGTAAATGCTTGGATAATGTCTCATACCAGATTCTAGGAGCTTGGTGTAGACCGTATAGAGCTTTACTCAACTTGTATACACGATGAGGATAGTCAGGATCTTCAAAACCCGGAGGTTGTCTGACATATACGTCATCTGTAATTGGTCCATACAAGAAAGCACCTTTAACGTCCATTTGGAATACTTTAAACTTCATGAAGGATGCATATGCAAGAAAAACGCGTATGGCTTCAAGTCTTGCGACTGGAGCAAACACCTCTTCGTAATCAATGCCTTCTTCCTGAGTGTATCCCTGTGCAATCAGTCTTGCTTTGTTTCTAACCACGATGCCACGTTCGTCTGGTTTGTTTTTGTACAACCATCTTGTACCTATTGCGTTCTCTCCTTCAGGTAAGTCCACAAGTTTCCAAACTTCTTGATTGCGAAACTGAAGTAATTCCTCCTGCATGGCCTCAATCCAACTGTTATCTTTCATCGCCTCTGAAATATTCTTTGGCACCACTTGAGATAGAAAACACGAATAAAGACAGACATTCGCTTGCTCAGTCTGACTTCTTGTAGTTCTCTGATTCAACGGCCCAATAATCTGAGAGACAGGATGTTTCTTGTGAATTCGATGAACAGGAATATCACCTCCTTGCACTTGAGTCTCTAGATTAGAAGTATTCAGATTTGGTAGATCTTGTAGTATGGTCGAAGTATGCGGTGTGAAATTCGGGACTTGATCCGGTGAATTGATGAAGTAATCAAAGGATTCTGGAATAACTTCAGCATTCGGATCTGATGATGGTTGATTCTGAACAGATCCACCATCATTAGGAGAAATCACGTCTTCTTCATGATTGTTCAATTCTTGATCTTCATTAGAATCAGAAGGACCCGGATCTTGACAAGATTTGACATGATCAGGATTGTGAAAAGACATAAATGGATATTCAGAGTTGAGATTTCCATCTTCGTCATTATCAGAATTGTCACTAAAGCATCCTAAGTCGCCTGATTCCTTGTTTGTTTTTCCTGAAAAATCAAATAAGTTAGAATTGAAGGATTTCGATAATGAATCTAAATCAAATAACCATTCGGGACCATGAGCCACTAAAGGAAACGAATTTTCTAAAAACTTGACGTTAATAGTTTCAATAACAGTATTTGTTTTGCTATTAAAAACCCGATAAGCTTTAGAAACAGACGAATATCCTAAGAAAAATCCATCGTCAGATTTTGACTCAAACTTCCCGAGATGATCATTCAAAATTAAAATCGATACCGGACAACCAAATGCTTTCAAGTAAGAAATATTTGGTTTCCTTCCAAACAACAACTCATAAGAAGTTTTCTTTTTATCATGCACTAATAATGTTCTATTTTGTACAAAACACGCAGTAGCAATAGCTTCGTCCCAAAAAGTGATCGGGATTTTGGCATCTGCGAGCATAGATCTTGCTGCTTCAATTAGTGTCCGATTTTTCCGTTCCGCATCCCCATTCTGTTGAGGCGTTCTTGGAGCACTAAACTGACGCGCAATTCCTTTTTCTGCACAAAATAAATCCACATTAGCGTTTTTGAATTCAGTACCATTATCACTTCTTAAAATTTTAACTTTGCATTCCAATTGATTTTCAACTTTAATGATAAATTCTTTTAATAATTCAGCTGTTTCAGATTTTGCATGCAAAAAATAAACCCATGAGAATCTAGTAAAGTCATCTATGATAACTAAACAATATGATTTTCTCCCGATGCTTTGAACGTTGGTCGGTCCAAAAAGATCCATATGTAGCATCTGCAAGGGTTTTGAAATGGAGTTTTCGAGCTTGGACTTAAAAGACATCCGATGCTGTTTTCCCTTCAAACATGCTGGACAAAGATCAGTTGTGGAGAATTTCTTCGATGGGATTCCCACAGCGTGATTTCCAGTTACCAAACGGTTCATGTTTCTGAAGTTGGAATGTCCCAGCCGTCTATGCCAAAGCTGACTCTCATCATTTGAAGCATGGGCAATGAGACAGGTTGTTTCGGTTTCGGCATCAATCTGCGACATATCCAATTTGTATACATCACGATCTCTAGGCGCTTTCACCACGACCCACTCATTGTCAATCTTGAAACCTGGTTTAAGAATATAACAGAAAGAATCATCAAAAAGAGTTGAATAAGATTTATCACAGATTTGAGATACACTAAGTAAGTTAAAGTTCAACTGTGCACAGTAGTTGACTTTATCAAAACTAATGATCCCATTGGAAACAGTTCCTTCTCCTGTGATTTTACCACCCGCATCACCTCCAAAAGCTACATGAGTGCCATTCTTTTGCTTGAAATCCTGAAGCAAGGCATGGTTGCCTGTCATGTGCCGGCTACACCCACTATCAACGAACCATGAGTTGATAGGTCTTCTTGGGCGTACCTGCAATTCAACAAACACTCAGTTAGTTTGGTCAACCCAGGCCCACACGGTCTTGGGTTTTCCGAATCTATCTGCAATAGTAACTTGTTGGTATTGAACATTTTGAAAATTTGTTTCGTTTAAAAGATTTTGATGCTGATAACTTCGCCCATTGGCGTTCAATGATTGCTTTCTCCTCAAAGCACTAAACCTTTCCTCTAGCTTAGGATCAAGGTTATTTTCAAACTTTTGATTTCTTACCAACAAAGCTCTCGGTTTAAAATGGTTAACCTGCACATTTCTTGAAAAATTAGAAACAGAATTGTTTCGATTGAAATTTCTCAAAACCGGAGAATGACTTTGACTCATATTTTGAAAATCATATGAATTATTTCTTTGAAAGTTTGAATATGGAGTCATTTCTCTAGTCCAGTTTGATCGAAAGAAACAATCCTTTGTGTATGGTTTCTTCTTTCACAGATATCACAAAATTTGTTAAAATAACATTCTTCTGAAGAATGATTTCTTTTGTCACAGAAACTGCAGTACCTGTTAAAGAAACATTCAGCAGTTGCATGATTATATCTATCACAAATTTCACAATGTTTCTTGCTAATCCTAAAGAGCCGATTGTTAACTTTTGATGTTGAACCAAAACGTGATTCATTATCTTGGTTATTCGGTTTTAGATTAACGTTCTTTTGTGAAGTCTTGGTTTGCGATTTTGATTGCATGGGACTTTGGTTCGATTTTAAACTGTTCTGTTTGGTTACCTTTTTGTTTTCAATTCTCTTATCATTGACAGCGGAAGACTTAGGACCTGAACCTGTTTTCAGACCAGAGTTAGAATTGATTTGAGCATTGATTTGGTTACCATAAGAACCGTTCATGTCGAAAGTACCTGCAGACACAAACTTGATTGTCTTACCTTTTGACACTTTCTTGACAGGTTTAACTTTGTCAGTTTTAACACTTTGGACTTTTGTGTTTTCATTCGATTTTAAGACACTTTTGCCTTTTGACTGTTTCGTTTCAGATTGATTGTTCATGATTTTCGATTTTTGCTTCTTTGCATTCGAAACTTCAGTCTTTTTCACTTCTTGCTTTTTGATCAACTGATCAGCAACTTGCGCCTTTTGTTCTTTCTTCCACTTGATGTACTCAGGATCATTGTATCCTGAAAATTCACCTTCTTCCTTCACCGTTGTTTCTGGTTCGGAATTAAGTTTTGGATACTCAACAAGTTGAATTAGAACAGGCTCTAATTTGTTGTCAGATTTGTTGCTTGCTTCATCGTCAGCTTCAGTTGTCATTCCTTCTTCTTCTCTCAAACTTTCAAGCAACACCTCAGATCCTTCGGACTCGGATTTACTTCTTTGAATTTCTTTGAATTTACGTTCATTTTCAGGTGAATGATCAAATTCATTAAAGTTTTCCCGTAAGGTTTGAGTGATTGAATTTGGCATCGGTTCATGAGTAAAACCCAACCCGGTTTTGTTTTTGTTACCTCTTTCATTAATGAGTTGTTCAACCATTGTTTTACAACTTTTAACTTTCTTTAATTCAACTTGTGTGACAGCATGTTCAACTTTTTCTTGTTCAAAGTTCTTTGTCATTTCTTCAAGTTGTTTGGTAACAAGTTCCAGTTCTTTCAAAGTTTTGTTCCATGATTCAGTTAGTGACAAAATCTTCTCATCAGAAATTTTATGATCAATTTTAAGTTGTTCATGAATCTTTTCATGTTTGCTTAATTTGTCACCTATTTTAAATGAATGAGTTCGATAATGTTCTACTTGTTGAATGCACTGTTCAGAACACAACCTTTCTTTCACATCAGCAGGTAGGGGAACATAATTAGGGGGTAAGTTATTACTAACCTTTGGTTGTTCAGTAGAAGATGCAGATTCATTTTCAGTAGCCATCAGCGCAACTTCGGTTTCAGTCTCTTCAGTAGGATCTGCTTTTGCGCTCCAGTCATAATCTTCAGAATCTTCACTCACATCTTCAACCATTTTTCCATCCCCTTCTTCAGACCAGTCTTCTTCTTCAATCTCACATACCAGCGCCAGATTTGATGTAAGATCAGATGTAAACTGTTCTGCATATGCACTCCAGTCGTATCCGTCTTGTACACTTACAACCAATGCTTTAGTCTGATCTTCTGGCTTCTTTCCTTCATCCTTCAACTCAGGCATAGGAAGACTTTGGTACGGCTTTTGGAAGAAACGCTGATTTCTTTGCTGGTAACTTGAAGACTGTTGAGAACTTTGACCTTGACCTTGATTGCTTGAACTAGCTTGGTCATTAAAATTCTTTGGAGCTTTGCATTCTCTTGAAGAATGACCATACTGGTTACAGTTAAAGCACCTGGCCTTAGATTTGTCAAATCCAACTGTCTTGTTAGCATGAGGTTTGTAACTTCGGTTAACATATGCATGTTTTTGAGTTCGATATGCAACCATAACCATTTGCCAATTCAGATCCATTTCTTCAACATCAACTGGATCCATTTCAAATAAGTCTTGAAGGACCACGTCCATTTGACTTAAATGACTTCCTTGGTACGCTTGAAAACTTGCCATAAAAGCAGTAAAGGCAGTTTTAGTCTCATCATCTTGAAGCAGAATATTCATTACATCTTTCACCTTGGCTTGAACATTTGAACTCTGATTTTCTGATTTACTTTGAACTTGCGCTCTTGGTGGAGATTGAGGTTGAGAATAAGTTGGTGAATTTGGAAAATATGCTGAATCAGTAAAGAAACTTGCACCAACAAATAAGTCACCCTCATCTTCAAACTTTGTTACATCTTGTGCAAGAAAAGCGTTATCCACAGTATTGGCAGGGTTTACCACATACTTATACTGAGTTTGTGAGTTTGATCTATCAGTGTTTCTCGATCCTTCATCAATCTCAACTTCTTCAATTTTTCCAATAAGCAAATCAAGTTCCATTGGAAATTTCTCAGTATGTTTCAACAAGGTAACAGTTTGTTTCCATGATGATGGTAAGGCACATAATAATCGATCATTCAAATCTTGAAGTTCAGTCTTCACTCCGAGATTTGTCATCTCAGTAGTTAAGTGAACAAATCTGTTCATCATCTGGTGTACTGTCTCTCCATTAACATGTTCAAATAATTCCAATTGTCTCTTTAATTTCGACTTCTTCAGGCTTCTCAATTGTTCTCCTCCTTCACATATCGACTTCAAAGCCTTAAAACATGTATAGCCAGTCTGATATGCATCTAATCTAGACAGAACTTGAAGTGGCAGTCCCTTGCACATTAAAGAATAAGCCTTGCTATCATTCTTTACTTTCCTCAGATCTTCTGCTGACAAATTATCTTCTGGATAAGGTTCAGTAGAATCTTTTGTGTAGGTACTAGCACTGTCTGGAGCAGTCTGAGTTGGAATATGAGGACCCTTCTCAATGGATTTCCATAAGTCATTGTCAATTGAACACAAGTGATGTCTCAACCTGATGGTCCAGTTCTTGAAATCTGCACGATTCAAAAGTCTAGGAACACGGTTATCAGAATCATCATTAGGAGCCATTTTTAACAAATTTTAAGGAAAATATTTTTGGTTTTTGTTAATTTTTGAAAAGAAATGATTAAAATACTAAAATAAAGACAAGTAATTAAAGACAAGATAAGAAACAAGTATTAAAAACAACAAAAGTGAGTCACACGGCAAAACAGTGAAAATCCTTCTTCACCCGGCTAAACAGTGTCTTTGTTCTTCACCCGGCAGGAAAAAGTCTACACGGCTGAACAGTTACCCGGCTCAACAGTTGTAATAATTTTGTTCTTCACCCGGATGAACAGTTACCCGGCAGCAAGAAAAACTTCACACGGCAATAAGTCTTTGACCCGGCAGAATCTTGACACGATAAAAAGCTTCCCCGGCTGAACAGTACTCGATCACACGGCAGAGTTGTTTACCCGGCAACACAGTTGATGATTACCCGGCTGTATTTTGTTTATCACCCGGCGTAACAGTGTTTTACCCGGCACAACAGTGTATCACCCGACTGAACAGTAACACTTTTTTAAGTAAAATTCTTCACCCGTCTAGCACAAATTCCCTTACACGGCAATACAGGACCTAATTTCTTCTCAAATCTAAGTCCAAGGAAATTGTCTAAGTCAAAAATAATCACCCGGCAAGTTAATCTTCAACCAACATCATACTGTTCATCATTCTCTATGAGAATTTTCTGGGTTTTGTCTAAAACTTGTCCAAATTGTCCAAAATTCACACACAAGCTATGAAATAGTCCGATTATCAATCCCTTTTATCAATTAATCCAAAACATGATCAAATCTGATGAAATTGAGCAAAAATTTGATCGAACAGTAACTTTTTCTATTCTTCTTAATTCTTCAGATCTGATGATGATCTGATAGAATCTGCACAATCGTTGTGTATAGGAGTGATCGCGATGATAAATCACAACTAAAAACACCAACAATTCATTCAGATCATGATATTTGAGCAATATTGATGTGTTTTGCTTAAGAACAGCGAAGAACACAATACCGAAAGCTCTGATACCAATTGATAGGTTCAATTGGATCGATAATATCACTCAAATGATCAGAATAACTTGCACAAACAAACGATTCAATCACAAACACAGTTCATACTCATAAATTCTCTTGTATATTGATGATCAAAGCAATTCGTAGTACAAGTGCAGGAGAAACAAAATCACACACAGTTAATTCTCTCTCTAACAGTGTAAAAGTGATCTAGCCTCTCTCCTAACACACACACACTACATGCTTATAACAAACAAAATGCAAGTTTAAGGAAAATACATAATAAACCCTAAACTATACAAACATATAAACAAAAATACAAAGTAAATCTTAACAAGGAAATAACCCTAACAGGCTGCAATTTTGGCTGTAATATGGCTGCTTTTTTTTCTGCAATTCGGCTGCAGGTTTGTCTGCATTTTTACTTCACTTTGCTGTAAAAATCAGTTTTATTTAGTGCATAATGGCTGAATTTTGACTAATGTTTGCAGCAGTTTTGACTATATATTTGTTGCAATTTTTTGACTCCATAAACTAACAACACTCAGATAGTTTCTTTTTAAGTATGTCGTTATATCATATATTCTACTTGAAAATGATATGGTTCAAGAAACTTTTGGATGTGATTTTGATTGTGAATGGTGGTTTAAGCATGGTGATGACGTCAATGAGACGTGTAAGGCTTATGACAAAAAAATGATCTAATCATATTACAATTAGTTGACACATAGATATTTATTTTTATATTGGATCGAGCAAGGTTAGGAAGGGCGAAAAGGAATTAGAATTGATGTCCATGACCTGTTTTTTATATACCTCCGCCCGACATTCCAGTTCAAATGCAAGTGAGGTAGACAACCTTATGTTATGCGTGAAATAGTAAGTACTATGTAAGCCTTGCTTTTTAAAGTAATATATTTATAACTGATAGGTTGATATTCTTTTGTTTATTATCTATGACATAGATAAAAGCCAAGAGGGATTCATTAATTAATAGAAAAAGATCAAGTATCTTGTTATAAACTATTGTCGTCTGTGCATCACTGTCGCCGCCGCATCGCGCGGGTACCCTACTAGTATATATATAGGGAGGTTCACCTATAAATGATTTTAATCTAAGAAGCCTAATAAGAAATAAGATATTGACATGTGGCATCTAGTATACATAAATTAGGAGAAAGGGTATTTTAGTCATACCCACTTTTTTTTATTTTCTCTCTCCACATGCAAGGCACATGTCAATTCCCCCAATTTTTTTAAACGTATATAACTTTTACATACGAAATTATTTTTTTAAACAAATTACACCATCAAAACGAGAATTTTTCTCTTTAAAACGCGTATAATATTGATATATAAAAAACGAACTTTTTTTCACATTTTTTCAGCTCATTGTGTCTTCCGTCAGGTCATTGTGTCTTCCGTCAGGTCATTGTGTCTTCGTCATGTGTCATCCGTAGGGTTATTGTGTCATTCATCGGGTCATTGTGTAATCTTATTTGACAAGGATTACACAATGATCTAATAATAATTAAACAATTACACAAAAAATATTTCGAAGATCTTTCTATCACATCATCCACTTCAAAAATAAATAAACGAAACTTAAAAAAACTACTATTTAAAAATAAAATAAAAACGGTAATTTTTTTAATTGTGTCTTTTTTCATTGTGTCTAATTTAAAAATTAAAAAAAAAACGGTAATTTTTTTAATTTTTCGTTGATTTATTTTTTGAAAGAGGAATACATGGGGAACAAGGTCTCCGAAACACTTTTTTAAAATTTGATTTATATTGTGAGTTATATTTTTTTTAAAAGTGTCATTGTGTCTTTGTTTACCATTGTGTCATTCTCACACTTTGTAACAAAACTTGACTTTGTCTTTGAACATTTCTCAAATACATATTAACAATTTGTGACACCGTGATAATTTCTAAACACATAAGATGACACAACAAATCTTTACAATATGATGATATTACAAAATGACTTAAGAATGAACCGATAAAAGAGATATTTCACTAGTTATAATATAACACAATGACATGATATTACACAATGACTTGACAAGTGATGAAAAAAAAGTTGTTTTTATATATCAATATTATACGTGTTTTAAAGATAATAAAACGCTTGCTTTTTGGTGTAATTTTTTTAAAAAAATAATATCGTATCCAAAAGTTATGAACGTTTTAAAAAAGTGGGGGGAATTGACATGTGCCTTGCATGTGGAGAGAAAAAGTCAACAAAAGTGGCTATGACTAAACTACCCTTCCACCAAATTATTTTCCTACAAATTGATCTCAACCATTAAAAAGAGATCTAAAGGTCATAAATCATTCTTAGCCTTCTGTTGGAGCTGAAATTAAGACTGAAGCTTACCAAATTGAAGATCCAACAGTATTGACTTATCGGTGCTGAACACGATGCATGACGTTGATAATAATAGAATATGGAGGAGTATTGTTGGACCTGAATTGTAGTCTAATATTATCAACACAGTCAAAGTCAACAAAAGTCAACGTCTACGGTCAAAGTCAATGCAAAAGTCAAGACGACGCGTTCGGGACGAAGATTAGAGACAAGACGTTGAAGACGACGGAGTTTTATTGTTAATAAATATATTTTGTGTCAACAAAATATATTTAATCGTTTTCGTCATTTTAGTATTTTATGTAATATATATATATTTTGTCTTAATGACAAAATATATATTAGACTAAACATTAGGGTTTTATTTGTATTATTTCCATTTGTCATGTTTTAGTATAAGTTTAGGGTCCTATTGTCATTAGTCAAAAGTGTCATTAGGGTATAAATAGTAAATGGCAATTAGGGTTTTCAGGGGCTTGAATGAGTCATTGATTGAGGTTTCCACTTTGTAATATCTGATGCAATCAATTAAAGATCAAATGAGGGTTTTATGAGTGTTCTTCATGTGTTCATCCATACATATATTTTATGTTAATTTGATCCAAAATCTTCACAATATACTGATTCAATAGTGTTATGGGACCAACAATTGGTATCAGAGCCTAATAGAGATCCAATTGAATCATGTTTATGAAGATTAGTTACTGATTTTGAAGATTTGTGAAGAAAATTGTAGAGAGAGAAAGTAGATCTGGTGGGTTTTAGAGAGAGAAACCAGATCTGAGTTGAAAAATCATCAGATCTACAACTATAAACATCAGATCTCAGCAAAACAACAACACATTTGAAATCTACAAGCTCAGATATGCAAGAAAATAGAAGAAATTTTTCAGATCTGGAAGTTTCTCTCACACACAGTGTGTGTGTTCTTGGTGTTCTTCAAATCTTCAAATCTGCAAGATCAGCGAAACTAGTTAATATCTGAACGAAAGTTCAAAATTTTTGAGCGAATCTATACCAAGCATTTGCATAGATTCGCCCGTTGTTTTTAGCGAACCTATAAGTTCGCCCGACACTATCCTGATCTGAGCAAATCTACCATTTATTGACACTTTCCTGCACCAACAATCAACAAAAACTAACCATTTCAATTTCTTTAACCAAACCCATAACCACAACCATACCAAAATCATTTCCCTATCATCAAAGCAATTTTAGATCTATACATACATATACCCACATAACCTTAAACAAAACCAAACAAACCATTCCCTGCCTTTACACCAAACAATCCAACAACCTAACCATAACCCATTCCTATAACCAAACACAATCAATACTTGTTCATAATACCCAAATCCAAACCCAAAACACGTCGCATACACTATCATACCTGTTTCATACACTACTCACCACTTCATCCTCATACAAGAACAGATCTGACGTCTACAACCACCACCATAATAACCATCTCCACCTTTGAATCGAACCAGAAAAAGAAAGAAAGAAGTAGTTGTGCTCGTGTGTATGTTGTTACGGCTGAAAAACAACAACAAGAGGAGTAGATCGATCGATGTTGTTTGTGTTGATGTTGTTGTTCATACGTTCAAACAAAGAAAAAGAAGGCTGTTGTGTTGTCGAGTGTTTGTATGTGTGTTGAACGTGGAGTAGAAAGAACGAACAAGAAAACAAAAGAAGTTGCAGCAGCAGATGGTCTTTGTGTTGTGCGTTGATGTTTAAGTTGATGTTTAAGTGCGTGCTTAAAATCAGAAACAAAGAAAGATGAAGTGTTTGAGTTCGCAAGAGAGGACTGTTGATGTTTGTTGTGCTGCTGTTTCAGCTGAAAGACAAAGAAAAAGCAGCAGCTGCCGTCGTTAAAACAAAAAAAAAAAGGAGCTGCAATTGTGCGGCTGCTGTTGCTTAAAGAAGTGGTGTGTGTGTGTGTTGTTTCGAACCAGGTAGAGTAAACAAGACGAAGAGCAGCAGCAGATCGAGACATTTTTATTTGTTTGTGTGTGTGTTTGAACTGGTAGAGAGATCAAGCTGTTCATGTTGTTGTTGTGTTGTTGTGGTTGTTCGATAGAATCAAGGAAAGAGAGAGAGGTTAAGTTGTTGTGTGTTTGTGTATGTTTGTGTATGTGCGCTGCTGCTATGATGATGCGTTGTTGAAGATCTTCTAAAACAACAAGAAAATCGAGCAGCAGCAGCAACTTGTTTGAGTGTATGGTTGTTGTTGAGAATGAAGTGTTTGAGTTTATGTGTGACACCCCGCCCGGCGGCGGAAAACACCGGGCGCGTCAAGAGAATTGGATATCCATAGTTCAAAGCACATGTGTGACACCCCGCCCGGTGGCGGAAAACACCGGGCTGTCATAGAATTGGATATCCATAGTAAACAAAGCACATGGTGTTACTTTTATTAAAGTCTAATAATTATTATCATAAGTTTGGCAAAACCCAAGTCTTAAATGCGAAACGACAAATTCATAATAGCAGTAAATGAAACAATCATTATTATTATTATCTTTTTCCTAGGTCCGAGTCCCTATGTCTTGACAAAATAGAAATAAGCCAAAAATCACGCGCCACCTGAAATACGTGAAAATAAAGTTAGCTACACAAGCTAGTGAGTAAAACCCAAATTGAATAGTAATAGTATTGAAATCCGAGATCAACAAGATATGCTACGCAATCCCACATGTATAGTAATTTCGTAATATCACCCTACCAGGACCCCTAGAATAGAATAGCACACCAACCACAATAGGAACCATAGTATCTCGTTTAGCCATTTGTCATGAGAACCACTCATGTAATAAATATTGATAACTTTTAATAACCGTCGTTTTACCGTCTCGATATATAAGTCATCATTTAGCAATTTAGGGACATGGCATAGTATAGCATCATAGCATAGCAACATAGTATAGCAACTTAGCATCTCGACATAGTAAACATGGAATTAGAAAGGCCGGGTTTAAATCACCTATCGATGTTGTACAAGCAGGTGGGTTTGTCAAACCATTAGCGCTAACATTGTACCGGTGGGTTTACAAAGCAATAAAACTACTTTTAACTAACACATATGATTGCATCAAGCCGCGAACTAGATTAACATATTTGTATGATCTCTTTTAGAAAACGAATAGAAAACGCAATATATTAAAAGACATATTTCAGCCCCAAAATAGTAAAATGGAAAAAGGGGAGTGAGTTTACTCACCTGAACAATATAGATAATAGCACACGCAAGAAAGTAACTAAATAGAATCGAGGATCGCCCAGATATTAGAATCACCTAATTAACCGGGAAAACCTAATTTAGAAACGAGACAAATAATATAGTAACTAGAATCAAGAACTTAGAAATTCTAGGGTTTTGGATTTGGGGTTTTAGGGTTTTAAATTATAAATTGAAAATTAGGGTTTCAAAATATAATTTGGGAATTTAGGGTTTTAAAGTCCAATTTGGGGATTTAGGGTTTCAAAATCCAATTTAGGGTTTTAAAGTCCAATTTGGGGATTTAGGGTTTCAAAAACCAATTTAGGGTTTTAAAGTCCAATTTGGGGATTTAGGTACGAGATATATATTTTTATAATAAACAACTTCTAGTTTTATAATTGATATATTATTTATATACAATCTTGAGAAATATATATATATATAACTTAGAAGTAAGGGGGTTAAAAAGATAAAAATTAAATAAAAGTGGTCAGTGGGACTCGAACCCACGACCAAACGCGCCACAACCAATAGCCTTACCACTGTGCCAGATGCGCTTTTTGGTTTTTAAACTGGAAGTGATTAGTTTTATTCTTTACTATACAAAAACACCCATTTTCATATAAACCCTAGAATCAAAAATCAACCAATTCGTTCCGAATCGGATAATCACACCCAAATTAAACATAGGGCTTTTAATCCCCATTAAATTTTGATCGTTTTGACATAAAGAACTTACTTGATTGGCAACGAATTTGAACAATGATGATGAAGAACACGACGACGGTTTGAGAATCAAAGGGGAGACTAGAAGCTTTTAAAACGCAATTACACTTGCAGAATTACCCCTCGTGTTGCTGGGAGTAAAAGCCCCATAACCATTTCGGTTTAAATCAACTTTTTGATGATGATAATAAAAGGTGCAGGTTACGGGAAAAGGATGAATCAAAGCCAGAATTTAGATAATGTTTTGTTAGAACTGAGATGTTATGGAGTGAAAGAGAGTAAAGTATAGTGAGGAAGTCGAATTAATTTGGTTAATTTGGTCCGGAAACAGTCGAACGACCTAGAACATGAATACGAGTCACTTTGGCTTGATTTGTGATTAATTCGGTGTTTTTAATTCAATTAATTGTTACCAAAAGCTTTCAATCGCCGATACGATCGTTATAGTTGCTTCAATTTATTGAATTTCAACGTTTTGAGACGAATGGAGTTTTGGGTTTTATGATTACGGTTTTAGAAATCATTTAAAGCATGGATTTGATCGACCAAATAATGTTTAAACAACGGTAACAGGTTCGAAACAAGCTTGCGGTCGTTTTCCATATTTTAATTGAGCCAAAATGGTTAAAAACGTGGTTTTGAACTCTGCCGGAGTTCGCCGGATTCCGGCAATTGTTACCGGAAAGAAAAACCACCGGAATCACGGGGAAAAAGTGGAAGGGGGAAAGGTTGGTTTAAAATTTTAATTTACACAAACAACCCCTGCACTTGGTTTGGTTTTACTTTTTGTCTAAAACTTTTAAAACAAGTTTTAATATTTACAACATTGGTCCAAAGTTAGTTATAAATTATAGCAACGAACTAATTTAACCGAGTTGAGACGGAGTGAGTATTTAAGCGACGATTATATATGTTTAGCTCGATGGTGACATTGAACATATTTATTTAAATAATTTACTGTCGCAACGTTACATTTGTAAATAAAAGAGTACAAATACATGTCAAGATAGAACTTCGGGCTCGAGCCGGGTCGTTCGGGTTTGGGTCCGGGGCAGATGTCACAACATGGCACACTAAAAACATATTTTAATATCATTAAAGCAATAATTGTTGTGACATAAATGAAGCAATAAATAGTCTTAAAAACCGAAGTAAAAGCCGACAATCTAAAATGTCTAATTCCCATTTTTATTCTAGGTCCAAAAGCATCCTAAATGTCTCGAAGCTTAAACGTCTCAAAACACCACCTGAAATATGTAAAAATAAAGTTAGCTATTTAAAGCTAGTGAGTAAACCACAATTTGAATACATAGTAATATAGAAATCCGAGATCATCATAATATGCTGCGCAATCTTACATGCATAGCTATTTCATCATATTACTCAACCTTTGTCCATAGAACACATGAACACATTGAACACACATTGAACACCATTATTGTATAGCAACTTGTAATCATTTGTCATGAGGAACCAACTCATGGTGCAATTAGTGATAACTGTCATTTAACCGTCATTTAACCGTCTCAAAAGTAAGTTATCAAAAATTGTTTTAGCATTGAAGGGACGTAGTAACATGGAAACAAGTATCACAGCATAGTAACTAGTAACCATTGAATAGAATCGTCGGGTTTAAATCACCTATCAGGCCATTAGTGTAGGTGGGTTTGTCAGACCATTAGCGCTAACATTGTACCGGTGGAAATTACAAGTAATATACTACTTTAAACTACCATATAAGATTACATCAAGCCGCGAACTAGATTAGCATATTTAATGATCTCATTTGAAAATAGAAACAAAGTAACGAAAAACCGAAAGCATTGTATAGTAATTGAACATATTTTAGCCCCAAAATGTAAAAGTAAAAAGGGGAGTGAATTTACTCACCTTGAAATGTGAAAGTAACCGAAACAATAGAAACGCAACAATAACGAACCGAGGGTTGCCCAAATATTAGTATCACCTAATTAATTGGGACAAACCCTAACTTAGAAACGAAACAATAATATAGTAACAAGACTCAAAACCAGAAAATCTAGGGTTTCGGATTTGGGATTTTGGTACGAAACGTAATAGTATTTTTGTATTAAATTTTTATACGCATCCATTTTTAGTTTTATATATATATTATAAGTATTTCTTCTTGTATTTACTTTCGTTCAAATTCAAAATACTAAATAACTTTGTTATTTGTATATATAGAAATTATAAGTCTTAAAATCCTTAAAATGTATATAATATATATATTTGTATAGTTACTAATAGTCATGAAACATTATTTATAAGTTTTTATGCCTTTAGAAATATATATAACTTAAATATGTTATTTAGGTTATTAGAAAAGTTTAACTAAATGTTTAAAATGGTTAAAAGTACAAAAATTAAATAAAACAGGTCATGGGACTCGAACCCATGACCAGCTCGTAACCAACAGCAGCAGTTTACCACAAGACCAGATGCAATTCTTGTTATGAAACTCGTTTTTAATTGCCTTTAACTTTTAATAACCAACAACACCCATTTCAATATAAATCCTAGAACAAGAATCAATCCAATTCGTTCGAATCAATAATTCAAATCCAAAACCCATAGAGGGCTTTTAATCTACATTGCATCGTGATTATTCTGATATATAGAACTTACAGATTGGTGATGATTTGGTACAGATTCGAAAAGGAAGAGAAGCTCGACTGATTTGATGAGTTTTATGGATTTGGAACTGAAATGGAATGACATAGATGGACTAGAGAGTTATAGGAGATCAAGGGGTTGAAATGGAATCAAAACTAACCTGAAATGGTGCCCAGAATGTGGAGACTAGTTAAGCTCGCCGGAAAAAATATGTTTTGGTCGATGGTTTTGTAAATTGCAGAGGAAAGAATAAGTGTTGTTTTGATTGTAATGAGTTAGTCGAGTAATAGGGAATGATTTGTAAGGTTTAATTACTGATTTGGTGTCTAATTACAGAATTGTAAATTTTTGGATTGATCTTGAAATCAATCAGCGCGTTTAAACTGCTGTCAACGCGTTTTGGGGTGTTAAATGGTTCGAAACAGGTCAAGGAGATGATTTAGGAAGGTTTAGATTGATTGGAAGCGACTAAAAACGCGTAATTACATCTCGCCGGAGCCGAGATGTTTGGCCGGAAAGGCTGCCGGCGGCAACAGCCTGAAAAACGGGATTAACAGGTTGGGGGGCTGGGTTTTATAATAATTTACACCTTCAGTCCCTGTGGTTTTAGTTTGTGTTTATTAGAGTTATAAGTTTTTATTTTAAGTTTTTAATGTTACAATTTTAGCCCAAAGTTAGTTTATAGGTTATATTGACTAACTAACCTAACTAAGTAAATTGTAACGTTTATAAAAGTGACGTTTTTATACTTTTAGCTCGCTTATGATGTTGTAATGTTATTTGAGACCATAATAGTTGTTTTTTTATAAACTCTCTTTATAAACTGTTATATATGAATGTATATATATATTTTTGAGATTCCTGCACTATAAATAATAATTATTTATTACACTTAGGAATTTATTTGTAGTCGTTGGATAAACATTTGGTCGATAAGCATTAAAGATAGGAATTTTAACGTAGCGTTCATTCATATTTATATATATTTAATATCAACAACATTTAACAGAAATAACTACTAATACATTAAAAATAAATAACTTCGGATTCGGGTTTTGAGGCAGATGTCACAGTCTCCCCTCCTTATAGAAATTTCGTTCCGAAATTTGCTC
Source organism: Tagetes erecta (assembly GCA_030867185.1). NCBI lineage: Eukaryota > Viridiplantae > Streptophyta > Magnoliopsida > Asterales > Asteraceae > Tagetes > Tagetes erecta. The sequence goes on along the minus strand of CM061486.1, from coordinate 1,354,026 downwards.
AAATCGAAGCAGAAGCAGATGAAGTAAAACGAAGCGGAGATTAAGCTTTCATTGGGTCATCACGCTCTCATGTAAGCTCAGGTATATATTTTGATTTATAACGAACTTATATTATTGGTATTCGACTATGCTTGAGCAGCTCGACTTTACGATCCATAATTTCTCATAGCCATTGAATAAATTTCACCGAGAGGCACAAAGAGATTTTTATAAGATTAACATTTCTTCAAATTTGAAATATGGAAAATAGACTATTTATTTGTTTGTTTATTTAATTTGCATTTATCATTATTATTATTATTATCATATATAATTTAAGCTCGCGATATCGATGCTTATACGGAACGAGTCTTTTCTTTCTTTCTTTCTTTTTTTTTTTGAGTTAAACGTGTGTCTTTACATTAACACGAGACAAACACACGTCATAACACTTCACACATATATTTTGAGTTAAACATAAGACAAGAGTTTCAAACGTCGAAGTTACCAAGAGTCATAGGAAAGGGATAAACATGAAGAAATCGTGACCTTGAAATTTAAGTTCGCACCATACATATAAAAATTAATAGAAAACTCTTTTTTTTTCTCGTTCGTTACATAAAGATTATCAAGTCTAACACGGATAATAGCAAAAGATGAAACAAACTCTAATGAAACAAAACTCTTATCAGCATCTGAATCAAGTAAAACTGGAACGTAACGATTATTCCTGAGGACCCATACTGTTCACCACGTCATTGTTTGCTTGAGCTTGGTTAGCGTTGATATAGAAAGTTCTAGCACGACCAGTTTGATTTGCATTAGCATTGGTATTCACGTTGACATTGATAGGCTGAGGAAAATTGTTGCGGAAATGAGTTGGATCGCCACAATTGAAACAAGCAGGACCTTGATTACCCCAGTTATTATTATTCAAACAATCTTTAGCCAGATGTCCATAACGTTGACAGACTAAACATTTAAGACACGGAGTTTCAGGCGTATGATGGAAAGAACATTGGTTGCACTTGGGCAAGAACCCCGTATAAGGCTTACGGTTATCATTACCTCTTTGCGGTGCCATAGGAGGATTAGGAGCGGTTATTGCATAATTAGTGACATTGTTCTTACGCTTCTTGGAATTGGATGAGGATTCGGGCTTAAAACCCTTATAAGAATTGTCCTCGAATGGTTTAGAATCGTCACTAGAGGAACCTTTGGGCTTTTTGTTACCCTTTCGAGTCAACGTACAGCCCGCACATGATTTTCGGTAAGACGACCCGCTAAAGTCATTGCCTCACCCACGGTATCGGGCTTACTACCCCAAACAGCATCTTGGATCGTCATGGGTAAGCCCCCGATATATTGCCCAATACCACGGGATTCAGGAGTAACCATATTAGGGCACAGAGTACTAAGCTGGGAAAAACGATCATTGTAGGCCACGTTCTCACCACTATCCTGTTTGAGATCCCAAAATTCACTCTCGAGTTTACGAATTTCACTAGGAGGGCAATACTTGTCAGTCATGGCGGTTTTATATTCATCCCAACTCATTTCAGAGATTTCATCTTCACCGCGTCTACGCTTCTCATCATTCCACCACGTCAGAGCACCCTTTTGTAGGACACTCGTGGCATAGCGGACTTTGAAGTTTTCGGGACAATCACAATTAACGAAGGTAATCTCCATACTTTCGTACCATTGGAGAAGACCAGTAGCCCCTTCAGTACCGGAGAATTTGGTGGGACCACAAGAGTTGAAGTACTTAAGAGTACAGTGGGGAGCCTTAGGTTCTTTATTTTCATTAGCAGCATTAAGTTGTTTCACCAGTTCAGGCAAAAGGTTAGCCATTTGGGTCGCAATTGTGTTAGCAAGTCGTTCGTGTCTCGTTGACATTCTACAAGATAAGATAGAAAATAACTTTTCGTGAGACATAAGAAATTTTGGATATTATAAGTGTAACAAAATTTTGATTTAATGGAATAGTAATAGTACTAAGAACGTCATTGAATCCTTTGAAACATACCATAGAATGTTAGGGCTATTTCCTAGATTAAGATTTACTTTGTATTTTGTTTATATGTTTGTGTATAGTTTAGGGTCTATTTTGTTATATTCCTTAAACTTGTATTTGTTGCTTTAAAGCATGTAGTGAGAGAGTGTGAGGAGAGAGGCTAGATCACTATTACACGTTAGAGAGAGAGTTAACTGTGTGTGATTTATTTCTCCTGCACTTGTACTACAAATTTGCTTTGATCATCAATATACAAAGAGAATTATTAGTATGAATTGTGTTTGTGATTGAACTGTTTGTTTTTGCGAATTATTCTGATCATTGTGAGTGATATTAACGATCCAATTGAACCTATCAATTGGTATCAGAGCTGTTGGTACTGTGTTTTTCGCTATTCATCAAGCAAAACACATCAATATTGCTCAAATATCATGATCTGAATGAATTGTTGCTGTTTTTAGTTGTGATTTATCATCGCAATCACTTCTAATTCTCAACGATTGTGCAGATTTCATCAGATTATCATCAGATCTGAGGAATTTAGAAGATTGAAAAAAATTTACTGTTCAATCAAATTTTGCTCAAATTTGATCATGTTTTGGATTGATTGAGATTAGGGATTGATAATCGGACCATTTCACAGCTTGTGTGTGAATTTTGAACGAATTGGACAAGTTTTGACAAAACCCTGAAAAATTCTCATGGAGAAGATGATGAACAGTATGAACTTGGTTGAAGATTAACTTGCCGGGTGATAAAATTTGACTTAGACAATTTCCTTCGGACTTAGATTGAAGAACAATTAGGTCCTGTGCAGCCGTGTAAAGGATTTTGTGCTAGACGGGTAAAGAATTTGACGAAGAAAAGGTGTTACTGTTCAGCCGGATCAAACACTGTTGTGCCGGGTAATACACTGTTACGCCGGGTGATTAAGAGATTTCAGCAACTGTGTAGCCGGGTAAACAACATTGCCGTGTGATCGACAACTGTTCAGCCGGGTAAAGCCTTCTGCCGTGTCAACATTCAAGCCGGGTCAAAGAGTATTGACATGTCAAGGTTAACTATTCTGCCGGGTAACTGTTCAGCCGGGTCAAGAACAAAAGTTTTACAACTGTTGAGCCGTGTAACTGTTTAGCCGTGTAAAGACTTTTTCTCTGCCGGGTGAAGACTCTAATCAAAAAAATTATTAAACCCTTTTCAGAGTTGTCTCTTAAAAAATGATATCGAATTTCGATATGTTTGGTTTTTGAGTGTTGAACGGGATTAGCAGTAATGAACATAGCAGCAGTATTGTCTATGTAAATAGGAGTTTTTAGAAAGTTAAACCCGTAGTCAAGCAACTGATTTTGTAACCATGAAACTTGAGAACATCCTGCAGATGCAGCGATATACTCTGCTTCAGCTGTGGATACAGAAACATTGGTCTGCTTCTTGCATTGCCAAGATACAAGCCTAGGACCCAAAAATTGACATCCACCAGTTGTCGATTTCCTGTCAAGAGCACAACCACCAAAATCACTGTCAGAATAGCTATATAATTCAAAATTTCCTTCATAAGGATACCATAACCCAAGATTCGGTTTCCCTTTAAGATATCTGAATATACGCTTCACAGCAACAAGGTGCGACTCTTTCGGATCAGACTGATATCTGGCGCATACACAAACAGCGTACATGATGTCTGGTCTTGATGCAGTAAGATACATCAGAGAACCGATCATTGATCTGTATAGTGTTTGATCAACTGATTTGCCCTTTGGATCCGGTTGAATCTTGCAGTTCACATCAGATGGAGTTCGGATAGTCTGGCAATCTTGCATCTTGAACTTTTTCAACAACTTCTCAACGAACTTTGATTGGTTGATAAAAATCCCGTCAGCAGACTGTTTCACTTGTAATCCAAGAAAGAAATTAATCTCCCCCATTGAACTCATCTGGAATCTAGACTTCATGATTTCTTCAAATTCTTTGCACATTGACGCACTGGTTGATCCGAAGATAATATCGTCCACATAAACTTGAACACACAATAAATCGTCATTCTCCCTCTTCATAAACAAAGTTGGATGAATCTGACCTCTTGTAAATCCATGTTCTAGTAAATGCTTGGATAATGTCTCATACCAGATTCTTGGAGCTTGATGTAGACCATAAAGAGCTTTACTCAACTTGTATACACGATGAGGATAGTCAGGATCTTCAAAACCCGGAGGTTGTCTGACATATACAGAAAAGCGCCTTTAACGTCCATTTGGAATACTTTAAACTTCATGAAGGAAGCATATGCAAGAAAAACGCGTATGGCTTCAAGTCTTGCGACCGGAGCAAACACCTCTTCATAATCAATGCCTTCTTCCTGAGTGTATCCCTGTGCAATGAGTCTCGCTTTGTTTCTCACAACAATACCACGTTCGTCTGGCTTGTTTTTGTACAACCATCTTGTACCTATCGCATTCTCTCCTTCAGGTAAGTCCACTAATTTCCAAACTTCCTATTTGCGAAACTGAACTAATTCCTCTTGCATGGCTTCAATCCAACTGTTATCTTGCAACGCCTCTGAAATGTTCTTTGGCACCACTTGAGATAGAAAACACGAATAAAGACAGACATTTGCTTGCTCAGTCTGACTTCTTGTAGTTCTCTGATTCAATGGCCCAATAATCTGAGAGACATGATGTTTCTTGTGAATTCGATGAATTGGTGTCACCTCCTTGCACTTGACTCTCCAGATTAGAAGTATTCAGATTTGGTAGATCTTGTAGAATGGAAGAAGTATGCGGAGTGAAATTCGGGACTTGATCCGGTGAATTGATGAAGTAATCAAATGATTCTGGAACAACTTCAACATTCGGATCGGATGATGGTTGATTCTGAACAGATCCACCATCATTAGGAGAAACTTGCGGATTCACATCTTCTTCGAGATTGTTTGATTCTTGATCTTCTTGAGAACCAGAAGGACCCGGATCTTGACTAGATTTGACATGATCAGGATTGTGAAAAGACATGAATGGATATTCAGAACTGAGATTTCCATCATCGTCATTATCAGAATCGTCACTAAAACATCCCAAGTCGCCTGATTCTTAGTTTGTTTTTCCTGGAAAATCAAATAAGTTAGAATTGAAAGATTTCGATAACGAATCTAAATCAAATAACCATTCGGGACCATGAGCCACTAAGGAAACGAATTTTCTAAAAACTTGACGTTAATAGTTTCAATAACAGTATTTGTTTTGCTATTAAAAACTCGATAAGCTTTAGAAACAGACGAATAACCAAGGAAAAGTCCATCGTCAGATTTTGACTCAAACTTCCCGAGATGATCACTCAAATTTAAAATCGATACAGGACAACCAAATGCTTTCAAGTAAGAAATATTTGGTTTTCTTCCAAATAACAACTCATAAGAAGTTTTCTGTTTATCTTGAACCAATAATGTTCTATTTTGTACAAAACACGCAGTAGCAATAGCTTCGTCCCAAAAAGTGATAGGGATTTTGGCATCTGCGAGCATGGATCTTGCTGCTTCAATCAGTGTCCGGTTTTTCCGTTCCGCAACCCCGTTTTGTTGAGGCGCTCTTGGAGCACTAAATTGTCTAGCAATCCCCTTTTCTGCACAAAATACATCAACATTAGTGTTCTTAAATTCAGTTCCATTATCACTTCGTAAGATTTTAACTTTGCATTGTAAATTTTAATTACTGATTTGGTGTCTAATTACAGAATTGTAAATTTTTGGATTGATCTTGAAATCAATCAGCACGTTTAAACTGCTATCAACGCGTTTTGGGGTGTTAAATGGTTCGAAACAGGTCAAGGAGATGATTTAGGAAGGTTTAGATTGATTGGAAGGGACTAAAAACGCGTAATTACATCTCGCCGGAGCCGAGATGTTTGGCCGGAAAGCCTGCCAGCGGCAACAGCCTGAAAAACAGGATTAACAGGTTGGGGGCTGGGTTTTATAATAATTTACACCTTCAGTCCCTGTGGTTTTAGTTTGTGTTTATTAGAGTTATAAGTTTTTATTTTAAGTTTTTAATGTTACAATTTTAGCCCGAAGTTAGTTTATAGGTTATATTGACTAACTAACCTAACTAAGTAAATTGTAACGTTTATAAAAGTGACGTTTTTATACTTTTAGCTCTCTTATGATGTTGTAATGTTATTTGAGACCATAATAGTTGTTTTTTTATAAACTCTCTTTATAAACTGTTATATATGAATGTATATATATATTTTTGAGATTCCTGCACTATAAATAATAATTATTTATTACACTTAGGAATTTATTTGTAGTCGTTGGATAAACATTTGGTTGATAAGCATTAAAGATAGGAATTTTAACGTAGCGTTCATTCATATTTATATATATTTAATATCAACAACATTTAACAGAATAACTACTAATACATTAAAAATAAATAACTTCGGATTCGAGTCTGGTATTCGGGTTCGGGTTTTGGGGCAGATGTCACATTATGTGTGTGTTTTGAAAGAAGATAGAGTAGAGAGAGTGTTGGAAGAGAGAGAACAAGATTTTGAGTTGTGTTGTGTTGATGTTAAGTTGTTTAAATTGTTAGGGTTAGGGTTGGGTTATTGGGCTATTAGGGTTGGGCTAACTCTATTAAAAAAAACGGGCTGAATGTTTTTTTGGTCATTGGGCCGAAAATTTTGTTGGTTTTGGGCTTGGCAATTGGGCTGCGATTTTGAGCTGTGAAAATAAGCTCGGGTTTGGGCTTAAGAGGACTACGCAGTCGCCGGGTTTTTAAAGTTAAAATTTTATGGGCGTTTTCGTTAAACTCGTCATTAAATTTTGAAAAGTGACGTCTTTGGCCGGGAGTTTATTTCTGTCAATCTTTGGGCCAAAATTTTTCATTTAAGTTGAAAAAGTTTTGTCAGAGGCCGGGTCTTTCTAAAATTTTTTTTTAGGCCAAATATTTAACGGGTTATCGATAAAAAAAAATGGCTTATGCAGAACTTTTTAAATCATTCGAATCTAATGATCTCACAAGGCACAAAGCCAGTTTGATAATTTTGCAGTTTTAAAGAATGAAAGGATGCCCGTGTTTCTCGATCGATTTGTGATGGTGGCAAATAACCTGAAAAAGCATGATCCAGGACTCGGAAATCATGAACAGGTTCAGAGATTGCTTGATTCTCTCCCACCAGAGTGGAGTTCAGATGGAAAATCGATGAGAAGAGAAAGAGGATTTACTGATTACAAACTGGTGGAGGTGATGAACAAACTAAAAGAAATGGAGTTGGATATCAAACTTCGTGAGTACGATGAAGCGATGTCTCTGAATTCAAAGATCACCTCAATCTCCAAAGAGAAACCAGAAGATATATCAGTTTCTGCCTCCAATTTCAAAGGTTTACCGAAACCTGAAATTGAAAAGGTACAAGGAGAGATTAAGCAGACATCAGTGGGTAATGATGGTGCAGAATTAAGTGATAAATGTGACACCCCGCCCGGCGGCGGAAAACACCGGGCTGTCATGTGAATCTGATATCATAAGTACAAGCACATGGCACACTAAATGCATATTTTAATATTTGCTAAGCAATAATGTCGTGACATAAAGAAACATTAAATAGTCTTAAAAACCGTAACAGAAACCGACAAATAAATATTGTTTATTGTCTTTTTATTCTAGGTCCAAAGCATCCTACGTGTCTTGAACCAAAACCGAAATCAAACACCACCTGAAAAACGTGTAAAATAAGTTAGCTAAAGAATTAGCTAGTGAGTAAAAACACAGTTAATAGTACATAAATATGAAATCCGAGATCATTATAGATTGTGTTTCGCAATCTCATGTGTATAGCAATTGTATTATATTACTCAACCATGACCAACGAAACATACAACGAATCCACGTAACTGTAGCAACAAGTCATGAGAACCACTCATGTTACAAATATTGATAACTATTGTTTAACCGTCATTTAACCGTCTCGACATATCTGTTATCAATAAATGTTTAGGCATCTAAAGGGTCATAGCAACATCGTAACAAGCATCACATATCGAATCTAGTAACCAACGAAACAACGAATCGCCGGGTTAAATCACCTACTAGGCCATTAAGTGTAGGTGGGCTTGTCAAGCCATTAGCGCTAACATCGTACCGGTGGAAATTACGAGATAGTGGGTGTAGGGGCTAGCCCATGGTGCGGTCAGCTATGATATACTCAATTTCGTCTTTAGTAGGTTCATCTACAACATCTGGTGGTGCCCTCGTGGGCATACTATTGTCTAACACATAAGTTTACATCCTGTGGCCATACAAGATTAACACATCAAATGATCTCATTTTGAAATAGAAACAAAGAAACGAAACTGTAGTAATATCGAAACACGTATTTCAGCCCCAAAACGAAAATAGTAAAAAGGGGAGTGAGTTTACTCACCTTGAAGTGCAAATATATTCGAACCGTAATAAACGTAGTTAACGAGAACCGAGGATTTTCCAGATATTGGTACCACCTAATTAATCGAGAAAAATCCTACTTTAGAAACGAACCAAGTAGTAACAAGAATCATAAATCCGAGATCTAGCGTTTCGGATTTGGGATTTAGAGTTTTAGATTGTAAGTTGGGAATTTGTACGAGACGTTATTGTATTTTCATGTTTGAATACCTATTTATATATTATACGAATCCATTTAGTTTTATATTTGAAATATATAGTTGTATAAATACTTATAACCATTAAAATCATTCATACATATAATTATATATATGTATTTGAAATCACAGATTTTTATGTTTTGAAAAGGTATTTAACTTAATCATAGTATTTAAGTTATTTAGTGAATATGACTAAATGTTAAAAATGGTCAAAAAGTAGTAAAATTAATTAAAACAGGTCATGGGACTGGAACCCGTGACCTTCAAGTTAACCGCAACAGCCTCAACCAACGAACCAGAATCTATTTGTGTTCATACTATGTTTTTAAATTCCTTTAGTGTTTGAATCTCAAGAACACCCTTTTCACTACAAGCCCTAAAACACAAATCATTCCATTTCGTTTAATCCAGTGAATCAAATCCAAAACCAACAGAGGGCTTTTAATCTACAAGAATATACGATCATTTTGATATAAAATACTTACTTGATTGATGAAGAAACGAGTTGATGAAATGAAGAACAATACACGACGGTTTTGAGAATCAAATACGAATTTCTTGATGTTTTTGATGAAATTGGTTGAACAGGGAGCGAACGCAGGTAACTAGGAGCGTGTATGTCAATGGGATTGTGTTTTGGTGATCCGGAAGTGGTCGAATGGTTTGAAGGGTGGTTACGAATTGAAAATGATTAATTGGATGTTAATTTGATTTGATTAATGAAATTGGGTGTTACGAATGATTTCACAACGCAGAAATCATTGTTGTAGTTAACTGAATTCACTGATTTGATACGTTATGGAACGATTTGGTTTGTGGGTTTTGAAAACGGTTTTTAGATTTGCAATAACACACCGAATCAAGTGATTAAACGACAATTTAAATATGGTAGGGTGTTCGAAACTTGTCTACGAAGGTTTCTATGGTTTTAATCTGAATTTTAAGTGTTATAATCGACTGAAAAATACCTCGCCGGAAAACCTGTGAATTCCGGCCATTTGGCCGGAAGTGGTGTCACCGGATTTGCGGGTGTATTGGGTTTGGGGGTTGGGTGAAATAAAATGTTACATAATCGGTCCCTCTAGTTCTAGTTTGTTTTAACTAGTTAATTCAAGTTTTTAATAATAGTTTGTAAATTGACAGTTTTGGCACAAAATTAATTATATATATATTTTAACTAACTAACTTAACTAAATTGGAACGTAAAAATTATATGAGTGACGTTTTTACAGTTTTAGTTCGTTTAAGCCATTAGGAGGCTATTTCAAGGCTTAGAAGCGTTTTTGTCTAACGTTTTCAATAGTTTTCTTTTACGAATTATATATATATATATATTTATTTATATACATATATATCTTGAGTTTTATTGTCTCAAATAATAATTATTTGATATGCAGGAATATTTTGCGATGTAAATTTAATTGAGACGGGAATAACGTAGAATCAATGCGTTTATTCATAATAATAAAGATAAACGTTACATTTTGAAGAAATAAATACGATTACAATTTAAAGGATAACAACTTCGGGTTCGAGTCGGGCATTCGGGTTCGGGTTTGGGGCAGATGTCACAATAAAGCTTGTGATGCTGAGAAGGAGGAGGAACAAAAGACAAATACCAGAGTCTGCAACTGCGAGAAGGCTCTTGCTTCTGAAAAAATCATCATGGATCTTCCATACGAGACAGTTCAGGATATGTGTACTTCTGATTGTAGAACTCGTTTATTTGGTATTTATGAAGCTAACAGATTGTTAATCGAAAATGAAAAATATATATTTGACTCGGGTAAATCATGAACTTAAACTGATAGTCTACTATGTATAGGTTGGACCCACCGGCTTGTCGGTGTTACTTTTGTATGTAATAGTTAAACTTGTTATGTTGTTGGTACTAGCGAACCTACGGGCGAATCTATTGATTCGCCCGCAGGCCATCAGTGTCTTTTGTATTAGGTATCGACTGGGCGAACCTATGTGCCCAGCGAACCTGTGTTGGTTCGCTGGATAGATTCGCTAGAGCGAATCTATCAGCGAACCTAACATCACTATATATTGTAACCTTATCTACAACTTTATAGAACTTTTGCACATCTTTTACTTAAACGATTTCTTACTGATTTGTGTTGTGTAATCGTTCCATCGAGGTGCTAGGAGCTTATATCTTTCATCATTGTAGCTTATATACCTTGATTGTGTGTTGGATCTTGTATTTGGGTTATTTGGACTTTTACACTTTGTTCTACAAGTATTTGACATATTTGGGTTAAACAAGTCAACAAAGCACTGAAATCACGATCATTATGGACCAACAATATGGTATCAGAGCCTTAGTGCTCTTGATTGTTTGATTCAAGTGATTTTTGTGTTGATTTTTGAAGTTTTTGGGTCAAAACTCTTTCGATTCTGTTTGAAGCTTGTTTGTTGTGTTTTGGAGTTGTATTTTGCTCTGGTTTTGTGTTATTTGGACGTATAAAGCTTTTAAAACAAACCTGAAGGCAAATGGTCAAGTTTTGAGGGTTTTCGAGCTGTTTCCGTACTATTTCAGAGTGGTTGAGCTACCAGCGAAACTGTGTGTTCAACCAGCGAATCTGCAGTTCTTCCAGCGAATCTAAATTCAAATTTTGTCCTGTTTGGGTTGTGTTGTGGCCAGCGAATCTAGCATATCATCGAACGAAAGTTCATCTATTTGACTGACTGTGCAAGCGAAACTGCTGCCAAAATCAGGCCAGCGAATCTGTGCTTGCTCGTCAGCGAATTTGTTTGACTGTCTAGCGTATCTGTCACCAGCGAATCTGCCAGCGAAACTACTGTGTTCTTCTAGCGAAACTAGCCAGCGAATTTGTCATTTTTCAGCGAATCTGTAGTCTGTTCAAAGTTATGACTTCTTCAACACTTAATATGAATGATCTAGACAGCGTTCAACCTAACAGGCCTCCGAGGCTTGTTAGTGGTGAAAACTTTGAAGACTGGAAAAGATGTTTGAAGGCATTCTTCTACTACACCGACTACAACCAATGGGAATCTATAGTGAATGGCCCGCACGTGCCAACAACTGTTGAAGGAACTGTCACTTCAGTAAACACAGATCCAACTACTTTTACTGAAACTGATATCAAGTTACTGGATCGTGACAAGAAGGCATTAGGGGCACTGATACTTTGCTTACATCAGGACATTTTTAACCGGTTTGCAGAACACACAACTGCAAAGAGTCTGTATGATGCATTGTGTGAATTTTATGATGGAAATGAAGATCTGAAATTGGATAGAAAGGCTCAGGCTGAAAAGGAATTCAACTCTTTTGTTGGATATTCACAAGAGAACTTGACTGATATTACGAATAGATTCCTGTCTGTGTCAAGTAATTTGAAGAAATATGATGAAAAGCTGGGGAATCACGAACAAGTTGCAAAATTGCTAGATTCACTTCCTCCCCAATGGAGCCTTCAAATCAAGCTACTGAAACAAGAGAGGAACTTTCCTGATTACAAGTTGATGGACGTCATCAACAAGCTGAAGTCTTTTGACCTTGACGTGAAAAGAAGAGAGTATAATCAGTCAATGATGGTTCCAAACATTCCATCTCAAAATGCTGCACTTCTCTCATCCGCTGCAAACTCTTATGTTTACAGTGCAGCATCTAGAGGATCTTCAGGTCATGTGTCTGCTAAGTCTGCTGGTGCATCTACTAACGCTGGTTCAAGCTCAAATGCATCCGTCACCACACAAATTCCGTCAGACACCATGGCATTATTTGGAATGTTTGTTCACAGTTACGAAGCTCTTGTTGCAGGTGAGTTAAAAGGAAAAGGTATGACAGTGGAAGACATGTATCAGGTGGATCCTGATGATCTGGAGGAAACAGATATTCAATGGCAGATGGCTATGCTCACTCTTCGCGCCAGACGATTCATGGAAAGGACTGGTAGAAGAAACTTTGGAAATCAAGGGCAGAATGCTAAGCTGGGTTATGACAAGGGAAAGTTACGATGCTATAACTGCAAACAACTGGGCCACTTCAAGAGAGAATGCCCATTACCAATCGTCACTGAGCCAGTCAACTCTGCAACTCCAAGATCTGCTCCAATTCAAGAAAAGGTTGAAGAAGCTAAGTCAAAGAATGAAACTGCTCTTCTCACCAACTTTGACTGGAGTGCAGAAATCGAAGAAACCAAGGAGGAGATTAACCATGCCCTTGTTGCTGAAATTGCTGAGTTTGATGACAATGACATAAATCTCTTTGATCCATTCAAAGAGTTTTATGGTAAAGAAGAGGAGGAGAAGGTGGAGAATGCTGATAAAGTTCAATCAGATGTTATTGCTCAAGGACATCTGAATCATTCCGGGTTAGTTTGTGAAGCTACTGTTAATGAAGTGAAGCATGAGGAAGAGTCAAAGGTCAGCCTGGAAGAAGTGATTGAGAAGGCAAGGATAGATGCAGTCGATGAATTCAAAAGAAGCACTCCCTACTGTCAATGTGATCGTGCTCTGGCCGCCGAAAAACTGGTAATCGGTCTTCCTTACGATGTTATTAAAGATATGTGTTCATCTGCTTGCAAAATTCGTTTAATTGGCATATACAAAGCAAATAAATTATTAATGTCAAACGAAAATGAATTAAAAAGAACCATCAAAGAGCTTAAATTAAGTGAATCAAAATATTTTGTTAAGTTAAGAGAAGCTTTAAAAGAAAATGAACACTTAAAAAGGACTCTTTTAGAAAAGAACTGTGAGATTAATTACTTGACTGAGCAAGTTACACTTGCTGAGTTTGAAGCAAGAAAACTCAAAAACAAATTGCAGCAGTGGACCATATCTGGTATGAAAAGGGAGGAACTTTGCAAGAATCAAAGGGGGGCCAGGGTCAAGACAGGCTTGGGTTTCAGTAAAAATGAAACATATGCATATCCTCCACCCAGTACTTTCTGTTATTCTCCTACACCTATTCCTCATCCCTCAAATGAGTTAATTCAAGAGATTATGCAGAAAGATACTGACAGTTCCATTGCAGGTTTAAGTGAAGTAAACCTTAAGGAAGTTAGAGAGGAGTACGCATATGGTGCGAGTGTTGGGCTCGGTTGTTCTGGCAGTAGTGATTGCAGTAGTTCTGATTCCAAGAAGTCTTTTGAAGACATTTGTTTAGATAATTCTGTTTGTAGTAATATGTCATATTCAGACAATTGCATGTTTAATAGTAATCTAGGGTGTTCCACTTCAAACCCTAATGTGTTGAATGATGCTGATTTGATTAATAATGTGTGTGTGAATGACAAAGACAAACTTTCAGGTCAAGTCTCTGAAAGTCAAACTAAAACAAACTGTTTTCAAAAGTTCTTCACTCACCAAATTCCATCTTTCACACCTGTGAGAATTTCTAAACCAAAAGAGAAGGAATCATCTTTTTCATACATTCTTAAACCAAAATCTGAATCTGATACAGTTAAAGTCACAACAAGTAAGTTAAAAGAACTCTATGACACTTACAGTGACTGTGACTCACAACTGTCTGAATGTGATGAGGAAATTGTTATAGATAAAATTCCTGACAACCGAATTCTCAAAACCGGTTTGAAGTCTCACTGTTTTAAATGTGGAAACACTGGTCACACTGTCAAGCAATGCCCTAAATTAATCCAAAATAGCACCAAGCAAAAATCTTTGGGAAAAAGATTAAACACTTTTGTAAATAATTTCTTTTGTAATACTTCATCTGCTTCACCACCCAAGTACACAAAGACTTGGGTGCCTATTGCAAAGGTCTAACTTTTCTTTCTTTTAATAAATGTCAGGAACATTCAAATGCCGTTGTAAATAGTCATTGGCATATTGACAGCGGATGTTCCAGACATATGACAGGATTGAAGGATCTTCTTACTAACTATAGGATCATAAATGGAGGCTATGTTGCTTTTGCGGGAGATAAGAAAGGCGGGAAGATGATAGGTCAAGGAGAAGTCTCAAATGGCTCACTTACTTTGGAAGATGTCAACTATGTTCCTGAACTGGCGTTCAATCTTCTGAGTGTATCACAAATCTGTGATAAAAATATTCCTGTGATGTTTCTTCAAAACGAATGCCTGTTCTTGAAGCCAGAGTTCACTATTCCTGAAGATATGGTGATCATGCGAGCTCCGAGACGAAATGATACCTATATGCTGAATATGGGATCAACTGAATCAAACTCCACCGTGACATGTCTTCTGTCTAAAGCATCATCCTTTGAATCATTTTTGTGGCATAAACGTTTAGGACACATCAATTTTAAAATTCTGAATAAATTAGTTAAGAACAATTTGGTTAGGGGTTTACCACAAAAGGATTTTTCTGTAGTCGAGAAATGCATGGCTTGTGCTAAAGGAAAACAGCACAAAAAGCCACATAAACTCAAAATTACAAATACTATCTCAGAACCCCTCGAATTGTTACATACTGATTTATTCGGACCAATAAGTGTCAAATCAATTGCTAAAAAGTCTTATTGCTTGGTTGTCACAGATGATTACTCTAGGTACACCTGGGTGAGATTCATGGCAAACAAGAGTGAGACAGCAGAAGAATTGATGAAGCTGATACCTCTAATAGAGGTTCTTGGAAAGAAGAAGGTTCAAGCCATCAGAAGCGATAACGGAACTGAATTCAGAAACCACATCTTCAACTCCTTCTGTGAACAACGGGGTATTCTCAGACAGTTTAGCGCTGCCCGAACACCACAACAAAATGGTGTTGCTGAAAGAAAGAACCGAACTCTTGTTGAGGCCGCTAGAACTATGCTGATCGAGTCAAAACTTCCAATTATTTTCTGGGCTGAAGCGGTTAATTGTGCAGCTTATGTTCTTAACAGGGTACTGATAGTCAAAGAAAAGATGAAGACTTCATATCAACTGTTTCGAGGGATTAAGCCGCTGATTGACTTTCTACGCCCCTTTGGATGTTCTTGCACTCTTCTGAATACTCAAGACCAGAAGACGAAGTTTGGGGCTGTCTCTGATGAATGCTTCTTTGTGGGATACTCTAACACGCAAAAGGCGTATCGCGTTTACAACAAGCGAACGCGGATCGTGCAAGAGTCCTACTATGTTGATTGGCAAGAATCAAACACTACAAGTATTGGTAGTGAACCGGCTTGGTTTTATGATGCCACCACCATTTTCAAATCATTTAATCTTCCTGACTCTGACGATGACGACATTATTCCACACACATCGGTCTCTATTTTCAATCATACACCCACACCATCACAATCACAACCTTCCACATCTGCTACACAACTACCTCCTACTTCATTTGACATTCCATCACCTCCACCACCCGAAACTGTTCAAACTTCTCCATCAGACATTCCATCCACATCCACTACCATCCCATCACCTACACCTTCACAACCATCAAATCAAACACCCTCAAACGATCAAAATCCTTTACTACTCAACACTGACTTCAAAACCCTGAAAAACCATCCTCACGATTATATCATTGGATCTATTACCGATGGTGTGCGAACCCGGAGTCAGAGCGGTTTGATAAATGAATGTCTTTATGCTGCTTTTCTGTCACAAGTCGTTCCAAAGAATTACAAACAGGCACTTGAAGATCCGAGTTGGGTGGATGCCATGCAGATGGAACTGCAACAATTCAGGAAGCTCAAAGTTTGGGAACTGGTTGATCTTCCTCCTAACAAGTGTCCAATCGGCACTAAATGGGTTTTTCGGAACAAGCCAGATGATCGTGGTGTGGTAATTAGAAATAAAGCGAGACTGGTTGTTCAGGGATTTGCTCAGGAGGAGGGAATTGACTATACCGAAGTTTTTGCTCCAGTCGCTCGCCTGGAAGCCATCAGAATCTTTCTTGCACATGCTGCGAACAAAAACTTTAAGGTTTATCAGATGGATGTGAAATGTGCATTTCTATACGGAGACATCGATGAGGAGATCTACGTATGTCAACCACCAGGATTTGAGGATCCTGATTTCCCGTCAAAGGTTTACAAGCTTGATAAATCCTTGTATGGGTTGCATCAAGCTCCAAGGATCTGGTATGAAACTTTGACACAGTATCTCCTCAGTAAAGGTTTCTCACGTGGGGCTATTGATATGACATTATTCAAGAAGGAGGTGGATGGCGAGCTGCTGATCGTTCAAGTGTACGTTGATGATATCATTTTTGGTTCGACTAATGAAGGGTTGTGTAGAGAATTTGAGAAGGTGATGATGGATCGTTTTGAGATGTCCATAATGGGGGAGATGTGTTTCTTCTTGGGGCTGCAAGTGGAGCAAAAGCCTGATGGGATTCTAATCCACCAAGAGAAATATATCAAAGAAATCCTCACGAAGTTTGGCATGGATGACTCTTCTCCTGAATTGATTCCTTTTACTGCTCAAACATGCCTTACTTCCGATGATAATGGGAATCCTGTGGATGCTCATCGGTATCGTTCGATGATCGGATCTCTCATGTATCTGACTGCAAGTCGTCCGGATATCACATTTGCCGTGTGTTACTGTGCTCGCTTCCAAGCAAACCCAAAAGAATCGCATGAAAAAGCTGTTAAACGAATTTTCCGTTACCTTAAGGGTTCCTCTCGTTTGGGACTTTGGTACCCAAAAGGTGGGAACTTTGATTTACATGCTTTTTCTGATAGTGATCATGCTGGTTGCAGGATTAACAGGAAATCGGTCACCGGTGGATGTCAATACCTTGGAGAATGTCTTGTTTCATGGCAAAGCAAGAAGCAAACAACCGTCTCCCTGTCCACAGGAGAAGCAGAATACATAGCTGCGTCAAGTTGCTGTTGCCAAGTGCTGTGGATTCAACATCAGATGATGGATTATGGCATCAACTTTCTTCACACGCCACTCTTTTGTGACAATGAAGCTGCCGTTGGAATCGCCAAGAATCCCATTCATCACACTCGAACCAAGCACATAGAAACAAGAATTCATGCAATCCGGGATGCACAGGAGAAAGGGTTTATAGATATTATTCCTATCGAAACCAGAAAGCAAAAAGCTGATCTTTTCACGAAAACTTTTGATAAACCACGTTTTTATGAATTGATCTCCATGCTTGGACTTATATCTTTTTGAAAAACCTTTTTCTGTGAGAATCCTTTTGTAAATATGTAAATAATCTGTTCTTCGTAAATAATCGGGTCTTTATCTTCTTTGAAAAATTCGTGGGTCACTCGATGCTTTGCTCCGTCACTTTATTTTATTTCATTTTTTTTCTCTTTTCTTTTATATTCTGTATATATATATATATTTAGAAAATCTGAAAAACAAAAATTTCTTAATTAGACGGCTATTATCTAGAAATTTTGGGGGAGATATAAAAAGATAAACTATTTATAGTTTTTCAAATTTTGCTATTTCAGGATCTTCGTTTTGATTGATGTTGAAGAGTCGTTGAAGGAGGTCAGAAGTATTGCGTTTGGGATATGTCAGATAGGCTCAGCCCGAAAACGAAGTAAACAGTGATTGTGCAGCCAAACATAACGCTCAAGATCTCGACAGCAAGGATTATCCCCTTGACGTGATTGGATTGCACAAAGATAATGGTTCTGTCAAAAATGGGTTGAGAGTGTCAAATCTTTGTCTTGATCTTCAAATCTTTGTCCTGAATTCCCTAAAAATCCCAAATCACCCTCGCCCTATCCCCGAATCGAGTTTCTAGTATGC
Source organism: Tagetes erecta (assembly GCA_030867185.1). NCBI lineage: Eukaryota > Viridiplantae > Streptophyta > Magnoliopsida > Asterales > Asteraceae > Tagetes > Tagetes erecta. The sequence continues at coordinate 1,335,719 of CM061486.1, read as the reverse complement.
AAAACAAAACAAAAAAAAAAAAAAATAAATAAAAGGCTGCTAGTGATGCTCTTCGGAAAAGCCTCTGAGTGAGTTACTTGTTAACTCCTCAGAACGTCTTGTGTCAAGTGCTTAACTCCTCTGATATACGAAAGTATTGACCTGGAGTTGGTGGATCTTCTCTGCTATACGAAAGTATTGACCTGAAGATTCACCGAGCATGCTCAAATGTTTATCTCCTCTGTTATACGTCAGTATAGACCTGGAGCTCTAGACTATTTGAGTTTCCCAAATAATAAGTCGCATTGTATTCAAAATGAATCAATTGCTGACAAAGCTTCACTCACAAAAGAAAAGATGCAAAATTTGCACATGTGTCAAAAGACAACATTCAAAAGTTGTTCTATGAAACTCAAGCAAAGTAAATCGTATTGCTCAGATATACCCTGATGACAGAATTTGTTCTTTTTACCTAGACGTTTGTGGGGACCGAGTTGTCTGAGTTTCTTCAATCAAACCCAAAACATGATAAAAGAAGCTGCTGAGCTCTTGTTGAAAGGACTAAGGCATGGGTTTAAATGGACAAACATATCTGCAATCCCGCCAATCGATGATTCTCCGGATTCTACTCAAAACATCATGAAGAATAAATATCCTTTCTAGCGTTTAAAACCGTCTCCTGTTATACTTATTTTATTTTATTTTAATTTTAAATTTTAAATTTTAATTTTTAGGATTATATGTATATATGTTTATTTTTAGGGCGTTGATATCGTGGGACGTTTTCACGGATTTACAAAGATTTTAAAATTTTAAGAAAATCCAAAAATATTTCTTTTCTTCTTCTGTCTAGCGAATCTATGGCGAACCTACAGATTCGCTCGGTCTCTAAGGTTCGCTCGGTCTCTCTTTGTTTCGCTGACATGAAACAGCCTTGTTTATGTGTCAGCGAACCTGGTAGCGAACCAGTCAGAAACTTTGTCTTTTGGTCTTCTGGCGAACCTAAGGTTCGCTGGTCTGTCTGCCAGCGAATCTATGGGTGTATATATATACTGTGTCAGCGTATTATCTCATGTTATTGCACTGTAGCACGACTTTTCAAAAAACCTAACACCAACGTTCGATTCTCGCTATTTCCGGTCTTTTTCACAAATTAAACATCACGTTATAGTCCGGTATGTGATCGATTACACTCTAATCTCTATCTAAACCCTAAATCGAACCGTTATCATGTTTTTAACTGTCGATCTGTGCATAAGCGTTGATTGAACAACTGTTTTGTTGTTAGTTACTAGGGTTTTTCATCATAATTGCCCTGTTTAATGTTTTGTTTACCTGTTTGTTGCCTTTAATGACTGAAAATGATGAACTGTATGTGATTTCGGCCGTTTTTCAAAAGCTAGGGTTTCCAGCGAACCTAAGTGTTCGTCTGGCGAATCTGAACGAAAGTTCAAGTCTTCGAGCGAATCTATGTCGTTATGCTGCCCGCGCAACAACATAGATTCGCCCGACTGTTTCTAGCGAACCTATACATTCGCTCGACAACAATGACTGATTTTTTCTGTCAGCGAATCTATAGGTTCTTGTGCCAAAATCTCAGGTTCGCTATACCAGCGAACCTAATTTCCAGCGAATCTATTTTCTGATTTTCAAATCTTTATTTCTGATCAATCTCCGTTTATTTTTCAGGCAAAATGTCGACTTTATTCTTCGAGAAGAAGCACAATATGTGTGCTTTACTCGATGAAAACTTCGAAAAGGCCAGCAGCTATAGAGACGCTATCATATGGCTGAAGTCGTCACACATTTATCATGCCATCTCTCACTCACCCACCATATACGAGACGCACGTTCGGGATTTCTGGCGAACTGCGGTCATGAATGTGTCGGTACAGCCGTCACGAATATGTGCCAATGTCAGTGGCCACGACTTAGCATTTACTGAAGCTGATTTGGCTAGGATACTAAGATTAGAAGAAGATGTCGGTGATGAGGTTGGTATGACTGCTGAAGAAGTTTATGGGGCACTTCGGACTGCCGGGTATGAGGGGCCAATGCCCGGCGAAAAGAAGATGGAGTTTGTCAAGTCCTACCTGATCCAGGAGTGGAGGTACATCGCCCATGTATTTATTATGTGCCTGGATCACAGAAAAGGGGGTACTGACGGTCTGAACCTGGATTGGGCTCGAGCCATGGTGCTGTTCTGCCGAGGGCAGAAAGCAAATCTGGCAAAGCTGATATTTAACTACATGCTCGAGAACATCCATGCTTCAAAAGGAGCCAAGTGGTTAATGTATCCAAGATTCATTCAAATGGTACTGAATGACAAGTTGCCGGGTCTACCGGTTATTGGTGCTGAGCTGAAGGTATGGGATATGCATTCACGAATCTTCAAGGACTGTAAATCAGTAAGGCCGGAATGTGTGGGAAGGATTACGTACTTGTGGGAGAATATGTATCCGGCGGATAGGTGGGTTTATATACAAAGGATGATTGAGTCAGAAAAGAAACGGGGCGGTGAAAACATTGAGGAGGTTGAGAAGAAGATCCGAAAGAGAAAGGCTTATGCGAAAGATAAAGATTATTCATTTGATAGAGAGGTGGATGAGATCCAGGCCGAGATTGATGCTGGCAGAGAACTGAGGACAAAGAAAAGGGCTGATACACATGCTGAGGGATCAAAGAAGGCTAAGCATGATGTCGGGGGTACATATGCTGGGTCTGGGAATGTGTTGAAGGATGAGGTTGAGAAGTTAAAGGCTGATCTGGCTGAGCTGACAGGTAAACATGAAGAACTGGAGAAACAGGATGCTGAAAAATCTACTGTGATATATGAGATGGGCCGAATGATGAAAGATCAGCAGTGCCTTTTGGTGAGGGTCTTCAAAGAGCTGAATGATTTGAAGAAGAATGTTGGGACAGAACCGGCGATGACTGAGGCGGAACTGAACTCCTTAACGGATATTACAAGATATCCGTTAATGGATGTTGATTTTGATAATAAAGGAAAGGGAAAGGCTGTAGAGGAAGAGTTTGATGAAGAGATGGGGATAAATTTGGATGCGTTTGAAGGAGAGGAAGTTGTTGGTGGATCTGGGGTTGATTATACTTTGGTGGATGAACCTGACACTGATTTTGATGCTGAAAGTGAGGAGGACATTGAGGATGAGCCTGAGGTATACAAAGTGGAGGAAAAGGGAATGAGCTACCAGTTTGAACACGCTGAGTTAGACAAATCCGAATGGTTCAGGAAAGAGGAAGCAGTGGTGCCCGAGGTACCGATATTCCAAAATCTAGACGAACCCACCACCAAACAGCAAGATAGACAGATTATAGCATGGAAATATAACTGTTTGGTGGAAGCTTATATGATCAAAAGGAGGGGTGGCGACATTACATACGTGAAGAACCGAAAGCACTTTGCCACCTTTCCTCGATGGGACTTGAGGAGACTGGCAGAGCTGCCGCTTTTAGGGAAAGAGGATAGCGGTAGGGCATGTGCATTTGAAGCTGCGATCAGGGAGGCCGCTAAGTCAAACTTTGTTGAATTCGGATACCAAAAGCCTAGAAGGATGAGGCAGAAAAGGGATAAACATTGGGTATCGTGGAAGGGCAAAATTGTTTTGAAAATTGCTGCTCCGAAAGTGATGACGAGGGTCAGGGTCCCAGATACTCAGCCACCCAGATTGCAGGATTTCAACAAGTGGTTCTATGATAATAGCACTGGGGAGGCCATTATTAGACTAAGTGGAGATGACCGTCCAGAAATTCGATTGTTTGATCCGATGGAGGTCTTCTCCTTCTGTGATGAGGACTTGAAGGTGCTATGTGAGCACAGAATTAAGCACGGGGCTGGTGATGACACTGCTGCTGAAGCAAACCTGTTTGTGAAGGTTGCTAACAAAGCCCGAGGGATTCGTGCAGAACTGAAGGCAGTGAATGAGAGGTTGAGAAGGTCAGATGATCTGCAACTGGAAATGGACGATCTAACTCGACAGCTAGATCGATCAATTGAGCAGAGGTTTGAGAAACCTGTTGAAGTTGTAGACTTGGAAGTTGAATGCGAGGAGCCAACTGCAGATATTCAGGCGGAAACGACAGTTCATTCTGAGCCTGATACAGAGGTCGCAGAAACAGAGTTTGTGGATTCTATGTTAAATCTGAGTGAAGATGAGGCCGGAATTGAAGACTATACAAATCCAAAGGCCGGGATCAAAGAACGGGCAGGAGCTTTTATTGAACAACTTTGAAGCCAACAAGACAGGAGCTAATCTGAAGACTTCCCCAGGTGAGGTCCAACCTAGGGGGAGTATTGATAGTCTACTATGTATAGGTTGGACCCACCGGCTTGTCGGTGTTACTTTTGTATGTAATAGTTAAACTTGTTATGTTGTTGGTACTAGCGAACCTACGGGCGAATCTATTGATTCGCCCGCAGGCCATCAGTGTCTTTTGTATTAGGTATCGACTGGGCGAACCTATGTGCCCAGCGAACCTGTGTTGGTTCGCTGGATAGATTCGCTAGAGCGAATCTATCAGCGAACCTAACATCACTATATATTGTAACCTTATCTACAACTTTATAGAACTTTTGCACATCTTTTACTTAAACGATTTCTTACTGATTTGTGTTGTGTAATCGTTCCATCGAGGTGCTAGGAGCTTATATCTTTCATCATTGTAGCTTATATACCTTGATTGTGTGTTGGATCTTGTATTTGGGTTATTTGGACTTTTACACTTTGTTCTACAAGTATTTGACATATTTGGGTTAAACAAGTCAACAAAGCACTGAAATCACGATCATTATGGACCAACATAAACTTAACGAGTCAAAATATTTTGTTAAATTAAGAGAAGCTTTGAAAGAAAATGAACATTTGAAAATGAACATTTGAAAACGAGTCTTTTGAAAAGAAATGTGGAAGTCAATATGCTAACTGAACGTGTCGCCCTGGCTGAGTTTGAAACCAGTAAGTTGCAAACGAAACTCGAAAAATGGACAATTTCGGGGATGAAACTTGAGGATTTAATCAAAAGCCAATGGGGGGCTCGTATTAAGACTGGGTTGGGTCATGAAGATAAGGCTTTTGTATATCCTCCCCCCAGAACTTACTGTTAGTCTCCTACACCAACTCCACACCCGACCAATGAGTTGGTTCATGAGATAATTCAAAAAGATACTAATAGTTTGTATGCAGGATTGGAGAATGTGAATCTTAAAGAGGTGAGAGATGATTATGAGTTCCCGACTGGTATTGGATACAGTAAACTGAAAGCTGTCAGTCAAGCCAATGAGTGTTCAGTTTCCGGTGTTAGTAAATTTGTACCTTCTGTTTCTTCTAACTTCTTTAACAAGTTTAAAGCAGGTGAAATTCCTATATTTGAGCCTGTCAAGAATGCGAAGGAAGAGATCGTTCAGGAATCACCTAATCATCAAGCTCCAATCACATCAACACATCCAATTCCTATCAATCAAGATCCGCTGGAAGCAGAGGTACTTATTGAAGACTGGACAAGTTCAGATGATGAATCAAAGACAAAGGAGAGTCTCGGAGATTCAAAGATCAAGATGTCATCTGAAACTATCAAATCTGAAATGCTTCCAAAATCTGAATCAAGACAAATCCGGATCTCTGTCCCAGCAGCAAAACAGGCAAGCCATCCATCAAAAGCTCAAAAGAAGAAGGCTTCACCTCTGTCCATCATATCTCAAGTTTGTAAAAGACTTGAGAACAAGCAAGTGAAGATCTCATCTCCCATCCGACAAACCACAACTCAACAAAAGAAGCCACAAGTTTGTTCCTCTCTCACTGCTCAACATAAGAAGCCTTAGTCTTCCAACAAGTTGCATCAAGTTCAAAGAACGCTCCACCCCCAGCTGCTCCATATGAGCCAGTCAAGCTTCAAAAGCCATTCAAGGCTTGCTTCAAGTGTGGAAAAGGTGATCACGTGCTCAAGAAATGCTCACAAGGACATGCTTCAGACGGTAAAGGCAAACAGGTTTGCTTCTTCGGATCAGTGTCTAGAAAGAATCCTCCACGTGGTAAAGGTAAACAAGTTTGTTTATTTGAATTTCAAGTTAATAATCATACATCTTTGAATGGTCGGATGACGAACATTCCATCCCCACCTTCTCATGTGAAGCCGGTTTCACATGATTCAAAGTTGAATATGAGAACATCATCAAAATCAAATTCTTACTCCTCGGGGCTTAAATAGAAAATGATTTCCAATTTTAACTCTTTCAAATCGAAAATGTTTGAACCTAAACAAATTTGGCAAATTAAAAAGATAGAGGAAAAGATAGTTGATACGAGAACAAGTTGTGTGCATAGACAAGAGTCTTACACTGATGAAAATGGAACGCCCAGGACTACGATGGCCTGGGTTCCCCTTTCTAACTAATCTGTTGATGAGTGTAGGAACATTTTAGGAGGACTGTTAGTAATCCGGTTTACTGACAGAGAATGTTCCTTATTCAAATTTGAGGCGGAACAAATAGGTCATGGTTTTGGTATCTTATCCACATTCGGGATCCTTCTTTGATTTTCACATATCTAATTTCACAGCCAATGCATTTTTCTTGATATCTCATTTAAAATCTTTTGATAGAGTAATATGGAAGACGTTTCTTTGGTAATTTCTATTTTTTATATAGTAGATAGTTAAAAAAAAATTTTAAAAAAACAAAACAAAAAAAATAAATAAAATTTGGGGGAGTCTAACATTTTTACGTGTATTTTTTTTTTATCAAGTTTCACATCTCTTTGATGTCGCTCTTGTGTCTTTTGAAAATTTCAATTTTGTGCTGAAATAGAAATTTTGGGGGAGTAATATCTCAAATGTATGTACTGAATATCATTGCTCAAAATTTTGTTTAAATATTTTGTGTCCTTTGAAGGTTTCAGGTTTGTATGGAAAGCATCTGCAGGAGGATATTGATTTGTGTTATGATGTGTCAATAGGCTCAGCCCGAATACAATCAGACACCAATTCTTTGATCAAACTAAATTCAATAAGAGCTCAGTGATGAGGAGTACTTTCACAGACATTTGGCCTGCACAAAGTAATAAGTTTTGACAAAAATGGGTTGAGAGCGTCAAATCCTTGCCTTGATTTCTCTAAAAAAATCCCAAATCACCCACACCTTAGCCCTGAATTGAGTTTCTAGTTAGCAAAACAAAATAAAAGGCTGCTAGTGTTGCTCTTTAGAAAAGCCTCTGAGTGAGTTACTTGTTAATTCCTCAGAATGTATTGAGTCAAAGTGCTTAACTCCTCTGCTATACGGAAGTATTGACCTGGAGTTGGTGGATCTTCTCTGTTATACGTTGGTATAGACCTGAAGATTCACCGAGCATGATCAAATGTTTATCTCCTCTGTTATACGTCGGTATAGACCTGGAGCTCTAACCATTTGAGTTTCCCAAATAATAAAGTCGCAATGTGTTCAAAAGAATCATTGTTGACAAGCTATACTCCCAAAATATTTAAAATTGCAGAAATTCAAAAGAGGCTCATGAATCGATCAATATTCAAGATTTGATCCAAGAAATTCAAGCAAAGTCAATCATATTGCTCAATAAACCCTGATGTCAAAACGAGTTACTTTGCTGAATGTTTGTGAAAACCAAGTCGCTTGAGTTTCTTAAAATCGAACCAAAACATGATAAGATCGTCACAGGTTGTTTGTTGAAAGGAACAAGGCATGGGTTTAAATGGACAAACATATTGACAATCTCGCCAAGTCTATGTTTCTCTGGATGGTTGCTAGAAACGCATTATCTGATATCCTTTCGTGAAGTTTTTATTTTTTTTAGGTTCTTTAGTCTTGTTGGTCGTGTGTACCTTATGGGATGTGTTCACTTTGCCAAAAATATTTGTGATCTTGTCGGACTCGTCCTCTCATTTTCGAATCTTTAATTTTAATTTAAAAAAATCCAAAAAGATTTTTAATTTCAAATTATTTTCAAGTCTTCCATATATGCTATTAATATGCTATCATTTTCACATGCATTTCACGGGAAATTGCACTCACAAACGAACACGGGTTCGCTTGTCTTCATACACAAATAAACACGGGTTTATTTTGTTTAATGAAATGATCTAATGAGAAATCTCGAGATTTTGTCTGTGATTGTTGTGTTACAGATATTTGCTGCAAATGATGGCCGATCATGAGTTGAGCAAAGTACCTGACCAGAGAACCTGTTCCTCAAAGTTTTTCAGAAGATACCGAGCTAGGAAGCCTCCTCCTACATCTTCTGAAGCACTCAAGAAAAGATAATTTGAAAGCAGTTACAGTTTTTATGAAAAGATGCACAGAAAATGGGGGAGCAACCAAAATGGGGGAGCTTGTGAAATTAAGGATCTTCAGCAACAAAATTTGGCTAGCATCAGTCTTGGGGGAGTTTTGTTGGAGCTGAAATTAAGACTGAAGTTTACCAAATTGAAGATCCAACAGTATTGACTTATCGGTGCTGAATACGATGCATGACGTTGATAATAATAGACTACGGGGGAGTATTGTTGGACCTGAATTGTAGTCTAATATTATCAACACAGTCAAAGTCAACAAAAGTCAACGTGTACGGTCAAAGTCAACGCAAAAGTCAAGAGGACGCGTTCGGGACGAAGATTAGAGACAAGACGTTGAAGGCGACGAAGTTTTATTGTTAATAAATATATTTTGTGTCAACAAAATATATTTAATCGTTTTCGTCATTTTAGTATTTTATGTAATATATATATTTTGTCTTAATGACAAAATATATATTAGACTAAACATTAGGGTTTTATTTGTATTATTTCCATTTGTCATGTTTTAGTCTAAGTTTAGGGTCCTAATTGTCATTAGTACAAAGTGTCATTAGGGTATAAATAGTAAATGGCAATTAGGGTTTTCAGGGGGGGCTTGAATGAGTCGTTGATTGATGTTTCCACTTTGTAATATCTGATGCAATCAATTAAAGATCAAATGAGGGTTTTATGAGTGTTCTTCATGTGTTCATCCATACATATATTTTATGTCAATTTGATCCAAAATCTTCACAATATACTGATTCAATAGTGTTATGGGACCAACACCTTCTTAGATTAAAATCTTTTGTAGGATAACTCTCCTATATATATATATATATACTAGTAGTATGCCCGCGCGATGCTGCGGGGGCGATAATTTCCAATGTGTTAATAGTTTAGAGTAGTTTTGTTTATTACATTTAAAGTTGTATGGTTAGTAGCGTGAATGCGTTATAGTCATGAATATATGTTGTAAGTGTTGCTATACAAAAGATGGAATGTTACATCGTATATATCCGATTATGATACGTATTAAGAAACCAAAAATTAAGTTTATGCTTTGGTACATATACAATCATGCATCACGTAACTGCCCGCTACACAACATTAGAGGTGTACAAACTTGAGTGCCCATACAAATAAAGACTTCATCACATATCCCTAGTTAAAAAGATGACAGATAAAAACGTAAGAGGCTAAGCATCATCCAAAACCCATTTTAGGTTTGAAGAAAAAACTCACATAAAAATTACTTACACTTTCCTTACTAATTCAATGTCTCGCGGTAAATGGAAGAAGGATGTTGATGAATCTGCTTGTATTAGTGTATTACTGATGGTATTTAACCTCCTTTCAATTGATTGGTCACCCTCAAGTGTGAGAAATGTTGTACGTAAATACGAAGCGAAAAACCATGATTTGCTGAACATATAAATCAAGATCAAACTTACATCGACTATATTCTGTTAATCAAAGGAAAATAAAGATTATTAAATATGACCTCATAGTAGTCAACAGGAGCCAAACTTCATATATTATAATTATTCCTAATGGTTGCAGTAATCTGCAACAAATGCTCAATTTGAGGCTCATCTAAATCTGAATCCAAACCACTTTCATCAACTTCATTCAACAGTTCACAACATTCCAAAATGCTCTTCTGTAACTTATCTTTTTTCTTATGCTCATCTCTCATTTTCTTGACCTGCATTATCATTATCCAAATTTCTTTCATCAGCTTTCCATTAAATAAAAATTTAAAATCAGTATATTATTACTCATGTGTAATATGCATTGATACAACATATACATTCAAATAGTTCCTAACTTTCAGTCAGTTTCTTACTAAAATTATCTTTCACTACCAGCATAGATATAACATAGACATTACAAAATCCATTATACATAAACATATTAATAATAAATCACTATGCATGTTTCATACCTGGTGTATTTAATTCACAGTATGACCATATAATACCAAGAACCATGTTCCTTTTAGTATCATCATCAGCAGCAACACCAAATTCTAGTAGGTCACTATCTGGATTTTGAGCTAATCCCATTCTTTCTAGAAACTCTTTTGCATATGGTAGGTTGGGGTTAGGATGTCCACATCCTGGTTGCATCAAAAGTTTATTTAAAAAAAATTAATCCAAGCACAAATAAAACATGGGTTAGCTAAAGTAAGAGGTAGCAAAAGCGGGTCAATTGGATCAACCTGAGATGCAACCCAATACTCTTGCTGTATACAAGACTTGAGAGTTTAACGGATCAAGAACTACTAAAAAGAAGTTTTCTGGAGCTTGTCAGGTCAACTTAGATTAAGCTAAAGGACTTTATGTAACACACAAAAAGAATCCAAGCAATGGTGTTTTCCAGTTAATCACAAAGAATCTAGGCATGAGTGTTGGTCCATCTAGATCGTGATTTCAGTGCTATAATGACTTGTATAACAACAAAACACTCTTGACTCAAACAAACAAAGTGTGATATAACCCAACAACCAATAACGAGATTAAAACCACACAACCGGAGATAAATACGCTACAAAGATGAATAATATATGCTCCTAGCACCTCCAGTAAACACACACACGACACAAGAGTTGGATAAGATTTTTGCCAAAAGTTCAAAAGTTACATTTCATGAAGATAAGGTTACAATATATAACAGACTTAGGTTCGGTGATAGATTCGCTGACAGCGAATCTATCTAGCGAACCACATAGGTTCGCCGGGCACAATCAGGTTCGCCCGGTCGATACCAACACAAAAACTAAACTGTGCTGCGGGCGAATCTATAGATTCGCCCGTAGGTTCGCTAGTACTAATCATTACAAAATACATACAAAATATATAACACCTACATGCCGGTGAGTCCAACCTATACATGACTATCAATACTCCCCCTAGGTTGGACCTCACCTGGGGAAGTCTTCTGTTTAAGCTCCGTCTTTTTCTGCTTTAAAGGTTCTCAATGTATGCACCTGCCCTTGATTCAATACCGGCCAATGGATTAGTAACGTCTTCTGATCCGGCCTTTTCATCTTCACTGAACACCAGCATCGACTCCACGAACTCTGCTTCGGCGACATCAGTATCAGGCACATCCAGAACAATCGTTTCCGCCTGTACTTCTTCAGTATGCTCCTCGCCAGACACATCCACATCAACAACCTCTACCTGTTTCTCGAACCTCTGCTCGATAGTTCTGTCAAGCTGTCTGGACAAGTCATCAACATCCATTCTTTGTTCATCTGTCGCTCTCAACCTTTCATTTACACTTCTCAGCTCAGCACGAATACCCCGGGCTTTGTTTGCAACCTTCACAAACAGGTTTGCTTCAATCCTTGTGTCATCTCCAGCCCCGTGCTTGATACGGTTCTCGCACAATACCTTTAAATCTTCATCGCAGAATGAGAAGACCTCCATAGGATCAAACAGGCGTATTTCTGGACGGTCTTCTCCTTTCAGTATGATAACCGCTTCTCCCGTACCATTATCATAAAACCACTTCAGAAATTCTTGTAGACGAGCAGGCTGAGTATCAGGAACCCTGACCCGTGTCATAATCTTTGGCGCTTCAATCTTCAAAACCACTTTTCCCTTCCATGAAACCCAGTGCCTGTCTTTCTTCTGTCTCATCCTTTTTGGTTTCTGGTACCCGAAATCAACGAAATTATTCTAAGTAGCCTCTCTAATCGTAACCTCAAAGGCACAGGCTCTCCCACTGTCCTCTTTTCCCAACAAAGGTAGCTCAGCCAGCCTACGCAAGTCCCATCGAGGCAGGGTGGAGAAATGTTTCCTGTTTCTGATATAACAAATATCACCTCCCCTCCTTTTGATCATATACGCATCCACAAGGGAATTGTATTTCCATGCTATAACTTGTCTATCCAGTTGGGAGGTGTTTGGTTCGTCAAGATGTTGGAAGATGGGCACCTCAGGAACAACCTCTTCGTCATTTCTGAACCACTCCGATTTATCCAATTCTATGTGATCAAACTGATAGCACACCCCCTTTTCTTCGACTTTGTATTTCTCCGGCTCATCCTCCAAGTCTTCCTCATTGTCAGCATTTACATCATCCTCCGGTTCATCTATCAGACTAAAATTCACGCTTGAGCCTCCAACAACCTCAGCCCCCTTAAATACATCCATATCTATACCCATATCCTCATCGAACAGCTCCTCAGCAGCTTTACCTTTGCCTTTGTCTTGATCCCCAAACACACAGTCCATTAACGGATACTTCGCAGCATCCGTTAAGTTTTTCAGTTCAGCTTCAGACATAGCAGGTTCTGACCCATCTTTTTCCTTCAGGCTATTCAGCTCCTTGAATATTCTGACAATTAGGCACTGTTGATCCTTCATCATCCTCCCCATTTCAAAGATAACAGTTGACTTCTCAGCATCCTGGGTCTCCAAATCCGCATACCTACTCTTCAGATCCACCAATTCAGATTTCAAACTTTCAATTTCGCTCCTCATCTCGCTAACAGTTTCAGCAGATTTACCCGATTCATCAAACTTCGCTTTCTTTGCCGTTTCGGTCGGTGCATCAGATTTCCTCTTTGTCCGATTTTCCCTACCTGCATCAACCTCAGCCTGTATCTCATCCACTTCTCGATCAAACGAATAATCCTTTTCTTTAGCATACGCCTTCCTTTTCTTTATCCTCTTCTCAACAACCTCTATGTTCTCACCGCCCCGTTTCCTCTCATTTTCCATTAATCTCTGTATTTGTACCCATCTATCAGCTGGGTACATGTTTTCCCACAAATATGAAGTCTGACTAGCACAATCCGATCTCACTGATTTACAATCCCCAAAAATCCTAGAATGCATTTCCCAAATCTTCAGCACTTCACCGACAACAGGTAGGATTGGGCAGCTTGTCATTCAAGATCATTTGGATAAATCTGGGGTACATCAACCATTTTCCTGCTTTCGTTTCATGAATGTTCTCTAGCATGTAGTTGTATATGAGCTTTGTTAGATTCACCTTCTGCCCTTTGCAAAACAAAACCATTGCTCTAGCCCAATCAAGATTCAGCCCGTCAGTACCACCCTTCCTATGATCAAGGCACATGATAAAAACATGTGCAACATATATCCACTCCTTGATCAAGTAGGATTTCACGAACTCCATCTTCTTCTCACCAGGCATTGGACCCTCATAACCAGCGGTCCGAAGAGCACCATACACCTCTTCTGCCGTCATTCTAACTTCATCACCAACATCTTCCTCTAACCTTAAAATCCTAGCCAGATCAGCTTCAGTAAACTCCAAATCAAACCCACTAACTTTGGCACATATACGCGATGGCTGTATAGACACGTTCATTACTGCTGTTCTCCAGAAATCTCGAACATGCAGCTCGTATATAGTCGGTGAATGAGAAATGGCGTGATGAATGTGAGACGACTTCAACCATCTGATACAATCTTTATATCCCGCTGCCTTCTCATGATTCTCGTTAAGCAAAGCACACATATTGTGCTTCCTTTCAAAGAATAATGTAGACATCGTGCCTGAAAAATAAACGGAAATTGATCAGACATAAAATTCTTTGAAACAGTCAATAGATTCGCTGGCATAATTAGGTTCGCTGCACGGGTGAACCTGGGTTTTGGCACTCGGGCGAATGTATAGGTTCGCTAGAAACACTCGGGCGAATCTATGTTGATGCACGGGCGGCATAACGACATAGGTTCGCTCGAAGTTTTGAACTTTCGTTCTGATTCGCCAGACGAACACATAGGTTCGCTGGAAACCCTAGTTTCTGAAAAAAAACACCCAAATCTCAGTCGAAAAATCATTAATCACACAATTAAGGCAACGATTAAGCATTATAACCATACGACGAGACTACAAAACAACTATCATTTAACAACAACACAAATCAAACAACAACACAGATTATATGACGGGTCGAACGATTTCAGGTGATTAAAAGCACAGTTGATGATATGAAAGGTTGATTAAGATGAAGACGATGACATACCAGATGGAGTTAGGTCAGTTTATTGTGAAAAGATCGGTTGGTGAGTGAGAATCGAAAGTTCGGCAGTTAGAAATTTGAAAAACCAGCTACAGTAATAGTGACAGCGAAATTGTGAAATGTTTCGCTGTCACTGCATATATATACAGTCACAGGTTCGCTGACCAAAACGCTAGCGAACTTCAGATTCGCCAGAGGACCAAGAGTCAAGTGAAACCACGGCGGCGATGAGAAGAGGTTCCGGGCGAACCTGAGGTTCTGGCGAACCTGTAGATTCGCTAGTAGATTCGCTGGGACACAAAACAAGAGAAATTAAAAATGTTTTTGGTTTTTCTCAAATTTTAAATTCTTTGTAAATTCACAAAAACGTCCCACGATTTCAACGCTCCGAAAATAAACACATTAACCTAAATAATAATAATAACAAGAGAAAATTAAGAAAAATAAAATGAAAGAAAAAGCAAGAAGTAAAAGCTAAAGAAGGATATATATATTTTTCATGACATTTTGAGCAGAATCCGGAGAATCATAGATTGGCGGGATTGCAGATATGTTTGTCCATTTAAACCCATGCCTTAGTCCTTTCAACGAGAGATCAGCAGCTTCTTTTATCATGTTTTTGGTTTGATTGAAGAAGCTCAGACAACTCGGTCCCCACAGACATCTAGGTAGAAAGAATAAGTTCTGTCATCAGGATATATCTGAGCAATACGATTGACTTTGCTTGAATTTCGAAGATCAAATTTTGAATATTGATCGATGCATTAGCTTCTTTTGACACTGTGCAATTTTTGCATCTTTTTGTGAGTGGAGCTTGTCAGCAATTGATTCTTTTGAACACAATGCGACTTATTATTTGGGAAACTCAAATAGTTCAGAGCTCCAGGTCTATACCGACGTATAACAGAGGAGATAAACATTTGAGCATGCTCGGTGAATCTTCAGGTCAATACTTCCGTATAGTAGAGAAGATCCACCAACTCCAGGTCAATACTTCCGTATAGCAGAGGAGTTAAGCACTTTGACTCAATACTTTTTGAGGAGTTAACGAGTAACTCACTCAGAGGTTTTTCCGAAGAGCATCACTAGCAGCTTTTTATTTGTTTTGCAAACTAGAAACTCGATTCGGGGATAGGGTGAGGGTGATTTGGGATGTTTAGGGAAATCAAGGCAAAGATTTGACGCTCTCAACCCATTTTTGACAGAACCCGTATCTTTGTGCAATCCAATCATGTCAAGGGGATAATCCTTGTGGCCGAGATCTTTGAACGTTATGTTTGGCTGCACAATCACTGTTTACTTTGTTTTCGGGCTGAGCCTATCTGACATATCCCAAACACAATACTTCTGACCTGCTTCAACGTCTCTTCAACATCAATCAAAACGGAGATCCTGAAATAGCAAAATTTGAAAAACTATAAATAGTTAATCTTTAATATCTCCCCCAAAATTTCTATATTATAGCTATCTTAATAAGAAATTTTTGTTTTTCAGATTTTCTTAATATATGTATACAGAATAAAAGAGTAAGTAAAAAGGAAATAAAATAAAATAAAGGAGCGAGGAAATGAGTGACCCACGGAATTTTCAAAGAAGAAGAAAATGAAAAGGTTATTTACATATTTACAAATTGATTCACATGGATAAAGGTTTTCAAAAAGATATCAGTCCCAGCATAGAGATCAGTTCATAAAAACGTGGTTTGTCAAAAGTTTTGTGAAAAGATCAGCTTTTTGCTTTCTAGTTTCAATAGGAATAATATCAATGAACCCCTTTTCCTGTGCGTCTCTGATGGCATGAATTCTTGTTTCGATGTGCTTGGTGCGAGTGTGATGAATAGGATTCTTGGCAATTCCAACAGCAGCTTCATTATCACAAAAGAGTGGCGTATGAAGAAAGTTGATGCCGTAATCCATCATCTGATGCTGGATCCAGAGCACTTGGCAACAGCAGCTTAAAGCAGCAATATATTCTGCTTCTCCTGTGGACAGAGAGACAGTTGTTTGCTTCTTGCTTTGCCAGGAAACAAGACATTCGCCAAGATATTGACATCCCCCAGTGACTGATTTTCGGTTAATCCTGCAACCAGCATGATCACTATCAGAAAAAGCATGTAAATCAAAGTTCCCACCTTTTGGGTACCAAAGTCCCAAACGAGAGGAACCCTTAAGGTAACGAAAAATGCGTTTAACAGCTTTCTCGTGTGATTCTTTTGGATTGGCCTGGAAACGAGCACAGTAGCAAACGGCGAATGTAATATCAGGTCTGCTGGCAGTCAGATACATGAGAGATCTGATCAACGAGCGGTACCGATGAGCATCCACAGGATTCCCATTATCATCAGAAGTAAGGCATGTTTGAGCGGTGAAAGGAATCAGTTCCGGATAAGAATCATCCATGCCAAACTTTGTGAGGATCTCTTTGATATATTTCTCTTGGTGGATAAGAATTCCATCTGGCTTTTGTTCCACTTGCAGCCGCAAGAAGAAACACATCTCCCCCATAATCGTCATTTCAAAGCGATCCATCATCACTTTTTCAAACTCTCTACACATCCCCTCATTTGTCGAACCGAAAATTATATCGTCAACATACACTTGAACGATCAGCAGCTCACCATTCACCTCCTTCTTGAACAATGTCATATCTATAGTCCCACGAGAGAAACCTTTGCTGAGAAGATACTGTGTCAGAGTTTCATACCAGATACGTGGAGCTTGATGCAACCCATACAAGGATTTATCAAGCTTGTACACCTTTGAAGGAAAATCTGGATCCTCGAAACCCGGTGGTTGACACACGTAGATCTCCTCATCGATATCTCCATATAGAAATGCACATTTCACATCCATCTGATAAACTTTAAAGTTTTTGTTCGCAGCATGAGCAAGAAAGATTTTAATGGCTTCAAGGCGAGCGACTGGAGCAAAAACTTCAGTTTAGTCAATCCCCTCCTCTTGAGCAAATCCGTGAACAACCAATCTTTCCTTGTTTTTGATAACAACACCGCGATCATCTGGCTTGTTTTGGAAAACCCACTTAGTGCCGATGGGACACTTATTAGGAGGAAGATCAACAAGTTCCCAAACTTTAAGCTTCCTAAATTGCTGCAGTTCCATTTGCATGGCATCAACCCAACTAGGATCTTCAAGTGCTTGTTTATAATTCTTCGGAACAACTTGAGATAGAAAGGCAGCATAGAGACATTCATTAATCAAACCACTCTGACTCCGAGTTCGCACACCATCAGTAATTGATCCTATGATATAATCATGAGGATGATTTTTCAAGGTCTTGAAGCCAGTGTTGAGGAGCAAAGGATTGGTTTCGGATGAGGGTGTTTGATTAGATGATTGTGAGGGAATATCTGAGGTTGAAGGAATTGTATTAGTGGTAGATGTTCGAATGCAAGTGGATGATGATGGAATATTTGATGGAGAAGTTGGAACAGTTTGAGGTGGTGGAGGTGGTGGAATGTCAAATGAGGTGGGAGGTAATTGTGTAGTTGAGGGTTGTGGTTGTGATTGTGTAGGTGGATGGTTAAAGATAGAAACTGATGTGTCAGGAATGATGTCATCATCGTCAGAGTCAGGAAGATTGAATGATTTGAAAATAGTGGTGGAATCATAAAACCATGCAGGTTCACTGCCAATACTTGTTGTGTTTGACTCCTGCCAGTCAACATAATAGGACTCTTGCACAATCCGCGTTCGCTTGTTGTAAACACGATACGCTTTTTGTGTGTTCGAGTATCCTACAAAGAAACACTCATCCGAAACAGCACCAAACTTCGTTTTCTGATCTTGAGTATTCAACACAGTGCAAGAACATCCAAAGGGGCGCAGAAAATCGATCAACTGCTTAATCCCTCGAAACAGCTGGTATGAAGTCTTCATCTTTTCTTTGACAATCAATACCCTGTTCAGAACATAAGCTGCACAGTTAACTGCCTCCGCCCAGAAAATAATTGGAAGCTATGACTCAATCAGCATAGTTCTAGCAGCCTCCACAAGAGTTCGATTCTTCGTTTCAGCAACACCATTTTGTTGTGGTGTTCGTGCGGCGCTAAACTGTCTGAGAATACCCCGTTGTTCACAGAAAGAGTTGAAGATATGGTTTTTGAATTCTGTTCCGTTATCGCTTCTGATGGCATGAACCTTTCGCTTTCCAAGAACCTCGATTTGAGGGATCAGCTTCATTAGCTCTTCAGCAGTCTCACTCTTGTATGCCATGAATCTCACCCAGATGTACCTAGAGTAATCATCTATGACAACCAAGCAATAAGATTTCTTAGCAATAGATATGACATTTATTGGACCAAATAAATCAGTATGTAACAATTCGAGGGGTTCTGAGATTGAATTTGTAATTTTAAGTTTATGTGGCTTTTTGTGCTGTTTTCCTTTAGCACAAGCCATGCATTTCTCAACCACTGAAAAATCTTTAAGTGGTAAACCCCTGACCAAATTGTTCTTAACCAATTTATTTAGAATTTTAAAATTAATGTGCCCTAAACGTCTATGCCACTGAAAAGATTCAAAAGATGAAGCTTTAGATAGGAGACAGGTCACGGTGGAAGTTGATTCTTTTGATCCCATATTTAGCATATATGTATCATTTCGTCTTGGAGCTCGCATGATCACCAAATCTTCAGGAATAGAAAACTCTGGCTTCAAAAACAAACATTCATTTGGAAGAAACATCACTGGGATATTCTTATCACAGATTTGTGATACACTGAGAAGATTGAATGCCAGTTCAGGAACATAGTTGACGTCTTCCAAAGTTAGTGAACCATTTGAGACTTCTCATTGACCAATCATTTTACCATCTTTCTTGTCTCCCGCAAAAGCAACATATCCACCATTGATAATCCGATAGTTAGTCAGCAGGTCCTTCAACCCTGTCATATTTCTGGAACATCCGCTGTCAATATGCCAATAACTATTTACAACGGCATTTGAATGTTCCTGACATTTATTTAAAATATACAGAAATTAGACTTTTGAAATTGGTACCCAAGCCTTTGTGTACTTGGGTGGTGGAACAGATGAAGAATTACAAAAGAAATTATTTACAAATGTGTTTAATCTTTTTCCAAAAGATTTTTGCTTTGAACTGTTTTTGATTAACTTAGGGCACTGCTTAACAGAATGACCAATATTTCCACATTAAAGCAATGAGATTTCAAACTGACTTTGGAAACTTTATCAACAAGAATTTTATCCATTTCAATTTCCTCGTCACATTCAGACATTTGAGAATTGCAATCACTGTAAGAGTCGTAAGGCTCTTTTGATTTACTTGCTGTGACTTTTACCTTTTCAGATTCAGATTTAGGTTTTGAAATCCTTATAGGTGTGAAAGACGGGATTTGATGAGTAAAGAACTTTTGAAAACAGTTTGTTTTGGTTTGACTTTCAGAGACATGACCTGAAAGTTCATCCTTATCATTCACACACTTATTTTCAATCAGATCATCATTCAACACATTAGGGCTTGAAGTAGTGCACCCTAAATTACTATTAAACATAGAATTGTCTGAATATAACACATTACTAGAAACAGAATTAATTAAACTAATGTCTTCAACAGACTTCTTAGAATCAGAATTAGAACATTCACTACTGCTAGAACAACCAAGCCCAGTACTCCCACCATAGGCGTAATCCTCTCTAACCTCTTTAAGATTTACTCCACTTAAACCTGCAATAGAGCTGTTAGTTTCATTCTGCATAATCTCTTGTATCAACTCATTTGAGGGATGAGGAATAGGTGTTGGAGAGTAACAGAAGGTATTAGGTGGGGGATATGCATATGTTTCATTATTAAGACCCAAACCTGTCTTAACTCTGGCCCCCCGTTGTTTCTTGCAGAGTTCCTCCCTTTTCATACTAGATATTGTCCATTGCTGCAGTTTATTTTTGAGTTTTCTTGTTTCAAATTCAGCAAGAGTGACTTGCTCAGTCAAATAATTTATTTCACAATTCTTTTCCAAAAGAGATCTTTTTAAATGTTCATTTTCTTTCAAAGCTTCTCTTAATTTGACAAAATATTTTGATTCACTTAATTTAAGCTCTTTGTTAGTTCTCTTTAATTCGTTTTCGTTTGAGATTAACAATTTATTAGCTTTGTATATGCCAATTAAACGAATTTTGCAAGCAGATGAACACATATCTTCAATAACATCATAAGGAAGACCAATTACCAGTTTTTCTGCAGCAAGGGCACGATCACACTGGCAATAGGGAGTGTTCCTCTTGAATTCATCAACAGCATCAACCCTCGCCTTCTCAATCATGCCTTCCAAGTTAAGCATTGACTCTTCATCATTCTTCATTTAATTTACCGCAGCTTCACAAACCAATTCCGAGTGATTCAGATGCCCTTGAACAATGACATCTGATTGATCTTTATCAACTTTCTCCAGTTTCCCTTCCTCATCTTCACCATAAAATTCTTTGAAAGGATCAAAGCAATTTATATAGTCATCATCATTCTCAACAATCTCAGCAACTAGGGCATGATTAATTTCCTCCTTTGTCTCTTCAATTTCTGCACTCCAATCAAAGTTGGTGAGCAGTGCGGTTTCATTCTTTGATTTCACTTCCTCAAGCCTTTCTTGACTAGGAACAGTTCTTGGGTTTCCAGAATTCACCGGTTCAGTAACAATTGGTAAAGGACATTCCCTTTTGAAGTGACCCAATTGTTTGCAGTTATAACATCTCAGCTTCCCTTTGTCATACCCCAGCTTGTTATTCTGTCCCTGATTCCCAAAACTTCTTCTACCTGTTCTTTCCATAAACCGTCTAGCACGAAGAGTAAGCATGGCCATTTGCCATTGGATGTCGGTTTCTTCAAGATCATCAGGATCCACCTGATACATATCTTCAACAGTCATCCCCTTTCCCTTTAACTCACCAGCGACCAGAGCTTCATAGCTATGAACAAACATTCCAAACAAAGCCATGGTGTCAGATGGAATCTGAGTGGTGACAGATGCATTTGTGCTTGAACCAACATTTGTAGATGCACCAACAGATTTAACAGACACATGACTTGATGATCCTCCAGGTGCAGCACTGTAGATGTGAGAGTTTGCAGCGAATGAAATAAGTGCAGCATTCTGAGAAGGAATATTTGGAACCATCATTGACTGATTGTATTCTCTTCTCTTCACATCAAGATCAAATGACTTCAGCTTGTTTATAACATCCATCAACTTATAGTCATGAAAGTTTCTTTCTTGTTTCAACAATTTGATCTGAAGACTCCACTGAGGGGGAAGAGAATCTAACAGCTTTGTGACTTGTTCATGATTTCCCAGCTTATCATCATACTTTTTCAGATTACTTGATACAGGCAGGAATCGATTGGTAATGTCAGTCAGATTTTCTTGCGAATACCCCACAAAAGAATTAAACTCTTTCTCAGCTTGAGCTTTTCTATCCAACTTTAAATCCTCATTACCATCATAGAACTCGCACAACGCATCATACAAGCTTTTTGCAGTTGTGTGTTCAGCAAACCTGTTGAAAATATCCTGATGCAAACAAAGTATCAATGCCCCGAGTGCCTTCTTGTCACGATCAAGCAACTTGGTGTATGCTTCAGTAAAAGTACTTGGATCAGTGTTTATTGAAGTAACAGTTCCTTCAACTGTCTTTGGCACGTGCAGACCATTTACAATTGACTCCCATTGATTATAGTCAGTGTAGTAGAAGAAAGCTTTCAAACACCTCTTCCAATCTTCAAAATTTTCACCACTAACAAGCCTCGGTGGCCTGTTAGGCTGAACACTATCCAAATCATTCATATTCAGGGTTGATGTAGTCATAATTTTAAACAGATTGTAGATTCGCTGAAGACAAATAGATTCGCTGGATTAGATTCGCCCAAAGAACAAACAGATTCGCTGGCAAATTCGCTCGCAGATTCGCTAGACAAACAAACAGATTCGCTGACCAGCAAGAACAGTTTCGCTCGACAGATTTTGGCAGCAGTTTCGCTTGCACAATGAGCAAAACAAGTGAACTTTCGTTCGATGAAATGTCAGATTCGCTAGCCACAAACACAAAATTACAGAACACAAGATTTGTACTAGATTCGCTGGATGAACAACCAGTTTCGCTGGAAGAACAGATAGGTTCGCTGGGTTACGAACAAAACAGTTTCAGTACGAAAACTAACAGAACAGCTTCAAAACATAACCATTTGTAGACTCGTTTGTTTTAAAAGCTTCCTATGACCAAATATCACAAATCCCAAGCAAAATACAACACATAAACACACAAACCAGTCCAGAAAAGAATCAAATAGTGTTTTGACACAAAAACCCCAAAATCAACAAAAAAATCTCTAGAATCAAACAATCAAGAGCACTATGGCTCTGATACCATATTGTTGGTCCATCTAGATCGTGATTTCAGTGCTATAATGACTTGTATAACAACAAAACACTCTTGACTCAAACAAACAAAGTGTGATATAACCCAACAACCAATAACGAGATTAAAACCACACAACCGGAGATAAATACGCTACAAAGATGAATAATATATGCTCCTAGCACCTCCAGTAAACACACACACGACACAAGAGTTGGATAAGACTTTTGCCAAAAGTTCAAAAGTTACATTTCATGAAGATAAGGTTTCAATATATAACAGACTTAGGTTCGCTGATAGATTCGCTGACAGCGAATCTATCTAGCGAACCACATAGGTTCGCCGGGCACAATCAGGTTCGCCCGGTCGATACCAACACAAAAACTAAACTGTGCTACGGGCGAATCTATACGCTAGTACTAATCATTACAAAATACATACAAAATATATAACACTGACATGCCGGTGAGTCCAACCTATACATGACTATCAATGAGTGGTCCAAGAATCGAACTTATAGAAAAAGAATGAGATAAAAAAAACATATTCAATTGATAGGGTAAAAGAATAGTGACAACAGTGATGTAGAAGAAGAAAGCTAAATAATGAAAATACAAATATAACCAAACCAAGTATATCCCACCCATAGCAAATCTCGGTGCTGCAAGCCAACGACGCACATAATAGTGTCCTAAATGCCAACATGATACCTTCTATAACATCTATTTAACCCATCTAACCAACTGAAAGCAAACTCAGCCAGAATACGATCAAACAATCAATACAAAAGACGTAAGATAACTTCCAATTATATATCTACATAAATCAGTAAAGCCACATAAAAAATATAATATGATTTCACTTGAAAGAATAAAAAACCAATAAACTGAGAAAACGTTATCTTTGTATGGTAAAAGTTGCAAAAATGAAAACCTTTCACATTTAAAGTGATACGAACGTACACCGCTATTTTTGATGTTTTAACTGAAAAGAAAATCTAAAGGCTTGGTGATCACTTAAAAAACCCAAACGGGTTATCTCTTCAACTTAGTATATCAAAACTCTACATGATACATCGTCAACAACATAACGTCAACAACCTAACCCATTTGACCCATTATTGCAAATGAGAGAAGGCATATTTCAGAACACACAAACATGACCCTTTTACACCACACACATTCATACCTAGTTAGAACTTTAATTGCACAAAATTGGTAAAAACGACAGGTTTCAACCAAGTTAGCAATGGTTGTTGTGCTGTAGCAGCATCAGCTTTTTTTTCAATTTTTTGGAAGTATTTATCATCCACAACACAAATAAATATTAAACACCCCCCATGCCACATTCAGATTATCCCCCCCCCCTACACACACATATACAATCAAACCATAAAACACATTGATTAATGAAATTAGCAGATGTTGCTGCTGTTATTTTTGTGAATTTAATGCTACTGCTATTATGATGTGCATATGTTAAATATATGATCATTTCCAATACTATGTGCTCCTGCTGTTATACTTAAGACAATTTGGTGATGGGCCAACCTAGTTAACATCATGTGATGTGCAGCAACAACAGTTGTTTGTTTCAAGTTACAACCTAAAACACATTGATTAATGAGATAAGACAGATTTCAGAAGACACAAACATAACCCATTTACACAACACACATTAATGTATAGTTACAATAGAAACATCAACAGCACTGATTTTAACTCCCCCCTCGGAGCCGCAAAAAAAAACACATATTCAACTAAAAGGACATATTACCTATTAAAAGCTCACTTAAAGTTGACCTTTTTTTAAGTGAAAAATTATATTATACTGAATTATAAGAATTTTAAATCACAAAAAATTGACCAAAACTTGCACCCATTTGTAGAATGTGTAGAACTTAAACAGTAAAATAAAAACTTATTTACCTCTAAAGGTTCTGTTTCATTTTGTATTATACAAGGTTATCTTAGACTCTTATAGTTTCATATGAATGTAAAATACAAACTTATTTACCTCTTAAGGTTCAGTTTCTTCATTCGTAGTAGTAAAGCCATATTTGCAACATCTCAAATTTTCATATAACTCTTTCCTTGACCAGTCACACCACACCTACACAACCATGTACGGTGCATATTAGTAAAAACCAAAAATACCACTTCAATATTCAATCTTTGATAGCAAAAACATATGTCGTGTGATATGCATCAAAAAATACCTATCAATAAACCATATTTGTGTAAGTGGTTTTAGACTTAGAACAATGATAACAATGATTTTTAATTGAACTGCATTCACCCAACAAAAACCAAATTACTTTTAAATGTGAAAATATTTGTTGTTGTCAAATGTAGTTGATATTGTTTGCACTACGGCCACACATGGGTTGTAAAATCTACACATTATACCTCTTAAAAGTACAAATTTCTAATTAAAAGCTCACTCAAGTTTGACCTTTGAAATGACACATTATACCGAGTTATAAAAACTTTAACTTGCACAAGATTGACCAAAAATGACAGGTTTCAACCAACTTAAACAACGGTTGATGTGCAGTAGCAGCAACAACTATTTTTTCAATTTTCTAGAAGTCTTTTATCATTCACAACATAAAAAAATATTAACCCCTCACGCCACATTCAGATTACCCCCCCCCCCCCAAACCATACACACACATACATCAAATCATAAGCATATTGATTGATGAAATCATCAGATGTTGCTGCTGTTATTTTTGTGAATGTAATGCTACTGCTGTTATGATGTATTGATGTGCAGCTGTTAAATATATAATCATTCCCAATACTATATGCTACTATTGTTTTAATTAAGACAATGTGGTGATGGGTCAAGCTGGTTAACATTGTGTGATGTGCAGCAGTAACAACTGTTTAAATCAAGTTACAACCTAAAACACATTGATTAACAGATTTCAGAACAAGCAAACATGACCCATTTACACACTACACATTCATGTATAGTTAGAATAGAAACCAAAGCAACACTGAATAAAAAACACAGGTTTGACCCCCTATTTGTAGAATTTGTAGAACTTGAACAGTAAGAAACAAACTTATTTACCTCTTAAGTTTCCGTTTCATTTTGTATTATACAAGGTTTAAAAAAATAAATGTATCTTAGACTCTTATAATTTCATATCATTGTAAAATACAAACTTATTTACCTCTCAAGATTCAGTTTCTTCGGTAGTAGTAGTAAGGCTTATTTGCAGCATCTCATATTCTCAAAAACCTCTTTCATTGACCAGTCACGCAACACCTACACAACCATGTATGGTGCATATTAGTAAAAAACAAAACTACCCTTAACTAAGCAATATTAGATAGCAAACACATATGTCGTGTGATATGCATCAAGAAATACCTATCAGTAAACCAGATTAGTGTAAGTGGTTTTGAACTTTTAAAAATGATAACCATGATTTTTAACTGAATTAGATTCACCCATCAAAAACCAGATTACTTGTAAATGTAAATATATTTGTTGTTGTATAATGTAGTTGATCGTATTGTTTGCACTACTGCTACACATGGGTTGTAAAAATCCACACATTATACGTCTTAAAAGTACAAATTTCTAACTAAAAGCTCACTTAAGTTTGACCTTTTGAAATGACACATTATATCAAGTTGTAAGAACTTTAACTTGAATAAATTTGACCAAAAATAACAGGTTTCAAACAGCTTAAACAACAGTTGATGTGTAGTAGCAGCAACAACTATTTTTTCAATTTTTTGGAAGTCTTTTATCATTCACAACACAAACAAGTATTAACCCCCACGCCACATTCAGATTACCCCCCCCCCCCACCACAAACACACATACAATCAAATCATAAGACATATTGATTGATGAAATCATCAGTTGTTGCTGCTGTTATTTTTGTGAATGTAATGCTACTGCTGTTATGATGTGCATATGTTAAATATAAAATCATTTCCAATACTATATGCTACTGCTATTAAATATATAATCATTTTCGATTAGGGTTGTGACATGTGAGGTGTGGAAGAAGGGCAAAAGAGAAGATTGTTTCAAAGTCTCAAATCTCCACCACATGTACCCTAATCAACACAGTGTGTTGTCGCCCGCCGCACATCACCACCATAGGTTCACGTCGCCCGATCTGATACAAGATCTCACCATTTTTTAGTTTCTTTAGCAAATTAAGATCTACCCTATGTTGGACATATATATAGATACACATAAAGAAAAAATACCAGAGGGTTCATCGGAGGGTTTGAAAGTCAGCGTGACTACGAGTGCTCACCGGTGATGAAGGAGATGACTGGAGGCGGAGCGGATCGTGGAGGTTGTGTTGATGGTGCAGACGTCTAATTTCTGTCGATTGAGTTAAGAAGCACAAAAATCGGTAGGGTTGATATATGTTTTCAAAATTTGAAACACCGTTTTTAAATGAAAAGCAGTAGATGGGTAAATACTGTGCTTACCAGACTTGTACATTGTGTTTAAAAGAGTTATATTTTTTTCAACATTAAGGAAACTGTTAATTTACTATTTTGCCCATCCTAAATGTTTTATAATGTAGTATATATATATATATATATATATATATATATATATATATATATATATATATATATATATATATATATATATATATATATATATATATATATATATATATATATATATATAGGGGAGGGTTCATTTGAGAAGAACAAATATTGCGAGAAGTGAAAGAAATAACTAAATTCTTCATTTTTTCAACCAAAAACGTTTTTAATATACAAAAAAATGATAGAAATGCAATATATATTCATTAGCTTTGACATACAAAAAATAAAATTGAATAAATTTCGTTTATTTGTTAAACCTACACATGTGGAAGCCATGTGTAAGTTAGGTTACTTACACATGTGTAGGTAAATTTAAAACGCTAAAAATACATACGTAAAAAATATTTTAATGATTTTTTTTAGTTTATACATTACACATTTGTATGTAGGAAGCGAATTTATTTAAAAAAACTAAACCATTAATAAGTTTTTTTAGTGATTTAGATTTCTTCTTTTTCTTCTTGCAATATATGAGTCTTCTCATTTGATCATAATCCTATATATATATATATATAGGATTATGAGCCTCTTTCCAGGGAACCTCACAGCTGATCATACTTAGCATAATACATTTCATAAAAACCATCATTTAATTAAAATAACCACAAAGGAAGTCTTAAATCATAATACATCATTACAAACCATAAAAGTTAAATATCTGTCTTTAAAATTAAACATAAAAAGTCTTCTTAAAACGGATGTCAGTCTTCACTTGCCGAGTAGCCTGCCATCCATGCCATCCGTTTCACCTGTAAAACTAATATGCATACAAAAGTCAGCTTTGCTGAGTGAGTTCTAATTTTACTTTAACAAATAACGTCTAATAATCTTTGTCGAAATACTTTAACTTTATCACATAGACAATCTAGCACATTGGCAATACTTCGTCGTTAATTTATTTATTGTTTAGATTATACTTTAAATTTTTTATCCGTCAATTCTCTTTCCGTCAATTCACAGTCTACTGAAGGACCAGACTTCTTTATCCTCGTCTCGGATTCGCCAACAGGCCGAACCCGATCTGTGGCCTTAAGCCCCCATCAGGTGAATAAATCTGTGGCTAGCTAAGCCGCTGACAGTTTGACCCACTAATGCCCAATGGTCCCTTCGCCATGCTTTAGATGTAGCACTACTGTTTTAGATGTAGCTCACCGAGAATGCAACGAATGCAATTCTCCCATTTGCTTGCAAGACTTTCTTTAAGATGTAACTCCACTTTGGGCCCGATGATCATTTCTTTCTTTCACTTTCGTCTTTTAGTTTTACATAATATAATGCAACACAATATAACTATATCATACGTCAACACTTGAATCACACATAAATAGTCCGAACATTTCTAAAAGGAAAACATGTCTTAAGTCCATATATAAGTCTTTAAAGGAAAGTTCATTAGGAAATCTCCATCTAATCTTCATAAAATCTTTATTTTAAATTTCGTCACTGGTATGCATATATATAGCCTCAAAACAGTTAAAAATAGTAAAAATAGGGGATCTAGAACTCACCTGGTATGAAAATTAACTTCAAGTCTAAGCAATCAAACTATACTACCTGCATAACGGTCAACGTAAAATTTGGTCATTTTTTTGCTAGTTTCGCATACAGTTTCGCAGCTAGTGTCTCATGAAGTTTCACATGGCTTATGTCCAACTTTCGTTGGGACTTTTGCACACTCAGACACACAACTTCAGATCTTAGACACATGAGACACTACAGTTTCGCAAAAATGAGACACTCAGTTTCGCAAAAATGAGACACTCAGTTTCTCAAAAAGAACACTAATTTCGCAAAACGGAATTTCAGCTCGTTTTTTTGCCCAAAATCTTCATTTTTCACTCAAAATTCAACCTTTTAACATCCAAATCTTTGGTTTATCATCCAAAACACTAAATCTAAGCTTTTTATACCATTCAAAACATAAAAACGTGATTTTTTTTTATGATTTTGCTCACTTTTTCTAAAAACCCAAAAACCCTAGAACTGATCTAGATTTAAAGAGATGCTTTAGAGATAATTCTTACCTGGATTTCCTTCTCTTTTCTTGATGATTCAATGCGCAAACAATCAGATCTTGAATCCTTAATCCCAAAATCAACAAATCTTCAAATTTTTTCACTTTCTCTCACTACTCTCTCTCTCTAAGATTGAAAATGGATGGAATGATGCAAATGGAGGCTGATTAGGGTTGCTTATGGGAGGTTTATGGGCCCTTAAACCTATAATTTTAGGCCCATGTACTCATTAAGTCCACAATCTCTCTTTCTCTTTAACCACAAAACCCGAAAATAAAGCCCAATTATAATAATTGCTTGATTCGACTTTTGGGATGTTACACACACACACACACACACAGATATATATATATATATATATATATATATATATATATATATATATATATATATATTACTTCAATATTGTAGAAATCACGGCTTAGTTTTAGTTTCAAGCTGCACATCATACTCAGTATCTTGGTTGTCTTTTTTTGCATTCTTTTTTAGACCAACAAAATCATCAGCAAATTGTGGTACATTATCTGAGTCGTAGTTTGTTTCAACACTATCATTTCTAATTACACCATCTCCTTCACTATCTAACGCATTATGTTGTGTCACCCCCTCATCATTGTCTGATGCATTTTTTATTCAAATAGTGACCCATCATTGTCTTCTACCTCGTGGTTACCAGCCGCATAATATGATTCACTTTTTTCACTATCGTTTCCTTCCAACAAATTATTCGTCATCCACACATTCTTCACTTTCCGACCCTTCATTGTTCCCGCACATGTTTATGTTATCGTTTTCATGTTCATTCTCACCATGTGATATTGGTTGTTCTTCGTTGGCGGAATCATACAACACTATATATTTGTATTCCGTGAATTTTTCTTTTTGAAGCAACTTTTATTCTCATTGTGAACTTCCATCATATAGTTTTGACTTCTTAAGAGAGATCATTGACCCATTTTGTTGGATCGTGCCAAATACAAGTTTCGGTAGAATCACAAGTATCACAAGTGTGGAATGCTTGTGATATTATTTGATCAATCACACATAAGAGATAGAAAAGCAATGTAATAGTGGACACATTTATACTATCAATGTTCATTTCTAATGAAACCTTGAACCGAATGATTACAATAGAAGTCTCAACCACAAACATTTACAAGAGTGGCTTATTTACACAATTCTAGAATTGATCCTAGACATCTATCTAGAAATAGTACTAATGGCAAACTACAGTCAATGTTCAGTCCATAACATGGTATACCATGAATATGGGATCCTTTTTGATAGTACAAAAAGGACAACATAATTCAAAAGATCTTTAGCATGTGCTGAAAGTTGTGGCAACTCCACTACTTTTCAGCTCTAATACATGTGCTGAACATTTTAGCTGGTAGATCTACCTGCTGGAAAATTGTCTTGCAGCAGATACGGCTTTAGCAGATAGACTTTAGCAGATAAAACTTGATTACAAAGAATTCATAAAATATTCTATGTAATATCTAGGACTATACGAATATTAGATTCTTTAACATGTGTTTTGTTGTAGCTTCATCCTTCACATCCTAACAAATTCCCTCTAGGATGATGCTACCAAAATTCCCTTCACATTTTATTCCTTCTTCTGAAAGCAATGTTCTTGATGATTTGAACAATGGGAAGAACATTTCTATTTGTTGAAGGGTTATGAAGGGGTAGGTTTTCAATATCCGTTTTGTTAAATGATGATATAGTAAATAGTGTAGCTTTAGAGAGTTCTCTATCACCAGCCCTAGAGAAGGTTAAGACAAAGATCATTTTTTCTCTTACAAACCTCCTTGATTCGTATGGATCATGGACAACCAATGATTCAATAAAAAGAACCTCACCTTCTGCAATCTTTTCTTTTTTCCTTTCTCATCAGAGAAGATTAGAACAAGCTTTTTGGCCATAGATTGATATTAGAATTTTTTTTGTCAACCCTTTAATACATCTTCAATAGGTCATCTTAACTTAGTTGAAGGACTTCTATTTCGTTTGAGAACACTTCCTCACTTTCATTAGACCTTTTTATATAAATGAGGTTTTTCTTAAGGTTGACTGACCAAAAAGACTAGCTTGCTCTTTTGATAAGCGAATATGTTTTTAGGAGAGATGAGATTAGTGTATCAGATTTATGAATAGTCTCCTTCTGAGGTTCAGTTGAAACTTTTTCACATGTTGGCTTCTCAGGTGTTTCAGCAAATGGATGAGATTGACGAGGAGGCATACCAGTTGATTCAATATGAGTAGTAACAACAGGTGATGTAGGGAAAAGATTTTGTGAAGAGCTTTATGTCGTTTTTTTACTTCTCCCTTCTTCATTCTGATTTCAATAGCCTTTCTTGCACACTCAACATGTTATTTGTAGTTATTTTTTATAGTTCTTTCAACTATAAAGGCTTTAGAACGTCTGATGGGTTCTTAAGCCCTAGCCTGCTAAGATCTTCCATTTGAAATCTGTTGAAGTTCATGACTTGATTTCAAGAATATACTACTATTTCTATGGCAGCACTTGTTATGAAATAGAGATATTTCTGGCCATTATACTCCCGTATGTTAATTGGATCATATGCAAACATGGGAGTGTCCGTGTGACCATTTATGATGAGTTCTGGCTATACTATGGAAGCTGGTACAAGTAGAAGTCCGTGTGACCATTTATGATGAGTTCCTAATGTTCTCAAGAGTTCAACAATCTGTTTCAGCACTTGAAGAGGTAGATCCAGAACCTCGTCATATGTGTCATAGTATTTGAACTCTTGAATTCATCTTTTAATAGCATATTTTTGAACATCGTCTCTGAATCCAGCAGCTTCAACTATAGATCCTTTTAACAATGCTTCTCCAACTGTAGGATCAACAATCCTAGCTTTCTTCTTTTTAACAAATTTGATTAGGATGATTGATGACAAGGTTTGGTTGTCATCAGAAGATTCAGCAGGTGCAGGAAATTCAACTTATTAGGGAACATGCTCAAAATAGGAAGTAGATACCTTATTCTTTGATGTTCTTCTTTTGTTATTTTGATCTTCTTCCAATTTTGGCCTTGCTTCTTCAATGGGCACGAGGTTCCCGGCTATTATTCTTCTTCTAATCTCCCTTACCTCAAGGTCACTAGTTGACATACTCATAGGTCTACTTCTTTGACCAGAGTATCCATAGTACCTTAAAATCATCTTCATGTTATGTTCATCCCTCATCATTATTGTTTTCATAACTCTTCAGGTTGTTCTCTGTCCCTCTTCTTGAATAGAGACTTGAATCTTTTCTCCAGCCTTTAAGTTAGAGACTTGAATCTTTCTCATCCATTAATCAAACTTGTACCTCTTGAGTCAAGTTGTTCCACCAACATGAGGTTTTCTTCTTCCTTAGTTGTAGCTTGATCAATGACTTGCACTTGAGGCACTTCAGCAGATTTGATCAATGACTTGCACTTGAGGCACTTCAGCAGATTTGATCAATGACTTGCACTTGAGGCACTTCAGCAGATACTGAAACTTTAGCATGGATAGTTTGTTCTTGATCTTTTGAAGGTGAGTCATCTTTGGTTCCACTTGCCTCACCCTTCTCAATCCTTGCTTTTATCCTAGCATTTCTATCATTCTTCTTAATCATTAAGGGTAAAGAAATCAACCATGATTTGTGAAAATTCTACTTCATACACACCATCTTTGAATGTCATGCTAGGTATTGTATCCTATTGGACCCTTCTTCCATTTGTTTGGTCACCAACATCCTTCTTCTTCTTATATCAAGATTTAAATGTAAATCTTCATGAGGAGTCATGTGTTGATTCAATGTTTCCATCTTCATGTGATGAGGAATAATTGAGATCCTGACTTCTTCATCTAGGAGAGGATCTTGAATAATGATCAAGGGCCATTGTTGACCATGATAAGCTACCTCGGCCTCATTAGGCATTACTTAGGTGTTGGTCCATCAGATCGAGATTTCAGTGCTATGATGATTAATAAACAACAAAACACACTAAGATTCCATGAAACATTGTCCAAATACTCTTGATAAACAATAACAAAGATCAAATCAACACAAAAAGAGGTAATCAAGCTACAAACATGATAAAAATAAGCTCCTAGCACCTCAGCTGTCACACACACACAATTTAGGGTTTGATAAACTTGCAAAACTTGTATTGCAATGAGAAAACATTACAATATATAGTGCAGCTATAGATTCGCTGATAGATTCGCTGATAGCGAATCTATCAAGCAAAACTATCAGCTTCGCCGGGCACAAACAGATTCGCCCGGCGACAGTACTAAACTATAACACTAAACTAAACAGGACTTCCGGGCGAATCTATAGATTCGCCCGTAGGTTCGCTAGTACAGAAGCTATTAAATATATAACAAAACAAATGTAACACCGACATGCCGGTGAGTCCAACCTCTACATGAACTATCAATACTCCCCCTAGGTTGGACCTCACCTGGGGAAGTCTTCTGTTTTAGCTCCGTCTTTATCGGCTTCATAAATGCTCAATGAACGCTCCAGCCCTTGATTCAATACCGGCCAATGGATTAGTAATGTCTTCAGATCTGGCCTCTTCACTATCTCCCAAATCCTCAATCAAATCAACAAACTGAGCTTCGGTGACTTCAATATCAAGCAAATCAGTAAAAGTAGTCTCCGCCTGAATATCAACAGATTGATCCTCACCGAGCACATTCACTTTAACCTCAGCTGGCTTCTCAAACCTTTGCACAATCGACTCATCTAACTATTTGGATAGATCATGTCACACCCTCAAAATCCACTAACGGAGTTTACCGTTAAGTGTGTGACAAACCAGGATCTCAGTCATTAGTTACACCAAACGACACTATATAAATTTAAACATACGTGTCTCAATAAATGAGAAATTTAATACAGAGTTGACGTTTGAAAGTTTGCGGAAGCGTACTCGAAATGTAATTTTCGAAACATGTAAATGGAAAATAAATGCGCAAAACACGCGCCCAATAGGAGGAACACACTTTAAATAGTTTTTAACTCAAATCACGGTTTTTAATGCAAGAAAATGTTTAGATGAAAAGTTGTGACTCCATGCCATGTCCTAAGTGTGTTGTACATCAATGGCCTGAAAAAGTGAAAGGCTAACAAGTATCAACACGACGGTTGGTGAGTTCACATAGTAAGTATGAAATCAAGTAAGTTCATTTGCAAGCTGAAATATAAATTAAGTATGTCATTGTAGGTAGCTACTCTACAGCACATGTCCTTAGAGGCGTATGTATCTGACCGAAGCTGACATATGTACACATTAAGTGCATTTTGCCTGTTCGTACATCCCAGCAGGATGCACTGTAAGTAAGTTAGGTCATTCAACACCCGTTCGACAGGTCCTTCTGTCGTGCTAGCGCGACTAGCCCGGGTGGGGTTTGTCAAACCCAGTAGTACTACTCAAAATTTCCCCGCTATTTCACAAATACTAACGGTCAACTAGGTATCCATGAGGTCTTTCATGAACAAAATAAAAGTTGCTCTATCCAGACATGTGACATACAAAATTTGTAAATCCGTAAAAGAAATCGTCTGTGTTCAGCCCGTAAAAGGGTAGAATAGTAAAAGTGTGGTTTAGTGAACTCACCTTTGAAGCGCACAGCGAAAAAACAGCACGAAAGCAACAAGAGTACCTAGTTCACTCTACAACCTGCTTAATTAATTTATCTCTTGTTAACAACTACAACCTTGCGTTTATTGATGTAGATAGAGAAATTAAAAATATACATATATATATACATCATCACATAAATCCACCTAAAAGTGCATTTACTCGCATTCCTACTTCACAACATACGTACAATAACTTGAACACCCAAAAGAATACTCTCGTCACATATTTCACACGTCATACCGCCAATATATGCATACGATTTTCTTCTTATTAACCGTTTATACACACACTTGATTTCACGATGCACACATTCATCCTGGATCATATACTGTAACTATAATCACATGTAGTTCCTATAAATACTCACACATATAACATATTTATGAATTGATCATATATAAATATATGTAACTGCGCATATGATAACCACTTGCATACATATATTCTACCCACCGGCACGCATATGGTACACTATACATATATTTATTGCACATATTTATTTCATGGTCGTACATATATATAATTGTCGATTCATTTGCCATTGATTAACAACTATGTATATTCATACTGCGCATTCTTAAACAAGCATGTTACACACATCTACATATATATATATATATATCACGATCCAACATAAGCACACCGCATACACCCGCATACATACCGCATTCATACCCGTTGTTCACACACCCGCCTCAAATTCTAGTTCTTTATTTAAACAACCATACTCACATGCTAACATATCCAAAGTGCTGCTGATCTGCTACATTTAATGCTTGCATAATATACATGCACACTTAACAGAATACATATATACACACTTCGCATACATACGCACATCACAAAACATATAAATATAATCATACACTATTACCTAGCTACCGATTCATACATACAACATATATATATATATATATATATATATATATATATATATATATATATATATATGCCTACAATTTGCTTAATACACACAAGGACATGCACCTTGCACACATACATGCGTGAACATACAGCAGCATACATACATACCTACAGCAGAATACATACATACAGCAGATTACACACATACATACACATCTACACCGACCAGCCTCATAGAGTTGTACACGATCATGCTTGAGGTTATACGCGCGTCACTACATGCATACTAGAACACGTACAATCAAAACGGTTAACTTAATCACATCTACGGGTCACAAGAACTCACCGAAACACTACGAGCCGAAATTTCAGAGCCAAGCGTTGCAGCTGTTGTTCGAGACGGTCACCGGTTACCCGCTATTCCGAACCGAAACACCGCGAACAAAAGATTCGGAGCAATAAACGGGACACGAAAGCGAGGGAGATGGGTTCGATGCGTATAATGATGCTGGTTGCGGTTGCCGGAGAGATCGACGAAGGGGGAGGGCTGCTGTTTTCTGGTTTCCGGCGAGCTATGAACGACGAGAGGGAGATAATACTGCTGCTTCTAGCTACTACTCGTGCGTCTTCTTAGCCGAGGTGAACAACGGAGATGATGATTGCTATAAGCGGATGTTGGTTCTTGCTTTCCGGCGGCCTACGAAGGAGACGAGGGGAACCGGTGATGGTGGTGTGTTTGTGTGGTTTTCCAGCCGCAGTAGACGAGAGAGGGGGCATTAGGGTTGGGTAATTAATAACAATGTTACATAATAAAGCTTTTAGTTATATACATTATTTATTTTAGTTCAAAAGTTAATAAACCAACTTTTGTTAATCACTAAAACAAACCTTGAACTTTATAACCTTAACGGAATAAATATAAACTACTTAACGGTGTTAACTTGGAATTACGGGTTGTCACAGATCATCCATATCTATGTTCAAATCATCAGTCATTCTCAGCCTCTCATTAACTTTCCTCAACTTAGCACGTACCCCTCGGACTTTATTTGCAACTTTCACAAACAAGTTTGCTTCAGTACTCGTATCATCTCCTGCCTCGTGCTTGATCTCATTCTCACATAAAACCTTCAGATCTTCATCACAAAAGGAGAAGATCTCCATAGGATCGAATAATCTGATTTCCGGACGATCTTCACCCTTTAACCTAATTACCGCTTCACCAGTGCTGTTATCGTAAAACCATTTCACAAACTCTTGCAATCTTTGTGGCTGAGTATCTAGAACTCTCACTCTGTTCATAATCTTTGGAGCAGCTAACTTCAGCACCACTTTTCCCTTCCACGACACCCAGTGCTTATCTTTCTTTGACCTCTTCCTTATCGGCTTTTGGTACCCAAATTCCGTGAAGTTATCTTCTGCAGCCCTTCTAATCGCAACCTCAAATGCACTTGCGTTTACATACTGGTTACAGTGCAAGTGAATGTGTTAAATGGATTAGCATAAAACATATATATGCAGCCCTAGGTTCGCTGAAATACAACAGGATGAATCTCAGGTTTGTTCGGAACATTAGGTCAAAAGATAGTCGAAAAGACTTAAACCAGGTCCGGGCGAACCTGTAGATTCGTTGCAGGTTCACTGGATTGAAGAATTTAAAAAAAAAATTAAAATATTTTTGGTTTTTGATAATTTTGATTTCCTTTAAGAATCCTTGAAACGCCCCACAATTTCAATGCTAAAATAAATAAAAAGAAAAGAAATAATAATGTAAAAGATATAAGAAAATGAAAAATAAAATTAAGTAAAACTAAAATTAAAATTAAAGAAGGATATATGTATTTTTCATGATGTTTTTCGAGCAGAATCCAGAGAATCATAGATTGGCGGGATTGCAGATATGTTTGTCCATTTAAACCCATGCCTTAGTCCTTTCAACAAGAGATCAGCAGCTTCATTTATCATGTTTTAGTTTGATTGAAGAAGCTCAGGCAACTCGGTCCCCACAGACATCTTGGTAAAAGAACTTGTCCTATCATCAGGGTTTATTGAGCAATATGATTGACTTTGATTGAATTTCTTGGATCAAATCTTGAATATTGATCAATTCATGAGCCTCTTTTGACATTCTGCAAATTTGCAATTTTTGGAGTGGAGCTTGTCAACAATGATTCTTTTGAACACATTGCGACTTATTATTTGGGAAACTCAAATGGTTAGAGCTCCAGGTCTATACCGACGTATAACAGAGGAGATAAACATTTGAGCATGCTCGGTGAATCTTAAGGTCTATACCGACGTATAACAGAGAAGATTCACCAACTCCAGGTCAATACTTCCGTATAACAGATGAGTTAAGCACTTTGACTCAATACATTCTGAGGAATTAACAAGTAACTCACTCAGAGGTTTTCTGAAGAGCAACACTAGCAGCTTTTTATTTTGTTTTGCTAACTAGAAACTCAATTCACATCTAGGGTGTGGGTGATTTGGGATTTTTTAGGGAAATCAATGCAAAGATTTGATGCTCTCAACCCATTTTTTATAGGACTTGTATCTTTGTGTAGACCAATCATGTCAAGGAGATAATCCTCATAGCCGAGTTCTTGAACTTTATGTTTGGCTACACAATCACTGTTTACTTTGTTTTTCAGGCTGAGCCTATCTAACATATCCCAAACACAATACTTCTGACCTCCTTCAACGTCTCTACAATATCATTTTAAACGGGGATCCTGAAATAGAAAAATTTGAAAAACTATGAATAGTTAATCTATAATATCTCCCTCAAAATTTCTATATGATAGCTATCTAATAAGAAATTTTTGTTTTTCAGATTTTCTTATTATATATATAGAATAAAGAAAAGAAATGAAATAAAATAAACTAGAAGGAATAAAAGGAATAAAAGAAGGAGCGAAGAAATATGTGACAATCGGATTCTCAAGGAAGAAAATGAAAAAGAATATTTACATATTTACAAGGTATTTTTCTTAGAAGAAGGTTTTCAAAATGATATCAAACCCAACATGGAAATCAGTTTATAAAAACATTGTTTATCAAATGTTTCCTTGACCAATCATCTTTCCACCCTTCTTGTCTCCAGCAGAAGCAACATAACCACCATTAATAATCCTGTAATTTGTCAGCAGATCCTTCAATCTGGTCATATGTCTGGAACATCCTCTATCTATATGCAAATGACTATTTACAGCGGATCTCGAATGTTCCTGACATTTGACAGAGATTAATTAGACTTTTGAAATCGGGACCCAAGCCTTAGTGTACTTAGGTCTTTGAACTTTAGAAGATTTACTGAAAAAATTATTTACAAAAGTATTCAATCTTCTTCCGAAAGATCTATGTTTTGAACTATTTTCAACTTGCTCAGGGCATTGCTTGACCGTATGATCATTATTTCCACATTTAAAGCAATGAGATTTCAAACCAACTTTTGAAAATTTAGAAACAGGAATTCTATCTATTTCTATCTCTTCATCACAATCAGATAATTGAGAGTTACAATCACTGTAAGAGTCATAAGGCTCTTTTGACTTACTTGTTGTGACTTTTACCTTATCAGGTTCTTATTTGAGATTCATGGATGAAAAAGATGATTCCTTGTCCTTTGGTTTTGAAATCCTTACGGGTGTAAAAGATGGAATTTGATGAGAAAAGAATTTTTTAAAACAGTTTGTTTTGGTTTGACTTTCAGAGACATGACCTGAAAGTTCTGCTTTGTCATTTCCACAAATATTTCCAATGAGATTATCATTCAAGTTACTAGAGTTTGAAGTAGAGCATCCTAAATTACTATTACACATAAAACTGTCTGAATTTAAAACATGACTAGAAACAAAATTAATTAAACTATTGTCTTCAACAGACTTCTTTGAATCAAAGCTAGGGTTACTAGAACTTCCAAGACCACTACTTCCACCATAAGCATAATCCTCTCGCACCTCCTTAAGATTTACTCCACTTAAACCCGCAATAGAACTGTTAGTATCATTCTGTATAATCTCTTGTACCAACCCATTTGAAGGATGAGGAATTGGTGTAGGAGAATAACAGAAAGTACTTGGTGGAGGATATACTTGTGCATCATCTTTATAGCCCAACCCTGTCTTTATTCTAGCCCCCCTTTGTTTCTTGCAAAGATCCTCCCTTTTCATGCTTGAAATTGTCCATTTTTCCAGTTTATTTTTGACTTTTCTTGTCTCAAACTCAGCAAGAGTGACTTGCTCAGTCAAATAGTTTATTTCACAATTCTTTTCAAAAAGAGATCTTTTCAAATGTTTGTTTTCTTTTAAGCTTCTCTTAATTTAACAAAAAATTTTAATTCATTCTCTTTAAGCTCTTTGTTAATTTTCTTTAATTCGTTTTCATTTGACATTAACAATTTATTTGCTTTATATATGCCAATCAAACGAATTTTGCATGCAGATGAACACATATCTTCTACAACTTCATAAGGAAGTCCCACTACCAGTTTTTCAGCCGCGAGAGCACGATCACACTGGCAGTACGGAGTGTTCCTCTTGTATTCATCTACTGCTTCATGCTTGGCCTATTCAATCATGGCTTCTATGTCAAGTTTTGATTCCAAAACATTGTCAGCATCGGTACCAGCATTTTTTGCCCCATTACCAACGTTGACTGTGACCTTCTCTTCCTTTTTAGCAACGGCTTCACACCCTAATACAACAACTTTACCAGCATCCTTTCCTTCTTCAATCAAAACAACTTCAGACTCAACAACCTTTCCAGTATTCGTTCCCTCTTCAACCTCCTCAATCACACCAACATTCTCAATATCTTCACCATAAAACTCTTTAAAAGGATCAAAGCAATCAATGTAATTGTTATTGAGAACAAATTCTTCAACAATTTCAGCAATTGAAGCTTCATAATTATGAACAAGCATCACGGATAAGTCCGTAGTGTCAGATGGAATCTGAGTGGTGACAGATGCATTTGAGTCAGCACCTACATTTGTGGTACCACCACCAGATTTGACAGACCCATAACTTGATGATCCTCCAGAGACTGCACCAGGTGAGTTTGCAGCGGATGTAATCAGTGCAGCATTCTGAGGAGAGACATTGGGAAGCATCATGGATTGATTGTATTCTCTTCTCTTTACATCCAGATCAAATGACTTCAACTTGTTTATCACGTCCATTCCAAAAGCTTTGTCACTTGCTCATGATTTCCCAATTTTTCATCATATTTTTTGAGATTGCTTGACACAGATAGAAAGCGATTCGTTATATCAATAAGATTTTCATGCTTGAATCCAACGAATGAATTGAACTCATTTTCAGCCTGAGCTTTTCCATCCAGTTTAAGCATCT
Source organism: Tagetes erecta (assembly GCA_030867185.1). Taxonomy (NCBI): domain Eukaryota; kingdom Viridiplantae; phylum Streptophyta; class Magnoliopsida; order Asterales; family Asteraceae; genus Tagetes; species Tagetes erecta. The sequence continues at coordinate 1,294,552 of CM061486.1, read as the reverse complement.
TCATTGTTCTAATTTCTTAAAAAAAAAGTGTGTCTACATCAACAATGAACATGCTTAAACTGGATGGAAAAGCTCAGGCTGAAAATGAGTTCAATTCATTCGTTGAATTCAAGCATGAAAATCTTACTGATATAACGAATCGCTTTCTATCTGTGTCAAGCAATCTCAAAAAATATGATGAAAAATTGGGAAATCATGAGCAAGTGGCAAAGCTTTTGGATTCTCTTCCTCCTCAATGGAGTCTTCAGATCAAAAAGCTAAAACAAGAAAGAAATTTCTTTGACTTTAAACTAATGGACGTGATAAACAAGTTGAAGTCATTTGATCTGGATGTAAAAAGAAGAGAATACAATCAATCCATGATGCTTCCCAATGTCTCTCCTCAGAATGTTGCACTGATTACATCCGCTGCAAACTCACCTGGTGCAGTCTCTGGAGGATCATCAAGTTATGGGTCTGTCAAATCTGGTGGTGGTACCACAAATGTAGGTGCTGACTCAAATGCATCTGTCACCACTCATATTCCATCTGACACTACGGACTTATCCGGGATGCTTGTTCATAATTATGAAGCTTCAATTGCTGAAATTGTTGAAGAATTTGTTCTCAATAACAATTACATTGATTGCTTTGATCCTTTTAAAAAGTTTTATGGTGAAGATATTGAGAATGTTGGTGTGATTGATGAGGTTGAAGAGGGAACGAATACTGGAAAGGTTGTTGAGTCTGAAGTTGTTTTGATTGAAGAAGGAAAGGATGCTGGTAAAGTTGTTGTATTAGGGTGTGAAGCCGTTGCTAAAAAGGAAGAGAAGGTCACAGTCAACGTTGGTAATGGGGCAAAAAATGCTGGTACCGATGCTGACAATGTTTTGGAATCAAAACTTGACATAGAAGCCATGATTGAATAGGCCAAGCATGAAGCAGTAGATGAATACAAGAGGAACACTCCTTACTACCAGTGTGATCGTGCTCTCGCGGCTGAAAAACTAGTAGTGGGACTTCCTTATGAAGTTGTAGAAGATATGTGTTCATCTGCATGCAAAATTCGTTTGATTGGCATATATAAAGCAAATAAATTGTTAATGTCAAATGAAAACGAATTAAAGAAAATTAACAAAGAGCTTAAAGAGAATGAATCAAAATTTTTTGTTAAATTAAGAGAAGCTTTAAAAGAAAACAAACATTTGAAAAGATCTCTTTTGGAAAAGAATTGTGAAATAAACTATTTGACTGAGCAAGTCACTCTTGTTGAGTTTGAGACAAGAAAAGTAAAAAATAAACTGGAACAATGGACAATTTCAAGCATGAAAAGGGAGGTGTAACACCCCGATTTTTATGGTAGGACTTATTTACATGTCTATGATTATATGAATGCATATTTAAATGATTATGATTAAAATGATGCGTGACGTTTACGAAATACGATATGCTAATGATGTAATTATGGGCCGTTAAGGGTGAAAGAATGAATTAGGCCCAAAATGGTAAGTGGATTAGTTAAGCAATTTACCAAAAATAGCCTAAACACCTAATTAAAGCCCAAGCCCACCTAAAAACCCTACCCAATATGGAAAACCCTACTATTTAAACCACCATCTTCCAGCCACCATCACACTTCACCATCTTCACCACACACACTCAAAACCCTAATCTCAATTTTTGAAAGAAAAGGCAAGAAAGAAGAGTAATCTAGACTTTTGATAAATCCAAGTGTTAATCTGAAGAAAAAGGTGTTAAACTACTGCTAATCAAGGTAAGAATCATCCCCTAAAACATGTTTTCATAACACCAAACGAATCTGGTCTTTTATGGAGTTTTTAAGTTTTTCAAAAGTTTCAAAGAAATCAATAAAGGTTGCATTTTTATGGATAAAAACATGGAAAATGCTTAGATCTAGTCATATGAATGATAAACCAAGGTTTTTGACGTAAAAAGTTTGAGATTTGGATGAAAAATAAGGATTTTGGGTTGAAAAACGAGCTGTTACAGCGTATTGCGACACTAGTGTTCATCCTGCGACACTAGCGATCATCTTGCGACACTAAGGATAAAACTCGACTTCTGGGCGTGTGTCGGGTGTGCTTGCGACAGTAGTTTAAGTCCCAACGAAAGTTGGGCAAGAGCCTTGCGACACTGCAAGTGAAGGTGCTGCTTATGTAGCATGCGACACTTTGGTTCGTCTATGCGAGACTACCTGCGACACTACCTGCGACACTGTCCGCGACACTGCGTGCGACACAAAGAAAGAAATGACGATTTTTCATAATAACTTAAATGCAGATCGTGCACCAAAACCACTACCTTAACCTTAACCGAACGAGCACGATCACTTAAGAATCAGGTGAGTTCTAGACCACACTTCCGTTTCAAACACATTTTTGAGGCTAACATGCATACCGAGATGTTTCCTGGACAGTTGGACTTTATTATGTGATGTATGATGATAATGTAAGAACAAGTAATTAAATACTTGTATATATATAAATATATAATTATATAAACGAATGTATGCCTTAACAGAAGTCAAGCATCCTACTGGGGATCATATAAAAACCAGTCAAGCATCCTACTTGGGATCATATAAAACCAGTCAAGCATCCTACTGTGGATCATATAAAACCAGTCAAGCATCCTACTGGGGATCATATAAAAACCAGTCAAGCATCCTACTGGGGATCATATAAGCATCCTACTGGGGATCATATAAAACCAGTCAAGAATCCTACTTGGATCATATAAAACCAGTTAAGACTGCAGAATGGGTCTCTTATGACCGAAGAGGATACGATGATGACTTACTAACAAATAAAGATATTATGATTGTGTGTCATACGGATGTGACGTACGGTATAATGATGCAATTTACGTGTATTACATGAATGATAATGGAATGTTTCTAATGATGTTATAAAACTAGAACTCACTCAGCGTAGCTGACTTTTGTATGCATGTTAGATTGATGTGCAGGTTTGATGATTAAAGGAGCTGCTTGGCGAGAGCTAGGGGTTTACTGAAGACTGGCATTGAAGAAAAATTCATTTAAGATTAAACTTACGATTTGTAATGTTCGAATGATGCATTAAGACAATTATGACGATGTAATGATATTATGACGATGCTTATGAATGCCAACTGTGGTGCCTGCCGAAAAGGCGGGTGTTACAGGAGGATCTTTGCAAGAAACAAAGGGGGGCTAGAATAAAGACAGGGTTGGGCTATAAAGATGATGCACAAGTATATCCGCCACCAAGTACTTTATGTTATTCTCCTACACCAATTCTTCATCCTTCAAATGGGTTGGTACAAGAGATTATACAGAATGATACTAACAGTTCTATTGCGGGTTTAAGTGGAGTAAATCTTAAGGAGGTGCGAGATGATTATGCTTATGGTGGAAGTAGTGGTCTTGGAAGTTCTAGTAACCCTAGCTTTGATTCAAAGAAGTCTGTTGAAGACAATAGTTTAATTAATTTTGTTTCTAGTCATGTTTTAAATTCAGACAGTTTTATGTGTAATAGTAATTTAGGATGCTCTACTTCAAACTCTAGTAACTTGAATGATGATCTCATTGGAAATATTTGTGGAAATGACAAAGCAGAACTTTCAGGTCATGTCTCTGAAAGTCAAATCAAAACAAACTGTTTTCAAAAATTCTTTTCTCATCAAATTCCATCTTTTACACCCGTAAGGATTTCAAAACCAAAGGACAAGGAATCATCTTTTTCATCCATGAATCTCAAATCAGAACCTGATAAGGTAAAAGTCACAACAAGTAAGTCAAAAGAGCCTTATGACTCTTACAGTGATTGTAACTCTCAATTATCTGATTGTGATGAAGAGATAGAAATAGATAGAATTCCTGTTTCTAAATTTTCAAAAGTTTGTTTGAAATCTCATTGCTTTAAATGTGGAAATAATGATCATACGGTCAAGCAATGCCCTGAGCAAGTTGAAAATAGTTCAAAACGTAGATCTTTTGGAAGAAGATTGAATACTTTTGTAAATAATTTTTTCAGTAAATCTTCTACAGTTCAAAGACCTAAGTACACTAAGGCTTGGGTCCCGATTTCAAAAGTCTAATTAATCTCTGTCAAATGTCAGGAACATTCGAGATCCGCTGTAAATAGTCATTGGCATGTAGATAGAGGATGTTCCAGACATATGACCAGATTGAAGGATCTGCTGACAAATTACAGGATTATTAATGTTGGTTATGTTGCTTCTGCTGGAGACAAGAAGGGTGGAAAGATGATTGGTCAAGGAAACATTTGATAAACAACGTTTTTATAAGCTGATTTCCATGTTGGGTTTGATATCATTTTGAAAACCTTCTTCTAAGAAAAATACCTTGTAAATATGTAAATATTCTTTTTCATTTTCTTCCTTCAGAATCCGATTGTCACATATTTCTTCGCTCCTTCTTTTATTCCTTTTATTTTATTTTATTTCATTTCTTTTCTTTATTCTGTATACATATATTAAGAAAATCTGAAAAACAAAAATTTTTTATTAGATAGCAAATTTTGGGGGAGATATTAAAGATTAAATATTCATAGTTTTTCAAATTTTGCTATTTTAGGATCCCCGTTTAAAATGATGTTGTAGAGATGTTGAAGGAGGTCCGAAGTATTGTGTTTGGGATATGTTAGATAGGCTCAGCCCGAAAAACAAAGTAAAAAGTGATTGTGTAGCCAAACATAAAGTTCAAGAACTCGGCTATGAGGATTATCTCCTTGACATGATTGGTCTGCACAAAGATACAAGTCCTATCAAAAAAGGGTTTACAGCGTCAAATCTTTGCATTGATTTTCCTAAAAAATCCCAAATCACTCACACCTTAGCTCTGAATTTAGTTTCTAGTTAGCAAAACAAAATAAAAAGCTGCTAGTGGTGCTCTTCAGAAAAGCCTCTAAGTGAGTTACTTGTTAATTCCTCAGAATGTATTGAGTCAAAGTGCTTAACTCCTCTGCTATACGGAAGTATTGACCTGGAGTTGGTGAATCTTCTCTGTTATACGTCGGTATAGACCTGAGGATTCACCGAGCATGCTCAAATGTTTATCTCCTCTGTTATACGTCGGTATAGACCTGGATCTCTAACCATTTGAGTTTCCCAAATAATAAGTCGCAATGTGTTCAAAAGAATCATTGTTGACAAGCTCCACTCCAAATATTGCAAAATTGCATAATGTCAAAAGAGGCTCATTAATTGATCAATATTCAAGATTTGATCCAAGAAATTCAATCAGAGTCAATCATATTGCTCAATAAACCCTGATGATAGGACAAGTTCTTTTACCAAGATGTCTGTGGGGACCGAGTTGTCTGAGCTTCTTCAATCAAAGCTGCTGATCTCTTGTTGAAAGGACTGCCAATCTATGATTCTCCGGATTCTCCTCGAAAAACGTCAAGAAAAATACATATATCCTTTTTTAATTTTAATTTTAGTTTTACTTAATTTTATTTTTCCTTTTCTTATATCTTTTACCTTTTTATTTTCTTTTCTTTTTTTTTGATAAGCTATCTACAATATATAAAATAGAAATTACCAAAGAAACGCCTTCCATATTACTCTATCAAAAGATTATAAATGAGTTATCAAGAAAAATATAGTGGCGGTGAAATTAGATATGTGAAGATCAAAGAAAAATCCAGAATGTGGATAAGATACCAGAACCATAATCTGTTTGTTCCGCCTCAAATTTAAATACAGAACATTCTCTGTCAGTAAACCGGATTACTAACACTCCTCCTGAAATGTTCCTGCACTCATTAACAGATTACTTAGAAAGGGGAACCCAGGCCATCGTAGTCATGGGCGTTCCGTTTTCATCAGCGTAATACACCTGTTTAAACACACAACGAGTTTTTGTATCACTTATCTTTTCCTCTTTCTTTTTAATTTGCCAGATTTGTTTTGGTTCAAACATTTTCGATTTGAAAGAATTAAATTTGGAAATCATTTTCTGTTTAAGCCCCGAGGAAAAAGAATTTTGTTTTGGTGATGTTGTCACATTCATCTTTGAATCATGTGAAACCGGCTTCACATGAGAAGGTAGGGATGGAATGTTCGTCATCCGACCATTCAAAGATGTATGATTATTAACTTGAAATTCAAATAAACAAACCTATTTACCTTTACCACGTGGAGGATTCTATCTAGACACTGATCCGGAGAAGCAAACCTGTTTGCCTTTACCGTCCGAAGCATGTCCTTTTGGGCATTTCTTGAGCACATGATCACCCTTTCCACACTTGAAGCAAGCCTTGAATGGCTTTTGATGCTTGAATGACTTAAATGATAATAAAAAAAACTAGAACGATAAACACATCCTTATCACCTAAAATCATACAATTAAGCCCAATTGCTGTCTTTTATGTCAAGAATTAAAGCTAAACTAGTCATCCGCTAAAATGTCCTAGTTTCATAATTAAAGGAAAACTAGAACGATAATCACATCCTAATCACAATAATACATAAAGAAGACAAAATTAGGAAATATTCCAACTTATAATTCTTAAACAAAGTCATGCAAATCTAGAGATTGTGGAAATCCACACTTCTAACATGTTTAAGAGATTGTGAAGGAAAGCATACTTGTCCAATTTTCATGTCATCTAATATTCCAATTATCATTTCTAATCTCTTGGCATAAAGCATACAAAATTCATTTATAAGATTTATAAACAAATATCAAGAAGATGGGTTTTTTCAACATGTCACCTTCCTAACATTCATCAACATCACATGAAAATCAAATTTAGATAAGCATACAACATCATTGGAACATCACCATAACTTCATCATTGATCTTGACATAAAAACTTCACCAAATATTCAAGTTTCGTTCATCATCAAGACATAAGTATCATCCTAATCTAGATAATATGAGCATTTAGCCTATAAGGCTTACAAAAACTACAAGAGACATGGTTAAACTAGCTAAAAAATGATTAAACTAACTAGAAATTCAAACCGAAAACAAGAAAGGAGAAGGTATGATGGTTGGTTGATGATTCTTGAGTCTTCTATATCTCCTAATGGCTTCCAATGGGTCCAAAAACACTCAAAATCAGTAGTTCTTAGTGTAAAATTGCTGCAAAAACTCAACAACCCGAAATGGATGAGAATAAGGCTTTTCTAGCAATCTGCAGATGTGCACTACCTGAGCACGGCCGTGCTCAAGCTAGTGCTGGTAGCTATAGTGTTTTCTTTCTCGCTCAGGCACTTCTCAGTTTCCATTTTTAGCAAAATCTCGATTCCCGTCTCAAGGTGGAGGAGCACGACCGTGCTTAGACCAAGCACGGTCCTGCTTGAGTCAAAATTCCGGGCACGACCATGCTTTGAACGGAACTATCCATCGACGATCTCGGAAATGTCTTGAGCACGGTCATGCTTGACTTAAGCACAGACGTGCTCTGACCAACTTTGGCGGCACGAACCCATGCACTGCATGTGCTTCCGAGTAAACAGTTAGAGCATGATCATGCTTGGTCTGAACACGGTCGTGCTCTGAGATGTTCTTCGTTGATTTCTCAAGAAAACGCGTCTTTTCTTCTTTCTTTTCTTAGGTGGGTTGTCTTGGTTGTAAAATCATAAAAACCATAATTTAGCACTTAAACTGTTGAAATTACAACCAATTCATAACCAAATTCGGATTAAACGTGAAGAATAAATATGTATATTTCTATAGATATCAAATATTCCCACACTTGAACTTTTCTTGTCCTCAAGCAAACTCAAATGAACCAGATCTCCAATAGCAACAATAAACAAATTAACTATAAGCATAAAAACTTCAAAAGGGGTGAAAACAAATAGTTGACATCAAAGAAGAAAATGATCTAAAACGTAATGGTAACTAATAAGTAATGTTTCACCTCTTGAATCCCTAACAAGCATAACCTTACCCTCTCACAATGTTCACACACACTCGGTTGATTTATGGCCATACATGTAAAGAGTATGTTTAGAACACTCAATGCCAAGTCAATGAATCATACGTTATCATAAGCTTGTGCAAAAATAAAATCTCCATCAACTAATATAAAACAATTGCATAAATCAAGAGGACTTGGTTTAGGTTTTTGGTTAGGTGGTGGTAAAGGTGTGGAATTTGGAATGAGAAAGTTGGTAAAAGACGTTAAAAACTCGGCGGCTAAGTTACTAAATAGTTTCTACAAAACTACTAATAAAACCATTATGGTTTTTTTCTAAAGAAGAGAGGATTTCATCATAAAGCACACAAAACTTTCTCCTCTTTTGCATACTTTCACCTTAATTGTGGTGAAACCTTCTTTTCTAGATTTTTTTATTTTAATATTCAACTAAACATATGGTCGTGTTTAGCAAAAATGGACTAATTGAATAGGCTAAACAAAGGATGGGATAATATAAGGACCGACCGACAAAAAGAATGGGTGAAATATAAAAGGTTTAAGTGTGGTGAAGTGGGTGTTTAAACACATGATGAGGTAAAAGCATGAAAGCGCAAATGGGGGTTATCTTGGGTAAATACATGAACATGGTGGTGAAGGTGGGTATCCTAATGCCTCAATTATTTTTATGCAATGTCTTAAATTGTGATCTTGAAATGTATATATAACACAAGCTCTAAAATGTATTAGACATCCGACACACTCAATTCCAACAAAAACAAGAGCAACAACGTGATACAAAGCTAAAAAGGCTCAAAAACTCACTCACGTAAATGGAAGGGTAGGGGTGTGTAAGGCATGGCATGTAGTTCATCATTAAGCTCGCACGCTTAATGGTTGCCACAAAAAATGTAACTCATTTTATCAACTACTTCTTTTGCAAAAACATCATTTTTTCATTATCTTGCTTAATTGGTTAATTTTTCGAAATGAGTTTTTTTAACTGCCACAAAAATTAATGTTGGAGATTTTGCAAATATAAATAAGCTATGGACAAGAAAAGTTCACATTCACACATATCCCTCCCCACACTTGAATTACACATTGTCCCTAATGTGCAACAAAAAATGCATAGTAAAATCACATCAATTAAAATGCATGGATGTGAGAAAGAATAATGCTCCCCTGTCAAAGTTGGAATACGCTTGTGATCCATAATCCATGAGCGCCATATATAAAACAAATGTCCGTCCACCTACACACAAGAGCAAAAACTACACCAAGCATTTAAACTACCAAAACATCAAATCAAAACCAACATCCAACCTACTATAAACTGAAATAAAATCCAAATAACATAAGGCCGAAAAACTCAAGTTAAAGAATTTGTACGAATGAAGCAAAATAGTACAAATAACCACAAATAAAAGACCATCACTAAAGACATGCTAGAATACTGCATCAAATAGCTTAACTGGGACATCAAACTAGTCTTCTTTATTGGCCTCATGTGTATGTGACCTCTTCTGACCAGCATCTACCCCGAAGGATGCATACGTAAGTGGAAGGGCATGGAGCTCATAGTGATGATAAGCAGCAACAACTTGATGGGATGAGAACAGCCAGTCAAACCCTCTCTGTGTCTCATCCTGTATAGATGCGAGCATGGAGCCCTGTCGCTCCTGCTAGATGCTAAATGCATCCATTCGTTGTCGCTGCAACTCAATATCACTCTTCATCGCGGTTTCGGCGGTCTCAAATGCCATGAAACGGTTCCACATCTGTGGAACTGTAGGGATCGTGGTAGCATCATCAACATCAAGATTATCCATGAAGTTCAGAAAATCCTCGTGTTAAGTCCCCCCGGCTGCAAATGCGGTGTCTCCTAAATTGGGCTCATCTTGGTCCTAAGCATGCTCCTCTTCATCTTTCAGGTCATCCTCGATGGCTGGGATAGGATCCCATATTCGTTCCTCTTTGTCTTTCAGACGCCAGCCTGCCGAAGTTTGAACAACAAGGGTCATGTAGGGCAGAGTCCTCATATCGAGGGCAGGTGTATCAGACTAACAATGTTCTCTGGGGTTAACAGCCCCAACGACTCTGCCATCTAAGTAACATAGATTCCACCGGATATCTGGCTGTTTTGTTGCTTGCCAGAAGAAGTGACCAAGTAGCTAGCTAGACAATGACCTAGATTGATATTCTCCCTGCGAGTAAAGCAGGACAAGAATAAATCTCTAGTCTAGACATTCCCTACACTGTCGCCGCGTAAGTAGATGGTTCCGCCGAGTATTCGATGAATGAAACGATGGAGCAGATCCTTCAATTTTATTGCCTTGGCGATTCTTACTGCATAGGGACCCGAAGCAACCTCTAGCCAAAATGCAGCCTTCTCAAAATCATTCCTGAAGTCATGCAGCCCATCGAACAACTCAGTCTGTAGCTCTGACTCAGTGTATAATTCCATCCTTAGTGAAAGTTATGCTCTAGACATTTTTCTCCATATTCTCCCCAAACGAAAACGAACACCGTGACGTTTCCTGTAAAACGTCACGTGATGGATAACTGAATTCGAATGTTGCGAAGAACTCAATGATTAATTCAGTATATAGCGGATGCCTCACTGAGAAGAGACTCATCCAAGGAGGGGGGGTCATCATGGGCTGCATTCGGCCATGTTGGTTCAAACTCTGGACCAAGTCCTAGTTCAAGTATCGAGCACACTCGACCTGATTGCGGCGTTTCCGCAATGATTTTAGAGATACCCTGCATTGTCGGTCGTATTTATGCCCCGGGTCAAATTGTAACCACTCGTGATCCATCTGTACAAACATTGCTAAACAATCAGAAAAAAAAGAACGGAAAATGAAAAAAATAACACGAAAAATGGGCAAACAGAGGTGGTGCACGACTGTGCTCCGACAAGGCACGGTCATGCTTGGGTCAAAGTTACTCAGGAGCACAGGTAGTGCACTGATAGCACGGCATGTTCGTTCAGACGTGAGCATGGTTGTGCACAGGCCAAGCACGGTCGTGCTCAGAACATTAAACTAGGAAGCACAGGCAGTGCGCTGTTGGCATTACCTCTCTGACCTGAGCACGGTTGTGCTCTGACCCTGAAAAAAATCACCACTATTATCCACAAAAATTAAAATCTAACAAAAGGGAAAGAATTTAGAAGAAAATAACAAAATAAACAAGCCTAAAAACTAAGATTTCATGCAAAATCTGGACAAGAATGGTGTTCATCTCCATTCAAGCTTAGAAGCATAAAAACTAAGAAAAATCTATGAATTAAAACACAAAGAGAGTTGATGGATCAAAGTTAACAAGATTGAAAAGAGTTTTAGAAGAAACGAGTGGAATGGAGTGAAATTGTGGTTTGGTACTGTTGATCGTGATGAGGTTGAAGTGGATGTTAGGGTAATGGTGAAAATGAATTGTGAAGAAAATTATAGAGTAATAACTGAATTTTCATCAAAAGGGCTTCAGAGCACGGTCATGCTTGTTCAGCCACGCACGGTCGTGAGCTTGGAGCACAATCGTGCACTTGGTTAGATTTGAAATTGTTTTTTTAACTTTTTTGCTCGTCTTGGGCACCAAAAACGTCAATTCCTCTTGATTTCTCACTCGCAAAAAATTGAAACAATCCAAGGGATGTTCCGGATCTTCCCGTGTCAACCTCTCTCTCTCTCTCTCTCTCTCTCTCTCTCTCTCTCTCTCTCTCTCTCTCTCGAGATGCAATCGAAAATTTCAAAAACAAAGAAACAAAAATATAAAAGTAAGGAACGAAGTGGATAAACTAACTAACATCCGGGCTCCCTCCCGGAAGGGCTTAGTTTATGGACTCCTTAGCTAGGCTCATGATCCCCGAATTTAATTGTTCATGGGGTGGTGTGCAAGAGTCTCCAATGTTGTATCAATTGGTCCCTCAACATAACTTTTCAATCTATGACCCGTGACTTTGAAAGCTCCTCCGTCATCATTTGAAATCTCAACGGTACCATATGGAAAAATCTTCTTCACTGTGTATGGACCGGACCATCAGAATTTCAACTTTCCAGGAAACAAATGCAACCTAGAATTTTACAATAGCACACGATCCCCCACTCGGAATTCTTTGTGGTCCTTCAAGCGACGATCATGTAAATTCTTGGCCCGTTCCTTGTAGATGGTGAAATTAGCATAAGCTTTATTTCTTAATTCTTCAACTCGTGAATCTGGAGAAATCGAGTGTCACCTAAGTTTGTCAGGTCCAGATTGACGACTTTTAATGCACAATAAGCGTTATGCTCTAATTCCACGGGGAGTTGGCACGCCTTACCATAGATCAACTTAAAGGGTGTTGTGCCTATAGGTGTCTTTATGCAATACGAAAGGCCAAAGTTCATCATCTAATTTCTCTGACCAATCCTTACGATCTTGTTAAACAGTTTTCTCAAGAATTCATTTGATGCCCCGATTAGTGACCTCAACCTGTCCACTGGTTTGTGGATGATATGGCGTTGAAAATCTATGGTTCACTCCATAGCGTGACAACGCACATTCCAATTGGGAGTTACAGAAATCCGTCCCACGATCACTAATGAGTGCTTTAGGGGCACCAAAGCGAGAAAACAACTTCTTTAGAAATTTGACAACTATCCTGACATCATTAGTGGGCAAGTCTTGAGCCTCTGCCTACTTGGAAACATAATCTAGTGCCACCAGGATATATTTATTGCCATAAGAAGTTGCGAAAGGCCCCATGAAGTCAATACCCCAGACATAAAAAATTTCACAAACGTGGATACTGTTCTGGGCATCTTGTTTCGAGAAGAGATGTTGTTTGCCTGTTCGCAAGCATTGCAAGCACAAATCATATCATGAGCATCACGGAAGATGGTGGGCTAGAAGAAACCAGCATCAAAAACCTTCTTCGCAGTGAGAGTCGTTCCATGATGTCCTCCTATGGGTCTCTCATGGCAGTATTGTAAGATTTTAGAAGCCTCCTCGCCATACACACATCTGCGTACAATCTGATCTGCTCCAACTCTGAACAGATAAGGGTCCTCCCACAGTTAGTGCTTCACGTCAGCAAAGAATTTCCTCTTTCGCTGGTGAGTTAAACCTTTCAACACAATGCCACTTGCCAAATAATTGGCGATGTCGGTGAACCAAGGATGCTCATCCTCCTGCGTCTGCTTGTGCATGAGGGACTCGTGGGGAAAATTGTCAATTATGTGTAACCCCACGTGTTCCTCTAAAGGTGGGCACTCAAGACGTGAAAGATAATCTGCTACAACATTTTCAGCACCATTTTTATCACGGATCTCAATATCAAATTCTTGCAGCAATAAAATCCAGCGTATCAATCGTGGTTTAGCATCTTGCTTGCTAAAAAGATACTGAAGGGCTACATGATCCGTGAACACAATGGTTTTGGAAAGGACAAGATAAGAACGGAATTTGTCGAATGCAAAGACCACAGCCAATAGCTCTTTCTCAGTGATAGTGTATTGCTCTTGTGCGTCATTCAGGGTCTTGCTCGCATAATAAATCGGATGGAAATGCTTATCTTTACTTTGCCCTAAGATTGCCCCAACTACAAAATTACTCACATCACACACTAACGCGAATGGTAAAGACCAATCGGGGGCTATAATAATAGGAGAATTGACGAGTTTTCCTTCAGAAACTGAAATGATTTTAAGCATTCATTGGAGAAGACAAAAGGGGCTTCTTTCTCAAGGAGCTATGTCATAGGCCTGGCGATTTTAGAAAAATTCTTGAAGAATCGCCTGTAGAAACGAGCATGGCCTAAAAAACTCTGAATGGCTTTCACTGAGGTAGGAGGTGGTAGCCTAGAAATGGTATATTTTTTGGCTCGATCAACCTCAAGACCCTCCTGTGAGATCTTGTGCCCTAAAACAATGTTTTCCTTCACCATGAAGTAACATTTTTCCCAATTAAGCACGAGATTGGTTTCCTTACACCTCATTAACATTTTCTTCATATTTGTGAGATAATGATCGAAGGAGCTCCCATATACAGAAAAATCATCCATGAAGACCTCCATGGAGTCCTCGATCATGTCATGGAAAATGGCTACCATGCAGCGCTGGAAGGTAGCTGGGGCATTGCACAGTCGAAAGGGCATTCGTCGGTAGGCGAATGTGCCATAGGGACATGTGAATGTCGTCTTCTTCTGATCCGGATGAGATATGGGGATTTGAAAGTACCCCGAGAAACCATCAAGGAAACAGTAAAACATCATCCCAGATAAGCATTCAAGCATCTGATCAATGAAAGGGAGGGGAAAATGACCATTTCTCATAGCATTGTTGAGTTTGAGATAATCAATGCAAACTCTCAAAACAGTGACGGTGCAAGTAGGAACCAACTCATTCCTCTCGTTAGTGACCACCGTCATCCCTCCTTTTTTCTAGACAACATGTACCGGACTCACCCATGCTGAATCAGAAATCGGGTAAATCAATCATGCATCAAGTAGTTTAATCACCTCTTTCTTCACGATATCTTGCATATTAGGGTTGAGGCGTCTCTGATGCTGTACAACTGGTTTGAAGTCCTCTTCCATCAAGATTTTATGGGTACAAAAGGATGGATTGATCCCTTTTATATCCTTAATCTTCCACGTGATTGCCTTTTTTTGAAATTTCAAAACATCCTGTAATCTCGCCGTCTCGTCACTCGTTAAATCATAAGAAATGATGATAGGTAAACCGGACTCACCATCTAAGAAAGCATACTCTAAATGGCTAGGTAGCTCTTTAAGTTCAACATGTGGTGGGTCCTCAACAGAAGGTCGTGACTTGGGTTCAACATTGCAATCAATAACCTCAAAGACTTCTGGACATGGGAAAGAATCATGGTCTACTAGAAATATCGTCTCCTCAATGGAGGTGTCATGAACAACTGAATCCCATGTTCTACTAGGAATTAATTGTGTGTCCAGGGTCTTTTCATCGGACGTGTCATGTAACTGATTACTCACACATGTGTCAATAGTGTTAATGAAATACAGTGAGTCATCCTGACTTTGTGGATGCTGCATAGATCTCCCGATATCAAAAGTCACCTCCTCATCATCAAAATTATGCTCGTGCAAACATCGATCATGGCTCTAGCCGTTGCTAGGAATGGGCGACCTAACATAAGGGGAACATTCTTATCCTCATCCATATCAAGAATAACAAAGTCGACGTCGATTTTCACCGGCATATTCTCAACCATACCTCGTAGGTATTTCACTAATCGATCAGCAAGCTGGATACTCATACGTGTTGGCTTTGGTTCTCCCAGGTCAAGCTTAGCAAAAACCGCGTATGGCATTAGGTTTATGCTAGCACCTAGGTCAGTCAAAGCATTGCTGACAAACAAACTACCAATGAAACAAGGGATAGTGAAACTCCCGGGATCATTCATCTTCTTTGATAGTTTGTGTTGGAGAACAGTCGAGCACTCCTCATTCAATGTAACATGTGACAGCTCCTCGAGCTTCTTTTTCTTTTTGAGGAGGTCTTTCAAGAATTTGGCATACTTGGGCATTCGAGCAAGGGCTTCAACGAATGGTAAATTGATATGAAGTTGCTTAAAAAGCTCTACGAATTTTCTATAATGCTCCTACATTTTTTGCTTTTTAAGTCTGCCGGATATGGAATGGGAGGAGTGTATGGTTTGACTGGTTACTTGGACTGTGTTGTACTTGCTGGGCTTCGCCGCAGTTTCACCTCATCCGGAGACTCAGTCTCTTCCCTTCAACAACCGGCTGTGAAGAAGGTGATGGAACAGGTTCAATGGTCTTGCCACTTCTTGTCATGATGACCTTGACATGACCTTTTGGATTCGTCTCAGTATTGCCTAGAAGGCCACCCAGAGGTCTCTAGGAAAGCAATTTGGCAATTTGCCCAACCTAGTTTTCAATGTTTTGCAAGGAAGCTTTCTGATTTCTCAGTTCAGTCCCATTCAGGAATCGATCTTCGGTATATCGATTTTGTTTCTCAAAATTGGCTAAGGGTCTAGCCATCATGTCCTCCATAATAGCCTTCCTTTCTGGTGGGGTTTGTGAGCTACTTTTGGGTCCCTGATTGTGGAGTGGGGCTGGAGGACGGGACTGGAAGGATTGACATTGAGTTTGCTGGAATAGGGGACGCTAAATGAATCCCGGTGGTTGCTAGTTAAGGGAACCAGACCTCCAACCGAAATTTAGGTGATTCCTCTACCCAGGATTATTAATATTCCTGTAGGGATTGTTCGGGGGACGAGTCTGGTTGCCCATGAAGTCAACCTGCTCGTGCATCATTTCACCCGTCTGTCAATCACTACCTGGATGCGGCCCCCCGCACAACTCACAACAGGTTTGAACACGATTCGCTTACATTTGATCAAATTTTGTGAAATAAGCCTCCAACTGAGCAGTCAAAGCGGTGTAGGAGTCTAACTGGTGAACTCCATGACGAGATGTCCTAGATCGTGGCGCGTGATTGGAGTTTCTAACATATCGTATGCCTATTGCAGTCTCTTTTTGCCGAAGTCCCCATTAGGGTGCATGTCGAGAAGCTGATGACTCTGCGGTTCTAAGGCATTGTAAAACGTGTCGCAAAATTAGAGCATGGATGGAACAATTACTGGTTGATTTGGACGTGGTATTGGGTTCAAAATACACCAATGAACGTTTTATATAGATTTATTTTAGGTAAAAGTGACTAAAACGCATAAAAAAAACGCTCGCCAGAGTTGTTGATTTTCCGGCCTTGTGGCCGGAATGTGGGTGGCCGAAATCACGGGAAATCTCGGAAGAAAGGAGCTGGTTACAAAATATTTACATAAGAGGTCCTTCTACTTTAGTTATAATTTTTTAGATCAAATAAACTTTAATATAAGTTTGAAAGTTGACAGTTTTGACACAAAGTTAATTAATCATTTATTTTAACTAACCAACTTAACCGAGTTGAAGAGTAACAATTATATAAATGATGTTTTTATGTTTTTATTTCGTTCTTGACGTTAGATGACTATTTTGAGACTTTAATAGTATTTATCTTTATTATCTTTGTAAAATATTTTTTTTAAAAATACAATATATATATATATATATATATACTTTAGAGCTTAAATAATTGTATTTAGTAATTAATTTAGTAAACGTTGGATAATAATTTGGTCTATTAAAGACGAGCAATGACATAAAGCTCGACATGTTTATTATATATATTTTTAAAAACGAAGCGTTATATTTAAAGGAGGATAATTATAAATACATTAAAGATAAATAACTTCGGGTTCGGGTCAGCCATGCGGGTTCGGGTTTGGGGCAGATGTCACAGTCTCCCCTCCTTATAGAAATTTCGTCAGAATTATCTTAAACCGAAGAAGAAGATGGAACGAAAAGATATGCATATTTAGCTTTCATTTGGTCATCACGTTCCCAAGTAAACTCAGAAACATCGGCACGTTGAACTTTAAAAATTTGAGACTTTGGATCGAAATGAAGAGAAACACAAGAAAGGATGTCGGTGAACTCAAAGTGACCATATTGCGTACGAAACACAATTATTTTTTTGTATGTCATCTCCGTGAACACGCAATTGATGGTAACCCGAACGAAGATCAAATTTAGAGAAACAAGTTGCTCCTTGGAGTCGATTCAAGAAAATCATCGATAGACAGCAAAGGATAACTATTTTTTACGGTAATTTTGTTTTATTATGTATATATATATATATATATATATAATATTATGTATATATAATATTATATATATAATATAAAAATGTATATATATATTTTTTTTATATTATTAAGCTCGCGATAATCGATACACATACAGAACGAGCCATTTTTTCTTTATCTTTACATCAACACGAGACAAACACGCGACATAATCTTAATGCATATATTTTTTAGTTTCAACCGTCGAAGCTACCAAGGGTCATAGGCAAGAGGTAAACATGAAGAAAACGTGACCTTGAAGTTTGATTTCGCATCCTATATAAGAATAACTAATAGAAACATTTTTACCGTTTGCTACTTCTACCAAATAAAGATATTCGAGTCTAACATGGCTTTTAATGATGAAGCACACTCTAATGAAACAAAGCTTTTATCGGAACCCGAATCAAATAAAATAGAAACGTAACGATTATTATTGAGGAAACATACTGATCACCACGTCATTGTTTGCTTGAGCTTGATTAGCATTAATATTGAAAGTTCTAGCACGACCAGCTTGATTAGCATTAGCGTTGGTATTCACGTTGACATTGGTAGGCTGAGGATAATTGTTGCGGAAATGAGTTGGATCGCCACAATTGAAACAAGCACGACCTTGATTACCCCGATTATTATAATTCCAACAATCTTTAGCAAGATGCCCGTAACGTTGACAAATAGAACATTTAAAACATGGAGTTTCAGGAGCATGATGAAAAGGACATTGGTTGCATTTGGGCAAGAACCCCGTATAAGGCTTTCGGTTAACATTACCCCCTTGTGGTGTCGTAGGAGGAGTAGGACCAGTAATAGCACAATTGGTTCCATTGTTCTTTCACTTCTTGGAATGAGATGAGGATTCGGGCTTAAAACCCTTATAAGAATCGTCCTCAGATGGTTTAGAATCGTCACTAGAAGAACCTTTGGACTTTTTGTTACCCTTCCGTAACAAAGAACCAGCTTCCACATGATTTTCAGCAAGGCGATCGGCTAAAGTTATTGCCTCACCCACAGTAACTGGCTTACTACCCCAAACAGAATCTTGGATAGTCATTGACAAACCTCCGATATACTGCTCAATACCATGAGAATCAAGATTAACCATAGTAGGATACAGAGTACTGAGCTGAGAGAAATGATCATTGTACGCCACATTATCACCACTATCTTGCTTAAGACCCCAGAATTCACCCTCGAGTTTACAGATTTCACTAGGGGGACAATACTTATTAGTCATAGCAATTTTGAATTCAGCCCAAGTCAGATCAGTCACGTCGGCTTCACCACGCCTACGCTTTTCATCATTCCACCAAGTCAAAGCACCCTTTTGAAGGACACTTGTAGCGTAGCGGACTTTGAGATTTTCAGGGCATTCACAATTGACAAATGTGCTCTCCATGCCTTCATACCATTGGAGAAGACCAGTTACCCCTTCGTTACCATAGAATTTTGTTGGACCACAAGAATTGAAATACTTAAGAGTACAATGTCCAATTGTTGATGATAAGAGAAGAATTGTACAATAACAATGGAGTCTTGGGCTGAGCGTTTTGATTAGCATTATTGAGTTGATTCACGAGATCGGGCAAAATACCAGCCATTTGGGTCGCAATGGTATTATCAAGTCGTGACGTCTTGTTGCCATTCTACAAGATAAGATAGAAATAGAATTTCATAAGGCATAGAAAATTTTGAGATAACATAAGTTGTAAGGGAATTTTAGATTGAATGGAAAATTTATAGTACTTTGAATTTTTCATGGAATTTTGAGAAAACATATCATAGTAATCACTTGGAAATCATTGAAATGTAAACTAGCAAACTTGAAATAACATTTGAAATAATATAGAAACCCATTGAAATAGATTTAAAATCATAGAAAATGATAATCATAGAATTCATAAATAAATAGAATTTGAAGGCTTAGGAATGTGTCTTGGTTTTGGACACTTAAGACTTATCAAAGTGCTAAGTCCATTCTCAACGTATTCAAGAAGGTGTGTTTTAGCCTATAGGTTGACACTCATCTCGTCCATCCCCAGGTAAGCATACAGGTCTCTTAAAGAGATTTATATGAAATGCTTTACCTTAGACAGGATGTCCGTGATACAGGCGTTCCCCCTTCCAGATTGCACAAGTTCCCATGTTTAAAACTTACTTAAGATGGTGGCGAGATTCCACAAAGAGAAAGATCCTAATCACACAAACGAGTCTCTTGTAGCTCCTTCGCAAAATCGGATAAGAAATAAGATAGAGAAAAGGCATAGAAAGGTTCGTAAAAGAAATAAGGAAATAATTTCTAGAAGAGTTTTCTAAGCACAACTAATTGCGCTAAGGACTCTTAGGTTATAGTCTAGGTCGGTGTGTTTCTGATACCCTATCCTAGTTCCCTATAACCATGGCTCTGATACCAAACTGTGACACCCCACCCGGCGGCGGAAACACCGGGTTGTCATAGAAATTGGATATCAATAGTAAACAAAGAAAATGGTAATTATTTATTAAGTCTAATAATGATTAATAAGTTTGGAACATGAGTCTTAAATAGAAACGACAAAAAGAAATAAAACCGAAACAGTAAATGCAATTGTCTTATTTAATTTGACTAGGTCCAAGGCAATTATATGTCTTGACAATAGCAGCAAAACAATATCAAGCACCACCTAAAATATGTAAAAATAAAGTTAGATATTTAAAGCTAGTGAGTAAACCGCAAATTGATACATAATAATATATAAATCCGTGATCATCATAATATGTTGTGCAATCTTACATGTATTGCTATTTCATATCATTCTCGACCATGACACCTTGAACACACATTGAAAACCATCATTGTATAGCAACTTGTAACCATTTGTCATGAGGAACCAACTCATGTATTAATTAAAAATAACTTTTCAATCAATCGTCATGTAACCGTCTCGATGTATTAGTTATCAATAATTATTTTGCAGTTTAGGGACATGGCATAGCAACATATAGCAACTTGTAACATTTAATAGCAACATGTAACATTGGAATTGAATGGTCGGGTTTAAATCACCTATTTTGAAATACAAGTAAGTGAGTTTGTCAAACTATTAGCGCTAACATTGGATCGTTGGGATTACAAAGTAACATACTATTTTAAACTACCACATAAGTTTGCATCTTGCCCGGAACAAGACTAACACATTTTATGATGTGTTTTGGAAACCAAAATAGAAAATGGAAAACATTGTATAGTATTTGAACACATATTTCAGCCCAAGAACGTAAAAGTAAAAAAAAAGAGTGAATTTACTCACCTTAAAACTCGGGCTCGAAACAAAAAGCAAATAGATTAAACTGAACCGACGATTTCCCAAATACTAGAATCACCAGTTGGGGAAAACCTAATTTAGAAACGAAACAAATAGTATAACAACTAGATTCTAACTAGAAATTCCAGGGTTTCGAATTTAGGAATTAGGGTTTCAAATTTCAATTTGGGGATTAGGGTTTTAAAATACAATTTGAGGATTAGGGTTTCAAATTCCAATTTGGGAATTAGGCTTTCAAAATACTTTGCATTTGTTTTATAAACAATAGAAATTCTAATGATATATTTTTAACACCGATTATATAATGCCAAAATATGATATATTTATTAGAGGTACTTTAAAACGTTGATGTAACTTTAAAGTATATAAAAATCCATACAAAACCTTATTGTATAATCTATTATTTATAAATCTTGTATGTACTTAGTAAATATTTAAAAATACATTTTTATAGTATTTTTATAGTATTTAAAAGTATAAGTAATAACTAATTTTTATAAAACTATGTTTAAAAAATTCATGGTTTTGGCTATATTTTATAAGTTTTGAGCATTTTATAAAATATATAGTATAGTATTAGGTTTAGGTTAATACGTATAGTGGGTAGTTTAGTTACCGATGACCTAAACTAGCCACTAAACTTACAAGTTTAAGTAAAAAAAGGAATTAAAACATGTCATGGCCCTAGTTCGAACAGAAGACCTCTTGTTTAGAACCATAGGACTTAACCAGATGCGCTGAAAAGAAGTTTTGTTTTAAATCTGTTTTTGTCACACCCCGGTGGCGTAAACACCGGGGCGCGGCGATCGTATCTCACAACCCTTGGTATTAAAGAGAATACTAAAATGAATTTCATTAAAAAGAGTCGTGACATACGTTCGACACGGATATGTCTCACGAGTCCGATCTATAGTGTCAAAGATTCAACCTTAAAACAAATAAAAATCCAAACCAAAAGGACAAACAAAACGACAATCAAGTCTACCAAATAAATAAATAAGTATAATGCAAATAAAGTCTAAATACGGTCCATGTTCTTTACTAATGCATCCAAGCCAAAGATTCCAAGCTTACTTAGTTATTGCCACCTGAGAAACATGCTAAAAACGGTCAACTATAAAGTTGGTGAGATTCACAGGTTTTAGACTCAGTAATAAAGTGTATGTGTGTAAAGCAAAATATATAACAAGCAAGTATAGCAAATGAAGTAATTAACATGAGTCCACAACTAAACCTACTGACAAGAATCATTTGCCCCAACGAATACCCCGTCTCAAGGGCATTCTAAGTTTATCATTGACTTTGAATATTTTCACCCAGTTAGTCGCATCGTGACTGTGGTTGGCGCGACCAACCCTGGATGGGGGTGTCAACCCGAAAAGTACTATCCAAACTATCCACCGGCTTAAATCTAAAGTTAACTAGTTGTGTAGTTTAAAAGGGGACTTAAGAGTATGAGACAAGTATAGTTTAAAACCCATGAGAATAACAACAAATCGACTACAAGCATCACAAACATAAGTACGTATAAATTTCAAGAATAAATAACATATAAGTTTACGTGTAAGCATGTTTCTCACCCCAAAGATTAAAAAGTAAAAATAGGGGCTGTGAACTCACCTTGAATGTAGATTTCTAGCAACAAGATATTTCACAAGGAGCCTACAATACATACGTGTCGGTCGTAAGTTTAACCGGGATGATTAAATAGTCTTTGTATTACACGAGGGTAGTGAAAGGTGTTTATACTAAGGGCTTATCTAATGTATTATTGTTATAAAACTTCAAGTTACATTTCTTATGAGTGTTTAACTTGGTATCAGTGTGGTTGTTTAACTTTATTTCTTAAACGCGTATTCAACCGGGTAGCTGCCATAAGGGTCACATTAATTATTTACGTTTCTCTTCGCATCCTAACCCATTGCTTACTGACACCTCAACTTATTAACTCTTTGGGTTTCTAATTATTTTCCGGTTCGATCGCTACACATTAAAACGTTAAAGCCTCTTTGTTTGCTAAGTACTGATTCCATACTAGATTATAAACACAAATTCTATGAAAATTATGACCCATTTGTATTAAGTGGCTGCAATTCCTAATAACCCTTTTTTAGAAGAATTAATTAGTTCAACTTGGTTCGGGATTTTAATGTTTTATTACGGTTCAACCGGGATAATATAACGTAAATCTGGTTACCGCGTTTTCTTTTGCAAAATTTATGATTCTCCACAACCTTACTGTTATTCACAGAAAACATGATTTTTAACAATTCCATCGGATTTTGGGTAACAGTTATGTACACTTTTAATTCTAGAGTAGTTATCGTTTTTCCCGCGCATTACCCGCATATTCTTGTGTTTATAATATGTATTTGTTACTTACAAGGATACTGGTCTACTTTCTAAACCTATGGACACATGCATATATATATACATATATATATATATACATATATATATATATACGCATTGAAATAGATGATTATAATTGATCGTTTTTGTTTAATTTGCGGAAGATGTGGTTTGTTGAAATAATGAGAAAGTAACGGTTACGCGTTGTTACCTTAGAGAATGGATTGAAAGCATAGGTCTCAAGACGGCGTATCAAGATCCACGACACGGTCCCTTGCTTGGAATGAAAATATTGACAATAGGTGTATGAGTTATAGAGGAAGAAAGCTTGATATATAGCAAAACGTGACTAATATATTAGGGATTTAGTTAGTTTACTTTGATGATAAGGTTTGTTAGTATTTGATTACAATTTGATCTTGATCGTATAAATATTATCGTGGTTTTATCGAAAGTGGAAACAGAGATGTGAATGATGATTGGCTCCTTGATTTTAATTTATTAGGATCATATATACATATATGTCTTTCTAATAATATTTCTTCCATTATAAAATTTTGAATTATTGATTGATAGCATTTTATTTTTCTCTCTAGTTTATTTATCTTAATGCATTTATTCATTGGTTTTATATTTTTGGATTCAACGTGAATACACATGAATATAAGTTGATTAGAAGTTGGTAGTCATTATTACTATATATTGTTATTATTATTTGATTACTAATTTTAATCTTATGAAACGTCGTATGTTTATTTAAAATTAAGTAGACTACTTGATTAAGCTTAATGAGTTTTTTTTTCTTTTTGTAGCTTGATTAAGTATAATTATTTAGGGATAAGCCGCGTCAAATGATATTGCCGGACACGTATTCTAGTATTTTAATAGGTCTCAATACATAAGCATAACTAAAAATTAGGGTTGTCACAGTTTTGAAATGGTTTTATCTTATTGCATTATATATCCCCAAATCAATAAGAACCCTAGAAACTAAAACCACAAATCAATCCCATTTGAGACAACGAAACCTGAAATTGATCTAGGGCTTTAATTCAAGACTTGATAAGGATCATTTTAATATATAATACTTACTTGATTTCAATCGAATTGGAACGAAGAATGATGATGAACAGGGACGGCTGAGGTGAGATCACGAACAGATTGATGTAGAATTTAGCTTGGAATTGAGATAACATGGAGCAATATCGAGCAAAGGGGAGTGAATGTGTCGAATGAATTGGATTTTGGTAAACAAGAAGTGGTCGATTGGGTCTTGGTTCGGTTTCAAGTAAAAAAAAAAGATTAATTGGGGTTTAACTCTTTGATTAAAATTCGATTAATTATCATTTACACCTTCCATTCAATGCCAAGATCGTTTTGTATAGGTTGAATTTGATTAACATCGACGTTTTGATTGACTTGAATAAGTGGGTTTTGTAACCGGTTAATAAAACGCAATTAGAGCATGGATGGAACGATTAATGGTTGATTTGGACGTGGTATTGGGTTTGAAATATACCAATTAACGTTTTATATAGATTTATTTTAGCTAAAAGTGACTAAAACGCATAAAAAAACAAACGCATAAAAAACGCTCGTCAGAGTTTTTGATTTTCCGGCCAAGTGGCCAGAATGTGGGTGGCTGGAATCACGGGAAATTTAAGAAGGAAAGGGGCTGGTTACAAAATATTTACATTAGAGGTCCTTTCACGTTAGTTATATTTTTTTAGATCAAATTAACTTTAATGTAAGTTTAAAAGTTGACAGTTTTGCCACAAAGTTATTTAATCCTTTATTTTAACTAACCAGCTTAACCGAGTTGAAGAGTAACGATTATATAAATGACGTTTTTATGTTTTTGCTTCGTTCTTGACGTTAAATGGCTATTTTGAGAATTTAATAGTATTTATCTTTATTATCTTTGTAAAATATTTTTTAATAAAATACAATATATATATATACACACACACTTTAGAGCTTAAATAATTGCATTTAGTAATTAATTTAGTAAACGTTGGATAATAATTTGGTCGTTGTATATTAAAGACAAGCAATGACGTAAAGCTCGACATATTTATTATATATATTTTTAAAACGAAGCGTTACATTTAAAGGAAGATAATTACGAATACATTAAAGATAGATAACTTCAGATTGGAGTCAAGCATTCGGGTTCGGATTTGGACAGATGTCACAGTAGACAATTTGTAAACATTAGTACACGAGTAAAGTTATGATATAGGTGGTATGCGTTATATTGTTTGATGAATTGTCATTATATGAAAACGACTCAAATATGTGACACCCGGTAATTTCGGGTTACGTCGTTAACCCAACTTAACCGAATTCCGTTAGTCGTTTTAAACTTGAAATCCTATATAGTACACAATCACAATAATTAATAAAATATATTTAATTATTTGAACGACTTAATAAATATATATATAATATATATATATATTATAAAATATAAATCTATATAAAGTAATTCGAGCAATTATTAGATCACAACGAGTGACGTTTAAACATTAGTAAATTGAGAATAATTTATACGCATGACTCAAACTCAAAAGTATACCAAGGAATAAACGGGATAACTTCATAAAATAAATACGACGTAAAAAAAAGTATATGGTGTAGATTGTAATTAAATGAAAGTTGTTTTAAATAAACCTTTGGAACAAGAAATTATAATCCAAACTTGAAGGACCAATTTGTAAAAACTAAAACTATTTATGTATCGACCCAACCCCCCACCCGTCACCTTCAAATCACAACCCTAATCGTCGTTTGCAATTTCCGGAAACCAGCTCCTCCGCCATCTCCGTAGCAACCTCTGCACCACCGTAGAGCACAGTCAAAGCATTTGGTTTCGTCGTTGTTTACCGTCGCCATCCTTATCCACTGTCACAGCAGCCGTCCGACGTTGTTCAACCACCATAACAACCGTAACTCGCCGGAGAAGTTCTTTGTCTCTCGCGAACTGTTTCGGTTAGTTTTTTTTATTCCGTTTCGTAAATTCGTTTGGTGTTTCGGTTCGTTTCGGTTTCGTTCCGGTTTTGTTCGGGATACGGGTTAAGTTCAATTATGTTTCTGGTTAGCGCGAACATGTTATGTATTTATATGAATAGGTAGCAGCAGTAGCGCAACTGTGTAAATATATGTGTATGCAGATATTAATGTGGGTGATCGAGATTTTTGTAGCATGTATATGTATGTCTTAAACCGGTTACGTATGGTTGGATTAATATCATATATAATTGGAGATACATGGATTCATATTCACTACAAGAAAAAGAACTTTTAGCAACGAAGTTCAATAGCAAGGACATCATGTCCTTGCTATAGATCACTAAAAGACAAAACAAGTAGGGCCAACTGATATTATAGTTTGACCAATTGGCTTCAAGATTTCAAGTTTACATAAACGAGGCCATCTATCAGAAATAAAGTATAATGCAGGTTCATGGCTACTTACATCATTCTGAATAGCTTACTGTAATAACACTTGATATTCTTAAAACATTTAGTTGGATTAATGGTGATATTTAGTATGCTTTAAACACTTGATACTTTTAAAACATCTTACTTTTAGTTTAAACGGGTCAAATTGGCATAGATGAACATTAATATACTGAAAGTTGAATGTGTTAAGTGTATTATAGGGGGTTGAGGTCATTTTGACCCGTTTGGACTAAAAGGTGCATAATTGAGTTATTGAGTGTATTTGGTTCGTTAGAACTATAATATACTTAAACACACTTGGTAAGTGTTTTGGTCAAGTTAGTGTTTGCATTGGTAATATGTAGTTTTGTTATAACTTATGATGCATACCTTATATTGTAGGCTCAAATTGCAAATTTATTTCAAGACCTCCTTTTATAGCACGCATTTCACGGTTTATGGATTCGAAAAGAGGACCTAATCAAGTTGACGTTCGGACGAAGAGGATGACTAATGTATTGAATCTTTAGTTTATGTTTGCACAAACAAGATACTTGAACTAGTGAATGTTTTGTATGCTTATATATATTAATGGTTAGTTATTTGTAGTGTATTAGTCCATTTGGAAAATTTGTTTGTATTTCTTTTCTGTATGGGTTTGTATATATTAATTGCATGATTGATGATATTGTTGTTTGATGAAAATTTGGAAAGCGGAATAGGTATCGATCTAGAAAAATTCAGGGCGGAAAGCTGTATTTATAGCAAAAATCTACAGAAAATTCCCAGTCTTTTAGCAAGGACTTTGTCTTCTTTAAAGTCTTTAGTAAGGACAATGTAAAATATTTAAAAAAATAATTATTAAAATACAGCAAGGACTTTGTTCTCTCTAAAAGTCTTTAGCAAAGACAAAGTAAATATACATGTATAATACATTAAGATACAACAAGGACTATGTCCTTGCTGTAGATTAAGTATTTACTGTAGTATTATACGTTTATAATACATTTATACATGTATACATGTATAATCGTATAAATGTATATGGTATATACAGTTTTATAAGTATTTATAGAAAATATTATAGCAAGGACATTGTCCTTGCTGTAGATTTTAAAAAAATGGAGTCGTCCTTGCTATATGCGTTGACTGTCCTTGCAAGAGACCTATAGCAACGCAGGTTTAGCAACGAATTTTCAGCAAGGACATGTCCTTACTGTAGAGCTGTAGCAAGGACTTTCAAACATTTAGCAAGGACTTTTGTCCTTGCTAAATGTCATTTTTCTTGTAGTGATTGGTAAATAAACAATGGTGCTTTGTAAGTATGCGTGTAAATTGTTTGTATCAATGTGTGTTTATATACAAATGGAGGTGTAGGATTTTAAATATGGATATGTGCATGTTGTGAACTGTGAATATATGTATAAAAATATATATGTACGCATGAGTATATGTGTAGGTGTTTAAACATATAACAAAAATTTTGTATGTGGAACTTATATTGATAACACTTGCTAGGTGAGTATTTGTATGAGTTAATAATTCTTGAGAGTTAATATAAATTCTTAGGAGCAAACGAACTACATATATATAATGTATATAAAAAAATAATGAAATGAATAGGAATGATGGCATTGTGTATGCGAGTTGAATTGGTACAACAGAGTGTATACTATATGAATAAAGTGATTTGTAGGGATGAATATGATAATATTATTACATAGTGAAAAACAATTGATTAACTAAGTAGAGTAGTTGGTGGGCGTACAAGCATGAGTGAGATACACAAACATATGTGACAAATGTGAAGCAGGTAAATTATGTGAAATTTATGTGTGATTTGCTACAATCAAGATATTTATGAAACTCTAATGTTTATATTATTTGTCGCATGTTTGAAAGAAAATATGGTTTTGGAGAATTTGAATTATTACATTAGTGGGAGTGTAAACCTTTTGAAAGTAAATAATTAATTATGTGGGTGTTGATATGGAATCGAATCGGGAATGTGAAACCGAACATGAACTCTATTAGAGTAATTTGTATCTAATTAGTAGACCTCAAACAGGTTGTTGGTTGAACTTGGAATTTATACTTTTTGCTAATTATATGTAGCTGCGCATTCTAAGGTGAGTTTCACGGCCCCTTTTACTATTTTCCTGTTGGGGAGAAAGCATGCATAAAACTAAATTTGATAATGGTATTTACTTTATATCTCTTGATTATTAAGCGTGAATCATAACAAGTTGTTAAAGTCCTCACTAATATACGAGGTATAGCGAGGAAGTTCGGGTAGTACTATTGGGTTTGACAAACCCTGCCCTCGGCTGGGAGCCGGGTAGGTGTGAATTGTCCTATGTTGTTGGTCCATTGTTGTTGTTAACAATGGTGTCGAGACGCATATAAATCTCAGTCAGCTCGGTATCAAAACGCTTAAATAAGAAGAAATTTGGTTCGCTACCTAACGATATAATTGTATTTTACACTATCGGCTGTTTTTGTATTTTTTATGATTATCTAAACCTGTGAACTCACCAACCTAGTGTTGACACTATTTAGCATGTCTTTCTCAAGTACTGTACACAGATTAGGAGCATGTTTGGTTGAGTCTTAGCTGCATTCAAAACTCCTTTTGTTAATCTTATTTTTATTAAACTTAATGTTTGGAAGCGTGGTTTATGCATTGAATTGTAGGAATTTTTATTTATGCTTCCGCACTGAAACATATTTTAAACATGGTTTTTGTTAATGTTGGTTTTTAAATTCATATAGAGGTCGTTCAATGTAACTAATGGCAATGAGACTCTGGCATGTCACGCCTTAAACAGTAGAACTCTGTTAGTGAAAATTAAGGGTGTGACAGAATACGTGAAGCCAAAGTGGACATTGATTATATTATAACTAGTAGGTACCCGCGCGATGCAACGGGAACGTTATTATTAGGTGTAATTAGTTCTAGGTCGTTTTCTTAATTTTGTAAATTTGTTTACTACGTTGTATTATGGTTGTTTTTGAGAAACAGTTTAAGTTAGTATTTCGTAGTGGTGGACCTAAGTGATGGACGCTATACATGTAAAGTAATTAATAACTTAATACAAAAACCGGAGACAGTAATATTCAACTAACCATGAATTAAACACAAAAGTATCTAAATGTTATGCTAAAAATAAATAGTTCAGTGTAGAATGCTTTCATGAAGATGAGACAATAATTCATCGCACTTGCAACGCATCTCTTCGATAACATCTGTTTGTCCGATCATCATGTATCATTCGTAAGGACCTTTAAAACTTCTAGATAATAGAGTTAGCTAACTGTTATGGTGATAGCTAGTTAGTTTTACCTTGATGTTTATGAAAACAACAAAATAATTATCAGTATGACACATGTCAATTTAAAATTTTCACTATATGCAGGATAAAGACATAAATGTTTTAATCCATTTACCACATCAATATAAAATGATTACAAACGAAATTTTTTTAAGCGAAACAAATAAAGCCCAATTATCTAAGATAACCAAATGGCAAAAGACGCCACTATTAGCTCTACGAACAAAGGCACCGCTGGGTAGCCTAAGCTTCAGTAGTTCCTCATTTATAATTAATCAAGTACATTAAATAATTGAAGAAAAATACTACAAAAATACAAAACGTGTTATGATCTAAAGAGTCAATAACAAATTAACAAACCCAAGGCTCAATAAGTGTATTGATGTTTCCATAAGATGTTGGAACACTCACATTTTGCTTCTATTTCTTCAACTTATTGCATCATATATTCAAAAGGTAGAACAATAGATACCCAACAACCAATGAGTTCAACACAAGCATTCGATGCCTCATATATCTTGATTGAACAACATATGCCCATAATACACAGTTAGTCATAATGAGAAGAGCTATCCAAAGTGATTTTGATCAAGTTAAATATAAAAATATGACCCATCAAGGTTCCTCGAGTAGATGACAATATGACACAAGCAAACCTTATCCCCTGGGCATATATGAAATGATGATAAAAAAAAACAACAGTTGGAGCAGAAATCAAGAAACAAAAAGAACAATAGATTGACTTAATGAAATACATTTAAAAATTAGTTAGACGTATCAAAAAGTAATGTTAAGTCATATGATGATGTTAGTTTCTATACCAATAGTCATTTTTGTAGCAGATAAACATATCCAACCCTAATCAATTCTAGAAATTGAATATCATATATTAAGTTATAACCTAGATAAACTTGAAGCTTAATCAAACCACAACTCAGCATCAACAACATATTTATGTATGATAACCGAACCATGTCACCAATATCAATAATAATTCCAATAACTACACCAGCATCTCAATACTTCTTTAACTTGGCTAGCTCTTTCCTAAGATAATGCAACATTTCTAAAACCAAACTATAACGGGAATTAAAAACTTTTGATCATTCTTGAAAGACAACTGATGATGAACTTACCAACTTGTTAGGGTTATTTCCTAGTTAAGATTTACTTTGTATTTTGTTTATATGTTTGTATATAGTTTAGGGTCTATTTTGTTATATTCCTTAAACTTGTATTTGTTTGCTTTAAAGCATGTAGTGAGAGAGTGTGAGGAGAGAGGCTAGATCACAATATTCACGTAAGAGAGAGAACTTGTGTGTGTGATTTATTTTCTCCTGCACCTTGTATCACAATACTGCTTTGATCATCAATATACAAAGAGAATTATTAGTATGAATTGTGTTAATGATTAAACTGTGTTTTGTGTTTATGTTATTCTGATCATTGAGCGATTTTCACGATCCAATTGAACCTATCAATTGGTATCAGAGCGTTGGTACTGTGTTCTTCGCTGTTCTTAAGCAAAAACACATCAAAAATTGCTCAAAGACAATGATCTGAATGAATTGTTCGTGTTTTTAGGTGTGATTCATCATCATAATCACTCCAATACACAACGATTGTGCAGATTTCATCAGATCATCATCAGATCTGAGAAATTAAGAAACTACTGTTCGATCGAATTTTTCATAAATTCATCAAAAATTGGACATGTTTCAGATTGATTGATATAAGGGATTGTTAATCGGAGTGTTTCACAGCTTGTGTGTGAATTTTGGACAAATTGGACAAGTTTTAGACAAAACCCAGAAAATTCTCATGAAGAAGATGATGAACAGTAAGAACTTGGTTGAAGATTAACTTGCCGGGTGATTAATTTGACTTAGAAAATTTTCCTTTGGACTTAGATTGAAGAACAATTAGGTCCTGTGCAGCCGTGTAAGGGAATTTGTTCTAGACGGGTAACGAATTTGACGAGAAAAAGTGTTACTGTTCAGCCGGATCAACAACTGTTGTGCCGGGTAATACACTGTTACGCCGGGTGATTAAGAAAAATTCAGCCGGGTAATCATCAACTGTGTAGCCGGGTGATTAACAACTGCCGTGTGATCGAGTCCTGTTCAGCCGGGCAAACCTTTTTGCCGTGTCAAGATTCTGCCGGGTCAAGTTTATCTGCCGTGTGAAGTTTTTCTTGTTGCCGGGTAACTGTTCAGCCGGGTCAAGAACAAAAGTATTACAACTGTTGAGCCGTGTAACTGTTTGGCCGTGTAAAGACTTTTTCCTGCCGGGTGAAGAACAACGACACTGTTTAGCCGGTTGAAGAAGGATTTTCACTGTTTTGCCGTGTGACTCACTTTAGTTGTTTTTTTAATACTTGTTTCTTATCTTGTCTTTAATTACTTGCCTTTATTTTAGTATTTTAATTATTTCTTTTCAAAAACTAACAAAAACCAAAAATATTTTCTTTAAAAATTTTAAAATGGCTCCTAATGATGATTCTGATAACCGTGTTCCTAGACTTTTGAATCGTGCAGATTTCAAGAACTGGACCATCAGGTTGAGACATCACTTGTGTTCTATTGACAATGACTTATGGAAGTCAATTGAAAAGGGTCCTCACATTCCAACTCAGACAGCGCCAGATAGTGCAAGTACCTATACTAAAGATTCTACTACACCTTATCCAGAGGATAATTTGTCAGCAGAAGATCTAAGAAAGGTAAAGAATGATAGCAAGGCCTATTCTTTAATGTGCAAGGGGTTGCCACTACAAGTTCTGTCAAGATTGGATGCATATCAGACTGGTTATACATGTTTCAAAGCACTTAAGTCTATATGTGAAGGAGGAGAACAATTGAGAAGTTTGAAGAAATCTAAGTTGAAAAGACAACTGGAATTGTTTGAGCATATTAATGGAGAAACAGTGCACCAGATGATGAACAGGTTTGTTCACTTAACTACTGAGATGTCAAACCTCGGAGTGAAGACTGAACTTCAAGACTTGAATGATCGTTTGTTATGTGCTTTACCATCATCATGGAAGCAAACTGTTACTTTGTTGAAACATACTGAGAAATTTCCAATGGAATTAGATCTTCTTATTGGAAAGATTGAAGAAGTTGAGATTGATGAAGGATCAAGAAATACTGATAGATCAAGCTCACAAACTCAGTATAAGTATGTGGTAAATCCTGCCAATACTGTGGAGAATGCTTTTCTTGCACAAGATGCAATGAAGTTTGAAGAAGATGGTGACTTATTTGTTGGTGCAAGTTTTTATACTGATTCAGCATACTTTCCAAATTCACCAACTTATTCTCAACCTCAATCTCCACCAAGAGCTCAAGTTCCAAGTCAGAATCTGAAGAATCAATCAGAAAATCAAAGCTCAAATGTTCAAGCCAAGTGAAAGACGTAATGAATATTCTGTTGCAAGATGACGAGACAAAAACTGCCTTCACAGCATTCATGGCAAGTTTCCAGGCATACCAAGGAAGTCACTTAAGTCAAATGGACGTGGTCCTTCAAGACTTATTTGAGATGGATCCAGTTGACGTTGAGGAAATGGATCTTAATTGGCAAATGGTTATGGTTGCATATCGAACACAAAAGCATGCATATGTTAACCGAAGTTACAAACCTCATGCTAACAAGACAGTTGGATTTGACAAATCAAAGGTCAGATGTTTTAATTGTAACCAGTATGGTCATTTCTCAAGAGAATGCAAAGCTCCTAAGA
This sequence comes from Tagetes erecta, assembly GCA_030867185.1. Taxonomy (NCBI): domain Eukaryota; kingdom Viridiplantae; phylum Streptophyta; class Magnoliopsida; order Asterales; family Asteraceae; genus Tagetes; species Tagetes erecta. The sequence continues at coordinate 1,260,786 of CM061486.1, read as the reverse complement.
ATTTCAATGATCAAGCTAGTTCAAGTAGTCAAGGTCAAAGTTCTCAACAGTCTTCGAGTTATCAAGGCAGAAATCAACGTTTCTTTCAGAAACCATATCAAAGTCTTCCCATGCCTGAATTTAAAGATGAAGGAAAGAAACCAGAAGACCAAACAAAGGCACTGGTAGTGAGTGTAAAAGATGGTTATGATTGGAGTGCGTATGCAGAACAATTCACTTCTGATCTTACGTCAAGTTTGGCGCTGGTATGTGAAATCGAAGAAGACTGGTCTGAAGAAGGGGATGGAAAGATGATTGAAGAAGTGAGTGAAGATTCTGAGGAATATGACTGGAGTGCAAAGTCTGATCCTACTGAAGAATCTGAATCTGAAGTTGCGTTAATGGCTACATCCAGTGAGTCTTCATCTTCTACTGAACAACTAAAGGTTAGTAATAACATACCCCCTAACTATGTTCCTTTACCTGCTGATGTGAAAGAAAGGTTGTGTTCTGAACAATGCATTCAACAAGTAGAACATTATCGAACTCATTCATTTAAAATTGGTGATAAATTAAGTAAACATGAAAAACATCATGAACAACTTAAAATTGATCATAAAATTTCTGATGAGAAGATTTTGTCACTAACCGAATCATGGAACAAAACTTTAAAAGAACTGGAACTTGTTACCAAACAACTTGAAGAAATGACAAAGAACTTTGAACAAGAAAAAGTTGCACATGCAGTCACTCAAGTTGAATTAAAAAAGGTTAAAAGTTGTAAAACAATGGTTGAACAACTCATTAATGAAAGAGGTAACAAAACCAAAACCGGGTTGGGTTTTACTCATGAACCAATGCCAAATTCAATCACTCAAACCTTACCGGAAAACTTTAATGAATTTGATCATTCACCTGAAAATGAACGTAAATTTAAAGAAATTCAAAGAAGTAAATCCGAGTCCGAAGGATCTGAGGTGTTGATTGAAAGTTTGAAAGAAGAAGATGGAATGACAACTGAAGCTGATGATGAAGCAAGCAACAAATCTGACAACAAATTAGAGCCTGTTCTGATTCAACTTGTTGAGTATCCGGAACTGAATCCGAAACCAGAATCAGTGAAGGAAGAAGGTGAGTTCTCAGGATATAATGATCCTGAATACATCAGGTGGAAGAAAGAACAAAAGGCGCAAGTTGCTGATCAGTTGATCAAGAAGCAAGATGTGAAGAAAGCCGAAGTTTCAACTGCAAAGAAGCAGAAATCGAAAGTAAAAGCCAATCAATCTGAAACGAAACAGTCAAAAGGCAAAAGTGTCTTACAATCGAATGATAACACCAAAGCTCAAAATGTTAAAACTGACAAAGTTAAACCTGTCAAGAAAGTGTCAAAAGGTAAAACAATTAAGTTTGTGTCTGCAGGAACGTTTGATTTAAATGGATCTTATGGTAAACCAATCAATTCTCCAATCAAATCTAACTCTGGTCTGAAAACAGGTTCAGGTCCTAAGTCTTCCGCTGTCAATGATAAGAGAATTGAAAACAAAAAGGTGACCAAACAGAACAGTTTAAAATCGAACCAAAGTCCCATGCAATCAAAATCACAAACAAAGACTCCACAGAAAAACGTTAATCTAAAACCGAACAACCATGATAATGAATCACGTTTTGGTTCAACATCAAGAGTTAACAATCGGCTCTTTAGGATTAGCAAGAAACATTGTGAAATTTGTGATAGATATAATCATGCAACTGCTGAATGTTTCTTTAACAGGTACTGCAGTTTCTGTAACAAAAGAAACCATTCTTCAGAAGAATGTTTTTATAACAAATTTTGTGAAATTTGTGAGAGGAGAAACCATGACACAAAGGATTGTTTCTTTCGATCAAACTCAACAAGAGAAATGACTCCGTTTTCAGATTTTAAAAGAAACAAATCATTTGGTTTTCAAAATATGAATCAAAGTCATTCTCCGGTTTTGAGAAATTTCAATCTAAACAATTCTGTTTCTAACTTTTCATCAAGAAATGTGCAGGTTAACGGTTTTAAGCCAAGAGCCTTGATGGTTAGAAATCAAAAGTTTGAAAATAACCTTGATCCTAAGTTAGAGGAAAGGTTTAGTGCTTTGAGGAGAAAGCAGTCAATGAATGCCAATGGGCGAAACAATAGTTATCAGCATCAAAATCTCTTGAATGAAACAAATTTTCAAAATATTCAATATCAACAAGTTACTATTGCAGATAGATTCGGAAAACCCAAGACCGTGTGGGCCTGGGTTGACCAAACTAACTAAGTGTTTGTTGAATTGCAGGTACACCCAAGAAGACCTATCAACTCATGGTTCGTTGATAGTGGGTGTAGCCGGCACATGACAGGCAACCATGCCTTGCTTCAGGATTTCAAGCTGAAAAATGGTACACACGTCGCATTTGGAGGTGATGCGGGTGGTAAAATCACAGGAGAAGGAACTGTTTCGAATGGGGTCATTAGTTTTGATAAAGTCAACTACTGTGCACAGTTGAACTTTAACTTACTAAGTGTATCTCAAATCTGTGATAAATCTTATTCAACTCTTTTTGATGATTCTTTCTGTTATATTCTTAAACCAGGTTTCAAGATTGACAATGAGTGGGTAGTGGTTAAAGCTCCAAGAGATCGTGATGTATACAAATTGGATATGTCGCAGATTGATGCTGAAACCGAAACAACCTGTCTCATTGCACATGCTTCAAATGATGAGAGTCAGCTTTGGCATAGACGGCTGGGTCATTCAAACTTCAGAAACATGAACCGTTTGGTAACTGGAAATCACGCTGTGGGAATCCCATCGAAGAAATTCTCCACAACTGATCTCTGTCCAGCGTGTTTGAAGGGAAAACAACATAGAATGTCTTTAAGTCCAAGCAAGAAAACTCCATTTCAAAACCCCTGCAGATGCTACATATGGATCTTTTCGGACCAACAAATGTGCAAAGCATCGGAAAGAAGTCTTACTGTTTTGTCATTATTGACGATTTCACTAGATTTTCTTGGGTTTATTTTTTGCATGCTAAATCTGAAACAGCTGAATTATTAAAAGAATTTATCATCAAAGTTGAAAATCAATTGGAATGCAAAGTTAAAGTTTTAAGAAGTGATAATGGAACTGAATTTAAGAATGCTAATGTTGATTTATTTTGTGCAGAAAAGGGGATTGCTAGACAATTTAGTGCGCCAAGAACACCTCAACAAAACGGGGTTGCGGAACGGAAAAACCGGACACTGATTGAAGCAGCAAGATCCATGATCGCAGATGCCAAAATCCCTATCACTTTTTGGGACGAAGCTATTGCTACTGCGTGTTTTGTACAAAATAGAACATTATTGGTTCAAGATAAACAGAAAACTTCTTATGAGTTGTTATTTGGAAGAAAACCAAATATTTCTTACTTGAAAGCATTTGGTTGTCCGGTATCGATTTTAAATTTGAATGATCATCTCGGAAAGTTTGAGTCAAAATCTGACGATGGATTTTTCCTAGGCTATTCGTCTGTTTCTAAAGCTTATCGGGTTTTTAATAGCAAAACAAATACTGTTATTGAAACTATTAACGTCAAGTTTTTAGAAAATTCGTTTCCGTTAGTGGCTCATGGTCCCGAATGGTTATTTGATTTAGATTCGTTATCGAAATCTTTCAATTCTAACGTATTTGATTTTTCAGGAAAAACAAACAAAGAATCAGGTGACTTGGGATGCTTTAGTGACGATTCTGATAATGACGAGGATGGAAATCTCAACTCAGAATATCCGTTCATGTCATTTCACAATGCTGATCATGTCAAATCCAGTCAAGATCCGGGTCCTTCTGGTTCTCATGAAGATCAAGAATCGAACAATCTTGAAGAAGATGTGAATCCGCAAGTTTCTCCTAATGATGGTGTATCTGTTCAGAATCAACCATCATCCGATCCGAATGTTGAAGTTGTTCCAGAATCTTTTGATTACTTCATAAATTCACCGGATCAAGTCCCGAATTTCACACCGCATACTTCTTCCATACTACAAGATCTACCAAATCTGAATACTTCTAATCTAGAGAGTCAAGTGCAAGGAGGTGACATACCAATTCATCGAATTCACAAGAAACATCCTGTCTCTCAGATTATTGGGCCGTTGAATCAGAGAACTACAAGAAGTCAGACTGAGCAAGCAAATGTCTGTCTTTATTCGTGTTTTCTATCTCAAGTGGTGCCAAAGAACATTTCAGAGGCGCTGCAAGATAACAGTTGGATTGTTGGTCCATAATGATCGTGATTTCAGTGCTTTGTTGACTTGTTTAACCCAAATAAGTCAAATACTTAAAGAACAAAGAGTAAAAAGTCCAAATAACCCAATAGCAAGATCTAACACACAATCGAGGTATATAAGCTACAAAGATGAAAGATATATGCTCCTAGCACCTCAATAGAACGATTACACACCACAAATCAGTGGAGAATAGCTTGAGTAAAAGATGTGCAAAAGTTGTATAAATGTGAAGATAAGGTTACAATATATAGGTGTTAGGTTCGCTGATAGATTCGCTCTAGCGAATCTATCCAGCGAACCAACACAGGTTCGCTGGGCACATAGGTTCGCCCAGTCGACACCTAGATACAAAAGACACTATGGCCTGCGGGCGAATCAATAGATTCGCCCGTAGGTTCGCTAGTACTAATAACATCACAAGATAAACAATTACATACAAAAGTAACACCGACAAGCCGGTGAGTCCAACCTATACATAGTGACTATCAATACTCCCCCTAGGTTGGACCTCACCTGGGGAAGTCTTCTGATTAGCTCCTGTCTTTATCTTGGCTTCAAAGTTGTTCGATAAAAGCTCCTGCCCTGTCTTCAATACCGGCCAAAGGATTTGTGACGTCTTCAGTTCCTGCCTCATCTTCACTTAAATTTAACATCGACTCTACAAACTCTGTATCTGCGACCTCAGTATCAGGCTCAAGTTGAACTGTCGAATCCGCCTGAATTTCAGCAGTTGGCTCCTCGCTGACCACCTCCAAATCGATCACTTCCACTGGTTTCTCAAACCTTTGTTCGATAGATCGGTCGAGCTGTCTTGTCAGGTCATCCATCTCCATTTTCTGATCATCCGACCTCCTCAATCTTTCATTCACAGCTTTCAGCTCAGCACGAATCCCCCGGGCTTTGTTAGCAACCTTCACAAACAGGTTTGCCTCAGCAGCAGTGTCAACTCCAGCCCCGTGCTTTATCCCGTGCTCACACAACACCTTCAAATCTTCGTCACAGAAGGAGAAGACCTCCATTGGATCAAACAGACGGATTTCCGGACGGTCTTCACCTTGTAATCTGATAACGGCCTCCCCCGAACTGTTGTCGTAGAACCATTTCAGGAAATTTTGCAGTCTCGGCGGCTGAGTTTCGGGGACCCTGACCCTTGTCATCACTTTCGGAGCTTCTATTTTCAGCACGATCTTCCCCTTCCATGAAACCCAATGTTTATCCACCTTCTGCCTCATCCTCCTAGGCTTTTGGTATCCGAAATCAACAAAATTTGACTTAGCGGCCTCCTGAATCGCAGCTTCAAACGCACAAGCCCTGCCGCTTTCTTCCTTCCCAAGTAGTGGCAGCTCTGCCAGTCTACGCAAATCCCATCTAGGAAAGGTGGCGAAGTGCTTTCGGTTCTTGACATACGTAATGTCACCACCCCTCCTTTTGATCATGTACGCCTCCACCAAACAGTTGTATTTCCATGCTATAATCTGTCTATCTTGCTGTTTGGTGTTGGGTTCGTCAAGATGTTGGAATATTGGCACCTCAGGCACCACAGCTTCTTCTTTCATGAACCATTCGGATTTGTCTAATTCAGCATGCTCGAACTGATAGCTCATCCCTTTTTCCTCAACTTTATACATCTCAGGTTCGTCATCCAAGTCTTCTTCACTGTCTTCATCAATATCAGTATCAGGTTCATCAACCAATGTATAATCCACCCCAGATCCACCTACAACTTCATCCCCTTCAAATACGTCCATATCAATCCCCAATTCTTCATCGAACTCTTCCTCCACAGCTTTTCCCTTTCCTTTATCACCAAAGTCAACATCCATTAACGGATATCTTGTAATATCCGTTAAGGAGTTCAGTTCCGCTTCCGTCATCGCCGGTTCAGTCCCAACATTTTCTTTCAAGCTGTTCAACTCTTTGAAGATCCTTACAATCAGACATTGCTGGTCTTTCATCATCCGACCCATCTCATATATCACCGTTGATTTCTCTGCGTCTTGCTTTTCCAACTCTTCATGTTTACCTTTTAGTTCAACCAGCTCAGCCTTTAAGCTTTCAATCTCAACCTTTAACTCATTACTGGACCCAGCAGATGTACCCCCCATATCGTGCTTAGCTTTCTTTGACCCTTCAGCGTGTGTATCAGCCTTTCTTTTCGTTCTCAGTTCCCTGCCTGCATCAATCTCTTCTTGGATTTCATCAACCTCCCTATCAAATGAATAATCTTTATCTCTGGCATAGGCTTTCCTCTTTCTAATCTTCTTTTCGACCACTTCTATATTTTCTCCTCCTCTTTTCCTCTCCGTTTCCATCAGCCTCTGTATATAAACCCACCTTTCAGCACTGTACATGTTCTCCCACAAATAAACCGTCCTTCCCACACAGTCTGACCTTACCGCTTTGCAATCCTTGAAGATCCTCGGATGCATATCCCAAATTTTCAATTCAGCTCCAACAATCGGCAAATCGGGCAATCTATCATTCAGCACCATCTGAATGAATCTTGGATACATCAACCATTTGGCCCCTTTGCTGGCATGGATGTTCTCGAGCATGTAGTTGAAAATCAACTTAGCGAGATTTGCTTTTTGCCCTCGGCAAAACAGCATCATGGCTCGAGCCCAGTCCAAATTCAGCCCGTCCGTACCCCCTTTTCTGTGATCCAGGCACATAATAAACACATGAGCAATATACCTCCACTCCTGGATCAGGTACGACTTTACGAACTCCATCTTCTTTTCTCCGGGCATCGGACCCTCATACCCAGCTGTCCGGAAAGCCCCATACACTTCCTCTGCGGTCATACTTACTTCCTCTCCTACATCCTCTTCCAGTCTAAGGATCCTGGCTAGATCAGCCTCTGTGAACTCCAGGTTATACCCACCGACTTTGGCACAAATGCGTGACGGTTGTACCGACACGTTCATAACAGCAGTTCCCCAAAAATCCCGAACATACGTCTCATATATAGTTGGTGAGTGAGAGATCGCATAATGTATATGAGACGATTTCAGCCATTTGATTGCGTCTCTATAGCTCACGGCTTTTTCATTGTTTTCGTCAAGTAAAGCACACATGTTATGCTTTTTCTCGAAGAATAACGTCGACATTGTGCCTGAAAAATAAACGGAGATTGATCAGAAATGAAAATTTGAAGAACAGAAAATAGATTCGCTGGATATTAGGTTCGCTGGTATAGCGAACCTGAGATTTTGGCACAAGAACCTATAGATTCGCTGACATGAAAAATCAGTCATTGTTGTCGAGCGAATGTATAGGTTCGCTAGAAACTGTCGGGCGAATCTATGTTGTTGCGCGGGCAGCATAACGACATAGGTTCGCTCGAAGTCTTGAACTTTCGTTCAGGTTCGCCAGAAGAACACTTAGATTCGCTGGAAACCCTAGTTTTTGAAAAAAAACGGCCAAAATCACATACAGTTCATCATTATTAAGCATATAAAGCAACAACAGGTCAAAATAAACAGTAAACGAGGCTATTAAGAAGAAAGACCCTAACATTTAACATCAAAACAGTCTTGGATTTACATACAATCACACAATAACAGATTTAAGCAGGTTTATGATGCGATTAAGGAGTCAAAACATTGATTAAGATGAAATCGAACACATACCGAACGCTTAAATGGTGTTTAATGTATGAAAAAGGCCGGAAATAGCGAGAATCGAACGTTGGTCGGTTTGAAATTGAAAAAGCGTGCTACAGTGGTTTGGACAGCGAATATATAAAATATTCGCTGTCACAGTATATATATACACCCATAGGTTCGCTGGCAGACAAACCAGCGAACCTTAGGTTCGCCGGAAGACCAAAAGACAAGGCACACAACTGGTTCGCCAGCAGGTTCGCTGACACAAAAACAAGCATGTTTCATGTCAGCGAAACAAAGACATTCCGGGCGAACCTTAGGGTCCAAGCGAACCTGTAAGTTCGCTATAGATTCGCTAGCCAAAACAACAAAAATATTTTTGGATTTTCTTAAAAATTTTAAAGACTTTGTAAATCCGTGAAAACGTCCCACGATATCAACGCTCCAAAAATGAACATAAACACATATAATCCTAATATTTTAAAAATAAAATTAAAATGAAGTAAAGTGAAATAAAATAAAATAAAATTAGAATAATAGGAGACGGTTTTAAACGCTAGAAAGGATATATATTCTTCATGATGTTTTGAGTAGAATCCGGAGAATCATCGATTGGCGGGAATGCAGATATGTTTGTCCATTTAAACCCATGCCTTAGTCCTTTCAACAAGAGATCAGCAGCTTCTTTTATCATGTTTTCGGTTAGATTGAAGAAACTCAGACAACTCAGTCCCCACAGACATCTAGGTAAAAAGAACAAGTTCTGTCATCAGGGTATATCTGAGCAATACTATTGACTTTGCATGAAATTCAAAGATCAACTTTTGAATGTTGACCGATGCATTTGTTTCTTTTGACACTTGTGCAATTTTTGCATCTTTTCTTTGAGTGGAGCTTGTCAGCAATTGATTCATTTTGAATACAATGCGACTTATTATTTGGGAAACTCAAATAGTCTAGAGCTCCAGGTCTATACTCACGTATAACAGAGGAGATAAACATTTGAGCATGCTCGGTGAATCTTCAGGTCAATACTTCCGTATAGCAGAGAAGATCCACCAACTCCAGGTCAATACTTTCGTATATCAGAGGAGTTAAGCACTTGACACAAGACATTCTGAGGAGTTAACGAGTAACTCACTCAGAGGCTTTTCCGAAGAGCATCACTAGCAGCCTTTTTATTATGTATATTTTTTTTTTTTTTTTTTTTTTTTTTTTTTTTTTTTTTGATTTGTTTTGCATACTAGAAACTCGATTCGGGGATAGGGCGAGGGTGATTTGGGATTTTTAGGGAAATTGAGACAAAGATTTGAAGATCAAGACAAAGATTTGACGCTCTCAACCCATTTTTGACAGAACCATTAACTTTGTGCAATCCAATCATGTCAAGGGGATAATCCTTGTTGTCGAGATCTTGAGCGTTATGTTTGGCTGCACAATCACTGTTTACTTTGTTTTCGGGCTGAGCCTATCTGACATATCCCAAACGCAATGCTTCTGACCTCCTTCAATGACTTTTCAACATCAATCAAAACGGAGATCCTGAAATAGCAAAATTTGAAAAACTATAAATAGTTTATCTTTTATATCTCCCCCAAAATTTCTATATAATAGCCGTCTAATAAGAAATTTTTTTTGTTTTTCAGATTTTCTAAATATATATATATATGCAGAATTTAAAAGAAAAATAAAAGAAGATGAAATAAAACAAAGTAACGGAGCAATGAATCGAGTGACCCACGGATTTTTCAAAGAAGATAAAGACCAGATAATTTACAAAGACCAGATTATTTACATATTTACAAAAGGATTCTCACAGAAAAAAGGTTTTCAAAAAGATATAAGTCCAAGCATGGAGATCAATTCATAAAAACGTGGTTTGTCAAAAGTTTTTGTGAAAAGATCTGCTTTTTGCTTTCTAGTTTCGATAGGAATAATATCAATAAACCCCTTTTCCTGAGCATCCCGGATTGCATGAATTCTTGTTTCAATGTGCTTGGTTCGAGTGTGATGAATGGGATTCTTGGCGATTCCAACAGCAGCTTCATTGTCACAAAAGAGTGGCGTGTGAAGAAAGTTGATGCCATAATCCATCATCTGATGTTGAATCCACAGCACTTGGCAACAGCAACTTGACGCAGCTATGTATTCTGCTTCTCCTGTGGACAGGGAGACGGTTGTTTGCTTCTTGCTTTGCCATGAAACAAGACATTCTCCAAGGTATTGACATCCACCAGTGACTGACTTCCTGTTAATCCTGCAACCAGCATGATCACTATCAGAAAAAGCATGTAAATCAAAGTTCCCACCTTTTGGGTACCAAAGTCCCAAACGAGAGGAACCCTTAAGGTAACGAAAAATTCGTTTAACAGCTTTCTCGTGTGATTCTTTTGGATTGGCTTGGAAACGAGCACAGTAACACACGGCAAATGTAATATCTGGACGACTTGCAGTCAGATACATGAGAGATCCGATCATCGAGCGATACCGATGAGCATCCACAGGATTCCCATTATCATCGGAAGTAAGGCATGTTTGAGCTGTAAAAGGAATCAATTCAGGAGAAGAGTCATCCATGCCAAACTTCGTGAGGATTTCTTTGATGTATTTCTCTTGGTGGATTAGAATTCCATCAGGCTTTTGCTCCACTTGCAGCCCCAAGAAGAAACACATCTCCCCCATTATAGTCATCTCAAAGCGATCCATCATCACCTTCTCAAAATCTCTACACAACCCTTCATTAGTCGAACCAAAAATGATATCATCAACATACACTTGAACGATCAGCAGCTCGCCATCCACCTCCTTCTTGAATAATGTCATATCTATACTCCCACGTGAGAAACCCTTACTGAGGAGATACTGTGTCAGAGTTTCATACCAGATCCTTGGAGCTTGATGCAACCCATACAACGATTTGTCAAGCTTGTAAACCTTTGACGGGAAATCAGGATCCTCGAAGCCTGGTGGTTGACATACGTAGATCTCCTCATCGATGTCTCCGTATAGAAATGCACATTTCACATCCATCTGATAAACCTTAAAGTTTTTGTTGGCGGCATGAGCAAGAAAGATTCTGATGGCTTCCAGGCGAGCGACTGGAGCAAAAACTTCGGTATAGTCGATTCCCTCCTCTTGTGCAAATCCTTGAACAACCAGTCTCGCTTTATTTCTAATTACCACACCACGATCATCTGGCTTGTTCCGAAAAACCCATTTAGTGCCGATTGGACACTTGTTAGGAGGAAGATCAACCAGTTCCCAAACTTTGAGCTTCCTGAATTGCTGCAGCTCCATTTGCATGGCATCTACCCAACTCGGATCTTCAAGAGCCTGTTTATAATTCTTTGGAACGACTTGTGACAGAAAGGCAGCATAAAGACATTCATTAATCAAGCCGCTCTGACTCCGGGTTCGCACACCATCGGTAATAGATCCAATGATATAATCGTGAGGATGATTTTTCAGGGTTTTGAAGTCAGTGTTGAGTAGTAAAGGATTTTGATCGGTTGAGTGTGTTTGATTTGATGGTTGTGGAGGTGTAGGTGATGGGATGGTAGTGGATGTGGATGGAATATCTGATGTAGAAGATTGAACAGTTTGAGTTGGTGGAGGTGATGGGATGTCAAATGTAGTGGGAGGTAGTTGTGTGGCGGATGTGGAAGGTTGTGATTGTGGAGGTGATGGTGTAGGTGTATGATTGAAAATAGAAACCGATGTGTGTGGAATGATGTCATCATCGTCAGAGTCAGGAAGATTAAATGATTTGAAAATGGTGGTGGCATCATAAAACCAGGCCGGTTCACTACCAATACTTGTAGTGTTTGATTCTTGCCAATCAACATAGTAGGACTCTTGCACGATCCGCGTTCGCTTGTTGTAAACGCGATACGCCTTTTGCGTGTTAGAGTATCCCACAAAGAAGCATTCATCAGAGACAGCCCCAAACTTCGTCTTCTGGTCTTGAGTATTCAGAAGAGTGCAAGAACATCCAAAGGGGCGTAGAAAATCAATCAGCGGCTTAATCCCTCGAAACAGTTGGTATGAAGTCTTCATCTTTTCTTTGACAATCAGTACCCTGTTAAGAACATAAGCTGCACAATTAACCGCTTCAGCCCAGAAAATAATTGGAAGTTTTGACTCGATCAGCATAGTTCTAGCGGCCTCCACAAGGGTTCGGTTCTTTCTTTCAGCAACACCATTTTGTTGTGGTGTTCGGGCAGCGCTAAACTGTCTGAGAATACCCCTTTGTTCACAGAAGGAGTTGAAGATGTGGTTTCTGAATTCAGTTCCGTTATCGCTTCTGATGGCTTGAACCTTCTTCTTTCCAAGAACCTCTATTAGAGGTATCAGCTTCATCAACTCTTCGGCTGTCTCACTCTTGTTCGCCATGAATCTTACCCAGGTGTACCTTGAGTAATCATCTGTGACAACCAAGCAATAAGACTTTTTAGCAATGGACTTGACACTTATTGGACCGAATAAATCAGTATGTAACAATTCGAGGGGTTCTGAGATAGTATTTGTAAATTTGAGTTTATGTGGCTTTTTGTGCTGTTTTCCTCTAGCACAAGCCATGCATTTCTCGACCACAGAAAAATCCTTTTGTGGTAGACCCCTAACCAAATTGTTCTTAACCAATTTATTCAGAATTTTAAAATTGATGTGTCCTAAACGTTTATGCCACAAAAATGATTCAAAGGATGATGCTTTAGACAGGAGACATGTCACGGTGGAATTTGATTCCTGTGAACCCATATTCAACATATAGGTGTCATTTCGTCTCGGAGCTCGCATGATCACCATATCTTCGGGAATAGTAAACTCTGGCTTCAAGAACAGGCATTCATTTGGAAGAAACAGCACAGGAATATTCTTATCACAGATTTGTGATACACTCAGAAGGTTGAATGCCAGCTCAGGAACATAGTTGACGTCTTCCAAAGTAAGTGAGCCGTTTGAGACTTCTCCTTGACCAATCATCTTCCCGCCTTTCTTATCTCCCGCAAAAGCAACATAACCTCCATTTATGATCCTATAGTTAGTAAGAAGATCCTTCAATCCTGTCATATGTCTGGAACATCCGCTGTCAATATGCCAATGACTATTTACAACGGCATTTGAATGTTCCTGACATTTATTAAAAGAAAAGAAAAGTTAGACCTTTGCAATAGGCACCCAAGTCTTTGTGTACTTGGGTGGTGAAACAGATGAAGTATTACAAAAGAAATTATTTACAAAAGTGTTTAATCTTTTTCCCAAAGATTTTTGCTTTGTGCTATTTTGGATTAACTTAGGGCATTGCCTGACAGTGTGACCAGTATTTCCACATTTAAAACAGTGAGACTTCAAACCGGTTTTGGGAATTCTGTTGACAGGAATTTTATCCATTACAATTTCCTCATCACATTCAGACAGTTGTGAGTCACAGTCACTATAAGTGTCATAGAGTTCTTTTAACTTATTTGTTGTGACTTTAACTGTATCAGATTCAGGTTTTGGTTTAAGAATGTATGAAAAAGATGATTCCTTCTCTTTTGGTTTTGAAATTCTCACTGGTGTGAAAGACGGAATTTGGTGAGTGAAGAACTTTTGAAAACAGTTTGTTTTGGTTTGACTTTCAGAGATGTGACCTGAAAGTTTGTCTTTGTCATTCACACACACATTTTCAGTCAAATCAACATCATTAAACACATTAGGGTTTGAAGTAGAACACCCTAAATTACTATTAAACATGGAATTGTCTGAATATGTCACATTACTACAAACAGAATTATCTAAACAAATGTCTTCAAAAGACTTCTTGGAATCAGAACTACTGCTATCACTACTGCCAGAACACCCGAGCCCAACACTCGCACCATATGCGTACTCCTCTCTAACTTCCTTAAGATTTACTTCACTTAAACCTGCAATGGAACTGTCAGTATCTTTCTGCATAATCTCTTGAATTAACTCATTTGAGGGATGAGGAATAGGTGTAGGAGAATAACAGAAAGTACTGGGTGGAGGATATGCATATGTTTCATTTTTACTAAAACCCAAACCTGTCTTGACCCTGGCCCCCCTTTGATTCTTGCACAGTTCCTCCCTTTTCATACCAGATATGGTCCACTGCTGCAATTTGTTTTTAAGTTTTCTTGCTTCAAATTCAGCAAGTGTAACTTGCTCAGTCAAGTAGTTAATCTCACAGTTCTTTTCTAAAAGAGTTCTTTTTAAGTGTTCATTTTCTTTTAAAGCTTCTCTTAACTTAACAAAATATTTTGATTCACTTAATTTGAGCTCTTTGATGGTTCTTTTTAATTCGTTTTCGTTTGACATTAACAATTTATTTGCTTTGTATATGCCAATTAAACGAATTTTGCAAGCAGATGAACACATATCTTCAATAACATCATAAGGAAGACCGATTACCAGTTTTTCGGCGGCCAGAGCACGATCACATTGACAGTAGGGAGTGCTTCTTTTGAATTCATCAACTGCATCCAGCCTTGCCTTTTCAATCATTTCTTCCAAGCTAGCCTTAGACTCCTCCTCATGCTTTACTTCATTAACAGCGGCTTCACAAACTAACCCTGAATGATTCAGATGTCCTTGAGCAATAACATCTGATTGAACTTTAACAGCATCCTCCACTTTCTCTTCTTCTTCATTTCCAAAAAAATTTTTGAACGGATCAAAGAGATTTATATCATTGTCACCAAACTCAGTAATCTCAGCAATAAGGGCATGGTTGATCTCCTCCTTGGTTTCTTCGATTTCAGCACTCCAGTCAAAGTTGGTGAGAAGTGCAGTTTCATTCTTTGACTTTGCTTCCTCAACCTTTTCTTGAATTGGAGCAGATCTTGGACTTACAGAGTTAACTGGCTCAGAAACGATTGGTAATGGGCATTCTCTCTTGAAGTGGCCCAGTTGTTTGCAGTTATAGCATCGTAACTTTCCCTTGTCATAACCCAGCTTAGCATTCTGTCCTTGATTTCCAAAGTTTCTTCTACCGGTTCTTTCCATAAATCGTCTGGCGCGGAGAGTGAGCATAGCCATCTGCCATTGAATATCTGTTTCCTCCAAATCATCAGGGTCTACCTGATACATATCTTCTACTGTCATACCCTTCCCTTTCAACTCACCTGCAACAAGAGCTTCATAACTGTGAACAAACATTCCAAATAATGCCATGGTGTCTGACGGAATCTGTGTGGTGACAGATGCATTTGAGCTTGAACCAGCGTTAGTAGATGCACCAGCAGACTTAGCAGACACATGACCTGAAGATCCTCTAGATGCTGCACTGTAAACATAAGAGTTTGCAGCGGATGAGATAAGTGCAGCATTTTGAGAGGGAATGTTTGGAACCATCATTGACTGATTATACTCTCTTCTTTTCACGTCAAGGTCAAAAGACTTCAGCTTGTTGATGACGTCCATCAATTTGTAATCAGGAAAATTCCTTTCTTGTTTCAGTAGCTTGATTTGAAGGCTCCATTGGGGTGGAAGTGAATCTAACAATTTTGCTACTTGTTCGTGATTGCCCAGCTTTTCATCATATTTCTTCAGATTACTTGACACAGATAGGAATCGATTTGTGATATCAGTCAAGTTCTCTTGTGAATATCCCACAAAAGAGTTGAATTCCTTTTCAGCCTGAGCTTTTCTATCCAGTTTCAGATCTTCATTGCCATCATAAAATTCACACAATGCATCATACAGACTCTTTGCAGTTGTGTGTTCTGCAAACCGGTTGAAGATGTCCTGATGTAAGCAAAGTATCAGTGCCCCTAATGCCTTCTTGTCACGATCCAGTAACTTGATATCTGTTTCAGTAAAAGTAGTTGGGTCAGTGTTTACTGAGGTGACGGTTCCTTCAACTGTTGTGGGCACATGCGGACCATTTACTATAGATTCCCATTGGTTGTAGTCTGTGTAGTAGAAGAACGCTTTCAAACATCTTTTCCAGTCTTCAAAGTTTTCACCACTAACAAGCCTCGGTGGCCTGTTAGGTTGAACGCTGTCTAGATCATTCATATTAAGTGTTGAAGAAGTCATAACTTTGAACAGATTACAGATTCGCTGAAAAATGACAGATTCGCTGGCTAGTTTCGCTAGAAGAACACAGCAGATTCGCTGGTAGATTCGCTGGTGACAGATTCGCTAGACAGTCAAACAGATTCGCTGACGAGCAAGCACAGATTCGCTGGCCTGATTTTGGCAGCAGTTTCGCTTGCACAGTCAGTCAAATAGATGAACTTTCGTTCGATGATATGTTAGATTCGCTGACCACAACACAATCCAAGCAGGACAAAATTTAAATTTAGATTCGCTGGAAGAACAGACAGTTTCGCTGGTTGAACAAATAGTTTCGCTGGTAGCTCAACCACTCTGAAACAGTACGGAAACAGCTCGAAAACCCTCAAAACTTGACCATTTGCCTACAGGTTTGTTTTAAAAGCTTTGTATGTCCAAAAACCACAAACCTTGACCAAAATACAACTCCAAAACACAAGAAACAAGCTTCAAACAGAATCAAAGTGTTTTGACCCAAAAACTTCGAAAATCAACACAAAAAACACTTGAATCAAACAATCAAGAGCACTAAGGCTCTGATACCATATTGTTGGTCCATAATGATCGTGATTTCAGTGCTTTGTTGACTTGTTTAACCCAAATAAGTCAAATACTTAAAGAACAAAGAGTAAAAAGTCCAAATAACCCAATAGCAAGATCTAACACACAATCGAGGTATATAAGCTACAAAGATGAAAGATATATGCTCCTAGCACCTCAATAGAACGATTACACACCACAAATCAGTGGAGAATAGCTTGAGTAAAAGATGTGCAAAAGTTGTATAAATGTGAAGATAAGGTTACAATATATAGGTGTTAGGTTCGCTGATAGATTCGCTCTAGCGAATCTATCCAGCGAACCAACACAGGTTCGCTGGGCACATAGGTTCGCCCAGTCGACACCTAGATACAAAAGACACTATGGCCTGCGGGCGAATCAATAGATTCGCCCGTAGGTTCGCTAGTACTAATAACATCACAAGATAAACAATTACATACAAAAGTAACACCGACAAGCCGGTGAGTCCAACCTATACATAGTGACTATCATGGATTGAAGCCATGCAAGAGGAATTACTTCAGTTTCGCAAACAGGAAGTTTGGAAACTAGTGGACTTACCTGAAGGAGAGAATGCTATTGGTACAAGATGGTTGTACAAAAACAAGCCAGACGAACGTGGCATTGTAGTGAGAAACAAAGCGAGACTCATTGCACAGGGATACACTCAGGAAGAAGGCATTGATTATGAAGAGGTGTTTGCTCCGGTCGCAAGACTTGAAGCCATACGCGTTTTTCTTGCATATGCTTCCTTCATGAAGTTTAAAGTATTCCAAATGGACGTTAAAGGTGCTTTCCTGTATGGACCTATTACAGATGATGTTTATGTCAGACAGCCTCCGGGTTTTGAAGATCCTGACTATCCTCATCGTGTATACAAGTTGAGTAAAGCTTTATATGGTCTACACCAAGCTCCAAGAATCTGGTATGAGACATTATCCAAGCATTTACTAGAACATGGATTTACAAGAGGTCAGATTGATCCAACTTTGTTTATGAAAAGGGAGAATGATGATTTGTTGTGCGTTCAAGTATATGTGGACGATATTATCTTCGGATCAACCAGTGCGTCAATGTGCAAAGAATTTGAAGAAATCATGAAGTCTAGATTCCAGATGAGTTCAATGGGGGAGATTAATTTCTTTCTTGGATTACAAGTAAAACAATCAGCTGACGGAATTTTCATCAATCAATCAAAATTTGTTGAGAAATTGTTGAAGAAGTTCAAGATGCAGGATTGTCAAACAATTCGAACTCCATCTGATGTGAATTGCAAGATTCAACCGGATCCAAAGGGCAAAGCAGTTGATCAAACACTATACAGATCAATGATCGGTTCTCTGATGTACCTTACTACATCAAGACCAGACATCATGTACGCTGTGTGTGTATGCGCCAGATACCAGTCTGATCCGAAAGAGTCGCACCTTGTTGCTGTGAAGCGTATATTCAGATATCTTAAAGGGAAACCAAATCTTGGGTTATGGTATCCTTACGAAGGAAATTTTGAACTATATAGCTATTCTGACAGTGATTTTGGTGGTTGTGCTCTTGACAGGAAATCGACAACTGGTGGATGTCAATTTCTGGGTCCTAGGCTTGTCTCTTGGCAATGCAAGAAGCAGACCAATGTTTCTGTATCTACAGCTGAAGCAGAGTATATCGCTGCATCTGCAGGATGTTCTCAAGTTTTGTGGCTACAAAACCAATTGCTGGACTACGGGTTTAACTTTCTCAAAACTCCTATTTACATAGACAATACTGCTGCTATGTTCATTACTGCTAATCCTGTTCAACACTCAAAAACCAAACATATCGAAATTCGATATCACTTTTTAAGAGATAACTCTGAAAAAGGTTTAATAATTTTGATTAAAGTTCATACCGATAAACAACTGGCAGATCTTTTCACAAAATCTTTTTTGTCAGGCCGGTTTGAATTCTTAATTCAATCCATAGGATTAATCAATCATGATTGATTCTATCTTTCGAAAACAAAACAAAAATCAGAAAATTAAAAAACGAAAAATATAATAAGTTGATGTTAAGTATTGATTCCGTTGTCTTTTATTTTATGTTTTGCATTGTGTGTGTGCATGAAAAAGAAAATAGAAAAGCAAAAACAAAATATAAAAGCAAAAAGAAAAGAAAATATCATGTCATAAGAATCTATATTGCAAAAAGTGAGAAATGATAGTTACACTAGACATTATTTGTTACATCATTTTTAATAAAGACTGATGAATGTTAATTGTTGTGCTAGACAGCTCAGGCAATTAGACTGAAAAAGTAAGTTGATTGTTGACAAACATAAACTTAATGATCTTTGTGTTAAGTTCCATTGTTATACATGTCTAGATATATATTTTTTGATACATTGCTTGTGATGATAGTTGTGCATGATCGGGTAACGATGTAGTCTATTCAGTGTGATGAACCGCATCGTGAGCTTCTTTGTTGTGGTACCCACAGACCTGAAGTCTCACACGAAGTCTCTTTTGAGCTTCAAGATGCAGCAAAAGATTCCAAAATGGAACAAAAAGAGTCCCAAATGTGGACCAACACCAAACAAAATTCTAAAAAGGAATTCAGAAGATTCCCAAGGGGAACGATAGGAAAGAAAAATTCCCAAAGATGGAATTAAAAAGAAGTCCCAAAGTGGACCAAATCCGAATAGAACCCAGATTCCACACTGTGTATGACTGTAAGTGACCAGGTTTTTGTCCAATATGCATTCAGGTAGTGATTGATAAGGAAATATGTTGACATATGTATACATGTGGGTCACATAAGTCATACTAATCGAACCTTAAATATCATCATGATACTGAAAAAGTAAGTGTGTCAACTCGAGCTAATTGATATGTTTTCATATCATCACTCAATCAAACATAAGTCAAATGTCTATTCAAAACTTGCAAAACATGTTCAGATAATGTGTGGTATGATCTCTCACTGCGATATTATGATTCATTGCATTGCATATGTCTTTACTTTAATGTGTGTGCTTTGTGTGTGCAGGCATATGGAATCTTTATTGACACATCGACGTCCTTGTTAAACTTAAAAATTTCAAGAAATTTCAAGTTTAGGGGGAGAATAAAATTGAAGAAAAATATCTACAAAAAATCCAAAAATATTTTGTTTTGAATAGTGTGTTTTGAATGAACAAGATTATGTGGTATGAAAAACAAAGGTATTGGATGTGTTAAAAACAAACCCAAGGTCTGGTAATATGTTTTTAAGAAAATGCTTCGGGATATAGAAAAATTGGTTGTGCAAAAACATTTTTGAAAAAGAAAAAGAAAAATGAAGTTAATTGGAATTGATATTATTGACTTGTTTTAATATTGTTGATAGTTAATGTGACATTCTTTTTAAGGATATCTTGTCCAATTAATGTGTCGAGAATGTTTGCAGGTGCAATAAATGACGTTGAAAAAGTCAACAGACGAGAAAAGTGAAGAAAAATCGCAGTGTGTTATTGCCGGGCAAAGATATCAGATGCAACTATTCTGCCGGGTAATGAACTGTTTAGCCGGGTAATGTTGTGTGTTGATACAAGCCGGGTGATTGAGGAAAAAGATGAAGATATTATGACCACTGTACAGCCGGGCAAAGATCATGTCAAATACAGCCGGGTGAAGGTCATAGATATCAAGCCGGATGACAAGTGTTCACTATACAGCCGGGTAAAAGTCTTTTATCTTGCCGTGTAAATGAGTCACTATGTTGCCGTGTGAAGAAGAAAAAGCATGCCGGGTGATACAACTATGTTGCCGTGTGAAGAAGAAAAAGCATGTCGGGTGATACAACTGTGTTGTCGTGTAATGAAGGAAATCATGCCGTGTGAAAGGAAAGCAACTATGTTGCCGGGTAATGAAGAAAGCAAGCCGGATGAAGAAGGAAAGCAACTGTGTTGCCGGGTAATGAAGAAAGGTTGCCGGGTGATGTTTGAAGACTACTATTCTGCCGGGTGATTGATAAAACCCATCAGGTGTAGTTGTTCCTAACCTTTACCCGTCACTACAGTGACTTACCCGTCTCTACAGTGCTTGACTCGTCAAGTGTTTTTCACATGTTTGTGACTTGTCTTATGTACTTGACCCGTCACTACAGTACATGACCCGTCACTACAGTACTTGACCCGTCAAGGCTTATTGGGCCTATTTTGTTTACCCGTCCCTTTTGTTGACCCGACACCTCAGGTTTGACCTAAATTTTTGACGATACAAAAAAACCGCCTCTTCACAAACACTTATCATTTCACACATTCACTTTCAAGCAAACACTCTATACTTAAATCGTCTGTTATCATATTCAATCGTTTGCTCTGTAACAAGGTTGATCGATTGGATAAGGTAGTGATTAAGCGTTTTTGACCTTGATAGACCTGCAAATCAACTGTTAAAAAGAAAAACGATAATGAACAGTGTTTTGAGCATTGAATCGACACTTTGATCTTGTGTGTTAAAACCAAAATCGAATGTTGTTTTACGGTTAAAATCTGTCGATCATCAACAATCAATCACTCAATTGCACCAAAACACCTTAAATTCAACTGAATCAATTAAAATTGTGACAACTGATAAAATCGCCATTGATGAACTTTGAAGCTCTTAAAATTAATCATCAAAATGATGAAACATCTGTTTAAAAGTGATCAATACTTGTTAAAACTGAACCAAAACATGATAAACAATTTCATCATAAAAATGTCAAAATTATGTCTTAAGTGATTAACTGTTAAAATTGAAACATGATGTATAATCTTTAAGATTCAAAGTTGTTTGATTAAAATGATGAAAATCAGGTTATTAGAACAATTTAGAATTTAAAATGATTATGTGAATGTTTTGCTTTCTAACTTTTATTCAATCACTTATGAAAATTTTGATATGTTTTAATAAAGAATCTAACACATTTGTCTTGTTTTTGTGTTTGTTTGTGTTTTAACAGATGGAGAATCTCAAGTTTGAGCCTAAACACAATTTGGTGGCAGTTTTAGATGAATCTATCCCTGAAACAGAAGGTTACAGAGATATGATCAAGTTTATCAAAAGGACCAAATATGTGTATGCTATGTGTGCCAAACCGGTCATATATGCAAGGTTGATTAAAAGTTTTTGGAGGACAGCAGAGGTCATTAGAGAAGAGAATGGTGTTACTGTTGTTCGAGGCAACATAACTAGAGATATGGTACTGACAGTTTCTGAAGAAGCTATCAGAAATGCCCTGAGAATAGATGAAGATGAGATTGGGATGAATGATGAGTTGACAATGGACGAGTGCAAATCATGTTTTGTTAATATGGGTCACCCACCTATATTTCCAAAATCACAGTTTTATAGGGCAAAATTGGGAAAGAAGTATAAGTTGTTATGCTATGTTGTGCAACAGTGCATGTCCAGGAGGAGTGCAGGCTTTGATAATTTCCCATCAGACATTGCATCACCGATTGTTGCCATAGCAGAGAATAAGCCATTTAATATGTCGAGATGGATCATGAATGGCTTTGTTTTTAACTTGGTGAAGGGCAAGAGGTTTAAGTTTCTTATGTACCCAAGATTCTTACAACTGATGATCAACATTGCCTACCCTATCATCAGATCCGAAGGTTATGCTGGAGGTATGTTATACACTGAGGACATGAACGATCTATCTTACAGAAAGATGAGTATCGGGAATATGCCTAATGTAGAGTTGTTTGACTATATGAGAGATATAGCCAACAATGAAGAAGATGTTGAAGGAGTGTATTATCATATTTCTAATGGTGAGATAGTTAATCCACAGGACCTAGTGGATGAGGTGCCTGATAACCTGTTAGATGATGACGAGTACTTTGCTCGTCATCCAGAAGATGAAGAAAAAGATGATAATGATAATGGTGATAATGATGAAGATAGTGATGGTGATGATGAACATGATGATGGTGGTAATGATGGTGCTGAATCTGAATCTAATTCAGAGGAGGCAGAGATTGTTGAAAAGGCCGAACCAATGAACTTGGATGTAGAGAATGTTGAAGTTTTTGAGCCTATGGTAATAGAAGAACCTGTTGAGGTTGCTTCTGTTGAAGAAGAAGAAGTTGCTGAAATTTCAAAGGATATCTCTATTCAGTATGTTAGAAGAAAGAGGTCGAAACCAGTTAAAGAGCTTGTGATTGTAGAGCCTGAAGAGATAGATGTACTTCAGATCGCTCAGGAGGTAATGGCCGAAGCTGAAACTATTGCACAGATAGTTGAGGAAGCTGATGCTGGCATTACTGATCCTACACTTGTTGATTTACCCACCACATCATCCCAAATTGCTGAAAACATTGAACAAGGTTTGGAGTCTTCACCAAATTTTGTGTCAAGTGTT
This sequence comes from Tagetes erecta, assembly GCA_030867185.1. Taxonomy (NCBI): domain Eukaryota; kingdom Viridiplantae; phylum Streptophyta; class Magnoliopsida; order Asterales; family Asteraceae; genus Tagetes; species Tagetes erecta. The sequence goes on along the minus strand of CM061486.1, from coordinate 1,237,926 downwards.
GAAGAAAATGAGAAGGAGAAAAGAATTGCAGAGTTAGAGGAGATGGTTGCAAAGTTGATAGAAGCAAATGACTTATTGAAAGCTTCTAATGAAAGGAAAAAGAAAAGATTTGATGAGTACTGGGATATTCATAATCAGAATTTGAAAATCTTCAAAAAGTTGGATGAGGATCATGTCAAGCTTGTTGATGAACATGTGAAATTGAAGGACGATTATGAAAAACTGAAGGAGGAGCATGAGAATCTGAAATATAATTACAAGGAACTGAAAGCTGAATGCAATACGTTGGAGGCTGAGAAAGAAATGTTAGAAAAATGGCTGGAGGAAACGAAACCGAAAAAAGCTGGCTCATCATCTGATAAAGATTTTTCAGATGAAGTAGTGGAAGTGACTGAACCTCAAGTACCGAAAGTTTATTTTACTAGAGCACGAGGTACTACGAATATTGGCATAAGGGTGGAATCACCAATCATTGTTCCCGATGAAGTTGTTGCTGAAACTGTCAATATGGACAAAGCTGAGGGAAAAAGGAAGATAGATGCTATACCTGAGATTTTTGGAGATGAAAACAGTTCTAAAAAGGCAAAGATAGATGAGACAGTGCAGATTGAGCCGATTCAATCTGTAGCTGTAGTTGAGACTGAGAAAACTGATGAGAATGTGACTGAAGCTGAAATTGCTAAATCAGTTCAGATTGAGCCGATTCAATATGAATCTGTAGCTGAAACTGAAGTATTTGCAGCCACAGATAGTGAGAAAGAAGTTGGTTCTGAAGAAAAGTTCAGGTTTAGCCGATTCAATCTGAAGCTGTTGATATGCCTGAAACTGTAGCTGAAATTGCAAGTCAGTTTGAGCCGGTTCAAACTGACGATGCACCTATGATTGAAGCGTTGGATGATTTGGATGACATAGACTTCACTGAATCTGAAGATGAAACTGGGCCAGAAACTAATGTTGTTGAAGAGATACCGGATGATTTGGATCAAAGATTTGCATATCTTGAAAGGATGAAATATAATTCAGTGTTTTTGAATGGATTGACTGTGAGCCAGATAAATGAAGAGTATGAGAAATGCATGATTGCTCAAGACAAAGCTGATGCTGATAAGAAAGAGTTTGTTATTGAGATGGGAGAATGGACACCAATGCAAGAAAGTCTAAATATAGAAGAATTGCCTCCGACTGAACTGTATCACCAAAATCCAGAAGAAATGTCAGCTTCAGATATGCGTAGTTGGCTGAGTTCGAGAAATTATCCATATAAGACTTTGAAGAGGTTGAAATCTGAGTCTTTGAGGAAAATTGTTGTTAGCTTTATGAAGACCGAAAAAATGTACAATCGTATGTTTTACTTGGACTACAACAATCCTCAGTACTTCGAGCTGACAAAAAGATTCAAAGTTCTTGGACCGAAGGAGATTCCGGTGATGGCTCTACCTGAAAATGCTCACAAGAAAAGACATGAATTAATGGATATGTTTCCAAGCGAAGTTAAATCGTACAACATACCAATGGATGTTCGGGAATCTTGGCATAAGTCAGCTACAGCAGGTGACGTGGTGAGGTCACTGTTTAGTAAAGGTCAGTCTATTGCTGAGTTGCTTGACTCGATGATTGTGCCAGAGAAGAACAAGAAAGTGAAGATCATAGCATGGAAATACGATGAAGTGTTTGATGCTTTCATGATTAAGAGAGTGAATGGTTTATGTGACGTATACCATTACTTCTCGAGCATTTTTAAGTTGGAAGTTCAGGATTTGAAGGAGCTGCACAAACTTAGGTTGATAAATCACACGCATGCTGAGCGTGGTGATAAATGTGTAATGCTGCTTGATGCCGGAATAGCCAGACCACCGAAGTATCTTGATTTTAGAGGCCAACAAGAAGATACAGCATATGTGCAAGCGAAGAAAGAAAGGAAGAAAAAGAGACTTGTTGTTACTGAAGATATGTATTTAGAGGAATTTTCGGATGAATACTTTGACAAGGTGACAGATCCTGGACTGAAAGTGATTGATGGAAGTCAAATGACGAAGCCAATACTTAGAGTGTTTTACAATCAAGAAACATTTGAGTTAAAGCTGGTTAGAAATTTGGAAGATTGGGACAAAGACATGATTACTCTGTTTAGTACCTTTGAGTTGAAACTGCTGCATCCGTCATATATCGAGTTTTTGCGAAGTTACAAGATGGAAAAATGTAAAGATAAACTTGCTGAAGCTGATAGAAAGTTGTTCGTGGTGATGATAGAAGTGATTGCTGCTGCTTCAGAGAAGATTCGTGTGAGAAAAGCATTGCTCAATTCTAATCTCGTGAGGGTTGATATACCAGAGATAGAATATATGAGGATTAGTAGGAAGGGTACTTTGGAGGTGCAAGTCAAAGGACAGGAGATGCCATTTGAATTTTATGCTAATATTGACTTTGCAGGTTTAAATCTGGATTCACTTAGACGCATGAATGCCTGCCCAATTCTGACAAATGAGTCCAAGCCGAGACAAGCCAAAATTGCTGAAAAGTTCAAGTCCTGTATAGAAGAAGCTCTGAAGGAACAAGAAGAGTACAAAGGAAAAGAGCTGCTGAATGTCAAAGATGAACCGGAAGATTGGTAGAAAGAGATTGATGCTGAACAAAGAAGAAAAAGATTGAAGATTTTTGCTGAAGATTCAAAGATAAATCTTAGGGGGAGTACTGTTAGGGTTATTTCCTAGTTAAGATTTACTTTGTATTTTGTTTATATGTTTGTATATAGTTTAGGGTCTATTTTGTTATATTCCTTAAACTTGTATTTGTTTGCTTTAAAGCATGTAGTGAGAGAGTGTGAGGAGAGAGGCTAGATCACAATATTCACGTAAGAGAGAGAACTTGTGTGTGTGATTTATTTTCTCCTGCACCTTGTATCACAATACTGCTTTGATCATCAATATACAAAGAGAATTATTAGTATGAATTGTGTTAATGATTAAACTGTGTTTTGTGTTTGTGTTTATGGATACACGGGGATTCTGGCAAAAATCCGTTGTGTGAGTAATACCCAAAACACAACAAAAAAAAAGAGAGAGAGAAATAATATCCACCCAGGTTTATCTGAAGCGAAAGTCCATCTCTAGATAACAATGGTAAAAAAAAATTCGTTCTAGACTATAACCGTACGAACTACATTAGTTACACATACAGGCACAATAATTGATAATAGTCAGACATTATATTTATACATATAAGATATGTCATCATCGTGAACTCCCTCTCATATTCTTGGTAAGAAAATTGTGGTTTCTGACACTCCACTATCCTCACCCACTCACTCTACTCTTTCTACACTTAAGCTGATAGAAACTTTAGATCCTATAAACCTTACTAAGCACCCAATGAAATCCGACCTCTGCTAGAACATAAGTATTCCGTTTAATTAACTTGCGATAATCTAGTTAAAACAACTCACATCAAGTATTAGTTTTCTTTGAACGAAACCGAAGTGATCTACCATTACTGAAATTTCGGGACGAAATTCTTCAACAAGAGGAAGATGTGACAACTTAAAAATTTTCTATTCTTTTTTTTCCCTTTCAACCTCAAACTCTTACCAAGCTTCGTCAATTTTCGGGACGAAATTTCTTTCAACAAGGGGATGATGTGACACCCGACAATTTCATGTTAACGTCGTCAACCCAACTTTACCAAATTCCGTTAGTCTCTTTTAACTTGAAATCCATCTATATAATTAAAGTCATCAAAATAAATATTTATTACAAAAATATTACTCGATCAATTTTCGAATCATAACGAGTGACGTTTAAACATCAGTAATTTAGGGAATTACAAATTCTTATAACTCGAAAGCGTACCGAAAAGTAAACGTGATGATTTCGTAAATTATATACGTCGTAAGGGTACGAGGTTCAAATTGTAATTAATTAACATTTGTTTTATAATAACTTTAGAAACAAGTTAATTAAATCTGAAACTTAAGGGACCAATTTGCAAAATAAAATGAATTATATTTAACCATCTAAAACCTTATACCCGTAAACCCTACTAATTTTGCCGTCACCACTACCCCGCACTTCCGATCACTTTAACCACTTCCGGCCACCGTTCCGTCACCTACACAAACACCGGCGACCACCACAAGCACCGTAGCACACCATCATAGCGTAAAGTTCTGTCGTTGTTCCCTGTCCCCGTTGCGCGCCACCGTTATAACAACCGCAATAACCGCCGAACGCTGTTACCAACACCGACGAGCACCTTAACACTCCGAAGAACCTGCGTTCTATCCCACGAAACATGCCGGTAAGTTATCCCAACTTGTTTAGTTGTTTCGGTTGCGGTTTCGATCGGTTTCGTTACGGGTCACTGTTTCGGTTACCAGTCGAGTTGTGTGTGTATATTTGATCTTAGAGTGTATTTATAATATCTTTGTGTGATATATGGTCTGTGCGTATACATGTATGCTTAGTAATTGAATGTTCAAGATTTGAATATTTATATATATATCTATATGTGTGTACGTGAATTCTTTATGTAACAGAAGATTGTGTGTGGTGTATATATGTATAGATCGAAGATTAAGACAAATGATATATAGATAGAGACTTGATATGTGTATAAAAAAAAAGAAGTGTATGGCAAATTGTTGTGTGTTGGTATCATATGTAATGTAAGCATGCATGAATTAATTAACAGATGAATTTGTCTGTGCATAGTGTAGTACGTAATTGAGTTTATTTGTGTGTAGGTATGAATATGTAGGGATGTTATTACGTATGCAGGTGTATATATCAATGTTATCTGTTAATCTGAAAACTTGTGTAAGAAATATTTGTATAAGTGTGTTGTGATTACATGTAGTACGCATGAATATAAATAATGTGAGTTATAGTTATTTGCACAAAAATTGCATCTAATTACAATAGGTCAATTGATGGGGTAAGCTATACAAAACAAAAAGAGGTTGTGTGCGAAGGATATAATTTATATGTATGTGTGTACCTATACGTGTTGTTGATAATTATTGTTAGTAATCAAATTTTCATCATATAGTTGTATAACTAAGTTTGTATGTGTATGGATGATAAAACGATAAGTAATGAAACGATAATATAATTAATATTATACCTATAGGTGCTTAATAGACCTATAAAATACGTATCAAAATTAATACTTCAATTTAAATGATGTAATTATATGGGTATTGGTACGAAACCGAACCGGAAACGCGAAACCGAACGTGAACTCTATTAGAGTAACTTGTACCTAATTTGTAGAACTTAAACAGGTCGTTGGTTGACCCTGAAAGTTTTATTCTTGCTAATTCTTGGTAACTGCGTAATCTAAGGTGAGTTTCATGGCCCCTTTTACTATTTTCCTGTTGGGGGAGAAAGCATGCACGAAACTAAATTTGATAACTGTATGTACATTATATCTCTTGATTATTAAGCGTAAACGTAACAAGTTGTCAAGTCCTCACTAAATCTTCGAGCCGTTAATATACGAGGTATAGCGAGGAAGTTCGGGTAGTACTACTGGGTTTGACAAACCCCACCCTCGGCTGGGAGCCGGGTAGGTGTGAATTGTCCTATGTTGTTGGTCCATTGTTGTAGCAATGGTGTCGAGGCGCAAATAAATCTCAGTCAGCTCGGTATCGAAACGCTTAAATAATAAGAAACTGGGTTCGCTACCTAACGATATAATTGTATTTTACATTATCGGCTGTTGTTGTAATTTTTACTTATCTAAACCTGTGAACTCACCAACCTAGTGTTGACACGATTTAGCATGTCTTTCTCAGGTACTGTGCACGGATTAGGAGCATGCATTGGTTGAGTCTTAGCTGCATTCAAAACTCCTTTGTTTTATCTTATTTTTATTAAACTTGGTTTTTGGGCGCGTGGTTTACGCAGTAAATTGTTGGAATTTTTATTTATGCTTCCGCACTGAAACTTATTTTAAACGTTGGTTTTTATAAACGTTGGTTTTTAATTTCATATAGATGTCGTTCAATGTAACTAATGGCAATGAGATCCTGGCATGTCACGCCCTAAACGGTAGAACACCGTTAGTGGAAATCATCCGGTTATTTCGGGTTAACGCCGTTAACCCAACTTTTGCAAATTCCATTAGTCTCTTGCAACTAGAAATTTTATCTAGTACATTCACATTAATTAAAAGTATTGGTTTAGCTAAATAACTAAATAAATAAATATTACAAAAATAGTAATTCGATCAGTTTTCGGATCACAACGAGTGACGTTTAAACATTTGTAAGTTGGTAAAAACTAATACGTATGACTCGAAAATAAACCGAAGAATAAACAAGATAATTTCATAAAATATGTATGTGTCGTAAAAAGTACGGGGTGCAATTGTAACTACATAAAAGTCGTTTTAAATTAAACTTTAGAAGCAAGATATTTAAAACCCAAAGTATAAGGACCAATTTGTAATGTAAAAATTATATATGTATTGACCAACCCTCCCCCTCCAAACCCGTCTTCTTCTACATATCGTAAATCACAAACATAAAACCCTAAACGCCGCCGACCACCACCTTCGCCTCTTGCAACCTTTGTTCCGGCACCTCTAAAACTGCTGACCGCCACCACAAGCACCATCGAAACCTTAGGTTCCATCGTTGTTCTCTGTCGACGTCCACCGCCACCGTCACAGCAACCGCAAGGACCGTCGGAAGTTGTGCAATCACCAAGACAACCGTAACTCGCCGGCGAAGATCCTTTGTCTCTCGCGAACAGTTTCGGTTAGTTTTTACTCCGTTTCGTTGACTTGTTTTATAGTTTCGGTTCGTATCGGTTTCGTTACGGGTTACGGTTTTGAGTTAAGGATTGACGTTAGTATGATTATAAAATCGATATGTGTACAGATTGTATATATAAGTTGTACGTATGTATGAATCTCTATATATATGTGTATGGATGATTAGCAATAGCAACGTTGGTGTAGTATATGTATAATTAGCAGCAGTGTACATATATATATAGGATAAACAGCAGTAGCAAAGTCTATGTATAGGTGGATTAATAAACAACAGCGCAACGTGTATATATATATGTAATGACAACAGCAACAATATGAATATATAGATGAAAGTGCCTTCAATTGAAATATGATTTTTAGTGACTGCATATATGCATATGCTATATGAAGGAATAGAAATTATATAAAGAAAAATATTATAATAGCTATAAGTTTATAAAATGATAAAAACTAAGTACAATGGATGTTGGTTAATCAGGATAGTAACTTAATGGTCTAACACTCTTGGTCGTTATCACATGCCATAAAAGCTAATTCAAATGACACTAATTAGAGGTGTGTTTAAAAAGTTTAAACACACCTCTAATTAGTGTCATTTGAATTAGCTTTTATGGCATGTGATAACGACCAAGAGTGTTAGACCATTAAGTTACTATCCTGATTAACCAACATCCATTGTACTTAGTTTTTATCATTTTATAAACTTATAGCTATTATAATATTTTTCTTTATATAATTTCTATTCCTTCATATAGCATATGCATATATGCAGTCACTAAAAATCATATTTCAATTGAAGGCACTTTCATCTATATATTCATATTGTTGCTGTTGTCATTACATATAGTTAGACATTATATTTATAGGTATATGATCTTATAGATATGTCGTCATTCTCAACCCCCCTCTCACACTCTTGGTAAGAAACTTGTAGTTTCTAGCACTCCAACATCCCCACCCACTCACTCTGCTCTTTCGACACTTAAACTTATAGAAATTTAATGTCCAATAAACCATACTAATTACCAAATGCAATCCAAACTCTATTAGAGCCTTAGCATTTCATTTAGTTAACTAGCAATACTATAATCAAAACAATTTACATCAGGTATTATTTTTTTAAACCAACTGAAGTGATATGCTGTTACTAAAATTTCGGGACGAAATTTCATTCAACAAGGGGATAATGTGACAACCTAAAATTTTTCTTTTCCATACTTCCTTGCAACCTCAAGCCCTTACCAATCTTACTCAATTTTCGGGACGAAAATTCTTTCAACAAGGGGATGATGTGACACCCGTCAATTTTGGAGTTAACGCTGTTAACCTAACTTGATCGAACTTCCGTTCGTCTCTTTCGACTTGAAAATCCTATCTAGTACTTGACAACAATAGTAAACTAAAAGTGTTAACTTAATATTTAACTAAATAAATAGTTAGTACCAAAAATAGTAATTCGAACAATTATTGGATCACAACGAGTGATGTTTAAACATTAGTAATTTGAGAAAATACAAATTCATATGACTCGAATACATACTAAAGATTAAATGGGATAATTTCATAAAATATATATGCGTCATAAAAGTATGAGGTTCAATTAATAATTAACGAAATTTAAGTTATATATAAATTTGGAAACAAGTTGTAGTGTTTAATACTTGAGGGACCTAATAGCAAAAAAATTAAAATCTATATAAAGAACCCAAACCCCCACCCGTCAACCCTACTGCCGTCACCATAACTTCCGGCAACCAACTCCTCCATCGCCACCAATCACCGTAATAACCACTCCCGTGACTTGCTGTGAACACTGACACCTCTTCCCCTCTACTGTCGTTGTTCGTCGTCCCAGTCACGACCACTTTCCACCACCATCCAAGACACAGTCCGGTCATCTCCTCCGGCTCTAAGCCCACCTCCGGCAACCGCCAAACACCTCCGCAACCTTCAGCGAACACCCTCACACTCCCCTCGTTATCTTTGGTAAGTTTCGCTATCTCGTTTCATAGTTTCGTCTTCATTACGGTTTCGATTTCGCGGGTACGAATCGGGTTAAGGATCGCAACTGTGAACAGGAATATATGTATGATTCGGTATGAGTATATATATAAGTGTATGTGTGTTGCTTAGCTATGTATAACCATATAAGGTATACGAACGTGAATGCATATATGTATATATATATAGTAACTACAGCATAATTGAATATTATATATATATATGGGTGTGGATGCGATAGTGTATGTATGTCATGGAAAGATATGAATACCATTAGATGCAAGTTTGTTATAGTTACATGAAATCGATCCAACTAGTAAATTGATGGCTTGTATGTATATGCCTTATATATTGATACGTGTGTAACCTGACATGAAAATATATATATATTGTACGTACGATCTGTGCACATGTTGGTAATAGTAAGACATTGAAAGAGATATAGTATGTATGTTTATGATAAATATAGACGTTATGTGTTTATAAATATATGGATGTGTATGTGCAAATGAATAGTGAGGATATTAGATAATAATGATGATGATGAAGTGGAGTGTAATTAACAAGAGCATACGTAATATTGTTGTGTGCATGAAATATTACTTGAGTGGGTAGGTATGGGATGATATGTAATATGAATTATGTTATATGAGCATGTAATTTTGATGTATATAGCATGCAGATTATATGACGGTGTGCATGGTGTATGATTATGAACATATATAGGTGTTAGGTTGCATGTTCTTTGAATGATCGCAAGTATGTCAAACACGATTTAACTAAAATGGCAGTAAGATCTTTAAATAATGATAAACTTATATAGATATTAACATGATGTTTTAAATTGTGATATGTACATCAGGGTATGTGGTAGATGGTATACGCTTTATATGACAATTATGAATATGTTGGAGCGTTATGAAATCCAGTTTTATAAAGTTATATGTAATATGCATGATTAAACGCTTTGAAAATATATAAAGCATTAGTTTTGGGGAACGCGAAATCGAAAGTGAACTCTATTAGAGTAATTTATATCTAATTAGTAGAACTCAAGCAGGTTGTTGGTTGAACTTGGAAATTTAAATTTCTGCTAATTATTTGTAGCTGCGCAAACCTAAGGTGAGTTTCACGGCCCCTTTTTTACTATTTTCCTGTTGGGGGAGAAAGCATGCACAAAACTAAATTTGATAATGGTATTTACTTTATATCTCTTGATTATTAAGCGTAAACGTAACAAGTTGTCAAGTCCTCACTAAATCTTCGAGCCGTTAATATACGTGGTATAGCGAGGAAGTTCGGGTAGTACTACTGGGTTTGACAAACCCCACCCTCGGCTGGGAGCCGGGTAGGTGTGAATTGTCCTATGTTGTTGGTCCATTGTTGTAGCAATGGTGTCGAGGCGCATATAAATCTCAGTCAGCTCGGTATCGAAACGCTTAAATAATAAGAAACTGGGTTCGCTACCCAACGATATAATTGTATTTTACATTATCGGCTGTTGTTGTAATTTTACTTATCTAAACCTGTGAACTCACCAACCTAGTGTTGACACGATTTAGCATGTCTTTCTCAGGTACTGTGCACGGATTAGGAGCATGCTTTGGTTAAGTCTTAGTTGCATTCAAAACTCTTTTTACTTTATTATTATTAGACTTGGTTTTTGGAACGCGCGGTTTGCGCATTAAATTGTTTGGATTTTATTTATGCTTCCGCACTGAAACTTATTTTAAACGTTGGTTTTTATAAACGTTGGTTTTTAATTTCATATAGATGTCGTTCAATGTAACTAATGGCAATGAGATCCTGGCATGTCACGCCCTAAACGGTAGAACACCGTTAGTGGAAATTGGGGGTGTGACATATCACAACTTGTTGATGACATTGTCACCGAACAAAAACACAATATTGATCAAGTGCATATAGATTTTTTTGGAAAACAAAAATCATCCCAAACAAACACAATATATCAAAACACATGTGCTTGCATTTCCTTCCTAGATGCTTGTTGCTGAAAACAAAAGACCCATTAATTCAATAATATACTACTGGAAACATCAATTTATCTATAAAATTTAAAAAAACAAATAAAAGTTAAGAGATGTAATAAAAGTTAAAACCCGTAAAAAGTTTTGAAAGTGGTTGTCCAGTTAAGTTCGTATATTATGTAAATTCCCATGAACCCAATAATGTTGATTTTACACACTTTAAAGCAATTAAACATCTTATTTATGTCGATTGTCGAGTCTAACTGAACCACTTATGTTTTTCTGTTTATAATATATATACCAACTCATGAACTACAGGTAAATACATTGAAACAAAAACTAAAAGAAAAAGATACCTTAAGGTTAGGCTTTAGCTTACTAACTTTGATTTAGCTATATATCTTGTGGTTTTTATCCCTGTGGAAAAAACAAACGAACAACTTTTAGTCATTAGCGTGTAGGTGTAGCCACATACATGGATAAGAAGAGTATTGAAATATTGATATTTCTTTGAAACAAAGTGCATAAGTTTAACCGGAACTAAGACTAAAATACATAAACCATTAGAACTTCATAATCAATCAATAAAGGCAAATTGGCTAAAAATAATCCCAACTAACACCTATTGGCCGAGAATAATCCCAACTCAGTTTATTCCCTCCAGTGGTCCCAAATCCAACTTTTTTGGCCTCCAGTGGTCCGCCGTTAAGTGCACTTAACGGCCGTATTCTCCTCCCGATCAAAATCCCTAAAATATCGGTTTGAAATTCGAAAAAAATAGAAAAAAAGTTAACGGCCGTTAAGTGCACTTAACGGCAGACCACTGTAGGCCAAAAAAGTTGGATTTGGGACCACTGGAGGGAATAAAATGAGTTGGGATTATTTTCGGCCAATGGGTGTTAGTTGGGATTATTTTAGGCCAATTTGCCATCAATAAAAGTCTTGTACTACCACTTATATTGCTAACTTGAACTCATTAAAATATGCTGTATATAGATCTTAATTAACCATAATGATCCGATGAGCATACCCGTTAGAAGCAGCCATGAGAAATTATGTTTGCAAACAAAGTAGCTTCTTAAAATCTTGAAATTACAACGACAAAAGGGGTGGAGCAACACCAAACGCAAAACCTAAAACATAAACCTACTCAAACAAAAAGAGAAAGATTCAAATCACAAATTCATACTCAAACAAATTGATAAACCAGAAATGAAAAAAATAAACTTACCCATGAATTTACTTTCCGCCATTCTAGTTCTTTGATCGAAGAACATAAACCGATTCTAATTTTACTTGTCTAATAATAGCCCAACTCATTTTCTCTATTCAAGCCATATCTAAAGTTTAAATTCGGAACACAATACCTCAAGTACAAGCCATCGTTGGTCACTCGCTACTATGTAACTACGTTGAAAACATGTAGACATGGCAAAAACCGTAAATCTCTAAGTCACACAACACCCCTAAAGTAAAACTCACCTGCAAACGTTAGAGACTTGAATGGCCACATCATAATTTTGACTGGGTACCAGACTTTTGAAAGTTGGTTTACCTTAAATTAAAACCTTTTGAAAATTTAGATGTTTTTTCCTATAAAAGTTGGTCATTTGAAACCGGACCAAAGCTTGTTACATTTTTGTGCAATTAGCCTAACAATACAACATAAGGAGAAGGGATTATGATAACATAAGAGAGAATAAGGCTGATTTCTCACCATCTTTGAGACGGGTCTCCACAATACTGGTTGCATGTATTCTCATTATAAATCCCAGTGTAACTGCATTTATCACAGTTACCATGAGCTTTGTTTGCAGGCCAGTATCTCCCCCGCCCTCACCGTTGACCCATATTTGACATTTTCCCATGCCATTCATGTCTAAAGCTAACAGGTCGTCTCCTTTTGGAGCGTTAATAGTAAGCTAAAAGTAAAACCAGTGTTAAAATATGCTAATGTTATATTGGGTTAATTTAGACTATAATGATTAGATATTGGTCCTAGTGTAGAATTTAGAGTCAATCAGCAATGGTCTTGAACATACCTGTTAGAAACAGCCATGAGAAATTTTGTTTGGAAAGAAAATAGCTTCTTGAAATTACAACAAAAGGAGTGAAGCAACACCAAATGCAAAACCTAAAACACAAACTCAAAAATAAAAAGAATATATCATAACAATTGATAGAGCATGAAAAAAAACTATTGTGATTCAAAGTATCTAATTTAACCGCTTTGATATCTTGATGTGGAAAAGACTTACAAAAAAACAGCTACTATGATTGCATCCCTATGTTTTCATAGAGCAAAACGATTCATAATCATCTTTTATCTTATGCATAATTAAATGATAAAAAGGTAAAGTGGAGAGAAAAAGTCCATGAAACATACAAAACCTGTGCATTGTTGTTAGCTTTGCGTTTTCCTCCTGGTTCTTTAGCCACCCAACTTCTTTACCTATTTCCATAAAGACATAAAAAGGGTCATCCATAGAGACAGGTAAGGCTCACATAAAACGTTCAAACAGTTGTTTTTTAAATGTAATAATGAGGTCTAAGTTAATATTTATCAAACATTCATCTTAATTAGAAGATTTCCATGATCCATTCACAGTGACACAAATCTAACAACCCGTGCATCCCGAGAAGTCTGTTTGATCATGTTTGAGTTTTACATTGACACAAACTTGATCTTTCTACATTACCCGATTATTATAAATTAAACACTAACAATAATTTGTGACTCTAGTGGCACGAAAATCGCAAAGTCGCCTAAAGAAACCTTTCAAATAATGATTCAACAGGATCAATCAGCAAAAAAAAGAGAGAAACCCACACCTGAAGAGGGCAAGTAGCAAAACAAAGGCCAATTGTGAATTTAGACACAAAACAAATTCATTCCATTTTCCGATCAACACTGTTAGTCATTCTTCTTTCTCTTCCTCATAAACCTACACACAAAAAAGGTATCCAGGATCCAAACTCCACTGCTTCTTTCCAATTCATAGAAAACCCATTGAATAATTGAATAATGAATAATTAAGACTGGTTGTTATTACCAATAATGATCATCTGCTATGGATATGGATCTCTCTCTTGTGTGTCTTCTATTTAGGTTGTTTATGTGATAATAATCGTTTTAGTAATAGTGAACTTCAGCCACAAGCTTGCTTTGCATGGTAACATGTAAAGAAATTAAAATCAGTAACCTAAATAGAAGAGAAATAGGCATAGTTTTAGGAACAATACGCTTTTCATAACCATATTTGACCTATTGATAAATTACTAAGTTACAAGAAAACATATATTTTTTGACAGGAAGTGTTCAAGCCAACTTAACCAGACTTGAAATGTTTCAATTTGTTCAACATGAACCAGTTTTGACCTGCTACTCAACCAGGCTAACCGACCCATTTCACTTACCTTTATAACCAAGTAGAAAAGTTAAATTCAGATTATAGGCATACCTTAACTACTTCTTTCTTTAGCCAACCATGTTGAATATCGGGAATAAAGTGTAGTGCAGATGGTGGTAACCGAATGTTGTAGTCTTCTGATCTTAAATTCGCTTTGTTGTTTTCAAATGCTTTAACAAAACTGTAGAAGAACGAATAAAAAACTATAAAGAAGATGTTAATCAGCCTCGTATTATGTTATATGTATATTTGTTTTATTTAAATTGCAAAATAATGAAAGCATTGTTCTTGCCCATTCATAGTCGGGTGCTCTACCCATAATGGAAGCTCAGGTAGAATATTGAGTAGTGAATCTTTATCAAACTTTGAATTAGCCTACGGAATGGATTCTACGTAGATAAGTTGAGAAAGCTCTGATTGAATTTATCAAAACAATATAATCATTATGCTTGTGTTACAATCAAGCAGCACAAATTTATTAAGTGATAAAAATAGTATTAAGAACAGAAATGGTATTAGTTTTAAGAATACTTACTGATGAAAGGCATGTACAACTCTAATGAGCAAAAACAATCCTCAATTTGACTTGGACATTTCATAAAACACCTATCATGCATCTTAAAAACCATTATAAATGGGAAAAATAATTAATGAGATGAACATAAATGATATTACTTTTAAGAAAATATTCTAATGAGCATAAATATTAGACTCTAATGAAGTAATGAGTAAATATAATCACCAATTACGCATTTACGATTCATACTTACATGCCATTACACAAATAATATCCTTAGTCCACTCACCATGAAATGAAAAAATAACCCGGATTTCTAAATAATTAAAATCAAGAAACTGTATCATTAAATTTTTACACAATAAAATTTATGCCTTAAAAAAGCAGTATATGATGGTGTAAAAAAACATGTAGCAAATAATAAACAAAATACGCTAGGTTCTTGGTACTCAAATCAGAAACACTCACCAGAAACCAGAGCAGCAAAATTGCAAAGCATAACAGACCCGTTACAGCCTACAGATTGTCACAATTGAATGATTCCAGGCCTGTCGAGTGTTGCAATTTGTGAACATAAACACACCAGTTAAAAGTTGCTTATATATGTAGAAACTGCAGGCTCTATCCAAATTTTCAGTTTGCTTTTTCGTCCTACAGGCTGCAACAACCTCTAGTAATGTTACTCCTAGTTCGTCAATAAATAATACTACAAAATAATCATCGCTATTGCTATTGAGAAATAAGAGAACAAAGATAATCACCAGCAGGAGAGACATATGTTCCAACGCCACAAGCTTCACATCCAACCCTTCCTAACAATCAAATAAGACAAATTAAATACAAAAAATTCACAGTGAGTGCATATGAAAGCTACAAAACGAATATATACACATGAAAGCTAGACAAATTAAATACAAAAAATTCACGGTGAGTGCATATGAAAGCTACAAAACAAATATATACACATGAAAGCTATACGCCTATACCAAAGTCTAAAAATTGCTCAAATGAAATGAATCCAACTATGTGCCTAATCATGAAAACCGTTACTGCAAATAGCGTCGCTGAATCTAGAAACAATCACTGTTAAATGTTAATCATATACTCCTAATTACACAAAGCAAAAACTAAGCATGCAAACACACCAATGTTAAAACTATTTAATTATAACACCTAAAAGCATGCAACTAACAAGGGAAGGTAACGTGTTAGTTATGATAACAATACAATATTTATAGTACTCTAAAACTATAAATAAGGAATAAACTTTCAAAAGCTTTTGAGTTGACCTGTTTGAGAAACATATAACTCAAATCAGCTTACCGGTCTTATATTGTGTATATATTGCAAATACTAATCTTTTGAAGTTTTACCTTTTGAATGGTGTAATAAGGAGTCTACAGTTGTTTGATTGCTTCAAAACGATCATAAACTCAGGTGGGAAAACAGAAAGACATCACCTGCCTATATTATCATGTCATCATCCTTCAATATAAGATGCTTTGATCCAATAAAATCTTCGGTTTCTGCATAGTTAAAAATATAAAACAACCCCTAGAAATTGTTTGAATTCAAAGTAAGACCAAGTACTTGCACAAAAAATGATTTAAATTAGAAGATTATGTACTATACTTTCTTTACATTTGTGTACATAATAAGACTTTTAATTTAAACCATTTTTTTTGTTTTTAAGCAATTAAAGAAATTTGCACCAAC
The DNA here is from genome assembly GCA_030867185.1 of Tagetes erecta. Taxonomy (NCBI): domain Eukaryota; kingdom Viridiplantae; phylum Streptophyta; class Magnoliopsida; order Asterales; family Asteraceae; genus Tagetes; species Tagetes erecta. The sequence continues at coordinate 1,221,520 of CM061486.1, read as the reverse complement.
ATCTCAATAATAATTCCAATAACTACACCGGCATCTCAATAGTGGTGCAAATAATATGGTCTACTTCTTTAACTTGGCTAGCTCTTTCCTAAGATAATGCAACATTTCTAAAACCAAACTATAACTGGAATTAAAATCTTTTGATCATTCTTGACAGACAACTGATGATGAACTTATCAACCTGTTCATGACATTGTCACCAAAAAGAAACACAATATTGATCAACTTCATATAGATTTTTTGAAAAACAAAAATCTTCTCAAACAAACACACAATCAAAACACATGGAGTTTCATTAAATTGAGTTTCAGAATATATATATACATACCTCTTAGGGGTTCAATATACACACACCCTAATTGAAATGTCTACACAACAACATTGGTAAAATTGATGAAGTCATAAGAAATATTCAAAATTGTGCGTTCAAACTTTGCATAAACAATTAGGCACAAAATATAACAAAAGCAATTTCATAAACACCTTGAATGCTTCCGCCTGAATCGAAGTAGAGGTTCATTGAATAGTGGCGTCATATAATCACAATACTTGAACAAAATAACACCAATCAATAACAAGATAGCAAACACATCAATAAAACATAATCATCAATCAGCATGATCATGATGCATACCATCAGGAAATTGAGTATAAAATCGAGAGGCACGGATAAGAGGAAGAAGTGTTCGTGACGGTGTTCCTCCGCTTGCTCGGTCGTTCATTTATGACTTCAACTCACATATTGAGTATAAAAAGTTCCTGATTGTAGGCTAATGTTTTCCGCCATTATGGCAAACCTGCAACGTCACAGATTGAGAGAGAACGACGATGTAGATGAGGGAGTTCTAGGGTTTTCAAAGGCTGATTTCGAAAATTGAGCGTGTGTATATGACTATTTCAAAGGCGACATAGATTGAGATTTGAGAGAGAACGGCGAGAAAGAGAGCAAATATTGAGCGTGTGTATAGGACGATTTCAAAGGCTGATTTCGAAAATTCAGGAATTAAATCTAATTATATTTGAGGGTTAAATTAAAATTTGTGCTAAAAGACTCAAATACCCTTAAAACTGGTTCTACATTATGCTTGAAAAATTTGTACGTGGTTGACATTATGGATGCCCTTCCAATCTGCATTATAGATAGTATAGATTATAGTATACAATTATATACAAGTACAAACTTAGTTAATAACTAGAGGTTAATTATTAAGTAGGGCGTTGAGTGACCTAGAGTCTAACCTTTGTTGTTGTTACTTTTGCTGTGCATCATAAGGTAAGTCTCTTTGCCCGCTTGTAAATCCTTTCGGGGAGAAAACATATAAAATTATTTTATTCAGCCTTAGGCTGCGTTTTATGCCTTCGGGGAGGACCTTTGGGCAACTACTTTTGATAAACTAATTTCTCTTGTCTAATGGCTTATTTTATCTGAGCATAAACGTTCCACCAAAAGTCATTTCCTTAGTCCAGATTATTTGTGACACCCGTCAATTTCAAGTTAAGACCCTTAACCCAAGTTAACCAAATTATGTTAGTCTCTGTCAACATGAAATCCTATATAGTACATTAGCACTATAGTTAATTAAAAATATTAATTTAAATAAACAACTAAATAAATATTTATTACAAAAATAGTAACTCGGTCATTTTTTTTGGATCACAACAAGCGACGTTTAAACATTAACAAGCGACGTTTAAACATTAGTAATTCGGGGAATTAAAAATAATTTTTATAACTCGAAAACATTACCAAATAATTAACGAGATGATTTCGTAAAATATATACATCGTAATACTACGAGGTTCCAATTGTAATTAATTAAAAGTTAAATTTATTAATTTTGGTAACAAGTTATAGTTCTTAAAAACTTTGAGGGACCATTATGAAAGTTTAAAATAAATCAAGTGTTATTAAAGCCCAACCCGTCATCCCCCATTCTCAACCCTAAACGCCGATCGCCACCTCCACCTCTCGCACCCACTTTCCGGCATCTCTACAATCGTCGATCACCACCACAAGCACCGTCGAAGCCTTTGGTTCCATCGATGTTCACTGTCGTCGTCCAACGCCACCAGCACAACCACCTGTAACTGCCCTTGTCCGCCACTATTTCTTCCATCTCCGACCACCCCTGCTGCAATGAACCCAACGTTAAGCACTATAGCAACCCGGCAAACCTCCGTTATATCTCGCGTAAGCTTTTTGGTACGTTTCGGTAACTTGTTTTATGGTTTCGGTTCGTTTCGGGTTCGTTACTTGTTATGTATCGGGTTAAGGATTTTCAACTTTGAGTGTATATATATATATACAAATCTGTAGTTGTGTGTACATGTTTTCTATAATGGATATATATGTACGTATATGTTTGTGTATGCATGTATCTTCCGTATATAGTGGAACACGTTTTGTTTTATATTGGATATATATTGTATGTGTTGTATATAAGGATTAGAGGTGTGAGCGTGAGTATGTATGAATCGATTTAGGGATGAGTATGCTTGTGTGTGTTTAAATTGTTATGTAAATGTGTAAATAAGTATATGTTCAAGTGTGTGTATTGATCAAATTAGGATGAGTAACTGTTGTGAATGTATAAATGCATATGTATTGGGTGTATAGATGTAAGTATATATAAGCGACTAACAAGTTATTTAAATAACATGCTTGATTTTAAAAACAGTATAGTATATAAATAATATTATGATGTGTGAACGTACACTAGCTACATGGTTAATAGTATGGATTAGTATTAATGGTGCTGATATGAATGTGCGCTTGCACATAAACAGAGTTGAATAGAACTTCTAGGTAATGAAATTGGTGATGTGTATAAATATGTAATAGGTTGAAAATTAGAGGATCGTATGCAAGATGTAGGTATATATATATAGACGACATTGATATGTGAATGGGATTTTATGCGTGACATAGTGTATGTATATATATTTTCAAGGTGTTAAAGCATATGGGGACACTTTGTAGGCATTTGGTTAAACGCGTAATTTGGTATATGTCGATACGTGCATAAATATTGTTGATAACGAGCTAATGATAATATGTTGGCTGAGGATGATGTCCATGAAAAATTAATAATATCATGTTGATTAAATAATGATGATCTTAAGATGAGATGATTATGTATGTTTGGGTGTGTGACTGCTTATGTGTGTTAGTTCGTCTGGTAATAATATATATAATTATATGTGCGTTTTCTTATGTTTGTGTTAATTATATGCATAAGTGTGTTTCGTAATTAACTGGATTTTAATAGTGATAAGTCTAAACATTTTAGTCGAAGCTTGTGTCAAAACGTAATTTATAACATGATATTTTAATAAGTGGGTTTTGGGATAGGAAACCGAAACGGAGACGAGAAACCGTACAACTCTTTTTTAAATTTATTTGTAAGTAATTTGGTGATCATGTTTAGGTGGTGGGCTACCTATGCTTTCTACTTTTGCTAATTTTTCTAGCTGCGCAACCTAATGTGAGTTTCATGGCCTATTTTACTTTTACTTACTTTTTTGTGGGAGATAACATGCTGTAAATTACTTCTTTTACAATACTGCATCTTAGTATGATCACATGCGTACCTAGTGTCAGTACTTTTGCCTAACGTTTGGACCGTTAATTATATTGCAAAGCGAGGAAATTTTGAGTAGTACTACTGGGTTTGACAAACCCCATCCGGGATGGTCGCGCCAGCATGACTGGAGGTCAAACGTGTGTTCAATTGTCCTATCATTTACCGTGTCTGGGAGACTTTGGCTTGAGGCATTCATTTCTTTACATTGTTGTCAGCTTCGGTCGTAAACACTTTCGTACACTAGTGTAACATGCATAGTAGTCTAGCTAACTACTTGATATACTAAGGGAATTACTGGATTTGCTTTTGGAACTTACTTTCAAGTTTTATAAACCTGTGAACTCACCAACTTTATGTTGACACATTTTAGCATGTTTATCTCAGGTTATCAAGATCACACTCACGGATAGGGCATTCATTAATTGGTCGCATTGATTTGATACATCAACTTTATTTATTATATTTCCATTTGTAAATTCAAATATTATTAATCACTTTTACCTAAAAGATTCTCATTTACTATTTACGCTTCCGCATTTAATGTAAAACTTTTATTTAAATTTTTATTAGTTAATACAATACGTTACTTTTCAAAATCATATACGTCGTTTGGTGTAACTAATGACTGAGATCCTGGTGTGTCACACTCCTAAATGTAAAACTCTGTTAGTGGAATTTGGGGGCTAAACCAGAAGATCCGACAGGTGAAGTACCTCCCTAGGGGGATTATTGTTGACCACATGTAGGGTGGTACTTCACCTTGTCGTTATTGTATTTTGTTTACTTTGTAATAGATTAGTCGTATTTGTGTTTCGTTGTAATAGTTAGGTTAGTTTATGTTTTGTTATGTTTTGTGCTTGTTCATGCGACACTGCCTGCGACACTAGCTACTGTATGAATAGTTGTTTAAGGCTATTTTGTACACAACTCTTTGGAACTTATTCTATACAATTACGCTTTTGATCTAGAGTTTGAATCTGGTTGATTATTGCAAGGAATTGTCTCTGTTATATCATTGTTGCATCTATTTCTATCTACTTCATCTAATTACCTTCTTAATTAATCAACTGTTATTGGGTTTTAATGGTTTATTTGGGTTTTGATCACTAATCACAATCAATTGTTGCTAGATCTAGTGGTATCAATTGATTGTGATCTGATCTATATCATATATAGCACGGATTACCGATTTCAAGGACCAACAATATGGTATCAGAGCCATTGTGCTCATGATTTGTGGTTTTTGAGGGTTTTTAGTAATATTTCATTTTTCATCAATTCTGGATCTGATCTAGTGAATTTTGATATGGAATTGGATTGAAAACATTGCTCTATTGGTGTTTGAATCATTTGAAACTCTGAGATCTATCTTTGCTACACAGATATGAGATCTTAGAGTGATTTTGGAGTATTTTCATAAGTTTTGGACAAAAAGAATTCTCAATCAAATTGGACCTTTATTGTTGTTATGGATTGAATTTGGGTTGGGATTGATCTATTTCGCATTGTGAATCGATCGGAATCATCAGATCATCAATTAGATCTGATTTGTGTTTTCTGTGTGGATTTTTGTGTTTTTTCGAGTAGAAGGGTTTTTCTCAGATTCATCTTGCGACATTAGTGTTCATCTTGCGACACTAGTGTTGTTTGCGACCCTCCTGAGTTACTGTTTTTTGATCTTTGTTTGTGGGTGGCTTGCGACATTTCTTGAACGAAAGTTCATTTTGTGTGACTGATCTTAGTGAAACTAATCGCTTGATTGTGTTTGACATTGCACTCGACATTTCCCCGACATTACACTCGACATTGCCTGAATACCTGTTCTTCGACATTACACCCGACATTACCCTGAACGAAAGTTCAAAGTGCTCCTGCGACAGTGTCTGCATAATTACTTGCGACATTGCTTTGCGACACTAACTTGCTTGCGACACTAATCTTTCTGCGACACTGTAATTTTTGCGACACTACTGTCTGAACAAAATGTCATTGTCTTTTACCCTTGCTGACTTGGAAAGTGGATCACCGAATAGACCATCGAAACTGATCAATGGAGATAATTTTGAAGACTGGAAAAGAAGGTTAAGGGCATTTTATCTGTACACCGATCACACTAAATGGGATTCAATCGAAAAAGGGCCACACATTCCTGTGACAGCTGTTGGTGAGGCAATTGTCATAAACACAAACCCCGACAAAAAAAGTTCGGAGATAAATAATCGTTTTAGAGATCAGTTGAATGCCAAGGATTTGTACGATGCTCTATGTGAGTTTTATGATGGAAACGTTGATCTTCAGAAAGATAAGGGGGTTCAAGCGCAAAAAGAGTTCAACTCATTTATGGGTCTCAGAAATGAGAAAATTTCAGATCTCACAAATCGTTTCCTGACGGTCACTAGCAATTTAAAGAAGTATGAGCAGTTGACTACGGTTGAACAAGTGACAAAACTGCTGGACTCACTCCCTCCTAAGTGAAGTTTGCAGGTCAGAATGCTGAAGCAGGAGAAGATGTTTACTGAATATAAGCTCATGGACGTAATCAACAAACTGAAATCGTTTGAGCTTGACATCAAAATGAGAGAGTACAATCAGGCTGTTTATCCTCCGATACAAACCCAGAATGCTGCATTACTCTCATCCACATCTGAAACATCAACGAACAACTCTGGATTTTCATATATCTCATGAAATGTTCCATCTGAACGAAAGAATGTCGGAAAGGAACAAGTTGCATCTCAAGTGCCTAATGACATGATGGCCTTGTTTGGAATGTTCGTAAACAGCTATGAAGCCTTGATTGCCAGAGATGTCAAGAGAAAAGGTATCACAATGGAAGATATGTTGCAAGTTGACCCAGACGATCTTGAAGAATCAGATATTCAATGGCAAATGGCAATGTTGACTGTTAGGGCCAGACGCTTTATGGAGAGAACTAGAAAAAGAAGCTTCAGAAATCAGAATGCAAAGGTTGGGTTCGACAAATCTAAACTCCGATGTTTCAACTGCAAACAACTCGGACATTTCAAGAGAGATTGCCCATCTCCAACTGTGTTTGAACCACCATCTCCCAACACAAGAAATGTTGCTGTTATTGAAAGAAAGAACAACAGTAACACAAGAGAGACTGCTTTGTTGACTAACTTTGACTGGAGTGCTGAGGTTGCTGAAACTATATTGAATGCTGGGAGCGACTCTGAGAACGCTATCAACAAAGCAACTAAAGAGATTAAAAAGGAAGAGACTGTGAAAGCTGAGAAAGAAAGCAAGGAGGTTGAAGATGAAAAGGAGGGAGAAAGGAAGAAAAATACACCCGCTTGTAACTATGAGAAGGTTCTTGCAACTGAGAAGATTATCATGGGTCTTCCTTATGAGGTAATACAGGACATGTGTTCATCTGCATGTCGGGTTCGACTCTTTGGTGTTTATAAAGCTAATCGGTTGTTATTATCAAATCAAGATGAACTAAATACTATTAAATCGGATCTTAAAAAGAATGAAGTGAACTATTATGTGAAACTTAACGAAGCTTTACAAGAAATAGATCACCTAAATAGAAAACTTCTTGAAAAGAATGTTGAGGTTAACATGCTTGATGAACGTGTTAAACTTGCTGAATTTGAAAGCAGTAAACTTCAAACTAAACTTGATAGATGGACCATTGCTGGAATGAAAAGAGAGGAATTAAATTGTAGGCAAAGAGGAGCTCGAATCAAATTGGGTTTAGGATATGATGAGATTCCTCATGTTTATCCTCCACCCAGTACCTTTTGTTACTCTCCCATACCCAAACCTCATCCCACTAATGATTTAATTGCAGAACACATGACTAACAATTTATTTGCAGGTTTAGAAGGAGTTAATCGTCAAGAGGTACGGGATGATTATGGATATGGTGCTTCAACAGGATTAGGATGCTCTGTTTCAAGTTGTAGTTTAAATTCAAAGAAGTCTACTTTAGACAATAGTAGTAGTTTGAATGGTTTGTTAAATGATTCGAGTACTTTAAATTCTAAACCGTCTGTATTAAACATTGACAATGATGTGTGTGCTTTGAATGATGTTCATGATGATCATGTTTCTTTCGTTGAATCTAATGATGTGTTGCTAAATAAGAACTATTTTGAGAAGTTTGTCTCAACACCAATACCTACCTTTATTCCAATCCGCATAACCAATGTAACATCCCACATATTTACCTTGATGTTTCATTTTCGAAAATAGAAACATCAAAAGAAACCGTTGTATTATAGAAACACGTATTTCAGCTCCAAAAACGTAAACAGTAAAAAGGGGAGTGATTTTACTCACCTTGAAATCCAAAGATAATAGTAACACTAGAATCGCAACTAGAGATATTCGAGGATCGCCCAGATATTAGAATCACCTAATTAAATGGGAGAACCTAATTTAGAAACGAAGCAAGTAACGTAATAACTAGGATCAAGAAAATAGAATTTCTAGGGTTTCAAAATATAATTTGGGATTTTTTTTAGGGTTTTAAAGTACCAATTGGGAGTTAGGGTTTTAAAATACAATTTGGGAATTTAGGGTTTCAAATCCAATTTAGGGTTTCAAAATCCAATTTGGGGATTTAGGGTTTTATACGAAACGTTATTGTGTTTTCGTTTTTGATAATATATATATTATACGGATCCATTTAGTTTATAATTGAAACATCGTGTCATTTTAATATAGTGTAATATCCTTTTCGAATCTAGAAATCATATGTTTTTATAAACCTTTAGATTATATATTGAAGATAAAAGATATTATTTATTGGTTTATTTGTAATTATGATTTAAGGTTAACAATTATGTAAATGGACTTAAAAATAAAAATTAAACAAAAACTGATAGAAGTGTGGTTCGAACCCGAGGCCACGGCTCCAAACACAACATACATTAACCGCTGAACCAGGCGCTATCTTTGTTAACGTAATTGGTTTTTTAATTGTTTTGTATTTTGCTTACCAAGATCAACCTTTTTCAATACAAGCCCTAGAACACGAATCATTCCAATTCGTTTAACCCAGTGGATCAAATCCAAAACTAGTAGAGGGCTTTTAATCTACATTGTATCACGATCATTTCTATATAAGATACTTACTTGATTGTTTCAGAAACGAGTCGATGAAAAGATGAATAAGATGCGACGGTTTGAGAATCAATTTACGAATTTCTTGATGTTTTTGAGAGTAATTGAGGCAGCAGTGAACAATATCAGGTAATGAGGATTGTGTATGTAAATGAAATTGTGTTTAGATGAACCGTAGATAGTCGAAAGAGTTAAGGGTGGGTTACGAATGAATACATACCTTTAGGGTTTTAAAGTACCAATTGGGAGTTAGGGTTTTAAAATACAATTTGGGAATTTAGGGTTTCAAATCCAATTTAGGGTTTCAAAATCCAATTTTGGGATTTAGGGTTTTATACGAAACGTTATTGTGTTTTCGTTTTTGATAATATATATATTATACGGATCCATTTAGTTTATATTTGAAACATCGTGTCATTTTAATATAGTGTAATATCCTTTTCGAATCTAGAAATCATATGTTTTTATAAACCTTTAGATTATATATTGAAGATAAAAGATATTATTTATTGGTTTATTTGTAATTATGATTTAAGGTTAACAATTATGTAAATGGACTTAAAAATAAAAATTAAACAAAAACTGATAGAAGTGTGGTTCGAACCCGAGGCCACGGCTCCAAACACAACATACATTAACCGCTGAACCAGGCGCTATCTTTGTTAACGTAATTGGTTTTTTAATTGTTTTGTATTTTGCTTACCAAGATCAACCTTTTTCAATACAAGCCCTAGAACACGAATCATTCCAATTCGTTTAACCCAGTGGATCAAATCCAAAACCAGTAGAGGGCTTTTAATCTACATTGTATCACGATCATTTCTATATAAGATACTTACTTGATTGTTTCAGAAACGAGTCGATGAAAAGATGAACAAGATGCGACGGTTTGAGAATCAATTTACGAATTTCTTGATGTTTTTGAGAGTAATTGAGGCAGCAGTGAACAAAATCAGGTAATGAGGATTGTGTATGTAAATGGAATTGTGTTTAGATGAACCGTAGATAGTCGAAAGAGTTAAGGGTGGGTTACGAATGAAAACATGGTTAATTGCTTGTTAATTCGGTGTGATAATGTCGATTGATTGATATCATTGATCTCAAAACGCACGACTGATCGTTTTGGTTAATGAGATTTATTGAGTTGGTACGTTATAGACGATTTGAATTTGTGGGTTTTGAAACCGTTTTTTTTTTGCAATAAAACATGGAATTGTGTTGTTTAATCGACGATTTGAAGGTAGTAGGGGGTTCGAATCACAGCCACGGTCATTTCCATTGTTTTAGTTTGATTTTCAAGTGTTGAAATTGACCAAACACTGCTTGCCGGAAGTCGGTATATTCCGGCCAAAGTGGCTGGAAAATGATAATCGGAAACACGGTGTGGGGGAAAGGATTTTGGGCTGGTTTTAAAGTTTACATAACCAGTCCCTCTTGTTTCATTTGTTGTTTAAAAGGTGAGTTAAGTTTTGTTAATAGTTTGTAAATTGACGGTTTTGGCACAAGGTTAATTTATAAGTTATATTAGTTAACAAACTTAACTATGTTGAGACGTAGCATTTATATAAGTGACGTTTTTATAGTTTTAGTTCGTTTAAGCCATTAGGAGGCTATTTCAAGGCTTAGAAGCGTTTTTGTTTAATGGTTTTCTTTTACGAATTATATACATTTATTTGTATATATATTTTGAGATTTATTATTCCAACAATATTTATTTGCTATGGGGGAATATTTTGCGACATCATACGGTTATTTAATTGAGACGGAGGTAACGTAAAATTCAATGCGTTTATTCATAATAATAATAAACGTTACACTTTGAAGAAAATAAATACGTTTACAATTAAAAGGATAACAACTTCGGGTTTGAGTCGGGCATTCGGGTTCGGGTTTGGGGCAGATGTCACAGTCTCCCATCCTTATAGAAATTTCGTCCCGAAATTTACTCAAACCGAAGTAGAAGATGAAGCAAAAAGGTGCGGATACTTAAACTTCATTTGGTCTTAACTTCATGTTCACATTTTGAGTTTTAACGATCATTAACGATTGGTATCTGATTACGCTTGAGTTGTTTGATTTCACGGTCCATAATTTCCAATGGCCGTTCAATAAATTGCATCGATTTATTAATGATATGCACAATGAGAATTTTTTTTTAATCGGATAAGTACTTCTTCATAATAGAAACTTGAAACACGGGATGAACACTACCCACTTCCGTAGGGAGTTTCATCTCGCAAAAACTTTTGAGAATTCGATCAATGGAAATATGAGCATTTTGATTGAGACACGATTTTAAATAACAAGGTTAAGAAGTTATTTATTTTTAATTTGCTTTGTCTCATTGGGGATTGTTTATTTAACTCTTTTCACTTATAAGAGTTCGGTTGAACTATTTGTATTTAGATTCGAATAAATTTTATTTGCTACTCAATATAGGAATAGTATAGGATGCCAACTTGCGAATGAAATATTCTAAGTATATGAATTTAGAATTATTTAAATGATCATCGACAATAGTCGTGATTAATAGATTGTTTGAAACGAATTAAGTAACCTTACACATAATTAAGTGGCTTATACGCAATTAGTAAAATGAGTAAACAAGTCAAGTAAAAATGAGATGATTACATATGGCCCAACTACACAAGACAAATCTTACTATGGTTCCCATGCACTAACTTTAATAATTCCGTGTGCACCCGTAATTACTTTAGTTTTTGCATGGACTCCACAGTTCATTCGATCATGTGCGAGTCAGAAGTACACAACAATTTTTGGTTTTAAAAAAAATGATACGTATCGGTATTGATATCATACTTGATAGAAATAGTACTTGGGAAAATCATATTAAGATGATAAATAGATTGATGATTCAGAAGAAACTAACGTCCATTAGGTAGACATTGCTCATATAAATAACTTTATTCAACGATATAGATAGTCAAATTCAAGTACTAGGATAGTAACACTTAAGTTTGTGAAAAATCGACTCTACGTGTGTAAGATGTAATTATCTAGGTTTTCTGATATTGATCAGTTCATAAGCATTAGTTGATGGTGTACATGTAATAATATAGTTTATTGGGATCTTTAGAAAAATTAGTTTCATGAAAATTTGATAATACAGATACTCCAATTTATAGTTCGAATGAATAGATCACTTAGTTCCAATTGGATTAAATTTTTTAAGGTGTTTGTATTTATATGACTGACAGCTTTAAGTAATCCAGATGTAGGGGGTAAATAAGTTTATAAGAAATGATTTTTTTTTATAATGCAGTTTTAAAAGCTAAGTAAAAAGTTGAAGGCTTTAACCTTTACCATAGATAAGAGATTGATTTGAAAATAAATGACATAATTTAAGTTGTAAGTACATGGTTTTGGTAAACAGAAGACATAGTGTCTGTTGCAAGTCTTAGTATCATATTTGAGAACAAGGGGAAATCTTGTGTAAATATTTGACCAACGTTAGAATAATCAATCTCCTTTTCAAGAAGTTACTTATCACGAAATGCATACAAATACTAAAACCCAAAGGTTATTTTAATTAAAATCCCCCTTTATATATATATATATATATATATATATATATATATATATATATTTTGGAATATAAGAAACTAATTTTAATCGAGTCGAATACCGGTAGTTTTACAAGGTTCATTGATTACACCTTGTGTTAGAGTAACGAGTTTACAAATGAAATGCATTAGGTTTGGATTAGTTCAAAGAAACTAGTTGCGTAGAATTTCGTTGGTGGTCATATGTATAGATGAAAAGATTTAGTTGATTGAGTTCGAGAATAGTTATGTAGTGAGTTCTCGTTAGGTTTGGATACGAATTCATGGATAGCATCGTCAAGTTGATTAACGAGTACTTGTTTTGATGGTTAGTTCATAATTTGATAGTAGATTTATAGTTGTAATGACGGATTAGAAATTGGATTAGAATCTTATAGTTAGATGAGTAGTTTTGAAACTATTTGAGTATAGAAGTCAAGTTGAAATATTTTGAGAGTAGACGTTCGATTCAAATACATTAGTTTATAAGAATAGCAAAATCCGCTAACTTTTATTTAGTTATGGAATTTAGCCTTGACTATAATTTAGAAATCATAACGAACCTTTGATTGGAGCGTCGATAATTGATTTAGGATTATAAGTACGACTTAGATTCGGTAATCGATATATGCATGATCTGAAGTTTTGGATAATTCGATTAAGATATGTCTTAGTTTTGATTTGAAATGTTTGATTTACAACGGTGTAATTGCGTTATATGAATACGCTAGCGAGTATATCGCATAAGTATTATTGTAGCTTAGAAACAAATGGAATGATGAAACGTGGAATAACACGGTTTTGTTGCAACATCTTTGACCGATAGAAACATCCGATGTAATAATAGTACCTCGTTCCACTTAGAATATCATAGAATCTTATGAATCATACCATAGAAAATCACGTAGAAGTTTTAGAAACTTTAGAAATTTCGATTAACTGAAATAGTGATAGTACTTAGAGCATCATAGAATCCTTTGAATATATCATAGAAAATCACTTATAAACTTTAGAACCATTAGTAAATGAAGTGGGAATATTATTTGATTCACTATAAAAATTCATAGAAATAATTATAAATCGTAGGAATGAAAATCATAGAATCATTAAGAAAATGAAATTCGATGGCTTAGGAGTGTGTCTTGGTTTTGGACACTAATGACTTATCAAAGTGTTAAGTTCGTGTTCAACGTATTCGAGAAAGCGTGCTTTAGCCTATAGGTTCACACTCATCTCGTACATCCCCAGGTAAGCATACAGGTCTCTTAAAGAGATTTATACGAAGCTTTGCCTTAGACAGGATGTCCGTGATACAGGCGTTCCCCCTTCCGGATTGCACACGTTCCCACGTTTTCAAACTTACTTAAGACGATGACGAGATTCCACAAAGAGAGGACCCCAATCTTACAGATGAGTCTCTTGTAGCTCCTTCGCGAAATCGGATAAGAAATGAGATTAAGAAAAGCATAAAAAGGTTCGTAGAAGGAAAACAAATAAGTTCAAAAGAATTCCTAAGTACATCTATTTGCACTAAGGACTCTTAGGTTATAGTCTAGGACGGTGTGTTTCTAATACCCTATCCTAGTTCCCTATAACCATGGCTCTGATACCAAACTGTGACACCCCGCCCGGCGGCGGGAAACACCGGACGCGTCAAGTGAATCGGATATCAAAGTACAAAGCACATGGCACACTAATTTCATATTTTAATATTAATTGAGCAATAATGTCGTGACATAAAGAAGCATTCAATAGTCATAAAAACCGTAATAGAAACCGACAAATAAATATTGTTTATTGTCTTTTTATTCTAGGTCCGAAGCATCCTACGTGTCTTGAACCAAAACTGTATCAAACTTCACCTGAAAAACGTGTAAAATAAGTTAGCTAAAGAATTAGCTAGTGAGTAAAACACAATTAATAGTACATAGTATAAAATCCGAGATCATTATAGATTGTGTTTCGCAATCTCATGTGCATAGCAATTTCAGCATATATCTCAACCATGACCATAGAAACACATAGAAACAAGTATCATAGACCCCGCAGGGTTACCTTTAGCAACAAGTCATGAGGAACCAACTCATGTTACATTTATTGATAACCATCGTTTAACCGTCATTTAACCGTCTCGATATGCAAGTTATCAAAAATGTTTAAGCATCTAAGGGACATAGCAACGTAGCAACAAGCATCACATGTAGTAACTAGTAACATAGAATCAACCAAAGAATCGCCGGGTCAAAATCACCTATCAGGCCATTAATGTAGGTGGGCTGGTCAAGCCATTAGCGCTAACATTGTACCGGTGGAAATTACAAGATAATATAACTAATATTGACTATCACACAATTTTGCTACATGCGGCCAAACACGATTAACACATCTAATGATCTCGGATTTTATACTATGTACTATTAATTGTGTTTTACTCACTAGCTAATTCTTTAGCTAACTTATTTTACACGTTTTTCAGGTGAAGTTTGATACAGTTTTGGTTCAAGACACGTAGGATGCTTCGGACCTAGAATAAAAAGACAATAAACAATATTTATTTGTCGGTTTCTATTACGGTTTTTATGACTATTGAATGCTTCTTTATGTCACGACATTATTGCTCAATTAATACTAAAATATGAAATTAGTGTGCCATGTGCTTTGTACTTTGATATCCGATTCACTTGACGCGCCCGGTGTTTTCCGCCGCCGGGCGGGGTGTCACAACCAAACCCGTTGAGACAAACAACTCAAAGATGAATAATGTTAAAGATACAGGTAATGAAGCTAACACATCAAAAGGTAAAACAAAGGAAATGTATGTTTCTTTTAGTGATTCAGACACAAACATGTCTGAATGTGATGAAGAAATTGTGATTGATCCCATTTCTACTGGTAATTCTGGAAAGAAATGTTTCAAGTCACATTGTTTCCGCTGCGGTAAGGACACTCACATTGTTAAGAACTGTCCGGAACTCATTCAAAAGGGTGTAAATAATTCTACTTTAACTAATAGATTCAATAGGTTTGTAAATAATCATTTTTATGCTAATTTTTCTTTGTTTAAACCCAAGTATTCTAAGCCATGGGTTCTTGTTTCTAATTGATTTTTCTTTTTTGTTATGTCAGGAACTTCCGAGGAAGCCAAATAGTCTGTGGCATGTAGATAGTGGATGTTCTCGACATATGACCGGGTTGAAAGATCTGCTTACTAATTTCCGTGTAATAAATGGTTGGTATGTGGCTGTTGCTGGAGATAAGAAAGGAGGGAAAATGATCGGTCAAGGTGAGGTTTCTAATGGATCGTTGACGTTAGAGAAAGTGAACTACGTTCCAGAGCTGCACTTCAATTTGCTGAGCGTATCTCAAATCTGTGATAAAAATATTCTGGTTCTCTTCAAATCCGATGATTGCTTATTTCTGAAGCCAGATTTCTCTGTTTCTGAAGATATGATCGTGATGCGCGCACCAAGGAAGAATGACACTTATTTGCTTGACATGAATTCGAAGGAGTCAACCTCTACTGTCACATGCTTACTGTCAAAAGCTTCTTCTTCAGAAGCATTTTTATGGCATAAGAAACTTGGTCATGTTAATTTTGATAATATCAATAAACTTGTTAAACATAATCTAGTTCGTGGCTTGCCCATAAAAGATTTTTCGGTGATTGAGAAATGTATGGCATGTGCTAAAGGGAAACAACATAAGAAGTCTCACAAATCTAAAACGATTAATTCTATTTCTTGTCCCCTTCAATTATTACATGCATATTTGTTTGGACCAATCAGTGTCAAAAGCATAGCTAAGAAATCTTATTGTTTGGTTGTTACATATGATTTTTCAAGATATTCTTGGGTAAGTTTTCTTGCTAACAAAGGGGAGACTGCATGAGCTTTCAAGAGTCTTATTCTGAAGATTGAAACCATTAGCGGCAAGAAGGTGAAAGCTATTCGTAGCGGTAACGGGACGGAGTTTAGAAATCACATTTATGACTCATTTTGTGAAGAAAAGGAGATACTGTGACAATACAGCGCATCAAGGACACCTCAGCATAATGGGGTTGCGGAACGGAAAAACAGAACTCTTGTGGAAGCTGCAAGGACTATGTTAATTGAGTCAAAACTTCCAATCATCTTCTGGGCCGAGGCTGTTAATTGTGCGTCTTACGTGCTTAATAGAGTGTTGATTGTAAAAGCCAAAATGAAGATGTCTTATGAACTATTCCACAAAAGAAAACCATTGATTGACTTCTTTCAACCTTTTGGTTGTTCATGCACTTTGTTGAATACTCAAGCTCAAACGTCAAAATTCGGAGCTGTTTCTTATGAATGTTTCTTTGTTGGCTATTCCTCTTCTCAGAAAGCTTATCGAGTTTACAACAGACGTACCAAAATCGTTCAAGAATCTTTCTATGTTGATTGGCAAAAATCAAATGTGTGCGATACTGGATCTGATCCTTCTTGGTTCTATGATGCCACGACTTTGTTTAATTTTTTAAATCTACCTCTGTTTTTGGAAGAAGATGAAATTATTCCCGTGTATTCTGAAGCTCTACCTGATCCTGTTATTTTCTCACCATCTCCGGAAATTCCACAACCGATGCCACCCACACCTGAAGTTGTTATTACCGCTGATCCCCCACCATCACCATCCCATCCTTCATCACCTGTCCTTTCTCCCCATATTACTTCTGCTACTGACATTCCTCTTGATTCATCTACCATACCTGTTTTAGATATCTCTACATCCAATTCAATTTACAAGGAACTGAAAGATCATCCTCATGACTTGGTCATAGGATCCATTTCTAACGGTGTTCGTACACGTTATCAATATGGACTCATCAACGTCTGCTTATTTTCAAGTTTTCTGTCACAGATCATCCGCAAGAACATTAACATGGCATTACAAGATCCGAGCTGGGTAGAATCAATGCAATTAGAACTTCAATAATTCAGAAAGCTCAAGGTTTGGGAATTGGTCGATCTTCCACCAAACAAATACCCAATTGGAACGAAGTGGGTATATAAAAACAAACCTGATGATAGAGGGGTCGTTGTTCATAACAAAGCTCGGTTTGTCGTTCAAAGGTTCGCACAGGAGGAAGGCATTGATTACACAGATGTCTTTGCTCTTGTTGCTAGAATTGAAGCCATCCGAATTTTTATTGCCCATGCTGCACACAAAAACTTTAAAGTTTATCAAATGGATGTGAAGTGCGCATTCTTATATGGGGATATCGATGAACAGATATATGTCTGTCAGCCACCAGGTTTCGAGAATCCGGATTTCCCAGATAAAGTCCACAAATTAGACAAGTCACTCTATGGACTACATCAAGCTCCTCGAATTTGGTATGAAACCTTAACACAATATTTGTTGAGCAAAGGTTTTACTAGAGGAACCATTGACATGACTCTTGATGTGTGGCTAACACATCATGGTTTTGTTAATCATTTTCGTCCAAATTTCGTGTTGAATGCTTGTGTTTCGCTTAGTTTTTATATGTTTATTGAATGACACATGGATCTAAATTATATTTGTATTATGTAGGTGTTTTGGTGCTTAAAAATGTGCAAATGATCTAAAGGAATGAAGTGGAGCACAAGAGAAGACTTGGAGTTGAAAGGCAAGAAAGAAAATAAAAGTTTCTGGTTGGATGCCTTCTAGGCGATACGCGCAGGACAGGGGTCCATGATGCGCGTATCTCCTAGCACAGATATACGGGATTTTTTAGGGTTTTGCTATTTAAACACATTACAAACCCTAGTCGAGGAGAGTTCTTTCCAGCCGTCCCATAGCATAAAAAATACATCTTTTGGAGGTTTGAAAGGGTAGAGAAGCAAGGGAGAAGATTGGATTGAAGATTGGATCGTCGATCAAGTCACGAACGTTGCTCGGTTGATGCTTTCATCTTCAATCTCGGTTTTTATACTTTGAACTCATGTTTTGTTTGATGTTTTTGGTTTATTTACTGATTTCAAACATGTTAATGAGTAGCTAAACCTTTCATACTATCTAGGATGATGAATAGTTGTTGATTTTGGTTTTGGTTTTGGTTAATTGAATGTTTGATGGTTTTGATTCTAGTATAAAGTGCATGTTGATGAATTAATGGATGTGTGATGTTTGTTTAGTGCTTATCATTGATTAATTCTATATTCCATACGTGAATGTTTAATGTTTGTCGTTGAATTTCCCGTATCTAGGTCGATTACTTTGTGTCTTTGACTTGTTGGTGGTTTACTAGACGTAGTAACCATAGGAATAGGTTTGAATTGATGAATTGCATTGAATGAGCTACTTAACTTGAGGTCGAAAGATTAAAGTTAGTCAATTAGTCTTTGTAATTAAGCTTTAGGATTTAAACGGTCCGAGAGGAGGTTTACCTAGATTACTTGCTTACATTGTTAATTGTGTCTTTTAGTTCATCTACATGTTACCCCTTTGCATGAAAGTGTATTGTGCTAGTTAGATCGAGAGATTAACTATCATTAGGGTATGCTAGTGTCGTCAGTGAGATCGAGAGATAATCTGACCAACCCGATAGCTTAACACGTGCCTATAGGACTCATTTTGGTCACACCCGGAGAATGATCTAGGATCCTTTATGTTCCTTTAGGTTCGTATTCTTAGAAAATCGGTTCCATCAACGTTCTTTTAACCAAACCAAATCCATGTGTTACAACTAGGATTCACCTAGATAGTATCCTTCTCATCTTTGAATTTCTCAACATTCTAGTTTTGTCTTTAATTAGTTTATTCATTAAAATTTATTTTCTTGTTTTTAGGTTATTAGAAACCCTCCCCCATCAACTAATTCCTTTTTATTAAGTTTAGTTTCTGTTATTCGTAGTGTCTTTGGGTTCGATATCCGGTCTTCCGTAGACTATACTCCAGTCGATAGGTACACTTGCCTTTCTGCTAGGTCTAGTTTAGGGTTACTTGGTTTTTAACTCGAGTGTCTAGATAGAGTCTTAGGTTAGTTATTTTTATAGACCGTTTTTAGCACATCAAGTTTTTGGCGCCGTTGCCGGGGACACTTGGCAATAGCGAAACTAGCTTTGATTAGGATTTGTTGGTATTTTAGATTTCTTTTTCTTAAGTTTTTAGTTTTTGTCGAGTCAGCTTTCTATTCTTAGTTTCCAAGTCTAGCGTCTAGGTTCTTTTTTTAGTTTATGCCACACACTCGCTCCCAAGGCCCATCTGAATATCCACCTTCCTTAGAGCCCGAGAGAGAGTTTCACGAAAGGATCCGTACGCTTATCGAACGTGCCATATTAGTTCCTCTTCCTATTGATACGATGGGTGACCAAAATCCTCGTCTTACGGTTCACCAGCAAGCCAGTGATGGTATTACAGGGTCTCGATCTGCTATAACTCGCCCTGTTGTAGCCAACACCAACAACTGGCAGATTCCATCTTATGTGATGTCCACCATCACTTCTGCGGTCCAGTTCCATGGATTGGACGATGAGGATGCCACCGGGCATCTTTCTCGATTTGTTCGTATCTGCGATACGTTCAATATCACTGTTGTGACCGGAGATGCGGTATATCTCCGGTTGTTCCCATTCTCTCTATCTGGTCGAGCCTCTACTTGGTTAGATTCTCTTCCCCAGGATTCCATCACGACATGGGATGATCTTCAGTCCAAATTTCTGAAGAAGTATAACCCAGCGTCCAAAACTGCTCGTATGCGTGACCAAATACATTCTTTTCGCATGGATCCTGATGAGCGATATTGTGATGCTTGGGAGCGTTTTCAAACGCTCTTAAGCCATTGCCCCCAGCACGGTCTCACTCAATGGGCATTAGTTGAGAAGTTCTATAATGGACTCACCTACCAGACTCAACGAATGTTCAACACATCTGCTGGAGGACATCTTATGGAGAGGAAGAGCGTGGTGGAATGCACCGAAATGTTTGAGAGCTTCGCACTGGCTGAACAACAGAGTCCACAAAGTAGGAATTCCATTCCTGCTGCTAGAGCTCCCACCTCGACCGCTCGAGGTGTTTATCAGGTCACTCCTGATACTAGCGTGGCTGCTGCACTTGAGGCACTTCAAAGAGAGGTTAGAGAGCTTAAGATGGGTAGCAGTAGATGTGAGATTTGTAGAGGAGGCCACGACACTAGGGATTGTTTAGTGAATAGCCAAGAGCAGGTGAATTGGGCAGGAGGACAGAGCGTAGGAGGTAATGGTGCGTTTGGGGGACAAAACGCAGGATGGAAGGGTAACCCAAACTCTGATTGGAAATCGAGAGGTTTCCCACCCCGTCAGAGTTTGTTTGATAGTGGTCCGGTAGGGTCTAGTTCGGGTGGTAGTGAATTTAAGGAGATTAAGGATATGATAATCACCCAAACTCAGCTGATATCTCAGATTGTGAATAGGGATAAGGAGACCCAGCTTAGATTGCAGGAGCATGATCTTTTACTGAAAAATCAACAAGCTGCGTTTGTAGACCTGCAGAGGATGGTAGGTGATATGTCTAAGCAGTTAGAGGCGGCTCAGTCTAGTTCATCCTCTTATGGAAAGTGTAAGGCTAATGTTAGTGCTGTTACAACCCGTAGTGGTAGAGGATCAGAGTTAGTGAAACCACAGGTTGAGGAACCAATAGAGGAGGAGGTTGAGCTAGAGGTTCCTGTTAGTGTTGAAGAGAATAGGATACCGGTGAGCCATGAGCCGAGTAAGCTTAAGCATGAGAGAGTGAGGGAGAAGAAGAAAGGTAATAGATCTGAGGTGGATGAAGACTACAGTAGGTGCCCATACCCTGAGCGTTTAACTCGACAAAAGTATCTTAGAGAGTATGGTCATTTCCTAGAGTTGTTTAAACAACTCAAAGTCAATCTCCCGTTCGTTGAGGTACTCCAACATATGCCTAAATATGCTAAGTTTCTTAAGAATCTTCTTTCCAATAAGAAGAAACTGGAGGACCTCCCCAATGTCGTTCTGAACGAGGAATGTTCTGCTGTAGTGCAGAACAAACTACCAGAGAAATTGTCTGATCCGGGTGTTTTCACTCTCCCATGTATGTTTGGTAGTTCCTCAGTTCATCATGCTTTAGCTGATCTAGGTGCTAGTGTGAATTTAATGCCTTATTCATTATATAAGCAGCTAGGCCTAGGAGATCTCGTTCCTACACGCATGACCATATCTTTAGCTGATCGTTCGGTTAAGAAGCCACGAGGAGTAGTGGAAAATGTCTTGATTAAGATCAATAAGTTTGTTTTCCCCGTGGACTTTGTCATTTTAGATATGGAAGCGGACCATAGAGTCCCGATTATTTTAGGACGTCCACTTTTGCGTACGGCTCGTGCTTTGATAGATGTGTTTGCTGGTAAATTAACACTGCAGGTAGGGGATGAGAGTGCTACGTTTAGGATCCCTGACCCAATGAGAGAGACGAATAAGTGGGATGATGAATTATATGTGATTGGGTCAGATCAGGTGCTGAAAAATAAGTGTGGGTATCCTAGGAAGGATGTGGATGTTCCAAAGGAACCAGGATAGGATGTCGAGGGTTGAGTGTCTCAGGTGAGATCCTGAGTGTACAGTTTGTATAGTTATTTACATGGTGTTTATTTACCTTTATTTGAGTCCTTTGTTTGTTGAGTCAGTCCTACGTGTTTTGAGTCTTTTATTTTACACTGTGATGTCTGCTTGGGTATGTTTTTGTGTTTAATATGCAGGGTTTGGATCAGTCCGTTCGTACTCAATCTCCATTCGGACGAGGATGATCTGAAGCCTGTTATGAAGATTGTAAAGGGCATCCCAAGATTTCTGCTATTAGAGGACGATCGCGAATGAAATGCTATACGATCGTCGGGAACGAGACTTCTTGTGCAAAGCTACATTATTATCAGGGGAGTCTGTTCCTTTTACTTTCTATCTTTAGTTTTTAGTATTTTAGTTCATTTGATGTTTTTTTTATTTTGAGTCGTCTTTCGGGCCACATTAGGGACAATGTGTCGTTTAAGTGTGGGTATGGGAGACTATCGTCTAGTCTAGTTAGTTGAGTCAAATAGTGTCAGAAAAATAAAAAAAAATTAAAAATTTGAAAATGTTTTTGAAAAAGTGTTGCAATTAAATGGAAAATGATAGTAGAATTGGGAGTTGGTTTTCAAAGAAAACATTTTTTGTTGGTTTGAAAACAAGTGATTAGTCAAATGGTAATCAATCGGTGACCCAATTAGCTTTGAAAGGTTTTCTCTAAGTGTTATAAATATACCTAATTAAATCAAGATGTCTCGTGGGTTTTCATCTTAGGAGAAACATAAAGGCCTTAACTAAGAAACTTAGGCACCATTGTAGGCTTTAGAACTTACACTAGTTAAGGATAATTGCCATAATAGGATCTAATAGCACGCTTCTTGTGAAAGAAGTGGCGCTCCGCATACAATGTCCATAGGGTATAGACTGAAAGTGCTCAAAGTAGCAACTCAAATAAAAGAGCTCAATGTAGCCAAATAAAAAAAAAGAAAAGAAAAAAAAAGCAAAAAGCAAAATAAAACAAGTGAGCCAAGACCTCATGTGCTCTACCTCTGGGATAGCGACTTGGAGCCGACACCCCTGGGTGAGGTGATCTTGTTTTAGAAAAAAAAAATGAATAAAAACAGTCTATACCCGTAAGTATCATCCATCTAATAATCACCCTAATATGGCAATATTTCTTAACTAGGTTAAGTTCTTTAGGTTATTTTGGTAAGAAAAAAAAATCTATATGGTTTAATCTGTGCCTCGTAAAGAAACAATTAACAGGCTGAACTGTGGCTTCCTAAGTGTGAGACCCTGTAGATGAATTGATATCACTTAAACTAAAGCAAACACAAGGAGAGACCCGATTAGTTAGTGTTAGGGTTAGATGGAAACATTATCGATGATTACTTTGACTTGTTGCTTGTTTGAGAATTGCTTGAATTGTTTTCTTGTTGGAAACTAAATCCTGATTGTGATTCCATTTGCATACTTTTTCGAGGACGAAAAAAGGTTAAGTGTGGGTATTTTGATGTGTGGCTAACACATCATGGTTTTGTTAATCATTTTCGTCCAAATTTCGTGTTGAATGCTTGTGTTTCGCTTAGTTTTTATATGTTTATTGAATGACACATGGATCTAAATTATATTTGTATTATGTAGGTGTTTTGGTGCTTAAAAATGTGCAAATGATCTAAAGGAATGAAGTGGAGCACAAGAGAAGACTTGGAGTTGAAAGGCAAGAAAGAAAATAAAAGTTTCTGGTTGGATGCCTTCTAGGCGATACGCGCAGGACAGGGGTCCATGATGCGCGTATCTCCTAGCACAGATATACGGGATTTTTTAGGGTTTTGCTATTTAAACACATTACAAACCCTAGTCGAGGAGAGTTCTTTCCAGCCGTCCCATAGCATAAAAAATACATCTTTTGGAGGTTTGAAAGGGTAGAGAAGCAAGGGAGAAGATTGGATTGAAGATTGGATCGTCGATCAAGTCACGAACGTTGCTCGGTTGATGCTTTCATCTTCAATCTCGGTTTTTATACTTTGAACTCATGTTTTGTTTGATGTTTTTGGTTTATTTACTGATTTCAAACATGTTAATGAGTAGCTAAACCTTTCATACTATCTAGGATGATGAATAGTTGTTGATTTTGGTTTTGGTTTTGGTTAATTGAATGTTTGATGGTTTTGATTCTAGTATAAAGTGCATGTTGATGAATTAATGGATGTGTGATGTTTGTTTAGTGCTTATCATTGATTAATTCTATATTCCATACGTGAATGTTTAATGTTTGTCGTTGAATTTCCCGTATCTAGGTCGATTACTTTGTGTCTTTGACTTGTTGGTGGTTTACTAGACGTAGTAACCATAGGAATAGGTTTGAATTGATGAATTGCATTGAATGAGCTACTTAACTTGAGGTCGAAAGATTAAAGTTAGTCAATTAGTCTTTGTAATTAAGCTTTAGGATTTAAACGGTCCGAGAGGAGGTTTACCTAGATTACTTGCTTACATTGTTAATTGTGTCTTTTAGTTCATCTACATGTTACCCCTTTGCATGAAAGTGTATTGTGCTAGTTAGATCGAGAGATTAACTATCATTAGGGTATGCTAGTGTCGTCAGTGAGATCGAGAGATAATCTGACCAACCCGATAGCTTAACACGTGCCTATAGGACTCATTTTGGTCACACCCGGAGAATGATCTAGGATCCTTTATGTTCCTTTAGGTTCGTATTCTTAGAAAATCGGTTCCATCAACGTTCTTTTAACCAAACCAAATCCATGTGTTACAACTAGGATTCACCTAGATAGTATCCTTCTCATCTTTGAATTTCTCAACATTCTAGTTTTGTCTTTAATTAGTTTATTCATTAAAATTTATTTTCTTGTTTTTAGGTTATTAGAAACCCTCCCCCATCAACTAATTCCTTTTTATTAAGTTTAGTTTCTGTTATTCGTAGTGTCTTTGGGTTCGATATCCGGTCTTCCGTAGACTATACTCCAGTCGATAGGTACACTTGCCTTTCTGCTAGGTCTAGTTTAGGGTTACTTGGTTTTTAACTCGAGTGTCTAGATAGAGTCTTAGGTTAGTTATTTTTATAGACCGTTTTTAGCACATCAACTCTCTTCAAGAAAGTAATTGGTGACGACGTTAACTGGTTCAAGTGTATGTAGATGACATCATCTTTGGTTCGTCAAATGAAAATTTGTGTAGAGAATTTGAGGAGGTGATGAAGGAGAGGTTCGAGATGAGTATAATGGATGAGATGTGTTTCTTTCTCGGTTTACAGGTGGTACAAAAACCCGATGGTATACTCATTCATCAGGAGAAATATATTCAGGAGATTTTGGTAAAATACAAGATGGACAACTGCTCTTCAGAGTTGTCTCCTTTACAGCACAGACATGTCTCACTCCTGATGAATCTGGAAAGTCTGTTGATGCTCATCGTTATAGATCGATGATCGGATCATTAATGTACTTAACTGCAGGCCGCCCAGACATTTCTTTTGCTGTTGGTTATTGTTCTAGGTATCAATCAAATCCTAAGGAGTCACATGAAAAAGCCGTGAAGCGTATTTTTTGTTATGTAAAGGGAACTTCGCGTCTTGGCTTGTGGTATCCAAAAGGGGGGAGCTTTGATCTTCAAGCTTATTCTGACAGTGACTATGGCGGTTGCAAACTTGATCGGAAATCGGTTTCTGGTGGGTGTCAGTATCTGGGGGAGTGTTTAGTTTCGTGGCAGAGCAAGAAACAGACCACCGTCTCTTTATCTACTGGCGAAGCTGAACACACTGTTGCCTCTAGTTGTTGCTGTCAAGTTCTATGGATTCAACATCAGATGATCGATTACGGAATCAATTTTCTTCACACTCCGATTTTCTGTGATAATGAGGCTGCCATTGGAATTACCAAGAATCATGTTCAACACACTCGAACGAAGCACATTGAAACTCGAATTCATGCCATTCGGGATGTACAGGAAAATGGTTTTATCAATATCATCTCGATCGACACCAAAAATAAAGCTGATTTGTTCACTAAAACGTTTGATAAACCGCGTTTTTATGAATTAATTAATATGCTTGGTTTGATCTCTTTTTAATCATTTTAATATTATAAAAAAGGGCGGAATAGTGAAAGAAAAATCTTTTTTTCTTACTTATATTTTCTAATAATGTCGGCCTTTCTGTTTGAGTTTGATCTTAAAAGTTTTTAAATTTGTTAAAAATTTTAGTTTTGAAAAACTGAAAGTTTTGGGGGAGTAATAATACTACAAATTTCATGATTATGCTTCATCTCATGTAAATACTTTTTGTTTCTTGCAGGACTCAGATACGGGTTCACAGCGTCTGAAGGAGGGAGAAGATTTGTATACTGATGTGTCAGTAGGCTCAGCCTGAATACAATTAGACAGCAACTCTGTGATTAAACTAAATTCAAAAAGAGCTCGGTGATAAGGAGCATTTTCACAGACATTTGGCTTGCACATAGTGATAAGTTTTGACAAAAATGGGCTGAGAGTATTTGTTTTGTGCTTGATTTTTCCCAAATCCAAACCCAACAACCGTAGCCCTGAATGACGCTTCTCGTTAGCTCTTCAGAATTTTTTGTTTTTCGTGTTAATCTCCTCTGCTATGCGGAAGCATTGACCTGGAGTGATGATCTTCTCTGTTATATGTAAATATAGACCTGAAGCTCTCATCAGCACGTACAGATAATCATCTCCTCTGTTATACGTTAGTATAGACCTGGAGCTCTGATCATCTGTAAATCCCATATAAAGCTAAGTTCACAATGTTTCTACATCAAGTTCATTGTTTGACGCTTCATTTATTAAACTCAAACTCCATTTCACCTCCAAAAATAAATTCACCTTGATCACTTGATCTGGGTTTATGTCCCTCCAAATTATAAAAAATCTTGCTGAATCATCTAAACTCAATAAGTCATGAAGTCAAAACAAATCACTTTGCTGAATGTCTGTGGAAACCGAGTTGCCAGAGTTTCTTCTAGTCGAACCAAAACATGATAATATCGTCACGGGTTGTTTGTTGAAAGGAACAAGGCATGGGTTTAAATGGACAAACATATTGACAATCCTTTCAAATCTTTGCCTCTCCGGATGATTGCCTGAAACTCGTTTTCTGATCTCCTCATGATTCATCTTGTTTTTACTGTTTTGATCCCTTTGAAATCTCGTAACACAAATGGTCTTAATTTTTGGACCTATCTCAATTTGTTTTGGCTTGACATTATTTTAAAATATTTTTAATTTAATTAAATTTAGCTTTTATTATTTTTCAAAAAATTAATTTTTTAAAAAATTAGGGTTTTGCGACACTATAGTGTCGGGTATGCGACACTATGACTGGTGTATGTTTATCTGATGTGGGTCGTTTGGGTCATAATCCTCATTTTCAAATACCTAACTCTATACCTGACACTAAACCCTAACCTACACTAAACCTTAATCCACACATTTTAACTTGTTTTCAAGTGATTTCAATCGGTAAGTTTTGTTTATTAACATGTTTCGAACCTTCGTTTGTATTGTATTTGAATTTGGTGTTGATCTGATATAGTTTTGATTCATATGACTGTTGTTTTTTTCGCGTTTTGCGACACTACCTGTTTGTCTTGAGACACTGAACGAAAGTTCAAACTATGTTTGCGACACTACCAATGTTATGCTGCCCATGCATTGTTGGTAGTTTCGGAAGTCTTTTGTGTTGCGACAGTGTAGTGTCGATGCACATGCTATGCTGTTGCGAAACAGCAGTGTCGATGAATATGCGACACTGCTGTGTCGCAAGTCTGCGACACTATGCTTTTCAATTTTTTATTTTTTTCTTTTCTTTTTCTGCTTTATTTTTTATTATTATTACTAGTATTATTTTATTTTTCCTTTTCTTTTTTCTTTTATTTTCCTTTTGTTTATTTTATTTTTCTTTGTTATATTTTTATATTTTCCTTTTTATTAACTAATCAACTTTCGGTTTATGTTTCAGGTTATAATATGGAACCGAAGCCTCCTCCGCCCATGAAGTTCGACAAGCGGTGGAACGTGGTCGCTTATCTCAACGATAAGGACCCAAAGTCGGTGGAATTTCATAAAGCGATTTCCTGGATGAAGGCGTCACCCATTTTCTATGCTGTTACTAAGGATCCGGTGATGGATCAACAGCATATCCGTGATTTCTGGGAGTCTGCTACGTACAATTTGAATGCTGAACCGAGAGAGATTAGGGCCACTATTATGGGGGAGCAGATTGTACTTACTGTTGACTTAATCGCCAAGATACTAAAGATGGAGCGTGACGTTGGTTCACCAGTTTTGCTTCCTTTGACTGATGTGTACGAGGCTTTCCTAGAGATGGGTTACGAAGGAATCGATTTCTTGGAACGTAGAGAGATCAAGAAGACGTTCTTGTAGAAGGAGTGGAGATTCATAGCTCATGTAATTATCGTTTGTTTGGATCATCGCAAAGGAGGAACCGATGAACTGAATTTTGAGTGGGCAAGGGCGATGCTGAACTTGTGTCGAGGAGATAAGGCGAATATCCCTCAAATGATATTCGGCTATATGATTGAAAACATCTCCTCTGGACGGAAGGATAAGTGGCTGTTATATCCTCGAGTTGTACAGATTTTCATCGACCATCTAAAGGCAAATCTGGAGAAGCTGGGAGATGTATTGGTACTGACGCCAATGAGCATCAAGATTTTTGCTGACTGTTCTGCACCTAGACATGAAATTTCGGGAAAGATTACCTATCTTTTCCGAAACATGTACACTGATGAGAGGTGGGAATACATAGAAAAGCTGAAGGTTAGCGAGGAGAAACGATTTGAGGAGTTGTGGGAGAAAATAAAGGAAGATATCCGAAAGAGAAAGAAGTATGTGGGGCTGATGCCGGTACCGTTCGAGGAGGAGGTTGATGATATCGAAGCCGAAATTTTTAAATCAAAGAGTAAGAAGAAGAGGAAGGCTGTAGATCGATCACCGTCTAGAACTGAGTCTGATACTGATGTCAGGCGAAAGAAGGACAAAGGAAAGCAGCCAGCAGCTTCTGAAACGGTGCCTAGAACGTTTAGAAAGCAAACTGAGAAGAAAGGTGTTGCTGGGCTTGATGAGGACGTGATTCGAGGATTGAACACGTCGCTCGCAAATGAACTGAGTATGGTTAAGACCAAGCTAATGAATGTTGAAGAAAGGGAGAGGCATAGGGAGTCGGAAATGGAGGACTTAAGGAAGATTGTGTTGGATCAACAATGCCTTATTAAAAAGTTGCTGATGGAGTTGAATGATGTTAAGAAAGAAGTGAAGGTAGGTGTGACGGAAACTGAAGCGGAAATCAATGAGATGGTGAGCATTGCAAAGTATCCGACACTGAAACAAATGGTTTAGACAGGAACTAGTCGTAAAGATTTTGGTGGTTTTAGTGGTGAAGGTGGGAACGGAACTGCTGATAAAGAGACAGAAGTTGCTGATGACTTCTGTCTCGACATTGATACCGATTTGGCTGGTGAAGAATTGATGGCTGATAAAGAGAAGAATGATGAGATGAGTTAGTGGATGAAGAAGTAGAGGAGGAACAGTTAGTTGATTATGATTCGGAACCTGAGTTTTATGAAACAGATGATAAAGAGATGGTGTATGTGGCCCAAAGTAGTGGAGTCGAGGGTGACGTGTTCAAGCTAGATAAATCTGACTGGTTCCGGAAGGTGGAGGAACCAGAAACCGTCACGCCTCTGTTCCAGAACATGGATGCCCCGACCTCAAAAGACACAGACAACAAGATATTCAGCTGGAAATTCAATCTGGAGTTGAAGAAGTTCATGATAAAGAGGAGAGAGGGCGGCATTAGCTACGTTAACAACCACAAACACTTCAAGACATTCCCTAAATGGGACTTGAGGCGTTTGGTGGTACTCCCACTGATTAACGCAGATCAAAGTGATCGTGCGAAATTGCTAGAGGAGGAGATACAAGCTGGGCTGAAGGATAATTTCGTAAGTTTTGGCTACAATAAATTAGAGCGTAAACGGTCGAAGAAGGACTTGGATTGGGTGACTGGAAAGGGTATGATTGTTTTGAAGCTGAAGCCGATCAAGACAGTATTGAGATTGAGAGTTCCGGATCCTAGCCCGTCAAGATTACAGGAGTTTGAGAAATGGTTCGATGATAATCAAACGGGAGAGGCGGTCGTGCGGGTTAAAGATGGAACTGAATGGAGGCTGTTTGATACGATGGAGGTATTCGGATTCTCGGATGAAGATTTGAAGATTCTTTGTGAAAACCCAATCAGAGCAGGAGCCGGAGAGGAAACGAAGAAGGAAGCTGCCCTATTTGAAAGGGTAGCTAACAGGGCTCGAGGAATCAGATCGAAAGTAAAGCAGCTCGCTGAGAGTGTGCAGAAACAGGTGGATCTGAGAGAAGACGTTCGTGAGCTGACTGATTTATTGGAAGGAGCAAAGGCTGGAGCTGAACCAGAAGATCCGACAGGTGAAGTACCTCCCTAGGGAGAGTATTGTTGACCACATGTAGGGTGGTACTTCACCTTGTCGTTATTGTATTTTGTTTACATTGTAATAGATTAGTCATATTTGAGTTTCGTTGTAATAGTTAGGTTAGTTTATGTTTTGTGCTTGTTCATGCGACACTGCATGCGACACTATAGTGTCGCATGCAGCTTGTCTTAGTATAACGAGCAGGCAGTGTCGCCTATGCGACACTACCTGCGACACTAGCTACTGTATAAATAGTTGTTTAGGGCTATTTTGTACACAACTCTTTGGAACTTATTCTATACATTTACACTTTTGATCTAGAGTTCGAATCTAGTTGATTATTGCAAGGAATTGTCTCTGTTATATCATTGTTGCATCTATTTCTATCTACTTCATCTAATTACCTTCTTAATTAATCAATTGTTATTGGGTTTTAATGGTTTATTTGGGTTTTGATCACTAATCACAATCAATTGTTGCTAGATCTAGTGGTATCAATTGGTTGTGATCTAATCTATATCATATATAGCACGGATACCGATTTCAAGGACCAACAGGAAATTTGAGTAGTAATACCGGGTTCGGCAGACCCCATCACGCTGGTAGGGTTCCAGGTGGTGCAGATTATCCTTGGAACTTTTGGTCATCTAGTTTGATGGAAGTAAGGCACAACACAACGTTCAGTTTAATCTCGGCGTGCTCTTGTAGTAAGTAAGGTGGTCTTGCAAACCAACAATAGTAAATGAATTTTATTAGTTAAGCAATTTTTGATATTTATATGCTTTTGTTAAATATCTCATTGAGCTCACCAACCATGTGTTGACCATTTTTAGTATGTTTTCTCAGGTGGCTAAGAGTTGTGCCCGTAGGACATATCATGGATGAGTCACTTTAACTTATTAAAAACTTTTATTTACATTATTGGTATTTTGAAAATTTATATTGGTTTATGTGCACGGGGGTTTTTATTTATTTGTGTTAGACTTTTGAGCACAAGTGGTTTGGATGTTTTGAGTTATTTTGAAAGCTTCAACTGAAATTGAAAACTTACATTTTATTACCTTAAGTTTTGGACTATTGTCTAAGTTAACTTTTGTTAAAAATAATTGAGTCAGTGTTATTGTAACTAATGGCTTGAATTGCTAGCAAGTAACTTTTGGACTATTGTCAATTTGGGTTTTTCTTTGAATTAAACTAGCAAGTAACGAAAATATTAAACTAAGAGAATTGCTAACTAAGGGAATAAAACTATGGAAATAAGATATTATCTAGACTAAGAATCCACTTAACCTTGATAATGAATACCATTAATGAGGAAGTCAATTTTCTTATGAGAATAACTAGACTCTAATTAAGGATATCTAACTAAAATGATTCTTTGCAAACTAGAACGATAAACACATCCTAATCACCTAAAATCATGCAATTAAGCCCAATTGATGTCTTTTATGTTAAGAACTAAAGATAAACTAGTCATCTGCTAAAATGTCCTAGTTTCATAATTAAAGGAAAACTAGAACGATAATCACATCCTAATCACCAATAATTACATAAAGAAGACAAAGTTCCTTTTCAGACGGCTGTAGGACAGACGCTTGCCTATATGTGGTCGGGTAGGGTGGTAGGAAATATTCCAACTTATAATTCTTAAACTAAGTCATGCAAATCTAGAGATTGTGGCCACAATTCCAAGTCTACACTTCTAACATGTTTAAGAAATTAAAACATCGCAATTATCTTTTCAAACATCTTGTGAAGGAAAGAATACTTGTCCAATTTTTCATGTCATCTAACATTCCAATTATCATTTCTAATCTATTGGCATAAGTCATACAAAATTCATTTATAAGATTTATAAACAAATATCAAGAAGATTGGTTTTTCAACATGTCAACTTCCTAACATTCATCAACATCACATGAAAATCAAATTTAGACAAGCATACAACATCATTAAAAAATTACCATAACTTCATTATCGAACTTGACATAAAAACTTCACCAAATATTCAAGTTTCATTTATCATCAAGACAAAAATATCATCATATTCTAGATAATATGAGTATTTAGCCCATAAGGCTTACAAAAACTACAAGAGACATGGTAAAGTAGCTAAAAACATGATTAAACTAACTAGAATTCAAACCGAAAACAAGCAAGGAGAAGGTATGATGGTTGGTTGATGATTCTTGAGTCTTCTATCACACAATGGCTTCCAAAGGGTTTAAAAACTCTCACAATCAGTAGTTCTTAGTGTAAAATTGCTCCAAAAACTCAACAACCCGAAATGGATGAGAATAAGGCTTTTTATAGCAATCTACAGATGTGCACTAGCTGGAGCACGGTCGTGCTCAAGGTAGTGCTGGCAACTACAGTCTTTTCTTTCTCGCTTAGGCACTTCGCAGTTTCCATTTTTAGCAAAATCTCGATTCCCGGCTCGAGGTGGAGGAGCACGACCATGCTTAGACCAAGCACGATCGTAATTGAGCCAAAATTCCGGGCACGAACATGCTTTGTACGGCACTATCAATCGACGATCTCGGAAATGTCTTGAGCACGCTCTGACCAACTTTGGCGGCACGAGCCCACGCATGGCCTGTGCTTCCGAGTAAACAGCTAGAGAACGATCGTGTTTGGTCTGAGCGCGGTCGTGATCTGAGCTGTTCTTCGTCGATTTCTCATGAAAATGCATCTTTTCTTCGTTCTTTTCTTCGGTGGGTTGTCTTGGCTGTAAAATCATAAAACCCACAATTTAGTACTTAAACTGATGAAATTACAACTAATTCATAAATTCAAATTAAATGTGAAGATTATATATATATATATATATATATATATATATATATATATATATATATATATATTTCTATACATATCACTAGACAAGTTGAATGCAAGGAACTAATTTTATTTGATTCGCCATCATCATTAAAACATAGTTTCCAATAGTTAATTTGCTAGCTAAAGGTACCACGTATGTTAGGCACCCTTTAGTGTTAGTTTTACAAAGAAAATAAGATTAGATAAAAAATTTATGTTATGAGAAAGGTGGCTTTATAATATGAAACAAAAAGAATTATATAAATTAAATTAGTTTTTAAAGCTACACAAACTAGTGGTGGAATTTGAAATATTTATGAGTCAATTAGGTATTTCAATTATGATATTAGCTTATCCACTACCAAGTTAGCCAATTTTTCTTGTATTCTTTAATGCAAAGTGGTAAGTGAGGTGTCTTCCATTAACTTATTTGGCACTCAAGGTTGGGGTCAATATGAACATTTTTAGGATTTGGGTTATTGAAATTGTTAGATCAATGTTATTGAGATGATAAGCTAAAAACTTCTGAACTAGGGACAGGTGACCTAGAGGCCCTCCCTACTTACTTTTTCTCGCTATACATGCTTCAATTCAAGTGTTAAATGTTTCTTGCAAAATGGAAATGGAGATTTAAACAGGAGAAACACTCGTTTTGGTGGAATGTTATTTGGGCTTTATACCACACATCTAGAAATTGGAGCCCATGAACCTTAGATTATCTTGCACCCTTATATGTAACATTATTACTAAAGTGGAAATAAATTATCTACATGATTGTTTGGTCTTTAGAAAAAGGCAGGAGCATTGTGGTTCTGGGCGGATACATGGGTGGTTGATAAACCTTTGGCAAACATGTAGTTGTCCCTCTTTTGTTTAAAAACTGCTAAGGGCATCCTTTTTGTAGTTGTTTTTTCTATGCAGGAAAATAGGTTGGATTGGAATTCGAGATGGAGTATGGAGCTGGTCACGTAACAAGGAATGGACGAGTTGACTGAAATGATGGTTGTCGTGGTCTCATTTAGCCTAAAAGTTCTGAGCACTCTTGGAAATGGAAGGACGATGAAAAACAAACGTTCTTTACTAGCATGGTAAAATACCAGATGTGTTGTAACAAAGATGTTGGAAGTATGTAGAAGTTCCCTTGAAACTCTTAGGCCCCTAAGAAAGTGAGTAGTTTTAAATAGCAAGCTTGTCTGAATCATATTCCCACCTGAGATTTGCTTGTTAAGAGGAATGTTCCTTTTCAGTCGATCTCTTGCTTATTCCGTGGGAATGATGACAAGACTACGGACCATATCTTTACCTCCTGCAGTATGTCTACAAGCAGCTCGATAAAGGTTGGCTCATGCTGCAGAATCCAACCCATTTTTGCTTTCTCTTTCATATAATTCATGGGATTCCATATGCTCTTATGGGCGATAAGGAGTTCAAGAAGGTTGTTCATATGGTGTTTATGGCAACTACTTGGAGTATTTAGAAGCACCAGAATAAAGATATGACATTTTGGCTGTAACTACTTAGTGTCATAACTCTAGAAGTGGTAGGGTTGTGTTTTTACGCACTTTGCCGCATGATAATAGTTAACGGGTTGCGTAGTTATGGCATTCGTTAGGTGTGGTTTTTTGGTTTCCTTGGTTGTTCTTTTCTTTGTTTGTATTTTACTTTGAAGGTTTTAGCTTCTTATGTGCCCTTATTTACAAATAATATTTATTTCCCGTTCAAAAGAAATAAGCACTTCAATTCTTTGTGTTTTCTTTATATCCCGAAAGAGCATGTGGTTTATGACTTTATATCATTGAGCAATTTTCAATTTTCAATAGAAAATGGAAAATTTGAATGACCTTACATACCTTTCCAGTTTTTATCGAAGATATTAAATTGATCAATTCATCTTTCTAAACCATCCAATTTAAAATGAAAAGATATTGACTTGTTAAACTTTAAAACTAAGCGAACCCAATAACATGTAAGAAAACATATTGTTTATTTAACGGTTTAGAATATCATCTTTACATAAACAACCATAAATTTTAGCACATGTCTAGACATATAAAAGACTTTACACACATAAGTTAGATCATACATTATCTTGAGAAATCTACTACATCAAAAACTATTGCATAATATATAAAAATAACATATTTCTTCATTTTCATAGCCATAAAAAACAATAAACTATTCAATCAACCAAGTTTCATCAAAAGTCTAAGCATTACTTATAACTTTTTATATATGCTTATATATAAGGTCTTCACTTTTAAATCCATTTTTAATCCTTCAAAACACAAATCACATTATAGCACACGCAGCTGGATTTTCATCACTGAAAGCTGTTGTGTACCGAACTTCGGTCGAGCTAGCTCGTGCGAGCTGGTTGTGTGGATCTTCAACGTACCGTACATACCCAGCTGGTGCCTTTTTGTCATACACGCCCTGTGCGTAAGGGTGAGCCACGATATCATACGGCACATATGGCCAAAGCTCAACCTTTTTGCCAGTACGATGAGCCACACGAGACAACACTTTGTGTGGCTCAACATACCCAACAACTGTGAGTTTGTGTTGTTTTCTTTCAACACTTACAGACGTCACGCCTTTCATGCCTTCTACTGATCTCCTCACCTTCCTCTCACATCCATCACAATCAATCTTCACTTTGATCTCCACAGTCTATTAGATTATAATTGTAAAAATATTTAGTACACAAAGTAATTAAAATAAAACCATAAAAACAATTTCATATCACAACACAATAGCTTTCAAAAAATATCACAACATTAAAATAATAAGAACTTTGATTATACAAACACATATCTAGCTATTAAAACACCCTCGATCACTATCTCTCTCTTTATATAAATACACACATACTAGGTTTAATTCCCGTGTGTTACACACATGTTAAAAAAATATTTAAAAATATATATAACAATTATATTTAAGAATTTGTAATATTTAATACTTAAAGATTTATAAATATTTTTATTGAAATACCATTAGTCATAATATTTTAGCTCCATCAACTTTGTAACTCAATTTTTATCACTCAAACGTCTTTTTATTCATTCACCTAATTTCTTTCTTATTTTTTCTTTCAAAAGAGGTCTTAATTGTCCTACATAAAATGTTGATTTATAATATATATTTATAGGAAGAGAGAGTAAGAGTGTTCAAGTAATAATGACATAAATTGTCTTAAATAAATACTCCATCGGTCTCATTTTAAATGTTTTAAGACCCATAACATAAGGTTTAAGAAAAAATTGATTATTATATTTTCAACTTATAAAATAACAATAATAACATTAACGTCTTTTGTCTTTTAGTCATAAAGTAGCTTTTGTGTTAAATAATTTAGGGTAAAATTAAAAATTATACTTTTATTTTTAAAATAAACATTTAAAATAAAACAATTAAAAAATAAAAAACATACATTTAAAATGAAACGAACGGGTAGTATATTATCATTAGAAAAAAAAAAAGGGAAGACAACCCTTATTTTCCTACTATGTTCGTGTGGACATGTGGCAAGAATTTATTAGCTAGTGGAAGAGTTTAAGGCTAAGGATCTGACAAGTAGATTTTTGACTTTTAGTCAGAGCATGTAGAGCCATGCCAAGAAGAGGTGGGTGAGTGTGGGTCAACACGGTGAACATGCATAGTGGGCCCTACTTCAATAACATATTTTATGCACAAGTTGTGGTAATTTTCTTACATGGAACTAAAAGCTAAACCAACAAATAATGAGCAACATGAAGCATTTTTATAAATGGTTACAAAAGTTAATCATTAGGTTTCCAATAATTGAAAACATACAGCGAATCAGAAAGAACTTAAATTGGATTATTAAATTGTATTATTTTATGTCAATGTGGAGTATGCCACTTTATCAAAGATTTTTTTTTAAAACGACAAATTATCATGTTTTTACTGATTTAAACCTGAGATCTTCTTTAAAATAATGTTTTTAAAGGCAATGTCATTTAGGTTGAAGACAGTGGGTTTAAATTTAGAATTGAGTGTAATTTAATACTCCATTTTAAGAGTAGAATAAAATATGTAATATGTTTCCTAAAAAATATTATATTGCTTATGAATCTGACCATAAAAATAATACTTATTAGAAAATAAAATTTGTTGAAAATATTTAAACTTAAAAGCCAACATTCCATTAATCAACTTTTATAAACTATGCACGCAATTGGTCTGTTACTCTAGTTAATTAATTACCATACTCTGTAACCGACTAACCACTACATGTCTACACTTAAGAGGTGAATACTTATTACTACTTTTATATTGTTATCTTCTCAAATCATACATATTTACTAATTAGTTTAGCTTCAGTTTCAATAACTAATTGTTGAGAAGTTCAATTTTTTTTATAAAACCTGTAAAGGAACGTATAAACTAAAGATGAAACAAGGCTGGCTGTAATTACCTAGGCAGTAAAACAAGTTGTATCTGCGTACAACTAGCAATGCAGAATTTACAAACAAACTTGTTTCAAAAGACATAATTTTGCTAGCCGCAGAAGCGTGAAATAACTTAAATCAACAAAAAAAAACCATAGTTATATTCAATTTCAATACCACCGAATCAGAGCTGTACTTGAATCAATTAGGCAGTAGATATGTAACTAATTATTTTTCAAATTTCAGCTACAAAAATGATAGCATATGAACGAAGCTATAAACAGTCAGGGTATCCCGCGCACCCATCAGCTTTCATTATTGTATTGTGTAAATTTTACCGTTTTAAGTATCAAGATATAGTTTTTTTTAATAATTTTAACTACCAAAATACCATGAATGAAAATTTGAATACTCATAGTTTACTTATAGGATAGCTCAGAAATCTTGTTCTAGATCTGCAACCAAACATATCAGATCCTCAATCACATCGAGTAAATTAACAGCTAGCATATATACTATATCAAACCCACCCTGATCGATCTCGATCTTAATGTAAGTTCACTTTCATAAATATATAAAATAAATAAAAACTAGGATACCTGCAATTGCTTGCGTTTTTTGTACTTTCTGTTGCTTCCACTTCCACAATCGAACATATTAGAAAGATGATCCAAAGCTCCCATGGCTAGCTTCTCTCTAGATTCAGATATTTCCACTGACACAAGACTATTCTTACCATATTCTATTATTTATAATCCAACAAAATGTAGTATCATATTTGGTCCCTTGAGATTGATTAATTTTCTTTTAACACCATTATAGTTTTCAAATGTTGCTCTACAGTCCTTTAAGTTTAATTTAACTCAAATATAAACAAAATAAGACAGATAACTACTAGGCAGGAAGCCTTCGGTACATGGGGTTCCCCTTTCTTTAGACGTCCATCAAAAACATGAGAGTGATCCTGGTTTCTAAAAGGCCAGCATTAACACACAAGCAAAACATTAAAAACTAGTATAAACAAAAATATGCCTAGAATTCTGTAATTTTTTTTTATATTAGCTAAAGTGTGTTTAGTTACAATGTTACATGGAACTTATTACTTGTTGGCATGGGTGGACTTACGGTCAAGGGACGGGGGTCGGTCGCACCCCGTTAATAAAAAGTTGCAATGGTTTATATTTGTAAAAACTCTGATCGCCCCCATATGATTTTACGGCCGTCCCCTCTC
The DNA here is from genome assembly GCA_030867185.1 of Tagetes erecta. Classification (NCBI taxonomy): domain Eukaryota; kingdom Viridiplantae; phylum Streptophyta; class Magnoliopsida; order Asterales; family Asteraceae; genus Tagetes; species Tagetes erecta. Next base: position 1,182,821 of record CM061486.1, on the reverse strand, counting down.
AAATTATTGTGGGTAGAGTTAAAAAAATAGCACAAATGAACCATCAGAAAAATTTCTGACGCCTGCACTAACATGCTTGATGAAGAAGACGACATCTATAAAATATAATAAACCAAACTCATTCTTGCCAAGTGTCACTTTCTTAGCAAATCTAGCCCTTAATTGCTTATTTGGCCTAATATTAGAATACTTTTGCTGATTTGGCATGCTATGATTAATGTTTATAAGGTTAGGGTTTTGTTAATATGAATGAATTCATTCCAGCCACACATCTAAGGGAAAATACCAAATCCATTCTATAATCATTATCATCGTTTACCAGTTCGATGCAAAATCAACAAATATGATATTTTTAATTATTTTTATTATTACCAAATCCCGTGTTAAACACGGGTCTCTAACCTAGTAATTCAATATATCTATGTATTGGGCTTCCTTGGCCCATTGCCCCACTATTTACTAAAGTTACCGGTCGTTAAAAAATAATTTACTAATACTTACCGGTTACCAATAGTATTTTATTTAAAATGAGTGGTTAAAGTAAAAAAGTGGAAGTTTACAGCAATGGTCAATGTGTCAAGAAGAAAGAAAAACATAAATCAATATGATAAAGTGGTCATGTGAAACTTCAAGATTAATAATCTTTTGGACATTTATTGGTTTTTTATTAACAATAAATCATATTTAGTTTTTTTTGTTTCATATGATTTTCTTTTACATTTTTTAAAAATAATTTGAATTACTACGAGGCACAAGCCCAAATGATCATCTCTTCATTTCACATTTTGAAGAAAACTCATCTTTATGAGAAAACCTCAACTTAACCCAATTTATAATAAGTTTCTTATTTTTAATAGCACTTTTAAGTTTTTACTATACATATATAGCTTTATAAGAAAAAATTAACACTTAGAATTTTTAAAACAGAAACATCGTAGCATACTCTGACCTATATAACTTATTGTCAGATTTCAATTTGGACCCTTCACTTAAAACTTTCCAATTCTACTATGAATAAAAAACATTATCACTTTTATGAGTATAATTGTTTCAATGTGGTTTTCAGATCCGATATAAACACCGGGCCTGATTTGACCTGAACTAGGCTGGAAAAATTTATTATATAGAGATAAACAAATGGCCTATAATAAATTTTCGACCCCCATTGAAAATTTTCCTGGGTTCGCCACTGTTTGTTGGTTAATGATTGGAGGTTGAATCTTCTATTTTAGGTGAAACTTGTTACTTATTGATGTGAAGTTTGTTGCTGGATTTTCTTGAATTTCTATGATCAAACATTTTTTTAATTTTATGTAATGTGTATATTCTCTTAATCAGATGAAAACTAATGTTACAATCCGCAACAACAGATAAGACTATACAAAATCTAACCCTATAGAGTCTTTTGACATGCTTAATAGTTAATTACTAATTATTAACTCAAGAATAAACACATGATTATACATGAGATTGGTTCTCATGTAGATCATGTTTCACGTACGATTTCAAGTGTTCGCTTGGTTTCACAATTCCCAACAGCAAGCAGTTCAAGTATATCATGCATCCTATAATTATATAAGTATATGTCACACCCCAGGTTTGGCATGGGTGATCTGATTGATACCTGATTTGATTATTATATTATGAAAACATAGACTTCAATGCAGTGGAATAATTTTGTCAAAACATTCGTCCCTTTTTATAATACTTCACAATATTTACAAGGAATCATTGTTTTCATATAACTGGGGCTTAAGTACCGGTAATTTTACAAAACATAGTAATTTCATATTACTATAATATTTGAAACCACAAGATTTCTTTATCGAATGCATACATTCTTCCTTGACATATCTTGTGCTTAATTTGCTAACATGCACATGTAAAACTTTATATGTACAACATGGCACTTAACAATTCCATCATTTTTTATTCATTACTTGTAAAAGGTTTTAAAAATAAAACATCAGCGATAATCCTGGTGAATATCATCTGTAGACCCAAATCATTTGTAAGCATGAGAGCATCAATTTAGATTAACCATACAAGGCCTATGGATAAAATACACACCATGTAGCACACTGATAATAGTTTGTTGGCTGTGAGTTATTTTATTATAACTCTGGAGCCTAGGGAATTTCACTCCTTTGGGTACACAATTTGTACCAGCCACGCTTAGTTACAGAATTCACTGTATGAGTTCTACCTAAACATGTGTATATCATTTCTTATCTGACCGTATGTGCCAAGTGTCCGTCTCGTATTTTACCAGCATGCATTAATAAATTAATTACTTTTCATGCGGGTTTCGAAATAGCAAAGATTTCACAAAAGCATTTATAAAACAAATGTATTCAACTTAATCAGAAGAGCTACCATTAGACAACACTTCTTCTAACTCTCTAATCCTTTGAGATTTCTAAGCAAGATCCTTGTGCACTTTGAATCTATACTCGTGGCTTAACTGGCGCATCTGTAAAAGTAATGAAGTTTTGTTCCTATTTACAATTAGGGTAAATCGGTCCAATGGGCTTGTCATCATCGTGGTCAACTACGGATAACTTTATCTAGTTTAAACATGGTTGATCAGTCCATGTCTAGACTAGGGTCAACTTACTAGTATATATATATATATATATATATACTAGTAGGATACCCACACGATGCGGCGACGGCAATGCATCCGCGACAACAATTTACAACAAGATAATCTATTAATAAACTCATTCCTTTCTATATGTCACGAATCATACAAGTCTAAATTAAATAATAACAAATAAACGAATAATAACATATCAGTCATAAACGAATAATAACATATCAGTCTTCAACAAGTCTCTAGCTCTCGCCAAGCAGCTCTCTATCTCTTCAACCTGCACATCAATCTAACATGCATACAAAAGTCAGCTACGCTGAGTGAGTTCTAGTTTTAAAAGTAAAGTCATTTAGTACGTTTCATATCTTCCTTGTATTACACGCATGTAATATCGTTATCTAGCACGTACCTACAACTCTTCAAAGTTTACCGATATAATGGCTCTTCACTGGTATTAAAATCCCCAGTCGGATCATAACTCTTCGACCCCCATGGGGTCTATCGGTATTTACATAATATCTTCACTTGTATTATAACCCCTAGCCGGATCTTAGTTCTTCAACCCTTACGGAGTCTACCGATATATCGGTTCTTCACTGGTATTGTAAATCCCCAGCCGGATTATTGTCTCTATTTCTACCATTACTATACATATTATTCATTTAGTCAACACGCATTCATTCACATACTCTTTATTTATTCAGCACGTATTCAATCGTATAGTCTTCATTTAGTTAACATGTACTCAATCGTATAGTCTTCATTTAGTCAACCCGTAGGGTGATCATATAAGTATATCAGTATACATGTTAGCCTCAAAAACTATTTAAAATGAAACGAAAGTGGGGTCTAGAACTCACCTGATTCTTAGGTGATCTTGCTTGTTTGGACAAGGTTAAGGTAGTGGTAATGGTGCACGATCTGCATTAAGGTTATTATGGAAAACCGTCATTTTTCTTTAGTTTCGCAACTAGTGTCGCAGCTAGTGTCGCAACTAGTATCGCAACTAGTGTCGCAGCTAGTGTCTCATGCAGTTTCGCATGGCTCATGTGCAACTTTCGTTGGGACTTATGCACACTTAGAGACACAACTACAGATCTCAGATACATGAGACACTACAGTTTCGCAAAGGTGACACTATGGTGTCGCATAGGTGACACTACAGCGTCTCAAAATGAACATCGGTTTCGCAAAACGGGGTTTCAGCTCGGTTTTTGCCCAAAATCTTCACTTTTCAACCAAATCTCAAACTTTTTACGTCCAAAACATTGTTTTATCATTTATATGACCAAATCTAAGCTTTTTCCATGATTTTAAACATAAAAATGCAACCTTTATTGATTTGTTTGAAACCTTTTGTGACATCTGCCCCGAAACCGAACCCGAATGCCTGACTCGGACCCGGAGATTTTATCTCTTATTTGTATTCGTATTTATCTTCTGAGAATGTAACGTTCATTATTATTATCATTAAACATTGGATTCTACGTTATTCCCGTCTCAATTAAAGAATTGTATTCATATTCACGTGTGTTAAATAATTATTATTTGTAATAATGAATCTCAAAATATATATATATATATATATATATATATATATATATATATATAGGATGAAGTTCAAATGAGAAGAACTAAATTTTGCAAGAAGAAAAAGAACACATCCTAACCACTAGATTATTTGATCAATGACTCACATTTAATATGGCATGAAAGTAATTATATATATAATTAGAGACATTAATTATATGAGATAAGGGTAAAATGGGTACTCAATTTGAACTAATTTCAATTAATTTCAACTTTCCCCATTTAATTCCTTAATCTCCGTTGACAAAAGTTCAAATCCTCCGTATTTCTAAAGATTTTATCTATTCATATTTCTTTATTTACAATTATAATAGAAGACATCTTTGCATAAACCATAGCTGTATATTTACTTGCAAAGATGAAACAAGTGTATGTTCAATCACGTCAAACATGTTGCAAGTTTTCATTCGCTTCACAACATACTCATTCTATTGGTTTTAATCACGTGATGGTTATCTTCATTCTGCAGCTCCATACAATTGATTTCCTACAATAAACGATTTTCAAATACATGTGGTTTGTTCTTTTTAAACCTGTATTTGTATATAAAATAATTAATTATTTTTTGTTTTTCGATAGATGCTAGTTTTGTTTCATGTTTATATTAGAAAAATATTATCTTAGTGATAGTGATAAAAATTTCACTTGATTTTTATCTTGATTAATTTGCAGTTATTTGTTAAGCAACATTTAATAAAATGTGAAAGTGAATCACCGAGTGCTAAAACAATCAAAACTTAAGAATAAATTTCAAATACTATTTAAAAAAATCAATTTTGTAGAATGCTTATAGTAGAAGTGTTTTTTTGTTTCACCTGTATGCATTATATGAAACACGATACAATTACTTTTTAAATACACATCAACATTATGATATACTTATGCGTGTACGGATGTATTATGGATGCCATTTAAAAAGATCTATTTTTTTTTGCAGATTGCATATGTGTAGAATCTTTTATGAGAGTTTCAACTACACGAGTAGAAATCAACCCACACATATAAAGCTTTAACCTATCCATACGAAGTTTATAGCTCCATGAGAGCTTCAACGTACACATATATGAGTTTCTACCTATACATAAACTTTCCAACCCTATTGGATCTTCAAATTACACATGTGTAGTTTAACCAATTAACCTACACATATCTACACATATGGCGTTTAAACCTACATGTATATAAAGCTATGGAGTTTTAACCTACAGATATGAAACTTTATATATTACACCTAAGCCATTGATATGTTTTTTTGTGTAGGGTAAATTTTGTTATGTGTAAGATGAGCTACGTTGCATGTAAGATAAATTAATGTTCACCTACACATTTTATACATCTAAGCCATTACTACGTTTCTTTGTGTAGGATCAATTTCTTTTTGTGTCAGTTAAGTTTCATATGTGTATGATAGTTTCATTATGTGTATGACAACTTTCATTACGTTACGTGTAAGAAAGTTTTTTTTATTATGAGTACGTTTATATGTGTGTTGACAAAGATTAAAAATAATAAATAAGTCATAATTTTATATATGAATTTTAGTTATTTGGAGAAGAACTGCATTATACGTAAGTGAATATGTGCTATACGTAGGTGAAAATATACGTAAGTAACAATGTTTGTATGTGAAAATGAGTTATGTGTAAGCATTTGGATATGCGTTATTGTGTAAAAAAAAGTGAATGAAATTATGTGTATGTGAATATATCGCGTAGATGAATATGAGTTATATGTATGTGAATGAGTTTTGTGTAGGATAAATATTTTTATGTGTATGATAAGTTTCATTACGTTAGGATGTGTAATGTAAATTAATAATGTGTAGAGTTAATTTTTTACTAATTAATCATAAAGAAGATAATATAAATATTATAATTTCATGTAGGAGGAAGTTTATTTAATGGTTAAGTAGAGATATGAGAAAAAATTAATTAATTAGAGAGAGAAACTAATTAATTGGAAAGATAAACATTTTATGTTTACAATTTTACCCTTTTAAAATATTTTGTATTTATTAACATTGAATAAAAATGAGTGGTCCAGATTACTTCTTTATCTTCTCGCAATATTTAGATTTCTGTAAAGAACCCTCCCCTATATATATATATATATATATATATATATATATATATATATATATATATATATATATATATATATATATATATATATATATATATATATATATATATATATAGGGGAGGGTTCAATGGGGAACCCTTTTTTTACGGGGAACTAGGGAACAATTTTGAACCCTTGGATCATCCAAGGCGGGGAACACCTACACCCCTCCAATCCTATGCATTGCACATTTAAAAACTAAAAAAAAACGCGCTGATCGTGTTTAGAACACGTGACCAACCCGTTAAAACACACGCGCTTTACCACCATGCTACAACACAGCATATGTTTTGAATTTTAATTTTTAAGTTATTTAACATTTATTTCGCAGCTATTTTTTTTGGTTTTGTTTTAAACTATATTTCACATGTTACCAATTATTTATTTAATTTTAAGGGTTAGTTTTGAGATTGGATTTTAAGATTTAAATTTTATTTTGGTATTTAAATTATTTTTTATTTAACGTTTTTATCGTAATTTTTTATTTATTTATTTTGTTTTAGTTTTAATATTTTTTGTTTTACCTATTATTTTTTAGTTTTAAGGGTAAATTTTGGGTTTAGATTTTAAAATTTAGATTTTACTCATTTTAGCTATTTTGATGAGCGTTTAGGTTTTTCAGTTAGTTTTTAGTTAGATTATTTATATTGTTCTCGATTAGTTTAGTTCCCAATCCGGTGAGTTATATTAGGTCGTTCAATTCCCCAGACCTTGTCAAGCAAACTCAACCAACTTTTCACCACGCTACAACACTAAATTTATTTTATTTTATTTTGCATTTTACTTAACCTAATATGCGTTGCTTATTATTTGTTTTGTTTTTTTAAACTTTAATTAAAGGGTTTTTTTTGGTGTTTTGTGACTTTTGTCTTAATATTTATTTTGCTTTAGCTTTTATTTTGTTTAGCATCAAACTTTATTGGTCGATATTTTTAATTCTTTATACTTTAATATATAAGATTTTGACTCCCGACTATGACTAATTATAATTTTGTCTCATGAGAAATTTAAACAGGTTTTTTATAAAGTTTCTATTTTGACCTATATATGATTTGACCCTCCCACACTCGACACAGACTTTTCTGTCTCTATCAGGCGGCTACAGACCCACCTCCATAGCCACAACATGCTTTAATTTCGAGCTTTACTAGGCTCGAGCTCGGCTCGTTTCAGCTTTACTAGGCTCGAGCTCGAGCTCGGCTCGTTTCATGCTTTAATTTCAAAGCTCGAGCTCGTCATAAGCTTTTCAGGCTCGAGCTTGACTCGGGCTAGGCTCATCTAGTTTTTAATATTTTCCTTTAAATTATTTTTATATTAAATTTTAATTGTTTTTATTTAATTTTACAAAACTTTAAATTATATGTATTTTATATATAACAAAAAAAACATATTATATAATTTTAATCTTACTTTATATATATTTTAACTATTAATAATAATATATATGAAAAAATAAATAAAACATATAAATAAAAAGCTCGATAAGGCTCGCGAGCCGGCTCGAGCTCGATATGTAAAGCTCGAGCGCTACTCGAGATCGGATCGATAAAAAGCTCGAACGAGCCGAGCTTTTTCGAGCCCGATCTTAAAAAAAAGCTCCTTAAGTTATCGAGCCCGAGAAACACATGTGCTAAACCTCATATCACATGTGCTAAAACTCAAATCACATGTGATAAAACTAAAATCACATGTGCGAAACCTAAAATCACATTTGCTAGAACTAGAATCACATATACTAAACCTAGAAACACATGTGCTAAAACTCAAATCACATGTGCTAAAACTAGAATCACATATGTTAAACCTCAAATCACATGTGCTAAAACTAGAATCACATGTGCTAAACTTCCAACCAAAGACAATTAACAACTTACAAAACTTCAAATTAATGTGCTAAAAATTAAAAATCACATGTGCTAAACCTCAAATCACATGTGTTAAAACTAGAATCGCATGTGCTAAACCTCAAATCATATTTGTTGAAACTCAAATCACATGTGCTAAAACTAGAATCACATGTGCTAAACCTCAAATCGCATGTGCTAAACTAGAATCACATGTGCTAAACCTCAAATCACATGTGCTTCAAGTTTTTAGAACATGTGAATAACGTGCTTTTTGATATTAATTTCCGTAAGTATATGGTTTATTATAACATTTTTAATTAAAAACCAATATACTTAGTTGTTATATGTAAACCCACATATTAAGTATGTTATCTTTAACTGACAGCAACCAACTTACAACCCTTAAACTTTTTTGATTCATTTTGATAAAATGGGTTAAATGGGTCATATGCGGGTTGACCCGAATATATGTTATTTGGGTTAGGGTTGAAACTTTTAACACGAATATGAATATGGGTCGGGTTAGAATTACATGTGCTAAACTAAAATCACATGTGCTAAAATCACATGTGCTAAACATCAACAAAGGAAAATTAACAGGTTATAAAACCTCAAAAAACACGTGCTAAAAAATAAAAATCATGTGTCCTAAAACTAGAATCACATGTGATAAACCTAGAATCACATGTGATAAACCTAGAATCACATGTGATAAAACTAGAATCACATGTGCTAAAACTATAATCACATATGCTAAACTTCAAACCACGTGTGCTAAACCTCAAATCACAGGTGCTAAACTTCCAACCAGAGACAATTAACAAGTTTACAAAAGTTCAAATAAATTTGCTAAAAATTCAAAATCACATATGCTAAAACTTAAATCACATATGCTAAACTTCAAATTACACGTGCTAAACCTAAAATCACATGTGCTAAAACTAGAATCACATGTGCTAAACTTCAAATACATGTGCTAAAACTAGAATCACATGTGTTAAACCTTAAATCACATGTGCTAGAACTAGAATCACATGTGCGAACCTCAAATCACATGTGCTAAAACTAGAATCACATGTGCTAAACCTCAAATTACATGTGCAAAACTTCCAATGATAATTAGCAAGTTTACAAAACATAAAATAAATATGCTAAAAATTAAAAATCACATGTGCTAAAACTAGAATCACATGTGCTAAACCTCAAATCACAAGTGTTGCGCTTCAAATCACAAATTATAAACTTGAATCACATGAGCTAAACCTCAAATCACATGTGATAAACTTCCAACCAAAGATAATTAGCAAGTTTACAAAACCTAAAATAAATATGCTAAAATAAAAAATCACATGTGCTAAAACTAGAATCACATGTGCTAAATCTCAAATCACATGTGTTGCACTTCACATCACATGTGATAAACTTGAATCACATGTGCTAAACCTCAAATCACATGTGATAAACATTCATCCATGACAATTAATTATTTTACAACACCTTGTTAAAATTTAAAAATCACATGTGCTAAAACTAGAATCACATGTGCTAAACCTTAAATCACATGTGCTAGAACTAGAATCATATGTGTGAACCTCAAATAAGATGTGCTAAAACTAGAATCACATGAGCTAAACCTAAAATTACATGTGCAAAATTTCCAACCAAAGATAATTAGCAAGTTTACAAAACCTAAAATAAATATGCTAAAAATTAAAAATCACATGTGTTAAAACTAGAATCACATGTGCTAAACCTCTGATCACATGTGTTGCACTTCAAATCACATGTGATAAACTTGAATCACATGTGCTAAACCTTAAATCACATGTGATAAACTTCCAACCAAAAATAATTAGCAAGTTTACAAAACCTAAAATAAATATGCTAAAAATTAAAAATCACATGTGCTAAAACTAGAATTACATGTGCTAAACCTCAAATCATATGTGTTGCACTTCAAATCACATGTGTTAAACTTGAATCACATGTGCTAAACCTCAAATCACATGTAATATACTTTCAACCACGACAATTAATTAGTTTACAACACCTTGTTAAAATTTAAAAATCACATGTGCTAAAACTAGAATCACATGTGCTAAATCTTCAATCACATGTGCTAGAACTAGGATCATATGTGCGAACCTCAAATCACATGTGCTAAAACTAGAATCGCATGTGCTAAACCTCAAATTACATGTGCAAAACTTCCAACCAAAGATAATTAGCAAGTTTACAAAACCTAAAATAAATATGCTAAAAATTAAAAATCACATGTGCTAAAACTAGAATCACATGTGTTAAACCTCAAATCACATGTGTTGCACTTCAAATCACATGTGATAAACTTGAATCACATGTGCTAAACCTCAAATCACATGTGATAAACTTCCAACCAAAGATAATTAGCAAGTTTACAAAATCTAAAATAAATATGCTAAAAATTAAAAATACATGTGCTAAAACTAGAATCACATGTGCTAAACCTCAAATCACATGTGTTGCACTTCAAATCACATGTGATAAACTTGAATCACATGTGCTAAACCTCAAATCACATGTGATAAACTTTTAACCATGACAATTAATTAGTTTACAACACCTTGTTAAAATTTTAAAATCACATCTGCTAAAACTAGAATCACATGTGCTAAACCTTAAATCACATATGCTAGAACTAGAATCACATGTGCGAACCTCAAATCACATGTGCTAAAACTAGTATCGCATGTGCTAAACCTCAAATTACATGTGCAAAACTTCCAACCAAAGATAATTAGCAAGTTTACAAAACCTAAAATAAATATTTTAAAAATTAAAAATCATATGTGCTAAAAATTAAATAATTTTAAAAACTATATTATTTAAGACAAGAAAAACAAAAGATTAAAAACCAAAGTTGTCGGTAATATAAAAAACTTAATTACTTAAAGAAAAAAAACAAAAGTTGTTGGAAGAGTAGAACGAAAGACCTATAGGAACAATGAAAACTCCTCCAACCACTCAACCAAACTTTAGTTTGCAATTGTGTTTTGAAAACAAACTATATTTAACAAAAGGCAAGGTCGGATTTCACCACGGGCCTTGCCTTTTAGAAGTATATACAATTTGTAGCTTTGTAAAAAAAATGAAACGTTCAATATTTATTAATGAGATTGAATTAACTTGCAAAATAGAAAAATATTTCGGTCGTTTATGCACATCGCATGTGTTCAGCATGTCACAAGTTCGAATCAGTCCACTATTCGTGATTTTTTGTCTTTTACAGGTGCTATGTAGAGAATTTATGGTGCACATTTTGTTTTCTACCAACATACGCATCTCTTTTGAGTAAACGTAACCCCCTCCTCAAGAAAAAAACTAACCACCCCCCCCCTAAAACAATAACTAAACCAAAATAATTTATCGTAAAACCTAAACACTAAACCTAAAAGTAAAAAAAACCTAAACTCTAAACTATATAATAATAATAATATTAATAATAATAATAATAGTAATAGTAATAGTAATAATAATAAAAATAATTATATGAATAATAATAATAATAATAATAATAATAATAATAATAAGAATAAGAATAAGAATAAGAATAAGAATAGTAAGAATACTAATAATAGTAATAATAATAACCAATGATCTCTTAGTGTAGTGGTTAAGAGAAATATGAGAGGTTTTGCCTCTCTTGGGGGTCCTGGGTTCTAGTCCAAACGTTGAATCATTTTATGTAAATATTTATAAACTGCTACATTTCTAAAAAAGTACTAATAATAATAATAATAATGATAATAATAGTAAGAAAAAGAATAATTACTAGAATAAAGACAAGGTCGCGCGATACGACGACTGGTCTTTCGTATATGACTTCGTCAAATGCGTTGATAAAAAAAGTTTCATGTCTCGTACATTACGATGTAAAGTCACATATCAAAAGACGAAGAAGTATCCAAACTTATATGTTAAATCGAGGATCAAAGTCGTAAATATGTCAAAGTAGAGTAACATGTTAAATTTGTAAACTGACTAAGTCATCAAGGACGAAAACGATAATAAGTCAAATTTGGTGGTCAAAACCGTTAACTGCCAAAGTCAGGGGGTCAAAATCATAAATACATAAAAGTAAAATCAAAAAATACTTTGAAATAGGCCGGTGATATGTGTTGGTGGTCAAAACCGTTAACTGCCAAGGACAATTTATGTTTACAAAACCTTGCTAAAAATTGAAAATCACGTCCTAAAACTAAATCAAATGTGCTAAACCTTAAATCACATGTGCTAAAACTATAATCACATGGGCTAAAATTTGAATCACATTTGCTAAACCTCAAATCACATATGCTAAACTAGAATCACATGCTACACCTCAAAATCACATGTGATGAAACAAGAATCACATGTGCTAAACCTTAAATCACACGTGCTAAACTTCCAACCAAAGACAATTAACAAGTTTATAAAACTTCAAATAAATATGCTAAAAGTTAAAAAATCACATGCACTAAAACTAGAATCATATGTGCTAAACCTCAAATCACATGTGCTAAACCTCAAATCACATGTTCTATTACTAGAATCACATGTGCTAAAACTAGAATCACATGTGATAAACCTCAAATCACATGTGATAAAACTAGAATCACATGTGCTAAACCTTAAATCACACATGCTAAACTTCCAACCAAAGACAATTAAAAAGTTTACAAAACTTCAAATAAATGTGCTAAAAATTAAAAATCACATGTTCTAAAACTAGAATCACATGTGCTAAAACTAGAATCACATGTGCAAAAACTAGAATCACATGTGCTAAACCTCAAATCATATGTGCTAAACTAGAATCACATGTGATAAACCTAAAATCACATGTGATGAAACTAGAATCACATGTGCTAAACCTCAAAATCACATGTGATGAAACTAGAATCACATGTGCTAAACCTTAAATCACACGTGCTAAACTTCCAACCAAAGACAATTAACAATTTTACAAAACTTCAAATATATGTGCTAAAAATTAAAAATCACATGTGCTAAAACTACAATCACATGTGCTAAACTACAAATCACATGTGCTAAAACTAGAATCACATGTGCTAAACCTCAAATCACATGTGCTAAACTAGAATCAAATGTGATAAACCTCAAAATCACATGTGATGAAACTAGAATCACATGTGCTAAACCTTAAATCACACGTGTTAAACTTCCAACCAAAGACAATTAACAAGTTTACAAAACTTCAAATAAATGTGCTAAAAATTAAAAATCACACGTGCTAAAACTAGAATCACATGTACTAAACTACAAATCACATGTGCTAAAACTAGAATTACATGTGCTAAACCTCAAATAATATGTGCTAAACTAGAATCACATGTGCTAAACCTTAAATCACATGTGCTAAACCTCAAAATCACATGTGATGAAACTAGAATCACATGTGCTAAACTTTAAAATCACATGTGATGAAACTAGAATCACGTGTTATTCTAGTTTTATCACATGTGATATTTGGTTTATCACATGCGATTTATAGTTTAGCACATTTACTTGATGTTTTGTAAACATATTAATTGGCTTTGGTTGGAAGTTTAGCACGTTGCTTTGAGGTTTAGCACATGTGATTCTAGTTTAAACACATGTGATTTGAGGTTTAGCACATGTGATTCTAGTTTTATCTCATGTGATTTGAGGTTTAACACTTTAAATTTGAGGTTTAGCACATGTGATTCTAGTTTTATAACATGTTATTTGAGGTTTAGCACATGTGATACTAGTTTTATTTCATGTTATTGAGGTTTAACACATGTGATTTGAGTTTTAGCACATGTGATTTGAGTTTTAGCACATGTGATTTTTAATATTTAGCACATTTCTTTGAAGTTTTGTAAACTTGTTAGTTGTTTTTTGTTGGAAGTTTAGTACATGTGATGTGAGGTTTAGCAAATGAGATTCTAGTTTTAACCCGTATGATTTGAGGTTTAACACATGTGATTCTAGTTTTATCACATGCGATTTGAGGTTGAGCACATGTGATTTGAGGTTGAGCACATATGATTTTTAATATTTAGCACACTTATTTGAAGTTTTGTAAATTTGTTAATTATTTTTTGTTGGAAGTTTAGTATATGTGATTTGAGGTTTAACACATGTGATTATAGTTTTAAAACGATATAAGATTTCAACTTGATAGATGATTAATCAACTAGATATATGATTTCGGGTTTCAAAAAAGCGACAAACTCCAGTTTAATCAAAATTGTTTTTAAAAAACTTGATATATGATATCAAATTGGAAATAAGAAAAAACGACAAGATTCAGTGCAACAGGTTAACATATTTGTATTGAAGCGTTACATCCAGGTGAATGTTTTTTTACGCTAAAAGGAAATGATAAGCTAAAACAAAACAAAAATTAAAACAAAACACCCTTGATAAGAAAATTGCCAATTAAACTAAAACGAGTTGATCACGGGCCACGAGCCGAGCTCAAGCTTTGAAAATAAATCTCGAAACAAGCCGAGCTCGAACTCTATTAAACTAAAACGAGTTGAGCACGAGCCTATACGAGCTTGGGCTCACCTTGTTTACGCTCCTACCTAAAACTTGAAAGTAAAAAAATCAAATAAGTAAAAAACGTATACTTTAATACATCAAACAAATATAAAATTTAGAAAACAATATAAAATTATGTTAGTAATGAATATATGCTTACAAATCAAATTTAAAAACAAAATCCCAAAATCGCAAAACCTAACTCTAAAACTAAACCGAAAAATTAACCGTAAAAACTATACTAAAACCAAAAACATAAACTCTAAAATATATAATAATAATAATAATAATAATAATAATAATAATAATATTAATAATAAGAATAAGAGTAATAGTAAAAATAATAAGAAAAACAATAATATTGTAAGATAAAATAAGCAGCGAAGGTTTCGAATATATATAGAACTAGGTTTAATACCCGTGTGTTACACAAGGGTTAAATAGTAATATTTATAAAGAAATTATAATCATTATATTTAACAATTTGTAAATATATAACATTTAAGGAGTTGGCTCCATCAACTTGCATGGTGAAAAATTTAGCTAAATTTTACCTCTCAAACTTCCTATTATAGAAAAAAAATCCCTCCAAAAATTGCCCCCTAAAAGTTTGATTTATTAGATAGATTGTTGAAAAAAAGAGAAGTATATCTTGGTTCAGTGGCAACAAAATTGCTTTTCTCTTGTTCGAAACTCTATGCGTTAACCTTCTGAGTTTTTTTTTAATGCAGCGCAATTAATATACAAGTATATAATCTGTAAGTATAAGACAAAATCATGTGCAGTTTAATTGGAAACGCACTTGAATCGACACGTGAGGTCACGCTTTCTATCCACTCAGCTCGCGTGTTTCTTTTACTATTACTCAACGAGTTTTGAAAGCAAAGCTTGAGCTCGATAACAAAACAATCATTTTTTATGCTTGAGATCGGGCTTGAGCACGTTAAGGCTTGGCTCAAAGGAGTTTTTTACCGAGTCGATCCCGAGTAGCTTGTGAGTTGGCTTGACTTATTTACAGTCGTATGTTAAATATAAATCTTAAAATCTAAAACCAAAGCTAACCATTTTAAAACTAAACAATAATAGACAAAAAAAATAATAATAAAATTAAAACAAAATCATTAAAAAAAATTATGACAAAACCATAACGTAAAAAATAAATTTAATAACAATCTAGATAAAATATAAAACTTAAAATCTAATCATAAAACTAACCTTTAAATTTAAATTATAATAGTTAAGTCATAAAATTAAAAAAAAACAAAATATAAAAAAAACTGCGAAATTAGGAGTTTAAGAGAATTAAAAATGGAATAATATACAACCAGATTTGTTGCAGCGCAGCGGAATGTTGCGTGACTTTGATTCGCGTGGTCAGCGGTTCGACTCCCTGCTAGCGTGTTTTTTAATTATTTTTGAAAGTGCAATGTATAGGATTGAAAGGTGTAGGTGTTCCCCACCCAAAATTAAATCAAGATGATCCAAGGGTCCATAATGGTTCCCTAGTTCCCCGATAAAAAAGGGGTTCCCCATTGAACTTTTCCCTATATATATATATATATATATATATATATATATATATATATATATATATATATATATATATATATATATATATATATATATAAATAGTTCGTAAAAGAAAACTATTGAAAACGTTAAACAAAATCGCCTCTAAATCTCCGAATAGTCACTTAATGTCGTAAACGAGCTAAAATTATAAAAACGTCACTTATATAATTGATACGTTTCAATTTAGTTAAGTTTGATAGTTAATATAAGTTAAAAATTAAGTTTGATAGTTAAAACGTCACTTCAACGTCTTGTCTATAATCTTTGCCCCGAACGCGTCGTCTTGACTTTTGCGTTTACTTTGACTCTTGACGTTGACTTTTGTTGACTTTGACTGTGTTGATAATATTAGACTACAATTCAGGTCCAACAATACTTCCCCATAGTCTATTATTATCAACGTCTTGCATCGTGATCAGCACCGATAAGTCAATACTGTTGGTTCTTCAATTTGGTAAGCTTCAATCTTAATTTCAGCTCCAACATGAACCTTAATAGACCTAAAGGATCCCGGAGCATTCTCCGGGTGTGACCGATAAGAATACTTAAGGAACGAGTTAAACTATTGGTTGGGTTGAATCACCTTTTGATCTTTTCAACAATTATAGCATACCCAAATGACAACTAACCTCTCGATCTAGCTGACACAATGCTTTATCATGCAAGGGGTAACATGCAAAGGAAATATTGAACATAATTAACACGATAATCACGTATTAGGTAAACCTCCTCTCGAACCGTTCAAACCCTAAGTATTTAACTATCAAGATTAATTGTTTAACTTACTTTTTCAAGCCAAGTTAAGTAGTTCATTAAAGTTGCAATTCAAGTTTTACCAATCCTAATGATCACTACGCCTAGCAATTCATTACACAAATCAATAACACAAGGTCAATGACTTAGCTACGAGAATCTATATGATCAATTCAACCACTCAGTTCAAGTAAGAACTTAGTAAAACAATAAAAATCAATACTTTAACAACCATATACATTCAACATACCAAGAACATGCACTTTATACTAGAATTCAAGACATCACATAATTACAACCAAAACCAATTCCACAATCAATAACCGTTCATCATCTAGATAGTACTACGTGTTTAGCTACTCAGGATCATATCAAAACACCAAAATATTTTGAGTTTAAAGCAAACATGATCAAAAGTTGATTAAAATAGGAGTTCAAGAGGATTAAAAACCCGGAACGATGATCGATACGCGTCTTGATGATCCAAGCTTCAACCTCTTGCTTCCAACCTCTCCGAAACACCAAAATCGCCCTTCTTTATGCTCTAAAAACGGCTGGTTCGAACTCCCCTCGACTAGGGTTTGTAAGGTGTTTAAATAGAAGAAAACTAAAAAAATCCCGTATACTTGTCTGACGCGGTACACGCACGGGAAAGGCTCTCTTGCGCGTATCGCCTAGGACCCCTCCGTCCAGAAACTTTTGTTTTGCTTCTTGCCTTCTAACTCCAAGTCTCCTCTTGTGCTCCACTTCATTCCTTTAAGTCATTTGCACATCTTTAAGCACCAAAACACCTACATAAGTAATATGAAATTAAGATCCATGTCTCATTCAATAAACATTATAAAAACTAAGCAAAACACATGCATTAAACCCGAAAATTAGACGAAAACGATAGACTAAACCATGATGTGTTAGCCACACATCAATATCGTTAAGAACCATATTTTGTACTCGTTCAATGCTTTGACATTGTAGACGATGATCTTCACACATTGAATCAAATTGGTCATTCCATAACTTTCTTACATCTCCAGTCTCACAATAAATCATGATGGTTGCGAATAATCTTCTAAGAGCTTTCGGAAACTGAAAGAGAGATGCTTTTGTGAGACACTTTGATAAACTTTCATCGTTCTCCATTAATCCTATATCAAGAGCCGCTGAAATGTTGTGTACTTCACACCATTACCGGTGCAAAGATCATCAAAAGAAGTAGGCCCTTTGACATTTGACAAAAGTAGTCGTAAGCAGTATCTTTCTCCTTCAGCTGGATTAGCAGAGACAATACGACCTCTTTGTGATCCACGTTGACGGGGATTCCATTTTTGCTTGCTTCCACCCCACGTGAAGTGTTTTGGAAAAACTTTATGCAAATATTTCCTTGCCGTTTGATCCACTTTATTTTTCTCAAAAAATGCAGTCAACATGTTTTTTTATCCTTTTCTGAATCAACAATTTCGGTCATAGTATCATTATCTGTAAATCTAACCATATGTTTATTAGGGAGATGAAGTTGCAATTACAAAATAGAAGGATGGATGTTAGAAAGAGGGAAGGAAAAAATACGCCACATAGCCTCGGGGGGCGATACGTAACGCGCGTCTTGAAATTTCTTTATCTCATTAACAACAACTGCTTGGTCATCTTGATCGATTTGAATAACCTGTTTATCGGGTCCTTTGTAAACATATTTGAATAAATATTTCACAGATTTTATACTTGAACAAACCTCGACATTTATGTGGCAGTTGAACATCATCAAAAGCTTTGGGTTATACGGAACAACCCATCTGTTGTCAAGAGTTTTACCTCGAATATCCACTTTTATTCCATTATCTCTCCTTCGATATAATGGACATGAATCATATCCTTGTGTTGTCAGGTCATTAAAGTGTCTAGGATAGCGAAAACGACATACTAGAGGATCACCCTGGAGGACCATGAATCTTGTGCTTGACAACAAGCTCGTGCAGTTTAGGATGTCTTTTTATGTCTGGAATTTCAACACACACAACCTTATCATAATGGCCTGGATTACCGATTTTGTGTTTGGGGTACATGATAAGAAGAAAATGTGCATGCAGCAAACCACGTTTTTGAAACTCAATGACATAAACGTATGCCTTAACTTCTCCGAGGAGATGTTTCTCAAAGAGTTGTTCCTTAAGATCCTCTAATTTAGCACGAAACACTCTTGAAACAAGGTTAGGACGATCTTGTGCAGTTTGCCCAGCTTTCAAATTATCACATATCTCCGGCCATTGAGGATTACACGTCATAGTGAGGAATAAATCAGGCTTTCCGTCTTCTTGTACTAAAGTCATCGCATCTAGAAACCTCCGTCGCATGTCACGAGGCCCTCCTATGAACGACGCTGGCAATACAACTCGTTGTCCTACTCTGTTTGGACTAACCTCACCAACATTGACGCAATCCACAATACCTTGGTACAAATCTGCTCTTATTGTAGCCTGGTTATGTTCACACCACTGTAAACGTTGTGTTTCAATATTTATGTAAACGTCAACAACAAAATGTTGTAGCAATCTACCACCAAATAGAAGCACATTCTCAGTAGGACGAATTTGAAACTTGTAACAATAGTACTCTCGCATAGCAACGGTAATTCTTTTACTTTGTTTGTTAGCCTCTGAATAGTGGTTTAAAAAATAATTAGTTAAAATATTACACGATAGGGAGTTTAATGATCCTCACTTAATAAAAGATTGGAAAAATTTGACACTTTTTGGTTCTTCGTCCATGTGGTGTTCATTGTTGTGAACTTAATCTATTGATACTCCTTGGCGTGGTATGCTAGGATGCCAACCCGACTCGCCATTAGGAAAAAACATAGGATAAGATAACAGATCGTAACATCCATAGTACGGCTGAATATTTTGAGTATAATCAGATCTACCGTACACAACAATGCTCCTTTTGTATGAGGTGATATTGTCATTACCTTCAACCCAAATACTAGCAACCTATAGAATGGTGCTTTATAGATAAGTAAAATAATACTAACTCCTTTTTGTTATATAAAAAATTGAAATAATATTAATATTTAAACTTCAGATGTTGTTGGTCGGTTGTACACCCTTTGGTCAAGTTCGACTGAAGCATTCAAAGTGACCCTATAATTGTCGAGAGGTCCTAGCTCCGTAAGACTTCGAAATGTGTTGACGTATGGGTTTGTAGAAAGAACATGAGTCAACATCTCAGTAATACTTCGATCAAGATTTGGCCATTGGAGTCTATAATCTAGCTCAGTATCAGGATCATAAAAATACAATTGTAAGTACCTAGGGTTTCCATCCCTCGAAACTAATTGGTTGATTCTATGATATATTCCTTTATGTGCACGAAATGTATACACACCTTCTCTCATATTGTTCATTGTACCATCCAATGTAACACCCATCGAGGCCATCGAAAAATTAGTGTTATAAGCACGTATGTTATTTCTAAACAATTTTCCAGTTTCATCTTGTGAGGTGAAAAGCGAGTACAGTACTTCCGGAATTTCTGAATGTGCTAGCATTGTTTGACCAGTCATACAACAAAAGCTAGCAAATTCAAATCTAAATAGTTTGGCTTCACAATGTGAACATGGACTCCTTTCCTTTAGCACACGATGATCTCGAGGTATACCATCGTAAACAAAGTTATAAGGATCCTCTCCTATGTTCACATCTTGTATGAATGGTTCATTTGTTACTTCACTAAATTGAGTTAATAGTTTACGCGGTTGCATTCGAGCACCTAATAAATTGAACGTATTAAGGAAGAAAAGTTGTAAAATGTATCAAATTTTATAAACGAACCATAAGCAACAAATTAATAGAAACCTTGTGTAATTTCAGGCATACAGACGTCAACTGCTGATGGGAGTGTATTTATTGGCGTACAATCATCGGTCGGAGTTTGTGTTACTTGAATAACATTTGTAATACATTTTCTATTCTCTTTGCGTGTAGCCTAGTATTGTCTATTCTCCTTTCTGTATTGAGCCGAAGCACGTGACACATTCTCTTTTAACATTTGTGTCATATGACTACCATTTGTTTGTAAAGTTCTTAAAGGTATCCTTTCTGGTGATTTATCATGAACTAAAGATACATGATTACTACTTTCAGAGAATTCGCTAGTTCTAACTTTTGATACTTTGTTATTCTCTTTCCGTGAAGCTTAATATTGTCTATGATACTCTTTTCGTTTTGCAGCTGGCGTAGATGCATTAGAGGTAGAAACGTCATTACCATCTTTTGGTTGCCGACAATTCATTATAAATTGGTAACTACCTTGTAAATGAAATGAAAGAGATTTATCACAAGGGCAATAAGTTTCTTAAAGCATCATTACTGGAGAATAAAAGTCAAGTTCATAAAACATTAAAAGATATCATGAAGACACTAATTAAAAGTCAAACTAAAGACTTGGTGAAACAATAGTCTGAACAAACATTGCCCCACTAAAATTACGAAAGTGAGTATGATAAAAACATTCAAATGGCTCTTCATCAGTTTCAATTTCATAAAGCTTCCCCCGTAAAGTCACCATAAACCAATTACCATTCGTCATAAAATGATTTATGTTGCACCATACTGAAAGTGATATAGGGGGGACTGGGGGACACGAGAAGACCTTTTTCCAGCGTTCATTTTCTAGCATCTACAAGTCAATCAAGATCTTATTTTTGCCGGTGCTAAGAAACATGCGAAGCTTATTTTTTACATTTATTAAGTCTCCGTAATAAAATCTTGTGGAAGGAACCGGTGGAAAGCCTATCTCCTTAAACTCTTCCGAAATAACAACAAAACAAATCACCACATTTTTACCTCCAACATAGCACTCGCAAACAGTGAAATATAGAGTATCACAGCATAAAGTATCAGTTGACCAAGAGAAAGTGGGGTTCGCGTACTCTGGTTCTGTAATGAAATGTATATTTCTCCAGGAGTCTACTTTCCTAGAATATATTGAGACAACAAATGCACGACACCTACGCTTGGCATGCAAGACCTTGTAATCATCGTATGCGTCCATGTACAAACCAATAGTATCTGAGTTATGTTCAAAGAAGCCAAGACAATCAGGTTTTGACAAATGCTTGTAAGCGCGAGTTATTGGATTCCATAGGAGCAACTCGGATGTATTATTCAAGTGAAGACACAACAATCCATTCAAATGTGAATGGGTCGAGATATCATTAAATGGAAAAGAAACGATGGTGCTCGACCCATAAACACCGGATTGAACATTGATCGGATGAATAGAGATTGAATGGTCTCCAACAAAGATAATTCTTTGATTAGATGAATTTAATGAGCGGTTTGCATGTACGCTTACAAATTCT
Organism: Tagetes erecta; assembly: GCA_030867185.1. NCBI lineage: Eukaryota > Viridiplantae > Streptophyta > Magnoliopsida > Asterales > Asteraceae > Tagetes > Tagetes erecta. The sequence continues at coordinate 1,160,434 of CM061486.1, read as the reverse complement.
TGCGTTGATAATAATGCACACCATTCTTTACAAACACACTTAGAACGGCCTACAACATTCGCTGGCACTCTTGTTAATATCTCAGACACGATTATTTAACAGAAAGATCAACCATGGTGGCTCCTTCGTGTTGCACAAATAATGAGTAATTAGTTGTAAAACTTGAATGTAGTATAAAAATTAGATCTCCTATTATCTAAAAACTTAGCTAAAAACTTAGCGACATATTAGTGATCTAGAAAGGGTATTATCCAAATACCTATATTTTCATTATTAACCTTCCGAATTTTTCATATCTATAATAATATAGTTGTTGTAACTTATTTTTTTACTTCAATCCAACACACACAAATTACACAATTTGCATACACACTTCACAACACACACATAACACAAAACATACCACATTTTTTTTACAAAAAGTTTATTATGTTTTTTTAAGTTCTGAAAGTTTTAAGGATGGTAGCATATGAATATAAGAAAACCAACTAATAAGCGTTACACATGTCAATTAATCTAAAAAAAACACAATATGAATCTTAAACAAAATTGCGAAATATGAGAAAAATCCAACGTTTAAATAATAATGTGGATCGCAAAATATTTGGTTCAATGACAATGGTAGTGAAGTCAGTGGATCGCAAAATATTCCCTATAAGTGAAAAAAAATGCATTAGTTTGAGAAAATGACATTATTCATTTTATGTAATTCACTTCCAAAAATATTTGTATAGTATAACATACTGTCTGGCAAACGAACTAACTTGACCCGAGATACATAGACAATAGATTTTGTTATCATTGCATGAAAAGTTGGCCCAACGGAACCCCCGGCGGGTCATATAAAAATTACTCTATAATGTGCCCCCTGCCCATATAATTTTTATTAGAAAAAATTGTAAATATTAGGCAATTATAAAGAAAATATTAAATTTTTAGACAAATAATATCTTACGTATAATCTTGTAGAAACATAAGACAATGTCCATATAAGCGCTCACCCTTGATAATCCTACCAACGACATCTATAACAGATGAATGACTTGTTAATGTTAATATTGTTTTTTAAAATTTCAAGAGTTTATAAATCGAAACGTTTTAGACGTACCAGTAATTCGTTTTAGAGATATCGTGTCTTGGGCAAGATATTGTATAGAAGGCACTAATGGATACACACATAATCCTCTTGGAACTTGATTTGTAAATTGAACAAGTTTCGTTTGTTCATTAAATAGAATTTTGAATTCACTACAAGCCAAGATGTAGTTTTTATGTTTTGCCATTCTTTGTAATCAAATTTATCACGTTGGAAACGGTTTAGTACAAACATATTACCCACCAAATCCATTGTTTTGTAAAACTGCATGAAAGGGGCTGGGATGAAACCGACCACTTTTTGTCTCTAAAAAACAAAAATAAATATTGTTATTTAAGTACCACTTAGACTTTTATTATTTAAAAAGTGAAAAAGGTTCTTACGTGCTGGTCCCGAAAAACTATTAATAATTTGTTTTCGCATACGAGAGGCAAAACAAAGTTGACCAAAATGAAACACATAGTATACCAAACATTGTGTTGTGTGACTGATGCAAAAGAGTCAACAATGTAATGCAAATCCATGATAGAGTATACCTTCAAATAAGACAAATCAATATTTGTAGATTTTGATATTAAAACATAACAAAACGATGTTGCTAGTTACTTTTTGTATAGACACCATGAACAAAGTTATACATGAAACTGAATGTGCATTTAGGAAGGTGGATAATGATTCAATGAAGATAAAGGTATTCAAATAATACATTGTCTAGATCACTAATTTGTCGCTAAGTATTAAGTTAGACTTTGTGGTACTAAAATTGGCACTTATAGAGGACTATTTTGTACTACAGTTGGACTATTCTGCACTTATAGTAAATGAAAGGCAACTTATGTTGGACTATTCTGTAATGAAACTGGCACTTATAGAGTATTTTACAAGTTGGTTTCAAACACACACACACACACAAATGGCCCAAAAAGATTATATTTTAAAACACTTAGTGCTGTTGTTGTTGAAATGTGCTGTTGCTGTTGAAATGTGCTGCTGCTGCTGACAAAATGGTCATTTTACAGAGCCATAAACCCAAATACAACACAATAGAACACAAATAAGATACAACACACACAACACATTCATTCACACGCAAAGTTTATGCAGTAGCAGTAGCTTTTTTGGTGTTTTTTGGAAGTCATTATCACATTCACATTCATACACAACACAGCTCAACACAACACAACACAACACAACACAGCACATTCAACACACATTCATACAAACACACATGTGCTACTGTTAATAACTCTTGATGTGCAGCAGCAGCAGCTTTTTTTGGTGTTTTTTGGAAGTCATTATCACTCACAACACATACAAATATTAACCCAAAATTCATACATACACATTCACACATTCACACAACACACACTTATATTTAGTGTTTTTTAAACATCAAAACACAAAGTTTATGCTGTTTATGTGTTGCAGCTGTTTAAAAAACTCAAAGTTTTATAAGCAAAAATGTCCCAAGAATTCATACATACAAAGTCATACAATAAACACCACATTCAGATTACCCCCACCCCCATATTCATACATTCATATAGCAACAAACAACATAAAAGCAACAAACAACATAAACAGCAACAAACAACATAAACAACAAAAACAGCAAAAAAATCATAAACAACATAAATAGCAAAAACAACACAAACACACAACACAGCAGCAGCAACAAGTTTTTGTTGTTTCACACACACACACACACATATACACAACACAGCAGCAACAACAACTTTCATACACATACACAAAAGGTGAAGCTGCTGTTTAAAACACACACACACACAAATGGCCCAAAAAGATTATATTTTAAAACACTTAGTGCGGTTGCTGTTGAAATGTGCTGCTGCTGACAAAATGGTCGTTTTACAAAGCCATAATCCCAAATACAACACAATAGAACACAAATACAAAAAAACATAACATACCTCGGATTGAAGATTGATCCACAGACACAACCTGCAACATGAGTAACAAGGAAACATAGTAAGAAGTAGTAAAATAGTAAGATATGTATGGTTGATCGGGGTAGGTATTATCTTTAACAGGCCAGGGGGTAAAATAGTAAGAAGTAGCTAACAAGGAAACATGTCAAATGGGTTAAAAGTCGACCAATCACTTATGGAAGGTTTATTAAGGAAGTGTTTTATATCCTGGTCATGTGGGTACAATAAAAAAGGTCTAGCTTTCAAGGAAAGCGGTCAAAAGGGACGAACATCATCCAAACTTTGGTCTAAATATTTCAGATCAGCTTGACCCAACATATTCACACACATACATAAGCAATTTCACACACACATCTAACCATTTTGACCCGTTGTATGTTAGCACTTTTTCTAGCCTGTTTGGAAAAGCAGCAACAACAACATATAAACAGTTGCTGCTGTTGTTATATTTATTACAATGTGTGTGTTTTGGTGGTCTTTAACATACAACATAACACATTCATTTTTTTTTAAAACAGCAAACATAACACATTCATTTTTTCCAAAACAGCAACAACACACACACTTTCAGATTCATGCTAACATACAACATTCAGACAAGTGTTTAACCCCCCCTTACCCCAACACACACACACTTTTAGATTCACAACATTCAGTTTTCAGTTTTTTGAACCATTTTCCAGTTTTCATCAACCGTTTTCGTGTGCAGCAGCTGCTGCTGTTGTTAATCATAAACAACATAAACAATATAAACAGCAAAAACAACACAAACACACAACACAGCAGTAGCAACAACATACACATTCACACATTCATTTTTTAAAAACAGCAACAACATACACATTCACACATTGACATATTCATACACAAACAACACATTCACACACACACTTTCATATTCATAGCTTCAAAGAAAAAACAGCAAAAAATTTATACAACATCAATAACAACAACATTCAGTTTTCATTTTTTTGAACCAACACAACACAACACAACACAACAAAAATACACAACACAACACAACACAACAAAATACAACACAACACACAACATAACACATACAATAAACACCACATTCAGATTACCCCTCACCCCCATATTCATACATTCATATATTAACAAACAACATAAACAGCAACAAACAACATAAACAGCAAAAACAGAAAAAAATCATAAACAACATAAACAGCAAAAACAGCACAAACACACAACGCAACAGCAGCAAGAACATACACATTCACACATTCATTTTTTAAAAGTAGCAACAACATACACATTCACATATTCATACACATATTCATACGAAAACAACACATTCACACACACACTTTCAGATTCATACCTTCAAAGCAAAAACAGCAAAAAAATTCATACAATATCAACAGCAACAACATTCAGTTTTCATTTTTTTGAACCAACATAACACAACAAAACAAAAATACTGAACACAACACAACATAACAAAATACAACAACACATAACACAACATAACACATACAATAAACACCACATTCAGATTACCCCCACCCCCATATTCATACATTCATATAGCAATAAACAACATAAACACCAACAAACAACATAAACAACAAAAAAATCATAAATACCATAAACAAAATAAACAACAAAAACAGCACAAACACACAACACGGCAGCAGCAACAACATACACATTCACACATTCATTTTTTAAAAACAGCAACAACATACACATTCACACATTCACATATTCATACACATATTCATACACAAACAACACATTCACACACACACTTTCAGATTCATACCTTCAAAGCAAAAACAGCAAAAATTTCATACAACATCAACAACAACCTCATTCAGTTTTCATTTTTTTTGAACCAACACAACACAACACAACAAAAATACACAACACAACATAACATAACAAAATACAACACAACGCACAACACAACACAACACATACAATAAACACCACATTCAGATTACCCCCACCCCCATATTCATACATTCATATAGCAACAAACAACATAAACACCAACAAACAACATAAACACCAACAAACAACATAAATAGCAAAAACAGCAAAAAAATCATAAACAACATAAACAACATAAACAGCAAAAACAACACGAACACACAACACAGCAACAACAAGAACATACACATTCACACATTCATTTTTTTAAAACAACAACAACATACACATTCACACATTCACATATTCATACACATATTCCTACACAAACAACACATTCACACACACACTTTCAGATTCATACCTTCAAAGGTAAAACAGCAAAAAATTCATACAACATCAACAGTAACAACATTCAAACAAGTGTTAACCCCCCCCCCCCTTTTCCCCCAAACAAACACACACTTTTAGATTCACAACATTCAGTTTTTAGTTTTCAGTTTTTTGAACCATTTTCTAGTTTTCATCAACTGTTTTCGTGTAAAGTTAAATTACCCTTTTTCCCCTGTTATATTTATTACAATGTGTGTGTTTTGGTGGTCTTTAACATACAACATAACACATTCATTTTTTTTAAAAACAGCAAACATAACACATTCATTTTTTCCAAAACAGCAACAACACACACACTTTCAGATTCATGCTAACATACAACATTCAGACAAGTGTTTAACCCCCCTTCCCCCCAACACGCACACCTTTAGATTCACAACATTCAATTTTCAGTTTTCAGTTTTTTGAACCATTCTCCAGTATTCATCAACTGTTTTCGTGTGCAGCAGCTGCTGTTGTTGTTAATCATAAACAACATAAACAGCGAAAACAACACAAAAACACAACACAGCAGCAGCAACAACATACACATTCACAAATTCATTTTTTAAAAACAGCAACAACATACACATTCACACATTCACATATTCATACACAAACAACACATTCAGACACACACACTTTCAGATTCATACCTTCAAAGCAAAAACAGCAAAAAATTCATAAAACATCAACAGCAACAACATTCAGTTTTCATTTTTTTTAACCAACACAACACAACAAAAATACACAACACAACACAACACAACACATACAATAAACACCACATTCAGATTACCCATACCACCATATTCATACATTCATATATCAACAAACAACATAAACAGCAACAAACAACATAAACACCATCAAACAACATAAACACCAACAAACAACATAAACAGCAAAAACAACAAAAAAATCATAAACAACATAAACAGGAAAAACAGCACAAACACACAACACAGCAGCAGCAACAACATACACATTCACATATTCATTTTTTTAAAAACAGCAAGAACATACACATTCACACATTCACATATTCATACACATATTCATACACAAACAACACATTCACACACACATTTTCAGATTCATACCTTCAAAGCAAAAACAACAAAAAAATTCATACAACATCAACAGCAACAACATTCAGACAAGTGTTTAACCCCCCTTCCCCCCAACACACACACACTTTTAGATTCACAACATTCAGTTTTCATTTTTCAGTTTTTTGAATCATTTTCCAGTTTTCATCAACTGTTTTCGTGTGCAGCAGCTGCTGTTGTTGTTAATCATAAACAACATAAACAACATAAACAGCAAAAACAGCACAAACACACAACACAGCAGCAGCAACAACCTACTCATTCACACATTCATTTTTTAAAAACAGCAACAACATACACATTCACATATTCACATATATATTCATACACATATTCATACACAAACAACACATTCACACACACACTTTTAGATTCATACCTTCAAAGGAAAAACATCAAAAAATTCATACAACATCAACAGCAACAACATTCAGTTTTCATTTTTTTGAACCAACACAACACAACACAACAAAAATACATAACACAACACAACAAAATACAACACAACACACAACACAACACATTCGGTTTCAAAATCATACCTCGGATGGAAGATTGATACACAAAAACAACCTGCAACATGAGTAGCAAAACAAAATCCATAAACCCAAAACCGTATGAAATTGAAATTGAAATTGATAAAGAAAAGCAATGGGAGATTTGAAATTACTTAAGATTTGAATGTGAGATTTGAATAGCAAAAGCTATTTGGACACCGATATATAACAAAATCAATGGGAGATTTGAAATTTCAATATACCGCCTATATTGTCATAAGTATGAATCCGTTTCATATAGCAGGATAAAAAGCATGTTGAATCGTGTCCTCTTTGAACCGGTTCACCGAGATTGGTTGCAGAGAAGGTTGAAGATGTGTGTTGCAAGCTTGTTTCCTCTTTGAACCGTTTTCTGAAGATGTGTGTTGCAGGTTTGATAGATTGGTCTCTTATCTTTATTGTTGTGTACAATATTGATCCTTATTTTTCAACATTAAGGAAAAAGTTAAATTACCCTTTTGCCCATGTTATTTGCTTAATAAGATAGTATAGATGATCGTCGGCTTTCGAGCTGTAGCTTTACAACCATAGGGCTTAGATAGGCCCTTAGTTATTCGATTCGATGTAGATTAAAAGCCCTATGATCAATTTGGGTTAGATTATCTGATTGAATTGAACTGGATGGATCTTTGTTCTAGGGCTTGTAAATTGGAAATGGGTGTTGTAGGTTATTAAAGGTTAAAAGTAATAAAAGTTGAATGATTTAACAAAAAGTGCATCTTGTCTGGTGGTTAGTTGTTGAAGCTATTATCGAGATGGTCATGTGTCTCGAACCCATGACCTGGTTTTCTTGGTTTTTACATTTTTACACACTTTAAGCATTTAACTATATTTTCTCTAAAATTATTTTTTTCTTTATGGTTTTCGTTTATCGTACGATTTTTAGACTTTTTTATCGTTCGGTTTAATAGTGTCTGATATTTAGTCGTTTTTAGTATCGTTATTATTTGTACCTTTTGCTTTTTATACATCTTTTTAATATCGTTTGGTTTTTAAAAATTTTTAGTATTGTTCGATTTAATGTCGTTGGGTCTTTAAACGTATTGTCATTATTGTTTCACCGTCCTCATTTTAAACGTCTTTTCTTAATATCGTTGCATACATTTTTTAGTATCATTCGCTTTAATAAGGTTTGCTTTTTGAACTTCTTTTTAATATTGTTCGGTAAATAAGTATATTTAAAATAGCATTCGTTTTTTACCAAACACTATTAAACCGAACAATATAAAAAAGTATAAAAAACATACGATATTAGAAAAATAGCTTTAAACAAACACATATCTATACTACATTATAAAACATTTTAGATGGGCAATTATGTAATTTTACTATTTCCTTAATTTTCAACACTATATAAACAAATTTAACTCATAAACAAAACCCTTAGGGTTTGTATCAAGCAGACAAGCACCGCCGCTCCCGTTCAAAATTCGTCTGCTCATCCAGAGCAACCATCGATGTCTCCAATTTCTCCCCCATCTGCTCTCCTACAACTTTGCCTTCTCATCTTCTACTAAATCCAGAGCAACGATGACGGCGGCATGGCGTTTTCTAGCTTGATCTGGATGCTTTAACGGTGGGGTTTGGGCTGTATTTAGGTTCTTGGTGGTTCTCAGTTTTTCTTATGTCATCAACAAGGTTAGTTTCAGCTAATCAATTGTGTATTTGCCTTGCTTTGCTGGTTTGCATACATTTGATTCACTAATTATTCGTAGATGATAGTTTTAGATGTTTCTAGGGTTCGTGGATCTAATCTGATAATTGATTTGTTACTTTTAATTTCAGCTTGTGGTTAGTCGAACATTACGTTGCTAAGAAGCACGAAATTGCAGGTCTACATGTGATTATTCCGAATTCAATTTTTTTTTTCTTGTTTCTGTTCATAATCTATTGCTTATTGGTTCATACATTTTTAATTACAAGTTGCAGGCAGCAAGTTCTACTGATTTGCAGCATGTTTGATTAACTATTTGATTTTGAATATTTTCATTGTTTCAAAACTTAGGTGGGGGCCTTCCGAAACACACAGATGTATATATAGGGTTCAGAACTGTCATTAGGGTTCAAACAATCCGCCTCCATGTTTCAAAATTCAGATCCACCTACGGGCTCTTCACTGTCGAGCCCTCTCTCCAAATGCTTCGCTTGCCTGGCCGGATTTCACTAGGGTTTTGACCTTCCTGTTGGTTGCTCTCAAATGGTGACAATAATGACTCTACTAAACAATTGTAAGACATGATGATTCCACATTTTTTGGATTTTGTTAATGTTTCTGTTTTATTTTGTATCTACTGAACGCCTAATGTTGTTTGTTTAGAGGTTGATATATGTGTATTCACTTTTGATGTCATGTTTGCAAATGGAGAACAATAATCATGATCTTGCTCTTTGATATTTGATATATTTCATACATTGAACTTAAAAAATGATGATTAAACTTAATGTTAACTTCACATACTTATAATTTGTGGCAGGTTATTGGGTTTACCATCGCGATAAAGAAGAAAATGTCAGATTCCTAATTCGTATCTGCAGTTATTGATGTCTTATAAAGGCCTAATGTATTGTTTTGCACATCCTAGATCTGAGTGATTTGTTTGGTGCTGAAAAGAAATGATACTTTGAATATTCATTTGTTGGTTTATCTGTTGATCAGGGTTTTCTGTTGCAGTTTTGCTTACGTCTTTAACGCCATTCATTTTGCAAAGAACAAAAGAGGTACATGTGGTGTTGGGTGGGGTGGGGGGGGTGTTGTGTGTTGAGTTGTGAATTTTTAAAGATTTCAAAAAAAAATTTAAAAAAGTTTTTGCTGCTGCAATTAATGTGTATGATTGTGTGTTATATGACTATGCAGCAACTACTGTTGGGTTAAAAAAACATGATATGTTCATATTGCCACATTCATGGTGTGTATGAATGTGTGTTATATGCTCAGATTGTCCTCTATTGCAAACAACATGATATGTTCTTTTTACCCCACCCACCTGATCTGTTCATATTGCCACATTCATTTGTGCTGAATTTTTTGTTTTTTTGCATCTGAATCTGAGAATGTCATGTTATAACATATATTTTATTGTGTTAAGTTCGAAACATTTGATATGAATGCCACTCTGTGTAAATTTATTTAAAAAACCCACGACAATCTTGATGAATGTGTGTTTCTGAATACGAGTTTTAGACTACATGTTTTTTTGTATTCATATAGTAAACAGATCTAAAAGTATGTGTTTTCTAACCATTTTGACCCGTTTAAACCATTTCATTATTATTTTTACCCATTTATCTGTGTGTTGTGTGTAGTGTTGAATGTGTGATTTGTGTGAGTTCTTTTTATCTCAAACTATGTATTTTTGACCCATTTATGGAAGTATGTGTGAGCGGATTTGATGTGTTTGGTGAGTGTGGTAGGAAAAATGGAAATGATAGAGGTGATCACCGTGGCGTTAGTTCAATTATTCACCATAATGTTGAACTTGCTGCAATTTTGTCTATTTTATTGTCGCATTTTGACTTTTTGTTGCTGCATTTCCATTTTTTATCGATGTAATTTTGGCTTCGTTTTTTCTGCAACTTCGCCTGCAGTTTTGACTGCATTTTAGCTTGAATATGGTATCAAAAACTAGGTTTATTAGTGCATAGTGTCTGCACATTGGCTTCTTTTGCAGCAGCTTTGACTGCATTTTTTGTTGCGATTTGGACATCATTTTGGGTTTTTTTTTAACTGCTAATTTGTCTGCATTTTTCTGCAATTTGGCTGCAATTATTACTACCTTTTTTGGTTGCAAAAACCTTTTTTTTTAGTTTGTTTCTGCAATTTTTGATCCGTTTGACCTTTTTATTTTTAAAATACTATAGTTTGATCACTCTATTATATATTCACTACATTTTCACACGTTTCAATTTAAATCACCTACATTTGGACCTTAATTAGATTAACTTGAGTTCTATGTTTTAATAACATATCAAGATCTGCGAGTGGCTATTGAAATGGTGTCTTGGAATCTCGGTGCTATATATGAATAAAAACATGTAATGCCTAAGAATGATTATGGTTTCATTAGTTGTACTTATACTAAGTATAAAATGCTTGGACTAATAAGCTCTTATTAATGTATGCAGGTCTCTTGCTTCTACTTGGTGGGTCTACTATGCCCAACAAATAGTTTCGTGTATGCGAGGTGAGCTAGACATTTTGTCTTCTAAATCCCATATCACAAAGGGAGCCTAATCAACATATGAGTGAGTTGTGTGCGAGGATTGGAGGTGGTCAAAGGCTCAGAGTAGATTGGGATGGTAGCGGCCGCAAAAGTCTTGACAATGTCAAAGAAGATGGAATCCAAGTTCTCATGTCTTCATCTCCATATTAATGACATCCAAGGTAAGATTCAACCAAAATGAGTATGTTTTGCTAATGTGTGTCAAATGTTTCGGAAGTGGAAGCCTTTAATTTTATGTCGAGATTGCTAAACTTACCATGTTTTTTTAATAGAACCCGTATTGGCCCGAACCCATTCTGCCCCTTTTTTAGGTCGATATGTATGTGACCGAACATGTTCAGACCCGTTAAAAAGACCCAAGTGTGCCTATTGAAGTTATATTATTCGATTTATAATTCTAAGGGTTCCTCAAAGATGCTTAATATAGTTTTATTAGTTCATTTTTAATTCTAACAAGTCAAAAAGACCCAAACATGTTTAATGTAGTTATGAGAAAATTTCGGATATGTGTTTATTTGTTAAAATATATGTAATTGTGTTAAACTTTTAGCAATTGCTTTTTTTAATGGAACTATCTCTCTTTTTCGTTGAATTGAATTTTCCATCTTTTCAGTGCAATGGTGGAATGTATATATGGTTGAATGCATATATTTGGCTAAAATATGTTTTGGTTGAATCCATGTATGGTTGAATGTAATCCGACTGCTGGTTGACTATTTTTTGCTGCAGTTTTGAATTTTTGTTGCTGTAGTTTTGACCTTTTCATAGCTGCAATTTTGTCTATTTTATAGTTGTATTTTGACTCTTTTTTGCTGCATTTTGATTTTTTAGCGCTGCAATTTGGGCTGCATGTTTTCTTCAATTTTGCCTGCATTTTGGCTTGAATATGGCTTCTATAACTAGGTTTTTTGGCCATGTTGAATATTGACTTGTTTTTCATCAGTTTTGAAGGCATATTTGTTGTGATTTCTAGAAATTATTTATAGTTAGTTTTTTTTGCATTTCGTAGAGGTTGAGATGTTGGTTGCATAATATATCTTATTTGGCCATGTTGAGGTCCATGATAACCTTAATGTTGAGATTTGGTGTGAAACTTAAGGACTTAGGAGGTAAAAAATTAAAACAGGGTATATACATCGAGAAAAGCTCTCAATCCTCGCTTCTCCCATATTGATTTTCTCTCTATCATTGGTTTTGCATCAAATAACGAGCGCATGTGCAAACTCTCTTTTATTGTATTGGCGCCTGATATGTAGGTTATTAGATCGAGCAAATATAGGTTCCAGTCTCATTTGAGGGGATGCTTCTAGAAACAAGCTCCTCGGGCAGAAGCCTCCCTCATAGTTAACAAGTATCACTTCTTTGACTAAATGTGAGCTTCCAAGCAAGAGCGGAGCGAAAAGCCTACACTTTCAAGTCAAAAGCGGGAGGATCTTATTTAAGTTGTGACTAAAGGGAAATAGATATATACACACAAATATATTATTATATATGACATATATGAAATTGTTAAATTAAATAACGATTTGGTGTGAAGTGAACTCTACTTTTGAATGTCTATGATCGATCTTTTGTTATTATTAAACTGAGATCAATTACGCTTATGACAAATTGACATACATAGACTACATGTATGCTACAAATAAAAACACTAACATAATATGATATAATACGAGATGATTAATAAAAGTAACAAAAACTGAGTACCATGTCGCAAATTGTCACCACCGCTGCATCGCGCGGGTATCTTACTAGTATAATCATTATTTATATATAAACATTTTATAATATCCAATTTAGTACTAAGGGTATTTTTTTTCTTTTCATAAAAACTCAATAAAAAAAGTTAACTTTGTAAGTAAAATGTACTAAAATGGAGATGAATTGTAAAACTCAGGACAATAATAAACAAAAATTAACAGTTGGTATTGAAATGGAGAAAATATGTAAAACTTAGGTATCAAAATAGAGAAAGTTCACTCGTTTAAGTTAATATCGTTATTAATTCAACGTTTCAGGACAATATGTAAAACTTAGTAAAACTCGGGACACTAATAAACAAAAAATAAAAGTTAATATCGTTATTAGTTCAGTTGTTTCACTCGTTTTTCTCGTATAACTTTTAAAATATAACGTTTTATAAAATTTTAAATATACCATTAGGAAGAGCTCATCATTCTCTACTCATCGACCTAAGTTTCGTTAAAAACGAAGAAAGTTCAAATATAATATAATTTTATTATTATAAGACATTCTCATATAACAATAATTGCTCGTCTAAACAACTCATATTTCTAAGAGCCATTTAATCTGTTTCTTACTCGTCTGATGATATTTGAAATATAATTGTCACATATATATACCAAGTACTTATTTATGACTGTTGATCCCATTCAGATTTGAATCAGTGTTTTTTGGTGAAGATTTGGATCAAATGACATAAAATAAGATGTTCACAAGATGAATAATGAAGAACACTCTTAAAAAGTTAGATTTGATCTTGTATTGATTGCATAAAATGTTGGTTACATGGAAACCCCAATCACTAGCTCATGCAAGCTCTTTTAAAACCCTAATTGCACTTTACTATTTATAGTAAGTGCTTAACATGCTAATTACACTAATAGTCCCTACACTTACACTAATTAAGAAATAACAAGTTAAAAGGCTAAAACTAGATTAAATATATTTTATTAATACAAATTATATTTATTACATTAACGATCCTATACATAAAACAACTTCAACGTCTTGACTCGGTTCTTCGTCTCTAACGCGCCGTTTGACTTTTTACGTTGACTTTGACAGGACATTGACTTTTGTTGACTTTGACTGTGTTGATAATATTAGACTAAACTTCAGGTCCAACAATGACAACCAGGTCAACCATGTTAACTAATATTTAAGGTACGAAATATTTAGAGATGTTACAGTACAACTTATATAATTATCCTAGCACATACCAGTTCCATGCATACATACTCACAATAAATACATATATACTCATACACACATGCGGCATACATACACCCCACAATACACCTACACACATCACGTCATACAAGAAACCGACTCCTACGACTCAAACAACTAACAAGAAAAAGCACGTGTATAGTAGTTAAAGACTCAATCAAAGTTAATTAACGTAATTACCAAGAGTCCCCGGCAACGGCGTCAAAAACTTGATGCGTGCAATACTATATATAAAATAAATGAATAAAAACACCTAGTTTTAAATTTATAAAAAACCAAGACGAACCAACTAGCTAGCACACAACCGGCAGTGGACCGGTCCAATGCAATATAGCTAAAGCAAGTCCGGGTGTCGACCCACAGACTCTATATACTACGTTTAATTAACTAAATAAGACTCAACTGACACGATACGACTTAAATGGAAAGATTGTTAAAAATGGGGGTTTGTTGCTAAAAATAGAAACTTACTACAAATGGAAACTTTCTAAAAATAGTAACTAACTAAAAATAGAAACTGACACGAAAGACGAATTGCAAACATATGAGAAGAGATAAACCACCTAGACCCGACTCCTTAGTTACTCGAATTATTAGTTTGTTAGAAAACGTTTAGACATTGGACTGGGATCGTAAGATATTCGCTTGACCCAAACACCGATAAGACCCTCGACCCTTTTCTAGAAGACACCTACGAGTTTTTATCAAGTTAATAGTTAAAACCAGTTTAATTATCAGACTTCCTCACAGTCGTCCAAATTTTTATGACTTAGTACCTATAACGTTTTTTTACCTCACAGTACAATAAACTAAGGTAATTTCCATGATTTGATTAACACTAGTAAACAATACAATTAAAAATAAACCTCGACCACTCTTCACATATATGAGCCTAGTTAATTAATCACATAGACATACTTATTAAACTCTCACCTCACGGATCCAATAGCTACACATTCTTATTAGTTTGATCCAACTAATTATTCCTATGGTTTTAGTGCACCTAAACCATAAACTAGTTACTCACACACAGTCCGTAACCTAATTTAATTCTATTATATGAAAGACATTCATCAAGCATTAAATGGAACAACTGAATCAACTCAAACAAAACCAAATATGTAATTAAGCATCAATCAATCAATCAAAATACTTTACTAAGTCATAAGCCGAACCAATGTCAAAACCAATCCAACAAACATGCAAAACAAGTAACTAAGTTATCATTGGCCTAGGTGATTCAACGAGTCTAGCCAACAATCATATTCAATAATAACAATGCAAGTTTCATATTAGCAAATATGATAGCATATAATACAAAAGTGAAGAAACAATGAAACCCGATGAAACCGAGAAGCAATCCACGATCCAACTAGCTTCTAGCACTTTGTTTTCGTCTCTCTAAGCTCAAAACACTTCAAAGCTGCTGGAATACGTCTCTAATTCGTCCCTAATGATGTCCAGGAGGCTAGGGTTTGATAAAAGTTGTTTATATAGCGAACCAGACCAAAAAACGTCGAAACTTTCTTCC
This sequence comes from Tagetes erecta, assembly GCA_030867185.1. Classification (NCBI taxonomy): domain Eukaryota; kingdom Viridiplantae; phylum Streptophyta; class Magnoliopsida; order Asterales; family Asteraceae; genus Tagetes; species Tagetes erecta. The sequence goes on along the minus strand of CM061486.1, from coordinate 1,144,728 downwards.
GAAAACGTGTCAGCGCGTCGCGCGGTGACGAAATGGGCTTGTGGCCGCGTAGTACAGCACACCATACCACCAGACCCACCTGACCATGCCGCGTCACGCGGCCAGGGTGGTCCCTGTGGTCGTGTGGCGTGGTGAGCCACCTTGTGCGCGCGTTTCGTTCGGTTTCTTCGTTTTCGCGTACCAGCTCGCTCGTACCTCCGTTTCGCGTCACGGTTTCGCCTACGGATTCAATTTCTTGCAAGCTTTCCATTTATTTATTGATTGATTGATGCTTAATTACATATTTGGTTTTGTTTGAGTTGATTCAGTTGTTCCATTTAATGCTTGATGAATGTCTTTCATATAATAGAATTAAATTAGGTTGCGGACTGTGTGTTAGTAACTAGTTTATGGTTTAGGTGCACTAAAACCATAGGAATAATTAGTTGGATCAAACTAATAAGAATGTGTAGCTAAACTTGGATCCGTGAGGTGAGAGTTTAATAAGTATGTCTATGTGATTAATTAACTAGGCTCATATATGTGAAGAGTAGCCTAAAAGAGAATTGGTTTCGGGTTTAGTGAAGCGTAACCCAAAATGTAAGGTGCCTTTGACATATCTGAGGATACGCTTGACATATTGAAAATGAGTTGTGGTGGGGGAGTGAAGGAATTGACTGACTTGGTTTACGACATATGAGATATCCGGACGAGTGATGGTTAGATATTGAAGGGCGCCCACTAGTGATCGATAAGTTGTGGGATCTCCAAATGGATCACCGGTACTGGTTAGAGTGACATTACTTGGTAATGGAGTGGAGACTGGTTTGGAATCAAGCATATTGGCACGTTGCAAGATATCAGTGGCATATTTAGCTTGGTTGAGACATAGGCCATGGTTAAAATGGTGAGCTTCAATGCCAAGGAAGTAGTTTAGTTTTCCAAGGTCCTTGATGCCAAACTGATTGTGTAACCGAGTGATAAATGTCGACATGTGGTGGCGTTGATTTCCTGTTAAAATCAAGTCATCCACATAGACCAATAAGTACATTATACAATCACCTTTTTTAAAAACAAACAAGGAAGGATCCGCACGACTGCAAGTGAACCCATAGTCGAGTAAGAAAGTGCTTAGACGATGGAACCAAGCACGAGGTGCTTGTTTCAAGCCATATAAGGCTTTATTTAATTTACAAACATGGTTAGGGTACTTTGGATCAACAAATCCAGGCGGTTGTTCCATAAACACTTGTTCGTTTAAATGCCCATGTAGAAATGCGTTGTTTACATCAAGTTGGTGCAAGTGCCAATTATTGATCGTGGCTAATGACAAAACAACACGCACCGTGGAAGCCTTGACAACCGGACTAAAGGTTTCAGAATAATCAAGACCAGGGACTTGTGAGAAACCGCGTGCTACAAGGCGAGCTTTATAGCGTTCGACGGTTCCATCGGCATGATATTTGGTGCGGAATAGCCACTTTGAGCCAACGACATTGTGATGAGAGGGTCGAGGAACAAGTGTCCACGTATTATTTGAGCGCAACGCATCCATTTGAAGTTTCATGGCTTCCAACCACTTGGGGTTTTTCGAAGCGGATGTGTAGCCTCGAGGAGGAGTGGAGGCAAGCAAAGCACGATGTAGTTTGGTGCATGCAATATTTGAAAGATGGCGAGGCTTGAAGATGCCCGCCTTAGCACGAGTCATCATTGGGTGACCAGAACTAGAGGATGGGGGCTGAGTGGAGGTTGAACTGGTGGTTTCGGTTTGGTTTTGTGTAGGTAGTTGTGTTGTGGTATTTTCGGGGTGGATAGGTGGTGGCATGGTGGGATGCGACTCAATGGGTTGTGAGGTGGGACCGACCTCATCAAGTGGATTTTCAATGGTTTAGGGTTAATTTATGGGTAAGATAGGGATGTGCAGCTCAGATGTGGATTGGTTAGAACATAGACCACAAGGTGGTGACGATGAGGTTGGTGTGGGTGACAGAGTGGGTTTTGAAGAGTTGACAGAAGGGGTGAAAGAGTTGTCATCAAGAAACGTTGTAAGTTGTAGAGATGTGAGTGGGTGATGAGTTGTATCACCTGCAAATGGAAATATTGTTTCGTCGAAACGAACATGTCGAGAAATATAGACCCGTGAGGTCGAGGGATCAAGGCATTGGTAGCCTTTGTATTTCGAGCTATACCCAAGAAATATACACGGGAGGCTACGAGGTGCAAGTTTGTGTGCCGAGTAGTCTCGTAGGTACGGGAATGCACGACACCCAAAGGTACGAAAATTGGTGTAAATGGGAACAGTGTTGAAGAGAAGTTCAAATGGTGATTTACCTTGAAGAACTTGAGTTGGTAGCCGATTTATAGTGTAAACGGCGGTGCTAAAAGCTTCAACCCAATAGGAGAACGGGACACGACCAAAAAAGAGCATGGCTAAACCGGTCTCAACTATGTGTCGGTGCTTTCTTTCAGCTCGACCGTTTTGTTGTGGCGTGTAAGGGCATGATACACGATGAAATGTTCCATTTTCTTCAAACAATTTTCTAACATTATGATTTAAAAATTCGGTTCCACCATCACTTTGAAATACCTTGATTTTACGACCGAATTGAGTTTGAACAAATTTCATAAAGATAACCAACACACTGAAAAAATCCGACTTGGTTTTTAAAGGATAAAACCAAGTGAAACGGGAAAAATCATCGACAAACACAACATAATATTTATAGTTGTCATTCGACGACACAGGCGAGGGACCCCATAGATCACAATGTATCATATCTAGCGGAAAAGTTGCACGTTTGGTGTTTGATTCAAAAGAGAGTCGTTGCCCTTTGGATAATTGGCAAGCTTGACAGATACTCGGTTTAGGTAATAGAGATGTTACAGATAAAAGTCCCAAGTTTTTCAGCAATGTAATAGTATCGAAAGAAACATGTCCCAACCGAGAATGTCATACTTCAAAGGAGGCTTTACGAGCAGAGGTGGCAACAAAGGCTTGGTGGAAATTATTCAATAAGTAAAGTCCATTTTGACATCTGCCTTGGGCTAGCACTTGTCTTGTTCGGCGATCTTGAACGTAGAAACACGGATAAGAAAACAGAACGTCAACGGTATTATCCTTGGTAAGTTTACTAACCGAAAGAAGGTTGTGTGTAAGTTGAGGAACAACAAGAGTATCCTTTAGATCAAATTTATTATGCAATAGTGTGTGTCCAGAATGTGTAACAGACAAGCAATGACCATCACCAATAGAGACAAATTTAGTACATGCAGAGGGCGTGGCATTTGGTACAAGGTCAGGTGATGTCGTCATGTGATCAGTGGCACCCGAATCCATGAGCCAGTCGGGTGAAGATTGAGAAACATGACACTCGTTAGTGAACGCATGAGCCGGTTTCGCATCAACGGGAGCAGCTTGGGCAAATGATGAAAGAGAAGGGCAATTGTTTGCATAATGCCCATTCGTGCGACATAATTGGCAATGGGGTGGCCGGTGGTAAAACTGTGAGGCTGCCATGGCGGAAACAGATGGAGAAGAGGGAAGGTTTGATCAGGCGATGAAGATGAGAGGTTGAGGGAGGGGAAGAGTGCTGGCGATTGATACCATGAAGATGAATTGATTCGAATGACCCAAACAGGGGGAGAACAATCATATAAATAAACATGCAAAATACAATAATGATCCTCTAAATATACAATTTAACATATGCTATACATAACTAATATATACGTTAACAATTCCTATGGTTTTAGTGCACCTAAACCATAAACTAGTTACTAACACACAGTCCGCAACCTAATTTAATTCTATTATATGAAAGACATTCATCAAGCATTAAATGGAACAACTGAATCAACTCAAACAAAACCAAATATGTAATTAAGCATCAATCAATCAATCAAAATACTTTACTAAGTCATAAGCCGAACCAATGTCAAAACCAATCCAACAAACATGCAAAACAAGTAACTAAGTTATCATTGGCCTAGGTGATTCAACGAGTCTAGCCAACAATCCTATTCAATAATAACAATGCAAGTTTCATATTAGCAAATATGATAGTATATAATACAAAAGTGAAGAAACAATGAAACCCGATGAAACCGAGAAGCAATCCACGATCCAACTAGCTTCTAGCACTTTGTTTTCGTCTCTCTAAGCTCAAAACACTTCAAAGCTGCTGGAATACGTCTCTAATTCGTCCCCAATGATGTCCAGGAGGCTAGGGTTTGATAAAAGTTGTTTATATAGCGAACCGGACCAAAAAACGTCGAAACTTTCTTTCGAAAACGCGTCACCGCGTCGCGCGGTGACGAAATGGGCTTGTGGCCGCGTAGTACAGCACACCATACCACCAGACCCACCTGACCATGCCGCGTCACGCGGCCAGGGTGGTCCCTGTGGTCGTGTGGCGTGGTGAGCCACCTTGTGCGCGCGTTTCGTTCGGTTTCTTCGTTTTCGCGTACCAGCTCGCTCGTACCTCCGTTTCGCGTCACGGTTTCGCCTACGGATTCGATTTCTTGCAAGCTTTCCATTTATTTATCAACATGGGACCTATGAAACATAAAAAACATCAGTTGTATAAAAAATGCTATAAATACCGTACCGAAACGACTCAAAACGTAAACAAACACAACTAGGGATTTATGTATACTTATCACATTTTCAATACACCTACCCACATCATGTCATACACGATGTGTTGCCTTTAACCATTTAGTAAAAGAGATCAGGGTCCAAGTCTTGACAGAACCATTTGTCAACAACAAAGAAATGTCATGTGTAACCAACGATGACTAGAAAAACTGGATGACATCCATCCAATGGTACCTCATAAATGGGGATATTCCAGGGAATAAGCCAATGGCATAAAAAATACGGATCAATATACTACACTATGAACTAATCGAGGGGGGGGGGTTATACATCAGTTCTTACCTAAGACCCTCCCTTAGGTGCGTCGATCCAAAAGAAGCTAACTACATTATCCAGGAAATTCATGAGGGGATTTGTGTCCTACATGCATGCCCCTAAGACCGTGGTAAGAAAAGCCATAAATATCATATTTTATTGGTCAGACATGTACCATCCAGCACTCGAAGAAATCAAAAAGTGTGACAATTGTCAGATGCATGCTTCGATGACCCACCATAAAAAAATTAACATGATACTGGTGGATCATCCTGGCCCTTCAAAAAATGGGCAACTGATATTGTTGGATCGTTCCTGATAGGGGCGAGATGAGCTAGGTTTCTTGTAGTAGCAATCAACTACTTCACTAAATGGATTGAGGCTAAACCTATGGTCTTAATCACTGGCAACCAAAACGAAACGATTTGTGTGGAGAACTTTGTCTATAGGTTTAGCATTCCTCATACCATAATGAGCGATAACGGAACACAGTTTGAGAAAAAAAAAACTTTCAAGGGATGGTATGAATTGCTGAAAAGCAAGTAGTTACGTGTGTCCTTCTCACACCATGAATCAAACAACTTGGTGCAATGAGCCAATGGGAGCATTATGAGAGGTATAAAAAAGCTGAATAGAATGATAACAACACTCATGGGTGGTTGAGATGCCTCATGTATATTGGGCATTCCGAACCACCCCAAAAATCGGGAACGGGGAAACACCATTCAGCTTAACATATGGATCTAAAGCTATGATCCATGTCAAGATTGGTTCCCCAAAACAGCATACCCAGATCCATCTAGAAGACAGGGAATCAGATATGCGCTTCAACTTAAACATGTTTGAAGAGCATCGGGAAATGGCTGTTTAGAATCTAGAAAAATACTACAATGCTTGGGTCGGCAATAAAAATTTCAAAGCAGAAGATCTAGTGCTAAGATCGAACGAAACAAGCCGTTAGGTGCCAAAGGGAAAATTGACCCCTAAATGGGAAGGGCATATCGTATCACCTCAATTGACCCCTAAATGGGAAGGGCATATCGTATCACCTCAGTCACCCATAAAGGTTCATGCAAGTTGGCTTATCTAAACGAAGATGAAATCCCTTGAACTTGGAATATTCAACAACTCAAAAACACTATGTTTAAGATCGATTTTATTGTTAATTTATCTTTATCTTGATATGCTTCTGATTTGTTAATGTATATTGCTGATTTAGCTTTCTTAAGATCGATTTTATTGGTAATTAAGAGTGACTCACAAAAGATGACGAGGAAGAAGAAAGATTGAAGGCCAAGACAAGTGCATGTATGTTGATTCAAGTATACTTACTTTTTTTCAAATGGAAAGCCAATGAGTTTAGATATCTTATACTTGTGTGGATGTCAAGAGACTTTTTGATAATTTTGGTATCTACTATCGCATCAGAGTCTACATTCACTCCAATTAGAAGAGTAGTTAACGAAAATCGGAGTTTAATTAGTAAAAATATCATCGAGCCTCTAATATACACAAAAGATTGGTTATATGGATATTTTGTAATGTCCATTTTCCCTTGATTTTTATATGTTTTTTTACATAGTATTATATTAATGGTATATATATATTGTTTGTACTTTGTAGGTTATAACCAAGTTAGTGTAGATGAGCTCATAGAAGATATAATCTCACTTGACATTTTTTGTAAATCAGATGCTTCAAACTCAGTGAATAATCCTAAGGTACCAATTCCAAATGCTTCAAGTAGTGTTGCTTGCTAAAAATAGTGAACAATCCCAAGGTACCCCACTCCAAATCCTTCTTGTAATGTTGCTTGATAAAACTATATGAATATGTTCAAATGTCCATGCTTAATATGACTAGTTGACTAGTTTTATGTGTAGGTTTAGTTGTTTGGAATCGAAGACTTGAGAAGAAAGACCAATTGGAACTTTGGAACTTTAAATTGTGCTCAATAGATGTTTTGATTAGATTTCTATGGAGTATTGTTTTAAATTTGTTATGGGTTATGTATTTATTTATACTATATTTAAGACTTTTATGAACTTTTGACGACTTTTGTTTCACTAAACAGGTTCTTGAATATGCGTTCGTGTATGGGAAATGGTACACAATAAGTTACTGTGTCATGTACAAGTATATAGGTTTCATGTTCTTGTTTTATCGTGTTTGTTTCTTAAGAGGTACAGATATAAACGTTATGTTAGTTTTATCCCTCAATCTATAGGTTGTAGGTTCTAATCCCACCTCGAATAAAAATAGAATTACTCCATTGGATAAGTTTTATGTTACCTAAAATAAGTTTCCTTCGAATGAAAAATATTAGATAATTGCGTGAACAATCATTTGGAGAGTGATTTATATGGTTATTTAAAACCATTTGGATTCTATTGCCATTCAAAGACAAGTGGGACACTGGCTTTTAAAACAAAGGGAGTGGATGTATAAATGTTTTAGTGAAATGGTGAATTGTTTACATAGATTAAAAGTAGAAGGGGGCAATTGAAAATAGCGTCGGCGGAGGTGGACCATGCTAAAATCCACTTGTCAAGTGATAATAAGATATTTTATTAATATCACAAATTGCATGGGAAAGTCTGCAGATTCAACCGACCATTGACACTAGATCTCAAAGTGACTTGCTACGAACCTGCTATTTATTTATTTACAATTAAATAATATAATAGTTGTTATTTTATTTTAATGGTTCCATGATTGCTTTAATTAACTTTCCAGCCGTTCGATGAGGTTACATATGCCACCATGTCCTACGCGCTAAACTTTGGTTTTATATTAGTGAACAATGTTTAATAGCTTAGTTTCAGACTAGTTAAATAAATATAATAATTTAAAAAAATAGCCGTTATATTCAAGAATTTACTTACATTGTGAAAAATACAAAATAAAAACTTCTCCCATCGTATCATTACCCGTTGTAAGATTAGAGTTCAAGTCTAGGATTCAATTCAAATTGACATTCCCTCTCATCTCTTAAGGATTTATAAATATTTTTTAGACATAATATTACTAATAAATATTTGGCTTTAACTCATGAAGAAAATGTACACTCACCTTTCTCTTTTCAAACTTTCTTTTATAAGAACAAAAATTCCTTCCAACTAAAAAGTTTGATTTATTATATTAAAAAATTTGTAAATTATTAATATTTAAGGATTTGTAAAACTTATAGACTTCGACTCATGAAAAAAACTTATACTCAACTTTCTCTCTTAAACTTCTAAGTTAAGATATTTTCAATAAAAAATGAGCTAAAAAACATTAATTTATTAGATTAATTAAGCGTTCCTATCATGGTTTTCTCTCTGGAACGACTGGCTTCTAGACTTCGACTCTAATTAGTTTGACCGTAAAAGAGAGGGTGAGCCTCCGTTGCGATTGCATCTTTTGGGGAGTTCTACTAGGCTGCTTATAAACGCCTTATACAGGTACATGAAAGAGCTTCATACTAAATCATTGCATTGCACCTCTTGAGTGATAAGGTCTTACCATTGCGTAAACCGTCATTCTAAATAACTATATTCTATGTAATGGTTTTTTAAATATATTTTATGACTAAGTTTCATATCCATGTGTTATACATGGAATAAATAACGATATTTATTTAAAATAAAAATAATCATTTTATTTAATAATTTGTAAATATTTAATATTTAAGGATTTATAAATGTTTTCCTAGATATGATATTAATACAATCCACTCAACTTTCACTCATAAACTTTTATTTTTAGAGCAAGAAGTTTTTCCTTCAAAAAATAAAAATAAAGCCCAAAATCCGTGATTTATTATGTTACATTAATATTAATTAAACTAGTTTACTAATTAAGCTATCTAGAGTATAAAGGTACATTTCTATAGACTACAACAACCATAATTTTAAGTGAAATATTCAAATACAAATTGTACTTTTTATACAAAGTGTGAGAATGCAATCAAACGAACTCTAATGGACCCCATTCCACAACGTTGGAACCATATCGACGAACTTTACGATCTTAGGTTTGGGGTGGTGGGGTTGGATGGGGGGTTTAGGTTTTGGGGTAGGGGTGGTGGTTTTAGGCTTTGAGGTGGTGGGGTGAAGGGTTTAGGTTTGGGGGATAGGGGTAGGGGCTTTAGGTTTCAAGGTGGGAAGGTTGGTAAAAGGTTTGACAAGCTGGTACCAACGCCGCTGGATTGAGATCAAATGAAGTTCGTTTGAACGCTTTTGTACGACTTTTTACCGTGTTTTACACTTTGTACGATAACTTTACCTTAATTTTAAGTATTTAATATCATGAAATGCTAAGTTCAAAATTTCAACCGTAAACAAAAATATCATGAATTTACTTATAACTCAAGTAGCATTCAGATTTGGGCTGCAAGATATGTCGTTTTCTTAGTTGACTCATTCTATACTTCAACACATGCTGTGTGTTGTAGCGGCAACGTCATGCTTGTGAATTTGTTATACGCGTTACGATAATGACATTACCGTGTGATGTCTATGGGATGACACATTTGTTACTTCGTTACATTTGTTACATTCCTGACAATGATGTCATTAGACATAGATAAAAAATAAGTATATTCCACATGTTACTACGAAAAATTATAAACATATTTTAGTTAAACTAACGAAAACAAAGAAATAAAAAAACAAAAAAGCCAATTATTAAATTTATAAAAAAGCACATTGGTTCAAACTTCAAAAACCCTTTTTAGTATTGCAAGGAATATGCTTTTTGTAGGGGTGTTGAATGGGTTAGGTTCTCGGGTTGGTGGGTTGAACCCGACCCGAACCTGAAAAATTTATACAAACCCAAACCTGACTCGAACCTGAAAATTTAAACATTACTTAAACCAGAACCCGACCTGATTTTTAGCTGGTTGACCCGAACCCGACCCATTTGACCTGAATTATCACAAAATATATTCTCCAAGAGTTAAAAATTCAAAATTTCCAAGAAATGCATTCTTTAAACTAGAGTGAGCTTATAAAAAATCAGGAATTGTCACCCAAATGTACGCACAAACATGTAAGACATTCGATATTATTGTAGATTTAACGTACAACACCCTAAGCTACATGTATATTGACACAATATATTCAAAAATTTAAAATTTATATAAAAAATCAGGTCAACCCGTGAACCCGATGGGTTGAACCGAACCTGACCTGTTTTTGAAAACAGGTCAGTGGGTTCAACCCGAAACTGACCCACACCCATTTAATGTAAACCCAAACCCACAATTTTCGGGTTAGGTTCAGGTCATGTTTTCAGGTCGGGTCAGAAATTCTCACCCCTAGCTTTTTGTGAAAGTTTCTTAATAATCCCTATTTCTTTATAATTGTTAAGGATATCAAATCTCTAATGTAAATACATTAAAGCAAATATAATTTGCTTATGTATCTTTGAGGATATTTTGTTTATGTGAGATCGTTTGATCGTTTATATTATAATAATAATTACTATGTTTAATACCATTGTGCTACACACGAGTTAAATAAAAATTTATAAAAAAGTTATAACCATTATATCAAAAAATTTGTAAATATTATTATAAAATACCATTAATCACAAAGTTTTGGCTACAACAACTCTCCCACTTAATTTTTTCGCTCACAAACTTCCTTCGATATAACAAATAGTTATTTGCTAAAATGATCCATGTGGTTTGTCTGTATTTGCTAAAATTTGCAATTTTAAGAATTTTTGCCTAAATAGTCCCTACAGGCCTACACCTGTTGCTAAATCGGTCCACTACACTAGCGGCTTTGAAAAAATATATGTTAGTTGATTAATAATTGACCAAAATGGCCCTAAAAACCATTTTGCCAATTAACTCATTTAAAACATAATACTAAACCCTTCACCAGTACCACCATTTTCTCTCTCTCTCTCACTCCTGCCACCGCAACCATCAACACCTCTGCCACCTCCACAACCAGACCTCGATTGTTTCCCCTCCCCACCAAACCTACATTAATCGTCACCACCTCACCATTCTTACACTTACCACAAATCCTAGCTTCCAATTCCGACGAATAAATCTCCCAGTCACAACCGAGTTTCTAAAAAATATCATCACATACGCTTCTACAACCTCCACCACTACTTCAGCAGCTCCTAAGGCCACTGACGCCTGCTCACATGACAACCCACATCTGAAGTTACCTATAGCGATAATAATATTATACTTTGGAGAAGTGATTATGGATGTGTTGTGAGTTAGGTTAATTGGGAAATTAAGGGTTTGAATAAGGGTTGTTCTTTTGTGGGATTGAAGGTGGTTGGTGGAAACGGAAGGTTATGTAGTAGGAAAAGGCGTTGGGAGGGTTCGAGAAAGAAGAAGTGGCAGCCATTGTTATTGGTTTTATGGTGGTGGTGGTTGGTATAGGAAGAAGATGATGAAGTGAGTTATGAGTATAAAAGGCATGTGACAGCACACAAGCTTAATTTGACTAAACTATGGTCCATGTATGGTATGGTAACAGTTGAAGATGATGGTGGTGATGGAGGTGGTGACTAAGAATAAGTGGTGGTGGAGATTTTTGTATTTTTTATACGAGTTAATTGTTAAAATGGTCCTGAAGGGAATTTTGGTCAATTCCTAATCAACTAACAGAATTTTTTAAAGCCGTTAGTGTGGTTAACCAATTTAACAACAGGTTTTGACATGTAGGGACTATTTAGAAAAAATTCTTAAAAGTGTAAATTTTGGCAAAAACATACAAACCACATGGACAATTTTGGTAATTGACTCTAAAACAAATGATTTTTTCCTCCCTAAATTTTCCACCTAAAACCTTAATTTTGATATATTTAATAATTACATTTTGATCCCTTAATGTTTAGTAAAATCTTAAAAAAATTAGGTGTAGTTACATTTTCAACTCTTTCTTACTTGGGATGTGCATGAGTCGGTTTATATCGAAATGTAATGTCAAAAATATTAAATGGAAACTAAATGCGTAAACACATGTCCAAACGTTAATGATATAATTTTAAAAGAATGAAATGTTATGATATGAAAATCATGCAACCATGCCATGCCATGCCCTAGCGTGATGTGTACCATATAAACCTGAGAAAAAAAAATATATATATACTAACAAGTGTCAATACTATGGTTGGTGAGTTCACATAATAGATATAAAACCAGCAATTATGTTTTCAAGCAGAAATATCAATAAAGTATGTCGATGTAAGTAGCTAGCTAGTCTACAGTGCATGTCCTTAGAGTAAAATGTATCTGACCGAAGCTGACGTGAGTACACATTACATGTATAGTTTGCATGCGCTACATCCCAGCAGGATGCACGTGTACGTTAGGCCAATTCAACACCCGGGTGGGGTTTGTCAAACCAGTAATACTACTCAAAATTCCCTAGCTATTTCCCAAATATTAACGGTCAACTAGGTATCCACGAGGACTTTCATGAACAAGAAAAAGCAACTCTATCTAGACATGGGACATATTATATTTCCAAATATGTAAAAAGTAGTTGTACGTGTTTCTTTCCCATTAAGGGGTAAGAGCAATAGAAAAAGGTTCAGTGAACTCACCTTCGGGTGCACAGCTACAAGCATCAGCAAGGTAAAAGAAAACACAATATTCCTACTACATGATAAGTCTATAAGTGTGGGTTTGTGTAGCTATGTAAAACCCTAAGCATCCAAACAATTCAATTTTTTACTTGTGATTTCAAGAGTTTGACTTTTGACCAACCTTGACCAAAGTTGACTTTTATTGACCCGAGTTGACCCGATGATCACATGGTGATTTATTAAGGGTAATTATGTTCATTTAGGTTCACTTGTTCACCTCTAGCTCACAAATCACATTACAAGACACATATGCAATGAAACTAAATTCGATTTCTATTAAATTTTCCTTTAAAGGAAAGATGTGTTCTAAGACACATTCTCACTACACAATCCCGTTAATGGATGTACTTTCTTAACTACACACGTTTCATGCCCACACATAACTTCTTACATGTCTTAATCATAGCATGTATATATATTTGCACATAAGCTTTCTACTTTGAGGAAAACTATCATACATGGCCACTTTCAAAATAAGCATAGTTCATAACATGTTATGGCATCTCTAATAACATAGTAACATCATCTCAAGCCATCTTAGTCGTCTAAACTCAACACAAATCTTGGTTTCAATAAAGTTTCCTTTAATGGAAATCGGCATAGTTAAAAAAATATTACTACCAAACCACACATGTAAACCACATACACTAACTCAACAATTAGTTTTGGCATGCATAAAAATCATCTACCTTGACCCATGTACAAATCTTCAACATCTTTGTAATCAAATTTAGTACTAATATCAACTCACTACAATAAGCATACATCCCACACGTCTGAACCATCAATATGTAATCATAGAAACTATATAAACATACTTGCAATCTAATGTACCCATGATCATGTTTAAAACATATGTCTAGCAATTTCTCATGTACAAAAGTTAGTATTGATAGTAACTAACCAAACCGAGTCCTAATAATGATGATTCAAGTAAAAAATCATCACAATACATATAAACAAGCATGTTAGTATTACTCTCAATTCATCATGACATCCAATTTACAAGTTGCACACATGATATAGGTGAAACACATTGCAAGTCCATTTTTCAGATTTTTTAGCTTTGTTAACCGTTTTTATGTTGTACAGAAATCAACCCAAACTAACATGTACAAGTCCCAAATTTAGAATAAAGTTGCAATAATGTCTTAAGTTCATTTATTATTTTATCAACTTTACTTGAAACCCAAATCAACTATTAATTAAAAATACATCTTTACATAAAGGTCAGATAAACACCTGATTGCACACTAGAGTTTTATAAAATTTGGACGAGCATGCAGTAGAATAAAAATACAAATTTTACCAATATAGAAAGCTAAGACATTAATGTTTACTTTGGTGTAAGAATCATCAAAGAATACGTTGTAATTATAAAGTTATGACCTTTTGAAATTGACACATTTCTGCCCAGATTTTCATATTTGACATCTGTTTTTGTAAAATCAAAAAGTCTAACTTATTCTTCTCTATAAGTTCATTGGTTTAGTTTTTTGGAAACTAGACTCCTTAATCTACAATATAGGCCTAAGATTGACTCACTTTGGTTCGTTTATAGTCGAAGGAAAATCAGGTTACAAATCTGTCAAAATTCTTTCATCATCGGTTTTGTCAAAAACATGATTAAAACAATATGATTAATATCCAAGTTTCATTCTAATTATCATACAAGTTCATATCTAAAAACTTCCAGCCATGATCATACATAATAGTCTATGTTCTTACATCTTCATGTTAGCTATAGTTTTACAAAAACACAATCATGGGTTCTATTGATTACCAACTCACCAAAACATCAAATACACCAATGATCAATCCCCAATTTCACATAAAGATTATCAATTTAACAATTTGGATGATCTAAGGTTCATGACACATATGAAAAACAAAAATCACGAAGAATTAGATAAAAAGATTAACTGGAATATGTTTAGAACTTCAAATAATCACTCCAATACACCATCAATTCAAACCAAGACCAAGAAATCCAAGGAATTGTGTGTGCGTCATGATGGCTGAATTAGGGTTAGGAAACAATATAATTTCGTGATTTTGATGTATGCTAGGATTAGATATTTTTTTGATATTTTATTAAACTAATATGGGTAAAAGGATGGGATTTGGATCACACATGGACCACCTAGATGATCAATGGACCATCTATTAATTGAGGTTTGCAAATCAACAATATATAATTTATTAATTTATCAGGACACTTTTGGTTTTTACTTATGTTGTTAAATTAAACTCATTTAACTCACCAACCTTTGTGTTGGCACTTTTTAGTATGTTTTCTCGGATAATTAAGGAGCATGAACACGGTTAGGGCATGCATGCATCATTGGGTCTACATGTTTTCAAGTTTTTAATTTGTTATTGAGCATATGTGTATTAAATACTTTTAATGCATTTGTTTTACTGAAAAAGGTTTTGACATTCACTTGTCGTTACGATTCCGCAAACATTTAAACAGTTACTTGTAATAAATATTTCTCATTCAATGAGACACGTATGTTTTAATTTCATATAGTGTCATTTGGTGTAACTAATGACTTGGATCCTAACTTTGCCACACACCTAGCGGATACCCTATTTGTAGAAAAATTGAAGCTGTGACATGATTTAAACAAAATTTTGTGTTAAATAATTATAAAATCAAGTTGATTTCCTTTTTTTAAAATTAAATTTTGTGTTTGGATTTGATTTCAGAGTATAATGTAATTGAAGTTTCGAGAATGTATTCTAATTAAAGAAGAGGGAAGCTAATTGGATGTTGAAAACTGATATCGTATAGCAAGGTGTGAAATTTGTAGGTGATTGTTCACTTGATTCCAAATATTCTTTGTTGTTAACCACAAAGTGCAATATTAAACAACTAGGTTAGTTCCCGTGGGTACCCATGGCAGACCACTAAAAGATAGTTATATAATCTAATCTTTGATGCGTAACAAAAAAAAAATACATGACATAAAGTATGATACATTCCAAAAAAAAAAAGACAAACACTAGAGATTTCAAATAAAAGAGTGTTGCTTTGAGCTTATGAGCATCAACAACCTATTTGGTGTTCAAATAATTTTTCCTACTCAGCTTTCAAGAAATTAAATATGTAATTAGTGATTTCATAAAGGTTAACATTCATTGTATTAAAAATTAACACATGACTTTTCTTGCATCTTACATGCTGAAAAGCTTATTTTCTTGCACCATCCATCAGCAGCGTGTTTCAAAAACTCAATGGTGCCAAGTGACTATAAAAGGTAAAACAAAACGATATTGCTTAGAGTTGGTGATTTTAACCCATTCATAAAGAGGGAAACTATTAATAACGGCTCAAATGAGTAAATTCAAAAAGATCATCTTATTCACATTCATTTTGATTTTTTTCAAGCGTCAATATTATGCTTGGAAATTATGGCCCACCATTAAAATTTGGGCTGATGTGGACTTTGAATAAGAAGATACGAATTATTTTGAGTTGATTATTAAAGCAGGGTTAGGATAGACAAATTAAAGTGTAAGAAAGTAAGCAGGTCAAAATAGGTAGGGAAAAATACAAACGGGTACGTTTAAAGCCCTACACGGGCAGTTATCAAAAAATCTATATTTTTATTTATTCTTAAAAATAACATATACAAACTTGAAAAGTTGTTATAAAGATCTAGCATATTTTTAGTAAGTAGCATATGTTAATCTAAATTGCTTTAGCCTTCTAAGAAATGGGTTGTGTTTCTTGTAAACACAAAATAATATCAAATTATAGTTGTAGTTTATTCCTTGGTAATATTTTTGGATCACACATCTACAGATAATGAATATGAAATTGTTCCAGCAATTAAAACTAATTTGCATAAGTTTAAGAAATAACTAAAGCATATCAAACTCAATGTAAATGAATACCTAGATTTGTTTTCTTTCGATAAGTGGTCTCCATACATCTATGTTGTAACAATACCATTGCTTATCTTCACAGTCAACAACTCTACTCTGTAACAAAATAAGACGCTAATTTGGTTCAGAGAGAGATCGAGTTAACAAATTTGCACAATAACAACTTAAACACTAAGTAGGTACTTGTGCAGGTGATATTTAGTGTTGACCAATCACCCGTTGATCAGCAGGTGAGGCGTCGGTCGGTCTTAGAAACGGCGGTAGCGACGCGAGGAGTTGACGACCGAACGTGCTGCAACCTAGGGATCACAAAGCAAATTTAACGCACTTTGACCTTCTATTATAATCCCAACTAACTCACGTTGACATTCTATTAAGCAAATGAAAAAACTCCGATCATGGTGAAAGAGAGTATGATACCTATAGCGCATATAATGTTGATGAAAAAACTATGTGCTAGAGAGAGCTATTTCAACACAGTAAATATAATACGTACTTAAGATTCACATACTAAATTAAAATTTTAATATTTAGAAACAACACATAAAAATTGTTATTTTACTTTGAATAAAAGACCATGAAAAAGAAAAAACAACCTTCTAGGCAATAAAAAGTTGGAAGTAATATTGTTGGATCAACAATGATGTTTGTTTGAACATGTTATTGCAATCCATCATCATCTGCAGTTGGATACATTCACATTCTATCGACAATCTTGTTGCTGATATTGACCCAGGCACTTCACATTTTCTCAAAACAAATCTGTTAATTAGACATTTTCAAGCATTAACATCAAGCTAAACAACAAAATTAGTACATTTATTAGAATGATTAATGTTTAATTCTTTGCAAGAAAACAAATCAACTATACCTTTGGCTTGCACCAACTCAACCTAGTTAGTCATAACTGTTAGTAACTATTACTAACATTCAATTTCAACTTCTTCCCTCACATGTCAAATGATAATGTAGTGACCCACCTTTCTATAATCTGTACCACGACAAACAAAAGTATGGATTAGAGTTTAGAATGGTATGGTTGAAAATCAAAGGTGTAGTTAGAAGTAAAAGAAGAGCTTTTTAGCTTTTGTTAAGAAAGATAAAACAACACATCTAAATTTCAGATAATAACATAATAAGAATAGAGAGCTTCAAATGTGAACTAAAAGAACCTCTATGGTATAAATTGAATCTTTTAGTCAATTACATGAGACTGCAATGTTGATTCAAGAGGATTTGGCGTAAACAATTCATCAAATACTATAAGTTATGACATAAACATGATACATTTAGAAACTAACAAACCTAAAGGACGATATTTTAATAGATGTTTTTTATATCAATTTCAATAAATAGAAAGTTATAAATAATAGTCCAAATGATTAGGCATTAAGAATGAAATCAATATACTTACAGTTGTAAACAATATTAAACAATGAATAAGATTAAGAAGATATGACAAAAACTATTATAGGAGATTAAGAACAATAAATCAGTACACATATATGAAAGTAACAAACCCCTTACATTAATTGATCATGGCTTGAAAGTAAGAAACAAATTATACAAACAGAAGACCTTAAGATTGATTATGCTTTCAAAGTAAGAAAGTGTATTTAAAAAAACCCTAAATCATTTATATGATAAAATCATTTAAATAAACACTAAATCAATACAAATATACAGATTGATAACCCTACAGCGAAGTGATGAACAAAACCCGAAATCGAACAAACCCTACACCAACAGAAACAATAATTGAAACTACATAATTGATATAACCCTACAACGAAGATGAGAGTTGATGATGAAACATCGGATAGATTCAATATACCTTGTTTATATCAGATAACAGAGAAGATGATGAAGATGAGAATTGATGATGAAGAGCAGCTAATGATAACTTAGGGTTTGGGAAAGTCGCGATAAGGAGGAAGAGCGACCAGTGATGATTTAGGGTTTTGGAATAGCGGGTTTCAAGATTTATATATGATTCGTAAAAAAACTGGGTTTAAACATGCTGATCCGATCCGTTTAACCCTGATCCGCAAAACATGTGAGGAGCATTATGGTTGCGACACTTGTCATGATATAGTGTAACCTGGGTTACCAAAATATTATAGGATAGATTAGGTGTAGCACTAATTTTGGTAACTTTCGTCATTCAAGCTTGATTTTCATATGTATATATCAATGTTTTTTTATTCTCCATCGGTACCACAACACAACATGAGATTACAAGCTTGATTTTCATATGTATAGAAAGAGAATTGAGAATGTGGACATTGGAAGTTTTGTTGATTTAGATGCTGGGTCTCATTTGTTTTGTTTTGTTTTGGGGAAATGTTATTGTAGCTAGAAATTGTTATAAAATACTAAGAAATGAAACATTTTTTTAATAATTTTATATGTTTAGCTGTCATTGTTATTTTCACAACTTTATCTTTTTAATGTTTATGTTTTCTAATGATCTTCATATTTTATTCCTTTTTAGTTGATTTAAGCATTAGAGGAATTTCATGCAACAGAGGAAACGAACATGCCAATTGAATAAAATAGAAGCACATAATCTAAAAGTTGTATTTTTGTCAGAAGAATCATAGCGCTGAGGATTCCTTCATAGCAGATGATAAAGCTTCACATAAAATGGGTAAGTTTAGTTATTTTTTTTGCATATCGTAGTTGCTACTATGTTATTCAGGGTGATGATCAGTTAGGGTGTCACACCCCGACCTAGGGGGCTAGTCATGACGATTGAATATCCAACAAAGCACAATGGATACTATGTATGCATTGATAATGGGCCATAGGTTTAGATGAAATATCATTGTATTATAAGTTTAAATCAAATGATACAAAAGTAATCTCTAACAAAAGCATTGAAGCCATTTGGTATACTATTCCCAAGTAGTCTTCTTCTATAGTTTGTCTATAATCTTTGCGTGTTTCTTCTATTCAAGGTTTTCTAAGGCTATCAACTGGGTGTTTAAATGCACATCCAATGTTTATAAAATCTAACTATACACTTCAATCGATAAATTATCTAAATACCTGAAAATACTTCAACATAAGGTTGGTGAGCTCATGGTTTACTAAAACTTATGACACTAAAATGATGTATTTTTCGGTGTACGTGTAACATATGCCCCAAACCCGAATCCGATTGCCCGACTCGAACCCAAAGTAATCTATCTTTCATTGTAATCGTATTTAATTTATGAAAATGCAACGTTTTGTTATCATTAATATATATAGATATGTCGAGCCTTAAGTTTTTTGTTCGTCTTTAACAAACCGAACCATTCGTTACGTGTAATATCTAACGTTTACTACTTAATTATTAAATACAATAATTAAATCTCAAAAGAATATAAGTTGTATTCTATAAAAGAAGTTTTATAAATATTATTAAATATAAATACAATTAAGTCTCAAAATAGCTTTTCAACGTAAAAAATAACGAAATGATATAAAAACATCATTTATATAAACGTTACGAGTCAACTCAATTAAGTTAGTTAGTCAAAATAAAATACTAAATTAACTTTGGGTAAAAATTGTCAACTTCCGAAGTTTATTAAAGTTGCAACAACAAAATAATAAGCAATCAAAACTTCAGGACCAGTCTGCAATTTATAGAACTTGTTAACCCAGCCCCCCTACATCTGCGAATCCCATTTTTCCAGCGGTGGGACCTCCGGCGAGGTGGCCGGAATCCAACATCATTTTGGCGAAGACCAAAACCCATTTTTTAAACCATTTTTAACCCAATTTAATCACTATAAAACGTTTCTAGACATGTTTCAAACCCCTAACGTACATTTAATCATCAAATGGTCAATTGAATCCTTGATTATATTGATTTCAAAACCGAAACCATAAAACCCATTGAAGCAATCGGCATATTAACGTGTATTTAGTCATCGTGGGTGAACAAAAAAATCATAGCAGTGAAATCAAGTGTAATGACACCTTCAATTCGAACTTAATTGATATCAATATCATCAATAGATTCTGATAGGTTCAATTGGATCGATGATATCGCTCAATGATCAGAATGATTCATACACAAACACAGTTCAATCATTAACACAGTTCATTACTAATAATTCTCTTTGTATATTGATGATCAAAGCAAGTTTTGTAGTACAAATGCAGGAGAAAATAAATCACACACACTTAGTTCTCTTTCTAACGTGAATATGTGATCTAGCCTCTCTCCTCACACTCTCTCACTACATGCTTTAAGCAACAAATACATTTTAGGGAAAATAACAAAATAAACCCTAAACTATACATAAATGTATAAAACAAGTACAAAGTAAATCTTAAACTGGAAATAGCCCTAACAGTACCCCCCTAAGATTTATCTTTGGACTTCAACAAAACCTTCAAACAGTTTTCTTCTTTTGCTTTTTCAGCTCCAATCTCTCACCAATCTTCAGGTTCTTCTTTAACATTCAGCAACTCTCTTCCTTTATATTCTTCTTGTTCTTTCAACGCTTCCTCGATGCATGACTTGAACTTTTCTGCGATCTTTACTTGTCTTGGCTTTGACTCGTTTGTAAGAATGGTGCAGGCATTCATACGTCTCAGAAAATCAAGAGTCAAACCTGCAAAATCAATATTAGCATAAAATTCATATGGCAGTTCTCGCCCTTTGACTTGTACCTCCAGTGTACCCTTTGCAGTCACTCGCATAAACTCTATCTCTGGAATATCGACCTTCACAAGGTTAGCATTGAGTAATGCCTTCCTTAGCCGAATCTTCTTTGACGCAGCATCAATCACCTCAACCATTACCATAAACAGATTTCGATTAGCTTCAGCAACTTTGTCTTTGCATTTCTCCATTTTGTAAGTTCTCAGATGATCGATGTATGATGGATGCAGCAACTTCAGCTCAAACGTACTGAATAAGGTGATCATGTCCTAATCCCAGTCATCTAAATTTCGTACAAGTTTCAACTCAAAAGTTTCCTGATTGTAGAAAAACTTAAGAATTGGCTTTGTCGCTTGAGTGCCATCTATCACTTTCAACCCCGGATCAGTTACCTTGTCAAAGTATTCGTCAGAAAACTCTTCTAAGTACATATCCTCACTCACTACCAACTTCTTTTGTTTTCTTGTTTTCTTCGATTGAACATAGGCACTATCCTCCTGTTGTCCTCTGAACTCCAAATACTTTGGCAACCGGCTTATCCCAGCATCAAGTAGCATCGCACATTTATCACCACGCTCAGCATGCGTGTGATTGATCAATCTCAGCTTGTGCAACTCCTTCAAATCTTGAACTTCTAACTTGAAAATGCTAGAGTAATAATGGTAAACATCGCATAAACCATTAACTCTTTTAATCATGAAAGCATCAAACACTTCGTCATATTTCCACGCTATGATTTTCACCTTCTTGGACTTTTCCGGTACGATCATCGAATCAAGAAGTTCAGCAACCGACTGACCCTTGCTCAGCAGTGATCTCACAACATCACCTGCTGTGGCAGATTTATGCCATGATTCACGTACATCCATAGGTATATTGTATGACTTGACTTCACTTGGAAACATATCTATCAACTCCTTCCTCTTTTTATGCGCATTCTCTGGTAAAGCCATCACTGTAATTTCTTTGGGTTCGAGCACTTTATATCTCTTCGTCAGCTCATAATATTGCGGGTTGTTGTAATCCAGATAAAACATACGATTGTACATTTTCTCAGTCTTCATGAAACTTACAACAATTTTCTTCAGTGATTCATGCTTCAGTCTTTGCAACGTCTTGTATGGATAGTTCCTTGAACTCAACCATTCACGCATGTTTCTGGACGACATTTCTTCTGGATTTTGATGATAAAGCTCTTGTGGAGGTAAGTCATCAATATTCAAACTTTCTTGTAATGGTGTCCATTCACCCATCTCAACAACAAATTCTTTCTCATCAGCAGCAGCTTTATCTTGTGCAATCAAACATTTCTCATACTCTTCATTAATTTGACTCACAGTCAGCCCATTCAGATACACTGGATTGTACTTCATTTTCTCAAGATAAGCAAAGCGTTCAGGCAAGTCAGCTGGAATCTCATCATCAGGATTAGTTTCAGGCTCAGCTTCAGGTTCAGACTCAGTAAAATCAATGTCATCAAGATCATCTAGTGCCTCAATCATTGGTGCAGTTTCAGTTTGAACCGGCTCAAACTGTAATGCTTCTTCAGTCATAGTTTCTGGTACACTCTCAACTACTTCAGCTATTTCAGGCACTGTCTCTACCATTACAGATTCAGATTGAATCGGCTCAATCTGAACTGTTTTATCAATCTCAACTTCTTTCACAATCTCATCTACCTTTGTCATCTCAGTCACCTCAGTTTCAGTCATAGATTGAATCGGCTCAATCTGACTTTCTTCCATTCTTGCCTTTTTAGTGCAACCCTCTTCACCAGTAATCTCTGGCACTGCATCTAACTTTCTTTTTCCCTCAGCCTTGTCAGGATTGACAGTATCAACAGCTTCATCGGGAATGATAATTGGAGTCTCAACCCTTATGCCCACATTTTTCGTGTCACGTGCTCTAGTATAATAAACTTTTGCTTCTTGAGTAGATTCAGTCACTTCTATCACCTCATCCGAAAAATCTTTGTCTGATGTGGACCCTGACTTCTTTGATCTAGTTTCTTCCAACCATTTCTCCAACATTTCCTTTTCAGCATCAAGAGTATTGCATTCTGCCTTCAACTCTTTATAATCATACTTCAGATTTTCATGTTCATCCTTCAACTTATCATGCTCATCCTTCAAAGTTTCATAAACAGTCTTCAACTTCTCATGCTCGGCAGTCAACTTCACATGGTCAGCATCACACTCCTTGAATGTTTTCAGATTCTGATTATGAATGGTCCAAAACTCTTCAAACCTCTTCTTCTTTCGATCATTGGATGCTTTCAACTGTTCATTAGCATCCAAAAGTTTGGCTACCATTTCTTCCAACTCAGCAATTCTTTCTTTATCCTCATTTACATTCACACTTGAAACAATTTTTGGCGAAGACTCCAAAGATTGTTCGATGTTTGCAGCAGCTGGAGATGATGTGGTGGGTATATCAACTGGGACAGAAACAGCAATACCAGCATCAGTGTCATCAACTATCTGTGCAATAGTCTCTACATCGGCCATTACTTCCTGTGCAATCTGGACAACATCTATCTGTTCAGGCTCATCAACACATTCTATCAAACTTGGTTCCTCCACCCTCATAGGCTCAATCACTGCCTTAGATCTTCGAGATCTAACATACTGAACTGTAATATTCCTTGGAGTTTCAATGTCAACCTCTTCAGCCACACTAACAACCTCAACAGGTTCTTTAACCACAACTGGTTCAACAACTTCGACATTTTCTATCTCAAACTCCACTGGTTCAGCAACCTCAATATTCTCTGCCTCCTCTGGAACATATTCAACATCTTCTTCTTCTACATCATCGTCAACATCATCATTCCCACTATCACCATCACTATCATTCTCACTATCATCATCAGCATCATCATTACTTGCACTATCTTCATCATCATTCTCAGATCCATCTTCTTCTTCTGGATGTCTAGCAAAATACTCGTCATCATCCAGTAAGTTATCAGGCACCTCATCAATCAGGTCCTGTGGATTTACTATCTCTCCATGTGAAATATGATGATATACTGCCTCAATATCTTCCTCATTATTTGCTGTATCCCTCATATAGTCAAATAAATCAACACTTGGAACATTCCCGATACTCATCTTCCTATAAGATAGATCATTCATGTCCTCAGTATACAGTATCCCTCCAGCAACTCCTTCTTCTCTGATGATTGGATAGGCAACATTAATCATCAGTTGCAAGAATCTCGGATACATGAGAAACTTGAACCTTTTTCCCTTTACAAGATTGAACACAAACCCTTTCATAATCCAACTTGACATGTTGAAAGGTTTGTTCTCAGCTATAGCAACAATCGGGGATGCTATGTCAGAAGGAAAGTTATCAAACCCAGCACTCCTTCTAGACATGCACTGCTGAATCACATAACATAGCAGTTTCCACTTCTTCCCCAATCTTGCTCTAACAAACTTTGACTTTGGAAATACGGGAGGATGACCCATATTAACAAAACACGTTTGACATTCAGCAACAGTCAACTCATCATTGGCTCCTATCTCATCCTCATCAATCCTCAATGTTGTTCTGATAGCTTCTTCAGAAACAGTCAATACTAACTCTTTGGTAATATTCCCTCTTACCACAATCACACCATCTTCATTTGTAACCACTTCAGCTGTTCTCCAGAAGCTTTTGATAAGTCTGGCATAAATCACTGGCTTTGCACACATGGCATAGACATACTTGGTTCTTTTGATGAATCTCATCATGTCTCTATACCCCTCAGTCTCTGGAATAAACTCATCTAAACAAGCAACTAGATTGTGCTTAGGCTCAAACTTCAAATTCTCCATCTGTTTAAGACAAAAAAAACAAGACGAATGTGTTAGATTATTCATTAATAATTTTCAAAATTTGCATAAGTGTTTGAACAAAAGTTATGAAAGTAAAACATTCACATAATCATTTTAACTCCTAAATTGGTCTAAACAAACTGATTCTCATCATTTTGGTTAAAGCAACTTCGAATTTTAATGATCATACAAAATTTTCACCATTAAACAGTTTATTCACTTAAGCACATGAATCAGAAATTTGTATAATGAAATTGTTTAACATGTTAAGCTCAGTTTCAACAATGATTTGTCAATGTTCAACACACATTTCATCTTTTTGAAGTTGACACTTAAGAACTTTCAACAGTTCATCAATGGCGGTTGACAGTTATGAACAATTTTGTTTGATTCTGTTGATTTTAAGGATTTTTGGTGCAAATGAGTGTTTGATTGTTGATAATCGACAGTAAATACACCTAAAACAACATTCGATTTTAGTTTTAACACACACAATCAAAGTGTCGATTCAGTGATCAAGTACTGTTCATCATCAATTTCTGTTTTAACGATCGATTTGTAGGTTTATCAAGCTCGAAACATGTAAATTTTACCTTATTCAATCAATATAACTTGTTACAGAACGATTGATTGAATATGATAATCAACAATTTTTGTGCAGGGGATTTGTGCTTGAAAGTGAATATGAAAAATGATAAGAGTTTGTGAAGAGGCGGGTTTTATATGCTTGAAAAAATTTAGGTCAAACTTAAAGGACGGGTAAACAACTTAGACGGGTAAACACTTAAAAGCCCAATAAGCCTTGACGGGTCATGCACTGTTGAGACGGGTCATGTACTGTTGGGACGGGTCAAGTACTGTTGGGACGGGTCAAGTACTTGAGACAAGTCGCAACATGTGACGGGTCAACATATAGCATGTAAAAACACTTGACGAGTCAATCACTGTAGAGACGGGTAAACCACTGTAGTGACGGGTAAAGGTTAGGAACAACTACACCTGTTTGATTTTACACATCACCCGGCAACATAGTACACTTCACAACATCACCCGGCATGCTTTCTTCATCACCCGGCAACACAGTTGTCTTCTTTTTCACCCGGCATGCTTTCTTCATCACCCGGCAACACAGTTGTCTTCTTTTTCACCCGGCTACACAGTGTTATTCACTTACACGGCAAGATAACTTCTCTTTTACCCGGCTGTACAGTGATAACATTTCTTTACCCGGCTGTATAGTGACACAACTTGTCACCCGGCAGACATTAATGACTTCTTCACCCGGCATAAATTTGACATGTTCATTGCCCGGCCATACAGTAGTCATAATATCTTCATCCGGTTGTATTCTTTTTCACAATCACCCGGCTCATATCAGACACAACACTTTACCCGGCTAAATAGTATCTTCATTACCCGGCTAAATAGTGTTATGATATCTTTGCCCGGCAACAACACTTGATCAACTTTCTCAATTTTTCTCGTCTGTTGACTTTTTCAAAGGCATTTATTGCACCTGCAACATTCTCGACATATTAATTAGACAAGACATCCTTAATAGAATTTGTCACATTAAATATCAACAACATAGTACAAGTCAATAAAATTAATTCCAATTAAATCCCTTTTTCTTTTTCTTTGATTTTCCAAGAAAAAAAAATGTTTAAAATGTTTTGCACAACCAAATTTTCTATATCCCGAAGCAATTTCTTAAAAACAAATCACAAGACCTTGGGTTTGTTTTTAACACATCCAATACATTTGTTTTTCATACCACATAATCTTGTTCATTCAAAACACACTTATTCAAAAATATTTTTGGATTTTTGTAGATATTTTTCTTCAATTATTCTCCCCCTAAACTTGAAATTTTTTGAAATTTTTAAGTTTAACAAGGATGTCGATGTGTCAATAAAGATTCCATATGCCTGCACACACAAAGCACACACATTAAAATAAAGACATATGCAATGCAATGAATCAAAATATCGCAGTGAGATCATACCACGCATTATCTGAACATGTTTTGCAAGTTTTGAATAGACATTTGACTTATGTTTGATTGAGTGATGATATGAAACCATACCAATTAGCTCGAGTTGACACACTTACCTTTTCAGTATCATGATGAGATTAAGGTTCGATTAGAATGACTTATGTGACCCACATGTATACATATGTCAACATATTTCCTTATCAATCACCACTTCAATGCATATTGAACAAAAACCTGGTCACTTACAATCATAAACAGTGTGGAATCTGGGTTCTATTCGGATTTGGTCCACTTTGGGACTCTTTTTGATTCCATTTTGGAATTTTTCATTTCCTATCGTTCCCCTTGGGAATCTTCTGAATTCCTTTTTGGAATTTTTGTTTGGTGATGGTCCACATTTGGGACTCTTTTTGTTCCAACTTTGGGAATCTTTTGCTGCACCTTGAAGCTCAAAAGGGACTTCGTGTGAGACTTCAGGTCTGTGGATACCACAACAAAGAAGCTCACGATGCGGTTCATCACACTGAATAGACTGCATCATTACCCGATCATGTACAACTATCATCACAAGCAATGTATCAAAAGATATATATATCTAGACATGTATAACAATGGAACTTAACACAAAGATCATTAAGTTTATATTTGTCAACAATGAACTTACTTTTTCAGTCTAATTGCCTGAGCCGTCTCACACATCAATTAACATTTATCAGTCTTTATTAAAAATGATGTATCAAATAATGTCTAGTGAACTATCATTTCTCACTATTTGCAATGTAGATTCTTATGACATGATATTTTCTTTTCTTTTTGCTTTTATATTTTGTTTTTGCTTTTCTTTTTCTTTTTCATGCACACACACAATGCAAACCACGAAAATAAAAGACAAAGGAATCAATATGTGACAACGACTTATTATATTTTTGGTTTTTTATAGTTTTCTGATTTTTGTTTGTTTTTTTCGAAAAAATAGAATCAATCATGATTGATTAATCCTATTGATTGAATTAAGAATTCAAACCGGCCTGACAAAAAGGATTTTGTGAAAAGATCTGCCAGTTGTTTGTCGGTATGAACTTTAATCAAAATTATTAAACCTTTTTCAGAGTTGTCTCTTAAAAAGTGATATCGAATTTCGATATGTTTGGTTTTTGAGTGTTGAACAGGATTAGCAGTAATGAACATAGCAGCAGTATTGTCTATGTAAATAGGAGTTTTGAGAAAGTTAAACCCGTAGTCAAGCAATTGGTTTTGTAGCCACAAAACTTGAGAACATCCTGCAGATGCAGCGATATACTCTGCTTCAGCTGTGGATACAGAAACGTTGGTCTGCTTCTTACATTGCCAAGAAACAAGTCTAGGACCTAGAAATTGACATCCACCCGTAGTCGATTTCCTGTCAAGAGCACACCCACCAAAGTCACTATCAGAATAACTATATAATTCAAAATTG
Organism: Tagetes erecta; assembly: GCA_030867185.1. Lineage (NCBI taxonomy): Eukaryota > Viridiplantae > Streptophyta > Magnoliopsida > Asterales > Asteraceae > Tagetes > Tagetes erecta. The sequence goes on along the minus strand of CM061486.1, from coordinate 1,116,393 downwards.
CCTTCATAAGGATACCATAACCCGAGATTCGGTTTCCCTTTAAGGTATCTGAAAATACGTTTAACAGCAACCGGGTGCGACTCTTTTGGATCAGACTGATATCTTGCGCACACACATACAGCATACATAATGTCTGGCCTTGATGCAGTAAGATACATCAGTGAACCAATCATCGATCTGTATAGTGTTTGATCCACGGATTTGCCTTTCGGATCCGGCTGTATCTTGCAGTTCACATCAGATGGAGTTCGAATAGTCTGACAATCTTGCATCTTGAACTTTTTCAGCAACTTCTCAACAAATTTTGATTGGTTGATGAAAATTCCGTCAGCTGATTGTTTCACTTGTAATCCAAGAAAGAAGTTAATCTCCCCCATTGAACTCATCTGGAATCTGGACTTCATAATTTCCTCAAACTCTGTGCACATGGACGCACTGGTTGATCCGAAGATAATATTGTCCACATATACTTGAACACATAACAGATCTTCATTCTCCCTCTTCATAAACAAAGTTGGATCAATCTGACCTCTTGTAAATCCATGTTCTAGTAAATGCTTAGATAGCGTCTCGTACCAGATCCTTGGAGCTTGATGTAGACCATATAGAGCTTTACTCAACTTGTATACACGATGAGGATAGTCAGGATCTTCAAAACCCGGAGGTTGTCTGACATATACATCATCTGTAATCGGTCCATACAGAAAAGCGCCTTTAACGTCCATTTGGAATACTTTAAACTTCATGAAGGAGGCATATGCAAGAAAGACGCGTATAGCTTCAAGTCGTGCGACCGGAGCGAACACCTCTTCATAATCAATACCTTCTTCCTGAGTATATCCCTGTGCAATAAGTCTGGCTTTGTTTCTCACAACAATACCACGTTCGTCTGGCTTGTTCTTGTACAACCATCTTGTACCAATCGCATTTTCTCCTTCAGGTAAGTCCACTAATTTCCAAACCTCTTGTTTGCGAAATTGAAGTTACTCCTCTTGCATAGCTTCAATCCAACTGTTATCTTGTAACGCTTCTGAAATGTTCTTCGGCACCACTTGAGAAAGAAAACATGAATAAAGACAAACGTTTGCTTGCTCAGTTTGACTTCTTGTAGTTCTCTGATTCAACGGCCCGATAATCTGAGAGACAAGATGTTTCTTGTGAATACGATGAGTTGATATGACATCACCTTGCACTTGACTCTCCAGATTAGACTGATTCAAATTTGGTAGATCTTGTAGAATTGTAGACGTATGCGGAGTGAAATTCGGAACTTGTTCTGGTGAATTGATGAAGTAGTCAAACGAATCTGGAACAACTTCAACATTCGGATCTGATGATGGTTGATTTTGAACAGATCCACCATCATTAGGAGAATTTTGCGGATTTACATCATCATCAAGATTGTTTGATTCTTGATTGTCTTGAGAACCAGAAGGACCCGGAGCTTGACTGGATACTCAATGATCAGGATTATGAAACGACATGAACGGATACTCAGAATTGAGATTGCCATCATCATCATTGTCAGAATCATCGCTGAAACATCCCAAGTCTCCTGATTCCTTTCTTGAGTTTCCTGAAAAATCAAACAAGTTAGAATTGAAAGATTTTGATAACGAGTCTAAATCAAACAACCATTCGGGACCATGCGCCACTGACGGAAACGAATTTTCTAAAAACTTTACGTTAATAGTTTCAATAACAGTATTTGTTTTGCTATTAAAACCCCGATAAGCTTTAGAAACAGACGAGTAACCAAGGAAAAATCCATCGTCAGATTTTGACTCAAATTTCCCGAGATGATCACTTAAATTTAGAATCGATACAGGACAACCAAATGCTTTCAAGTAAGAAATATTTGGTTTTCTTCCAAATAACAACTCATAAGATGTTTTATTTTTATCCTGAACCAATAATGTCCTGTTTTGTACAAAACACGCAGTAGCAATAGCTTCGTCCCAGAATGTGATAGGGATTTTGGCATTTGCGAGCATGGATCTTGCTGCTTCAATCAATGTCCGATTTTTCCGTTCCGCAACCCCATTTTGTTGAGGCGTTCTTGGAGCACTAAATTGTCTAGCAATCCCTTTTTCTGCACAAAACAAATCAACATTAGCGTTCTTAAACTCGGTTCCATTATCACTTCTCAAAATTTTCACTTTACAATCCAACTTATTTTCAACTTTGACAATAAATTCCTTTAACAACTCAGCAGTTTCAGATTTAACATGCAGAAAATAAACCCAAGAAAATCTAGTGAAATCGTGAATGAAGACAAAACAATAAGACTTCTTTCCGATGCTTTGAACATTTGTTGGTCCGTGTAAAACCCTAAATTTTGACGTAAGTATAAGTCGATAATGGGCGGGTGTTCATGTAAATAGCACGTTGAATAAAGAGTCCTAATGTATAGAGATAAACCCTAGGGGTGATAGAAGACTTAAAGTGAAGAACGTGGGCGAAAACGAAACTCAAATCGGAGTTATAACGAAGCGGGAAATGCGAAAACACCCGAGGAATGCCCGAAAACTTCTTTCGAGCATATCTTGACTTAGAAGAAGAGTTACGGAGCCCATAATATATGAATTCCACGTGTTTCGACGAGAGGAATCTGAAAATGTAGGTTACGCGATCCGCGCATCAAAGGGTAGGCCCCTGCGCGTATCGCCTAGCGTCAGTCGGGTGGAAAACAGCTGTCAGGCACTTGCCTGTTACGCGATACGCGCAGGAGGATCCATGGTCCTGCGCGTAGCGCCTAGAACAGCCCGACCAGCCTATTTAAAGGGGTGCAACCCCCCTTCACTCCTTGCTCAACTTCTCTCTCTCTCTAGAACGTTTTAGAGAGAGAAACACTTAGTTTTTGTTGCGGAATCTCGCCTCGTGTGCGGTACCCTGCGTCGTGATGTTCCTTCGAGTCTCGGACGCGTGAAGATCGCTTGGCGTGCGTCGAGGTTCTGCCCGAGTGAAGAACGGTGATCATCAAAGTGTTGCGCAATTGAAGATCGGTGATCGACGAGGTAATGGTCTTTCATTCTCGATTAGTTTAGGACGGGAATCGGGTTGGGAACCCGATGGGAATGCGGGGTGAAGATACCCGGATAGCACGAGGGACGTGCTAGGGGAAATGGTTGCGGGATTAAACACCCGCAACTAACGGGTAGATTACCCGGGGAGGGTGCGGGTTGAATATCCGTACCCTAGGGGTATGATATCCGTTGTGAACGGGTAACATATCTCTGTAGGATTCGTTTAGATCCCCGAGGTATGGGAATTGGTAAGCGTAGGTGGCAACGACTTGTATCTAGTCGTATGATTCGCTAGTTATGCCCTAGGACTTACATAGTCTTAGGAATCGTTATTTATAACGTTGTGATATCACGTTATAGGTGGATTATAGCTATTGAAGTTGATTGTCAGTATAGCTATTTGTGTTGATTGCAAAGATAGTCATTTGGATTGATTGTCGGGATTAGATCAAGGAACGAAGCTAGTTGTGAGCTTGTTGTGATCTTGTTGAGGTGAGTTCATACACTTAAACTCTTTTGAAATGATTGCATGTTTTACAAAACTGGATGTGTTTGCTTAAACCTGTTTTGGTTGCAAATGATTGTGAGTTTTTGTATAAACTCTTTTGGAATGGTTGTGTTCTTAAACTGTTATTTATGAACGGTTGGCTAGCATTCTACGGTAAATATCGGGCAATACCACTTCTGTTATTGGGTGACGGGCGGTAAACTCAGTGAAGGGTATATGCATATATTCTGCTCCAGCGCAGACGTGCCAGACGGAGTTGTTGAGGGGTTTATCGTATTGTTTGTGTATATTTATCTAATGATGCTAGTAGGTTTATGAAATGCTTGTAAGTGATGGAGTTAGTGGTAACTCTTTGACCAATGGAGCTTGGTAACTCGTTGATCAAGGTTTTTACAAGTATTTGGTTGAATGTTGAAATGTTTTGTAAATTGTTTTATTATGAACTCACCAGCGTAAGCTGACCCGTTCTTTTAAAACTTTTTGGCACACATCCTAGGTGCCGGGTGATGCAGGAAAGCACTGTTGAGGCTAGAGCAGGTAGAGGGCTTGCGGGCTTAGAAGATAGACGCTCTGGACCTAGAATAGTTGCTAGCTTTAGTTTGATAATGTTATGTATCAAACAAACAATCGTCGTTTTGTAATCAATGTATTGTATATATGAAGTTTCATGTATGCACAACTTTAAGTTTTAAGCTGTGTGTATGTATGTTTGTTGATTCCGCTGCGTTGCTCCTGATATCCATTCGTCACACACGATAACCCCCGGGCACCTGGGACCGCCCGCCGCGTTGGGGTTGTGACAGGCTTGGTATCAGAGCCGTAGTTTAAGCGAACTAGGTACAAGTTTAGTATCTAGACTTAAACTAAGATAAGATAGGATAAGTGCCGCATAGGTGTATAGAAGTTGCCTTTTTGGAAAGGGAAATGGGTTTTGGTATGAACGTGGCGGAGAATGGCTAAGAACACGATCAGCGCGGTAAATAAATAATTGCAACTGGCCACTGTCATTATTTGTTTACAAGCACTATATTGTTCTTAATCATGGTCCATCATGTGAATACTGACTCCCTGCTCTCTTTTGTAGGTAGAGTTATGGCTGGTAAAAGGAAAGGTAGCGGTAGACGTCCTCCTACAAGAAGAAGTACTAGGACGAACACGAATAAAGAAACTGATAACGCTGAGACTATCGAGAATCATGATAATGACGGAGAGGAAGTTATCATGACGGAAACCCAGTTTAATTCGGCGGTTGCTGATCAAGTCTCCAAGGTACTGGAAACCACGTTGCCTAGAATCTTAGACTCTGCATTGCAGAGGAGATCAAATGAAGGGAACCGTGGAGGCGGTGATGGTAGTGGTGGTACTGAAGGCACCAGAGGCAGTGGTGGTACTAGAGGTAGTGGTGGCACGGGAAGTGGTGGCGATGCTAGAGGCGGTGATGATACTGGTGGAAACGATGGCGGGAGAATCCCAAAGAAAGGTTGCTTGTATAAAGGTTTTAAGGATTGTACTCCTAAACCCTTCAATGGAAAAGGTGGTGCCATAGCGACGTACAATTGGATTTCTGCGATGGAAGCTGTGATCAACATCAGTGAGTGCCGAGAAGATCAAGCGGTCAAGTACGCTGCTCATTCGTTTGAAGAAGAAGCTATGCACTGGTGGAAGACGATAGTCCAAAGGAAAGGACAAGCCGCTATCGATAGCATGAGGTGGAATGACATGAAGGAGTTGGTACTCCAACAATTCTGTCCGTAGAATGAGTTGGACAAGATGGAGATGGAGTTTCTTCGGCTAGAGGCTGGATCGAGGACACATCGTGAATACACCTCGAGATTCAACGAGATGGCTTTGTTGGTTCCCCACTTATTCACTCCTGAGTCCAGAAGGTTGAGATGTTATATCCAGGGGCTTCCACCAAAGGTCCGAACGCATGTGAAGGCAAAAGGGCCAACGACCTTTGATGAAGCAGTAGGACTGAGCGCAATCATCTACGATGAGGTGCAGAGTCAAGAGGCACATGAACGAGAAAGGAAGAGGAAGTCGGAGGATAAAAAGAGTGGTTCTGGCGGTAGATTCAAGTTCAAAAAGGGAGAAGGCGGTGGCAAAGACAAGGGGAAGGCTGGAGAGGAATATCAAGAGAAGAGGTGTTACAGATGTCAGCAATTGGGACATCTCTCAAGGTCGTGTCCGACGATTAAGTGCTATAATTGTCAGGAAACAGGGCATTTTAAAAATGATTGCCCTAAAATTAAAGGAGGAAAGAACCCAGCCAAAGGGCGGGTGTTTGTTATGAAGAAGGGTGATGATAAAGAAGTTAATGAGGATGTTGTGGCAGGTATGTTCCCTCTAAACAACGTTTATGCTAAGGTTTTATTTGACACGGGTGCAAATAAGAGTTTTGTGTCAACTTCCTTTGGTAAATACCTAGGAAAAGAACTTGTAGTGTTAGATTCTGCTTATGAGGTAGAAACCGCAAATGGAGGAAGTGATGTGATAACAGTAGTGTATAAGGATTGCTTGCTTAATTTAAATGGTGTTGAGTTTCCAGTTGATGTTATGCCTATGAACTTGTGTGGTTATGATGTAGTCATAGGAATGGACTGGTTAACTTATAATCGAGCCCAAGTTGATTGTGAGAAAAAGTTGGTTAGGGTATGTAAGTCAGATGGTGAAACATTAGTGGTTAAGGGAGATAGTAACGGAGGTAATATCCGGATGATATCTGCAATTAAGGCTAGTAAATGTTTGATGAAAGGTTGTGAGGCTTTTATAGCCTATGCTTTAGATGCTAAGCCTGAAAAGCAGATTTCGGATATCCCAGTCGTATGTGATTACCCTGACGTGTTTCCTAATGACTTACCTGGACTCCCTCCCAACCGACAAATCGAATTTCGAATCGATTTAATACCTGAAGCAAGGCCGATTGCGAAGGCTCCTTATCGTTTGGTGCCCTCCGAATTGCAAGAGCTGATGAAGCAAGTCCAGGAGTTGCTCGACTTAGGCTTCATTAGACCGAGTTCATCCCCTTGGGGTGCACCAGTTTTGTTTGTGAAGAAGAAGGATGGCTCCATGCGAATGTGCATCGTCTACCGTGAGCTGAACAAGCTGACTATTAAGAACAAGTATCCCTTGCCAAGGATAGACGATCTGTTTGACCAGCTGCAAGGAGCCAGCTATTTCTCCAAGACCGATCTTAGGTCTGGATACCATCAGCTAAAGGTGCGGGAAGAAGATATTCCCAAGACGGCTTTTAGAACCCGTTATGGGCACTATGAGTTTTTGGTTATGTCCTTTGGACTAACCAATGCCCCTGCAGCATTCATGGATCTCATGAACAGAGTCTGCAAGCGGTATTTAGACAAGTTTGTCATTGTCTTTATTGATGATATTTTGGTCTATTCGAGAGATCAAAATGATCATGCTGAACACTTGAAGAAGGTTTTGGGGACTCTTAGGCAAGAAAAGTTGTACGCTAAGTTCTCCAAGTGCGAATTTTGGGAGAGAGAAGTTCAATTTCTCGGGCATGTGATAAATGAAGCTGGTGTTCAGGTAGATCCAACTAAGATAGAGGCTATAATGAAATGGGAAGTCCCGAAGACTCCCACGGAAATTAGAAGCTTCTTAGGCTTAGCTGGGTACTACCGAAGATTTATCAAAGACTTCTCCAAGATTGCTACACCGATGACTGCATTAACACGGAAGAAGGCTGAGTTCAAATGGGGACCCGAGCAAGAGGAAGCCTTTAATGTCTTGAAGAAGAAGCTTTGTAGCGCTCCAATCCTTTCATTACCCGAAGGTAATGAGGATTTTGTGGTATGTTGTGATGCCTCACTTAATGGTCTTGGTTGCGTGCTGATGCAACGAGATAAGGTCATTGCCTATGCATCACGACAATTGAGCGTTCATGAGAAACGTTACACCACTCATGATTTGGAATTAGGTGCCATAGTGTTTGCATTGAAGACTTGGCGACACTATCTTTATGGTACTAAATTCGTGATATATTCTGATCACAAAAGCCTCCAACACCTTTTTGATCAGGAGGAACTAAATATGAGGCAACGTAGATGGATGGAACTGCTTAGCGATTATGATTGTGAGATCAAATACCACCCTGGCAAGGCCAATGTAGTAGCAGACGCCCTGAGTCGAAAGGAGAGGGTTAAACCCATTAGAGTTAGGGCATTGCAGATCGTTGTAACGATTGATTGGAAGGATCAGATCGTTGAAGCTCAGGAAAACGCTTTGAAGGAAGAAAGCATCAGGAAGGAGCGAATGGTTGGAAAGGAAGGTTTGTTGACAAAAGGAAAGGATGAGATTCTAAGGTTTGGATCAAGAATTTGGATACCAAAGTTTGGAGGTATCCAGGATAAGATTCTTGACGAAACCCACAAGTCTAAGTACTCGGTTCATCCTGGAACGGATAAAATGTTCAAGAGCTTGAAAGAGCATTATTGGTGGCCCAATATGAAGAGATCAATTGCACAGTATGTGCAAAGGTGCTTAACTTGTTTGCAAGTTAAGATTGAGCATCAAAAACCAGCAGGTCTGTTACAACAGATAGAATTACCAGTTTGGAAGTGGGAAAGAATAACAATGGATTATGTCACGAAGCTCCCAAGAACTCGTGCAGGGCATAATGCCATATGGGTGATTGTGGATCGATTGACCAAGTCGTCCCATTTCATACCATATAACGAGAGCTACTCACCAGAGAAGATGGCGTAATTGTATATCAAGGAGATTGTGAGTAGACATGGCGTGCCACTTTCGATCATCTCCGACAGAGATAGTCGATTCACGTCAAGGTTTTGGGCGAGTTTGCAAAAAGATCTAGGAACTAGATTGAATTTGAGCACGGCATATCATCCTCAAACTGATGGGCAGAGTGAGCGTACGATCCAAACCCTTGAGGATATGCTGCGTGCGTGTGTGATTGACTTTAGTGGTAGTTGGGATGAATTCTTACCATTGGTTGAGTTTTCATACAACAACAATTATCACACCAGCATAGGGATGGCACCGTTTGAAGCACTTTATGGAAGAAAGTGCAGAACTCCCGTTTGTTGGACGGAAGTTGGGGATGATCAGTTATGTAGTACAGAGATGATGTTAGAAACAACTGATAAAATCCAACTGATTAGGCAAAGGCTGAAAGCTGCCCAGGATAGGCAGAAAAGTTATGCTGATGTTCGTAGAAGGCCCTTAGAATTCAATGTTGGGGACCATGTGATGTTGAAATTATCTCCTTGGAAAGGAGTGGTGAGATTTATCAAACGGGAAAAGTTAGCCCCGAGGTACATTGGTCCGTTTAAGGTTGTTGCGAGAGTTGGGAAAGTTGCTTATAAGCTTGAGTTACCGGAAACCTTGAAAGGTGTACACGATACCTTTCATGTGTCAAACTTAAGGAAATGTTTGGCAGATCCAAATCAAGCTGTACCTCTCGAAGATGTTCAAGTAAGCGAGAAGCTATCTTTTACAAAGAGGTCGGTAAAGATTCTTGATACGCAAGAAAGGAATTTGAGAAAGAAAAGAATCCGGTTAGTGTTGGTCCAATGGGAAGGACAAAGAGGACCGGAGAAAACTTGGGAATTGGCTAGTGAGACGAAAGCCAAATACCCTCGATTATTTTTGTAATATTCGAATTTCGAGGACGAAATTCTTTTAAGGAGGGGAGAAATGTAAAACCCTAAATTTTGACGTAAGTATTAGTCGATAATAAAGAGTCCTAATGTATAGAGATAAACCCTAGGGGTGATAGAGGACTTAAAATGAAGAACGTGGGCGAAAACGGAACTCAAATCGGAGTTATAACGAAGCGGGAAATGCGTAAACACCCGAGGAATGCCCGAAAACTTCTTTCGAGCATATCTTGACTTAGAAGAAGAGTTACGGAGCCCATAATATATGAATTCCACGTGTTTCGACGAGAGGAATCTGAAAATGTAGGTTACGCGATCCGCGCATCAAAGGGTAGGCCCCTGCGCGTATCGCCTAGCGTCAGTCGGGTGGAAAACAGCTGTCAGGCACTTGCCTGTTACGCGATACGTGCAGGAGGACCCATGGTCCTGCGCGTAGCGCCTAGAACAGCCCGACCAGCCTATTTAAAGGGGTGCAACCCCCCTTCACTCCTTGCTCAACTTCTCTCTCTCTAGAACGTTTTAGAGAGAGAAACACTTAGTTTTTGTTGCGGAATCGCGCCTCGTGTGCGGTACCCTGTGTCGTGACGTTCCTTCGAGTCTCGGACGCGTGAAGATCGCTTGGCGTGCGTCGAGGTTCTGCCCGAGTGAAGAACGGTGATCATCAAAGTGTTGCGCAATTGAAGATCGGTGATCGATGTCACACCCCAAAAATCGTTGCAGCGGAAGTCACGAGTATTTGGTGCTTGGAGCGAAGTTGGCACCCATTAATTATAAAGCAAACATCCACATTAATTTAAAAGGTAATTAAAAGTGTTAATGTTGATACGTCAACATCCCACAATTTTTCATTAAGAAAATAAAATACGATATTGTCTTAATAAAGCGTAGATTGTTTGTAGTAAAGCCAAACAAAATTTTAAACAAAGAGGTCCCAAAACACATAAAACCAAATGTGGAGTTTGTAGTCCAAAAACTATCTTTCCACAAATTTCCATGCCCAACACTTAGTACCTGAAAAACATGTAAAAACTGAGACAACATAAAGTTGGTGAGTTTTCGGGTTTTAATCAAAGTAAATTCATCTTTCATTCACAATAGATATGCTTGGCTTTGAGACATCAACAAGACCGTACGTCAAGGGCTAGCTAGGCCCAGAGACAAATGAATCATCAAAGTCATGAGTCCATAATCAAACCAAGAAACGAAGTTCCCTCACAACAATCAACTTATATTCCCCCGCATGTCAACACGATCAAAGCGACTGATCACGAGGGGCGGAATTCCAATCCCGATAGATCTACCAATATAACCTGTGGTTTCTCACTCCAAGAGAAATTAATGATTATGAGAGGGCATTACGCGTAAAATCATCAAACACTCATGCCATCATTTAGGTCAACAACAATACCCGTCTCCCAATACATATCAAAAACAACATAAACAAAATACATGTTTTTCCCCTGAAAATATTTAAATAAAACATTATTTAAAAAGGGGCCGAGACACTCACAGGTCTCTCAATTCATATCAAAACATTATAAACAAATACATGTTTTTCCCCCAAAACAGTTAAATAAAACGTTATTTAAAAAGGGGCCGAAGAACTCACATGTCTCCAATTCATATCAAAACAAGTTAAAGAAATACATGTTTTTCCCCCAAAACAGTTAAATAAGACGTTATTTAAAAAGGGGCCGAAGAACTCACAGTGGATACGCCAAAAGCTAGAACATATAAGCCCAACAATAACACCACCTAAGAACATCCTATACACAAAGGACCCGTTCAAAAGATGCACATATATATCAAGTCTAAAACCGTGTAGGTTGTTCACCAAAACCTAACTAGACTTATGGGAAAACATTTCATTTACAAAAATAACCCTTAATTTTAATGACCCGTTGGTGATCTTTGCCTTGATTAATTTTATGTATAATAACACACACTTTGTTATTTTGTTATAACTTTGATTAGTTTTCATACTACTAATCACATAAACACACATAACACACATGTAATCACACATAAAAGTCATATTTAGTACTTTAACTTTTCTAAGTAAAACAAACACTTTTACTTATCCAATATTATTCATATACTTAGGAAAATATAATTTAATATTCTCATGTCATAAGTAAAGTTCATAACACTTAGAAAAATATACATTTTTCTCTAGTAAATTAGTATGCAATTTTCAACGTGACGGTTAACACTTAACGGGACATTTAACCACGTTTTCATAAACAACTTATTAATCATATGAAATTATATATATCTAAACATATTTTCACATAACAAAAATCATATTTCATACATTTTCAATAAAAATCACAATATTAGCTAAACATGTCAATTTCAACATTTTCGGGAACGTTTTCGGGTCACCGAAAGCAACCCAATACCCGTATTTTTGTAATTACTTTATAAATACTTTTATATCAGTAGGTTAACTTAAAAATAAGCTCAAAGTTTCTGATCCAAAACAGTTTACAAAAATATTACGTTTTAGAGTCGAAAATCGTCGTTTTCGGCTTTTCCGGGCACATAGTTTGCACGTTTTTGAGTTTAAAACTCTAAGTTTTTTACCAAAATTTAAATCTCATATTTTTATATAAAAATATACTTTATAATATGTTGAAAATAATATTTTTACATATTTACATTTTTAAGCATAAATCGATGCGTTTTACGCGTATTTTCGTATCAAAAAGCGTTATTTGTAAGGTTTAATCACATCTTTCTTATAATACATTTAAAATACTTATTTTATAAAGTTTATAAATATTCAAAAATATGATTTAACTCAGAATATAAATTAGTTTTTATATCTTTACAAAAATGTATAAAAATTACATTTTAAGTCTTTTTAAACTTCATGTATCATATATCACTACTTACATTAATATTTCATACATCTAAAAACAATTTTTACACTTTAAGAAATCATGTATTTCATAATATCATAATCATCATAACAAAACACTTATCATGCTTTCATCTAGCAATTTCACAAATAAACATGTAGCAAGTTTTTCACAAAAATAACATCTTCCAATTTCATGTCATATGACTACATTTTTGTAAGTATTTTCCTAACACTTTTTCATGTTATTCAAAATCATTTAGTGACCTTATTATCATATTTTCATTAATACCTATTTGCATGTTAAGATCTAAACAATTTAAGTGTAAATACATATCATAATACCAACTAGCATATATTCACACATACATACATACATACGGTTTCATATACATACATACATACATTCATATTTCAATATCACACTAGCACACACTTATTCATTTTATCCCCTTTTCTAACAAAACAACCTTTCAACACTTTCACATAAACATTATCAATGCAAGAACACAATTTTTACATGATGACACTAACATGTAAATACACATACACACACATATACATACGGATCTACATACATATATACCCAAAATCATGTTTTGATGACCACACATAACATATAGTTGTTCATTCCTTCCATTTTCCTTTATTAAACTTTCAAAACCATTCATTTAACACTTATGTAATCTTGTTTTCAAAAATCAAAAACACATATACATATATACTTACGGACATACACTATGCACACACACCCATTTTGAAAACCCATTTCCATTTTAAAACATTCATCTTTTGGTTTAAGGTTTGGTGAACAACACTTCAAGAACACAATCTTGAACACATTCAAATCATAAAAACAAAATGGAAAATGTTCACACCCTTTATGAACACTAGAAAAAGATGAAGAAGATGGATTTGGCCTTTAAACACCTCTTGGATGCTCCTACTTGCTTCAAACACCTCCAAGAACACTAGATCTTGCAAGGAAGTGAAAGAGAAGTGTGTGGAGAGTGTTGGTGTGGTGGTGGCCGAAATTATGATGATGGTGTTGTATGGTTCGGTTTTGGGAAGAGAAAAGGAAGAAGGAGGTGGAGTGTTGGAGTGGAAGAGAGATGTTGAGTGTGTCTTGGGGTTATGTGTAGTGTGTAAGGGTTATTAAAAGATAAATGGTGGGATTTTAAAAGATTTGCATGGGGAAGTGGGGAGGAGATAAATGGGGGCCGGATTTTAACAATAAAAAAAAAGAAATTATATTTGTTTTTATAAAAACCATTTACATAAACATTACACACCTATATCACTAATATTTTTCAAATCTTATAAACTTTTAACCCCATATTTGCAATAATACTTCAAATAATATTATTTCACACTTAATATAGTAAAAATATATTAATAAATATCTTGCTGTACTCCGGGTAGTGTATTGGTAGTAAAACCGGGCAAAAACTGAAACACACGCGATAATCAGAAAAACATCGGATAAAATACATGGCTTTTAGTTTTTATTATGTTTTCACTTATACACACCCAAAATATATTATTTGATGCTATCTCGAGCATTATATCAATCACTGGATATTTAAAATTTATCAGGCAGTCACCAACGTTCATTACCGGGTATTTAACCGCTATGCGATTAAGCAAATTTCAAAAATCACGAAATGCAAAACAATGCACAAAAATGGGCTTATCTAACTTTAATAACACATTAATTATCATAATTAATTCAAATGACGCATCACAAAATAATAAGCACGATTTAAGCTAGTACGAATATTGACCGAAATTTGCTGGGTGTCATAGTCTTCCCCCGTTTAGGAAATTTCGTCCCGAAATTTTACCTCGATAAGTCCTATTTCGATTTAGATAGAAATGAATGAGGGTATTATTACTTATTTCAGTCTCGACGTTCCTACGAATAATATGGTCCTCATTTAGAATTACATCTAATCTTGACCAAATCGGTACAACTTTGCCTGAGTTTTTGAACTTTCGAGTCCAACCCTCTACTGGTTCCTCAACGAAATGGAGTTTATCATCAATACGAACTCCCTCAGACGGTATCATCGATGTCTTATCAGACAAACTTTTTTTTAAATTCAAGACACGGAACACGTCACCCACACCACTAAGCTCACTAGGTAACTTAAGTCGATAAGCAACTAGGCCAATTCTTTTCAAAATCTCGAATGTCTTATATACCGGGGGTTAACCTTCCCTTGGTTGCCAAATCTAACTACGCCTTTCCAAGGTGACACTTTCAAAAATACACGATTTCCTACTCAGAATTCTAATGGTCTCATCCGATTATCCGCATAACTCTTTTGCCGATAAACAACGGCTTCAAATCTTTTCATAACTTGGAAAACTTTATCCGTAGTTTCCTGGATAATCTTGGGCACAGATAATTCTTTTTCACATATTTTAGCATAACAAAGTCGTGAACGACATTTTCTTTCATACAGAGCCTCAACACGGAGTGGCCCTGATACTAGCGCGATAACTATAATTATAAGAAAACTAAGCTATAGGTTGGAGGCTATCCTAATTCCTACCAAAATCAATCACACATGCTCGCAACAAGTCTTTCAGAGTTTGAATCGTCCGTTCACTCTGACAATCTTTGTGGTGATACACCATACTCATATCCAAACGAGTACCCATAGTTTTATACAAAACTCTCTAACGCCTCGAAGTAAAACGACTATCTTTATCTAAAATGATCGAGACAAGAACAATATGAGAAGATACTAACTCCTCCAGATAGATCCTTTACAACTTTCCCACTTTGTAAGATTCCTTAATGGGCAAAAAGTGAGCAGATTTCGTCAAACGATCAACAATTACCCAAATAGTGTTATCACCACTAGATTTGCGGGGTAACATCGTTATGAAATCCATCGTGATTCGCTCCCATTTCCATTGTGGAATTTCAGGTTACTGCAAAAGTCCTAAAGGCTTTTGATATTCAGCTTTAACCCTAGAACATGTTATACATTTACTAACAAATTATACATTTACTCACGTAGGATGCTATCTCCCTTTTCGTATTGGGTCACCAATAAAGTTCCTTCACGTCCTTACATTTCCCAAATTTTCTTTCTTTAGAGCTTCCCTCTAAGCATCACGTATTCGGGAAGTGAGATAAGACTAAAGAACTAATTCTAACGCACGCAAACGCAAAGGTTTCTTTCTTTCCTTTCTACTTAGTGCATCATCAACAGCCTTGGCTTTTCCTAGGTGATAGGAATATCATAGTCATAGTCGTTCAATAACTCGACCCAACGTCGTCGTCTCGTATTGAGCTCCTTCTCATCAAAGACATGCTAACTTCAAGCCATGCGTAGTGTAATTCTTTTCATGCACTTTGAGTTTCTTAGACGTTTAAGATACAACATCTTCTCTCTGAATCGAGACACACGTAAGACCTAAACGAGACGTATCACAACATGCTACAAAATCATCTATTCCTTCTAGGAGTGACAATATAGACGCACAACATAGCTTGTGCTTCATCGTCTAGAATGCTAACTCTTGATCATATAACCGATCGGATTTCCTATCCTTACGGGTTAATAACTTCAATGGCTACATCATTTAGAGAAGTTTTCAATAAACCTTTGGTAGTACCAGCTAATCCTAAAAATTAACGCACCTCCGTAGGAGTTTTTGGCGCTTCACGAATCTTATTGGCCTCAGTCTTTGCCGGATCTACATGAATACCTTTTTTTATTGATCGCGTGACCAAGATAATAAACTTCCCTAAGCCAGGGCTCACATTTTGAAATCATAGCATAAAATTTCTCATTTCTTAACATTTCTAGAATAAACTTTAGAAGATGTTCATGATCTCTATTGGTTTGTGAATGAATAAGTATACCGTCAGTGAATACTATTCTAAACTTATCCAAATAAGGTCCACACAACCTATTCATAAGCTCCATGAATACTACAGGTACATTTTTTTTAAAACTACACGGCATGACCAAACACTCATAATGTCCATAACGCGTCCTAAAAGTAGTTTTCGGGACATCATCTTCGGCTATTAACAACTAATGGTAGCCGTATCGAATATCAATCTTAGAATAATAACTACAACGTGTAGCTGATCGAACAAATCATCAATCCTAGGCAACATATATCTAATCTTAATTATAAGTTCATTCAACTTTCTCAAAAATCTATACACATCCTAAATGATCCATCATTTTTCATAACGAACAACACAGGTGATCCCCAAACTTTTGTTCAACGTCCTTGGCATTGATAAATTTAACTAAGTAAAAACATCGGACATCCTTTGCTCCAATACTCATAAGCTTTCATGATATTTCGATTTTTAAAGAAGACTTTCCTTTATCTTCCTAAAACAGTTAAAACTTCACCGTTTTCGAACGGAAGCCGAACAATCATTTCAAAACAAACTTCCTCGGCACAATGTCCAATCAATCAATCCACACCGATAACTACATCGGAACTACCAAGTTTAACGGGTAAATATCTATACTAAAGGAATGACTTTCTAATTTCTAGGAAAAATTCCTAAATAATTCGCTAGTTCCTATTTTATTTCCATTAGCTAATTCAGTAATATATATCTTACTTAACTTACTAGAGTTTAGACCAATTAATACTTAAATTTCCATTTGACACAAAACTCGCTTTGGGGAAAATACTCCCGTAACAATCTTTCCTTCAGATTGTTCCTTGAAAGACCATAAATAGTAACTTCATCCATTTTCCAGATCAATGAATTCGACCACGTCAACGTTTCATCCTGAAACGTACATGTAGCATACTTAAATCTTTGTCCATCTGAGCAATTGCTTATTGCCATAACCGACTCATTTTCTCAATCCATCTCACCATGTCAAGTGGACTTTCAGAACCAGTAAAAATTCATGGGTGACAAACTTGAAAAGTCTCATAAGTACACCCTCACTATAGATTCCTGTTTCCATATTTCAATAAAATCAGTGATTACCACTTGATTTAACTATTTCGAGAAGCTCCTAAAATCATCCATACATGCTTAGATGATCTAATACCTAAAGAACTACTAATACTAAGATGTCACTAAGGTTACCATCTGAAACGTCACGTCCTCTACCACGCCCTATTGTTAAACTAGCGTCACACTATTCCAGAGCAGCATTGCCATGTGGAGCTATTAACTAGGCTAAATCCTATACCTCCACCCGAAGGTGTCATTCGAATTACTGGGGGCGTACTTTATTTCTAACAAACAAAATATTAATAAATATGATAAGGTATAGTTCACATCATGGTGTTAAATGTTTGAGTCTCGTACGTAATACCACATAACATAAGTAACCAATCAATAACAAAATCGTGAATTATCGTCAATCCTCACCGCCACATCGGCTACTAAAGTTACCGATCTAATGATCATAGAAAGAAAAGGAAGGGCTTACTACGAAATAACAGAATTTAGTGAGATCGTAGAATTCTTTACCGATATAAAGTTTTATTTATTTATTTATTTTATTCTATCGATTTAACCAATCATCTACGAACGCCTTTAACGTAGTTCTCTCCTCGAGAGAAGTCAACCGGGTAAGCATCATCTGGCACGCGTCAAACACGATATGCATCTCTATCTTGTAATTCATCGATCTACCGTTCGTACTAAGCACACCTTGCCGTAAGAGTAAGGAGGAAACGTTCGATAGATTTTTCTAACATGGAATCTAAATGTGGAGTACTAGACGACTCGTTAAACTCAAACGTAGACGGAAAACCGCGCTCTATGCCTGGTGAATCAACCACCGACTCCCTTACCCTGTTGGGTTCGGGTGCAACCTCATCATGAACAACCATATGGAAGATCTTTCTACGTCTCCAGGAATATACTATGCAGTGCTCAGGGGTTCGCTATAATTCATTCGAAGATATGATGTCTTGAACATCGTTACTCTGAGCCTCCATTACCGTCTCTACTTCAACCACGGATTCAACGACTGACCCTAAAGTGGTGCTAAGTGAGACTCGTGTCTCGGGGAATCTTTCAGGCATTTGTGACCACAAAAGGCATATTCGTACTTAACTTCTAGCTTAAAAGGCACTTAAATACACTTATATCAAATAAGCACACAAGGTACACTTAGATATCCAATCTAATAATTATAAACCACACAAGGTATATTTAGATATTCAATCAATTTAAATCACACAAGATATTCTTAGATATACAATCTAAAAATCAAAACGCACACAAAAATGCCTGGGAATTTTGGAAGTGTTTTTGGGACTTTAAGATTTTTTTTTTCAAAAACTTTCAAGTTATAGTCTAGAATTTTTCAAAAAAACTTTTCTAGTTCGCTATAACCATTGGCTCTGATACCAACTTCTGTCACACCCCAAAAATCGTTGCAGCGGAAGTCACGAGTATTTGGTGCTTGGAGCGAAGTTGGCACCCATTAATTATAAAGCAAACATCCACATTAATTTAAAAGGTAATTAAAAGTGTTAATGTTGATACGTCAACATCCCACAATTTTTCATTAAGAAAATAAAATACGATATTGTCTTAATAAAGCTTAGATTGTTTGTAGTAAAGCCAAACAAAATTTTAAACAAAGAGGTCCCAAAACACATAAAACCAAATGTGGAGTTTGTAGTCCAAAAACTATCCTTCCACAAATTTCCATGCCCAACACTTAGTACCTGAAAAACATGTAAAAACTGAGTCAACATAAAGTTGGTGAGTTTTCGGGTTTTAATCAAAGTAAATTCATCTTTCATTCACAATAGATATGCTTGGCTTTGAGACATCAACAACACCGTACGTCAAGGGCTAGCTAGGCCCAGAGACAAATGAATCATCAAAGTCATGAGTCCATAATCAAACCAAGAAACGAAGTTCCCTCACAACAATCAACTTATATTCCCCCGCATGTCAACACGATCAGAGCGACTGATCACGAGGGGCGGAATTCCAATCCCGATAGAGCTACCAATATAACCTGTGGTTTCTCACTCCAAGAGAAATTAATGATTATGAGAGGGCATTACGCGTAAAATCATCAAACACTCATGCCATCATTTTGGTCAACAACAATACCCGTCTCCCAATACATATCAAAAACAACATAAACAAAATACATGTTTTTCCCCTGAAAATATTTAAATAAAACATTATTTAAAAAGGGGCCGAGACACTCACAGGTCTCTCAATTCATATCAAAACATTATAAACAAATACATGTTTTTCCCCCAAAACAGTTAAATAAAACGTTATTTAAAAAGGGGCCGAAGAACTCACATGTCTCCAATTCATATCAAAACAAGTTAAAGAAATACATGTTTTTCCCCCAAAACAGTTAAATAAGACGTTATTTAAAAAGGGGCCAAAGAACTCACAGTGGATACGCCAAAAGCTAGAACATATAAGCCCAACAATAACACCACCTAAGAACATCCTATACACAAAGGACCCGTTCAAAAGATGCACATATATATCAAGTCTAAAACCGTGTAGGTTGTTCACCAAAACCTAACTAGACTTATGGGAAAACATTTCATTTACAAAAACAACCCTTAATTTTAATGACCCGTTGGTGATCTTTGCCTTGATTAATTTTATGTATAATAACACACACTTTGTTATTTTGTTATAACTTTGATTAGTTTTCATACTACTAATCACATAAACACACATAACACACATGTAATCACACATAAAAGTCATATTTAGTACTTTAACTTTTCTAAGTAAAACAAACACTTTTACTTATCCAATATTATTCATATACTTAGGAAAATATAATTTAATATTCTCATGTCATAAGTAAAGTTCACAACACTTAGAAAAATATACATTTTTCTCTAGTTAATTAGTATGCAATTTTCAACGTGACGGTTAACACTTAACGGGACATTTAATCACGTTTTCATAAACAACTTATTAATCATATGAAATTATATATATCTAAACATATTTTCACATAACAAAAATCATATTTCATACATTTTCAATATAAATCACAATATTAGCTAAACATGTCAATTTCAACATTTTCGGGAACGTTTTCGGGTCACCGAAAGCAACCCAATACCCGTATTTTTGTAATTACTTTATAAATACTTTTATATCAGTAGGTTAACTTAAAAATAAGCTCAAAGTTTCTGATCCAAAACAGTTTACAAAAATATTACGTTTTAGAGTCGAAAATCGTCGTTTTCGGCTTTTCCGGGCACATAGTTTGCACGTTTTTGAGTTTAAAACTCTAAGTTTTTTACCAAAATTTAAATCTCATATTTTTATATAAAAATATACTTTATAATATGTTGAAAATAATATTTTTACATATTTACATTTTTAAGCATAAATCGATGCGTTTTACGCGTATTTTCGTATCAAAAACCGTTATTTGTAAGGTTTAATCACATCTTTCTTATAATACATTTAAAATACTTATTTTATAAAGTTTATAAATATTCAAAAATATGATTTAACTCAGAATATAAATTAGTTTTTATATCTTTACAAAAATGTATAAAAATTACATTTTAAGTCTTTTTAAACTTCATGTATCATATATCACTACTTACATTAATATTTCATACATCTAAAAACAATTTTTACACTTTAAGAAATCATGTATTTCATAATATCATAATCATCATAACAAAACACTTATCATGCTTTCATCTAGCAATTTCACAAATAAACATGTAGCAAGTTTTTCACAAAAATAACATCTTCCAATTTCATGTCATATGACTACATTTTTGTAAGTATTTTCCTAACACTTTTTCATGTTATTCAAAATCATTTAGTGACCTTATTATCATATTTTCATTAATACCTATTTGCATGTTAAGATCTAAACAATTTAAGTGTAAATACATATCATAATACCAACTAGCATATATTCACACATACATACATACATACGGTTTCATATACATACATACATACATTCATATTTCAATATCACACTAGCACACACTTATTCATTTTATCCCCTTTTCTAACAAAACAACCTTTCAACACTTTCACATAAACATTATCAATGCAAGAAAACAATTTTTACATGATGACACTAACATGTAAATACACATACACACACATATACATACGGATCTACATACATATATACCCAAAATCATGTTTTGATGACCACACATAACATATAGTTGTTCATTCCTTCCATTTTCCTTTATTAAACTTTCAAAACCATTCATTTAACACTTATGTAATCTTGTTTTCAAAAATCAAAAACACATATACATATATACTTACGGACATACACTATGCACACACACACCCATTTTGAAAACCCATTTCCATTTTAAAACATTCATCTTTTGGTTTAAGGTTTGGTGAACAACACTTCAAGAACACAATCTTGAACACATTCAAATCATAAAAACAAAATGGAAAATGTTCACACCCTTTTTGAACACTAGAAAAAGATGAAGAAGATGGATTTGGCCTTTAAACACCTCTTGGATGCTCCTACTTGCTTCAAACACCTCCAAGAACACTAGATCTTGCAAGGAAGTGAAAGAGAAGTGTGTGGAGAGTGTTGGTGTGGTGGTGGCCGAAATTATGATGATGGTGTTGTATGGTTCGGTTTTGGGAAGAGAAAAGGAAGAAGGAGGTGGAGTGTTGGAGTGGAAGAGAGATGTTGAGTGTGTCTTGGGGTTATGTGTAGTGTGTAAGGGTTATTAAAAGATAAATGGTGGGATTTTAAAAGATTTGCATGGGGAAGTGGGGAGGAGATAAATGGGGGCCGGATTTTAACAATAAAAAAAAAGAAATTATATTTGTTTTTATAAAAACCATTTACATAAACATTACACACCTATATCACTAATATTTTTCAAATCTTATAAACTTTTAACCCCATATTTGCAATAATACTTCAAATAATATTATTTCACACTTAATATAGTAAAAATATATTAATAAATATCTTGTTGTACTCCGGGTAGTGTACTGGTAGTAAAACCGGGCAAAAACTGAAACACACGCGATAATCAGAAAAACATCGGATAAAATACATCGCTTTTAGTTTTTATTATGTTTTCACTTATACACACCCAAAATATATTATTTGATGCTATCTCGAGCATTATATCAATCACTGGATATTTAAAATTTATCAGGCAGTCACCAACGTTCATTACCGGGTATTTAACCGCTACGCGATTAAGCAAATTTCAAAAATCACGAAATGCAAAACAATGCAAAAAAATGGGCTTATCTAACTTTAATAACACATTAATTATCATAATTAAATCAAATGACGCATCACAAAATAATAAGCACGATTTAAGCTAGTACGAATATTGACCGAAATTTGCTGGGTGTCACAATCGACGAGGTAATGGTCTTTCATTCTCGATTAGTTTAGGACGGGAATCGGGTTGGGAACCCGATGGGAATGCGGGGTGAAGATACCCGGATAGAACGAGGGACGTGCTAGGGGAAATGGTTGCGGGATTAAACACCCGCAACTAACGGGTAGATTACCCGGGGAGGGTGCGGGTTGAATATCCGTACCCTAGGGGTATGATATCCGTTGTGAACGGGTAACATATCTCTGTAGGATTCGTTTAGATCCCCAAGGTATGGGAATTGGTAAGCGTAGGTGGCAACGACTTGATCTAGTCGTATGCTTCGCTAGTTATGCCCTAGGACTTACATAGTCTTAGGAATCGTTATTTATAACGTTGTGATATCACGTTATAGGTGGATTATAGCTATTGAAGTTGATTGTCAGTATAGCTATTTGTGTTGATTGCAAAGATAGTCATTTGGATTGATTGTCGGGATTAGATCAAGGAACGAAGCTAGTTGTGAGCTTGTTGTGATCTTGTTGAGGTGAGTTCATACACTTAAACTCTTTTGAAATGATTGCATGTTTTACAAAACTGGATGTGTTTGCTTAAACCTGTTTTGGTTGCAAATGATTGTGAGTTTTTGTATAAACTCTTTTGGAATGGTTGTGTTCTTAAACTGTTGTTTATGAACGGTTGGCTAGCATTCTACGGTAAATATCGGGCAATACCACTTCTGTTATTGGGTGACGGGCGGTAAACTCAGTGAAGGGTATATGCATATATTCTGCTCCAGCGCAGACGTGCCAGACGGAGTTGTTGAGGGGTTTATCGTATTGTTTGTGTATATTTATCTAATGATGCTAGTAGGTTTATGAAATGCTTGTAAGTGATGGAGTTAGTGGTAACTCTTTGATCAATGGAGCTTGGTAACTCGTTGATCAAGGTTTTTACAAGTATTTGGTTGAATGTTGAAATGTTTTGTAAATTGTTTTATTATGAACTCACCAGCGTAAGCTGACCCTTTCTTTTAAAACTTTTTGGCACACATCCTAGGTGCCGGGTGATGCAGGAAAGCACTGTTGAGGCTAGAGCGGGTAGAGGGCTTGCGGGCTTAGAAGATAGACGCTCTGGACCTAGAATAGTTGCTAGCTTTAGTTTGATAATGTTATGTATCAAACAAACAATCGTCGTTTTGTAATCAATGTATTGTATATATGAAGTTTAATGTATGCAAAACTTTTAGTTTTAAGCTGTGTGTATGTATGTTTGTTGATTCCGCTGCGTTGCTCCTGATATCCATTCGTCACACGCGATAACCCCCGGGCACCTGGGACCGCCCGCCGCGTTGGGGTTGTGACAGTCCGAAAAGATCCATATGTAGCATCTGCAAGGGTTTTGAAATGGAGTGTTCTTGCTTGGACTTAAAAGACATTCTGTGCTGTTTTCCTTTCAAACATGCTGGACAGGGATCAGTTGTAGAGAACTTCTTTGACGGTATTCCCACAGCATGATTTCCAGTCACCAGACGATTCATGTTTCTGAAGTTTGAATGGCCCAGCCGTCTATGTCAAAGCTGACTCTCATCATTCGAAGCATGCGCAATGAGACAAGTAGTTTCGGTTTCAGCATCAATCTGCGACATATCAAGCTTGTATACATCACGATCTCTTGGAGCTTTAACCACCACCCATTCATTGTCAATCTTGAAACCTCGTTTCAGTATATAACAGAAAGAATCATCAAATAAAGTTGAATAAGATTTGTCACAAATTTGAGATACACTTAACAAATTAAAGTTCAACTGTGCACAGTAGTTGACTTTATCAAAGCTAATGACCCCATTTGATACGGTTCCTTCTCCAGTTATTTTACCACCCGCATCTCCTCCAAATGCAACATGTGTACCATTCTTCAGCTTAAAGTCTTGAAGCAAGGCATGGTTGCCTGTCATATGCCGGCTACACCCACTATCAACGAACCATGAGTTGATAGGTCTTCTTGGGCGTACCTGCATTTCAACAATCACTTAGTTAGTTTGGTCAACCCAGGCCCACATGGTCTTGGGTTTTCTGAATCTATCTGCAACAGTAACTTGTTGATAATGAAGATTTTGGAAATTTGTTTCATTTGAGAGATTTGGTTGAAAACTGTTTCGCCCATTGGCGTGAATTGATTGCTTTCTTCTCAAAGCAATAAACCTTTCCTCTAACTTAGGATCAAGGTTATTTTCAAATTTCTGATTTCTTACCATCAAAGCTCTCGGTTTAAAACTGTTAACCTGCACATTTCTTGATGAAAAGTTATTAGAAATTGAATTGTTTCGATTGAAGTTTCTCAAAACAGGAGAATGACTTTGATTAACATTTTGAAAACCAAATGATTGATTTCTGTTAAAATTTGGAAACGGAGTCATTTCTCGTGATGAGTTTGTTCGAAAGAAACAATCCTTTGTGTCATGATTTCTCCTTTCACAAATATCACAAAATTTGTTATAAAAACATTCTTCTGAAGAATGGTTTCTTTTGTCACAGAAACTGCAGTACCTGTTAAAGAAACATTCAGCGGTTGCATGATTATAACGATCACAAATCTCACAGTGTTTCTTGCTAATCCTAAAGAGCCGATTGTTAACTTTTGATGTTGAACCCACTCTGTTGGGGTTATTTGAAGATGTCACTTTCCAAATATAAGCGAGTGAAGATATCGAGCGTCATCACGAGCAAGCACGGGTGAAGACGTTCATAATTTGTATTTGTCTTAGAATATTTGTGTAATCGTTTAGTGCTTAAATGCGTGTTTGTGCTTAACTGCACGTGGTTAGGTTGAAATGTAAGGTGAATGGTATGGACTATAAATACCATCACCTAGGTCATTTGTTATTGTGAGTTTCCTACATTTCATTCGATATCCCTTGTAACCTCTCCATTGATCTAATACAATTTCACCTATTCATATTATCATGATCTTCATGAGCATTCAAGCATCAATACGTGATTAGTGAGTTTCCGCATCACTGATCGCAAACAATCTCAGGTCTAGATCCAAGCTCGGTTCATCTAGAACTATCAATTGGTATCAGAGCTATTGGTATTGTGTTCTTCGTTATTCATCAAGCAAAACACTACAATATTGCTCAAAAATCATGATCTGAATGAATTGTTGCTGTTTTAGTTGTGATTTATCATCGCAATCACTCCTAATTCACAACAATCATGCAAATTCCATCAGATTATCATCAGATCTGAGGAATTAAGAAGATTGGAAAAGTTACTGTTCGATCAAATTTTGCTCAATTTCATGAAAATTTGATCATGTTTTGGATTGATTGAGATTAGGGATTGTTAATCGGACTATTTCACTGCTTGTGTGTGAATTTTGAACGAATTGAACAAGTTTTTGATAAACCTAGAAAAATTCTCATGATGAAGATGATGAACAGTAAGAACTGGTTGAAGATTAACTAGCCGGGTGATAAAATTGACTTAGACAATTTCCTTTGGACTTAGATTTGTGAACAATTAGGTCCTGTGCAGCCGTGTAAAGGATTTTGTGCTAGACGGGTAAAAAAATTTGACAAGAAAAGGTGTTACTGTTCAGCCAGATCAAGTACTGTTGTGCCGGGTAATACACTGTTACGCCGGGTGATTAACAATTTCAGCCGGGTGATAGAAAACTGTGTAGCCGGGTAAACAACTTTGCTTCCGTGTGATCGTCAACTGCAGCCGGGTATAGCTTTTTGTCGTGTCTAGATTCAATCCGGGTCAAGTTATTGTCGTGTGAAGTTAATACTATTCTGCCGGGTAACTGTTCTGCCGGGTCAAGAAGTCAAGTTCAGCCGGGTCAACTGTTTAGACGGGTGAAGACTCTCTCTGCCGGGTAAAGAACAAAAGCTACTGTTTAGCCGGGTGAAGAAGAATTTTTCACTGTTCAGCCGTGTGACTTATTTTTAGTTGTTTTAATCCTTGTTTTCTTATCTTGTCTTTAATTACTTGTCTTTATTTTAGTATTTTAACTGTTTCTGTTCAAAAATATTTAAAAACACAAAAAATATTTTCTTTAAAAATTGTTAAAATGGCACCTAATGATGATTCTGATAACCGTGTTCCTAGACTTGTCAATCGTGCAGATTTCAAGAATTGGACGATTAGACTGAAGCATCATCTCTGCTCAATAGACAATGATCTTTGGAAGTCAATTGACAAGGGTCCTCACATACCTACACAGACAGCTCCAGATAGTGCAAGTACCTACACCAAGGACTCTACTGAACCTTATCCAGAGGATAATCTGTCAGCAGAAGATTTAAGGAAAGTGAAGAATGATAGTAAAGCATATTCTTTGATGTGTAATGGATTGCCACTACAAGTACTGTCAAGGTTGGATACCTATCAAACAGGTTATACATTGTTCAAAGCTTTGAAGTCCATCTGTGAAGGAGGTGAACAACTCAGAAGTCTCAAGAAACAAAAGCTGAAGAGACAGTTGGAGTTATTTGAACATATTGCTGGAGAGTCCGTGCACCAGATGATGAATAGGTTTGTTCATCTGACTACTGAAATGACCAATGTGGGTGCTAAAACAGATCTCCAAGACTTGAATGACAGATTATTATGTGCACTTCCATCATCTTGGAAACAGACTGTGACACTACTGAAGCATACTGAAAAGTTTCCGATGGATTTAGATCTGCTCATTGCAAAAATGAAGAGGTAGAGATTGATGAAAGTTCTAGAAACACTGATAGAACTGGTTCACATGCACAATACAAATATATTGTGAATCCTGCTAATACTGTGGAGAATGCTTTTCTTGCACAAGATGCAACTAAGTTTGAAGATGAGGGTGATTTATTTGTTGGCGCAAGTTTTTATACTGATTCTTCATACATCCCAAACTCACCAACATATTCACAACCTCAATCTCCACCAAGAACTCAAGTTCAAAGTCAGAATGTGAAACTGCAAACAGAAAATCAAAGTTCTAATGTTCAAGCGAAAGTAAAAGATGTAATGAACATCTTGTTACAAGATGACGAGACCAAGACTGCATTTACAGCTTTTATGGCAAGCTTTCAAGCATACCAAGGAAGTCACTTGATTCAAATGGACGCTGTCCTTCAAGATTTATTTGAGATGGATCCTGATGACGTTGAGAAAATGGATCTGAATTGGCAAATGGTGATGGTTGCTTATAGAACGCAGAAACATGCGTATGTTAACCGAAGCTACAAGCCTCATGCAAACAAGACAGCTGGTTTTGACAAATCGAAGGGCAGATGTTTCAACTGTAACTGTTATGGTCATTTTTCTAGGGAATGTAAAGCTCCTAAGAATCAGAACTACAACGACCAAGCCAGTTCAAGTAATCAAGGTCAAGGTCAAAGCTCGCAACAGTCTTCAAGCTATCAAAGCAGAAATCAACGTTTCATTCAGAAACCATATCAAAGTCTTCCCATGCCGGAACTGAAGGATGAAGGAAAGAAACCAGAAGATCAGACTAAAGCACTGGTGGTTAGTGTGAAAGACGGATATGATTGGAGTGCGTATGCAGAACAATTCACGTCCGATCTTACATCCAGTTTGGCATTAGTGTGTGAAATTGAAGAAGACTGGTCTGAAGAAGAGGATGGTAAAGTGAGTGATGAAGTGAGTGAAGATTCTGAAGACTATGATTGGAGCGCAAAGGCAGATCCTGTTGAAGAATCTGAGCCAGAAGTTGCGTTGATGGCTACATCCAATGAGTCTTCATCATCTACTGAACAACCAAAGGTTAGTATCGAATAACCCCCTAACTATGTTCCATTGCCTGAAGATGTGAAAGAAAGGTTATGTTCTGAACAATGCATTAAACAAGTGGAACATTATCGAACTCATTCATTTAAAATTGGTGATAAATTAAGCAAACATGAGAAAATTCATGAACAACTTAAAATTGATCACAAAATTGCTGATGAGAAGATTTTGTCACTTAAAGAATCATGGAACAAAACCTTAAAGGAACTGGAACTTTCAACAAAACAACTTGAAGAAATGACAAAGAACTTTGAACAAGAAAAAGTTGCTCATGCTGTCACACAAGTTGAATTAACAAAGGTTAAAAGTTGTAAGAACATGGTGAAACAACTTGTGAATGAAAGAGGTAACAAAAACAAAACCGGGTTGGGTTTTACTCATGAACCAATGCCTAAATCAATCACACAAACTTTACCTGAAAACTTCAATGAATTTGATCATTCACCTGAAAATGAACGAAAATTCAAAGAAATTCAAAGAAGCAAATCTGAATCTGAAGGATCTGAAGTGCTGATTGAAAGTTTGAAAGAAGAAGATGACGTGACAGTTGAATCTGATGATGAAGCAAGTAACAAATCTGACAACAAATCAGAACCTGTTCTGATTCAACTTGTTGAGTATCCAGAACTGAATCCGAAACCAGAAGAAACGGTGAAGAACGAAGGTGAATTTTCGGGATACAATGATCCTGAATACATCAGGTGGAAGAATGAACAGAAAGCAAAGGTTGCTGATCAACTGGTCAAGAAGAATGCAGTTAAGAAGGCTGAAATTTCAACTGCGAAGATGCAGAACTTGAAAGTAACAAACAATCAATCTGAAACTAAACAGTCAAAAGGTAAAAGTGTCATAAAATCGAATGACAACACCAAAGCTCAAATTGTTAAAACTGACAAGGTCAAACCTGTCAAAAAGAAAGTGTCAAAAGGTAAAACAATTAAGTTTGTGTCTGCAGGAACTTTTGATTTGAACGGATCTTATGGTAAACCAATCAATTCTTCAATCAAATCTAACTCTGGTCTGAAAACAGGTTCAGGTCCTAAGTCTTCCGCTGTCAATGATAAAAGAATTGAATCAAAGAAGTTAACCAAACAAGATGGTTTAAAATCGAATCAAGTTCCAAAGCAATCAAAATCACAAACAAAATCTCCACAAAAGAATCAAGTTAATCTAAAACCGAACAAAACTGATAATGAATCACAAGTGTGATAGTTCTAGATGAACCGAGCTTGGATCTAGATCTGAGATTGTTTGGTGATGTTGTTTGCGATCAGAGATGCGGAAACTCACTAATCACGTATTGATGCTTGAATGCTCATGAAGATCATGATAATATGAATAGGTGAAATTGTATTAGATCAATGGAAAGGTTACAAGGGATATCGAATGAAATGTAGACAACTCACAATAACAAATGACCTAGGTGATGGCATTTATAGTCCATACCATTCACCTTACATTTCAACCTAACCACGTGCAGTTAAGCACAAACGCGCATTTAAGCACGAAACGATTACACAAATATTCTAAGACAAATACAAATTATGAACGTCTTCACCCGTGCTTGCTCGTGATGACGCTCGATATCTTCACTCGCTTATATTTGGAAAGTGACATCTTCAAATAACCCCAACAGTACTCCCCCTAAGATGACACTTTACAAATCCGACATATCAGCTTAAATCTTCATGTAGCGAGCAACTTAAAGTTTTGGTATGCATTATCTTCAAGAGGACCCAACAGTACTCCCCCTAAGATGATGCTGCCAAAACTCTGTCTTTCAACAAGCAATATGCATCCTTCTCTCCCTTTTGAGTAACATCAGAGGCTATGGAAAGAAATAAGCAGAGAGTAGATTCTGGTGAATCTATATATCAGCAACGGGATCTTCTTCAACGGTTGAAGTAGAATGCGAAGACTTCTTTGACTTAGAATACTCCCCCTCAACTTTTTCTCTAGAGGTTAATGGGATCTGTGTATGAGATATTAAGAGGAGGATTCTTAACACTCAGCAATCTGACTTGGAGATCTTTGGACTGGAATCAGGCTTGAACAGGAACATCTTCAAGTCGTGTGGAAGCTTGTTCTGCAATGGAAACTGTTCCTGCAACTCAAAGAAAAACATTAAAACTCAAGCAATAATGTGCATTTATCATCAATGTAAAGATTAAGTTCTCAAACGGATGAGATATTGCTCGATCAACAACTCCTACATCAATAACACATGTTAAACTGCCAACACAATAGAAAAAGATTAAAATGACAATCTTTTTGGTGTTTTTGAATTTTTCATTGTTTTTGATATTTTTTGGAATTTTCTCTTTACATTTATGAATCTTTTACCTGCAATGAGATCATACCAGCAATTTATCCAACACATGTTTTTTTCAGTTTTGAGAATAGACATTTGAATTGTGAAGTAACTGAGTGATGAATTGTTGAACAAATCAATTAGCTCGAAGTGACACACTTACTTTTTCTATTCTTGATGATCAATTAGGTTTATTAGGAATAAGTTTTGAGTGACTCATACTTTTCACATTAGAAAGTTATACACCTCATCTAAATATCCTGAGAACAACTCAACACGTCAGGTCACTTACAATCATAAACAGTGTGGAATTTGGGTTCTATTTGGATTTGGTCCACTTTGGGACTTCTTTTGAATTCATTTTTGGAATTTTTCTTTTTCCTATTGTTCCCCTTGGGAATCTTCTGAATTCCGTTTTGGAATTTTGTTTGGTGATGGTCCACATTTGAGACTCTTTTTGTTCCATTTTGGAATCTTTTGCTGCATCTTGAAGCTCAAAAGAGACTTCGTGTGAGACTCAGGTCTGTGGATACCACAACAAAGAAGCTCACGATGTGGTTCATCACACTGAATAGATTGCATCGTTACCCGATGTAATTTGGATGCTTCACGAGATATCTATTTGATTTGTATATACGTTTCACATGAACTAAGATGTTTCAACCACAAAAACTCATTAGAATTTAGTTAAATCATCAAAGAATATACTTGTTCAGTCTAATTGTCTGAGCCGTCTCGCACATCAATTTTCACGCTTCAGTCTTTATTGTTTAAAATGATGCGTTGAATAACTCTAGTGTACTATCATTTCTCATGTACGTGCAAGTAGATTCAACATATTTTTGGATTTTTCTAATTTTATCATTTTTTTTATTTATTTATTTTTAATAATGATTTCTCCCCCTAAACTTCTAAATTTCTAGGAAAATTGAAAGTTTAATGAAAAGAAAATGGCAGATATGTTATCAACGTATGAAGAGTGCATGCAATATACTTAATCTAAACAGACGAAATGAAACATCGGTTGTTTCTTGCACTGCCATCATTGTTTGATTTTTGAAAATGTTTTTAAACAAAATTCCTGCAATGATTCCTTTTTGTTTCCAACTCCATTTGGTGTCAGTTGCATCGAAAACATCATGAACAAGATTCGGTATCTTGTCATGATAAGGGATCAGCCACGGTCTTCTTTTCTTTGTTTGACCGGCCTCCATAACTGTCCCTAACACACTAACAAATTAGTTAGAGTGTGAAATCCAAGCCATTGCGGTCTTGGATTGTCCGAAATCATCAATATATGTAACTTCTTGATAAATTGCATCTTCTGGTGGACCATCGATTGATGAACCACGTTGCTCATCTTGATTCTTAACAGGTGTTTTTCTCCACAACTATTTTTGTGTGGGACCAAAGGAATGCTTTGGTTTGGACACCCATCTAGAATCATTCATGGAAGATCTGTCATAGTCATTTCTAAACCTATTTCTCAAAAATCGGTTTTGTAGACTATTTTGCTTATGCAAAAATGGATTTGTTTGATTTTGTTTTCTTACAGATCTTGGTTTCCATGAATCACTTGAATGATCACCATGAGAGAATTTAAAATCAGAAACATACCTGGCAGAATGTGCCGATGATGAATTTCTTTGGACATACACTCTCGGCTTCATCGTTGATCTTTTGTTGTAGAAGCAATCTTGAGTGTTGTGATTGACCATGTCACAAATGGAGCAATACTTGTTGTAGTAACATTCCATTGTGTCATGGTTGTACATCTGACAGTTGGTGCAGTACTTGTTGTAGCAGCATTCTGATGTCATGTGATTGTACATCTCACATATCTCGCAATACTTCTGATGAGCCTTGAAGGGAGACTTCTTTCTTTGCTTTTGAGAAATCTTTGCAGTTGAAGCTTTGACCTCTGAATCTTGTTGAAGCTTGCTTGAAGAAGCTGGAGTCTTGAACATTTTTGCTTTTGAACCATAAGGAAAGACACCTTGACTGTAAATACAATTAGAGATATGATGAGTTTCAGAGTCACAGATTAAACAGTAGACATCACTGTTTGAATCACTCGGGGATTCAAAATCTTGAGACTTTGGAGTAGAAGGAGTCTGTGGTGTAGAATCAGATGAAGCGGCCTTTGTCTTGTTCTTCTTGGCTTTGCTCTTCTTTCTTCTAACCTTCTTCTTCTTCTGCTTCTTCGACTAAAGCTCTTGTGTCTTTTCTTCTTCAGAAGATAGTGATCCAACAATTCCGGTTGGCACTGATCTCTCATCTTTCTTTTCAACAGACTTTCCTTTTTCGACTTCTTCTTTGATAAACACAAGATCAGATTGTGATTTGTTGAGTTTATCAGTGAGCTCCATGAGTTGAACATTCAGATTATGCTTTTCGGTAAGCATTGAATCAACATTCAGTGTAAGAGATTTGAGTCTATCTTCACACAATTGGTGATCTTTTTGTAGACTTCCATGCTTCTCTTGTTCTTCTTGCAGTTTGTTTTTCAGAGTGTTGTTCTCTGAATTGAACATCTCAGACAACTTCTTCAACTTTTGAAAATCTGCTTGAAAATCGTTGATCACTCTTGATAGATGTTCATTCGATTTTGCAGCTTCATTCTTTATATTTGTAACTTCTTGTTCACTTTTCTTAAGTGACTCTTGAAGAGATGTAATTCTGTGCTCCGATGTCTTGTGTTGTTCTTGCAGATTTTTATGCCTTTTCTCTTCATCCTGGAATTTATCCCAAATTCTGAAAGAATATGTTCTGTAGTGTTCACATTGTTGAAAGCATTCTTTGGTGCACATCTTTTCTCTTACATCGATTGGCATTTCAACAAATGAACACTGAACATCTTTCTCGTTTTCCTTTTCTGACATCAATCTCTGTATTTCTTAATTCAATTGAGCAATTGTCTCATCTTGCTTTGCAATGGTTTCTGACAAGTTGCTAATTTCTTTTTCTTTCTTTTCAAGTTCTTTAATGGAAACAACATCATTGTTTTCACTCCAATCATACTCTTCTTCTTCTTCATCTTGACTTTCATTAGAATTTGTTTGAGTCACAAGTGCGAGTTTTGCATGTTCAAGAAAGTCTCTTCTCTTTTGATCACAAGCTTTTGCAACTTGAAGATATGTTGTTTCAAACATGTGATTGAATTCTGTAATAAATTCATTGATATCTTCTCTTTTATTTTCTTTTCGGATCACGGGTAACATGCTCGTTGATATTTTTCTTGAATTTTCAAAGTCATTTTGATGATTGTTCTGGGAAGTCATACTGGCTAAAAATGACTGATAAGAAATTTAGGAAAGTTTTTTTTTTTTTTTTTTTTTTTTTACTGTTTGGAAGGGTCAAGCACTGTTTGGAAGTGTCAAACACTGTTTGGACGGGTCAAGCACTGTTTGGAAGTGTCAAACACTGTTTGGACGGGTCAAGCACTGTTTGGACGGGTCAAGCACTGTTTGGAAGTGTCAAGCACTGTATGGACGGGTCAAGCACTGTTTGGACGGGTCAAGCACTGTTTGGAAGGGTCAAACACTGTTTGGACGGGTCAAGCACTATTTGGAAGTGTCAAATTTTCAGCTTGGACATTTCAGCACTATTTGGACGTGCCAAGAACAGTTTGGACGTGTCAACACTTAGGAAAATTTCCTTGAATCAAACACTTAATCAAATCTTCAAATCTTTATATCAGATTGACTTTTCAAAGTCAAAATTATGATGAACACAAGATCAATTCTTTAATTTTTGTTGTATTTGTTCGATTCAACACTTGTATTAGCTGAGAAATGATGTTTCTAACACTCCTTCAAAGTTTTATACCTTGAATCAAGCTAAATCTCACTCAAATCTGGGTTTTTTGTGATGAACACAACTAGTGGATTTTGACAAAAAAATGAGAAAATATGGATTGAAATCAACAAATCTGAATGGTTTGATCATGAACGAGGCTTAGGATTATGATTTCTAACATATCTCAATCATCAATTTCTCAAAACATCAACAAAATTTCGGATCTCAAATTTGAGCAGTGAATATGACGAACATTAACAATTTCTTCAAAAACTCAGTCAAATCTTCACCAATTGATCTCAAACTTTGCAGTTCTTTACACAAACATGAATCAAAGCTAATGGTAGCTAAAATTCCATCAATAACAACAACAATCAGAGATAACAGCTGTTATACTATGATGCTTGTTGATTCTATACAATGGTTACTAGTTGTTATACTATGATGCTTGTTGCTATGCTACAATGTTCCTTCGATGCTAAAA
Organism: Tagetes erecta; assembly: GCA_030867185.1. Lineage (NCBI taxonomy): Eukaryota > Viridiplantae > Streptophyta > Magnoliopsida > Asterales > Asteraceae > Tagetes > Tagetes erecta. The sequence continues at coordinate 1,081,649 of CM061486.1, read as the reverse complement.
CATTTTTGATAACTTACACATCGAGACGGTTAAATGACGGTTTAATGACACTTATCACTAATTGTAACATGGGTGGTTCCTAATGAGTTGTTGCTAAAGGTTACCCTGCGAGGTCTATGGTTGATGTTTCTATGTACGATTCTATGGTCATGGTTGAGTAATATTTACGAAATGACTATACACATAAGCTTGCGCAACATATTATGATGATCTCGGATTTCCATAGTATTATTTACAAATTGTGTTTTACTAGCTTTCAATAGCTAACTTTATTTTCACATATTTCAGGTGGTGCTTGATTTTGTTTTGCTACTTTTGCCAAGACATAGGATTGCCTTGGACCTAGTTAAATTAAATAAGACAATTGCATTTACTGTTTCAGTTTTACTACTTTTTGTCGTTTCTGTTGGATAATTTAGGGTTAGCTTATTATTGTAATTAATCAATACTTTTTATCTCATTATGTAACTTTACTTTGTATATATTGACCTCTTCTTTACCACATTTGGTAGAGTGAATGTGTTCATTCATGGTATCATAGCCTAAAGACCATTCCCCATCGCTTCTGCTTCATCTTCCCCCTTTTCTGCATCCCCCTTTCATCCATTGTGGCTTCATCATCCAAAATCACAGACAACAATCCTCCTCTCAACCATTCTCTACATATGATTGCTATCAAATTATCAGGCAACAACTACTTGCTCCGGAAGAACCAGATGCAACCCCTTTTGGCCTATCAAAATTTACTGTCTCATATTGACGGATCCTCTACTATCCCTCCGGCACCATAACTGTTGATAGAAAACCCGTTCCCAACCCGGAACGTGTTGAATGCATCTTGGCAGATCAAAAGGCCATTATCATGCTTAATGCGTCGTTAACTGAGGAAGCCTCTATTGAAACAATGGAGTTGACCTCTGCTCGTGCTACATGGACCACTCTAGAGTCTGTATATTGCAATGCTTCTGTTGAACGGGCTCAGAATCTGCATGATCATCTCAGGCAATTCCGCAAAGATTCATCACCCGTTACTGAATTTGGACGCAAGTTTAAATCTGTTTGTGATAAATTATTTTCCATCGGACATGAAGTTGATTTTTAAAATGAAAAAGTGCACTGGTTTCTACGGGGTCTAGGTCCCAGTTTTGAGATGTTTTTCACAACCATTCGCATCACAATACCCTACCCATTTCTTCGTGATCTTATCATTCAAGCTGAAAGCCACAATTTATACATACAGACCCTACATGGCCCGACTATTCCTCCTATGGCGTTCACTGCTGAAACTCCACGTAATAGTGCATCTTACAGGGGACGCAGTGGCACGTCCAACTGTGGTGGCCGTGGTCAGGGAAGGAGGGCCCCCCATTGTCAATTATGTCGTAAGAATGGACACTACACGTCATCGTTTCCTCAACTTGCTACCTTTGCTTCTCGTTCACCAAACACAGATCAAGCCTTGGCTAATGCATTTCTTGCCTAGTGTAATGTTGACACTCCAAGCCCGAACTAGTATGTTGACTCTAGTACAACTGTACACATGACACCAGCCCATGAAACTGTCCCTCTGTCCACCACATATACTAGTAATGTTCATGTAACCTTTTCAGATGGTCATGTGCTTCCATATCTCATATGTGGCACACCAAAACTGACATCAATATCCAATTACATGATGTCCTTGTCATTCCTCACAATACTAAAAATCTCTTGTCTATTAGGAAACTAACCTATGATAATCATGTGGATGTTGCGTTCTCTCATCCACATTTTCACATATAGGATCGGACCACAAAGGTGTGACACCCCGCCCGGCGGCGGAAACACCGGGCTGTCAAGCGAATTGGATATCAATATTACAAAGCACATGGTACACTAAAAAGCATATTTTAATACTATTAAAGCATAACTGTCGTGACATAAATGAGAAATAAATAGCCATAAAGCGGAAATAAATGTCAACAATAATACTAATTTATTATTCGTTTATTATAGGTCCAAAAGCATCCTATGTCTTGAAAAGCATAAAACGCTCAAAACGCCACCTGAAATACGTGTAAAATAAGTTAGCTAAGGAATTATAGTGAGTAAAAACACAGTTAATAGTACATAATATGAAATCCGAGATCATTTTAAATATGTTTCGCAATCTTATGTGTGTAGCAATTGCATTATATATCTCAACCGTGACCATAGAAACACATAGAAACAAGTATCATAGACCCCGCAGGGTAACCTTTAGCGACAAGTCATGAGGAACCACTCATGTTACAATTACTGATAGTTATCGTTTAACCGTCATTTAACCGTCTCGATATATATAAATTATCCATAAATGTTTAAGCATCGAAGGGACATAGCATTGTAGCAACAAGCATTACAAATAGTAACTAATAACAACGCATAGAATCAACCATAGAATCGCCGGGTCTAATCACCTATCAGGCCATTAGTTTAGGTGGGCTTGTCAGGCCATTAGCACTAATATCATACCAGTGGAAATTAGAAGAAAATATAAATACTATTGTCTAACACATAATTTCGCATCATGCGGCCAAACAAGACTAACACATCTAATGATCTCATTTAGAAAAACAGAAACAAAAGAAAAGAAACCGTAGTATCATAGGAACACATATTTCAGCCCCAAAAACGTAAATAGTAAAAAGGGGTGTGAGTTTACTCACCTTGAAAAGTAAATACAATCGAATCGTTAGAAACGCAGCTAAAAAGCACCGAGGGTTGCCCAAACATTAATATCACCTTTTATTGAGAAGAAAACCCTAACTTAGAAACGAAACGATAGTAACAAAAATCAAAAGTCCGAGATCTACGGTTTCAGATTTGGGATTTAGGGTTTTTGAAACGCAATTTAGGAATTATGGTTTTGAAATACAATTTGGGAAATAGGGTTTTGAAATACAATTTGGGAATTAGGGTTTTGAAATACGAATTTTTTTTTATTAAATATATTTTATTCGAATCCGTTTTTAATTTTCTTGAAACAATATTTGTAATAAATACTTATAAACTTAAAGTATTAATATTTGCATGAAAGTATTTGAAAATTCATATTTTTAATCCTTAAAATATTAGGTAATTAGGAATATATGATTTAATGTTTAATATATGAAAATTAAAGAAAAAGGGGCAGTGTGGGTCAAACTTGCGACCTCGCGCGCACAACAGGTATACACCACCACCAAACCAGATCCATGTTTTGTTATTTAACTTGATTTTAAATTCTTTTAATCTTTATTATCTAACAAAACCCATATCAACATAAACCCTAGAAACAAAATTGAACCAATTCGTTTAAATCTGTTAATCAAAGACCAATCGATCATAGGTCTTTTAATCCCCATTGAACACGAGTATTTTGGCGTATTATACTTACTGGGTGATGACGATTTGAAATGGATTCGATTAGCAAAAAAACTCGACAGTTTGGGATCAAAAAAACGTGAATCTGAATTGGTATGAGACAAAATTAGTGTGTTAGATAGTTGTAGATGATCGGTAGGATTGAAATGAGTATAAAAACTACCCGACTTTGTGCTCGGAAGTTAGTAAACGACTATGGTCTCCGGAGTCGGGTTTTGATCGACGATTGGGTTCGGTTGAAGAGAGAATAGGAAGTTTTGGTGTAATGGAATTGATAGTCGAGTATTTTGGAACGTATTGGAAAGATTTATCGTTGATTTACGGGTTTAATTTTGGAAATGAGATTTCGTATTTTAAGCCAAAATCAATCGAGTTATTTGAGGTAAAAACTCGTTTTTGACAATCAATATGGGTCGAAAATAGATTAGAGATGATTTGGAATGATTTTAGGTTAATTTGGGAGTGATAAAACGCGTGTATAAGCGATCGCCGGAAAACGCAGGTGGCCGGAAAATCATGCCGGATTTGCGGGCTGGGGGAGATGCGTAGGGGGGTTTGGGTAAATTAAAATATTACACAACAACCCCTAAAGGTATTCATTTGTTTATCATTTGGTTAACAACTTTTAATTCATGTTTTAAAAGTGATAGTTTTGACCCAAAGTTAGTTTATAAGTAAAATTAACTAACTAACTTAACTAAATAAAATTGCAACGTTATAGGATTGACGTTTTATCTATTTTTAGCTTGTTTATGACGTTGGAGGATGCCATTTAGGCTTAGAAGCGTTTTTTAACAATTTTTAATAGATTTCATTTATTAACTATATATATATATATATTATTGCAAAATAGTAATTATTTAATTCAAGTACTTATTTCGTGACATAAATACGGTCGATTGAAAAGGATAACGTTGAATCCGATGTATTTATTATTAATCATAACGAACGTTACATTTAAAGAAATAAATACAAGTACATATAAAAGATAAACGATTTTGGTTTTGAGTCGGGTATTCGGATCCGGGTTCGAGGCAGATGTCACAAAAGGAAGATGTGAACAAGGACTGTATGTGTTCCAAAACACTCCTCAAGCTCTCTTTGCAGCCATTGGCTCCTCTAATAAAGCTTCGTTTGAATTATGGAACTCTCTTTTAGGACATGTTTCCTTTGATACTATTACTATCTTACATCAATATTACCTAAACATGAATTATGCACTGCTTGTCAACTTGCTAAATCGAATCGTCTTCCATTTAATTTGAATGACAAACGGTCGTTGGAACCATTTGATCTATGCACTGTGATCTATGTGGTCCATCCCCAATACTCTCGAATGATGGTTACAAATATTACGTGGCGTTTGTTGATGATCATTCCCTGTTTACATGGTTCTACCCATTACAAACAAAAGCAAGATTTTTTTGATGTTCTATTCACATTCATGCAATTTCTCAAAACTCAGTTTGGAAAAACAATAAAAATGTTTCAGAGTGACGGTGGAAAGGAATTCGTTAACCAAAACGTCCAAAATTATTTGAAAAATCCGGTACATTTAATCGTCTTTATGCCCATATACACTTTAACAAAACGCTCGTGTTGAACGAAACAAAACGCTCGTGTTGAACGAAAGCATAGACATATTATAGAAACTAGGCTGGCAATGATGTTCAATGGGAATGCACCAAGAACATTTTGGGTCCATGCGTTTAGCTTGGCGGTGTACATAATTAATCGTCTTCCAACTAAAGTTCTCAACAAAAAATCCCCATTTGATATCTTGTTTTCCCAAGTACCCAACTACAACAATTTTTGGCCATTCAAATATCTTATCTTCTCGTACCTACATGAGTATAGTGCCTACAAGCTAGCACCTCGAAGCATACCATGTGTATTCATATGGTGCTGCTCAAAATATAAAGGCTATCAGTGCTTTGACCCGGTTATTGCTCGAACATATATCACAAGACATGCCCGGTTTAATGAAGTTAACTTCCCATTTTTAAGTAACTTTGTTGAAGAACCTTTTACCACTCTTCAACTTATAACTTTAAATGAAAATACACCTTATGTTTAATAACTTGAAACCATCCATACTCAATCCAAGCCAACCTCAAACACTCAGCTCAACACATGTAATCTTTGTCCGACCACAACTTTCTTCACACCTTGTGATCATATCATGTCTCCACCAGATCCAACACCACCTTCCTCCCCTCCTTTACCCAACCTCAAACCCCCTCTCCAACTGCTGCTCCAACAATTGATCCCATTATACCCAGTTCAACTCAAGAAACAAATCCATCACATCCCCCAAATACAACAAACATAACTACCCACAAACCGCCAACCCCTCAACAACCTGAAATATCACAACAAAACATTGCTCCGGAACAGTCTCTAGATTGACATGAGGAACCAACTCATGTATTTAATTAAAGATAACTTTTAACCAACCGTCAATTAACCTTATCGATTTATCAGTTATAAATAATCAATTAGAAACTAGGGATATGGCATAGCAACTAGCATCATAGTATAGCAACAACCGTCATAGCATAGTAAACATAGTAAACATGGAATTAGAATGGCCGGGTTAAATCACCTATCGATGTTGTCCAAGCAGGTGGGTTTGTCAAACCATTAGTGCTAATATTGTACCAGTGGGATTAACAAGTAACAAATACTTTGAACCACCACATTAGATTACATCTTTTCGCGAGTCAAGACTAACACATTTTATGATCTCTTTTGGAAAAGAAATTGGAAAATGAAAAATATGGTATAGTAATAGAACACATATTTCAGCCCCAAAACGTAAAGTAAAAAGGGGAGTGAGTTTACTCACCTTGAAACTCGGGCTCAAAATAAATAGCAAACCAACTAGATAGAAATCATGGAATGTCCAAACATTAGGATCATCTATGCCAATAAACAATCCTAACTTAGCAAAACGTATAGTATAGCAAGCTAGGACAGGAACAATAGAAATCTGAGGAAATTTGGAATTTTAGGGTTTCAAATTGAGATTTGGGAATTAGGGTTTTAAATGGTATTTGGCAATTTTTTACTAGACGTTAATAACTAAAATCACACATTATATTATAAGTTTTATAATGGTGGTCAAAATAATAACTAACTCTATAAATACATAAATAGATATTAGTTATTAAATAATTGTAGAAATAATATTTGTCTAATGGTGATAAACAAATTGTCTAAGTAATTGCGTCTCGAATCAGTTTAGCGTAAAATGTGTTACTTAATGATTAGTTTAGTAGACGACATCTTAGAGATATTGGTTTAATAAAATAATTTATAAACTATTTTTTTTTCTATTTGCTTATAACATTTATAATACTTGAAATAACTCATTTATTTAAAACAACAAAAAAGAAAAGTTTTGTATTATGACTTAAAAAAATACTTATTTTAAAGTTTAGGATTGCAATATTAGTTTCTAATAATGAAAATTGATAGGAAAATGACTTAACAAAAATTATAACAGCAAACAGGTGGAGTGGACCTTGAACCCTAGGCTTGGCATTCACAATAACCAGACCTAACCGTTGAACCATCATTTCTTTTGTTATTTGATTTTTGATTCAAAAGGTTTCACTCATATCTAACAATAATCCCCAAATCCATATAAACCCTAGAACTTGAATCCCCTAATTCAGTTTAGATTGATGGATGCTATGATGAATTAACCATAACATTCTTAATCCTCATCAAACATCGAGTACAAAATCTATAGGAACTTACTCGGTTTGAACCGGTTGGATGGAGAATGAAGGAAGAAAAGTCGCGGCTGTTACAAGATCAAATCGAACGATTAAGATGTTATAATCCGATTAAACTTCCAAATTTGATGTTGATGGCTCAATAATAAAAAACCCTCAAACAATTAAAGAGGAAAATGATGAGATGATGATGAATGGGTTAGGTTTGTTTTGATAGGAAATGATAGTTGTTATTTGATTTTGCAATGATTAAAAGTCAAATTGATTGTTGTTTAGGACTTCAATTCATTGTAGTAACGGGTTTCATATGTGACATCTGCCCCAAAACCGAACCCGAATGCCCAAACTCGAACCCGAAATTGTTTATCCTTTAATGTATTCATATTTATTATCATTAAATGTAACGCGTGGGTATTAAAAATATATATAAATATGAATGGGCGCTACATTAATTCCCGTCTTTAATGCTTATCGGCCAAATGATTATCCAACGACTACAAATAAATTCCTAAGTGTAATAAATCATTATTATTTATATTGCTTGAATCTAAAAAATATATAAATAGTATTATATAAAAGAGATTGTATAAGAATTGTTAAACAAAGCCGCCTCTAAGTCTAAATATAGTGCATTAACGTCATAAACGAGCCAATGATACAAAAACGTCACTTATACAAACCTTACGTCTTAGCATAGTTAAGTTAGTTAGTTAGTATAAGTTATAAATTAACTTTGGGCCAAAACTATAACATTTAAAACTTAAATTTAAAACGTTTAAAACAAACTAAACCATCTCAAAACATGATGGACCATTTGCGTAGATACCAAAAATCACCCAGCCCTCCCCCTTGTTGCCCCGTGTTTTCGGCGAGCAGCGCCGGCCAATTTCCGGCCAACTATGTTTTTCCAGCGACCTCCGTTACACGTTTTTAACCATTTTTAATCAACCGAAATCTTTCCTAATCTATTTCTAAACCAGTCTTGAACCTTTAATACCCAAGAAAACTTGTTGGCAATTAACTAGCGTGGATTGTTTTTGGGATTCAAAATGTGATCGACCATTACCCTAATTAGCTCAATCAATCCGCAATTAAACCTTTCCTTAACACTCCATTTCAACCAACTATCACTTTTCTATCACCAAAACGCTGCTATTTTCTCTGCAACTAATAAAAATTAATCGACCAAAACTACAACCAATAAAATTCTGGCGAGGTCATCGTTTTCTATCTTCCGGGCATCGTTACAGGTAGTCTCTGGTTTCGTTTTAATCCTCTTGATCACCTATACCTTCCCAACTCATCCATTTCATCATGTTCATTCCAGATTTGTGTGATTTCAACCAAGAACATCGACTTTTCTTTCCTTTTCGAAACCGTATCAAAAAATCAAAATCTAGTAAGTTTAATATATCAAAATACTCATGATTCATTGGAGATCAAAAGCCCTATGTTTGATTTGGATTATATAAACAATATGAAATGAATTGGTTGATTCTTTGTTCTAGGGCTTGAAAGGGAAACAGGTGTTGTTGATTTGAAATAGATAAAGATTTTAAAAGTCAAGATAATTAACAAAAATTGATTCTAGTCTAGTGGTTTGTGCTTGTGTTTGTGGACTGTTTGGTCTCGGGTTCGAGTCCCACTAACACCTTTTCTTTAATTTTCATATTTTACACATTTTAAACATTAATCCATATATTTCTAATTACCTAAATAACATATTTGAAGTTAAAAATATTTTAAGGATTAAAAATATACAATTTCAAATACTTTCATACAAATAATACTTTAAGTTTATACGTATTTATTACAAATATTATTTCAAGAAAACTAAAAATAGATTCGAATAAAATATATCCAATGCGAAAATACAATAACGTTTGGTATAAATTTCCAATTTGTAATTTAAAACCCGAAATCCCAAATCCGAAACCCTAGATTTCAGATTTTGATTCTTGTTACTATTGTTTTGTTTCTAAGTTAGGGTTTTTCCCAATTAATTCGGTGGTACTAATATTTGGGCAACCCCCGGTTCTCTTTAGCTGCATTTCTAACGGTTCGATTGTATTTACTTTTCAAGGTGAGTAAACTCACTCTTCTTTTTACTATTTTACTTTTGGGGCTGAAATACGTGTTCCTATAGTACTATTGTTTCTTTTGTTTTGTTTCTATTTTCAAAATGAGATCATTATATGTATTTATCTTGTTTGGCCGCATGATGCAAAATTATGTGATAGACAATAGTACTTATATATTCTTGTAATTTCTACCGGTACGATGTTAGCGCTAATGGCTTGACAAGCCCACCTACACTAATGGCGTGATAGGTGATTTTAACCCGGCGATTCTATGTTCGGTTCTATGTGTTGGTTACTAGTTACAATATGTGATGCTTGTTGCTACGTTACTATGTCCCTTAGATGCTTAAACATTTATTGATAACTTGTATATCGAGACGGTTAATTGACGGTTAAACAATAGTTATCTGTATTTGTAACATGAGTGGTTCCTCATGACTTGTTGCTAAAGGTTACCCTGCGGGGTCTATGATTCTTGTTTCTATGTATTTCTATGGTCAATGGTTGAGAAATATGATGAAATTGCTATACCCATAAAATTGCAGAACATATTTATAATGATCTCGGATTTCATATTATGTACTGTTAACTGTGTTTTTACTCACTAGCTAATTCTTAAGCTAAATTAATTTTACACGTATTTCAGGTGGAGTTTGAGACGTTTAAGCTTTGAGACATTTAGGATACTTTTGGACCTAGAATAAACGGGAATTAAACATTTTAAATTGTCGGCTTTTATTTCGGTTTTTAAGACTATTTATTGCTTCATTTATGTCATGACACTATAGCTTTAATGATATTAAAACATGCTTTTAGTGTGCCATGGACTTTGTACTATTGATATCCAATTCGCTTGACAGCCCGGTGTTTCCGCCGTCGGGCGGGGTGTCACATCATCGTTAATTTGGAGCAATAAATGCGAACGTTCAGTTTTCTTTGATGATTGGGTACATGTAACGGTTTTGGGATTGATTACAAGATTAATGGAAGATTTTGGTGATTTGGAAGTGTCCTAAGGTTCGAAACTTGCAATGAAAGGTGTTGTAGCAGTTTGATTGGGATAAACCGGTGTTAAAATGGTGATATAAGGCTCGCCGGAGCTTTTCCTTCGTCGTCAGAGACGTGCCGTAGGTCGGCCGGAAGTACGGGGGGCGGCTGGGTTGGATGATTAAAATTAAAATTTTGCAGCTTTGGTCCCTGTAGTTTCACTTGTTATTAAATTAAGTTTTAACTTTCAATATAAGTTTAGAAATTGACATCTTTGGCCCAAAGTTAATTGACTAACCTTTCTATGCCTTTTCTTTATCTTATTTCTTATCCGATTTCGCGAAGGAGCTACAAGAGACTCGTCTGTGTGATTAGGATCTTTCTCTTTGTGAAATTTCGTCATCGTCTTAAGTAAGTTTGAAACGTGGGAACGTGTGCAAACCGGAAGGGGGAACACCTGTATCACGGACATCCTGTCTAAGGTAAAGTATTTCGTATAAATCTCTTTAAGAGATTTGTGTGCTTACATGGGGATAGACGAGATGAGTGTGACCGTATAAGCTAAAGCACGCTTTCTCGAATACGTTGAAAACAAACTTAACACTTTGATAAGTCTTAAGTGTCCAAAACCAAGACACATTACTAAGCCTTCAAATTCTATTTATGGATTCTATGATTATCATTTCTATGATTTCAAATGGTTTCTGTATTATTTCAAATGTTATTCCATGTTTGCTCATTTACATTTTAATGATTTCCAAGTGATTACTACGTTATGTGTTCTAAAAAATATATGAAATTTAAAGTACAAATTATCCTTTCTATTCAATCCAAAATTCCTTTACAACTTATGTCATCCAAAATTTTCTTATGTCTCATGAAATTATTTTTCTATCTTATCCTGTAGAATGACAATAAGACGTGAACGACTCGCTAATACAATCGCGACCCAAATGTTCTTAATCAAAACTAAGGTATATTGACTAACCTCAATCAAATTATAAAAACTTCAAAACAAATACAAATCTAAGGCAAACCTCTAATCTCAATTCAATTATCGTATCTCAAATCAAAGACTTTATTCATGATTACTGAAATCTCATGAAGAATTTACCATTTTGTTTTGCCAACATATTCGTTTGGTGTATGAATCGAACGTTTACCCCCCCTAAAGTATCTCAACTTGATCTCAATACTCAAATGTTTTCTAAACTACTCATCTAATCATAAGATTCTAATCCAATTTCTAATCCATTATTAAACTATAAATCCATTATCAAATTATAAACTAACCCTCAAAACATGTTATTATTAATCAACTTTGTTACACTATTCATGAACTCATTTTCCAAATCTCAATGTGAACTCACTACACAACTATTTCTAAGCTCGTGGAGCTAAAATGTTTTACCTATACATATGATTACTAATGGAATTCTATACATCTAGCTTTTATGGACTCATCCAAACCTAACGTGTTTAGTTATTAATGTCATACTTAAACACAATGTTTTATCAACCAACGTTATTTGTAAAACTACCAATAGTTATTTCCAATAAAAATGATTTCTTTATTGAAAAAAAAAGATAATAAGAATAAATAATAATAATAATAACCTTTTGGTTTTTGTTGTTTGCAATAAATATATATATATATATATATATATATATATTTATTTTAATGATAAATATTTGTTTTAAAACGGATTGGTATTTTAAACGCGTGCTAAATGGTTATTCTTTATTCCATACTCAATTTTTATCTAACCATATACCAGAATTTGCAACAAACACCATGTAATATGTTTTCCTATACCGAATACTCGAACATTAGACGATGTTATTTATTTTCAAATCAATCCCTCTTACTAAGAGTAGAAATTTAAACTCCAACTTCTCATGAACTTATTTTTTTTTTCAATTATATTATTTCTATAAAAAATCCTTTTGTGTACCTATGTCTTGTGCGTGAACGAATGAGCTGGGGGTCTATGCAAATACTAACGTAATTACGGGTGCACATGAAATTATGGAAGTTGGTGCATGAAAACCATAGTAAGTTTTTGTTGGTCCTGATTGATCGTTAAATCCGTGCTTTGATGATTTAGATCGGATCACAAACAATTGTTACCACTAGATCTAGCAACAATTGATTGTGATTAATGACCAAAACCCAACTAAACCATTATAACCCATTCAGAACAAGTTAATTAAAAAGGTAATTAAATGAAATGAAATAGATTGATGCAACAATGATATAACAGAGACAATTCCTTGCAAATAACAATCAGAATCGAACACTAGATAAACGCACAAAATGTATTCAATAATTTCCAAAGTGTTGTGTACAAAATAGCCCTAAACAACTATTTTTACAGCAACTAGTGTCGCAAGCAGTGTCGCAACCGCGACACTGCCTGCTCGCTAGACATAGACAGGCTGCATGCGACACTCAGTGTCGCATGCAATGTCGCATAAGCTCAAGCAACAAACACTAAGACTAAACTAACTATTACAACAAAATCAAAGTACGACTAGTCTATTACAATAACAAAATACAAATAACGACAAGGTGAAGTGCCACCCTATATGTGGTCATCAATACTCCCTCTAGGGAGGTACTTCACCTGTCGGGTCTTCAGGTTCAGCTCCAGCCTTTGTCGCTTCCAACAGATTTGTCAGCTCACGTACATCTTCCTTCAAGTCCATTTGTTTCTGCACACTCTCTGCAAGTTGCTTCACTTCCGACCTGATTCCCCGAGCCCTATTAGCTACCCTTTCGAATAGGGTAGCTTCCTTCTTCGTCTTATTTCCGGCTCCACATCTAATTGGATTCTCACAAAGTATCTTCAAATCTTCATCCGAGAAACCAAAAACCTCCATCGGATCGAAAAGTCTCCATTTAGTTCCATCCTTAATACGCACAACTGCCTCCCTCGTCTAGTTGTCGTAAAACCATTTCTCAAAGTCCTGCAGCCTGGATGGACTGGGATCTGGAACCCTCAGTCGTTGAGCAGTTTTAATTGGCTTCAAATTCAGCACAATCTTTCCTTTACCTGTAACCCAATCCAAATCCTTCTTCGACCTCTTTCTCTCCAACTTGTTGTACCCAAAGCTCACAAAATTTTCTTTCAAACCCGCTTGAATCTCCTCCTCTAACAATTTCGCACGATCACTCTGATCTATGTTAATTAGTGGAAGTACAGCCAACCGCCTCAAGTCCCATTTCGGGAATGTCTTGAAATGTTTGTGGTTGCTGACATAGCTAATTCCTCCCCCTCGCCTCTTAATCATGAATTTCTTCAATTCTAGGCTAAATTTCCAGCTGAATATTTTGTTGTTTGTATCCTTTACGGTTGGAGCATCCATGTTTTGAAACAAAGGCATGACATGCTCTGGTTCTTCCACTTTCCTAAACCAATCTGATTTATCGAGCTCGAATACGTCATCCTCTACTCCACTCCTCTGAGCCACGTAGACCATTTCATTCTCATCTGTTTCGTAAACTTCCGGCTTAGAGTCATAATCAACCAACTGCTCATCCTCTTCTTCATCAACCAACTTCATACCTTCAAATTTTCCCTTCTCAGCCATGACTTCTTCACCTCCTAGATCTGTATTAATGTCAAGACATAAATCATCAGCAACTTCTGTCTCTTTTTCAACTCCGCTCCCACCAGCATCGCTAAATCCACCAAAATCTTTACGACTTGTGCCTGTCTGAACCATTTCTTTCAGTGTCGGATACTTAGATATGTTCACTAAACTATGAATCTCCTCCTCAGTTTTTGTTTTCCCGACCTTCACCTCCTTTTTGACTTCATTTAGTTCTAGCAACAAATTCTTGATTAAGCATTGTTGATCCAACACGATTTTCCTTAAATCCTCCATTTCTGATTCTCTATGTCTTTCCCTCTCCTTCACATTCATCAATTTCTTTTTGACCATGCTAAGCTCATTTGCGAGCGACGTATTCAAACCTCGAATGACGTCCTCGTCCAACCCAGCAGCTCCCTTCTTCTCCGGTTTCTTCTGAGATTTCACAGGCACAGTTTCAGAGGCAACCGACTGCTCTCCTTTGGCTTTCTTTCGTCTGACATCAGTATCAGACTCTATGTGTGATGGTGATTGGTCCGTAGCCTTCCTCTTTTTCTTTCTCTTTGTTTTGAATATTCCAGCCTCAATTTCATCAATTTCTTCCTCGAAAGGCACTGGCTTCTTTCCCACATATCTTTTTCTTTTCCGGATATCATCCTTTATCTTTTCCCTCGATTCCACAAATCTCTTTTCTTCACTAACCTTCAGCTTCTCGATATACTCCCACCTTTCATCTGTATACATATTTCGAAAAAGATAGGTGATCTTTCCCGAGATATCAGGTCTAGGAGCAGCACAGTCAGCAAAAATCCGGACGTTCATTGGTGTCAACACCAATACATCTCCAAGCTTTTGAAGATTCAGCTACTAATGGTCAATAAAGGTCTGCACGAATCTTGGATATAATAGCCACTTTTCCTTCCGGGATGAGGAAATGTTCTCGATCATATAACCGAATATCATCTGTGGGATATTCTCCTTGTCCCCTCGGCATAGATTCAGCATAGCCCTAGCCCACTCAAAATTCAATCCATCAGTCCCACCCTTTTGATGATCTAAACATACAATGATAACATGGGCTATAAACCTCCATTCCTTTGACAGAAAGGACTTCTTGATCTCCTGATGATCCAAGAAGTCAGTCCCTTCATAACCCATCTCCAAGAATCCATTGTGCACGTCAATCGTATTCAGCAAGACAGGAGACCTCACGTCACGTTCTAACGTTAAGATCTTGGCAATCAAGTCAACAGTAAGTACAATATGCTCCCCCATGACAGTTGCTCTAATTTATCCGGGTTCAGCATTCAGATTGTAAGTGGCTGAGTTCCAAAAGTCCCGAATGTGCTGTTGATCCATTACTGGATCATGCGTAACAACGTAGTAAATAGCTGAGCCTTTCAACCAGGAAATCGCGTCTCTAAATCCCACCGACTTTGGGTCCTTAGCATTGAGATAAGCAACCACATTTGACCGCTTGTCGAACTTCATAGGAGGAGGAGGCTCTCGTTCCATATATAATCCTGAAACACGAAACGGAAAATTGTTAGTTATAATAATATAAATATTAAGAAATATATATATATATATATATATATATATATATATATATATATATATATATATATATATATATATATATATATAGAGGGACACTCAAATGAGAACACCTCTTAACTTGAGTACAAAAAGTACAACTTTAACGAATCATAAAGTGAGTCAAACTATTGAATTTTTTGTAATATAAATTGACCAAAATGCTTATAATTCAACTAATTTTAACATCTATTTAAAAAAAATATGATTCGTGATGTCGTTTGTTAGAATACATATATGCACCCACAATGTGTGTTTGTGTACAAGTAATGTGGGTGCATATATGCATTTTAACAAACGACTTCACAAATCATATATTTTTTAAATAGATGTTAAAATTAGGTTAATTATAAGCATTTTGGTCAATTTATATTATAAAAAATACAACAGTTAAAGCGGTTCCTAAGTTGTCCTCAAGTTAAAAGTGTTCTCATTTGAATGGATCCCTATATATATATATATAAATATATATATATATATATAACAAGAAGACAAAAGAAATAATAAATAAAAAATAAAAGTAAAAATAGGAAATAAAAATAAAAATAAAAATAGTTTTGCAAAAAAAAGATAGTTTCGCAAACCTGCGACACAGCAGTGTCGCATATTCATCGATACTGTTGTTTCGCAACAGTAATGCATGTGCATCGACGCTATACTGTCGCAACAATAAGACTTCCGACACTACCAGCTATGCATGGTAGTGTTGCAAACATCATTTGAACTTTCGTTCAGTTTCGCAAGGCGAACAGGTAGTGTCGCAAAACGTAAAACATCAACAGTCACAAAGATCAAAAGCATATCAGATCAGCATCAAATACAAATACATTGAATACGAAGGTTCGAAACATATTAATTAACAAAACTTACCGAGTGGAATCAAATAAAAACACTTAAAGATGACGGATTGAGGTTTAGTGAAACTAGGGTTTAGTGTCGGGTATAGAATCTGATTTTGGGAAAAATGAATAATGACCCAAACGACCCACATCAGATAAACTTACACCCACCATAGTTTCGCAAATCCGACACTATAGTGTCGCAAAAACCATAAAAATAAAAAATATATTTAAAAAAAACAATAATAGTCGAATCTAATTAAATTACAAATATTTTAAAATAGTGTCAAGCCAAACTAATGAGATAGATCCAATACCAAGACCCATTTGAACTACAAATTTTAAAAGAAGGAATCAAGACAGTAAAAACGGAATGAATCTCGAGGAGATCAGAAAACGTGTGTCGGGAAATCATCCGGAGAGAAAAAAATTTGAAAAAGATTATCAATATGTTTGTCAATTTAAACCCATGCCTTGTTCCTATCACAAACAACCTGTGACGATATTATCATTTTTTTGTTCGATTTGAAGAGGCTCTGGCAACTTGGTTTCCACATACATTCAACAAAGTAACTTGTTTTCACCTCATGGCTTATTGAGTTTAGATGTTTCAGCAAGATTTTGTAGTTTGGTTAGGCCAGCATAGACCAAGATCAATAAATGATTAGGGTGAATGTACTTGAGAGTGAACTGGAGTTGGGTTGAATGTATGAAGCGTCAAACAATGATCTTGATGTTGAAACATTGTGAGCTTAACTTTACATTGTGAGCATATTCTTAAGTATGAAGCGTCGAACAATGAACTTGATGTAGAAACATTGTGAGCTTAGCTTTACATGAGGGTTGCAGATGATGAGCGCTCCAGGTCTATACTGACGTATAACAGAGGAGATGATCATCTGAGCGTGCTGATAAGAGATTCAGGTCTATATTTAAATATAACAGAGAAGATCATCACTCCAGGTCAATATTCCGTATAGCAGAGGAGATAAGCACGAAAATAAAATTCAGAAGAGTCAAAGAGAAGCGTCATTCAGGGCTACGGCTGATGGGTTTGGATTTGGGAAAGATCAAGCACGAAACAAATACTCTCATCCCATTTTTGTCAAAACTTATCACTTTGTGCAGGCCGAATGTGTGTGAAAATGATCCTTATCACCGAGCTCCTTTTTAATTTAGTTTGATCACAGAGCTGCAGTCTAATTGTATTCAAGCTGAGCCTACTGACACATCAGTATACAAATCTCCTCACTCCTTCAGACGCTGTCAACCCATATCTGAATCCCGCAAGAAACAAACGGTATTTACATGAGATGAAGCACAATTATGAAATTTTTAGTATTACTCCCCCAAAAGTTTCAGTTTTCATACTGAAATTTTCAACAAATTTAAGAACTTTTAAGATCATACGCAAAGGATGGCCGATATTATTAGAAAATATAAGTAAGAAAAACAAAAATTTCTTTCACTTTTCTCCCTTTTTTTTAATTATAAAAGAACAGACTTTGAAATAGAATTTAAAAGGAAATTAACCCAAGCATATTGATTAATTCATAAAAACACGGTTTATCAAACGTTTTAGTAAACAGATCAGCTTTTTGATTTTTGGTGTCGATCGAAATGATATTGATAAAACCCTTCTCCTGTGCATCCCGAATGGCATGAACTCGAGTTTCAATGTGTTTCGTTCGAGTGTGGTGAACAGGATTCAAGATTCTTGCTAATTCCAATTGCAGCCTCATTATCATAGAAGATTGGAGTGTGATGAAAATTGATTCCGTAATCGATCATCTGATGTTGATTCCATAGTACTTGACAACAACAGCTGGAGGCAGCAGTGTATGCAGCTTCGCCAGTAGATAAAGATACGATGGTCTGTTTCTTGCTCTGCCACGAAACTAAACACTCACCCAGGTACTGACACCCACTAGAAACTGATTTCCGATCAAGTTTGCAACCGCCATAGTCACTGTCAGAATAAGCATGAAGATCAAAGCTTCCCCCTTTAGGATACCACAAGCCTAGACGCGGAGTTCTCTTTAGGTAACGAAAAATACGCTTCACGGACTTTTCATGGGACTCCTTAGGATTTTCTTGATACCTAGAAAAATAACCAACAGCAAAAGCAATGTCTGGACGACTTGCAGTTAAGTACATTAACGATCCAATCATCGACCTGTAACGGTGAGCAACAACAGACTTTCCGGATTCATCAGGAGTGAGACATGTCTGTGCTGTGAAAGGAGATAACTCTAAAGAACATTCGTCCATCTTGTATTTTACCAATATCTCCTGAATATACTTCTCCTGATGAATGAGTATACCATCGGATTTTTATACCACCTGCAGACCGAGAAAGAAACACATCTCACCCATCATACTCATCTCGAACCTCTCTTTCATCACCTCCTCAAATTCTCTACACAAACTTTCATTTGATGAACCAAAGATGATGTCATCTACATACACTTGAACCAAAAGGACTTCATCACCAATTACTTTCTTAAAAAGAGTCATGTCGATGGTTCCTCTTGTAAAGCCTTTTCTCAACAGATATTGCGTCAATGTTTCGTACCAAATTCGAGGGGCTTGATGTAGTCCATAGAGCGACTTGTCTAATTTGTAAACTTTTTCTGGGAAATCAGGAATCTTCGAAACCTGGTGGTTGACAAACATATATCTCTTCATCGATATCTCCATATAAGAATGCACACTTCACATCCATTTGATAAACTTTAAAGTTCTTATGTGCGGCATGGGCAAGAAAGATTCGGATGGCCTCAATTCTAGTAACTGGAGCAAAAACATCTGTATAATCAATGCCTTCCTCTTGTGCGAATCCTTGAACGACCAACCGAGCTTTGTTACGAACAACGACCCCTCTATCATCAGGTTTATTTTTGTACACCCACTTTGTTCCAATTGGGTATTTATTTGGTGGAAGATCGACCAATTCCCTAACCTTGAGCTTTCTGAACTGTTGAAGTTCTAATTGCATTGATTCCACCCAGCTCGGATCTTATAATGCCATGTTAATGTTCTTTGGGATGGTTTGTGATAGAAAACAAGAGAATAAATAAACATTCATGAGACCGGATTGATGACGTGTACGAACACCATCAGAAATGGATCCTATGACTAAGTCATGAGGATGATCTTTCAGTTCCTTGTAAAGCGAATTGGATGTAGAGATATCTGAAACTGGTATTGTAGATGAAAATGTCATTAGCAGAAGGAAAATGAGGAGAAATAACAGGTGATGTAGGATGAAATGGTGATGGTGGAAAATCAGCGGTAATAATAACATCTGGTGTGGATGGCATCGGTTGTGGAATTTCCGGAGGAGGTGAGAAAATAACAGGATCAGGTAGAGCTTCAGAATACACAGGAATAATTTCATCTTCTTCCAAAAACAGTGGTAGATTGAAAGAATTAAACACAGTTGTGGCATCATAGAACCAGGAAGGATCATATCCAGTATCACACACATTTGATTCCTGCCAATTGACATAGAAAGATTCTTGAACAATTTCGGTACGTCTATTGTAAACACGATAAGCTTTTTAAGAAGAGGAATAGCCAACTAAGAAACATTCAACAGAAACAGCTCCAAATTTTTACGTTTGAGCTTGAGTGTTCAACAAAGTGCATGAACAACCAAAGGTCGAAAGAAGTCAATCAATGGTTTTATTTTGTGGAATAATTCATAAGATGTCTTCATTTTGTCTTTCACAATCAACACCCTATTCAGCACATATGACGCACAATTAACTGCTTCGGCCCAGAAGATGATTGGAAGTTTTGATTCAATTAACATAGTCCTTGCAGCTTCCACTAGAGTTCTGTTTTTGCGTTCCGCCACTCCATTTTGCTGAGGTGTCCTTGCTGCACTGTATTTTCTCAATATCCCCTTTTCTTCACAAAATGAGTCAAAAATGTGATTTCTGAACTTAGTCCCGTTATCGCTCTGAATCGCCTTCACCTTCTTTCCACTAATTGTCTCAATCTTTAAAATAAGACTCTTGAAAGCTCCTGCAGTCTCCTCTTTGTTAGCTAGAAAACTTACCCAAGAATATCTTGAAAAATCATCTGTAACAACCAAACAATAAGATTTCTTAGCTATGCTTTTGACACTGATTGGCCCAAACAAATCTGCATGTAATAATTCAAAGGGATAAAAAATAGAATTTATAGTTTTAGATTTGTGAGACTTTTTATGTTGTTTCCCCTTAGCACATGCCATACATTTTTCTACCATAGAAAAATCTTTTATGGGTAAACCACGAACTAGATTATGTTTAACAAGTTTATTAATATTATCAAAATTAACATGACCAACTTTCCTGTGCCAGTAGAAGTTGACTCCTTCGAGTTCATATCAAGCAAATAGGTGTCATTCTTCATTGGTGCATGCATCACAATCATGTCTTCAGATACAGAAAAATACGGTTTCAGAAACAAGCATTCATCCGATTTGAAGAGAACCGGAATATTCTTATCACAAATTTGAGATACGCTCAGCAAATTGAAATGCAACTCTGGGACGTATATCACCTTCTCCAACATCAACGATCCATTAGATACCTCACCTTGACCAATCATTTTCCCTCCTTTCTTATCTCCAGCGAAAGCCACATACCCACCATTTATTATACAAAAATTTGTAAGAAGATCTTTCAACCCGGTCATATGTCGTGAACATCCACTATCTACATGCCACAGACTATATGGCTTCCTTGGACGTTCCTGGCATAAAAACAAAATAAAAATTAATTAGAAACGGGAACCCCTCCCTTAGAAGACTTGGGTTTAAATAGTGAAAAATTAACATAAAAATGATTATTTACAAATCTATTGAATCTATTAGTTAAACTAGAATTATTTACACCTTTTCGAACAAGTTCCGGACAGTTTTTAACAATATGAGTGTCCTTACCGCATCGGAAACAATGTGACTTGAAACATTTCTTTCCGGAATTACAAGTAGAAATGGGATCAATCGCAATTTCTTCATCACATTCAGACATGTTTGTGTCAGAATCACTAAAAAAATACATTTCTTTTGTTTTACCTGTTGATGTGCTAGCTTCATTACCTGTGTCTTTAACATGACTTATCTTTGAGTTGTTTGTCTCAACGGGTTTGGTTATGTGAATTGGGACAAAGGTTGGTATAGGTGTTGATACAAACTTCTTAAAACAGTTCTTATGTGGCAACACATCATTAGATTCAACAAGAGAAACATGAACATCATGAACATCATTCAAAACACACACATCATTGTCATTGTTTAGTACAGACGGTTCAATGTTTAAAGTACTCGAATCATTTAAGAAAACATCTGAACTACTACTATTGTCTAAAGTAGACTTCTTTGAATTTAAACTAAGACTTGAAACAGAGCATCCTAGTCCAGTCGAGGCACCATATCCGTAATCCTCCCGTACCTCCTGACCATTAACTCCTTTTAAACCTGCAAATAAATTGTTAGTGTGTTCTGCAATTAAATCATTAGTGGGATGAGGTTTGGGTGTAGGAGAACAACAAAAGGTACTGGGTGGAGGATAAACATGAGGAATCTCATCATATCCTAAACCAGATTTGATTTGAGCTCCTCTTTGCCTACAATTTATTTCCTCTCTTTTCATTCCAGCAATGGTCCATCTATCAAATTTAGTTTGAAGTTTACTGCTTTCAAATTCAGCAAGTTTAACACTTTCATCAAGCAGGTTAACCTCAACATTCTTTTCAAGAAGTTTTCTATTTAGGTGATCTATTTCTTGTAAAGCTTCGTTAAATTTCACGTAATAATTCACTTCATTCTTTTTAAGATCCGAGTTAATAGTATTTAGTTCAGCTTGATTTGTTAATAACAATCGATTAGCTTTATATACACCAAAGAGTCGAACCCGACAAGCCGATGAACACATGTCTTGTATTACCTCATATGGAAGACCCATGATAATCTTCTTGGTAGCATGAGCCTTCTCACAGTTACATGCTGGTGTATTTCTCTTCCTTTATTCCTCCTTCTCGTCTTCATCCATCTTGCTTTCTTTCTCAACCTTCACAGTTTCTTCCCTTTTGATCTCTTCAGTTGTCTTATTGATAGCTTTCTCAGATTCGCTCCCAGCATTCCGTATGGTCTCAGCAACAAGAGCATTATTAATTTCTTCTTGAACTTCTGCAATCTCAGCACTCCAGTCAAAGTTTGTCAACAAGGTAGTCTCTCTTGTGTTACTGTTGTTCTCTCTTTCAATAACAGCAGCATTTCTTGTGTTGGGAGATGGTGGTTCAAACACGGTTGGGGATGGGCAATCTCTCTTGAAATGTCCGAGTTGTTTGCAGTTGAAACATCTGAGTTTAGATTTGTCGAACCCTACCTTTGCATTCTGGTTCCCGAAGCTTCTTTTTCCAGTTCTCTCCATAAAACGTCTGGCCCTAATAGTCAACATTGCCATTTTCCATTGAATATCTGCTTCCTCAAGGTCGTCCGGGTCAACTTGCAACATATCCTCCATTGTGATACCTTTTCCCTTGATATCTCCGGCAATCAAGGCCTCATAGCTGTTTACGCACATTCCAAACAAGGCCATCATGTCATTTGGGACTTGAGATGCAACTTGATCCTTTCCGACATTCTTTCGTTCAGATAGAACATTTCCTAAGATATATGAAAAGCCAGAGTTGTTCGTTGATGTTTCAGATGTGGATGAGAGTAATGCAGCATTCTGGGTTTGCATTGGAGGATAAACGGCCTGATTGTACTCTCTCCTTTTGATGTCAAGCTCAAACGATAACGATTTTAGTTTGTTGATCACGTCCATGAGCTTATATTCAGTAAACATCTTCTCCTGCTTTAGCATTCTGACCTGCAAACTCCACTCAGGAGGGAGTGAGTCCAGTAATTTTGTCACTTGTTCAACTGCTAATACTTCTTTAAATTGCTAGTGACAGTCAGGAAACGATTTGTGAGATCTGAAACTTTCTCATTTCTAAGACCCATAAATGAGTTGAACTCTTTTTAAGCTTGAACCCCCTTATATTTATGAAGATCAACGTTTCCATCATAAAACTCACATAGAGCATCGTACAGATCCTTGGCATTTTTCTGTTCTCCAAAACGATTGTGTATCTCGGAACTCAGACATAGCATTAAAGCACCAAAAGCTTTGTTGTCGCGGTCTATCAATTTCTTATCTCTTTCATTGTAAGTGTCGGGGTTTGTGTTTCTGACAGTTGCCTCACCAACAGTTGTGACCGGAATATGTGGCCCTTTTTCGATTCAATCCCATTGAGTGTGATCTGTGTATAGATAAAACGGTTTTAACCTCCTTTTCCAGTCTTCAAAGTTATCTCCATTGATCAGTTTAGGTGGTCTATTTGGTGATCCACTCTCCAAGTCAGCAAGGGTAAAAGACATAGACATCTTGTTCAAATTGTAGT
The DNA here is from genome assembly GCA_030867185.1 of Tagetes erecta. Lineage (NCBI taxonomy): Eukaryota > Viridiplantae > Streptophyta > Magnoliopsida > Asterales > Asteraceae > Tagetes > Tagetes erecta. The sequence continues at coordinate 1,057,976 of CM061486.1, read as the reverse complement.
TTCGCAAAAAACAGTAGTGTCGCAAAAAGATAGTGTCGCAAACTCGCTAATGTCGCAGAGTAGTGTTGCAAGGAGTTATGCAGCCACTGTCGTAATAGCAATTTTGAACTTTCATTCAAGGGTAATGTCGGGTGTAATGTCGAGTAATAAGCAACCAGCAGTGTCAAGTATAGTGTCGAACACAATCAAGCGATTACTTTCGCAAGATCAATCACACAAATGAACTTTCATTCAAGCAGAGTCGATCAACAACAGAAAACAGGTAGTGCCGCAAACAACCTATAGTGTCGCAATATGAACACTTAGTGTCGCAAGATGAATATGAGAAAAACCCTTCTTCAAGAAAAAGCACAAAAATTCCCACATAAAACACAAATCAGATCCAATTGATGATCTGATGATTCCGATTGATTAACAATGTGAAATAGGTCAATCCCAAGCCAAATTCAATCCATAACAACAACAATTTAGATCCAATTTGATTGAAAATGTTTTTTGTCCAAAACTTAAGGAGAAAGCTCCAAAAACACTCTAAGATCTCAGATCTGTATAGCAAAGATAGATCTCAGAGTTTCAAGTGATTCAAACACCAATAGAACAATGTTTTCAATCCAATTCCATATTAAAATTCACTAGATCAGATCCAGAACTGATGAAAAATGAAATATTTCTAAAAAACCCTCAACAACCACAAATCATGAGCACAATGTCTAAAAACCCTCAAAAACAAATGTTACCACTAGATCTAACAACAATTGATTGTGATTAATGACCAAAACCCAAATAAACCATTATAACCCATTATTGGTTCATTATCAGATCCATCATCTTGATCATGATCAGTTTCACTAGATTTTGACTCTGAACTGTCAGAACTTTCAGAAGTAGACTCATAAGCAGGAACGTTCTTCATAGAGTCAATCAACTTCAAAAGATATTCAACTTGTCTATCTTTTAAATTGTTTAACTCAATCAATTCTTGAATAACTTCATCTTTGTTTTTCAATTTTAAGGACAAATCTTCAATCTCTTTATCCTTCAGATCATGCTCATTTCTAGGATCAAAATTCAACTTCTTCAAATCTAGATTTTTAGTAACAAGGCTGTTATATCTATCAAAAACTTCACTGGATGTTAATCCAAAAGTGTTGAATAGATTATCAGAATCTTTAATTCTTCTGTTGAGTTCTTCAATTTTAATCTTCAGTGTCTCAACTTCAGACAGATGTGCCATGTCAAACTTGGACAGATCAGCAACAGGTAGTTCTGTTTCATGAGTTGGATACTCTAAATGCAAGTCATCATCAACTTCCTTATCATCCTTCTCAAACACTTTTTCTTCTTCTGAAGAAGAAATCACAATTTGTTCTCTCTCTTCTTCAGCTTTTGATTGTTCTTCATCATGAACATCATACATAAAGTCAACTTGTTCAAGGTTGATTTTGTCAATATCTTCTGGATGATCAGATGTTTTTTCTGAACTTTCATCATTAGCCTCAGATACATCCTTGTGTTCTTCAATGATTTCAACATCTCCTCTTGTATCTACTTCAACATTCACCCCATCACCATTTCCAGGTTGATTATCATTACCATCAGATTGATCATCTTCATTATCATAATTATCATCATCAGAACTTGATTCTGCATGAGCTGTAGGTTTTTCATCAACCAAATCATCCATATTAATAGGTTCATCAATTAGATTTACTTGATCATTTCCATTCACAATCAGTCCAGCAGCAACAACCTCCATATACTGTGTAAGATCAGTCTTTAGTCCACTGAAATTACTTTTGGCATTGGTCCTTGTCAAATAGGGAAACAATTTAGAGTCATGGTACTCTAAGTATTGGACCATGATATCTTCCTACTAGCTTAGGAAAAGTATGATTGATCAGGCATTGGATAAATCTTGGATACATCAAGAATTTATTCCTTCTATCTTCGTCAATATTCATCCTCAATCCATTGAAGATGTAGTTGGACATGTTGAAACCTCTGTTTTCTACCAAAGAAACTACTATTGAATCACTTCTATAAGTCATGTCATTCCATCCTGATTTTCTTTTGGATAATGAGTGTTGAATGTAGTGAATGATAAATCTCCATCTTGAACTAATTTGACCTTTCAGCATTTGTTTTCTAACAGGACCTCCTTCATATCCAATATCTTCAAAACATTATAATATTTCTTCTTCTTTGTATTCAGTAGGATAAACACCATCTTCTCCAAATCTGAAAAAAGTCCTGATACTTGCTTCTGTAATAATAATTTCTCTATCATTAGCAAATTCTCCTCTGATTCTAGTCACACCATCAAAAGCTTCAACTTGAGCTGTTCTCCAGAATCTTTTAATAAACCTTTAAGATAGCACATGATCAACACATAGAGCATAGGTCTTTGATAAAAACTGAATAGCTTCAAAAAATTGTTCTTTGCCAGCAGGAACTTTAGGTCATAGATAAGATACTGCATTAAGCTCCTTAACAAACTTTAATTCAGCCATTTAACCTGCAATAATAAGTCAAATTATCAGAATCAACGTTTAGTTCAAGTTTTCATCTAGTTTTGACTATTAGGTCAAACTTGATCAAATGTTGATTTAAATTTCTTAGATGTTAGAGATGATAATCAGATAATGATCACATTAAAACATTTATTGATTAATAACATTCAAGTTTAACTTAAATTACACTCTCAATTTTAACTGTAGATTAGAATGTTTACGGTGAACAGTGAATATTCAAACGCATTGACTGATTCTTACCCAAAAAGATACACTTGTTATTTTGATATCGATTTGGTATGATTATGAGGTTTTTTATTTTTGTTAAAACTTGATTATACACTGTGTGAAAATCGCCTTGCAACTATACTTAGTGTTTGAAATGAACCGTTCGATCCTTTTGAAGAGTTTATATACTGTTCCCACACTTCTTAAAATTTTTAAAACAAATTTTAAAAGATATGCAGACAACAGGTTGTTCGCACATCATATCAGTTTTCATTAATTTGGCAAGTAAAATGAGTTTTTACGAATTTCCTTTCAATTTAAAACACATTTACCTGTGATTCAAATTGGTTTGACATCAAAATCTGTTTAAAAATAGAAACAATTTTGTGATCTGCGGAAAACAGTATCATGTTAATTTTATATTGTTGTTCGCACATCCTCCAGAATTCACTATGATCTTCAATGATTCTCATATTAAGATATAAATCAAACATTTATGATTCATGATTTAATACTAAAATCTACATTTTGTTCAATATGCGGAAAATAGTGTCATTCGCACATCTCAATGATATGCTTGGTAAAGTACCATCCGCACATCCTTCAAACACTTAGACAGTTTTTAAGGTTATTTTCATCTTTGATATTTTACGATGAACAGTTCTCATAAATCATCAATTGATCTATAGGCAACAGTTCTTTATACTTTTACAATTTTCCTCAAATCTTATTTGATCTTTCCTTGCACATTTGTACACAAACAATTCACAACATTAGTTCATATGATCAGTAACAGTATGACAAAATGTATGAACATTAATGACAAAATGTTTGAACATTAATGACAGTGATTTCAGCTGATCTGCGAATGACAGTTTCAGCTGGTATGCGGATGACAGTGTTCGCATATCTTGATATGCGGATAACAGTATCAGGTTAATTTTATATTGTTGTTCGCACATCCTTCAGAATTCACTATGATCTTCAAGGATTCACATATTAAGATATAAATCAAACATTTATGATTCATGATTTAATACTGAAATCTACATTTTGTTCAATATGCGGACAATAGTGTCATTCGCACATCTCAATGATATGCTTGCTAAAGTACCATCCGCACATCCTTCAAACACTTAGACAGTTTTTAAGGTTATTTTCATCTTTGATATTTTACGATGAACAGTTCTCATAAATCATCAATTGATCTATAGGCAACAGTTCTTTATACTTTTACAATTTTCCTCAAATCTTATTTGATCTTTCCTTGCACATTTGTACACAAACAATTCACAACATTAGTTCATATGATCAGTAACAGTATGACAAAATGTATGAACATTAATGACAAAATGTTTGAACATTAATGACAATGATTTCAGCTGATCTGCGAATGACAGTTTCAGCTGGTATGCGGATGACAGTGTTCGCATATCTTGATATGCGGATAACAGTATCAGGTTAATTTTATATTGTTATTCGCACATCCTTCGGAATTCACTATGATCTTCAAGGATTCACATATTAAGATAAAAATCAAACATTTATGATTTATGATTTAATACTGAAATCTACATTTTGTTCAATATGCGGACAATAGTGTCATTTGCACATCTCAATGATATGCTTGCTAAAGTACCATCCGCACATCCTTCAAACACTTAGACAGTTTTTAAGGTTATTTTCTTCTTTGCTGTTGTACGATGAACAGTACTCATAAATCATCAATTGATCTATGGGCAAAAGTTCTTTGTACATGTTACAATTTTCCTCAAATCTTATTTGATCTTTCCATGCACATTTGTACACATACAATTTGTGACATCTGCCCCAAACCCGAACCCAAACGCCCGACTCGGACCCGAATCCATTATTTCGTTTCGATTTATTTGTATTTAATTCATTGTGATAAAACGTCCGTTATTAATAGAAATAAATGTGTCAGAATTTTATGTTGCATCGTTTTAATAAATCGACCAAATCATTAATGAACGGTTGCTAGTTAGTTACTAAATGCAAATATTAATCTCCAAAGTATATATATATATAAACCATATTTCATAAAAGAGATTTTATAAAAAAAAGTGTTAAACGAAATCGCTCCTAAGTCTCAAAATTTCCTTTCCAAACGTCATAAACAAGCTAAAGAATATAAAAACATCAATCGTATAACGTTACAAGTTAATGTAGTTAAGTAATTAGTTAATTTAATGTTTAAAAACTAATATTGGGTAAAAGTTGCAACGTTTGAAACTTGAATTGAAAGTTAATTAATCGATTAAACCATCACAAGAACTTCAGGGACTGAACTTGTAACGTTTTTTTTAACCCAATCCCCCCTGATGAAATCGCAAATCCGGCGACCCCCCCTCCCTTTTCCGGCCAGACTCCAACTCCGGCGAAGTCAATTAACCCGTTTTTAAACCGTGTCAATCAACCAAACCTTCCAAAATTATTCACTCGCAAGTTTCGAACTCGTATTGTTGACCAATAACGCGTTTAACAGCTTAATTCATACCGGATTGATTGTGTGTTTCAATTCAAAATACCATTTCCGTTTATAGGCCGCAATCAACAATTAATCATTCCAAAAACATACTATTACACTCGACTAACATCGTACAATCACTAAAACACTTTCATTTCTCTCTGATAATATCGAAATCAATCGACCATAATCCACTTCCGGCGACTTCATCGTTCTCGGCCTTCCGAGCACCAATCCTGGTAATTTTTGTAACTATTCTAATCCAGTTAATCATCTACACCTTTCCAACTCATCAATTTCACTTTATCTATTCCAGATTTTCGTGAATCAATCAAGATCGGCCGAGTTCTAAGCCTTCACTAAACCCGTATCAAATCGTCACTAACCAGTGAGTTTAATATACCAAAATGATCTAGATTTCATGGGGATTAAAAGCCCTATGATCGATTTGTATTAGATTGTCTGATTTGATCGAATTGGTTGGATCTTGTTTCTAGGGCTCCATTTGAAAATGGGGATGTTTGGTTGTGAAAGACTAAATTAATTAAAAACTGAAGTTATGAACAAAAAATAAATGTGGTCTGGTGGTTATGCTGTTGTAATTGAACGAAGTGGCCATGGGTTCGAGTCCCATGGCCTGTTTTTCTTAATTTTAATACTTTTACACCTTTTAAACATTTAACTATATTTCCCAATAACTTATATAAAACGTTTAAGTTAAACATAAATTTCTAAGGATTAAAACACAAATTTTAATACAAATTATAAGGTTACACATTTATACATATTTGAATTTGTACTAGTATTTAGCGTGAAATGCTCAAAAGAAATTTTTACAAAATACATAGAAATACAATTATGAGTCGTATAAAATCCCCATTTTTATTTCAAAACCCTAATTTCTAATTTGCAATTCAAAACCCTAAATCCCAAATCCGAAACCCTAGATTTTGGATTTTGATTGTTGTTACTATTGTTCGTTTTTAAGTTAGGGTTTTTCCCAATTACTTAGGTGGTGCTAATATTTGGGCAACCCTCGGTGCTTTTTAGCTATGTTTCTAATGGTTCGATTGTGTTTACTTTTCAAGGTGAGTAAATTCACTCCCCTTTTTACTTTTATATTTTGGGGCTGAAATATGTTCAATTACTATACAATGGTTTCATTTTTCTATTTGTTTTTCAAATGAGATCATTAAATGTGGTAGTCTTGTTCGCGGCAAGATGCAATCCTTATGTGGTAGTTTAAAGTAGTATTGTTACTTAGTAATCCCACCGGTACAATGTTAGCGCTAATGGTTTGACGAACCCACCTGCATTTATTTCAAAACAGGTGATTTAAACCCGGCCATTCAATTTCAATGTTACAAGTTACTATGTTACAAGTTGCTATACGATGATACAAGTTGCTATGTCCCTAAGTTGCTAAACTAATTATTGATAACTTATATCGAGACGGTTACGTGACGGTTGTTAAAAATGTTATCTTTAATTAATAACATGAGTTGGTTCCTCATGACAAATGATTACAAGTTGCTATACAATGATGGTGTTCAATGTGTGTTCAATGTGTTCAATGTGTGTTCAAGGTGTCATGGTCGAGAATGATATGAAATAGCTATGCATGTAAGATTGCACAGCATATTATGATGATCTCGGATTTTCTATACTAGTATTTATCAACTGTGGTTTACTCACTAGCTTTAAATAGCTAACTTTATTTTTACATATTTCAGGTGATGTTGAACGTTTATGCTTTCGAGACATTTAAGATGCTTATTGGACCTAGAATAAATTGGAATTAAACGCTATTAATTGTTGGCTTTTACTTCTGTTTTAATGCTATTTATTTCTCATTATGTCACAACGATTAGTGCTTTAATGATATTAAAATATGCTTTTAGTGTGCCATGTGCTTTGTACTATTGATGTCCAATTTACTTGACAGCCCGGTGTTTCCGCCGCCGGGCGGAGTGTCACACAATTCACAACATTAGTTCATATGATCAGTAACAGTATTACAAAATGTATGAACATTAATGACAAAATGTTTGAACATTAATGACAGTGATTTTAGCTGATCTGCGAATGAAAGTTTCAGCTGGTATGCGGATGACAGTGTTCGCATATCTTGATATGCGGATAATAGTATCTGGTTAATTTTATACTGTTGTTCGCACATCCTTCAGAATTCACTATGATCTTCAAAGATTCACATATTAAGATATAAATCAAACATTTATGATTCATGATTTAATACTGAAATGTTCATTTTGTTCAATATGCAGACAATAGTGTCATTCCCACATCTCAATTATATGCTTGCTAAAGTACCATCCGCACATCCTTCAAACACTTAGACAGTTTTTAAGGTTATTTTCTTCTTTGATGTTGTACGATGAACAATACTCATAAATCATCAATTTATCTATGGGCAATAGTTCTTTGTACTTGTTACAATTTTTCTCAAATCTTATTTGATCTTTCCTTGCACATCTGTACACAAACAATTCACAACATTAGTTCATATGATCAGTAACAATATGACAAAATGTATGAACATTAATGACAAAATGTTTGAACATTAATGACAATGATTTCAGCTGATCTGCGAATGACAGTTTCAGCTGATATGCGGATGACAATGTTCGCATATCTTGATATGCTAATAACAGTTTTCGCAAATCTTGATATTTTGTGATCCAAATTTTTATTACATGTGATCAAAACTCTTGATTGTTCATTTTAAAAATATCTTTGACACACATAATTTTGGTCTTTTGGTCATTTCATGACATTTGCAAGAGATCAAATTTTAAAACATGAAATGAATTGAACATATTGAACACATTTAATCTCTATTCATAATACCACACTTTGCCAATCCAGTTTTTCTTGATTATCTTGATTGTATACTTTGATTATGACAATATTCTCCCCTTAAAGTTATATTTTTCTATTGCGTCATTACATGATATGTGTAAGTAACTTTACAAGCATTCTATCAGAAAGTGAATACTCCACAAATGCTCTAAGATGGAACTTAACACAACTAGACATAAAATACGTTAAGTTTTTATCACCATGATGTTTACTTTTCAGATTGACTATTTTTCAGCTTACCCACACTAAATATTATGATCCGTTAGTCTTTATTGAGTTTGAAATTTATGTAAAAGATAAAGATGTGATTTAAAATCATTTCTCTTATGTTGCAAGATCAAACATTTATCTCTATTAACATCTGAACCCCTTTTTTATTTTATTTTATTTTATTTTAGATGGCAATGACATATGATCAAGGTTCATAATTGATCATACCAATGTCTTGAACCAGATGTTCAAATCTGCCCTGATCAAAGGCTTTTGTAAAAAGATCAGCCAATTGGTTTTCAGTACTTACCTGTACTAGCACAATTAAAACTTTTTCAGAATTATCACATAAAAAATGATGTTTGATTTCTATTTGTTTGGTTCTTGAATGTTGTACTGGATTTCTTGTGATAAAAATTGCAGCAGTATTATAAATATAGATTGGGGTTTTCAAGAAGTTAAACCCATAGTCCAGCAGTTGGTTTTGACACCAAAGGACTTGTGAACAACATGCTGATGCAGCAATGTATTCAGCTTCTGCAATTGATACAAAAACATTGGATTGTTTCTTACACTGCCATGAAATTAACCTTGGTCCCAAAAATTGACATCCCCCCGATGTTGATTTTCTTTTTAGATTACATCCCCATAATCACTGTCAGTGTAAGCATGTAGTTCAAAATTTCCCTCTTTAGGATACCACAAATCCAGTGCAGTTTTTCCTTTGAGATATCTGAATATACGCTTGACAGCTTGAAGGTGGGATTCTTTGGGATTTGCTTGATATCGTGCACACAAACAAACAACAAACATGATATCCGGTCTACTTGCAGTAAAGTACATCAAAGAGCCAATTAATTATCGATAGTATGTTTGATCCATAGATTTTCCACTTTCATCTGGCTCCAACTTGTGAGCATTGTCAAGTGGTGTTCCTAAGGAATCAACATCTTCAAAAGAGAATTTTTTAAGAATCTTCTTGATATACTTCTCCTGATTTATAAAAATTCCTTCGTTTCCTTGAGTAACTTGTAATTTTGACTGCATTTGGAATTTTGACCCATTGAGCTCATTTAGAATTTTGGAATTTTGACTGCATGATAGATTCAAATTCTGTGCGAAGCTCTTTTCTTGTGGAACCAAAAATAATGTCATCAACATAGATTTGAACTAAGAGAAGATGTTTGTTCTTTCGTTTAAGGAATAGAGTTTGATCAATTCCGCCTCTTTTAAAACCATTTTGCATCAGATGAGATGACAAGCTTTCATACCACTTTCGTGGTGCTTGATGTAAGCCAAAAAGAGCTTTGTCAAGTTTCATCGCTTTGTGAGGAAATTCCTTATCTTCAAATCCAGGAGGCTGTTGAACATACACTTCTTCATTAATGACACCATATAGGAAAGCACATTTAACATCCATTTGATAAACTTTAAAGTTCATGTATGCAGAATATGCCCGGAATAATCTGATAGCTTCAAGTCTTGCCACGTGTGCAAACACATCTTCATAATCAATACCCTCCTCTTGAGTGTATCCTTGAGCTATTAATCTAGCTTTGTTTCTGATGACAATGCCACGTTCATCTGATTTATTTCGATATAACCAACGGGTACCAATGGCATATTGTCCTTCAGGTAAGTCAACCAATGACCAAAGATTCTGAATTTGAAATTGAAGAAGTTTTTCTCGCATAGCTTCAATCCAACTTGAATCTTTAAGTGCTTCGGAAATGTTGTTCGGTACAGTTTGAGATAGAAAGCTTGAGAATAGATAAACATTAGCATTTTCACTCTTACTTCTTGTGATCCTTTCATTCACACTTCCAATTATATTTGATTGAGGATGGTATTTGTAAATCCTTGAAGTAGGAACAGATTTAACAACCACCTCATCTTCCAAATTTGTATAATTGAAGTCTTGAATGGTTGTGGTTTGAATGGAGGGATCAAATTCATGAGGTGAATTATGAAAATTGTTGTATCCGTCATCAGCTATCAATTCATCATTTTCAATGGGAACTTCAGTTGCACTTGTGGTGTTATTTGATGGATCTTGTGGTGGAGCACATTCATCAAAGTTTGCATGAATATCTGGATTTGATAAATCTGGATATCTTGTAGGAAAAGGTAGAATGAATTCATCATCTGAATCTTCTTCAGAGTTTGAGCCTGCAAAACCATCATTTGAGTTAGAATTCAATGAGTTTGTCAAAGTATCTATGTCAAATAACCAGGCTGGACCATTTATTATTGTAGGAAAAGAGTTTTCATGAATCTCAACATTCATCGATTCCTCAATAATGTTGTGCTTTGAAATATAAACTCTATATGCAATAGATTGTGAAGAGTATCCTACAAAGAAACCATGACAAGCTTTTACATCAAATTTAGCTAATTGGTCAAGGGTATTTAACACAGAAACTGGACAAACAAATGATCTCAAGAAACCAATTTGCGGTTTTCTTTTAAACAACAATTCATATGGTGTTTTGTTATGATCTTTGACAATGAGACTTCTATTTTGAACAAAACAAGCAATTGACACAGCTTCTGCCCAAAAAGTAGTAGACAGTTTTGAATAGCTAGCATTGTTCCTGCAGCTTCAATTAATTTCATGTTCTTACGTTCTACAACTCAGTTTTGTTATGGAGTTCTAGCAGCACTGAAATGTCTATCAATTCCTTTACCTGCATAGAAAGACTCAAACACTTCATTTTTGAATTCTGTACCATTGTCACTTCTCATTACTTTGACATTTAAATCAAATTGATTTTCAATTTTAGTAATGAAAGTTTTAAGATCTCTGCAGTTTCACTTTTTTTATGCATAAAAAATACCTAAGTGAATCTGGAAAAATCATCAATCACCACAAGACAAAATTTTTTCTTTGAGTGACTCAAAACATTTGTTGGGCCAAAGAGGTCCATGTGCAAAAGTTTAAGAGGTGTATCATTTGAATTGACAATCTTTGACTTGTGTGATTTTTGATGTTGTTTTCCTTTTAAGCATGCAGGACATTTATCAATGATAGAAAACATATTGTTGTAGTGAGTATGTCCCAGATGTCTGTGCCAAAGAACTGATTCATCCTTGGATGCTTTTGAAAGCAGACATGTTTCTTGATTGTTTTCAGACATAGTGCTATATCCAACCTGCCCACGTTTGTATTTAGTGACGTGTTCAAATTTGAGGGTGTCCACGTTTTTTTATTGCAAACGGGTTAAACCCGGTTAGAACAAAACCGGACCATAAGGTTTGGAAACACAATTCAAACATATTCTTTTCAAACATCTCATTTCCTACATTTGTTTCTCTCTCATCCGTTTCCTTTTTCTCTCTCACCCATTCCACCATGAATCTTGCAACTATTCAACAAAGTTAACCCCATACAGCTTCATCAGGTGAGACTTTCATTGTGTTTATAACCTCCATTGCTTCTTCAAACTGACCCGCTTGACCAAGAAGATCAATAAAACACCCGTATGATGAATATCATGCTCGATTCCGTTCATTTCTTCTTCTAATCATGTATGATTCCTTGCTATTTTCGTTCTCTACATGTTTGTTATGGTTGTTGTTTCTCATTTTGTCACACCCTCAATTTTCCACAAACGGGGTATCCGTTAGGCGCGTGACATACCAGGATCTCAAGCCATTAGTTACAGTAACACTGACTCAACTGATTTAAATAAAAGTTTAATTTTACAATTATCCAAAACCAAGATATTAAAAATGTAAATTCTTCAAAGTTTAGCGGAAGCTTTCAAACAAACTCATTTCTTAAATAAACTTGTACTCAATAGTCTAGCACGATACTAGTATAAAACTTGTGCTCAATAGTCTAGCACAAACCGGAATTTATTTTCATTAAAGCCAACAACGTAAAATAACTGTTCAAAATAAAATAAAATGACTCATGCATGATATGTCCTACGTGCACAGCTCCTAGCCACCTGAGAAAACATACTAAAACGAGTCAACAAATAATGTTGGTGAGTTCAATGAGTTTAAGTAACAAGAGTATATAAAAATACTGAAACCGTTTAACCGATAAACATCATTACTATTGCTGGTTAGCTAGACCACCTCGTTTACTACATGAGCACGTCGAGATTAAACTGAACGATAGGATAAGGTTGCCTTGTTACCACCACGACGGGTGACCAAAAGTGACCAAAGGACAATTTGCACCACCTGGAAACCAATCCAGCATGATGGGGTCTGCCGAACCCGTAATACTACTCAAATTTCCCCGTTATACCCACTGTATATTAATAATCTCGACAAAAAGGAAAGGACTTTAGGGTTGGGTGGAATCATGCTCAGTAAAATAAACAGTTAGACAATAGAACTTTGCTTTATCAAAACCGTTGCCCGAAGGCGTAAACCGTAGCCCGAAGGCATAAACCGTAGCCCGAAAGCCATTAGAATCTTGCCCGAAGGCCCTACCCGAAGGTATAAAACTCAGCCCAAGGCTGTTTAAAATCTTACCCGAAGGCATTGTAAAATATTTGTATGTTTTCTCCCCGAAAAATATTTGGAGCGCATAGCAAGTAACAGCACAAATGCAACAAAAGACCTAGACCGTCTTACAACCTGCTTAATAATTACTTATTAATTATTAACTAAGAATATGTAAGTAATATATATATATAATATGTATGGTATTCGTTAGGGTTTCGAGTATTCGGTTCTGCTTCTTACGATGACAATATCACATTACACACCATACAAGATTACACGTATACTACACATTATTATTTTATACTTGCATTTCTCTAGGTTCCTATGCACCATAATTCATGCATCATTATCAATAAATCAAACCGACTCACATCATCATCGCATAACCCATAATAATACATATATTTATATTTTGCCACATATTTACAAACACATATATATAAATTAAGTGTGACATCCCGCCCGGCGGCGGAAACACCGGGCTGTCATATGGAATTGGATATCAATAGTACAAAGCACATGGCACACTAAAAGCATATTTTAATATCATTAATGTAATAATTGTTGTGACATAAATGAGGAATAAATAGTCATAAATTCAGAAATAAAGATCGGCAATCAAAGTAATTTATTGTTCAATTATTCTAAGTCCAAGGCATCCTATGTCTTGAATGAACCGCAATAACATCAAACTAATGCATCACCTGAAATATGTAAAAATAAAGTTAGCTATTTAAAGCTAGTGAGTAAACCACAATTTGAATACATAGAAATATAGAAATCCGAGATCATCATAATATGCTGCGCAATCTTACATGCATAGCTATTTCATCATATTACTCAACCTTTGACCATAGAACACATAGAACACATTGAACACACATTGAACATCATCATTGTATAGCAACTTGTAATCATTTGTCATGAGGAACCAACTCATGTTGCAATTAGTGATAACTTGTCATTTAACCGTCATTTAACCGTCTCGAGTGTAAGTTATCAAAAATCATTTTTGCAACTTAGGGACATAGCATAGCAACTTGTAACATAGCAACTTGTAACATTGAAATTGAATCGCCGGGTTTAAATCACCGATCGGTACTACATGCCGGTGGGTTTGTCAGACCATTAGCGCTAACATTGTACCGGTGGAAATTACAAGTAATATACTACTTTAAACTACCACATAAGGATTGCATCTTGCTGCAGACAAGACTAACACATTTAATGATCTCATTTGAAAATAGAAACAAAGAAACGAAAACGAAAACATTGTATAGTATTTGAACATATTTCAGCCCCAAAATGTAATAGTAAAAAGGGGAGTGAATTTACTCACCTTGAATACGAAACAGAAATGGTATAGAAATAAATCAACTGGAACCGAGGACTTCCCAAATATTAGTATCACCTAATTAATGAGAATCCTAACTTAGAAAACATATAATATAGAAACTAGAATAGAAATAATAGGAATTTACGGAGATTTGGGATTTTTGGTACGAACCGTAACCGAGCGTTTTTATACGAAACCGATTTATTAGTCTTTAAAACTTTGTATTTTACAAGAAAACCATTTTAGAAAACCTTAGTAATATATTGGAAATAATACTTAGAATTTGTATTTAAACTTATACATTTTACATATTATTAACTTAATCATTTGATTAATAAAAGTTATATAATATATAAATAAATAAAAGTATAAAGATCTTAATTTAGAAATGGAACCGTGGTAACCGGAGTTAAGTCCGAAGTCGAATGTTTCGGATTTAGAAATTAAAGTTTTTAAACGAGTTTGAACGTTCGAACGTTTCGTTAAAATATTTTATAAAAACATGTTTTTGTATAAAATTTACAAACTTAACTCTTTGTTACATAAAATACACTTATATATATTTTTCTAACCTTTAATAACTATTTATAACAAATAATAGGTTACTAAATTAATATAGTTTTGGTTTAAGTGGTTAAAATAAATATTAAAAAGAAAGGGGTGGGGGAGGATTCGAACCAGTGACCTTCACATCCACACACACGCGCGCTACCGCTGAACCAAGGCGCGCTTTTGTTGTTTAATTGAAACATTAATTGTTTTAAGATATTGTCTGAACCGTACCCAATTTCACATACGAGCCCTAGTTTGCAAATCCATCAAATTCGCTCGAATTTGACAATTCCAGACAAATTAACCATGGGGCTTTTAATCCCCATGGATTCACGGTTATTTTGGTACAAGAAACTTACGTTTTGGTGGAGTTTTGGTATGGATTTGAGTTATGAACAAGTTACGGCCGTTTTGAACGATTTGATGGAGCCTGGATTGAAATGAGGTTAAATAGATGGGTTAGGAAGTTGTAGAATGTTGAGAGGATTGAAATGGAACCAAAAAGTACCTGAAATGGTGTTGGATTGATCGTGAACGGGGTTCGCCGGAGCAAAATGGGAGTGGGAGGTTTTGGTCGACGGTTTGAGGGGGATTGATGGGTTGTGGGGTGCGATTGAGAGTTATAAACGAGTTTGCTCGAGTGTGGCATTGAATGCGGAGCAGGTATCAAGGAGAAAAGGAGGAGGCGCTGCCGGAACAGTGGTCGGGTGAACAGGATGGTCGGAGAACACGTTGGTCGGGTGAGCAGGGGAGCAGACGCGACAGCAGGGGGGGCTGGTTTGGGTTTTTACATATTTGGTCCCTGAACTTTATGTTTTGTTTTAATTTTAGTTGTTAAGTTTTAACTTCAAGTTTTAGAAATTACATAATTCACCCAAAATAAATATTATGGGTTTAGTCAATTAGCTAAGTTAACCGGTTTGAGACGTAACGTTTTTATAGGAGACGTTGTAGCATCGTTAGTTCGTTGATGACGTTAGGGGGTTATTACGAGACGTTTATAGTATTTGTTTTATATTTTAATAGTTTTCTTTTACGAAGCACTATATATATATTTTTGGATTTAAATAATATAAATAGTGATTATTTAGTATACTTTAAATATTTTGAGATATAAAACGGTTCGTTAAATATGATGAGAATAACGTAAAGATTCGGTATATTTATTCATAATTTTAATGAACGTTTCATTTTCAAAGAAAATTAAATACGAGTACATTTAAAAGATGAACAACCTCGGGTTTGAATCGGGCATCCGGATTCGGGTTCGGGGCAGATGTCACAGTCTCCCCTCCTTAAAGAAATTTCGTCCCGAAATTTGCTCATACCTAACAGAAGATGAAACGAAAAGAGGTGATTATTTAGTTTTCCCTTATGAATGTACTTACGTTGTTTCGCTTTTCAGATTTGAACAAAGATACGTTAGTCACGAGGAGTTGAATTAAGCAATAGATGATGATGATGATGATGATGATGACAAATGTAATATGTGCAAACAATAGTTAAATTTTGAGTTGTATATGATAAGAATTGAGTTTATTAGGTAATCATTACCCATAATGATAATTTTGTTCGTAGATACAAGTAGTCAAGTTCGAGTTCCAACATAAGTTTTTTTGAAAACCAACTTCATGTGTGTAAGATGTAGATGTTAATTGTTCATGGTATTGCCAAGTTCATAAGCATTGGATGATGATATACATAAATAATCTAGTTTATTAGGCCCTTTTTTTTATTAAAACTAAATGATGAATTTATAAAAGGGGATTGATTTGAAAATAAGTGAATGACACAGTCTAAGTTTTGAGTATTCGATATTGGAAACATAAATCATGACGTTTGTTGCAAGTCTTTATAACATATTTGAAAAGAAAAAAAACGTGGAAATATTGTGTAATAACCTATCCCTTTTAGAGAAATCATTTTTCATAAATTTTAAATTGTTTTTTTTTATATATAAAGTACATATATATTTTCGTTTAGGAAAATAAGGAAATCATTTTAATAGAATTAATTACTGGTTGGTGGTTTTACAAAAACCGCATATAAAACATGGTATTTTAGGTAGAGAGTTTATACGTAAGACATGTTGTGTTTGGATGAGTTTTTAGAAATGAGATGTATAGAATTTCATTAGTGGTCATTTATACAAATGAAATATAATTAGTTCAATGAACTTAGGAATAATTGTGTAGTTAGTTCACGTTAAGTTTTGGAAAACGAATTCATAAATAGTATCGTTTAATGGTGGATTATAAGTTGGATTAGAATTTCATGATTAGATGAATAGTTTAGACAACACCTGAGTATTGAGATCACATTGAGATAGTTTGGAGGTAAACGTTTGATTCATAAAGCAAACGAATGCGTTGACATAGTCAATCTGTTACGAGATTTCAGGAATCATGAATTAAGTCTTTAACTTAGGATTCGATAATTGAATTGAGATTAGAAATATGCCTTAGCTTTGGTATTTGGTATTTGTTTTTGAAGTTTTGATAATTTGATTGAGGTTAGTCAATATATCTTAGTTTTGATTTGGAACTTTTGGGTCGCGTTGGTATTAGCGAGTCGTAATTACTTGGAAATGATAGGATAGAAAAAGAATTTCATGAGACTTAAGAAAATTTTGGATAACACAAGTTGTAATGGAATTTTGGATTGAATGGAAACGATAATTGTACTTTGAGTTTTCATAGAATCTTGAGAAACACATATCATAGTAATCACTTTGAAATCATTGAAATGTAAATTAGCAAACTTGAAATAACATTTGAAATAATATAGAAACCCATTGAAATAAATTTGAAATCATAGAAAATGATAATAATAAAATCGTTTAAATAGATAGAATTTGAAGGCTTGGGAATGTGTCTTGGTTTTGGACACTTAAGACTTATCAAAGTGCTAAGTTCGTTCTCAACGTATTCGAGAATGTGTGCTTTAGCCTAAAGGTTCACACTCATCTCGTACATCCCTAGGTAAGCATACAAGTCTCTTAAAGAGATTTGTACGAAATGCTTGCCTTAGACAGGATGTCCGTGATACAAGCGTTCCCCCTTCCAGATTGCACACGTTCCCACGTTTCAAACTTACTTAAGACGATGACGAGATTCCACAAAGAGAAAGATCCTAATCACACAGAAGAGTCTCTTGTAGCTCCTTCGCGAAATCGGATAAGAAATAAGATAAGGAAAGACATAGAAATATTCATAAAAATAAATAGGGAGGTAAGTTCTAGAAGAGTTTTCTAAGCACAAACTATTTGCACTAAGGACTCTTAGGTTATAGTCTAGGTCGGTGTGTTTCTAATACCCTATCCTAGTTCCCTATAACCATGGCTCTGATACCAAACTGTGACACCCCGCCCGGCGGCGGAAACACCGGGCTGTCATTGGAATTGGATATCAATAGTACAAAGCACATGGCACACTAAAAGCATATTTTAATATCATTAATGTAATAATTGTTGTGACATAAATGAGGAATAAATAGTCATAAATTCAGAAATAAAGACCGGCAATCAAAGTAATTTATTGTTCAATTATTCTAAGTCCAAGGCATCCTATGTCTTGAATGAACCGCAATAACATCAAACTAATGCATCACCTGAAATATGTAAAAATAAAGTTAGCTATTTAAAGCTAGTGAGTAAACCACAATTTGAATACATAGTAATATAGCAATCCGAGATCATCATAATATGCTGCGCAATCTTACATGCATAGCTATTTCATCATATTACTCAACCTTTGACCATAGAACACATAGAACACATTGAACACACATTGAACATCATCATTGTATAGCAACTTGTAATCATTTGTCATGAGGAACCAACTCATGTTGCAACTAGTGATAACTTGTCATTTAACCGTCATTTAACCGTCTCGAGTGTAAGTTATCAAAAATTGTTTTAGCATCGGAGAGACATAGTAACATAGCAACAAGTATCGTAGTATAGTAACTAGTAACCATTGAATAGAATCGCCGGGTTTAAATCACCGATCGGTACTACATGCCGGTGGGTTTGTCAGACCATTAGCGCTAACATTGTACCGGTGGAAATTACAAGTAATATACTACTTTAAACTACCGCATAAGGATTGCATCTTGCTGCAGACAAGACTAACACATTTAATGATCTCATTTGAAAATAGAAACAAAGAAACGAAAACGAAAACATTGTATAGTATTTGAACATATTTCAGCCCCAAAATGTAATAGTAAAAAGGGGAGTGAATTTACTCACCTTGAATACGAAACAGAAATGGTATAGAAATAAATCAACTGGAACCGAGGACTTCCCAAATATTAGTATCACCTAATTAATGAGAATCCTAACTTAGAAAACATATAATATAGAAACTAGAATAGAAATAATAGGAATTTACGGAGATTTGGGATTTTTGGTACGAACCGTAACCGAGCGTTTTTATACGAAACCGATTTATTAGTCTTTAAAACTTTGTATTTTACAAGAAAACCATTTTAGAAAACCTTAGTAATATATTGGAAATAATACTTAGAATTTGTATTTAAACTTATACATTTTACATATTATTAACTTAATCATTTGATTAATAAAAGTTATATAATATATAAATAAATAAAAGTATAAAGATCTTAATTTAGAAATGGAACCGTGGTAACCGGAGTTAAGTCCGAAGTCGAATGTTTCGGATTTAGAAATTAAAGTTTTTAAACGAGTTTGAACGTTCGAACGTTTCGTTAAAATATTTTATAAAAACATGTTTTTGTATAAAATTTACAAACTTAACTCTTTGTTACATAAAATACACTTATATATATTTTTCTAACCTTTAATAACTATTTATAACAAATAATAGGTTACTAAATTAATATAGTTTTGGTTTAAGTGGTTAAAATAAATATTAAAAAGAAAGGGGTGGGGGAGGATTCGAACCAGTGACCTTCACATCCACACACACGCGCGCTACCGCTGAACCAAGGCGCGCTTTTGTTGTTTAATTGAAACATTAATTGTTTTAAGATATTGTCTGAACCGTACCCAATTTCACATACGAGCCCTAGTTTGCAAATCCATCAAATTCGCTCGAATTTGACAATTCCAGACAAATTAACCATGGGGCTTTTAATCCCCATGGATTCACGGTTATTTTGGTACAAGAAACTTACGTTTTGGTGGAGTTTTGGTATGGATTTGAGTTATGAACAAGTTACGGCCGTTTTGAACGATTTGATGGAGCCTGGATTGAAATGAGGTTAAATAGATGGGTTAGGAAGTTGTAGAATGTTGAGAGGATTGAAATGGAACCAAAAAGTACCTGAAATGGTGTTGGATTGATCGTGAACGGGGTTCGCCGGAGCAAAATGGGAGTGGGAGGTTTTGGTCGACGGTTTGAGGGGGATTGATGGGTTGTGGGGTGCGATTGAGAGTTATAAACGAGTTTGCTCGAGTGTGGCATTGAATGCGGAGCAGGTATCAAGGAGAAAAGGAGGAGGCGCTGCCGGAACAGTGGTCGGGTGAACAGGATGGTCGGAGAACACGTTGGTCGGGTGAGCAGGGGAGCAGACGCGACAGCAGGGGGGGCTGGTTTGGGTTTTTACATATTTGGTCCCTGAACTTTATGTTTTGTTTTAATTTTAGTTGTTAAGTTTTAACTTCAAGTTTTAGAAATTACATAATTCACCCAAAATAAATATTATGGGTTTAGTCAATTAGCTAAGTTAACCGGTTTGAGACGTAACGTTTTTATAGGAGACGTTGTAGCATCGTTAGTTCGTTGATGACGTTAGGGGGTTATTACGAGACGTTTATAGTATTTGTTTTATATTTTAATAGTTTTCTTTTACGAAGCACTATATATATATTTTTGGATTTAAATAATATAAATAGTGATTATTTAGTATACTTTAAATATTTTGAGATATAAAACGGTTCGTTAAATATGATGAGAATAACGTAAAGATTCGGTATATTTATTCATAATTTTAATGAACGTTTCATTTTCAAAGAAAATTAAATACGAGTACATTTAAAAGATGAACAACCTCGGGTTTGAATCGGGCATCCGGATTCAGGTTCGGGGCAGATGTCACATTAAGCATTTCACCTTTAGTATCAATTCATACCACTTTAATATATATTGAAATGTAGGATGAAGATTTATTTGTACACATATTTATACACATGGAAAATCTGTTTTTATATTACACATACCATATAAACCGTTTATTCATTCATTTATCCATTCATATATGTACTCACTTGCACGCAATGTAACATATACACATACACACAATTATGTAATTACCTAAAACGAAACACACTCCTTTTCATATTCACAACTCGATCTGATACATACACACACGCGGATTACATACACACACAACCACATATTACATACCATATATATAAACATAGATTTCATACATAAAGAAACGTAGACTATACACACATACCACATCTTTCTACCATCGCCTTCATCATCATACCACTTTCACCAATTTATCTTCCGGTCATTACATACATATAGTAAGACAAGATACACACACAAATATATAAAGGCTAGACATCATGATCATATATACATATATACATACACAGCACATACACAACACTACCACATATACATACATCCCGTGCGATTTCCTTTTAGTTTATACATACACAGCAGCACACATACACCTATATACTAATCATCATACCATTTGGATTAAACCGCAACTGAGTCGTAACCCGTAACGAACTGAACCGAACCGAAAACGAAACCGTAACGAGATAAATAGCAAGAGTACACGATGGACACGTACCGGTTATCGAGTGGAGTGCGGGGAGGCTACTGGTACGGCGAAGGGGGTATTGGGACTTTTAGGAGGCCGGAAAACCAGTTGCAAAAGGCTGCTGCGCGATGGGGGTGGCGGCTGTTTTCTTATTTCCGGCGAGTTAAGGATGACGAGAGAGAAAGGTGCTACTGCTGCTGCTACTCGTGCGTCTCCTTGGCCGAGGTGAACAACAAGAGACGAGAGGGTTATGAATGTGTCGCCGATGATGTGGTGTGTGTTGTGCGATCCCGCCGTTGCCAGAGAAGAAAAAAAAAATACGAAGATGGTGATGGGGTCGGGTGATTATGTAGGGTTGGGTTATAATTATTAGATTTACAAGTTGCACCCTTTATTTTATGTAGTTATTTAGTTAGTTCCATGGTTACTAAATTAACTTTCATAAATTACAAAACATACCCCTACACATTATATGATCTTATATACAAAAATTAGCGAGCAATTGATACTAAGTAGTTTAATGGGTAAAGAGCGAAAATGAGTTAACGATGTTAACCATAATTTACGGGTTGTCACATCATCCCCTTGTTAAAAGAATTTTCGTCCCGAAAATTACGCCGCGTTGTTGGTTGTCGGCAACAAAGTAGAACAAAAGAAAAGAAAATTTTTTTCAGGTCGTCACATCATCCCCTTGTTAAAAGAATTTTCGTCCCGAAAATTACGCCGCGTTGTTGGTTGTCGGCAACAAAGTAGAACAAAAGAAAAGAAATTTTTTTTTCAGGTCGTCACATCATCCCCTTGTTAAAAGAAATTTCGTCCCGAAATTTAACCATTAGTATTAGCGTATGGCGTTGAGGTTTTGAATAATCAAGGGTGTTCGTACATTACTAGATTTTATGCATCTTACGTGAACTTCGGTTCACTCTTTGAATTTCAACGAACTTTAATAATAAGAATCTTACTATGTTTGGATGTTTTGGATTCTCGGCTCACCAATTTAACTCATTCCTTAAAGAAAATAATCATTTGTCGCTTTAAAGATGTTAAGCGGCATAACGAGTGTCTCTCTGGGAGGTACTCCATTTGGTTCGAGACACGAGAAATATTTGACCAATCCTTTGCAGGATTTCGAATGGTTCAATTTATAGAGGGAGGGGGGGTGGTTAGTGCACTTCCGATGTGTGGGGAATTCTCCATTTATAAAGGACGTCTTACGTTTAGTATGTTTCAAAATACTTATATCAATGAGATTGAAGTTGTTATTCGGATATCCAAGGATTGTGTGTTAACTAAATAATTATATATTCTTAGAGATTATTAAATAGACTCAATCGTGTGTAGGTACTCAAATTTATTTAAAGGAGTGCTGTTAACACGCAGGCATAATGAGTAAAGTAAAATTTCTAAGAATAGATGGAGAAGGATGAGTAATAACACTACTTATATGTTTCGGAAATACGTTTTTTTTTTTAAAAATGATTAAAGAAATTTAATAGGTATTTATTTCTTTGATAGTTACTGAATTTTTCTGTGTTGAAGAGAACAAGTAATTATACGGCATAGGATAATATGTTGTTAAATTTTTTTTACATACTGAAGTGGTGTTAAACCAAAAGAGTCGATGTTACATGAGTTGTTCCTAGTCATGGGAGTACAATAAGTTTTATTGCTGATGAAATCTGAGTGTTACGATAAGAAGTGTGTGTGGAGGGGGTATATGATACGCCCAACATTTTCTCATGTAGAATGTTTTCAAGAATCTTATCTTTCTATTCCAATAGAAGATTAGTTCAATCAGATAGGTCTTCTAGGGTGATCTAACAATATTCTTTTTAAAATACGGGTTTTAGTTTCCGCATTGTTTAGATAAGAGTTCAAACAATAGGATGTTAGCAAAGATTTTGATATCAAGCCTCACTGAGTGATAGCGTTTGAATTTGACATTGGGGTGGTTAAGGGAGGGTGAGAGATAATAGTCTGGTTTGCTAACGGGTTAGATAAGGACGTCGTGTTATTTCATCACTTGGATTGTGTAGCTTAACTAATTTCTATAAACAGACAGTTTCCCCTATTAGGATTTTTATGGTTTGAAACGATTACGTAACAATTGCTTTCATCTCGCTTTAAATAGTTTGATCAAGGCCGTTAAGTATATACAAGGTGGATTCTCTTAAATTAGCATAAGCTTTGAAAGAAAGATATTGCACGATTGGAGTGTCAAATTACAATGAGGGCATCAATTATTATATTTCTTAGCAGATACAATGTGTATTGGGATGAACGAAATAAGAGATTGTTATTCTGAACTATAATGGATTAGGCTCAAGCATAATGATAGTTGGTATTAATTTTTTATTGTGGACTATACTATTCATCATATAAATCCTTAGAGTCACAGAACATATTCAATGTTCAGAGTTATATACCCGCCCGTGGGGGGGGAGTGTCAGTTATAATATTCACTTAGTTTTTCATTATCAATGTGGGAAATGGATACCTGAAAGTTATAAGTGTCTAGATATATAGCGAATTGCCCTATGAACAATCGCTAGGGTAAGGTTGTTCGTAAAACTAAATTTAAGGATGATCGCTTTTAGGCTCGCAACATCGATAGCACTTAAGTTGTGTTACTGTTACGTGAATAATCTGGTAAAGAGATTTGAACATATTTTCCGATGTAGTGACTGTAGGTAATGTTTATGAATTTAAATATTCTTGATGGATAAATAAAGTGTAAGATCCAAAGCGTGTTTTACAACAGTGGAGATGCAAGTATTGATTGCAATACCATTCACGAGGAGTGAGCATGTATGTGAGATATTATGTGGCTGGTTAATTCTGATAGGAAGGAGTTTTCCAAATAAGTCGTAGTTTTATAGGGCTCCTCCTAGTGACCCTTACTATTACAAAATTTGTTTAATGCTCGATTGAGGAAACCATGATATTAAGTTGTTATCAGCATTGGGTAAGAGGTCATAACACACTGACCAAAATTTAAGGCATTCCATTGTATCATGAGTTTATGACATTAGCATGGTAAAAGTTTATATTGGAAGGTGGTATTATAATTGTTTACTACATAAGGATAAACTTGGTACCAGTATGTTACTTAGAGACGGAGTTTTGTTTCAGGTGGATCTGTGTTGTTTGGTTCTTCACTTTTGAGTTTTGGTTGTAACCCACATGTAAGGTTTTGCCAGGATCATCGTGTACCTGTAAATTCACCATTACGTTGCGCACCCGTAATCGTCAATTTACCTTACACAATCACCCTAGTATGTCTCCCATCATGGGCTTTAATCGTAAGTTTTATTATGCTTATTGTTTTGTGCTTATTTATAAGATAATTTACATTATTCCGGATATAGCCATATAGGATGTATAAGAGAAGTAGAGTATTCATATAATATATGTTTATTTATAAACTGTAGGTTGTGTTTGTGTTAGTATTCAAACGCAGTCATTGTGTAGAACGAGAATACCATTAGTACTCATCTTCACGAGGTGACTCTTCGAGTCAATAGTTTTCACGAGAGCATCAAGCACCAACATGATGAAATAAAATAAGTGTGACAATATGGAGAAGGTTTAAAAGAATAGAACATAATACTTAACGAAAGAAAATCACTACGAATAATTTCAACGTCTTAGTCTTTATGATTTGAGTGTTTCATACTTAACGCGCTTTTGTTTTCAACACGCGTTCAACAGAGTGAGAAAAATCTGAATAGAAATCGGTTTTCTAGGCTTAGAAAAATTTAACGTATTCTGACAAAAAGAATGAACTGCTGAATAACTTATACTCCACTTCACGAAGTCTAGAAGAGACAACCTCAAACGTGTCAAAACGGTTGCAGTCGTCCGTCTCACATCTTGGCCTCTTTGCGCCTCGAGAAGAAGACTCGGTCACATCAGGCGATGAATAATTAGATTTAGGCGGGAAATTTAAATTCATGTTTAGGATAAATATACAGTACTTTGTATAAGGATTCTTAATCTATAAAGATTCTATATCAGGTAAGCACATAAAATGTAACACGTATAGGCAAACAAGCATTATTTCTAACTATGGTACTACTGTGCAGTGTGAGTGTAACTAATGCAAATGCTTAAAGTTATAGACTATATGCAATGCAATGCTAGTTCCCTATAACTTATGGCTCTGATACCAATCTGTCACACCCTCAATTTTCCACAAACGGGGTATCCGTTAGGCGCGTGACATACCAGGATCTCAAGCCATTAGTTACAGTAACACTGACTCAACTGATTTAAATAAAAGTTTAATTTTACAATTATCCAAAACCAAGATATTAAAAATGTAAATTCTTCAAAGTTTAGCGGAAGCTTTCAAACAAACTCATTTCTTAAATAAACTTGTACTCAATAGTCTAGCACGATACTAGTATAAAACCTGTGCTCAATAGTCTAGCACAAACCGGAATTTATTTTCATTAAAGCCAACAACGTAAAATAACTGTTCAAAATAAAATAAAATGACTCATGCATGATATGTCCTACGTGCACAGCTCCTAGCCACCTGAGAAAACATACTAAAACGAGTCAACAAATAATGTTGGTGAGTTCAATGAGTTTAAGTAACAAGAGTATATAAAAATACTGAAACCGTTTAACCGATAAACATCTATGTATGGTATTCGTTAGGGTTTCGAGTATTCGGTTCTGCTTCTTACGATGACAATATCACATTACACACCATACAAGATTACACGTATACTACACATTATTATTTTATACTTGCATTTCTCTAGGTTCCTATGCACCATAATTCATGCATCATTATCAATAAATCAAACCGACTCACATCATCATCGCATAACCCATAATAATACATATATTTATATTTTGCCACATATTTACAAACACATATATATATAAATTAAGCATTTCACCTTTAGTATCAATTCATACCACTTTAATATATATTGAAATGTAGGATGAAGATTTATTTGTACACATATTTATACACATGGAAAATCTGTTTTTATATTACACATACCATATAAACCGTTTATTCATTCATTTATCCATTCATATATGTACTCACTTGCACGCAATGTAACATATACACATACACACAATTATGTAATTACCTAAAACGAAACACACTCCTTTTCATATTCACAACTCGATCTGATACATACACACACGCGGATTACATACACATACAACCACATATTACATACCATATATATAAACATAGATTTCATACATAAAGAAACGTAGACTATACACACATACCACATCTTTCTACCATCGCCTTCATCATCATACCACTTTCACCAATTTATCTTCCGGTCATTACATACATATAGTAAGACAAGATACACACACAAATATATAAAGGCTAGACATCATGATCATATATACATATATACATACACAGCACATACACAACACTACCACATATACATACATCCCGTGCGATTTCCTTTTAGTTTATACATACACAGCAGCACACATACACCTATATACTAATCATCATACCATTTGGATTGAACCGCAACTGAGTCGTAACCCGTAACGAACTGAACCGAACCGAAAACGAAACCGTAACGAGATAAATAGCAAGAGTACACGATGGACACGTACAAGTTATCGAGTGCAGTGCGGGGAGGCTACTGGTACGGCGAAGGGGGTATTCGGACTTTTAGGAGGCCGGAAAACCAGTTGCAAAAGGGCTGCTGCGCGATGGGGGTGGCGGCTGTTTTCTTATTTCCGGCGAGTTAAGGATGACGAGAGAGAAAGGTGCTACTGCTGCTGCTACTCGTGCGTCTCCTTGGCCGAGGTGAACAACAAGAGACGAGAGGGTTATGAATGTGTCGCCGATGATGTGGTGTGTGTTGTGCGATCCCGCCGTTGCCAGAGAAGAAAAAAAAATACGAAGATGGTGATGGGGTCGGGTGATTATGTAGGGTTGGGTTATAATTATTAGATTTACAAGTTGCACCCTTTATTTTATGTAGTTATTTAGTTAGTTCCATGGTTACTAAATTAACTTTCATAAATTACAAAACATACCCCTACACATTATATGATCTTATATACAAAAATTAGCGAGCAATTGATACTAAGTAGTTTAATGGGTAAAGAGCGAAAATGAGTTAATGATGTTAACCATAATTTACGGGTTGTCACATCATCCCCTTGTTAAAAGAATTTTCGTCCTGAAAATTACGCCGCGTTGTTGGTTGTCGGCAACAAAGTAGAACAAAAGAAAAGAAAATTTTTTTCAGGTCGTCACACATTTCATTCTTTTCTTTTCAAAAAACAAAACCTTAATTTTTACCCCAGTCATCTTCTTTGCGTTTTGTTCGAATCTGTTAAAACCCTAATCTTTACATATGATTTTGTGTTTTATTTGCCTTTTTTGGGTACATATCGAAGTTTTTAAAGCACTTTCATGTTTTTTTTAAGTTTCTTACCTTTTTACTTTAGATCTGTTATTTGTTATGTTTTTACTTTGGATCTCTTTCCGTCAATACTCTAAATGTGTATTTTCAGACATTTTTTTGTTTGGATTGTTATATTTTTTGTTATGTTTTTTCTTTGGATCAGTTTGTTCTTTGGATTGTTACATTTTTTTTTGTATTTTTTAACATTTTTTTGTTTTTTTCTTTGGATCTGTTTGTTCTTTGGATATGTTAAAACTCTGATTTTTTACTTTTGGTTTTGTTTTCCATTTTCTGTTTTTTTCCGAATATATTCAAGAGTCTAAACTATTTTTTATGTTTTTTAGTATGTTTTTAAATTTTTTAGTTCAGATCTGTTATTTGTTATCTTTTTTTACTGGAACTGTTTATATGTTATTGTTTTTGTTCATTTTGTTGTACATTTTTTTTGTTGTATGTATGAAAGAACAAAAAATGATATCTCACAAGGATTAGAAAGATCTAATTTTTGTATCGGATGATTCTCATGTTATTGTTATGTATTTTAGGACTTTAATTTATGCTGCAGTTTTATTGCTTCAGCTCTTCCAGTGGCAAAGGCTTTGAGTAGATTGATGATTGTTGTGGACATGGATTGTTGTGTGTGATTTGGTTATTAAACGACCTTCAACGTTTCTGGTAATCTTCTGGTTTCTATTATGAGATAGCCAATTAGGCTTGAATTGTTTTTTTTACCAGAACATATTCTTTTTGAAAAAGTTTCAATGGTATTGGTAAAATCATTACATATTGTATAATGGCTTTGTTAAACTTGATTTATGTAATATAAAATTTGAAAGACTATTTGTGTTTGGTCACCATTTCAATTTAGATTGTTGAATTTGACAAAATGATTCTTTTGTGAAACTGGTAACTTTTTGTGAAACATGTGAGTTGTGTTTTAAATTGTGAAGTTTTTTATTCCAATTTTACAAGAAAGAATTGAAAATTTAAACCTTTTATATTTCAAAAGTGATCATCACACACTTTTAGCTATACTAACAAAACCAAAAAACTGTTTCATCCATTGGACTTCTTATGGGGGTTGTAATTAACAGTTTTAACATAATAGCAGTATTTATAACAAAAAATCCTTTTGATTCAATAAAACTACTAATTAATATATGGAAGTGAAGGGTCAAAGTAAAAAAAGTAGTATGAACACATTTGCAACCAATAAGTAATGAACTCTCTACCCAAGAGAGTTTACACTTCTGCACATTCACAGCATACCTAAAATAGAAAACACATATTCAAATTTTGAAACCAGTCACAAGCCTGTTTTGTGTCTCAATCGGGGTAGTCAAAATTGATAGAGGATATTGATTTGGCAATATAGAGAAAGGACAAAAGAAGCGAGTTTATATTTTTTTAATACATAAACTATAGATAGGTCAACTTAAAAGATTAAAGTGGTTAGATTCTACGTAATAGCAAATGGGTCAAATTAATTCATATGCATCTGCGTAAGTTGATCTTTGCAAAGGTTGTGTTTGTTGAGCACATTGTGTTTCTTGAGCACTATTCTAGACTAACTTTCTTAGTTGTTGATGAGATTACAAAGGGTTGTTCATGTGCATTTTATTTTGATCTTTAATTTATACGCATATTTCTCAATTTTTAGTTCCTAAATTGTGATTCAACTTTTCTTTATTTTTATTCATGCAGGTTTCTGTTCATTTTGGTTTTGTACCTTTAATTGTATGTTTAAACATAAGTTATCTGGATAGAGTCCTACAGTCCTTACTATTTATCAACTACATGTAAGTTTACATTTCATTTTATTAGATTATAGAGTTAATTAGTCAAAATAAATTCAATGGTTTGAATGAACTGTCATTTCCTTTTATTCGGTTGTTTGATGTAGCATGTTTATCACTAACAACATAAATGGAAGAGCTTGAAGAACCCCTAATTTTAGATTTATGGGTGAAAGTCCTCTTTTAAACTAAAATGATGATTTGTTTATGGCGTCAAAATAAATTTGAATAAGACATGGATTTATGAAATAATATTCATAGGGTGATGACCTAAAGATAGTTATACTAGATAATAATTGTAATGCTTCAAATAAAATTTCTAATGTCGTATATAAAAAAATGTTTAGAGATTTCTAATAAATTACATTTGTAAATGTAAATAATTATACTCTTAATAAAATGTTTTGTAAAATTTGTTTAAACACCGCCCATGTATAACACGGGCACATAACCTAGTATATATATATATATATATATATATATATATATATATAATAATTCTTGGATTATAGGCATTTATTACAATTACTATTTTAAGAAAACAAGAATTTAAATACATACATACATATATATATATATATAGGGAGGCCTTCAAATAGGGACACTTTTAAGTTGAGGACAAAAAGTACAAGGTTTTTGTCCTATCACATTATTTCTAGGCTATTAATTAAATATAAAACAATAAAATTAAGAACATGTATTCAGTTATTTAAAAAAGGGTATTTTGGTAATTCAATTTATTTGATGCAGTTGCCATTTATCACGATTAGGGGATTTTATTTTCAAATTTTAAAACTCTCTTCATCTTCTACAACTACTTATCATCTGATCAAGAAATCGGAAATAAAATGAAACCCTAATTTCTACAAAAAGCTGTGATTCAATCGATTGAAGTTGAAACAATCTCAAGCATCAAAAGGTAACGTATTCGACCTAATTTGTTGATGCAAAAGTTTAATATCGATTACGAAATATCTGGTAATAGTGTTTCAGTTTTCGTATTGATGAAAATGTTAGAATCAATTTTGAGATATATGCTATTACCTAGTGTATATTGGTAGTAGATTGTAATCTCAACATAGTAGGCATATTTGATTGTATCCATCGACATATATATGTGAATTTAGGATTATAATATGAACTTGAAATATAACAGATTCATTAATGCATGTCATTAGTTAAATTAAGAAATTGGGTATTTACATTGAGGGTTTAACTATTCTGTAGTTTAGGTTAGCAATGGTGAACTCAAAATATAGTTTGAAGTCATTAAGTTTTAGGTTTGCAATGTTGAACTAAAATATGCATTCAGATTTAACTGATGGATATACACATTCATACTAATATGATGTATATTTGCATATTCTATTGTTAAGATTCATAGTAACTTAATGCGTAGAATGGTTATTTAGGATTGCACTGTTGAAGTAAAAATGGGATAAATGAAGTAATTTAGGATTTTTATATAATGTTATTTAGTCTTGTAATGTTGAAGTAAAATATGTTTTGAACTGAAAATGGTTAACAGTTGCTGAATCTGATGCACATATGCATTGAGATTCAACTGATGCACATATGCATTGAGATTCAACTAATGCACATATGCATTCATAGACATCTGCTACATATATGCAGTCATACTAATCTGATGTATACTTTCATTATGCTATTGTTAAGATCAACAATAATCTAATGAGTAAAATGGTTATTTAGTCTTGCAATGTTGAAGTAAAATATGGGATAAATGATGTTTATGAAATCATAGTGTATATATGCATTTAAAGAAATGTGCACTGTTGTATAATTTTAGATCATGTAAGTATACATATATATTCTATCAATGATGATTTTTTTCCTTTTATTATAAACGGGTTTGAAGTCAAAATAGTTAACCATAAGCATATTTAGTAATTTAGAGCGTGTCATTATTCACATGTATTCTGTCATTGTATATATGCATTATGATATTGTTTAGATTCATTATTTAATTTTATTGTTTAAATGCAGATATAGGAAAAGAAGAAAAAGATAAGAAAACAAACTATATATGGTAATGATACTATATTATATTTGATTAACAATATTAAATACAATGAAGTTTTGATAATTAAATATGTTTATAATTTAAATTCAAACAGAGAGGAGAAGTGTTCGGATATCAGGCAAGTTGAGAACAGTGACGAGATCCAAGACCAAAACATCTAGAGATAAAATGGTTAAATCAATTTGTGTTTGTTGGGAATATAGTGTGAAAATTGTTATTGTGAACTTCTAAGATAAAAGAGTGCATGCATGCATTGCACGTTATAGTTTTTTAATAATTAAATATTATTGAGCCTGATTTTATTTGTTATGTAATTTTTTTATCCCAATCATCATCAATCTTGAATCTAAACACATATCCTCCTACATTAGGAAGGGCACCCCATTCACAATGGAAGTTTAAGAAGTTTTCTTGATTATGATGATGTGTTGCTTAGCTTCCATGGCTGAAGTAGAGTATGTAAAACACAAATACCCCAATCAACGATATTGGAAAAATGACCCAATTTGTTAGATCAGTTGCACAAAAAAGAAGACATTAAGTACATTGGTACAATTGGAAATACACATTATATCTCAAACAACTAAGAAAGTGATTGCCCACTAAAAAAATGCATACGTGCGTTGTTCATACGTGTAAAAGGGCCTATGTGCATATATGCATTACTGAAAAGTGCATACATGCATTTATGAAAAGTACATATATGATCAAGATTCAACAATTGATATGAATCATAGCAACTTGAAATATATGAAAGACAAGTAATGAATACTTGAAATGGCTTACTTAATTAGTTTCTATTCATAATTGTATACTAAACTACTATTATTGTTCGTTGTTTTTTAAAATTGAAAATCGAACTACAACTTCATCACTATGCTCCACTTTTTACATCCTCGATACCACAATTACCATCTACCATCTTTGTTGCTTCTTTATGGTTACCATCAACACAAAAGCTTCTAAATATTCGTGCAGGAACCACACCCGATAATTAAGAGAAACTACAAATGTGCATAAATACATATATGTATTATTAAACTAGGGCGATGCTCAAGATGTGATGCTGTTAACAAAAAAAATGCTAAATGCAATACTAAATAACTAAATGAGTTAATTTAACATTTGTTTGCAAGCAAGTATAGTTTCGGAAGAAGATAATAACAATGGCTTGAAAGCAACTACAAATGTTGGGTACACTTGATTTTTGCAAAAAACCCAATTATACCATTTCACGACTATTGTAATTCCCGGTATGGGTTTCTTCATTGATGCATACGATCTTTTTGCTATTCCTTTGGTCGTCAGATTGGTAGGTCGTATTTACTATCACAAACACAGTGCACCGAAGCCTAGAACCCACCGCCCGGTGTCGCGTCAATATAGAAGCTTCAAATCGTTCTTTACCGGTTTGACCACGTTGGTGATACGAGTGACTGGCATGCCACCTCTTGTAGATCTATAAACTAGACGCATGAAAAGAATCATCAACATCAATAACTTGCTCATTACTATCGAAATCATACACCATCGGACCTTTCCCCTTATCAACAAAAATTTGAGAATCCCCTGTTAATAAACTAGAGTATGTGCTGCATATTCCATCCGCCTCTTGACCCAAGACCAAAACATTGCCTTGTTTATCAGCTATATTGTCAGTTTCGGGATTAAAATCGATAACAACATTATGATCGACATCGTCTAAATGATTGACGTTGTCTGTGATATTGGCATTCGATTGATTATCCTTGTATGTATTATGATCCATGACTACAATTGAGAAATCGGATGATTGAATGTATGTAAATAATTATGGATTATATATATGAAAGAATATAGAATTTGAATTGGACCGGTGTTGAAAATCAAATTGATCCGATAAATATGAAAAGCAAATTTGAATATATTATGGTTATGATCTAGTTTCAAAACGTGTATAAGATGAAATTACACAAAAACCCTTGATAACATTTATACTACAAATAAATTTAATAAATAAAACAAAAAATTTGATTGGTTAATAGTTGTACTTTTTGTCCTCAACTTAAAAATGTCCTCATTTGAGAGTCCCTCTATATATATATATGTATATATATCTATATATATATATATATATATATATATATATATATAAATTCTTGGATTATAAGCATTTATTACAATTACTATTTTAAGAAAACAAGAAAATGGACTCGTATATAAATAGTTACAATACGAAAATACGATTACGTCTCGTACCAAAATCACAATTTATAATTCAAAACCCTAAATCCTAAATCCGAAATCCTAGATCTCGGGTTTGTGATTCTAGTTGTTATTCGTTCGTTTCTAAGTTAGGGTTTTTCTCAATTAATTAGGTGGTACCAATATTTGGGAGACTCTCGGCTCATTGTAGCGACGTTTCTTTTTCTGTTATCTTTGCATTACGAGGTGAGTAAACTCACACCCCTTTTTCTGTTTACGTTTTTGGGGCTGAATACGTGTTCCTATGATACTACGGTTTCTTTTGTTTTGTTTTTATTTTCAAAAGAGATCATTAGATGTGTTAATCTTGTTTGGCCACATGATGCAAAATTATGTGTTAGACAATAGTATCTATATTATCTTGTAATTTCCACCGGTATGATATTAGCGCTAATGGCCTGACAAGCCCACCTACACTAATGGCCTGATAGGTGATTAGACCCGGCGATTCTATGGTTGATTCTATGTGTTGGTTACTAGTTACTATTTGTGATACTTGTTGCTATGATGCTATGTCCCTTTCGATGCTTAAACATTTATTGATAAGTTATATATCGAGACGGTTAAATGACGGTTAAATGATAATTATCAGTATTTGTAACATGAGTGGTTCTTCATGACTTGTTGCTAATGGTTACCCTGCGGGGTCTATGATACTTGTTTCTATGTGTTTCTATGGTCACGGTTGAGATATATAATGCAATTGCTATACACATAAGATTGCGAAACATATTTATAATGATCTCGGAATTCACACTATGTAATATTAACTGAGTTTTACTCACTAGCTAATTCTTTAGCTAACTTATTTTACACGTATTTCAGGTGGAATTTAAGACTATTAGGCTTCAAGACATTTAGGATGCTTTGGACCTAGAATTAAATGAACTTATTTACTGTCGGCTTTTATTGCGGTTTTAAGACTATTTGTTGTTTCATTTATGTCACAACATTATTACTTTAATGACATTAAAATATGCGTTTAGTGCCATGTGCTTCGTACTATTGATATCCAATTCACTTGACGCGCCCGGTATTTTCCGCCGCCGGGCGGGGTGTCACAGTTTGGTATCAGAGCCATGGTTATAGGAGACTAGGATAGGGTATTAGAAACACACCGACCTAGACTATAACCTAAGAGTCCTTAGTGTAAATAGATGTACTTAGGAATTCTTTTGAACTTATTTGTTTCCTGCTACGAATCTTTTTATGATTTTCTTAATCTTATTTCTTATCCGATTTCGCGAAGGAGCTACAAGAGACTCGTCTGTACGATTGGGATTTTCTCTTTGTGGAATCTCGTCATCGTCTTAAGTAAGTTTGAAATGTGGGAGCGTGTGCAATCTGGATGGGGGAACACTTGTATCACGGATATCCTGTCTAAGGCAAAACATTTCGTATAAATCTCTTTAAGAGACATGTATGCTTACCTGGGGATGTACGAGATGAGTGTGAGCCTATAGGATAAAGCATGCCTTCACGGACACGTTGAGAATGAACTTAGCACTTTGATAAGTCTTAAGTGTCCAAAACCAAGACACATTCCTAAGCCTTTAAAATTTCATTTTTTTTATGATTCTGTGATTTTCATTCCTATGATTTGTAATTATTTCTATGAATTTCTATCGTGATTCAAATAATATTCCAACTTCATTTACTAATATTTATAAAGTTTCTAAGTAATTTCCTATGTTATGTTTCAAATGATTCTATGATGTTCTAAGTACTACTACTATTTCATTTAATCAAAATTTATAAAGTTTCTAAAGGTTCTAAGTGATTTTCTATGGTATGTTTCAAAAGATTCTATGATATTCTAACGAGGTGCTATTATTACATGGATGTTTCTATCGGTCAATGATGTTGCTACAAAACCGTGTTATTCTACGTTTCATCATTCCATTTGTTTCTAAGCTACAATAATACTTATGCGACATACTCGCTAGCTTATCCATATAATGCAATTACACCGTTGTGAACCAAATGTTCTGAATCAAAACTAAGACATGTTGACTAACTTCAATCAAACTATCAAAACTTCAAATCAAATACCAAATACCAAGTCTAAGGCATACTTCTAATCCCAAAACAATTATCGACTCTCCAATCAAAGGTTGTCATGATTTCTGAAATTCTATTCAATGCTAAATTCCATAACTAAATAAAAGTTAACGGATATTGCTATTCTTATAAGTTAACGTATTTGAATCGAACGTTTACCCTCAAAATATTTAAACTTGACTTCTATATCCAAATAGTTTCAAAACTACTCATCTAACTATATGATTCTAATCCAATTTCTAATCTATCATTAAAACGTACTATAAATCTACTATCAACTTATGAACTAACCATCAAAACATGTACTCGTTAATCAACTACGCGATGCTACCCATAAATTCGTTATCCAAAACCTAACGAGAACTCACTACACAACTATTCTTGAACTCATTGAACTAAATGTTTCATCTATACATATGACCACTAATGAAATTCTACGCCGCTAGTTTTCATGAACTAATTGATGTGCTAGAAACGGTCTTTAAAAATAACTAACCTAAGACTCTATCTAGACACTCGAGTTAAAAACCAATTAACCCTAAACTAGACCTAGCAGAAAGGCAAGTGTACCTATCGACTGGAGTATAGTCTACGGAAGACCGGATATCGAACCCAAAGACACTACGAATAACGGAAACTAAACTTAAT
The DNA here is from genome assembly GCA_030867185.1 of Tagetes erecta. Lineage (NCBI taxonomy): Eukaryota > Viridiplantae > Streptophyta > Magnoliopsida > Asterales > Asteraceae > Tagetes > Tagetes erecta. The sequence goes on along the minus strand of CM061486.1, from coordinate 1,021,331 downwards.
AAAAGGAATTAGTTGATGGGGGGTTTCTAATAACCTAAAAACAAGAAATTAAATTTTAACTAATAAATTAATTAAAGATGAACACAACGAATGAAGACTTTGATTAAATTGCAAGATTGGAAAGAATACCACCTAGATGAATCCCGGTTATGACTTATGGCTTTGGTTTGGTAAATTCAAATGTGATGAAACCGAATTTCTAAAGATGCGACCCTTAATAAACCTAAAGGATCCCGGATCATTCTCCGGGTGTGACCGATAAGAATACTTAAGGAACGAATTAAACTATCGGTTGGGTTGAATCACCTTTCGGTCTTTTCAACAATTCTAACATACCCAAATGACAACTAACCTCTCGATCTAGCTGACACAATACATTATCATGCAAGGGGTAACATGCAAAGGAAATATTGAACAAAGTTAACAAGATAATCACGTATTAGGCAAACCTCCTCTCGAACCGTTCAAACCCTAATTATTTAACTATCAAGATTAATTGTCTAACTTACTTTTTCAAGCCAAGTTAAGTAGTTCGTTAAAGTTTCAATTCAAGTTTTACCAATCCTAATGATCACTACGTCTAGCAATTCATTACACAAATCAATAACACAAAGTCAATGATTTAGCTACGAGAATCTAAATGATCAAACTAACCACTCAATTCAAGTAAGAATATGGTAAAACAATAAAAATCAATACTTTAACAATCAAACACATTCAACATACCAAGAACATGCAATTTATGCTAGAATTCAAAACATCACATAAAAATAACCAAAACCAGAAACTGTCCTGCGAGTATCGCCTAGAAGGCCTCCAACCAGAAACTTTTATTTTCTTTCTTGCCTTCCAACTCCAAGTCTTCTCTTGTGCTCCACTTCATTCCTTTAGATCATTTGCACATTTTTAAGCACCAAAACACCTACATAACACAAATATAATTTAGATCCATGTGTCATTCAATAAACATATAAAAACTAAGCGAAACACAAGCATTAAACCCGAAGTTTAGAAGAAAACGATTAACAAAACCATGATGTGTTAGCCACACATCACTAATCTAAACCTAATGCATTTCATTTATAAACTCGTTACTCTAACCCCATGTGTAGTCAATGGACTTTGTAAAACTACCGGTATTCGATTCTATTAAATAATTTCCTTATTCTTCCCAAATAAAAATATATATATATATATATATATATATACTTAAAAAAAATATTTTAATAACCTTTTGGTTTTAGTATTTTGTAAGATAAGTATATATATATATATATATATATATAAGATAAATATATGCATTTCATGATAAATAATTTTCTTTCAAAAGGGATTAGTTATCCTAACGTTGGTCAAATATTTACATAAGATTTCCCCGTTTTCTAAAAAATTGCACAAAGACTTGCATCGAACACGATGTCTTCTGTTTTCCAATACTTACAACTTAAATTGTGTCATTTATTTACAAATCAATCCTATTATCTATGGTAAAGATTAAAACTTTCAACTTTTTACTTAGCTTTTTAAAGACTGCATTATAGAAAAACAAGACCATCTCTTATTAACTTATTTACCTCCATAGTCAATACATCTGGTTTACCTAAAGCTGTTGGTCATATAAATTCAAGCATCTAAAAAAAATCTAATCCAATAGGAACTAAGTAATCTATTCATTCGAAACTATAAATTGGATTATCCACATTATCAAACTTTCATGAAACTAATTTTTCTAAAAATCTTAATAAACTATATTATTACATGTACACCATCAACTAATGGTTATCAACTTGTCAATATCAGAAAAACTTAGATAATTACATCTTACACACATTGAGTTGGTTTTCACAAACTTAAGTGTTACTATTCTAGTACTCGAACTTGACAATCTATATCGATGAACAGAACTATTTATATGAGCAATGTCTACCTAATGACCTATTAGTTTTTCTTTTGAATCATCAATTTACCTGTGATCTTAAACTGATTTTCCCAAGTACTATTTCTATCGGGTATGTTATCAATACCTACGCGTATTCACTTTAAATTTTGTGTACTTCTGACTCGCACGTGATCGAATGAACTGTGGAGTCCATGCAAAACCTGAAGTAATTACGGGTGCACACGGAATTATGAAAGTTGATGCATGGGAACCATAGTAAGTTTTGTCTTGTGTAGTTGGGCCATATTTAATCACCTTAATTTCACTTGACTTATTTACTCATTTTACTAATTGCATCTAAGCCACTTAAGTATGTGTAAGGTTTCTTTATCCGTTTCATCCATTCTATTAATCATCATTATTCTCGATGGTCATTTAAATAATTCTAAAATCCATGTACTTAAAACATTTTTTTCGCAAGTTGACATTTTATTCCATTTCTATATTGAGTAACAAATAATATTTATTCGAATCCCTATACAATTAGTTCACCCGAACTCTTATAAGTGAAAAGAGTTAAATAAACAACTCTTAATGAGTCAACACAACTTAAAATGAATGACTTCTTAATCTCGTTTACTTAAAATCGTGTCTCAATCAAAATGCCCATCTTTCCATTGATCGAATACTCACATAATAAAGTTTCTTGCGAACTGGAACTGCCTGAGGAATTGGGTAGTGTTCGTCCTGTGATCCACGTTTCTAATGTTTCTAAAAAAAGGGTGTTATCAGATGGCAATCTTATCCTACCTCTCGAAGAAGTCTAAATTGATGAATCTATGCAAAAAAAATTTAAGGCCCTTGGAAATTATGGACCGTGAAGTCAAACAACTCAAGCGTAGCCGAATACCGACAGTCAAAGTTCGTTGGGAATCAAAGCGCAGTCCTGAGTTTACATGGGAACGTGAAGATCAAATGAAAGCCAAGTATCCGCATCTTTTTTCTCCATTTTCTTCTACTTCGGTTTGAGCAAATTTCGGGACGAAATTTCTATAAAGAGGGGAGACTGTGACATCCGCCCCGAACCCGAATCCGGACGCCCTACTCGAACCCGAAGTTAATACTCTTTTATATGTAATCGTATTTACTTCTTTGAAATGTAACGTTCGTTATCATGATTATGAATAACGCATTTGATTCTACGTTATTCTCGTCTCAATTAAATAATTATATTTATGTCGCAAAATATTTGCGTATGTCAAATAATTATTATTTGTAATAATTAATCTCAAAATATATATATATATACATACATACATATATATATATATATATATATATAGATTAGGGATTTTCTAAAAAGGCTCAAAACACTAAGAAGTGTAGGAAACAATCAATAACAAGCACGTGGCCATGAGATAAAAAAACACGGAGGGGCATCTTCGTCATTTATACGCGCGATGCTGACTTCGAAATCCTGGTATCACTCGCGATGTTCAGTTATGGTGTTTTTTTGACGTTTATTAATTACGAACATCTGTTCAGGTATGGCGTGTTTTTGACGTTTTTCATTTTTAATTTTGAATCCATAATCATTCATCTATGACGAATACTGAAAGCGATGATGTTTTTTGTTTGTTAATTTTTGACGTTTTCGTTTACTAATTACGAACTTCCGATCAATGTTCAGTTCTTCTGAATCATTGTGTTTTTAACATTCTGAATCATGGTGTTTTTAGTGATCAGTTCGAATGTTAAAAACACCATGATTCAGAAGACATAGATCCATTTGATAGTGCTAAGAAACACCATGAGAAAAGTTAGAATGTGTGAGAAATAAAACACCAAAAAAGTCAATTGTTTTTACTGTGATCAGTTCAAACATAAAAAACACCATTATTTAGAAGACACAGATCTAAGAAACACCATGGGAAAAGTTAGAATGTGTGAGAAATAAAACACCAAAAACGTCAACTATGTAAAAAACACCATGATTCAGGATACACAGATCTAAGAAACACCATGGTGTTTGAATTTTGTGTTAAAAACGCACGGATCTAAGAAACACCATGGCGTTTGAATTGTGGTGTTAAATACGCACAATGACAAATCTACCCTCAAATCCATCTCGCGCGTGACAAAAACATCAAAATAATTACAAAAATGTCACCGCGTCCATCTGGGCCGTAAAACACCATAATCCGACGTCTCAGATTACTTCTTAGGCTTTTTAGAGTTTTTTGCCTTTTTAGAAAATCCCTCCCCTATATATATAAATAGTTCGTAAAAGAAAAGTATTGAAGACGTTAAACAAAATCGCCTCTAAATCTCGAGATAGTCACTTAATGACTTAAACGAACTAAAACTATAAAAACGTCACGTCTATAAACGTTACAATTTATTTAGTTAAGATAGTTAGTTAATATAATTTATAAAATTAACTTTGGGTCAAAAGTGTAAGTTTTCAAACTTATATTAAAATTAGTTTGACCTAAAAAATATTAACTAAACTAAAAGGGCTAAAATGTAACATCTAATTAAATCCAACTCAAAACCAAACTCAAAACCAAACTCAAAACCAATCCCCCTGTGCATATACCCGTGTTTCCGGCTAGTGTCTCCGGCAACCTTTTTCCGGCCCGTGCGTTTCTCCGGCAAGCCTAATACACTCGTTTAATCATTCCAAAATTACTGCAAATCATTCCAAATCTTTCCTAAGCTATTTTCGAATCATTTACTAACCAAAATACGCGTAATCACAACTCCAATTAAACCGATTCGAATCCGTGATTTTATTTCAAAATCCCATTCCCTTAATTAAACCCGCAATCGACGAGTAATTTATTCCACAACGTTCATGATCAGTCGACTAACACTTTACAATCACAAAAACATCTCATCTCTCTCTGCAATTACCCAAATCGAACAACCAAATATCTCTCAGGCGACCGTAGTCGTTTACCATCTTCCCGGCATCAATACAGGTACTTATTGTATTCGTTTTACTCCTACTAATCACCTACATCTATCTATATCATCAATTATATCTCGTTTCATTCCAGATTTTCAGATTTTTAATCCAAAACGGTCGACTTTTGTTCCTAATCGAATCCATATCACACGTTCACCATCAAGTAAGTTCTTTATATCAAAATACTCGTGATGTAATGGGGATCAAAAGCCCTCTGTTTGATTGGGATGAAATTAACATATTCGAACAAATTTAATGGTTCTTTGATCTAGGGCTTGTAGTGTTCAAATGGGTTTGGATGATTATTAAAGATTAAAAGATTATAAAAGCAGGTTTATAAACAAAAAAAAAACTAATATGGTCTACTGGTTGTAGTTGTTTGTTCTGCATCTAGAGGTCACGGGTTCGAAACCCCTTGCCTTGTTTTTGTTTAATTTTTAAGTTTTACACCTTAAAACATTAAACATTAATTTTCTACTAACCTAAAATAACATATTAGATGTAAAATATATTTTTAAGCTTAGAAACTTATAATCTTAAAATATATATATATATATATATATATATATATATATATATATATATATATATATATATATATATATATATATATATATATATATATAGATTGGGGATTTTTCTAAAAAGGCTCAAAACTCTAAGAAGTGTAAGAAGCAATTAACAACAAGCACGTGGCAATGAGAGAAAAAAAACACGGAGGGGCATCTTCGTCATTTATACGCGCGATGCTGAGATGTTCAGTTATGGTGTTTTTTAGGCGCGATGCTGAGATGTTCAGTTATGGTGTTTTTTAGGCGCGATGCTGAGATGTTCAGTTATGGTGTTTTTTCACAGCGCGATGCTGAGATGTTCAGTTATGGTGTTTTTTCACAGCGCGATGCTGAGATGTTCAGTTATGGTGTTTTTTCACAGCGCGATGCTGAGATGTTCAGTTATGGTGTTTTTTCACAGCGCGATGCTGAGATGTTCAGTTATGGTGTTTTTTCACAGCGCGATGCTGAGATGTTCAGTTATGGTGTTTTTTCACAGCGCGATGCTGAGATGTTCAGTTATGGTGTTTTTTATATGCATGTTGAAAACGCGTACAATGACTAATCTACCCCGGAACCTTATCGCGCGTCATTAAAAACATCATAATATTTACAATATTGCCACCGCGTTAATCTTGACCGTAAACACCCTAAATCTAACGTCCCAGATCGCTTCTTAGTCTTTTTAGAGTTTTAGCCATTTGTAGAAAATCCCTCCCCTATATATATATATATATATATATATATATATAAATAATAATTCTTGGATTATAAGCATTTATTACAATTACTATTTTAAGAAAACAAGAAAATGGACTCGTATAAAAATAGTTACAATACGAAAATACGATTACGTCTCGTACCAAAATCACAATTTATAATTCAAAACCCTAAATCCGAAATCCGAAACGCTAGATCTCGGGTTTGTGATTATTGTTGTTATTCGTTCGTTTTTAAGTTAAGGTTTTTCCCAATTAATTAGGTGGTACCAATATTTGGGAGACTCTCGGTTCGTTGTAGCGATGTTTCTTTTTTTGTTATCTTTGCATTATGAGATGAGTAAACTCACACCCCTTTTTCTGTTTACGTTTTTGGGGCTGAATACATGTTCCTATGATAGTACGGTTTCTTTTCTTTTGTTTCTATTTTCAAAAGAGATCATTAGATGTGTTAATCTTGTTTAGCCGCATGATGCAAAATTATGTGTTAGACAATAGTATCTATATTATCTTGTAATTTCCACCGGTATGATATTAGCGCTAATGGCCTGACAAGCCCACCTACACTAATGGCCTGATAGGTGATTAGACCCGGTGATTCTATGGTTGATTCTATGTGGTGGTTACTAGTTACTATTTGTGATACTTGTTGCTACGATGCTATGTCCCTTTTGATGCTTAAACATTTATTGATAAGTTATATATCAAGACGGTTAAATGACGCTTAAACGATAATTATCAGTATTTGTAACATGAGTGGTTCCTCATGACTTGTTGCTAAAGGTTACCCTGCGGGGTCTATGATACTTGTTTCTATGTGTTTCTATGGTCACGGTTGAGATATATAATGCAATTGCTATACACATAAGATTGCGAAACATATTTATAATGATCTCGGATTTCATACTATGTACTATTAACTGTGTTTTACTCACTAGCTAATTCTTTAGCTAACTTATTTTACACGTATTTCAGGTGGAATTTGAGACTATTAGGCTTCAAGACATTTAGGATGCTTTGGACCTAGAATTAAATGAACTTATTTACTGTCGGCTTTTATTGTGGTGTTAAGACTATTTATTGTTTCATTTAAGTCACGACATTATTACTTTAATGATATTAAAATATGCGTTTAGTGCCATGTGCTTTGTACTATTGATATCCAGTTCACTTGACGTGCCCGGTGTTTTCCGCTGTCGGGCGGAGTGTCACACTTATCATGTTTTAGGTTCGATTTGAAGAAACTCGGGCGACTTGGTTTCCACAAACATTCAGCAAATTAATTTGTTTTGACATCATGACTTATTGAGTTTAGATGATTAAGCAAGATTTTGTAATTTTGAGTGGGCATAGACCAAAATCAATTAATTATCGAGGTGAATGTATTTGGGGGTGAACTGGAGTTGGGTTTAATGTATGAAGCATCAAACAATGATCTTGATATTGAAACATTATGAGCGTAACTTTACATGTGAGCATATTCTTATGTATGAAGCGTCAAACAATGAACTTGATGTAGAAACATTGTGAGCTTAGCTTCACATGTGGGTTGCAGATGTTGGGCGCTCCAGGTCTATATTTACATATAACAGAGGAGATGACCATCTAAGCATGCTGATAAGAGCTCTAGGTCTATATTTACATATAACAGAGAAGATCATCTGTCACACCCTCAAATTTCCACAAACGGGGTATCCGTTAGACGTGTGACATACCAGGATCTCAAGCCATTAGTTACAGTTAACACTGACTCAACGTTTAACCAAAAGTTTAATTTTTGTAAATAAACCGAAATTTAGAGTTTAAATGTTAAAACCAACGTTCAGCGGAAGCATAATTAAATCCGGTACGCAAATTCCCGCGCACAAAAATAATAAACTAAATTAATTAAATAAAGTATGTAATAAATATAGTTTTTGAAACAGTCCAAAAGACAACCCAATGCATGCATGTCCTACTCGTGCTCGTGCTCCTTAATTACCTGAGAAAACATACTAAAACGGTCAACACATAATGTTGGTGAGTTCATTGAGTTTTGTATATAAATAAAAGGTACCGTTTATAACACAGATAAACAAAATCTATTTTATTAGGCGGTTTGCAAGACCGAATGCTTATTGCTTGTCAACACGTTGAGATGAAAGCTAAACGTTACTTTTGCCTTGTCGCCATCTAACTAGGATGACCCATAACCTTTAAGGACAATTTGCACCACATGACGCCCAGTCAAGGGTGGGGTGCCGTCGCAACCCGGTAGTACTACTCAAATTTTCCCGCTATCATATATTAACCAACCTCGAACATTTATAAGGACTTGAATGTGGTTCCAATTCGTGTAAAGCACTATAAGCCCTAATAAAATCCTGCCCGTAGGCATTTATACTTTTACCGAAATCTACCCGTAGGCATTTATACTTTTATCAAAACCTGCCCGTAGGCATATATACTTTTACCGAAACCTGCCCGTAGGCCATACCCGAAGGTATAAAATGCAGCCTTAGTTGGCACCGCCCGAAGGTATAAAGTTTTGCCCAAAGGCCCTGCCCGAAGGCATAAAAATGCAGTCCGCCCGAAGGCGCTGTAAAATAATTACCCGAAGGCTCTTTAATTATTTGTATGTTTTCTCCCCGAAAAAGATTTAAAAGCGGGCAAAGAACTCACCTTTGAAGCGCACAGCAAATAACCAGCCAAATGCAACAAGAGGACCTAGATCGCCCTACAACCTGCTTTAATAATTACTTACTAATTATTAACTAAGAACATGTAAGTAATATATATAATATGGTATTCGCTAGGGTTTCGAGTGTTTGGTTCGGTTGCTTACGATAATAGTAACACACCATACACGTATGCTACACATTATAATTTAATACATGCATTTATCTATGTTTCTATGCACCGCAATTCATACATCTTATCATAAAATCAAACCGACTCACATCATCATCGCATAAATCATAATAATAAATATACTTATATTTTGCCACATATTTACGAACGCACACATATAAAATAATCACCTTTACTATCAATTCATAGCACTTTCATATACATCGAAATGCATGATGATCATCTATTTGTACACCTATTTATACCCATGAAAAATATGTTGTTATATTACTCATACCATATAAACCTTTCATGCATTCACATATATGTATTCACTTGCACGCAAGGTAACGTATGCACATACATGCAATTATATAATTACATACAACGAAACACAATCCCTTCCATATTAACAATTCAATCTCAAACATATATATACACATTTTAAACACCTATATGCGCTTATACAATGCAATTCATTTTACATACACCTACATACACAGCACACCTATATCATATACATATATACTTTCTTAACACCTCCCTACGCGACATAAATAAATATAACTTATTACCATTGTTTCATAACATACAAATAATACACACGCCTGCTACTGATTTTACTCTTTGAAATGCACATATATGGTACACATATTACATACCATAAAAACGTAAATTACATACACATGCAAACATAGATTACATGCACATAAAGACATCTTTCTATCATCGTCTTAATCATCATACTAACTTTCACCATTTCATCTTCCATTCATTACATACATACAGTCTTGCATCATACATACACATCATGCGTATATAAAAACACATAGGATCTAACCAAAACAACGGCACTATGAAAACGATCCCGAAATAACCCGAAAACGAAACCTTAACATGATAATTTGCAAAAGAACACGATGGGTACATACACATCCACATACAACACCCGCATATATTCTCATATATAAAATGGCAATACATTTACAACTTACACACATATATATAAAATATTGTTACTAGCACCCACATATGTTACATTATCGATTTATATACATGTGTTTACGGGTCGCAAAACGTACCGGAGACTAACGGAGAGTATGATCGGAAACGACGGGGTTTGCGGCTGCTGTTTCCGGACTGTTAACAGTTGCTAATCCAAAAGGGGAGAGAGCGAGCGAGACGGTGACACGGGGGTGTGTTTAATGCATCAAACACGCTGCTGTTGGTTTTCGATTATTCCGGCGACTGCAAACTAAACGAGATGGATGATATGCGGTTTGTATGATCAGGAAACAGATGATATGAAAGATGATTGATGATGATGATCGGAAGTGAATCGGGAAGTATGGCAGCGGCGAGTAGGGTTTTGTAAAATGTCGTGTGTGTGCGCGATATATGAAGAAGACGCAGAGAAGAGGGGAAGGTGGGCTTGGGTTGGTTTAGAATTAATTTGACAATTTACATAATGGTCCTTATAGTTATTAGGTTATTTAGTTCTTGCTTAAAGGTTAAATATGTAACTTTCATTAATCACTAAACTAACCCTGAACTTTATAATATTTGACGGAATAGTTGACGTATAATTTAACGGTGTTAAGTTGAACTTGCGGGGTGTCACATCATCACTCCAGGTCAATGCTTCCGCATAGCAGAGGAGATAAGCACGAAATAAAACTTTGAAGTTTGAAGAGCTAACTAGAAGCGTCATTCAGGGCTTAGGCTCAAGGGTTTGGGTTTGGATTTGGGAAAAATTAAGCAACAATCAAATACTCTCAGCCCATTTTTGTCAAAACTTATTACTTTGTGTAGGCCAAAAGTCTGTGAAAATGATCATTATCACCTAGCTCTTTTGAATATAGTGTGATCACAGATTTGATGTTTACTTGTATTCGAGCTGAGCCTATTGACATATCATCACACAAATCAACGTCCTCCTTCGGACGCATTCCACACAAACCCGAAATCTGCAAAATACACAAAATATTTACACAAAAAAGAATTTTGCACTAATGATATTTAGTATATTTTCATTTGAGATATTACTTCCCCAAAATTTATATTTCAGCACAAAATTGAAACTTTCAAAAGACTCAAGAGCGACCTCAAAGGGTTGTGAAAGCAAATACAAGTAAAAATGTTAGGCTCCCCGATTTTTTTTTAAAATCTTGTTTTACTATCTACTATATATAAAACAGAAATTACCAAAGAGACGCCTTCCATATTACCCTATCAAAATATTATAAATGAGGTATCAAGAAAAATGCAGTGACAGTGAAAATAGATATGTGAAAACCAAAGAAAGATCCAGAATGTGGATAAGATACCAGCACCATAAACTATTTGTTCCCCCTCAAAATTTTAATAAGGAACATTTTCTGTCAGTAAACCGGATTACTAACAGTCCTCCTGAAATGTTCCTGCACTCATCAATAGATTAGTTAGAAAGGGGAACCCAGGCCATCGTAGTCCTGGGCGTTCCATTTTCATCAGTGTAAGACACCTGTCTATGCACACAACCTGTTCTTGTATCAATTATCTTTTCCTCTTTCTTTTTAATTTGCCCAATTTGTTTAGATTCAAACATTTTCGTTTTCAAGGAATTAAATTTGGAAATCATTTTCTGTTTATGTCCCGAGGAATAAGATTTTGGTTTTGATGCTTTAGTCACGTTCATCTTTGAATCATGTGAAACCGGCTTCACATAAGAAGGTAGAGATGGAATATTCGTCATCCGACCATTCAAAGATGCATGATTTTTACCCTGAAATCCAGAGAAGCAAACCTGTTTGCCTTTACCATCTAGAGTATTTCTCAAAGACTCTGATCCGGAGAAGCAATTTGTTTTGTCTTTTCTGTCCGAAGCATGTCCTTTTGAGCATTTCTTGAGCACATGATCATATTTTCCACGCTTGAAGCAAGCCTTGAATGGCTTTTGATGCTTGACTGGCCCGTGTGGAGTAGCAGGGGGTGGGGCTTTCTTTGAGCTTGTTGCAAGTTATTGGAAGACTTGTGGCTTCTTATGTTGACTTGTGGGTGGTTGCCTGATTTTTGTTTTGCTTTGTTGGCTGGGAGATGATGGACAGAGGAGAAGGCTTCTTCTCTTGCGCTTTTGATGGATGACTGACTTGTTTTGCAGCTGGGACTGAGATCCGGATTTGTCTTTATTCAGGTTTTGGAAGCATTTCAGATTTGACAGTTTCAGATGACATCTTGATCTTTGAATCTCCATGACTCTCCTTTGTCTTTGATTCATCATCTGAACTTGTCCAGTCTTCAATAAGTACCTCTGCTTCCTCGTATCTTGATTGACGGGAATTAAGTGTGTTGATGTAGTTGCAACTTGATGATTAAGTGATTCCTAAACAATCTCTTCCTTCACATTCACGACAGGCTCAAAGATAGGAATTCCACCTGCTTTAAACTTATCAAAGAAATTAGTAGAAACAACCGTTACAAGATTAGAAACAACAGGAACTGAGCAATCATTAGCTTGACTGTAAGTACCCGTTTTAATATATCACATACCAGTCGAAGAATCATAATCATCTCGCACCTCCTTCAGATTAACTCCCTCTAAACCTGCATGCAAACTGTTAGATTCTTGTTCAAACAAATCATTTTTAGGATGAGGTTTAGGTGTTGGTGAATAACACACAGTGAATGGAGGCGGAAAAACCGTCTGAACCTCTGTGTCATACCCAACCCCATCTTTTACCCTAGCCCCCCTTTGTTTTGAAGCAAGCTCATTCATTTTCATACTAGCAACAATCCACTTATCAAGTTTTGTGGATTCATACTGTGCTAATATGAGTCTTTAACTTAAAAGATTTATTTCGATATTTCGTTCATAAAGATTTCTTTTCAAAAAATCAATTTCAGCCAAGGCTTCATTGAGTTTAATCGAATAAGAAACTTCATTTTTCTTAAGTTCAGTATTTATGGTGGTTAATTCAGCTTGATTTGTTAACAAAAGTCTATTAGCTTTATACACACCAAAAACATGAATTTTGCATGCAGCAGAGCACATATCTTGAACAGTCTCATAAGGAAGTCCCATAATGACTTTTTCAACAGCAAGGGCTTTATCGCAGTTGCATACCCTTGTGTTTCTTTTGCGTTCCTCTTGCCTTCAGCATCTCTTCATCATCAGCTTCCTTCTTTAATTCGTCATTTTTCTCATCTTTATCATCAACGATCGACTCACAATCAAATTTACTCTCACTATCATCTATCGAAGCAACACTACTTTCTATGACGTTCTCCATTATCTCCTCAGTCGATTTCGAATCAGATTTCATTGACTTCAGTCTTTCAGTCAATTCAGTTTTGTAGTCAAGTATGGTTGTAAACGATGAGATGAGGTGAGTATTTATCGTGTTGGTTTGTTGTTGAGTCACTGCTTGATAAAACTCCTTTCTTTTGACATCCAACTCCAAAGATTTCAACTTGTCGATCACATCCAACAACTTGTAATCTGAAAACCTTCTCTCTTTCTTTAGTGTTTTAACCTGATGGCTCCACTCTGGTGGAAGAGATTCAAGAAGCCTTTGAATTTGTTTATGATTTGTGAGTTCAGGATCATGATTCTTTAAATTACTTGCAACAGATATAAATCTATCAATGAGATCAGGCAACTTTTCTTTCTTCATTGCAGCAAGTGAGTCAAACATGCACTGTGCAGACTTGAATTCTTCAGACATAGACATTTTGATTTAAAAACCTTGATCTTCAAAAATTATTATTTTTAAATCTGTAGAATATTTCTCTCCCTGGAAAAATACTTTTTCATTTCACCACAACACCCCAACACCTTTACCTTTTAAAACTTTCGGTTCAAACAAATCGGCCTACTGAAAAAAAATATTTGAAAATACCCGGCCACTGACAAAAATATTTCAACTTAAATGACAAAATTTTGGCCCAAAGATTGACAAAATAAAAACCCGGCCAATAAAACGAACCAACTCCAACACGGCCCAAAAATATAAAACAATAGCTCCTGGCCAAGTAAAAATACTTTCGACTCACTCAACCAAATTTAGGCCCAAAAGATAACAATATTAAAACCCGACCAGACAAAAATATTTTCCTCTCAACAGATTAAAATTTGGCCCACATAAAAGAATCAACAAATTTTCGGCCAACAAACAAAAATATTTTCCACTCACTTAATCAAATTTAAGCTCAAAAGATAACAATAGTAACAACCGGGCCAGAAAAAAATATTTTGTTCTCAACTGACAAAACTTTGGCACAAAAAATTTAAAACGCTAACTTCCGGCCATCTTGAACACTTGTTTTTTTAAGAACCTATGCATGCAACCTTAACTGTTTGCATGAGTTTTGTAATAAATAAAAAAAATCTTAGATGTAATATTTAAGAAGCACATTATGTTATCTAATATTTAAGGAGCACATAACTAATATCTAAGCACAATCAGCTTTGCATGATCTCTTGGTCCATTTAAATGCAATCACAAGCCCACATGCATTTTTTTATTTTTTTTTTAAATCAAGCCAATGTTTTCAGTTTTGTTTACTTTATAAAAAACAAAACACAAACCCTAAATGAGGTCAAACAAGAAGCAACCACTCTTTCTTCTTCCTCTTATCTCTCTCGTCACTCCTGACAACAACATCAACTGAAATCACAACAACAACTGCTTTAACACTCTCACATGTTCTCTCTCTGTCTCACTTTTGAACACACATATAAATCTCGATTTCTCCTCTCAATCAACAACACAACATAACGCAACAACATACACAACCTACGTTCTGCTGCTGCTCATTCTTTCGCAACAAAACACAAAAGTTTTTGCTATTGTTTCTTGTTTCAGATGTCAAACTTCAAACACAATCGACAACACTACCTCTTCTTCTTCATCTTCTTGTTTGAAATCCGCTCACAAACACACATCGACACATGTTTAGGGTTTAACAGTGAACCGCTGTTGTTGGTGGTGGTTAGGGTGTTCGATGGCTTTTGTAGTTGGGTTTAACAGCAGCAACAGATGATAATGATGGTTGTGGTTGTGTCGGGTGGCTGTACACGATGGATCTGTAGTGTTGGTGATAATATTAATGGTAGATGGTGGTGAGTGGTGGTTAACAACAGTGGTTAAGGGCTGTTGGTGGTGACAGCGGGTTGTGGTGCTACAACATCTGCATACGGATGGTTTATCAGCAAGAAAAATGGTTGTACGGTGGTGGTTTTTGTTTAGATCTGTTGATGTCGTGGGTTGTGGTTTAAGGTATGGAAGTTATGGTATAGGTGTGGTTATGGTTTTGGATCTGTGCTGTGTGTGTGTGTGTTTTTTTGAAAGCAACAGATCTGACGAGGATATGTGGTGGCAGATGGTTTGGGTTATGTTTGATGTAGTTGTTTGGTTGATTGTGGTCAGTTATTGTTGAAATGGGTAAGATTTGAAACAGATTTGTTAAGGTTTGGTGTTTTGGTTGATTTTCAGGTATTGTTGGTGCAGAAAAGAGACAATAAGTGGTAGGTTCGCATAGATCTTGATGGTTTCGAAAGGTTCAAGATCTGAAAGATCTAGTTTAGCAAGGTAGTGTCGCAAAGTACAAGATCTAGTTTCGCAAAATTTCCGAAACTGTACTTTCGCACTTAATTTTTGAACTTTCGTTCAGGTAATTTCGCAAGATGAAGATTTGAAGCCCCAAGAACACCAAGAACACACACAACTATGTGTGAGAGAAAACGCTTCAGATCTGAATTTTTTTAGATTTTCATGTGTGAATCAACTTGTAGATCACAGATTGTTGACCACATGTAGGGTGGTACTTCACCTTGTTATTCATATTTGTTTTACTTTGTAATAGTTTTAGTTGTATTTCGTTTCCTTTGTAATAGTAAGTTTAGCCTTTATTTGGTATGTTTGATGCAGGTTTTTGCGACACTGCATGCGACACTATAGTGTCGCATGCAGCTTGTCCTTGCTTAGCGATCAGGCAGTGTCGCGACTGCGACACTGCCTACGACACTATGACCTGTATATATAGTTTTGTTTAGGCATTTTGTAAACAACTCTTTGGATCTTAATTGAATACAATTTACCTTTTGATACTGAGTTCGAACCTTACTGATTGTTTGCAAGGAATTGGATCTGTTATATCTTTGTTGCAATTGTCTAATTCATCTTCTTCTACTAATCTTCTTAATTATATTATCACTAATGGGTTATAATGGTTTGTGTGGGTTTTGGTCACAAATCACACTCAATTGATACTAGATCTAGTGGTATCAATTGATTGTGATCAGATCTATATCATATATAGCACAAATTATCGATTTACTGGACCAACAATATGGTATCAGAGCCATTGTGCTTATGATTTGTGGTTTTTTGAGGGTTTTAGACAATTTTCACTTTTCATCAATTCTGGATCAGATATGTTATGAATTAGTATGGAATTGGACTGAGAATTGTGTGGTTTTAGTGTTAGAATCAATCTAAATCATCAGATCTATCAAACTTATATAGATCTGAGATCTAGTGGTGACTGGAATATATTTTTACAAGGTTTTGGACAAGACAAAAGCATTTTCAATCAAATTGGATCTTATTTGTTGTTATTATGGAATGATTTTGGATTGGAATTGATTTATTTTGTTATTGTGAATCAATCGGAATCATCAGATCATCAATTGGATCTGATTGAAGTTTTTTGTGGTGATTTGGGTGTGTTTTGATTTGAGAAGAAGGTGTTTATGTTCATCTTGCGACACTAGTGTTCATCTTGCGACACTACTGATTTTGTTGATTGATCGTTGTTTTGGTTGGCTTGCATCCTGATTGAACGAAAGTTCACGACACTGTGCTCGACATTGTGCCCGACATTGTGCCCGACACTGTTCCCGACACTGTGCATCGACACTATACTTGACACTGTCTCCGACATTGCTTCCGACACTATACTTGGCACTGTACCCGACATTACCCTGAACGAAAGTTCTAAGTGTTTGCTTGTCTGCGACATTGACCCGTTTGCGACACTAAGTTCTTCTTTGCGACACTATCTGCGACATTGTGACCAAAATCTAAAATTTTAAACTTAACAATGTCAACTTCACTTACCCTTGCTGATCTGGAAAACGTTGCAACAATTAGTCCACCAAAACTGACAGACGATGACAATTTTGATGATTGGAAAGTGAGACTGAAGGATTTTTGCTTGACTACGGATCATACTCAGTGGGATTCGATTGTTTTGGGTCAGCATACACCGATTAGAGTTACAGGAGAGGCTACAATTCGAAACACCGATCCAAGCTCATATACCGATAGAGCCTTTGATGTTTTGAAGTTGTTTTTAACAAGGTATAGTCGCATTAAATTCGCTTAACAAAAAAATGCAAAATCCTTGTATGATGCTCTGTGTAGATTTCACGATGAATGTAAAAAACGGGAGACGGATAAAAGATTGCTTGTAGAAAAGGATTTTATTGCTTTTGTTAGTCATAAAAGGGAGAAACTGTCAGATTTGATCAACCGCTTTCTGAATGTGACTGAAAATCTGAAGAAATATGATCCATATCTTAACAACTATGATCAGATTCATCGACTTCTGGATTCACTTCCAACTGAGTGGAGCAATTATGTTAAAGTCCTGAAGAAAGAAATGAGTTTCTCGGACTATAAGCTCATGGACATCGTTGACAAGTTGAAAAATTATGAGCTGGAAATGAAAAGCAAAGAGTTCTTCCAAGAAGTATTACCACAACAAACCAACACTCTTAACGTTGATCTAATTTCATCTATGACAGACATATTCAATTACAAAACCGAACTGAATAAAAATCTCAAGGTGGTAGCATCTGATTCAGAGACAATTGCTGGAACCTCCGAAAACATACGAGAAATTTGTGAAAACTCGTTAACTGATTTTAAAAAAAGATCTGATTGTGAGATTTCGAATGAAGACGAAACCGAGGAAGGACAAAAAGTAACAACAAATGAAGATATGATGGAGGACAAGGAAGAGAAACTTAAAAGAAACACAAGAGTGTGCAATTGTGAGACAGCGTTAACAGCCGAAAGGATCATCATGGATCTACCCTATGAGACTATTCAGGATCTGTGTTCTCCTGCGTGCAAACAACGATTATTTGGTGTTTATAAAGCAAACAGGCTCATTCTACAAAACCAAAGTGAAATCGTGGCAATGAATGATGAACTCAAGAGAAATGAAGTCTGTTATTCTGTAAAACTCAATGAAGCCTTGGCAGAAGTTGAATTGTTGAAGAGAAATCTCTTTGAAAGGAATGTAGAGATAAATCTTTTGAATGAAAGGCTGTTGTTAGCTCAATATGAATCCACGAAACTGCAAAGCAAACTTGATAAGTGGACTGTATCACAGATGAAACTAAATGAGCTTCTTGTCAATCAAAGGGGGGCTCGGGTAAAGGATGGGGTCGGATACAAACCTGATGTTCAAACAGTTTTTCCACCACCATTGACTTTGTGCTATTCTCCTATGCCCATACCACACCCAAAGAATGATTTGTTTGAAGAAAATACTAGACGGGAGGGAGGTATTTCAGATATGAGGGATGAACATGAATCTTCAAACGGTATTGGATATAACAAACCATTTGATGGTAATCAAGACAATGAATGTCATGCTTCCGCTAAGCCGATATCGATACCTACTGTTTTCACCAACCTGGGTGAAAAGTTCAAAACTGGTGATATATCGATATTCGAGCCAATCAACAGGGAAAAAGAATATGCTCAAAGTTCGTCATCATCACATCAATCAATTTCAGACAGTCAAGATTCACAGGGAACTGGAGCTATTTCTGAAACATATACAAGTTCCGAAGAAGAACCAGAGAAAAAGAGAAGCACAGAGGAGTCAAAGACTAAGATGACATCCACAACTGTCAACGTTCAAAAGTTTTCAAAATTTGAACCAAAAAGAAGCATTTCGATTCCATTTCCCGACCATCCTTTTAAATCACAAAAAGGCAAATGTTCATCCCAGTGTTGCATTCCTCAAAATCTCAAAAGAACCGAGAAAAGGCACAACAACCATCAACAACCCAACTCAAGGTCTTTAAAGTCTCATCATTTCAGGAGACCAACTTTTCCATCTAGAATGTCATCTGGCAAATCCAAGGAATTATATGTCTTTTACAGTGATTCAGACTCTCACATGTCAAGCTGTGATGAAGAAATTTGTATGGATCATGCTCCTACCTTCAAGATCAAAAGGACTGGTTTGAAATAAAATTGTTTCAGATGTGGTAAAACAGATCATATGGTAAAACAGTGTCCTGATCTTGGTCGAAACAGCTTAAATAATAAATCTTTTGGAAACAGAATTAAACAGTTTGTAAATCATCATTTTTGCACTAATTCTTTCTTTCAAAAGCCCAGGTTCGTTAAAGCTTGGGTTCCTGTTTCTAACTGATTTTCTTTTGTCTAAATACAGTTCATTCGGAAATGGTTATGGATGTTCTGTACATTTTGTTTTGCTTCCTTTTGTTAAAAAAATAAATAAATCAAAAGGCTGATTTATTCACTAAAACATTTGATAAACCTCGTTTTTATGAATTAATCAACATGCTTGGTCTAATTTCTTTCTAATTCTTTTTTTTAAAGGGTGAAACTTAAAGAAAAATCTGTTTTTCTTACTTATATTTTCTAATAATGTCGGCCATTCTTATGTGTTTGATCTGATATTTTCTTAAATTTGTGAAAAATTTCAGTTTTACGAAACTGAAAGTTTTGGGGGAGTAAATATTACAAATTTCATTGAAATTATGCTTCATCTCATGTTATACACTGTTTGTTTCTTGCAGGAATTCAGTTATGGGTTGATGGCGTCAAAAGGAGGAAAGTGATCTGCTTTGATGTGTCAGTAGGCTCAGCTTGAATACTATGAGACATCAACTTTGTGATCAAATTAAAATTCAAAAAGAACTCGGTGATGAGGAGCATTTTCACAGACATCTGGCCTGCACAAAGTGATAAGTTTTGACAAAAACGGACTGAGAGTATTTGTTTTGTGCTCGATTCTTTCCCAAATCACCCTTAGCCGCAACCCTGAATGACGCTTCTCGTTAGCTCTTCAGAATTTTTTGTTCTCGTGTTAATCTCCTCTGCAATACGGAAGCATTGACCTGGAGTGATGATCTTCTCTGTTATATGTAAATATAGACCTGAAGCTCTCATCAGCACGTACAGATAATCATCTCCTCTGTTATACGTCAGTATAGACCTGGAGCTCTGGTCATATGTAAAACCCATATTATGCAAAGCTCAAATGCTTATACATCATGATAATCGCTTGATTTCAATCCTACACTCCACTTCACTCCCGAAATACATTTTCCTTGATCACTTGATCTTGGTTTATGTTCCTTACAATTACAAGAATCTTGCTGAATTATCTAAACTCAATATGTCCTGAGGTCAAAACAAGTTACTTTGCTGAATGTCTATGGAAACCAAGTTGCCAGAGCTTCTTCAAATCGAACCAAAACATGATAAGATTGTCACAGGTTGTTTGTTGAAAGGAAGAAGGCATGGGTTTAAGTGGACAAACATACTGACAATCTTTGCAAGTCTTTGTTCCTCTAGATGATTGCGAGTAACTCGTTTCGGATTCCTTCATGATTCACTCTGTTATACTAAGTTGATTCTTTCTGACGTTTCGTTACTCAAACGGGTCGATACATTGGATCTATCACATCTGTTTGGCTTGACATTATTTTAAAATGTTTATAATTTTAAATAGATTTGTCTTTTAAAATTTTTTTAATTTTAAATTCTTTTTAATTTTTTTTAAAATTTTTATTTTTTTTGTTTGCAACACTATAGTGTCGGGTGTGCGACACTATATTCTTTGCGACTCTATAGTGTCGGGCATACGACACTACGTCGTGTTTCATATTCATCTGTTGTGGGTCAAACGGTCATATCTCTGATCTATTTTCAAACCCGACACTACACGAACCAAAAACCCTAAAACACACACTCACTTCAAATCCATCATTTTTGAGTGTTTTTGCTGATTCCAACCGGTAAGAATTCATCTTTTATATGTTTCGAACCTTCGTTCGCCTTGTATTGAATTTTGGTTTAGATCTGATATGGTTTTGATGTTGTTGACTGTTGGGTGTTTACGTTTTATGTGACACTAGCTCTTGTTGCGACACTGAACGAAAGTTCAAACCCTAGTTGCGACACTACCAAGGTTATTCTGACCAGGCTGTGTTGGTAGTGTCGGAAGTCTGGGATGCTGCGACATTGTAGTGTCGATGCACATGTCTTGCTGTTGCGACACTACAATGTCGATGAGCTTGCGACACCGTTGCGACATTACTGTGTCGCATCTATGCGACACTGCAATTTTTTATTTTATTTTATATTTCCTTTTAATTCTTTTTATTATTTTGTCTTTACTTTTCGTTATAACTAACAAATTTCCGGTTTGTGTTTCAGGTTTAAATATGGAGCCTGAGCCTCAACAGCCGATAAAGTTCGACAAACGGTCGAATGTGGTCGCTTATCTCAACGATAAGGACCCAAAATCTGTTGGATTTCGTGACGCTATATCCTGGTAGAAAGCGTCTCCTATCTCCTATGCTATCACGAAGGACTTGACCATTGATCAGCAACATATCAGAGATTTCTGGGAATCAGCTACATATAATCTCAACTCAAAACAGGCAGAGATTGGGGCGAATGTGATGGGAGAGGAAATTATTATTACTGTTAATTCCATTGCTCGAATGTTGTGAATGGAACGTGACGTCGGATCTCCAATGTTACTGAGTCTGGAGGACGTACACGCTGGATTTTTAGAGATGGGGTACGAAGGCACTGATTATTTGGATCGTCGGGAGATAAAGAAGACCTTTTTGTCAAAGGAATGGAGGTTCATCGCCCACGTCATTATTGTTTGCTTAGATCATCGAAAGTGTGGAACTGATGGTCTAAATTTTAAGTGGGCTCGGGCGATGCTGATCCTGTGCAGTTGAGACAAAGCGAATATCCCACAAATGATATTCGAATATATGCTCGAGAATATCTCCGCCGAGAAGAAGGATAAATGGTTGCTATACCCGAGATTTATCCAAATCTTTATTAATGAGCTGAAACCAGGTTTACAGAAGTTGGGTGATCCTCTGTTACTGACGAAGATGAACATTAGGATTTTTGCTGACTGCTCCGCACCCTGACATGATGTTTCGGGAAAGATAACTTATCTTTTCCGAAACATGTATACAGACGACAGGCGAGATTATATTGAGAAACTTAAGATTTCGGAGGAGAAGAGATTTGATGAACTTAGAGATAAAATCAAAGAAGATATTAAGAAAAGAAAGAAGTTCGTGGGAAAGAGGACGGTTCCATTTGAAGAACAAATTGACGAAATTGAAGCCGAGATTTTTAAATCAAAAGGAAAGAAGAAAAGGAAGGCAGCTGATAAAACAAAGACTGATTCTGATACTGATGTCAGAATCAAAAGGGCGAAAGGGAAGCAGCCTGAAGTATCTGAGGATGTACCAAAAACATTTAAAAAGAAGCCGAAGAAGAAAGGGTTTGCTGGGCTTGACGAGGACGTGATTCGAGGGGTGAATACGTCGCTCGCAAATGAGCTAAGTATGATAAAGACGAAACTAATAAATGCTGAGGAAAGGGAGAGACACCGAGAATCTGAGATGGATGATTTAAGGAGGATCGTTTTGGATCAGCATGTTCTCATCAAGAAGTTGTTAACGGTATTAAATGAAGTAAAGAAGGAGGTAAAAGTTGGGAACGTAGAGACGGAGGATGAGATTAATGAGCTAGTTAACGTTGGAAAATACTTAACCTTGAAGGAGATGGTACAAGTCGCCAAAAGGCGTAAAGAATTTGCAGGTTTCAGCGGTGCAAGTGCAAGCAAATCTGAGAAAGCGGCAGAAATTACGGATGATTTCTGTTTCGATGTTGATGCTAAATTGATAGGAGATGAGGTGGTAGCCGAGGTTTTAAAGAAGGCCGAAATGAAGATTGTTGATGAAGAAGAGCAGGAGGTACAGTTGATAGATTATGATTCAGAACCCGAATTCTATGAAGTTGAGGAAAAGGAGATGGTATATGTGGCTCAGAGGAGCGGAGCAGAGGGTGACGTATTCGAATTAGACAAATCCGATTGGTTCAAGAAGGTGTATGAACGTGAATACGTCACGCCTTTATTTCAAAACCTGGATGCCCCAACCCCCAAAGACACGGACAATAAAATATTCAGCTGGAAGTACAATATGGAGCTAAAGAAATTCATGATTAAAAGAAGAGGGGGCGGGATCAGCTATATCAGTAATCGCAAACACTTCAAAACCCTTCCTAAATGGGATTTGAGGCGCTTGGCGGTTCTCCCACTAATCAATGCAGATCTAAATGATCGTGCAAAACTTTTGGAGGAGGAAATCCAGGTGGGATTGAAAGATAATTTTGTTAGCTTTGGGTATAATAAGCTGGAGAGGAAGAGATCGAAGAAAGATTTGGATTGGGTGACAGGCAAAGGGAAGATAGTGTTGAAAATGAAACCAATAAAGACTGTGTTGAGGGTGACAGTGCCGGACCCAAGCCCGTCGAGACTATTGGATTTCGAGAAGTGGTTTTACGATAATCAGACGGGGGAGGCTGTGATTAGAGTGAAGGATGGATCTGAATGGAGGATATTTGATCCAATGGAGGTATTTGGTTTCTCTGACGATGATCTGAAGACATTATGCGAGAACCCTATTAGAGTTGGAGCCGGAGCTAATATCACGAAAGAAGCAGAGCAAATAGGGCTCGGGGAATCAGAGCAGAAGTAAAGTAGATTACAGAAAAGATTCAAAAGCAAGCGGAGCTAAATGAAGATGTTCGTGAATTGACCCAAATGTTTGGTGCTGCGAAAGCTGGAGCTGAAGAAGGAGACCCAACAGGTGAAGTACCTCCCTAGGGGGAGTATTGTTGACCACATGTAGGGTGGTACTTCACCTTGTTGTTATTCGTATTTGTTTTACTTTGTAATAATTTTAGTTGTATTTTGTTTCCTTTGTAATAGTTAGTTTAGCCTTTATTTGGTATGTTTGATGCAGGTTTTTGCGACACTGCATGCGACACTATAGTGTAGCTTGTCCTTGCTTAGCGATCAGGCAGTGTTGCGACTGCGACACTGCCTGCGACACTATGACCTGTATATATAGTTTTGTTTAGGCATTTTGTATACAACTCTTTGGATCTTAATTGAATACAATTTACCTTTTGATACTGAGTTCGAACCTTACTGATTGTTTGCAAGGAATTGGATCTGTTATATCTTTGTTGCAATTGTCTAATTCATCTTCTTCTACTAATCTTCTTAATTATATTATCACTAATGGGTTATAATGGTTTGTGTGGGTTTTGGTCACAAATCACACTCAATTGATACTAGATCTAGTGGTATCAATTGATTGTGACCAGATCTATATCATATATAGCACGAATTATCGATTTACTGGACCAACACAGATATGTTGTTGAAATCATTAGATCTGTTGATTGTTGATGTAGATATGATGATTTTGAACTCAGATCTAGTTTCTCTCTCTAAAAACACACCAGATCCATTTTCTCTCTCTAAAAACTCTTCTTCTATTTCTTTACAAATTTCTAAAATCAGCAACAAATGATTTAAAAATGGATCTCAATTAGGCTCTGATACCATATTGTTGGTCCCAATCAGATTTGAATCATGAATTTCGGTGAAAATTTGGATCAAAATGATATGAAATATGATGAACTTATGATGAACATGAAGAAGACAATAAAAACCTAGATTTTGATCTATTAGAATTGCATCGGATTTACAAAGTGTGGAAACCCTCAATTCTTGGCTCATTCAAGCTTAAAAAACCCTAATTTCCATTTACTATTTATAGCCTAATGACACTTTGGACTAATGACAATTAGGACCCTAGACTTAGACTAAAACATAACAAATAAGCAATAATACAAATAAACCTCTAATGTTTAGTCTAATATATATTTTGTCATTAAGACAAAATATATACATTACGTAAAATACTAAAAAGACGAAAATGATTAAATATATTTTGCTGACACAAAATATATTTATTAACAATTAAACTCCGTCGCCTTCAACGTCTTGTCTCTAATCTTCGCCCCGAACGCGTCGTCTTGACTTTTGCGTTGACTTTGACCATTGACGTTGACTTTTGTTGACTTTGACTGTGTTGATAATATTAGAATACAATTCAGGTCCAACAAAAACCAAATGTTAAAATGTTCGTACATCCAAATACTAAATCAAAACTTAAAATTAGCTACTCTAAGCCCGATGGCATTCCTATGCTCATCATGTTTGTCATGTGTCACAGGCTTAGTAACGGGTCTACTAGGTTTTGAACTGTGTTTTCTTTTCTTATCATGATGTCTCCAGGTTCCACAGTTTCCCGTATCAAGTGGAACTTCCTAAGAATATGCCTTGCCTTTTGATGAGATCTGGGCTCTTTGGCTTGGGCAATAGCACCACTATTATCACAAAATATCTCGATTGGCTTTCATATACTTGGAATCACATCGAGATCGGTTATGATATTCTTCATCCAAACTGCTTCTTGAGCAGCATCTGAGGCAACAATATCTTTGGATTCGGTGGTTGAATCCGCCACAACACACTACTCGGAGCTTTTCCATGAAACAGCTCCTCCCTTTAGAGTGAACATGAACCCTGATTGTGAGCAAGAATCATCTTGGTCAGTTTGAAAACTAACATCACTGTAACATCTTACAGTGAGCTCCTCTTCCACTCCTCCAAAGACTAAGGGCATATCTTTATTTCTTCTTAAGTACTTTAGATTTAAGAATGTTCTTGACTGCAGTCCAATGGGCCATGCCAGGACTTTGCTGGTAACGACTGGTCATGCTTAAGGCACACGAGACGTCAGGTCTTGTACATAATATAGCATACATGACAGAACCAATCGCTGAAGCATATGGAACTGCTTCCATTCGCTTATTTTCAATTTCCGTAGAAGAAGATTGCGATTTGTTCAGCACAATTCCTTTAGTCATAAGAACACCTCCTTTCTTGGAGTTTTCCATCCTAAAGTGTGTCATCATTTTGTCAATATATGTGCTTTGATTTAGCCATAGAAGCCGCTTAGATCTATTTCTGTAGATCCTGATTCCTCGAATGTAAGCTGCTTCTCCAAGATCTTTCATAGCAAAGCAAGATCTCAGCCATTGTTTAACTTCATTAAGCATAGGAATGTTGTTCCCAGTGATCAGTAAATCATCTACATACAAGATGAGGAAAGCTATGGAGCTCCCAATAGCTTTTGACAAAACCAAATTCATTAATTTTTTTTGTCAAAACGAAGATTCTAGCTACGAGATGTCTGTTTAAGTCCAAAAATGGACATATTCAGTTTGCACACCCTTTTAGGATATTTTGGATCGACAAAAACTTCATGCTGAACCATATAAACATCTTCAGAAAATGTCCATTAAGGAAAGCAGTTTTGACATCCATTTGCTAATCTCATAGTCATAGTACGCAACGATGGCAAGAAATATCCTGATCGACTTGAACATAGCAACGGAAGAAAAGGTTTCTTCATAATTAATACCATCAATCTGAATGTAACCTTTTGCAAATACCTGAAGTGCCTTCTCCAGAGGCCTTCGTTTTCCTCAGCTTAGCCAGATATTCAGGGCAATTTCTTTTCTAGTGCCCCATCTTTTTGCATTCAAAACACTGACGCTCTTCGGGACGGGGTGGTTTTGGTTTTGAAACAACCTTGTTATTGTTGGTGGCGCGATTGATAACAACATTAACTTTACTCTTGCGTTTGTTGTTATAACCCTTTTTTTCTTGGGGTTTGGCTTCTTAACACCACCAAATCTGACCATCAAAACTTGGTTTTTCTTTGGAATATTCATCTCGGTTGTTTAGAGCATACCATATAGCTCGACAATAGGCTTCACCCATGCATTCATGTTGTAATTCATTAGGGAGGGAGTTCAAGATGAAGTCACCTGTCATTTCATCTTGCATAGGGTTACCAGGTTTGGCCATCTGGTCTATATAACCTTTCATCTTAAGCACATGAGCACTAACTGATGAGCCCTCTTGCATTTTACAGCCAATAAGCTATTTCATTGTATCATGGCATTCTATTGGGGCATGTTTCCATGTTAAACATGCCTTTAAATTGATCAATCATGTCAAATGCAGCCATGTATTCCATGTTCTTCTGGAGATCAGGAGACATGGTGGCTTGCATAAGGCAGCCTACCTCAATGACATCCTCGTTATGCTTATCCTAAGCCTTACGTGCAGCAACGGTATTAGCCTTGGGCTGATTTGGAAATAGGGCTTCTAGAACACAGAGCTTTTCCGCAAACTTGAGAACTATTTTCAAGTTGCGGTGCCACTCGATGAAATTGGTGTAGTCGAGCTTTTCTTTCTCAAGTATAGACTTAAAAACGAATGACTGATTGTTTACAGAAGACATCTGACAAAGTAAGCAAAATAATATAGTTAGTATTATCAATGTATAATTCATTATTTAATTAATGACCTATTATCAGTACTAAGAATAAGAAATGAGAATCTAGCTATGTCAATTGCTAATGGTAGCTGGGGCATACAACATTAGCAAGTGGGTAGGTAGACCGACAAAGATTGTCAATTGTGAAAAATTCACAACTCGCCAATATGAGGCCGCTATGACAACTTTTGCCAATGCATTGATACGTTTAGCCTCATCTTTGCTCACTTTTACACTATATACAGTTGGGGCATGTAGCAAGACAGGAAAAGTAATAGTCGTCCTAAAACTAGGTACATGTGGAAGGGTTCGGATGTGTCAACAAAACCCTTGCACCTTGGAAGGATACATCTACACATCAAATGCGGTGCCGTGGCTCCAAACATTGATGTTTCTCTTTAT
Source organism: Tagetes erecta (assembly GCA_030867185.1). Lineage (NCBI taxonomy): Eukaryota > Viridiplantae > Streptophyta > Magnoliopsida > Asterales > Asteraceae > Tagetes > Tagetes erecta. The sequence continues at coordinate 993,415 of CM061486.1, read as the reverse complement.
GCTCCAAGTGTTCCTTATAATAGGATAGCATAGACTATTGATTTTAAATAGGAGTTTCAATTTTAGTAATTACTAAATAGGGTCGAGAACTTGTTTTACTAAATCAATTCGTGACAATTAGATGAACCCTTTCATCTCTCATGACACTTAGTTTAAATAACCTATTAAAACTAAGTCTTGTCGCGAAGTAAATAACCGATTAAAAGTTAATAGTTAAAAACCATTAAGTTACAAGTTCTAGCAGGTTAAAATTAGTTTAAGTTTCAAAAACATAGTGGCGATTTTAAATATAAAACAAACTAGTTGTTTTATTAAATTTTCACAAGTTGTTAAAAATATGTTTAGAACTTGTTTTTAACTTATTGTGAAAGTATTTAAAACTCTTTTAAAATGTTTTGGTATTTGGTTGGAATGTTATAACAGTTATAAAATAAAGCAACCAAAATAGCAAAAAAAAAATGAATATGTAAATCTTTATGGCCAAAAATTTGTTTGGTCTTGCAGAGCCTTTTAGCAAGACAAAACTAGGTCACGGGGTCACAACACATAAACAACCACAAGGATGAACTTGAGTGCTTGTTATCTTGAGCAACTCTCACTAACTCCTAGATTCATGTTGTCTTTAGTCTTGTCTCCGGTCTTTAATTTTACATTTTACAAAAATATATAAAATTAAAGAACCCTAATCTATTACAACTTTGAACCATCAAAGTGGCCAAAACCATAAAACCAAAAGCTGAATTAAAGTACAACACAACCACAGGGTCTGGCCAGGTTTACATATTTTATCATAATCATAATAAGCCACCTGGCAATCTATTGGTCAAGAATAATAAAATTTTTGACCATAATTTTGTTGCACTAATATTCTACAAGGATCAGAAACTTTTAAAAATAATATTAAAGTTTGTGATCTATAACCGGTTAAAAAGAGACCGGTACCAATTTGCATGTTGTAAGCAAAGCTCTGATATCACTGTTGGGTTTCAGTGGTATCTTTAGATTTTAATTACATCAAAACGGTTTGATAAATGTAATAATTAAATCGGTAATTATTAACGCAATAGAAATTTAATATTAAAACCCATACCAAAAGTGAAACTGACAGGATCCGGTTACAGACATGCAAATACGATTTCAGGCACATTCTCAATCACTTCAATATTTTCAGGCACATTCTCCATCACTTCAACAGTTTCAGGCATTTCTTCAACTATAACAGCTTCAGATTGAATCGGCTCAAACTGAACTGTTTTATCATCTTTCGCACCAGTCATAATCTCATCAACTTTTGCTAAATCAACTGTCTCAGTTTCAACTTCAGCTACAGATTGAATCGGCTCAATCTGCACTGTCTCATCAATCCTTGCCTTTTTCGAACTGCCTTCATCACCCATTATTTCTGGAACTGCATCTAATGTCCTTTTTCCCTCAGCTTTGTCAGAGATGACAGTTTTAGCAACAGCTTCATCGGGAATGATGATTGGAGATTCCACCCTTATACCAACATTAGTTGTTCCTCGTGCTCTAGTAAGATAAACTTTTGGTACTTGAGCTTCAGTCATTTCAACTACTTCATCTGAAAAATCTTTATCAGATGTTGAACCAGATTTCTTCGGTTTGGTTTCTTCCAGCCATTTCTCCAACATCTCTTTTTCATCCTCCAATGTATTACATTCAGCTTTCAACTCCTTGTAATCATACTTCAGATTCTCATGCTCCTCCTTCAATCTATCATATTTATCTTTCAACTCATCATGTTCAATCTTCAATTTAAGGTGATCTGCATCCAACTCTTTGAAAGTTTTCAAGTTTTGATTATGAATATCCCAAAATTCTTCAAACCTTTTCTTTTTCCTCTCATTCGAAGCTTTCAACAATTCATTTGCCTCTACCAACTTTGTCACCATTTCCTCTAACTCAGCAATCTTTTTCTCATTCTCTGTCTCATCAACACTTGATACAACTTTTGGTGAAGACTCCAAAACTTGTTCAATCTTTTCTGCAACTTGGGATGATGTGGTGGGTATATCAACAGGGATAGGATCAGTAACGTCAGCATCAGCTTCTTCAACTATCTGTGCAATAGTTTCAGCTTCGGCCATTCCCTTGGAGCAATCTGAACTACATTTATCTCTTCAGGCTCACTCATCACTTTCTTAATAACAGATTTAGATCTTCGAGATCTAACATACTGTTTAGTGATTGGCTTTGCAACTTCAACAACCACTTCTTTTTCAACAGAAGCAACCTCAACAGGTTCTTCGATCTCAACTTGTTCAACAACTCCAACATTCTCTATCTCAAAGTCCATTTGTTCAGCTGTTTCAATAATTTCTGCCTCCTCTGAATCAGATTCAGCATCATCACCATCATCATTTCCATTTTCACTATCACTGTCTTCATCATCTCCATTATCATCATCATTATCATCATCATTATCATCATCTTGACTATTATTACCATCACCATCCTCAGGTTCATTCTCTTCATCTCCTGCATGACGCGCATCATACTCATCATCATCAAGTAGATTATCAGGCACCTCATCTACCAGGTCCTGAGGATTTACTATCTCTCCATGTGATATATGATGATAAACTCCTTCAACATCTTCTTCATTGTTGGCTATATCTCTCATATAGTCAAATAAATCCATACTAGGCACATTTCCGATACTCATCTTTCTGTAAGATAGATCGTTCATGTCCTCTGTGTACAAGATTCCTCCAGAATAACCTTCAGTTCTGATAATAGGATATGCCTCATTTATCATCAATTGCAAAAATCTCGGGTACATGAGAAACTTGAATCTTTTCCCTTTTACAAGATTAAACACAAAACCATTCATGATCCATCTTGACATGTTAAATGGTTTGTTCTCTGCTATAGCAACTATTGGAGATGCTATATCTGATGGAAAGTTGTCAAAACCTGCACTCCTCCTCGACATGCATTGTTGGACAACATAACATAACAACTTAAACTTCTTTCCCAACTTTGCCCTATAGAATTGTGACTTTGGAAATACAGGTGGATGACCCATATTAACAAAACACGATTGACACTCAGTCATGGTCAATTCATCATTAGCTCCAACTTCATCATCATCTATTCTCAAGGCATTTCTAATTGCTTCTTTAGAGACTGTCAACACCATATCTCTAGTAATATTTCCTCTAACAACAGCAACACCATTATCATCTCTAATAACCTCTGCTGTCCTCCAAAAACTCTTAATCAACCTTGCATATATGACCGGTTTGGCACACATAGCATATACATATTTCGTCCTCTTTATGAATCTGATCATATCTCTGTAACCTTCAGTTTCAGGGATAGATTCATCCAAACATGCCACCAGATTGTGTTTGGGCTCAAACTTCAAATTCTCCATCTGTCAAAACAAACACAAAACATAAACAAGACAAATGTGTTAGATTCATCATTAATACATATCAAATTTTTCATAAGTATTTGAACACAAGTTAAGAAGAAAAACATTCACATAATCATTTTAACCCTAAATTGATCTAACAAACTGATTTTCATCATTTTGATCAAAACAACTTTGAATTTTAAAGATTATACAACATTTTTCAATTTTATCAGTTTAATACTTAAGGACAATTTTGACATTTGTATGATGAAGTTGTTTATCATGTTTTAGTTCCGTTTTAACAAGGATTTGTCACTTTTAACACACATTTTATCATTTTGAAGTTTAGCATTTAAGAGCTTAAAACATGTCATCAATGGCGGTTAACAGTTCTAAGGTAATTTGATTGATTCAGTTGGTTTTAAGGTGTTTTGGTGCAAATGAGTAATTGATTGTTGATGATCGACAGATTTTACACTTAAAACAACATTCGATTTTGGTTTTAACACACATAATCAAAGTGTTGATTCAATGATCAAAAACACTGTTCATCATCATTTTTCATTTTATCGGTCGATTTGCAGGTTTATCAAGAACAAATCACAAGGACAATACCTTATTCAATCGATTACACTTGTTACAGAACAACGACTGAATATGATAATCAAAACGATTTAAGTACAGGGGATTTGCTTGAAAGTGAATGTGAAAAATGATAAGTGTTTGTGAAGAGGCGGGTTTTTATATCGTTAAATTTTAGGTCAAACTTGAGGTGCCGGGTCAACAAAATGGGACGGGCAAGCTTAAAAAGCCCAATAAGCCTTGCCGGGTCAAGCACTGTTGATCCGTTTCATGCACTGTTGTGACGGGTCAAGTACATGAGGCAAATCACAAACATATGAAAAACACTTGACGGGTCAAACACTGTAGTGACGGGTAAGTCACTGTAGTGACGGGTTAAGGTTAGGAACAACTACACCTGATGGGTTTTATTCATCACCCGGCAGAATAGTAGTCTTCAAAACATCACCCGACAACCTTTCTTCATCACCCGGCAACACAGTTGCTTTTCTTTCATCCGGCTTGCTTTCTTCATCACCCGGAAACATAGTTGCTTTCATTATCACCCGGCATGCTTTCTTCTTCACACGGCATGCATTCTTCTTCACACGGCAACATAGTTATCTTCTATATCACCCGACTTGCTTTTCTTCATTACCCGGCAACACAGTTGCTTTCACTATCACCCGGCAACACAGTGTTATACATTTACACGGCAAGATAAGATTTCTTTTACCCGGCTGTATAATGACAACATATCTTCACCCGGCTGTATAGTAACACAACTTGTCACCCGGTTGATATCTATGACCTTCACCCGGCTGTATTTGACATGTTCATTGCCCGGCTGTACAGTAGTCATAATATCTTCAACTTTTTCTCAATCACCCGGCTTGTATCAAATTCACAACTTTACCCGGCTGAACAGTGTGTTCTTTACCCGGCAAAATAGTGTTATGATATTCTTTGCCCGGCTACAACACTTTGAGCAATTTTATTCACTTTTCCTCGTCTGTTGACTTTTTCAACTGCATTTATTGCACCTGCAAACATTCTCGACACATTAATTACACAAGATATCCTTAAAAAGAATTTGTCATATTAATTATCAACAACATTAAACAAGTCAATAATCATTAATTCCAATTAAAATCATTTTTCTTTTTCTTTGATTTTCAAAAACAAATGTAAATGTTTTTGCACAACCAATTTTTCTATATCCCGAAGCAATTTCTGAAAAACACATTACAAGACCTTGGGTTTGTTTTTAACACATCTAATACCTTTGCTTTTCATACCACATAATCTTGTTCATTCAAAACACACTTATTCAAAAATGTTTTTGGATTTTTGTAAATATTTTTCTTCAATTTTATTCTCCCCCTAAACTTGAAATTTCTTGAAATTTTTAAGTTTAACAAGAATGTCGATGAGTCAATAAAGATTCCATATGCCTGCACACACAAAGCACACACATTAAAATAAAGACATATGCAATGCAATGAATCAAAATATCGCAGTGAGATCATACCACACATTATCTGAACATGTTTTGCAAGTTTTGAATAGACATTTGACTTATGTTTGATTGAGTGATGATATGAAAACATACCAATTAGCTCGAGTTGACACACTTACTTTTTCAGTATCATGATGAAATTAAGGTTCGATTAGAATGACTTATGTGACCCACATGTATACATATGTCAACATATTTCCTTATCAACCACTACCTGAATGCATATTGCACAACAACCTGGTCACTTACAGTCATACACAGTGTGGAATCTGGGTTCTATTCGGATTTGGTCCACTTTGGGACTTCTTTTTAATTCCATTTTGGAATTTTTCATTTCCTATCGTTCCCCTTGGGAATCTTCTGAATTCCTTTTTGGAATTTTTTTTGTTTGGTGATGGTCCACATTTGGGACTCTTTTTGTTCCATCTTTGGGAATCTTTTGCTGCACCTTGAAGCTCAAAAGAGACTTCGTGTGAGACTTCAGGTCTGTGGATACCATAACAAGGAAGCTCACAATGCGGTTCATCACATTGAATAGACTGCATCGTTACCCGATCATGCACAATTTTCATCACAAGCAATGTATCAAAAGATATATATCTAGACATGTATAACAATGGAACTTAACACAAAGATCATTAAGTTTATGTTTGTCAACAATCAACTTACTTTTTCAGTCTAATTGCCTGAGCTGTCTAGCACATCAATTAACATTCATCATTCTTTATTAAAAAAAATGTAACAAATAATGTCTAGTGTAACTATCATTTCTCACTTTGTGCAATATAGATTCTTATGACATGATATTTTCTTTTCTTTTTGCTTTTATATTTTGTTTTGTTTTTCTTTTTCTTTTTCATGCAAGCACATAATGCAAAACATAAAATAAAAGACAAATGAATCAATACTTGACATCAACTTATTATATTTTTGGCTTTTAAATTTTTCTGATTTTTGTTTTGTTTTCGAAAAATAGAATCAATCATGATTGATTAATCCTATGGATTGAATTAAGAATTCAAACCGGCCTGACAAAAAAGATTTTGTGAAAAGATCTGCCAGTTGTTTGTCGGTATGAACTTTAATCAAAATTATTAAACATTTTTCAGAGTTGTCTCTTAAAAAATGATATCGAATTTCGATATGTTTGGTTTTTGAGTGTTGAACAGGATTAGCAGTAATGAACATAGCAGCAGTATTATCTATGTATATAGGAGTTTTGAGAAAGTTAAACCCGTAGTCAAGCAATTGGTTTTGTAGCCACAAAACTTGAGAACATCCTGCAGATGCAGCGATATACTCTGCTTCAGCTGTGGATACAGAAACGTTGGTCTGCTTCTTGCATTGCCAAGAGACAAGTCTAGGACCCAGAAATTGACATCCACCAGTAGTCGATTTCCTGTCAAGAGCACACCCACCAAAGTCACTATCAGAATAACTATATAATTCAAAATTGCCTTCATAAGGATACCATAACCCAAGATTCGGTTTCCCTTTAAGGTATCTGAAAATACGTTTTACAGCAACCAGGTGCGACTCTTTTGGATCAGACTGATATCTTGCGCACACACATACAGCATACATGATGTCTGGCCTTGATGCAGTAAGATACATCAGTGAACCGATCATTGATCTGTATAGTGTTTGATCCACGGATTTGCCTTTTGGATCCGGCTGTATCTTGCAGTTCACATCAGATGGAGTTCGAATTGTCTGACAATCTTGCATCTTGAACTTCTTCAACAATTTCTCAACGAATTTTGATTGATTGATGAAAATTCCGTCAGCTGATTGTTTCACTTGTAATCCAAGAAAGAAGTTAATCTCCCCCATAGAACTCATCTGGAATCTGCACTTCATGATTTCCTCAAATTCTTTGCACATTGACGCACTGGTCGATCCGAAGATAATATCGTCCACATACACTTGAACACATAAGAGTTCTTCATTCTCCCTCTTCATAAACAAAGTTGGATCAATATGTCCTCTTGTGAATCCATGTTCTAGTAGATGCTTAGATAATGTCTCATACCAGATTCTCGGAGCTTGGTGTAGACCGTATAATGCTTTACTCAACTTGTATACACGATGAGGATAGTCAGGATCTTCAAAACCCGGAGGTTGTCTGACATAAACATCATCTGTAATCGGTCCATACAGAAAAGCGCCTTTAACGTCCATTTGCAATACTTTAAACTTCATGAAGGAAGCATATGCAAGAAAGACGCGTATGGCTTCTAGTCTTGCGACCGGAGCGAACACTTCTTCATAATCAATGCCTTCTTCCTGAGTATATCCCTGAGCAATGAGTCTTGCTTTGTTTCTCACAACAATGCCACGTTCATCTGGCTTGTTTTTGTACAACCATCTTGTACCAATCGCATTCTCTCCTTCAGGTAAGTCCACTAATTTCCAAACTTCTTGTTTGCGAAATTGAAGTAACTCCTCTTGCATGGCTTCAATCCAACTATTATCTTGTAACGCTTCTGAAATGTTCTTCGGCACTACTTGAGAAAGAAAACATGAATAAAGACAAACGTTTGCTTGCTTAGTTTGACTTCTTGTAGTTCTCTGATTCAATGGCCCGATAATCTGACAGACAGGATGTTTCTTGTGAATTCGATGAATTGGTATGTCATCTCCTTGCACTTGACTCTCCAGATTAGATTGATTCAGATTTGGTAGATCTTGTAGAATAGTAGACACATGCGGAGTGAAATTAGGAACTTGATCCGGTGAATTGATGAAGTAATCAAATGATTCTGGAATAACTTCAGCATTCGGATCTGATGATGGTTGATTTTGAACGGATCCACCATCATTAGGAGAATTTTGCGGATTCACATCATCTTCAAGATTGTTTGATTCTTGATCGTCTTGAGAACCAGAAGGACCCGGAGCTTGACTGGATTTGACATGATCAGGATTATGAAATGACATGAACGGATACTCAGAATTAAGATTGCCATCCTCGTCATTATCAGAATCGTCACTAAAGCATCCCAAGTCACCTGATTCTTTTCTTGCTTTTCCTGAAAAATCAAACAAGTTAGAATTGAAAGATTTTGATAACGAATCTAAATCAAATAACCATTCGGGACCATGCGCCACTGACGGAAACGAATTTTCTAAAAACTTTACGTTAATAGTTTCAATAACAGTATTTGTTTTGCTATTAAAAACCCGATAAGCTTTAGAAACAGACGAATATCCAAGGAAAAATTCATCGTCAGATTTTGACTCAAATTTCCCGAGATGATCATTTAAATTTAGAATCGATACAGGACAACCAAATGCTTTCAAATAAGAAATATTCGGTTTTCTTCCAAATAACAACTCATAAGATGTTTTCTGTTTATCCTGAACCGGTAATGTTCTGTTTTGTACAAAACATGCAGTAGCAATAGCTTCATCCCAGAATGTGATAGGGATTTTGGCATCTGCAAGCATGGATCTTGCTGCTTCAATTAGTGTCCGATTTTTCCGTTCCGCAACCCCATTCTGTTGAGGCGTTCTTGGAGCACTAAATTGTCTAGCAATTCCTTTTTCTGCACAAAACAAATCAACATTAGCGTTCTTAAATTCTGTACCATTATCACTTCTTAAAATTTTTACTTTACAATCCAACTGATTTTCAACTTTGATGATAAATTCTTTTAATAACTCCGCAGTTTCAGATTTAGCATGCAAGAAATAAACCCAAGAAAATCTAGTGAAATCGTCAATGATGACAAAACAATAAGACTTCTTTCCGATGCTTTGCACATTTGTTGGTCCGAAAAGATCCATATGTAGCATCTGCAAGGGTTTTGAAATGGAGTTTTCTGACTTGGACTTAAAAGACATGCGATGCTGTTTTCCTTTCAAACATGCTGGACAGAGATCAGTTGTAGAGAACTTCTTCGATGGTATTCCTACAGCGTGATTTCCAGTCACCAGTCGATTCATGTTTCTGAAGTTTGAATGGCCCAGCCGTCTATGCCAAAGCTGACTCTCATCATTCGAAGCATGTGCAATGAGACAAGTAGTTTCGGTTTCAGCGTCAATCTGAGACATATTAAGCTTGTATACATCACGATCTCTTGGAGCTTTAACCACTACCCATTCATTGTCAATCTTGAAACCTGGTTTGAGTATATAACAGAAAGAATCATCAAATAGAGTTGAATAAGATTTATCACAAATTTGAGATACACTTAGTAAGTTAAAGTTCAACTGTACACAGTAGTTGACTTTATCAAAACTAATGACCCCATTCGATACGGTTCCTTCTCCTGTTATTTTACCACCCGCATCACCTCCAAATGCAACGTGTGTACCATTTTTCAGCTTGAAATCCTGAAGCAAGGCATGGTTGCCTGTCATATGCCGGCTACACCCACTATCAACGAACCATGAGTTGATAGGTCTTCTTGGGCGTACCTGCATTTCAACAATCACTTAGTTAGTTTGGTCAACCCAGGCCCACACGGTCTTGGGTTTTCCGAATCTATCTGCAATAGTAACTTGTTGATATTGAACATTTTGAAAATTTGTTTCATTTAAGAGATTTTGATGCTGATAACTGTTGTTTCGCCCATTGGCGTGCATTGATTGCTTTCTTCTTAAAGCACTAAACCTTTCCTCTAACTTAGGATCAAGGTTATTTTCAAACTTTTGATTTCTAACCATCAAAGCTCTTGGCTTAAAACTGTTAACCTGCACATTTCTTGATGAAAAGTTAGAAACAGAATTGTTTCGAATGAAATTTCTCAAAACCGGAGAATGACTGTGATTCATATTTTGAAAACCAAATGATTGATTTCTTTGAAAATTTGAAAACGGAGTCATTTCTCTTGTTGAGTTTGATCGAAAGAAACAATCCTTTGTGTCATGGTTTCTCCTCTCACAAATTTCACAAAATTTGTTATAAAAACATTCTTCTGAAGAATGATTTCTTTTGTCACAGAAATTGCAGTACCTGTTAAAGAAACATTCAGCAGTTGCATGATTATATCTATCACAAATTTCACAATGTTTCTTGCTAATCCTAAAGAGCCGATTGTTAACTTTTGATGTTGAACTCATTCGAGATTCATTATCAGTTGTGTTCGGTTTTAGATTAACTTGATTCTTTTGTGGAGACTTGATTTGTGATTTTGATTGCATGGGACTTTGGCTCGATTTTAAACTGTTCTGTTTGGTTAACTTTTTAGATTCAATTCTCTTATCATTGACAGCGGAAGACTTAGGACCTAAACCTGTTTTCAGACCAGAGTTAGATTTGATTGGAGAATTGATTGGTTTACCATAAGATCCGTTCAAATCAAACGTTCCTGCAGACACAAACTTGATTTTCTTACCTTTTGACACTTTCCTGACAGGTTTAACTTTGTCAGTTTTAACACTTTGAACTTTGGTGTTATCATTCGATTTTAAGACACTTTTGCCTTTTGACTGTTTCGTTTCAGATTGATTGGTTATTACTTTCAATTTCTGCTTCTTTGCAGTTGAAACTTCAGCCTTCTTCTCTTCTTGCTTCTTGATCAACTAATCAGCAACTTGCGCCTTTTGTTCTTTCTTCCACCTGATGTATTCAGGATCATTGTATCCTGAAAATTCACCTTCATCCTTCACTGTTTCTGGCTTCGGATTCAGTTCCGGATACTCAACAAGTTGAATCAGAACAGGCTCCGATTTGTTGCTAGCTTCATCGTCAGCTTCAGTTGTCACACCATCTTCTTCTTTCAAACTTTCCATCAACACTTCAGAACCTTCAGACTCGGATTTACTTCTTTGAATTTCTTTGAATTTTCTTTCATTTTCAGGTGAATGATCAAATTCATTAAAATTTTCCGGTAAGGTTTGAGTGATTGAATTTGGCATTGGTTCATGAGTAAAACCCAACCCGGTTTTGGTTTTGTTACCTCTTTCACTTATGAGTTGTTTTACCATTGTTTTACAACTTTTCACTTTCGTTAGTTCAACTTGTGTGACAGCATGAGCAACTTTTTCTTGTTCAAAATTCTTTGGCATTTCTTCAAGTTGTTTTGTTACCAGTTCCAATTCCTTTAAAGTTTTGTTCCATGATTCTTTAAGTGACAAAATCTTCTCATCAGCAATTTTGTGATCAATTTTAAGTTGTTCATGAATTTTCTCATGTTTGCTTAATTTATCACCAATTTTAAATGAATGAGTTTGATAATGTTCTACTTGTTGAATGCATTGTTCAGAACATAACCTTTCTTTCACATCAGCAGGTAAAGGAACATAGTTAGGGGGTAAATCATTACTAACCTTTGGTTGTTCGGTAGATGATGAAGACTCACTGGCAGTAGCCATCAGCGCAATTTCAGACTCAGATTCTTCAACAGGATCAGACTTTGCACTCCAGTCATATTCCTCTGAATCTTCACTCACATCTTCAATCATTTTTCCATCCCCTTCTTCAGACCAGTCTTCTTCGATTTCACACACTAGTGCCAAACTTGATGTAAGATCAGAAGTGAATTGTTCTGCATATGCACTCCAATCATAACCATCTTTTACACTGACCACTAGTGCCTTTGTTTGGTCTTCTGGTTTCTTTCCTTCATCTTTCAATTCAGGCATAGGAAGACTTTGGTATGGTTTCTGAAAGTAACGTTGATTCCTTTGTTGATAGCTTAAAGACTGTTGCGAGCTTTGACCTTGACCTTGATTACTTGAACTAGCTTGGTCATTGAAATTCTGATTCTTGGGAGCTTTGCATTCTCTTGAAAAATGACCATACTGGTTACAATTGAAACATCTGGCCTTTGATTTGTCAAAACCAACAGTTTTGTTTGCATGAGGCTTGTAGCTTCGGTTAACATATGCATGCTTCTGCGTTCTATATGCAACCATTACCATCTGCCAGTTTAAATCCATCTCCTCAACGTCAACTGGATCCATCTCAAATAAGTCTTGAAGGACCACGTCCATTTGACTTAAGTGACTTCCTTGGTATGCTTGAAAACTTGCCATAAAAGCAGTAAAGGCAGTTTTGGTTTCATCATCTTGCAACAGAATGTTCATTACATCTTTCACCTTAGCTTGAACACTTGAACTTTGACTGTCTACTTGATTCTTCAGATTCTGACTTTGAACTTGAGCTCTTGGTGGAGATTGAGGTTGAGAATAAGTTGGTGAACTCGGAAAGTATGATGAATCAGTGTAAAAACTTGCACCAACAAATAAATCACCCTCTTCTTCAAACTTCATTGCATCTTGTGCAAGAAATGCATACTCCACAGTATTGGCAGGATTTACCACATACTTATTGATAGTGCTAGAGGGAGCGAGCTTGGATCTAGATCTGAGATTGTTTGGTGATGTTGTTTGCAATCAGTGATGCGGAATCTCACTGATCACGTATTGATGTTCATGAAGATCAATGCAAAGTATGATGAAGATTATGATAATATGAATAGGTGAATTGTATTAGATCAAAGGATGTTACAAGATAATATGACTAACAAGAATAGGCAACTCCCTTAACAAATGACCTAGGTGATGGTATTTATAGTCCATACCATTCACCTTACAAAGTAACCTAAAAGACGTGCAATTAAGCACAAAACGATTACACAAATATTCTAAGACAAATACAAATTATTAACGTCTTCACCCGTGCTTGCTCGTGATGATGCTCGATATCTTCACTCGCTTATATTTGGAAAGTGACATCTTCAAATAACCCCAACAGTACTCCCCCTAAGATGACACTTTACAAATCCGACATATCAGCTTAAATCTTCATGTGGCGAGCATAGAGAGCAACTTAAAGTTTTGGTATGCAGTATCTTCAAGAGGACCCAACAGTACTCCCCCTAAGATGATGCTATCGAAACTCTGTCTTTCAACAAGCAATCTGCATCCTTCTCTTCCTTTTGAGTAACATCAGAGACTATGGAAAGAAATAAGCAGAGAGTAGATTCCGGTGAATCTATATATCAGCAACGGGATCTTTTTCAACGGTTGAAGTAGAATGCGAAGACTTCTTTGACTTAGAATACTCCCCCTCAACTTTTTCTTTAGAGGTTAATGGGATCTGTGTATGAGATATTAAGAGGAGGATTCTTAACACTCAGCAATCTGACTTGGAAATCTTTGGACTGGAATCAGGCTTGAACAGGAACATCTTCAAGTCGCGTGGAAGCTTGTTCTGCAATGGAAACTGTTCCTGCAACTCAAAGAAAAACATTAAAACTCAGGCAATAATGTGCATTTATCATCAATGTAAAGATTAAGTTCTCAATCGGATGAGATATTGCTCGATGAACAACTCCTACATCAATAACACAAGTTAATCTGCCAAAACAAAAGAAAGAAAAAAAAATTAAAATGACAATCTTTTTGGTGTTTTTGAATTTTTTAATGTTTTTGATATTTTCTTTGGAATTTTCTCTTTACATTATGAATCTATAACCTGCAATGAGATCATACCAGTAATTAATACAACACATGTTTTGTTGTTTTTGAGAATAGATATTTGAATTGTGAAATAATTGAGTGATGAATTGTTGAACAAATCAATTAGCTCGAAGTGACACACTTACTTTTTCTATACTTGATGATCAATTAGGTTGATTAGGAATAAGTTTTGAGTGACCCATACTTTGCACGTTAGAAAGTTATACACCTCATCTAAATATCCTGAGAACAACTCAACACGTCAGGTCACTTACAATCATAAACAATGTGGAATTTGGGTTCTATTTGGATTTGGTCCACTTTGGGACTTCTTTTGAATTCCTTTTTGGAATTTTTCTTTTTCCTATTGTTCCCCTTGGGAATCTTCTGAATTCCATTTTGGAATTTGATTGGTGACGGTCCACATTTGGGACTCTTTTTGTTCCATTTTGGAATCTTTTGCTGCATCTTGAAGCTCAAAAGAGACTTCGTGTGAGACTTCAGGTCTGTGGATACCACAACAAAGAAGTTCACGATGCGGTTCATCACACTGAATAGATTGCATCATTACCTGATGTATATCGTTGCGTCACAAGATATCTATTTGATTTGTATAAACGTTTCACATGCACTAAGATGTTTCAATCACAAAGACTCATTAGAATTTAGTTAAATCATCAAAGAATATACTTGTTCAGTATAATTGTCTGAGCCGTCTCGCACATCAATTTTCACGCTTCAGTCTTTATTGTTTAAAAAGGATGTGTCGAATAACTCTAGTGTATCTATCATTTCTCATGTACATGCAAGTAGATTCAACATATTTTTGGATTTTTCTGATTTTATCATTTTTTTTAATAATGAATTCTCCCCCTAAACTTTTAAATTTCTATGAAAATTGAAAGTTTAATGAAAAGAAAATGGCAGATATGTTATCAACGTATGAAGAGTGCATGCAATGTACTTAATCTAAACAGACGAAATGAAACATCGGTTGTTTCTTGCACTGCCATCATTGTTTGATTTTTGAAAATGTTTTTTTTTAAAAAAATTCCTGCAATGATTCCTTTTTGTTTCCAACTCCATTTGGTGTCAGTTGCATCGAAAACATCATGAACAAGATTCGGTATCTTGTCATGATAAGGGATCAGCCACGGTCTTCTTTTATTTGTTTGACCGGCCTCCATAACTGTCCCTAACACACTAACAAATTAGTTAGAGGGTGGAATCCAAGCCATTGCGGTCTTGGATTGTCCGAAATCATCAATATATGTAACTTCTTGATAAATTGCATCTTCTGGTGGACCATCGATTGATGAAGCACGTTGCTCATCTTGATTCTTAACAGGTGTTTTTCTCCACAATTGTTTTTGTGTGGGACCAAAGGAATGCTTTGGTTTTGACACCCATCTAGAATCATTCATGGAAGATCTGTCATAGTCATTTCTAAACCTATTTTTCAAAAATCGGTTTTGTTGACTATTTTGCTTATGCAAAAATGGATTTGTTTGATTTTGTTTTCTTACAGATCTTGGTTTCCATGAATCACTTGAATGATCACCATTAGAAAATTTAAAATCAGAAACATACCTGGCAGAATTTGCAGATGATGAATTTCTTTGGACATACCTTCTCGGCTTCATCGTTGATCTTTTGTTGTAGAAGCAATCTTGAGTGTTGTGATTGACCATGTCACAAATGGAGCAATACTTGTTGTAGTAGCATTCCATTGTGTCGTGGTTGTACATCTGACAGTTGATGCAGTACTTGTTGTAGTAGCATTCCGTTGTCGTGTGATTGTACATTTCACATATCTCGCAGTACTTCTGATGAGCCTTGAAGGGAGACTTCTTTCCTTTCTTCTGAGAAGTCTTTGCTGTTGAAGATTGTTGTTTCTGAGAAGCTTTGACCTCTGAATCTTGTTGAATCTTTCTTAAAGGAGCAGGAGTCTTGAACTTGTCACCTTTTGACCCAAAAGGAAAGACACCTTGACTGTAAATACAATCTGAGATATGATGAGTTTCAGAGTCACAGATTAAACAGTATACGTCACTGTTTGAATCACTCGGGGATTCGGAATCTTGAGACTTTGAAGTAGAAGGAGTCTGTGGTGTAGAATCAGATGAAGCGCCCTTTGTCTTGTTCTTCTTGGCTTTGCTCTTCTTTCTTCTAACCTTCTTCTTCTTCTTTGACTGACACTCTTTTGTCTTTTCTTCTTGAGAAGATAGTGATCCAACAATTCCGGTTGGCACTAATCTCTCATCTTTCTTTTCAGCTTCTTCTTTGATAGGCACCAGATCAGATTGTGATCTGTTCAGTTTGTAAGTAATCTCCATGATTTGAACATTCAGATTATGCTTTTCGATAAGCATTGAATCAACATTCAGTGTAAGAGATTTGAGTCTATCTTCACACAATTGGTGATCTTTTTGTAGACTTGCATGCTTCTCTTGTTCTTCTTGCAGTTTGTTTTTCAGAATGTTGTTCTCTGAATTGAACATCTCAGACAACTTCTTCAACTTTTGACTTTCTGCTTGAAAATCGCTGATCACTCTTGAAAGATGTTCATTCGATTTTTCAGCTTCCTTTCTGATGTTCATTGCATCTTTTTCTTTTTCCTTGAGCAACTCTTCGAGAGATGTGATTCTGTGCTCTGATGTCTTGTGTTGTTCTTGGAGATTCTTGTGCCTTTTCTCTTCATCCTGGAATTTATCCCAAATCCTGTAAGAATATGTTCTGTAGTGTTCACATTGTTGAAAACATTCTTTGGTGCACATCTTTTCTCTTACATTGACAGGCATTTCAACAAACGAACTCTGAACATCTTTCTCGGATTCCTTTTCAGACATCAATTTCTCCATTTCTGATTTCAATTGAGCAATTGTCTCATCTTGCTTTGCAATGATTTCTGACAAGTTGCTAATTTCTTTATCTTTCTTTTCAATCTCTTGAATGGAAACAACATCATTGTTTTCACTCCAATCATATTCTTCTTCATCTTCCTGATTGTCATGAGAATTTGCTTGACTCACAAGAGCAAGTTTTGTGTGTTCATTAAAGTCTCTTCTCTTTTGATCACAAGCTTTGGCAACTTGAAGATAAGTTGTTTCAAACATGTGATTGAATTCTGTAATAAATTCATTGATATCTTCTCTTTTATTTTCTTCTCGGATCACGGTAAACATGCCCGTTGACATTTTTCTTGAATTTTCAAAGTCATTTTCATGATTTTTTTTTTTTTTTTTTTTTTTAGAGACGGGTCAACAACTTGGGACGGCTAAACAGTGCTTCACCCGGCTGAACAGTGCTTCACCCGGCTGAACAGTTCTTCACCCGGCTGAACAGTTCTTCACCCGGCTGAACAGTTCTTCACCCAGCTGAACAGTTCTTTACCCGGATGAACAGTGCTTCACCCGGCTGAACAGTGATTTCTTCTACTTCACCCGGCTGAACAGTGTTCACACGGCTGAACAGTGTTTTTCACTTCTTCACACGGCTGAATAGTATCTTCACCCGGATGAAAACTTCTTCAAATCTTCATATCAGATTGACTTTTCAAAGTCAAAATTGTGATGAACACAAGATCAATTCTTCAATATTTGTTGTTTTTGTTCAATTCAATACTTGTATTAGCTTAGGAACGATGTTTCTAACACTCCTTCAAAGTTTTTCTACCTTGAATCAAGCTAAATCTCACTCAGATCTGGGTTTTTTGTGATGAACACAACTAGTGGGTTTTGACAAAAATGACAAAATATGGATTGAAATCAACAAATCTGAATGGTTTGATCATGAACGAGGCTTAGGATTATGATTTCTAACATATCTCAATCATCAATTTCTCAAAACATCAACAAAATTTCAGATCTCAAATTTGAGCAGTGAATATGACGAACTTGAACAATTTCTTCAAAAACTCAATCAAATCTTCACCAATTGATCTCAAACTTTGCAGTTCTTTACACAAACATGAATCAAAGCTAATGGTAGCTAAAATTCCATCAATAACAACAACAATCAAAGATCACCCAACAGCTCTGATACCAATTGATAGTGCGAGATGCACCGAGCTTGGATCTAGATCTGAGATTGTTTGGTGATGTTGTTTGCAATCAGTGATGCGGAATCTCACTGATCACGTATTGATGTTCATGAAGATCAATGCAAAGTATGATGAAGATTATGACAATATGAATAGGTGAATTGTATTAGATCAAAGGATGTTACAAGAGAATATGACTAACAAGAATAGGCAACTCCCTTAACAAATGACCTAGGTGATGGTATTTATAGTCCATACCATTCACCTTACAAAGTAACCTAAAAGACGTGCAATTAAGCACAAAACGATTACACAAATATTCTAAGACAAATACAAATTATTAACGTCTTCACCCGTGCTTGCTCGTGATGATGCTCGATATCTTCACTCGCTTATATTTGGAAAGTGACATCTTCAAATAACCCCAACACTTATATTGAGTTTGCGAGCTTGATCTATCAGTATTTCTCGATCCTTCATCAATCTCTACCTCTTCAATTTTTCCAATAAGCAGATCTAAATCCATTGGAAATTTCTCAGTATGTTTTAACAAAGTAACAGTCTGCTTCCATGATGATGGCAAAGCACATAACAAACGATCATTCAAGTCTTGAAGGTCAGTCTTAACTCCTAGGTTTGACATCTCAGTAGTTAAGTGAACAAATCTGTTCATCATTTGATGCACTGTTTCTCCATTAATATGTTCAAACAACTCCAATTGTCTTTTCAACTTTGATTTCTTCAAACTTCTCAATTGTTCTCCTCCTTCACATATCGACTTTAATGCCTTGAAACATGTATAACCAGTCTGATATGCATCCAATCTCGACAAAACTTGGAGTGGCAGTCCCTTGCACATTAAAGAATAAGCCTTGCTATAATTCTTCACTTTCCTCAAATCTTCTGCTGACAAATTATCCTCTGGATAAGGTTCAGTAGAGTCTTTGCTGACAAATAGAAACTTTCTAAATTAGGAAACTTACTAAAAATGGAAACTGACGATTTAAAGACGGGTTTAAAACAGATGAGAGAAAACAAACCACCTAGACTAGAATCATTGTTAGCGTTAACTATCAATCATGTTTGGACTAATTTTTATGGAACCGGGATCTGAAACTACTCACTTAAAGGCAACACTAACTAGGACCCTCGACCCTTCTCGAGAAGAAACCTAAAGTATCACTATCAAGTTATTACCACACCGGTTACGGGATTAAGCTTCCTCACAGTTACTTAATCGAATTACGCTTAATTGACTTAAATTAAAGACCTATCTCACGATACGGACTCTAAAGCCATTTCAACCTAACTAATTGATCTAACAAGCAAGTATGTTAATATAAACTAAGCCGGACTTCTCACAAAGACCTACACCTAGCAAATTAACCAACTTTACTAGTTAACAACCTATCACCTCACGGATTTCTAGGTTGGTTACACGTTTTTATTAATTTAACTAATAGTATTAATCCTATGGTTTTACTGCAGGTTAACCATAAACAACCACAACGCAAGTCAATGGCTATAACGTACCCTATTCCGTGACATAGACAATCACCAAGAACACGTGGACTAATAATATTAATTTAAACCAACATCAACATGCAAAAACACATCAATTAGCCATAAAGGTTAAAACTTTAATCAAGCATAATAAACCATAAACAAAAGTATCCAAACACGAAATCAAAATGTCGTCAACAATTCATTATAACGCCTAGGTAGTTATAAACGACTAGCTTACCATAATCAAAGCAAGAAAAACAAGTTTTAATGTAATTGACATGATGAAAATAAAGGTAAAAACAAAGAAACGACAAAACCCGGAAGAACCACGACGCAATCGTTGATCCTACGCGTTCCCGTTGTCTTTGTTTCGCCTCTCTAGCCGTCCGGAACTCTCAAATCTGCCCAAAATCGCCTCAAATTCGTCCCCAATGAAGTCTATGAGGCTAGGGTTTAAGTTAGAGGAGTTTATATAGTGAAACAGGCCAAAAACGCGTCAAAAGAACCCTTCCACGCCACGCCACGCGGTGAGAAAAGGGGTTCTGGCCGCGTAGCGTCTTGAGCCCCTTTTTCAGATCCAGTTTTTCGTTTTCGCGCTTCGGTTCGCTCGTAACTCCATTTCGCTCCCCGTTTTTTTCTACGGATTCGATTTTTCACGATCTATCCGTTTCTTTATCAACATGGGACCTACAAAACACAAAAACATTAGTTGTGCCAAAAATGATATAAAACGTAACCGAAACGACACAAAATGCAATCAAACACAACTAGGGATTTATGTATAATTTATCCTTTATCAAACATCCCCACACTTAACCTTTTTCGTCCCTGAAAAAGCATGCACATAGAATCATAACTAATTAAAGCATTCAACATTTCGTTACAGTTTTCAAACAAGAAACAAAATCAGATAAACATCGGTGTGTTTTATTTAAACACCCTAACACTAGCTAATTAAGTTTCCCTTTATGTTTAATTTAAATTTAATTAGATCATCTATCTACAAGGTCTCACACAGAGAAAGAATAGGTCAGCCCAATTAATTGTTGCTTGACGATGCACCGGATAAATCACAAAGGTTTTCCTACCAAAATAACCTAAAGAACTTAACTAAGTTAAAGACTAGTGTCATATTAGGGTGGATTTTGATGGATGAATTTTGTGGGTATAGACTGTTTAATCTTTTTTTTTTCATAAAACAAGATCACCTCACCCAGGGGTGTCGTATCCAAGTCGCTATCCCGGAGGTAGAGCACATGAGGTCTTGGATCACTTGCCTTATATTTTTCATTTTTTTTCTTTTTTTTTTTCATTTGAATTGGCTTCTTTGAGCTCTTTTATTTAGCAGCTACTTTGAGTGCTTTTCAGTACTATACCCGGTGGACATTTTATTTGCGGATGCGCCACTTCTTTCACAAGAAGTGTGTTATAAATCCTAGAATGGCACCACCCCTTAACCTATTTAAGTTCTAAAGCCTACAATGGTGCCTAGTTTAATTTAGTTAAGGCCTTCCTAACTCTCCTACGATGACAACCCACGAGATTCACGACAATTAACTTTTAATTACTACACTTAGGGAAACTATCTCAGCTAATTGGGTTACCAAAAGTTTATCCAAATTCATCTTTGTTTCAAAAACCACAACTCATTTGAAAACCACAATCAGTTTCCTATCATTTTCTATTAAAGTGCACAACTTAAACAAAGACATTTTCAAATTTTTTTCAAATTTTTTTTTATTTTTTTTTGACTCTATAAGACTCAAAACAAACAATATGACTAAGAAATGACTATTTCCCATCTCCACACTTAAGTTCTACATTGTCCTCAATGTAGAGATAGAAAACATCTAAAAAAATAGAAAACAAAAATGCAAAAATAAAAGATAGAAGGGTGAATTGGAAAAGACTTAGCTGGTTTTGTGAAACGCGTAAGCTCCAAGTCTTCGTTCCAACTGTAGCCTCGATCGTATAGCATTTCGGTCACGATCGAGCTTCACTGACACTCTCGAGATCTTCCTTCGTCTTCACAAATACAAACTCACCCGAATGGAGATTGAGTACGGGTGAGAATGATTTAAACCTGCAAAACAAACACAAGATACCCGAGCGTAAAACTGACTCGACACAACTAAACGACAAATAAATAAAATAAAATAAAATGAAAGATAAATAACTAAACTCTACAAACTATACAAACTATATAAACCAATGAGAAACCTCCCCACACTTGAACTTAATCAGGAGGTTTCTCCTTGATCTGGACCCTATCCAATCCGTTCAATTCCATCCGCTTCACATAAATTCTTATAAAATTAATAGTGAAATTGAAAACGGTTTTGATAATCAATTTAAAAACTCTAAACGGGTCAGACCACCAGCATTTGTACTTACCTGGCATGAACCGGATGCATGTCATGTATCGTGAAGACTGGTCATGCTTAATCTTCAATGACTTCTTCTTCCCTACAGACCATCTTCTGACTTGCAAAAGGCTTCGGCTCACAGGCTTCTTCCTTGCTTCCTCCCGAGGTTTTGAGGATTCCTCATCATTTACTTCTTCCTCGGGCCCGCTCGGTTCTCGGTTCATCCCCACACTTGACATTTGATTGTATATAAGGTCTTCAAGAATCTTCAAATCGCCAAGTGGGTCAAATTCCTCTTCTTCATAAATAGGCAGGCCCACCAGTTCATCAGCAAACTCATCCTCCCAGGATGGAACTGGTACCTCCTTCACATCTCCCTCCTGCTCAGATTCAACATTTAATACCTGCACACCATCATTCTCAACAAACAAACATGAAAAATTAGATGAACCCGATGACTCGAGTTCATCCTCAATTAAGTCAAATGATGCAGGAATATCAAAATTAGAATAATCAGATTGAAGTTCAGAACACTTACCTAGTACAGGATCCTGATGCAAATCTTCACAACTAAAGTCCCATTTGTCTTCATCATCGCTATAAGAATCATCTTGGACGGAAAAATCATAGATACCGGCAGGTGGTAAATCCTCATTACCTTTGACCACATACCTCTCCATGATTTCTGGCTCTTTAGTTGCTTCTGGTTGGATTCTCTTATATTTCTCAAGTTCCTCCGAAATTAATCCGTGAACCTCTAGAAGTTTTCGCTTATCATCATTAGTAAACTCATCCCAGCGATACATCATCATATCCTGCACTATCTTCAACTGATCCCTTAATTTCTCTTTATCCTCCCTTCTCCTTTCTTCTATGTACTCTGCACCATCTTGGGATGTTTGACATTCCTGTGAATAATATGGTTGGGCATGCATAGAGGGGTTAGTAACACAAGGTGATGCAGAGGACCCCGTATATTCTGGACATAAACAGGTAAAGTGAGGTCCTCCACAGATTTCACACATGATTAATATTACAGAAAGACTCAATGGGGAGAGAAACAAAGAAAATAATAACTAATCCTACGATTCAAACAAAACTAAAACAAATAGCACAAATATAATCAATTAAGTAAAATCAAAGTAGTTAACGTAATCGCCAAGAGTCCCCGGCAACGGCGCCAAAAACTTGATGCGTGTAATATATATATAAAATAATTAACTAAAAACACCTAGTTTTAAATCTATAAAACCAAGACAAACTACTAAATCACACACAACCGGCAGTGGACCGGTCGAATGTAATATAGCTAAAGTAAGTCCGGGTGTCGACCCACAGACTCTATATACTACGTTTAATTAACTAGACAAGACTCAACAAAACTAGACACGAACTTTAATTAAAAGATTATTTAAGAAGGGGGGTTTTTGCTAAAAATAGAAACTTACTAAAAATAGAAACTTTCTAAATTAGGAAACTTACTAAAAATGGAAACTGACGATTTAAAGACGGGTTTAAAACAGATGAGAGAAAACAAACCACCTAGGCTAGAATCATTGTTAACGTTAACTATCAATCATGTTTGGACTAATGTTTATGGAACCGGGATCTAAAACTAGTCACTTAAAGGCAACACTAACTAGGACCCTCGAACCTTCTCAAGAAAAAACCTAAAGTATCACTATCAAGTTATTACCACACCGGTTACGGGATTAAGCTTCCTTACAGTTACCTAACCGAATTACGCTTAATTGACTTAAATTAAAGACCTATCTCACGATACGGACTCTAAAGCCATTTCAACCTAACTAATTGATCTAACAAGCAAGTATGTTAATATAAACTAAGCCGGACTTCTCACAAAGACCTACACCTAGCAAATTAACCAACTTTACTAGTTAACAACCTATCACCTCACGGATTTCTAGGTTGGTTACACGTTTTTATTAATTTAACTAATAGTATTAATCCTATGGTTTTACTGCAGGTTAACCATAAACAACCACAACGCAAATCAATGGCTATAACGTACCCTATTCGGTGACATAGACAATCACCAAGAACACGTGGACTAATAATATTAATTTAAACCAACATCAACATGCAAAAACACATCAATTAGCCATAAAGGTTAAAACTTTAATCAAGCATAATAAACCATAAACAAAAGTATCCAAACACGAAATCAAAATGTCGTCAACAATTCATTATAACGCCTAGGTAGTTATAAACGACTAGCCTACCATAATCAAAGCAAGAAAAACAAGTTTTAATGTAATTGACATGATGAAAATAAAGGTAATAACAAAGAAACGACAAAACCCGGAAGAACCATGACGCAACCGTTGATCCTACGCGTTCCCGTTGTCTTTGTTTCGCCTCTCTAGCCGTCCGGAACTCTCAAATCTGCCCAAAATCGCCTCAAATTCGTCCCCAATGAAGTCTAGGAGGCTAGGGTTTAAGTTAGAGGAGTTTATATAGTGAAATGGGCCAAAAACGCGTCAAAAGAACCCTTCCACGCCACGCCACGCGGTGAGAAAAGGGGTTCTGGCCGCGTAGCGTCTTGAGCCCCTTTTTCAGATCCAGTTTTTCGTTTTCGCGCTACGGTTCGCTCGTAACTCCGTTTCGCTCCCCGTTTTTTCCTACGGATTCGATTTTTCACGATCTATCCGTTTCTTTATCAACATGGGACCTACAAAACACAAAAACATTAGTTATGCCAAAAATGATATAAAACGTAACCGAAACGACACAAAATGCAATCAAACACAACTAGGGATTTATGTATAATTTATCCTTTATCACCCCCGCATGTCAACACGATCAGAGCGACTGATCACGGGGGGCGAAATTCCAAACCGATAGATCTATCAATATAACATGTGGTCTCTCCCTCCAAGAGAGATAAATGATTATGAGAGGGCAATGTGTACACTTTCACAACAAACACCCATGCCATCATTTTGGTCAAACACAATATGTCTCCCAATTCATATCAAAACGTCATAAACAAAATACATGTTCTTCCCCCAAAATAGTTAAATAAAGCATTATTTAAAAAGGGGCCGAGAAACTCACATTGAATACGCCAAAGCTAGAAAATACAAGCCCAATGAAAACACCACCTAAGAACGCCCTATACACAAGGACCCGTTCAAGACATGCACACAAATACAAAGTCTAAAACCATGTAGGTTGTTCACCAAAACCTAACTAGACTCATGTGAAAACATTTCATTTTCAAGAACAACCCTTTCATTTTAATGACCTGTTGGTGACCCTTGCCTTTAAAGTGTTATATATATAGTAACACACACTTAAACATAAGTAACATGTAAAAGTCACATTTAGTCCATCACTTACCTAAGTAATATATACACTTACACAATGTTATACATAACTTAGGAAAATATATTTATCATATTCATGCCATGATCACAATTTATAATACTTAGTAAAAATACACATTGTACCTAGTTAACTAGCATGCATTTTCTAAACATGACGGTTAACACTTAACGAGATATTTAACCACATTTTTCACAAGCACTTACTTAATCATATATAAATCTATAACAAAGCATAATATTATACCACATAAATCATGTCTCACATATTATTCATACAAGTTACAATATAAGTCCAACGTGTCAATTTCTTTCAAATCTGGGTACGTTTTCGGGTCACGGAAAGCAACCCAATACCCGTATTTTTGTCATTACCTTTTATTTACTTTTAAATCAGTAGGATTCCTTCAAAATAAGTCCAAAGTTTCTGATCCAAAACAGTTTACAAGAATATTACGTTTTAGAGTCGAAAATCGTCGTTTTCGGCTTTTCCGGGTACATAGTTTGCTTGTTTTTGGGCTCAAAACTCCAAGTTTTTGTACCAAAATTTAAATATCATATTTTTACATAAAAATACACTTAAGAATCTTTTAAAACATTATTTTGACATATTTTACATTTTTAAGCAAAAATCGGTGCGTTTTACGCGTATTTTTGTACCAAAAACCATTATTTATAAGGTTTAAATCATTTCTTTGTTATAATACATTTAAAATACTTATTTTATAAACTTTATAAATATTTAAAAATATGATTTGTCTCAGAATATAAGTTAGTTTTTATATTTTTACAAAAATGTATAAAAGTCACATTTTAATCTTTTTAATCATCAAGTATCATATATCATCACTTACCATATAATTTCCTACATGCATACACACTTTTACACTTAGTGAAATCATGTATTTTTCTCATGTCATACTTAGCATAGCAAAACACTTAACATACTTATATTTATCCATTTCCTAAACCAACATGTATCAAGTTTGCATAAAAATAACATCTTTCAACTTTATAACATATCAACATATTCTTGCAAGTAATATTCATAACACTTTTCAAGTTATTCAAAAATCATCTAGTGACAAGGTTCACTTATCTTTATTAAAACTTATTTACATGTCAAGATCCAACCTTTTTATATGCATCTTTCAACAAATCTTACATGATTTCAAACAACATATATACACATACATGCATACAAGCTACGGCCATACGTATAAGATCACATTTTCAATACTCACACTTATCATGCATATGTTCATTTAATCTCTTTTCCAACAAAACAACATTTTAACACTTTTGACCTAAACATCATCAATGCAAGAACACAACATTAACAACATTTCACTAACATGTAAATACACATACACACACATATACATATGAATCTACATACATGCATACCCAAAATCATGTTTTGATGACCACACATAACATATAGTTGTTCATTTCTTCCCATTTCCTTTATCAACTTTCAAAACCATAGATTTAACACTTATGTAATCTTGTTTTCAAAAATCAAAAACACACACACATACTCATACATACATACATACCTACGGACACAACACACATATACACACACTCATTTTGAAAACCCATTTTCATTTCAAAAACATTCATCTTTCGGTTTTTGGTTTGGTGAACAACACTTCAAGAATACAATCTTGAACACATTCAAACCATAAAAATCAAAACGAAGAGTGTTCATACCTTGATGAACACTATAAATAGATGAAGAGAATGGATTTTGGCCTTTGAACACTTCTAGGATACACACTCTTGCTTCCAAGGCCACCAAACACTCAAGATTTTGAAAGAAAATGCAAGAGATGATTGTGGAGAGTGTGGGGATGTTCTTGGCCGAAAATTATGAGGTGTGTGGGCTGATTTTCGGTTTTGGGGAAGAGAAGAAGAAGAGTTGGAGTGTGGTATTGGTTATAGTTAGTGTGTAAAGGTGGTAAAGGGGTGGTGTGTAGTAATGGGTGTTGGGAAAATGTGTAAAAGATGTTTGAAAGATTTTTGAGGGAATTGAGGGGGATTTAAGGCCTAGGGCCGGTTTTTGTATAAAAAAAGAAATTTTTATAACATTTTAATTAAACACATTACACACTTAAATTTTGTATAAAATTTCACCACATTTGCCATAATACTTCCATTATTATTATTTTACTCTTAAAATAGTAAAAATATAAAAATAAATATTTTAATGTGTTCCGGGTAGTGTACTGGTAGTAAAACCGGGCAAAAACTGAAACACACGCGATAACCGGAAAAACAACGGATAAAATACATCGCTTTTAGTTTTTATTATGTTTTCACTTATATACACCCAAAATATATTATTTGATGCTATTTTGAGCATTACATCAATTATTGGACTGTTAATATTCATCAGGCAGTCACCAACGTTCATTACCGGGTATTTAACCGCTACGCGATTAATCAATTTCAAAAATCACAAATTGCAAAACAATGCACAAAATGGGCTTCACTAACTTTAGTAACACCTTAATTATCATAATTAAGTCAAATGACGCAATTTGAAAATTATGCACGTTTTAAGCTAGTACGAATATTGACCTGGAAATTTGCCGGGTGTCACACTAATCTTATTTCAGGAGCCTTAAGCCCGGTTAGATTAGTTTGAGCCCAACACAATCATAAACCCTTTATTCATATAATTAAGTTAAATTATAATTTATAAATGATATAAATTATAACCGCGTCTTTCGTTCGTGATTACCAATCAAACGAGTTAAGTGGATTTAGTGTTCGTTGCCTTCGGTGTAACTATTACGGGTCATAATATGGTTAGCTACGTTAATTTATCGAGACTGGACATAATAAATCCAACAATTAAAAATGTATCAAATCTACCATGGATCTAGCACAATAAGCTTTCAAATCAACCATCGAGCAACACTAATGAGAACCCCTAAAATAATTGAAGGCATGCAACGATCTAGGGTTTCAAGGTTACCAAGATCAACAACAATGAAAGCTCACAAACCATATGTCATCCGGATCTGAAGATCGGCAACCATTATCGATTACTACCAACCGTAGATCGGCAACCATTAACAAACCCAACATGTGAATCTGTTTTCTGTTAGGTGAAAGAGATCCACAGAAGTTTTGACCTCTCAAAAATCACAAACTATAGGCCGCCTAGATCAGAATATCGGTAACAACCACTGACACCCCTCATATAAAACTAACAACAAAACAGATTAGTAGCCGGAGATGGCCGGAGATCGCATAGAATTGAGAGAGAGAGAGAAGCGTTAGAAGTGAAATAGCATAGAAGGGGATGAAATTTTTTATTATATAATAGGTGCGAAATCCTGAATCTGTATGATAATAATAGGATAATAAATACATTATATGTTTAAAATTTGTTTACATTTTAATTAAATGATAATATACATAAAAGTATTAAAAATACATAATAAACTAAGTTTTTAACTAAAAGATACAAAAGACGTCCTTTAAGTTTACGAAAATTACTCAAATAGTCATGTAGGGGTAAAAAGACCGTTAATGTTAAAGGAATAACAAAGTACAAAATTTAAAGACAAAATAATGTTAATTATGAGTTTTATACATAAAAACTAAAGTGCATGTTTGTATAAAAGTAAAATATTAAAAGTAAAGTTTTGTTTTAAAAATACAACTAGATATTTTGCAGGGTCGTGCGATGTGGTGGATGAGTCTCGTTAATTTCGTGACATGTTACACTGGTGACATTTAGATTTTGATCTTTAGCAAGCGTTACAATATGAGAGTTTCTTGACATTAGTCATGCATTTGCGGCGACATAGTTTTTTGAATCAGAACATGCGTTAACAATGTTTTCAACTTCAACCCATCCGTCACGTAGTGGTGGTGAGAGACATAGAGGTAAAAAATATAAATATGTCAAAGAAAGAGGGTTATGACATATAAGTAAAAAAATAACAATTAAGTCAATGTGAAAGATGAAAGCTGTAAATATTTCAAAGTTGAGCATTAACTCAAAGTTGTAAAATGAGAAATCAAAATGTATATCTGGGATAGTAACTATATTTTCGATGGTCAAAACGAGGGTGATAACTATTTTGAATACTCGGGTAATAACAACGAGAAATATGGTGGTACATATGGTGGCGATTATTATGGTGGTGATTTTTATGTTGTTGAATTTTATGGCGGTGACAATGGTGGTGCAGGTGATAATGGCGGCGGAGATGACAATGGCGGTGGTGGTGACAATGACGGTAGTTTGTTTGAAACAAATCATGTAAATATTTACTCATGATCGATGTTTTGTAGCACAACAAAAAGTAAATATTAAAAATAAAATACATTTTTTAAAGGTTTTCACATCACATGAAGAACTGGTGAAGTGGGCTCAAGATATCAGGCGAGACAATGGTTACATTATTGTCACCCAACGTTCTAAAAATAATGCATGGGGTAAGACGGTAAAAGTTCACCTTAAATGTGATTGTGGGGGTAAATATAAATCAGAGGGGGTAGACAAAAGAAACAGTAGCTTCAACAAAACAAACTATCAATTCCAGTTAATAGGTAAAAATGAAAGAAGTGTTGGTGGTTAGGTTTTAATTATCATTGATGATTTGCACAACCATGATCATGCTAAACATTTAGAGGGTCATGCGTATACTAAACGTCTGACCCATCCAGAATATAATATGGTGGGAGAAATGTACAGTCAAAATATGGAGACATGTGACATATTACAAGCCATACGGCAGATGAACCCGAAATGTGAGGCAACAAGTAAAACTATAAATAATGCCATTCAAAAGATTAAAGATGAATCTAATGTGGGTGAAACTCCAATGCCGATTCTTTTCTCCTACCTTCGATTAACAAATTATGTGAATTTTAGTTGTTCCAACGCACATATACTAACAGAGTGAAAGAAAATTTTTTATTCATAAGACATCAATGGAAATTTGGCGTGCATTTCCACATGTTATACTTATAGATGCCACATATAAAACTAACATTTACAAACTACCTTTTGTTCAGATAGTAGGTTTGACATCCACTAACAAGCATTTGCCTTTATTAATGAAGAAAAAAAAGATAACTTTATGTGGGTTCTAACAAAATTAGACAATACGCTAACAACGTGCATGAAGCCACGAGTGATAGTTATTGACTGTGTTAAGGCATTAATGAATGCATGTGATAAGGTATTTCCAGACGCTACTAAAGTAATATGTAGGAGGCACATACAAGAAAATATTACCAAACACTGCAAACAAAGTTTTGATCCGAAAAGTTAGACATAATTTAAGCGTCTTTGGTATAAATTAATTAACTCCACAACATATGACTTGTATAGTAATGCATACAACAAGTTGTCTGCAACTCTTATATTTGATCAGCCAAGTAAGGTTTCAACTATAATTTTTTATATATTTTTTATTTTATATTTTTTAATTAATTAACTTTTATCGGTAATAATAATTTACAGAAACTCTTAATTATTTGAACGATACTTGGCTAAATGTGTATAGGCATAAGTTTGTCTCCGTGCGGACAAACTGGCAAATACACTTCAATCAACACACAAATAACCGGGTTGAAGGCCTACATGCTTTGTTAAGTATCTTCATGGTATAAACAATACCTTGGACAGACTCGTGAAGCATGTTCACAAATTGTTGACCAACAATACATTGCGATAAAAGAAAGATTTGAAAAAAGCTTGATTAAGAGAATGAGCAACCACAATTCCAAGTATGAGAGAAAGCAGTGTGACATGTAGTTATCTCCTTTCCACCGCTTGTCGCTTGCCGTGCGTGTGTCGCTTGAATAAATATAAACAAGCAGGTAATTTTATAAGAATTTTATTTTAATTATTTATACAGTGATGTCATTTTTATGTTTATAAAAAAATTTTAATTGTTATTTGAAGGAATTTTCATCCCACTAGAGTATACTGATATGTTTTGGAAAGAGCTAGACATATCACCTACGTATAAGGAGGAAACCACAACAATTGACATAAACCAAGAGCTAGAACAAATGAAGCAGCACATAATTTTCGAACCCGAGCACATCCAAAAAAATATTTTTGACGATATTTGGGGTTCGATACTTCCGTGGAAAACAAAGAAAAAAGAGCATGTTGTAAAAACAAATAATAGCGGCCGCCCTAGAAAAGGTAAACAAAAGGCGATGAATCCTCTGAGATATAGCTCAGTTGAGAACACGGATCGTGTCTCTACAGTGATCCCTAGACATGAACGTAACACTACATAGTTCTAGTGTGCACATTGATTCCGGGAAACAAAGTGTCCATGCTCCCATGGATCATGGAAGGCGTGATTTATTTCTTAACCTCAATTCAATTCCACCACAATATGATTTTTTTGGTATGTCGCAAGATGTTACCCAGAATTTATTTGTGGAACCGTCAAAACCTGTGAGACAAAGTACGTATGAGCCAGGTGATGAGGAGAGATTCAATTTTAACAGGTTTGCTGCTTATATTCCTAAGGTATTCTACCCATACATTTCAAGAACGGTTGATGTTTGAGGAGATGGTAATTGTGGTTTCCGTTTGGTTGTTGTTGGTTTAGGGTTTCCCGAACACTAGTGGCAGTTCATTAGAAAGGAATTGTACAAAGAGTTAACCGCACGTCAGGAGATATATGAAAATATGTCGGCGATTTTTATCCAAATTTAGAAGAAAGTTAATCTTTTAGCGAACTTTCATTTGCTCCACAAAAGAAATGGCTGATCATTCCTAAAACAAGAGTATTGATTGCCAACAGGTTTGATATTTTACCTTTTGGGTAGTCATTATAATAACACAAGAAGGGCCGGTTACATATTTTACCTTTTGGGTAGCCCCCCAGAACACGGACATCATAGGTTTTCTATATTGGGTCACGTTTATGACAATCATTATATACATGTTAAAATGTCAGGAGAATATCCGATTCCTCCCTCGGCAATTATTTCAAAATAAGTAATTCGGATTGAAAACGTTGGGAGGCATTATAAAATCTCCGTATACAAGAGTATATGTATAAAAGTAACTACAACTTTTCTATGGATTTTGTTCCTGAGAACCCTTATAACATTTTATGCACCACCTGAAATTCTAAAGTGTAACATTTTGTATATTTGTAATTTAAACTATATTGTGTATAATGTTTCAAATTCAAGAGTATAACATTTTTTATAATGTTTCATTATCTTGTTGTTTTCCTTATGTTAATTTCTAACGCTTATATTGAAACTTAGAAAAAAAAACCGTAACCATACGACTCATTTAATATATCCATACGAGTCATATCAACCAAACCTATATAAACTTAAAACGACTCATTTTCATTTTTCACCGTACAAATTCTCCTCGTATCCTCTCAAGCAAACAAGGTACATCTCTCTAATGTTTTTAAATACGACTCGTATTGTATTGTAATATTGGTCTTATCAACTACTGATACGACTCATTTTAAGTTGATACGAGTAATATTGGTCGTTAATACGACTAAAATTAACATGTTATATTAGTCTTATTCATGTGGCGAGTTTTATTTTACATGCTCCTTTAAATACCACTAATATCAGACGTTAATATTAGTCGTATTACCCTTTAATACGAGTCGTTTTAACTTTATATTAGTCGTATTTGAGGTTATTGCCTGAAGAAATTTTAATGCGATTATAAATACGACTCGTATGCATACTTAATAATAGTCATATTAAGCTTTAATATGAGTCATATTATTTTTAAATAAATTCAGAAATAATCAAACTCAATCTAAACTAAAACAAATTTTTTTAAATAAAATCATAAAACAACATACCCTTGAACTTGATGTTCGTGTGTTACCATGGGGGCTTGATGTAACACCCCGAATTTTTATGGTAGGACATCTTTACGTGATTATGTATATATAATTGTGCATTTAAATGATTATGATTAAAATGATGTATGAAGCTTATGAGATATGCTATGTTTATGAAAAATGTGAAGATTATGAAAAGTACAATGAAGAACGAAAATGATTATAAATGTATGAGAATGTAAAACGTGATGACTAATTACTTGGTTATTAGAAAAAAAGGGAAGGATTAATGAAGAGGTTATGATGTAATCATGAGCCATTAAGGGTGAAAGAATGAATTAAGCCCAAAATGTTTAGTGGATTAGTTAAGAGACTTTCCTAAAATAGCCTAATTACCCAATTAAAGCCCAAAGCCCACCTAAAACCCTACCCAATATGGTGACCCTACTATTTAACCCCCATTTCCAGCCACCATCCACCTCCTTACGTTCTCTACACCATCAAAAAACACACACAAAGTCTCCATTTTGAAGAAAACTAAGGCAAGAAGAAAGAAAACTAAGATTTTTGTAAATCAAAGAGTTGATTTGAAGTTAAAAGGTGTTAAACAACAGGTAACCAAGGTAAAGTCATTCCCCAAAACATGTTTTCATAACACAAAACGAATCTGGCCATTAATGGAGTTTTTTTTAGGTTTTCAAAGGTTTCAAAAATATCAATAACGGTTGCATTTTTGTGTTTAAAATCATGGAAAAAGCTTAGATTTGGTCATATAAATGATAAAACAAGGTTTTGGACGTAAAAAGTTTGAGATTTGGTTGAAAAACAAGGATTTTGGGTTGAAATCGAGCTGAAACCCCGTTTTGCGAAACTGTGCATTCATAATGCGAATCTAGTGTTTATTTTGAGAAACTGAGGTTCTCATTTGCGAAACTAAGTTTCACATTTGCGAAACTGTAGTTGTCCCATGTGTCTGAGATCTGAAGTTGTGTGTCTGAAGTGTGCATAAGTCCCAACGAAAGTTGGGCAAGAGCCTTGCGAAACTGCAAGTGAAGGTGCTGCTGAAGCAGCATGCGAAACTGAGTTTCTCATTTGCGAAACTGCTTGTGAAACTAAAGTAAAAATGACTATTTTCCATAATAACTTAAATGAAGATTATGCACCAATACCACTAACTTAACCTTGTCCAAACGAAACTGTTTCGTTTTAAATACGCTTCCGAGGCTAACATGCATACCGATATGTTTATATGATTACCCTACGTGGTGAAGAGTATGTGAATGAATACGTGTTGACTAAATGAAGAGTATGTATGGTAATAATAGAGATAGAGACAGTAATCCAACTAGGGATTTATAATACCAGTGAAGAGACACCACTAAAGTGGTAGACTCCATAAGAGTCAAAGAGTCGTGATCCAGCTTGGTGTTATAATACCAGTGAAGATGTCATATAAATACCGGTTGACTCCATGAGGGTCGAAGAGTTAAGATCCTACTGGGGATTTTAATACCAGTGAAGAACCGTTATATCGGTAAACTCTGTAAGAGTTATAGTTACGTACTAGATAATGACATTACATACGCGTAATATAAGGAAGATATAAAACGTACTAAATGACTTTACTTTTAAAACTATAACTCACTCAACGTAGCTGACTTTTGTATGCATGTTAGATTGATGTGCAGGACAGAAGAATAAGAGAGCTGCTTGGCATGGGCAAGAGCTAGGAATCACATTTGAAGATTGGCATATCTAAAGATGAACTTTAATGAACTTACTATGTTTTGAAAGATGTTTTGAGTTAATTTAAGACAATTCTATATTTATGTAATGATGTTTTGACAATTAGTTCCGCTGCAATGAAGTATTTTATTAAATGTATGATTGTTTTATGCTTATGAATACCAACTACGATGCTTGCCGAAAGGCGGGCGCTACAAGTTGGTATCAGAGCCAAAGTTTAAGAGAAAATGGGTAAAGTGTTTTCAAAAGAAAAACCTAATACTTAAACTGAAAATGGGACCGAAGTAAGAATGCCAGTCTGCTAGCTCCATGCCAAGAGGTAAAGAATGAACAACAACAAGCTGTATATGACACATTTATGCAACTGAAAATGAAAGAAGTCATGAATCACATGTTAATGTAAATGTTATACAAGGAAAAATGATGATGAACTGTGCCTATATATAATAGGACAGTAATTGAGATGTCTGAAGAAAGCTGTGTGACACGAACATGTATTAGAAAACAGAGGAATAGGTTTAGTGCCTATACATGTTACGTGCCCTATACGTGTTAAAATGCTTCTATATGCTTTATGTGAAGTAGACTAGGTTTGAATACTGACGTGACTCAGGAGGGGTATGTTTAGAACGTGATCAGTAAAGTTAGTAGTTAATTACAACTGGCCACTGTCATTAGGAACTTACAGTACTTATCATGTCCTGAATTAATCTGACCGATGAACGTGAGTGTTTGAATCTTATAGGAAGTAAGAAATGGCACCCAAGAGAGTCACTAGAAGCTAAGGCAACAAAAGTCCCTGAAGGCTGCTAAGAGGTAAAGAATGAACAACAACAAAAGTCCCTGAAGGGAAGCGTGGGAGAAGGCCCACAAAGAAGAGTGTTGAGACCGATCCCGAAATCGAAGCTGAGGTCGCACCAACCTCCGAGCTTGAGCAGGATTTGAAAGATGCTGTTGCACACGAAGTGCACCAGGTCCTGACTAACGTTGTGCCTACGGTCCTGATGGAAATGATGAAAGAAATGAAGAAAGCCGAAAAGAAGAAACCCGCTAAGGAGGGTGCTGAGGGTGATGATGAGGAGGAGGGGTCTGAGAAGGAAGAGAAAGAGATCGAGTTGTCTGATGACTCGGATTTTGTGAATGAAGGGAAGGGGTACAACTATTGTGCCTTTCAGAGGTGCATGCCCCCAACTTTTGATGGGAAGGAAGGTTCAGCTGCCACCCTAGAGTGGCTGAGTGAAATGAAAGCTGTGATTCATATCAATGAGTGTAGGGCTGACCAAGTGGTGAAATTTGCTGCCTACTCGTTTACTGGGGCTGCAATTTATTGGTGGACTACTATGAAACAGTCCAAGGGAAGGAAGGCGATCAAAGAGATGGCATGGGAGGATCTGAAGAAATTGATGATTAAGAGATTTTGCCCACAGTATGAAGTTGATCGAGTTGAGAGGGAATTCCTGAATCTGACTACAGGAAGTATGAGCCACCTGGAGTACACCACAAAGTTCAATTAGATGGCACAACCTTTTCAGTTTTTGCTTCTTCATGCTTTGAATCTCTGTTCCTCCTTCACACATTTTCTGCAACATTTTGTACAATGAATTTGCAGTGACATATTTCTTTGTTCTTGTCAAGAACTCCAATGGGACTGCCATTGTTAGGAAAGAGTAAGCTTTTAGATCAATTGCACATTTCCTCAAATCTTCTTTGAATTCATCCCCTTCTAATTCTTCCAAAGGAATAACCTTTATACCATCTCTGTAAGCATTATCCTTGTACTTGTTAGGATTTGAAGCTGGTTTTGGAATGTGAGGACCGTTAGCAATTGATCTCCACAAATTGTGATCAACTGTGTTTAAGTGATTTCTGAATCTGATTTATCATCCTTTGAAGTCAGCTATTGTTTTCAACAAAGGAACTTTGGATGCATATTCAAAATTATTGCTGTTGTTTGCCATTTTGATTTTTGAAAAATTCGATCTGCGGATAACAGGGTCGATCTGCGGACAACAGTGTCAATCTATGGTCTCCAGTGTCAATCTGCGGTCTACAATGTTGATATGCTTGCTACAGTGCTGATCTCCGAGCAAGTTGAAATCACTATTTTCCACAGTAATGAAATCAATTCAATTACTTCAATCTCCATGTAAGCTATCTTCAACTAATCTGTAAGTCTAGAAATATATGCGAACAACAATGATCTTCAAAGTGATATGCGGACAATAGTTTAGATCAATTTTGAAGAACAATCAATCCAACAGATCAAAGTAAGCCAAAATGCAGATGATTATGAAGAAGGCAATAGGAAATTGAATGACAATTGGATCAACTTCAGTAAACATCATCATTTTATCAATGTGCGAACAACAGTACATTCATGTGATTTGCGAACAACAGTGAATTCATGATTTTGAAATTTGATTATGAATTTGATTGAAATCAAACGTAAATGTTGCATGAATTCATTATGAATGTTCGTTCAATATCAATTTCTTCAACAATAAGCTTGAATCACAGGAATTAGATGAAGAACAGTTCGCAATCACCAACACATTTTTCGATACTTCAATTCCATATTTCGAGCAATTTTCACGTTGAATTCAATTCAAATGTTGAAAGGATTTATCTCTGTAATAATTAGAAAAAATTGAATCCGTTTGATGATTCAAATTGTTGTTGAATTAATAGATTCAAGCAGATTCAAACGAAGTTCGAACACTACTCAACCAACAGCTCTGATACCAATTGTGGATCTAGATCAGGTCAATTCACGAGCATGTTGATCTGTTAATCTATTCAACAAACATGATTATAATCAACAAACACACACAATTCAACAGAAGAAATTATAGATAACTGTGTGTACAAAAGGTGTAATGAAAGTTCAGTTCGAAAAAGTCTACTATTACATGCATAAGAACACCTATTTATACTTCACAAATACTACAAGTCTATTGAAAATAAAATAACAGAAACTTAAGTTGATGTGCGGATAACAGTTCTGTCCGCACATCTCTAACTTAAATTCGATCCGCACATCTTTACTTCTTGTCCGCACATCTTTATATTTTCTTCAAAACTTTAAGTATGATGATTAACAATATTTATCAACACCTGCTTTGCTTCAACATTGGCCCGCTTGTTATCATACTTCCTACCATCATCTTTGTACCTCTTCCCTGACTGATTTCGGGAGTTATCCCAATGCTTTGGTTTCGCATCCATTACTCCTTCAGCAACTACATTGTCATATACAATCCCTGCCAAATCCACCACTGACTCAAAAGTACCCGGCCTGTGGGCATTCACATGTATGCGCACCCTGGGTGGCAGCCCTTGGACATAATACTTAATCTTCCTCTACTCAGTTTCAACCAAATAAGGCACCAGGCTCGAAGCACACTGTTACCACTCTTAAACAAACCCTGTCTTTGGATTTTCAAGATTTGGATTTCATGGTTACCAAAATTGAATCTTTGGCTATGGATGAACAATCAAGGAACTTAATGACTAAGAAAGAGATGGAACAGTATGTATTCAAAGGTGAAAAACCAGGAGAACAAGCATTTATATCAACAGATGTGATCTCCTGTGATGAACATTTTCAAGGGGATTGTTTCTTTGCAAATGCAGCTGAAACTTCTAGTTTGAATGATTTTTGTGAAGAAATTGTTGAAATTCATAAAGGAAAAGTCAAGACAGTAAATGTTGACAAAGCTCAGGATGTTGTAAATAGTATTTTGAAATTTGATGAACATAAAGCTGCTTATGCTGCATTCACTGCAAGTTTTCAAGCATACTTGGGAAGTCAATTGACTCCAATGGAACTTATGGTTCAAGACTTGAATGACATGCATCCTGATGATGTTGAAGAGATGGATATTCAGTGGAACATGGTAATGTTGGCTTACAGAACACAGAAACAAATGAAATCAAATAAAATTTTTAGCAATCCTAGTTTGAACAAGAAGATGGTCTTTGACAAATCAAAGGTTAGGTGTTTCAAGTGCAATCTTTATGGACATTTCTCAAGAGAGTGCAATAATCCTGCTGCAAAGATTACACGGATCACTTTGAATCCCAATCAAGCTTCTTCTTCAAATAGAAAACCTGATGAACCAAAGGCTATGTGTGTTACATATGATGGAGAGGTTGACTGGAGTGCTTATGGAGCTGAAATTGAAAAAGAATATGCATTGATGGCCCAAAATTCTGATGATGATAAAGCAAAAGAAGTTGAAGTTGTTGATGCAAGCAAATATCTACCTACATGAGGTAACCCATTATAGAACTCACTCTTTTGTTACTAATGACATGTTGCAAGCTGAAATTAAAAGTCACAAGAAAACCAAAGAAGAACAAAAAGAATTTGAAAAGAAAACCAGATCATTGACTGAGGACTTAAACGAATCTAAGAATCAAGAATCATCTTAAAATATTCATTACAAATTCTTGAAGAATCTTACGTGAAAAGTAAACTGGAAGCATCCACTTATAAAATGAAATATGAACAGTTGATGTAAACTAAAGAAAAAATGGAAAAGTGGATTGCTAGTCAAAAGGAAGGTAAAAACTGCACTGGGCTGGGTTTTTCACAAGTCGCGTATCAAACTACTCCTCCTCCGGTGAACTATGAGAAAATGCCAAGTGTCATGACTAACACTTTACCAAATAACTTTAATCCACATGACTTTCAACTTTTAGGGCTCGTTCCTGTTAGAAGATTTAATTTGTTCTTTGTTTATACAAGTTTGTATAGTTTAGGGTTAATTTTGTATTATCCCTAAGTAGTGATGCATAAAGCATGTTGCTAGTATGTGTTAGAGAGAGAGTCTAGATCACCAATACACGTTAGAGAGAGGAACTGTGTATGTGATTGTATTCTCCTGCACTTTGTGATGCAACTATTTGCTTTGATCATCAATGCAAGAGAATTATTCAGTAATGGATTGTGTTGTTGATTGAATTGTTGTTTTTGTACGTTGATCATTCTGATTTGTGGCAGTATCGATCCAATTGAACCTATCAATTGGTATCAGAGCTGTTGGTACTGTGTGTTCTTCGCTATTCATCAAGCCAAAACACATCAATACTGCTCAAATCATGATCTGAATGATTAATTGTTGTTTTTAGATCTGATTCATCATCGTAATCATTTCTAATTCACAAAATTTGTGCCGATTCCATCAGATTTCATTAGATCTGAGGAATTAAGAAGAAAACTGAAGTTTACTGTTCGATCAATTTTTGCTCAAAATTCATCAAAAATTGATCATGTTTTAGATTGATTGATATAGGAGATTGATAATCGGTATAAATTACTTCTTGTGTGTGATTTTTGGACGAATTGGATATCACACCCCGACCAATTAAATAAATAAACGGCGGATAATCGTCGAGACGTGAGTGTTATAGATTGCTCATAGCCACATGACGCTACAAATTAGAGTTTAAATAAACATGCATCACCAAATTAAATATTACAATTTGTCCACAAGTTTAGCAATTTACAAATGACATAGCTATTAATAGTTCATTGATTTAGAATTTAGCTAGGTCCAAAAGCCTATGGTGATCATGATCGAAAGCTAGCATTAAACATTGGCATTCCCTGAAACATGTTAGAAAATAATGTCAACATAAAGATGTTGGTGAGTTCACATAGTTAAATACATAGATAATAGTTTACAGATCATAATGATAAGCGATTGCATGTCCACAAAGGTTAGTGCAAATATGTAACAACACGTACGGCCTCAAATGTACAATCAAGCCTCAATAATATAGAATATAGTATATGATCAGCTAAGTGAAATTTGGTTCCTTCAATGAACTAGAATGCGTCATTGAAGAGCCGGACTTAGCATCGGCTTTAGCACCAAAAAGGCTTGTCAGGCCCTTAGATCTAAGACGTCGCTGGGCTAGCAATAGTTAATGATTGTATCTATCATAAAATAGAACACCACACGTATACATATAGCACAACCAAGACATAAATAGAATCACATGGTTGATAAATAGATTTAGTGCATGTAGTGTATTTGAATAATATAACATGTTTCACCCCAAAAGTGTATAAATATAAAAAGGGGTATGTAAACTCACATTAATCGGCTCCAAAATCTACTCAAGAAAATATACGGTGGAAGCCGGAAATAACCCTCGGTAGCTTATCCTATTAATCGAACATAATGATTTTAGTCCATATGTGGTTTCGAGATCGTACGAGTCAAACTCTTATTTTTAGTTGTTTTGTGAAATAGTTATGAATGTTGGTATATTTATAAGTTTTTATAAAAATAGTTTAAAATATTATTTATTTGTAAATAATATACCTTCAAAGATTATTTCCATTACAAGTTGTTTACTTGGTTTTTTTACGAATATGGTATGACGTTTAAGTGGATTTTTAGTTTATAAAGTTTTTAAATAGTTGACGAAACAAGTTTATGTGTCTATTTTTATATAAATGATATTTACAAGGATTAAAATGGGTATTTTTGGTTAAATGAACACTCACAAGGAAATATATACATGTTTTGTTACTTGGTTTTATAAAGTTTTTAAAGTTAATATTTGTTTATGAAGACTTTTGGGTTTTTAAGATATAAAATAATAAAAATATAATTTTTACATGTTTAGTGGGTAGTTTGAATGTTTAAATATGTGAATTAGTGGTCAAAATACAAAATATACAAAAAAAACTGGTAAGGGGATTCGAACCTGTGACCTTCAGTATATTAACAAATGCACCCAGCCACTTGAGTTGGGTGACTAACCCATTAAATACCCGAAACTTAAATATTTTATTCTTTGGTTGTTTTGAAAATATGAAGCATTAATGTGGTTTTTAAATAAAAAGGTGGGGGTATGCGTGGCCAAGATTCGAACCTGTGACCTCTATGAAGATTTGTAATGCACGCAGCCAC
Organism: Tagetes erecta; assembly: GCA_030867185.1. NCBI lineage: Eukaryota > Viridiplantae > Streptophyta > Magnoliopsida > Asterales > Asteraceae > Tagetes > Tagetes erecta. Next base: position 951,782 of record CM061486.1, on the reverse strand, counting down.
TTGAGCTGGGTGACTAACCCGTAAATCCACCCCTCTTTAATTGTTTTAACACCTCTTTAGCAGATACGAAAATTTTCCCATAATCCCATATGAACCCTAGTTCCTTCACAACCCAAATTGGATTCGTTTTCATGGTTTTTGATAAAATTAACGTTAGGGCTTTTAATCTACTCCCAAAAACGAGTTCAATGGTATAAGAAACTTACAAAATGGTGTGGGCTAGGTACGTGTACGAGTAACGAACCAGTTCGGCCCTTTGTGCCCTTCGTGTGAGATTTTTACTTCGTTTTTGAGATTTCTGGGTATGAGGGTTTGTTTGCGGTGTGATTGTGAGTGTGTGTGTGTTTAATTGCAAAATGGTGAGGTCTAGATATGTTTTTGGTCTTGATTTTTGAGTTCGACCGAAGTGAAGAAAAAGAAAAGTTTCAAACCAATTTCTTGTTCAATTGCACACGAAATTACCTGTTTGATGATAGCTAGGGATAGATGAAACACGTTATTGCTTGGAATAGGTCTGATTTTCGTCTGAATCTTGGTTGGTGATCTCAAGCAATGATGAAGGAAAGAGTACTGTTGTGTGTTGCGTGAAAGGGAGGAAGGAGGAGAAAAAGATTTGGCTTTTTGACACTTTTGGTCCCCTATCTTTGCATGTTTTCTTCTTTTCTTCTTTTATTTTGGGTTGTTAACAAGTATTATTATTACTTCTTTGATCTAGTTTGTTTTTGTTATTATTATTACCATTGTTAGTGTTATCACTTGCTAAATTATTGATACAACAAATTTCATAAACCTCAAGCCTTCGATATTATAATTAAAGATCAAATTTCACAAATGTTACATTGGACAAGTTTTGTTAAAATTCAGTAAAATGTGTATGAAGATGTTGATGAAGATGATGAACATGATGAAGATGTACTAGATGGGTGATTAATTTAACTTAGAAAAATTTTTGGACTTAGTTTTTGAACAAAATTTGGTTCTTGTGCAGACGGGTGAAATAATTTGTCTAGACGGGTGAAGAATTTGCAAGTAAAAGCTGTGTATCATTGACACGTGCAATATATGTATAAAATAAACACCTAAAAACACCTAGTTTTAAATTTATAAAAACCTAGACGAACTACTAAATCACACACAACCGGCAGTGGACCGGTCGAATGTAATATAGTGAAACGTAAGTCCGGGTGTCGAGCCACAGACTCTATATACTATGCTAAATTAACTAACTAAGACTCAACTGACATGACACAAACTTTAATTAGAAAGATTATTTGGAAAGGGGATTTACTGCTAAAAATAGAAACTTACTATAAAAGGAAACTTTATAAAAATACTAACTTACTAATAATAGAAACTGACGAGATTAAATACGGATGTAAAACAGAAGAATGGAGACAAACCACCTAGGCTAGAATCATCGTTAACTTCAATTATCTTTCACGTTGAACTAATGGTTATGGAACCGGGATCTAAACCCATTCACTTAAAGGCAAACCTAATTAAGACCATCGACCATTTTCATGAAGAAACCTAAAGGGTTACTATCAAGTTATTAGCACACCGGTTATGGGATTAAGTTTCCTCACAGTTACCTAATCATATTACGCTTAATTGACTCACGCTAAAGATCTATCTCACGATATAATCCTTAAAGTCATTTGAACCAAATCATTCGATTTAACAAGCAAGATTGGTAATTAATACTAAGCCAGATTTTCACAAAATCCTAAACCTAGAAAATCAAGCAACCGAGACTTATTAATAGCCTATAACCTCACGGTTATCTAGGTTAGCTACACGTTATTATCGATTTCACTAATATAATTAATCCTATGGTTTTATTGCAAATCGACCTAATAATCACAACGCAAGTTAATGACTAAACGAGCCCTATTACGTGACATAGACAATCACCAAGAACACGTGGATTAAAAATACCAATTTCATCAACGCAAACATATATTATGCATCAAACAATTAAAAAGATTCAAACTTTTAATTAAGCATAAACCATAAACCAAAAGTTAATCCAACATGAGTTCAAAATAACGTTAACGAATCATTTTAAAGCCTAGGTGATTGTAAAAAGGTTTAGCCAATCATAGTTGTAACATTTTCAAAATTTGCTTTTAGTTATAATATCAAATACTTAAAGTTTATAAGACTTATTTTATAAATAATTTAGCAAGTAAAAAAAAAACACTAACAACAATAATAATAGCAATAACAAAGACAAAATTTATCAAGGAAATAATACCATTACTTGTTAACAAACCAGTAGAAAAAAAAACAAATATATGCAAAGATGGGGGACCAGTTGTGTCAAAAGCCAAAAATCATTTTCTCCTTCCTCCCTTTTCACGCAACAACAACAGTACCCATTCTTCATCATTGCCTGAAATCACCAACCAAGATTCAGTCAAAAATCAGACCTGTTCCAAGCAATAACGTGTTGAATCTATCACTTGCTATCATCAAACAGGTAATTTCGTGTACAATTGAACGAAAAATTGACTTAAAACCTCCATTTTTCTTCATTTCAGCCGAACCCAAAATCCATAACCAAAACCATATCTAGACCTCACCATTTTGCAATTAAACACACACACATACTCACAAACACACCGCAAACAAAACCCCATACCCAGATTTCGCAAAAACAAAGTAAAAATCACGCATCAAGGGCTCAAAAGTGGCGACCCGTTTGCTACTCGAACCCATACCCAAACCGCACCATTTCGTAAGTTTCATGTATCATTATACTCGTTTTTGGGTGTGGATTAAAAGCCCTAACGTTAATTTTATCAAAAATCTTGAAAACGAACTCAATTTGGGGATTGAAGAACTAGGGTTCATATGGGTTTATGGGTTTTTTTTTGAATCTGCGAAAGTTGGGCTAAATAAATTAAGGACTGAAAGATTTATGTGTTAGTCACCCAGCTCAAGTGGCTGGGTGCATTGCAAACAACAAGGAGGTCAGGGGTTCGAATCTTCCCTGCACACTCCACCTCTTTTTTATTTAAAAACCATGTTTATGCTTTATATTTTCAAAACAATCAGAGGATAAAAGATTTAAGTTTCGAGTTTATGTTGGGTTAGTCACCTAGCTCAAGTGGCTGGGTGCATATATTAACATGCTGCAGGTCACGAGTTCGAATCCCTCAACACGTTTTTTTTGTATATTTTGTATTTTGACCACTAATTCACATTTTTAAGTGTTTAAACTACCCACTAAACATGTAAAAATTATATTTTATCATTTTCATGTCTTAAAAACTCAAGAGTTTTCATAAAAAAATTAAATTAATTAATTTAAAAAAAAAACTTTATAAAACCAAGTAACAAAACATGTATATATATATATATACTTATATATATATAAAACCTTGTGAAAGAACACTTAACCAAAAATACTCATTTTAACATTTGTAAGTATTATTTATATAAATTAAACATATAAACTTGTTTCGTTAACTATTTAAAGACTTTATAAACTAAAAATCTACTTAAACGTCATACCGTATTGGTAAAAAAAAAGTCAAGTAAACGTCTTGTAATGACAATAATCTTTAAAAGTAGGATATTTACAAATAAATAATATTTTAACCTAATTTTTATAAAAACTTATAAACATACCAACATTCATAATTATTTCGCAAAACAACTAAAAATAAGAATTTGACTCGTACGATCTCGAAACCACATATGGACTAAAACATTATGTTCGATTAATAGGATAAGCTACCGAGGGTTATTTCCGGCTTCCACCGTATATTGTCTTGAGTAGATTTTGGAGCCGATTAATGTGAGGTTACATACCCCTTTTTATTTTTATACACTTTTGGGGTGAAACATGTTATATTATTCAAATACACCACATGCACTAAATCTATTTATCAACTATGTGATTCCATTTATGTCTTGGTTGTGCTTTATGTATACATGTGGTGTTCTATTTTATGATCGATACAATCATTAACTATTGCTAGCTCAGCGACGTCTTAGATCTAAGGGCCTGACAAGCCTTTTTGGTGCTAAAGCCGATGCTATGTCCGGCTCTTCTATGACGCATTCTAGTTCATTGAAGGAACCAAATTTCACTTAGCTGATCATATACTATATTCTAAATTGTTGAGGCTTGATTGTACATTTGAGGCCGTACGTGCTGTTACATATTTGCACTAACCATTGTGGACATGGAATCGCTTATCATTGTGATCTATAAACTATTATCTATGTATTTAACTATGTGAACTCACCAACATTTTTATGTTGACATTATTTTCTAACATGTTTCAGGGAATGCCAACGTTTAAGCTAGCTTTGGATCATGATCACCATAGGCTTTTGGACCTAGCTAAAATTTAAATCAATGAACAATTATTAGCTATGTCATTTGTGATTTGCCAAACTTGTGGACAAATTGTATTATTTAAAGTGATGATGCATGCTTATTTAAAACTTTAACTTGTAGCGTCATGTGGCTATGAGCAATCTTTAACACTCACGTCTCGACGGTTATCCGCCTTTTATTTATTTAATTGGTCGGGGTGTGACAGATTGGTATCAGAGCCCATGACTGTAGGGATTTAGGTTATTAGAAACGGTGACCTAGACTACGGTATGCTTAGGGACCCTATATGAATTATCTCATACTTGCTTATGTGCTACATGATGCTACATGCTATGTGTTACATGATGCTACATGCTATGTGTTATACTTGCTATTTATGATTTAATGCCATGGCCTTTGCACACACTATGAAATTCTACAACTTAAATCGAACTTTAACAAATGAATTCAACATAAGCAAGAACAAATAGCTAAGACTAAGCCATTAACTTATTTTCTTCTTCCCTTATCCAAGCCCTTCATCTTAAGCCTCATCATCGTTTACTATAACTCTAATTAGCTAAGTAATATTTCTTGATCTAATTCTCGACTCCATGTGGATATCATATGCTTAGTGAAACTCTTAGGCAAATGCCTAATCCATTCTCATCAAGGTTTCGAATCAGTATAACGAACAAGACGATGTGTATCTAGACAGTAAGCACCTGTATCCTGAATTTTCTGGCAAAACGATAGAAAGTTCTATCCAACGTTAGCGTACCGTATAAATCCAATGTACGGACCTGGTACGCTTACCTGGGAATTTTCGGGATGAGTGATTTACTATAGATGCAAACACATCTGTCTAACGTTAGAAAGTTCGATTTACCTTGACTTGTCAATATACGGACCTGGTATGCTCCAATGAAAAGTGCAAATTTTCAAAAAAATTATTGTTCACCATCAAAAATATCCTTGGTTGTTATCAAAACTATCTTATCCAAATCTTACGTGGACCCAATTATCTTCCAAAAACGACAATCCCTTCAATCCTTAGCCTGTCTATCTCAAAACGAACCTTAATAAAGCCGTAATATATGCAAAAATATTAACGTAATAAACTTAAGACACTCACTCAACGCACGTTCTTCACTTTTTGGCAAATCTATGATTTTATTGACCTCCTCTCTATTATAAATTCGTACTCACACATTTATCTTTTGTTCTCTTTAACAGAATGCCTCGTGGTGGTAGAGTCCCTCGCCGTGGGGGAAGTCGTATGTCAAGTCGTAAGGTTGCTGCTCTTGTATCCCGTGAAATGGCTTCCGTCATCCCTAACCTAGTGGCGGAAATTAGCCAAACTCTTGGCAACCGTGGTAGCCAAAACAATGGGGAGATTGGTCATAATGGTGAAACCCGTCATCCTTGCACTTTCAAACACTTCAACTCTTGTAATCCTGTCAAGTTCACTGGTTCTGAAGGGGCTACTGCTTTGCTCCAATGGTTTGAGAGCATCGAAAACACCTTCACTTATAGCGAGTGTCCGGAAGCACTTAAGGTTCGGTATGGTACTAGTGTTCTCCAAGACAGGGCTCTTACTTGGTGGAATGGTATAAAAAGGGACAAAGGTGAGGCCAACATCTTAGCCATGACTTGGGATGAGGTCAAACAGCTCATGATCAAGAAATTTTGTCCCCAAACTGAACTCCAAAAGCTTGAGGAGGAATTTTGGAACCTCAGGCAAGAAAGTGGTGATCATTTGGCCTACTCGACTAGACACCATGAGTTGAGCATGCTTGTTCCCCACATGGTCACACCACTTTGGAGAAACATTGAAAAATTTATCAAGGGTGTACCTCCCCAGATCCAGGATGCGGTGATCGGTAGTAAACCCGCAACTCTTGAAGAAGCCATCACCATCACTGCTAAACTTTCTGAAAACCATGTCAAAGCCGGTACCCTAACCTTGAAAAACACTAAGAAATCTGTTGAGAAATCTACCCCCGCACCTACTAAACCAAACAAACCCGAGTCATCCTTCAATAAAAAGTGAAAGTTTAACAACCAAGCTCACAACTTTGCCATTACTACCCCTACTCCCCAAACAAAACCACATGCACCCATGGCTCAACCTATCCCAAAAGTTCCCTACAATGGCCCTCACCCAAAATGTAACACTTGTAACTAACATCATCCGGCTAATATCCCGTGTCGTCAATGCACAGTCTGCGGAAAAATGGGGCATCTGAATGTCACATGTCGTTTTGCGCCTGGTAACCCGAACCGAGCTCAAGTCAATGTTCCAGCTCCTAATCAAGCTCGTGCCTGCTTTCAATGTGGTGATCCAAATCACATGCGTCCCCAGTGCCCAAGACTTGCCAATCCAACTCCACCTGCTCGTGGTCGAGCCTTTAACATCAACGTCAATCAAGCTCAAACAAACACTGACGTGGTGAACGGTACATTTCTAATCAACAATCATTATGCTTCTGTTTTATTTGATTCGGGCGCCGATCGAAGTTTTGTTTCACTAGATTTTGAACCTTTACTTGACTTGAACCGTACTAAGTTAGACAAACCTTTCACGGTTGAAATCGCCGATGGCCAGTCTATCACAGTCGACACTATCATCACTAATTGCAAACTAAACTTAAACCAACACAGCTTTTCCATCCAACTTATACCCATGAAACTAGGAAGCTTTGATGTTATTATCGGTATGGACTGGTTAGCCGAAAACCATGCTGAAATCATCTGTTACGATAAATGTATCCGAATTCCGCTTCCTTCTGGTGACACATTGAATATATCCGGTGAGAAACCATCCAAAGGACTTAAGCTCATGTCTTGCATCGAGGCCCGAAAATGCCTAAATAAGAAATGTATGGCCTTCCTAGCCCATGTGATCGACACCAAAGTCAAGGGCAAAGAATTGCAAGATATTCCAATCGTCCGAGACTTTCCTGAAGTGTTTCCTGAGGATCTTAACGGTTTACCTCCTATTCGTGAGGTCGAATTCAAGATCGATCTCATTCCTGGTGCGACTCCGGTAGCAAAGGCTCCGTACCGACTCGCACCTTCCGAACTCCAAGAGCTTTCGAGTCAACTCCAAGAACTCTCGGACAAGGGCCTCATACGCCCGAGTACTTCACCTTGGGGCGCTCCGGTACTATTTGTGAAAAAGAAAGATGGGTCTTTTCGAATGTGTATTGATTATCGAGAGCTTAACAAACTCACCATCAAAAACCGTTACTGTTGGATCAAAAATTAAGACTGAAGCTTACCAAATTGAAGATCCAACAGTATTGACTTATCGGTGCTGAACACGATGCAAGACGTTGATAATAATAGACTATGGGGGAGTATTGTTGGACCTGAATTGTAGTCTAATATTATCAACACAGTCAAAGTCAACAAAAGTCAACGTCCGGTCAAAGGCCACGTAAAAAGTCAAATGGCGCGTTAGAGACGAAGAACCGAGTCAAGACGTTGAAGTTGTTTTATGTCTAGGATCGTTAATGTAATAAATATATTTTGTGTCAACAAAATATATTTAATCTAGCTTTAGACATGTTTTAGCCTTTTAACTTGTTATTTTCTAATTAAACTAAGTCTAGGGGGTTAATATGTAATTAAGTGGATTGAACATTCACTATATATAGATTAGTTTGATTAGGGTTTTGGAGTGGCTTGAATGAGCTAGTGATTGGGGTTTCTATTGTAATATCTTTTGCAATCCAGATTCAAAGATCAAATTGAGGGTTTTTAGTGTGTTCATCCAAAGTTCATCACATTTTAAGTCATTCAATCCAAAATCTTCACAAAGTACTGATTCATTACTGTTATTGGGACCAACAATTGGTATCAGAGCCTAAGAGAGATCCAATTCAGTCATATTTTTGAAGATTAGTTACTGATTTTGAAGATTTGTGAAGAAATTTTAGTGAGAGAAAGTTGGGTTTTAAGAGAGAGAAAGTAGATCTGAGTTTGAATCTTCATATTTTCATCAGATCTACTTCAACATTCATCGGATCTGTTGTTTTTAGCAACATATTTGTGATCTACAAGCTGAGATCTACAAGAAAAGTAGAAGAAAATTTCAGATCTGAGACTTTTCTCTCACACACAGTATGTGTGTGTTCTTGGTGTTCTTCAGATCTTCAAATCTGCAAGACCAGCGAATCTAAGTTAGTACCTGAACGAAAGTTCAAAATTTTGAGCGAACCTATACCAAGCTTTTGAATAGATTCGCCCGTTGTTTTTAGCGAACCTATAAGTTCGCCCGACACTTTGTAAGCCGGCGAACCTATACGTTCTTGCACATCAGATCTGGGCGAACCTACCATTTCTTGGGCGAACCTACCATTTCTTACCTTGCTAAACCATCCCGATCTAAGCGAATCTACCTCTTGTGGACATTTGTTGTCACTTACCTGCACCAACAATCAACAAAAACTAACCAGATCTACAACCAAAATCAAACCATTACCATAACCCCTACCCATAACCAAACACAAACCATTCTTGCTCATCACAAATCTAAAACCAACCTACCATACCATACCCTCTCTCGTATTAAAACCAAAACAACCATAACCATCAGATTTAAACTCACACAACCTTAACCATCTCGTTTCTCTTTAACCAAACCCAAACCACCATAACCATAACAATACCCATTCCCGTTTTCAAACCAAACACATAAACATATTAACTACACTACTTTAACCCAAACAAAAACCAACCCAAAACCAACCCATTCCCGTTTTAAAAGCACGAACCCTTGTTGAAATTCTCGAACCCACACAACCTCACCATTACTCCACTTCAACCTCAACTTTATTGTTGGTCCATAATGATCGTGATTTCAGTGCTTTGTTGACTTGTTTAACCCAAATATGTCAAATACTTGTAGAACAAAGTGTAAAAGTCCAAATAACCCAAATACAAGATCCAACACACAATCAAGGTATATAAGCTACAATGATGAAAGATATAAGCTCCTAGCACCTCAATGGAACGATTACACAACACAAATCAGTAAGAAATCGTTTAAGTAAAAGATGTGCAAAAGTTGTATAAAGTTGTAGATAAGGTTACAATATATAGTGTTGTTAGGTTCGCTGATAGATTCGCTCTAGCGAATCTATCCAGCGAACCAACGCAGGTTCGCTGGGCACATAGGTTCGCCCAGTCGATACCTAAACCAAAAGACATGTTGGCCTGCGGGCGAATCTATAGATTCGCCCGTAGGTTCGCTAGAACTAATACAATTACAATACAAACAATTACATACAAAAGTAGCACCGACAAGCCGGTGGGTCCAACCTATACATAGTAGACTATCAATACTCCCCCTAGGTTGGACCTCACCTGGGGAAGTCTTCAGATTAGCTCCTGTCTTGTTGGCTTCAAAGTTGTTCAATAAAAGCTCCTGCCCGTTCTTTGATCCCGGCCTTTGGATTTGTATAGTCTTCAATTCCGGCCTCATCTTCACTCAGATTTAACATAGAATCCACAAACTCTGTTTCTGCGACCTCTGTATCAGGCTCAGGATGAACTGTCGTTTCCGCCTGTATTTCAGCTGTTGGCTCCTCGCTTGCAACTTCCAAGTCTATCACTTCAGCTGGTTTTTCAAACCTTTGTTCGATAGTTTGATCGAGCTGCCTTGTCAAGTCATCCATCTCCAGCTTCAGATCATCTGTCCTCCTCAACCTCTCATTTACCTCCTTCAGCTCAGCACGAATCCCCCGGGCTTTATTAGCAACCTTCACAAACAGGTTTGCTTCAGCAGCAGTGTCATCTCCAGCCCCGTGCTTAATTCTGTGCTCACATAGCACCTTCAAGTCCTCATCACAGAAGGAGAAGACCTCCATCGGATCAAACAATCGAATTTCTGGACGGTCATCTCCACTTAGTCTAATAATGGCCTCCCCAGTGCTATTGTCGTAAAACCATTTGCTGAAATTTTGCAATCTGGGTGGCTGAGTATCTGGGACCCTGACCCTCGTCATCACTTTTGGAGCAGCTATTTTCAGCACGATCTTGCCCTTCCATGATACCCAATGTTTATCCCTTTTCTGCCTCATCCTTCTAGGCTTTTGGTATCCGAACTCAACAAAATTTGACTTAGCGGCCTCCTGAATTGCAGCTTCAAACGCACATGCCCTGCCGCTATCCTCCTTTCCCAGTAGAGGTAGCTCTGCCAGTCTCCTCAGATCCCATCTAGGAAAGGTGGCGAAATGCTTTCGGTTCTTGACGTACGTGATGTCGCCACCCCTCCTTTTTATCATGTATGCTTCCACCAAACAATTGTATTTCCATGCAATGATCTGTCTGTCTTGTTGTTTGGTGGTGGGTTCGTCTAAGTTTTGGAATATTGGTACCTCAGGCACCACAGCTTCCTCTTTCCTGAACCATTCTGATTTATCGAGCTCAGCGTGTTCAAACTGGTAGCTCATCCCTTTTTCCTCCACTTTGTATACCTCAGGCTCATCCTCAATGTCCTCCTCACTTTCAGCATCAAAATCAACTTCAGGTTCATCAACCAATGTATAATCCACCCCTGATCCACCTACTACTTCCTCTCCCTCAAACACATCCAAATTAATCCCCATCTCCTCATCAAACTCTTCCTCTACGGCTTTTCCCTTTCCTTTATTATCAAAATCAATATCCATTAACGGATATTTTGTAACATCCGTCAAGGAGTTCAGTTCGGCCTCAGTCATAGCTGGTTCAGTTCCAGCATTCTCCTTCAAATCATTCAGCTCTTTGAAGATTCTTACTATCAGACATTGCTGGTCTTTCATCATTCGTCCCATCTCATATATGACCGTCGATTTCTCCGCATCCTGCTTTTCCAATTCTTCATGCCTACCTTTTAGTTCAACCAGCTCAGCCTTTAAGCTTTCAATCTCAACCCTCAATTCATTACTGGACCCTGCAGATGTACCTGATGTACCCCCAGTATCATGCCTAGCCTTCTTTGAAACTTCAGGTTGAGTATCAGACCTTCTCTTCGTCCTCAGTTCTCTGCCCGTATCAATTTCAGCCTGTATCTCATCCACCTCCCTATCAAATGAGTAATCTTTATCCTTCGCATAAGCCTTTCTCTTTCGAATCTTCTTCTCAACCTCCTCAATGTTTTCACCCCCCCGTTTCTTCTCCGACTCAATCAACCTCTGAATATATGTCCATCTCTCAGCCGGGTACATATTTTCCCAAAGATAAGTAGTCCTACCCACACATTCCGGCCTCACAGATTTACAATCTTTGAAGATCCTGGAATGCATATCCCATACCTTCAACTCAGCACCAACAACCGGTAGACCCGGCAGTTTGTCATTTAGTACCATTTGAATGAATCTTGGGTACATTAACCACTTGGCTCCCTTTGAGGCATGGATGTTCTCGAGCATGTAGTTGAATATCAGCTTCGCCAGATTTGCTTTCTGCCCTCGGCAGAACAGCACCATGGCTCGAGCCCAATCCAGGTTCAGTCCGTCAGTACCCCCTTTTCTGTGATCCAGGCACATAATAAATACATGGGCGATGTACCTCCATTCCTGGATCAGGTAGGACTTGACAAACTCCATCTTCTTTTCGCCGGGCATCGGTCCCTCATACCCCGCTGTCCGGAATGCCCCGTAAACTTCTTCAGCAGACATATGTACTTCCTCACCCACATCCTCTTCTAATCTCAGAATCCTTGCCAGATCGGCTTCAGTAAATGCCAAGTCGTGGCCACAGACATTGGCACATATTCGTGACGGCTGCGCCGACACATTCATAACCGCAGTTCGCCAGAAATCCCGAACGTGCGTCTCATATATGGTGGGTGAGTGAGAGATGGCATAGTGAATGTGTGACGACTTCAGCCACTTGATAGCGTCTCTATAGCTCACGGCCTTCTCAAAATTTTCGTCGAGTAAAGCACACATGTTGTGCTTCTTTTCGAAGAATAATGTCGACATTTTGCCTGAAAAATAAACGGAGATTGATCAGAAATGAAGATTTGAAAAACAGAAAATAGATTCGCTGGATTTTAGGTTCGCTGGTATAGCGAACCTGAGATTTTGGCACAAGAACCTATAGATTCGCTGACATGAAAAATCAGTCATTGTTGTCGAGCGAATGTATAGGTTCGCTAGAAACAGTCGGGCGAATCTATGTTGTTGCGCGGGCAGCATAACGACATAGGTTCGCTCGAAGTCTTGAACTTTCGTTCAGATTCGCCAGACGAACACTTAGGTTCGCTGGAAACCCTAGTTTTTCAAAAACGGCCAGAATCTCAATCAAACAACCATTAACAAGCAAATAAAGCAACAACAGATCAAAATAAACAGTAAACGAGGCTACTAAGAAGAAAGTCCCTAACATTTAACATCAAAACAGTCTTGGATTGACACACAATCACACAATAACAGATTTAAGCAGGTTTATGATGCGATTAAGGAGTCAAAACATTGATTAAGATGAAATCGAACACATACCGAACGCTTAAATGGTGTTTAATGTATGAAAAAGGCCGGAAAAAGCAGGAATCGAACGTTGGTCGGTTGAAATTGAAAAAGCGTGCTACAGTGGTTTGAACAGCGAATATATAAAATATTCGCTGTCACAGTATATATATACACCCATAGGTTCGCTGGCAGACAAACCAGCGAACCTTAGGTTCGCCAGAAGACCAAAAGACAAAGTTTCTGACTGGTTCGCTACCAGGTTCGCTGACACATAAACAAGGCTGTTTCATGTCAGCGAAACAAAGAGAGACCGAGCGAACCTTAGAGACCGAGCGAATCTGTAGGTTCGCCATAGATTCGCTAGACAGAAGAAGAAAAGAAATATTTTTGGTTTTTCTTAAAATTTTAAAATCTTTGTAAATCCGTGAAAACGTCCCACGATATCAACGCCCCAAAAATAAACATATATACATATGATCCTAAAAATTAAAATTTAAAATTTAAAATTAAAATAAAATAAAATAAAATAAGTATAACAGGAGACGGTTTTAAACGCTAGAAAGGATATTTATTCTTCATGATGTTTTGAGTAGAATCCGGAGAATCATCGATTGGCGGGATTGCAGATATGTTTGTCCATTTAAACCCATGCCTTAGTCCTTTCAACAAGAGATCAGCAGCTTCTTTTATCATGTTTTGGGTTTGATTGAAGAAACTCAGACAACTCGGTCCCCACAAACGTCTAGGTAAAAAGAACAAGTTCTGTCATCAGGGTATATCTGAGCAATACGATTTACTTTGCTTGAGTTTCATAGAACAACTTTTGAATGTTGTCTTTTGACACATGTGCAATTTTTGCATCTTTTCTTTTGTGAGTGGAGCTTTGTCAGCAATTGATTCATTTTGAATACAATGCGACTTATTATTTGGGAAACTCAAATAGTCTAGAGCTCCAGGTCTATACCGACGTATAACAGAGGAGATAAACATTTGAGCATGCTCGGTGAATCTTCAGGTCAATACTTCCGTATAGCAGAGAAGATCCACCAACTCCAGGTCAATACTTTCGTATAGCAGAGGAGTTAAGCACTTGACTCAAAACGTTCTGAGGAGTTAACGAGTAACTCACTCAGAGGCTTTTCCGAAGAGCATCCCTAGCAGCTTTTTATTTTTATTTGTTTTGCATACTAGAAACTCGATTCGGGGATAGGGCGAGGGTGATTTGGGATGTTTGGGGAAATCAAGGCAAAGATTTGACGCTCTCAACCCATTTTTGACAGAACCATAATCTTTGTGCAATCCAATCACGTCAAGGAGATAATCCTTGCTGTCGAGATCTTGAGCGTTATGTTTGGCTGCATAATCACTAGTTTACTTCGTTTTCGGGCTGAGCCTATCTGACATATCCCAAACGCAATGCTTCTGACCTCCTTCAACGACTTTTCAACATCAATCAAAACGGAGATCCTGAAATAGCAAAATTTGAAAAACTATAAATAGTTTATCTTTTATATATCTCCCCCAAAATTTCTATATAATAGCCGTCTAATTAAGAAATTTTTGTTTTTCAGATTTTCTAAATATATATATATACAGAATTTAAAAGAAAAAAAAGAAGATGAAATAAAATAAAGAAACGGAGCAAAGAATCGAGTGACCCACGGATTTTTCAAAGAAGATAAAGACCCGATTATTTACGAAGAACAGATTATTTACATATTTACAAAAGGATTCTCACAGAAAAAGGTTTTCAAAAAGATATAAGTCCAAGCATGGAGATCAATTCATAAAAACGTGGTTTGTCAAAGGTTTTCGTGAAAAGATCCGCTTTTTGCTTTCTAGTTTCGATAGGAATAATATCAATAAACCCCTTTTCCTGTGCATCCCTGATAGCATGAATTCTCGTTTCAATGTGCTTGGTTCGTGTGTGATGAATAGGATTCTTGGCGATTCCAACTGCAGCTTCATTGTCACAAAAGAGTGGCGTGTGAAGAAAGTTGATGCCATAATCCATCATCTGATGTTGAATCCACAGCACTTGGCAACAGCAACTTGACGCAGCTATGTATTCTGCTTCTCCTGTGGACAGGGAGACGGTTGTTTGCTTCTTGCTTTGCCATGAAACAAGACATTCTCCAAGGTATTGACATCCACCGGTGACCGATTTCCTGTTAATCCTGCAACCAGCATGATCACTATCAGAAAACGCATGTAAATCAAAGTTCCCACCTTTTGGGTACCAAAGTCCCAAACGAGAGGAACCCTTAAGGTAACGAAAAATTCGTTTAACAGCTTTTTCATGCGATTCTTTTGGATTTGCTTGGAAGCGAGCACAGTAACACACGACAAATGTAATATCCGGACGACTTGCAGTCAGATACATGAGAGATCCGATCATCGAGCGGTACCGATGAGCATCCACAGGATTCCCATTATCATCGGAAGTAAGGCATGTTTGAGCAGTAAAAGGAATCAATTCTGGAGAAGAGTCATCCATGCCAAACTTCGTGAGGATTTCTTTGATGTATTTCTCTTGGTGGATTAAAATTCCATCAGGCTTTTGCTCCACTTGCAGCCCCAAGAAGAAACACATCTCCCCCATTATTGTCATCTCAAAACGATCCATCATCACCTTCTCAAATTCTCTACACAACCCTTCATTAGTCGAACCAAAAATGATATCATCAACGTACACTTGAACGATCAGCAGCTCGCCATCCACCTCCTTCTTGAATAATGTCATATCTATAGCCCCACGTGAGAAACCTTTACTGAGGAGATACTGCGTCAGCGTTTCATACCAGATCCTTGGAGCTTGATGCAACCCATACAACGATTTGTCAAGCTTGTAAACCTTTGACGGGAAATCAGGATCCTCGAAGCCTGGTGGTTGGCACACGTAGATCTCCTCATCGATGTCTCCGTATAGAAATGCACATTTCACATCCATCTGATAAACCTTAAAGTTTTTGTTCGCGGCATGTGCAAGAAAGATTCTGATGGCTTCCAGGCGAGCGACTGGAGCAAAAACTTCGGTATAGTCAATTCCCTCCTCCTGAGCAAATCCCTGAACAACCAGTCTCGCTTTATTTCTAATTACCACACCACGATCATCTGGCTTGTTCCGAAAAACCCATTTAGTGCCGATTGGACACTTGTTAGGAGGAAGATCAACTAGTTCCCAAACTTTGAGCTTCCTGAATTGTTGCAGTTCCATCTGCATGGCATCCACCCAACTCGGATCTTCAAGTGCCTGTTTATAATTCTTTGGAACGACTTGAGACAGAAAGGCAGCATAAAGACATTCATTAATCAAACCGCTCTGACTCCGGGTTCGCACACCATCGGTAATAGATCCAATGATATAATCGTGAGGGTGGTTTTTCAGGGTTTTGAAGTCAGTGTTGAGTAGTAGGGGATTTTGGTCGGTTGTGGGTGTTTGATTTGATGGTTGTGGAGGTGTAGGTGTAGGTGATGGAATGGTGTTGGATGTGGATGGAATGTCTGATGTGGAAGTTTGAACAGTTTGAGGTAATGGAGTATTTGGTGGGGGTGATGGGATGTCAAATGAGGTGGGAGGTAGTTGTGTAGCTGATGTGGAAGGTTGTGATTGTGGTGGTGTAGGTGTATGATTGAAAATAGAAACCGATGTGTGTGGAATGATGTCGTCATCGTCAGAGTCAGGAAGATTAAATGATTTGAAAATGGTGGTGGCATCATAAAACCAAGCTGGTTCACTACCAATACTGGTAGTGTTAGATTCTTGCCAGTCAACGTAGTAGGACTCTTGCACAATCCGCGTACGTTTGTTGTAAACACGATACGCCTTTTGTGTGGTTGAGTATCCCACAAAGAAGCATTCATCAGAGACAGCCCCAAACTTCGTCTTCTGATCTTGAGTATTCAGTAGAGTGCAAGAACATCCAAAGGGGCGTAGAAAGTCAATCAGCGGCTTAATCCCTCGAAACAGTTGGTATGAAGTCTTCATCTTTTCTTTGACTATCAGCACCCTGTTAAGAACATAAGCTGCACAATTAACCGCTTCAGCCCAGAAAATAATTGGAAGTTTTGACTCGATCAGCATAGTTCTAGCGGCCTCCACAAGGGTTCGGTTCTTTCTTTCAGCAACACCATTTTGTTGTGGTGTTCGAGCAGCGCTAAACTGTCTGAGAATACCCCTTTGTTCACAGAAGGAGTTGAAGATGTGGTTTCTGAATTCAGTTCCGTTATCGCTTCTGATGGCTTGAACCTTCTTCTTTCCAAGAACCTCTATTAGAGGTATCAGCTTCATCAATTCTTCAGCGGTCTCACTCTTGTTCGCCATGAATCTTACCCAGGTGTACCTAGAGTAATCATCTGTGACAACCAAGCAATAAGACTTTTTAGCAATTGATTTGACACTTATTGGTCCGAATAAATCAGTATGTAACAATTCAAGGGGTTCTGAGATAGTGTTTGTAATTTTGAGTTTATGTGGCTTTTTGTGCTGTTTTCCTCTAGCACAAGCCATGCATTTCTCGACCACAGAAAAATCTTTTTGTGGTAAACCCCTGACCAAATTGTTCTTAACCAATTTATTCAGAATTTTAAAATTGATGTGTCCTAAACGTTTATGCCACAAAAATGATTCAAAGGATGAAGCTTTAGACAGGAGACATGTCACGGTGGAATTTGATTCATGTGATCCCATATTCAGCATATAGGTATCATTTCGCCTCGGAGCTCGCATGATCACCATATCTTCAGGAACAGTGAACTCTGGCTTCAAGAACAGGCATTCGTTTTGAAGAAACATCACAGGAATGTTTTTATCACAGATTTGTGATACACTCAGAAGATTGAACGCCAGTTCAGGAACATAGTTGACATCTTCCAAAGTAAGAGTGCCATTTGAGACTTCTCCTTGACCAATCATCTTCCCGCCTTTCTTATCTCCCGCAAAAGCAACATAACCTCCATTTATGATTCTATAGTTAGTAAGAAGATCCTTCAATCCTGTCATATGTCTGGAACATCCGCTGTCAATATGCCAATGACTATTTACAACGGCATTTGAATGTTCCTGACATTTATTAAACAAATGAAAAGTTAGACCTTTGAAGTAGGCACCCAAGTCTTTGTGTACTTGGGTGGTGAAGTTGATGAAGTGCTACAAAAGAAATTATTTACAAAAGTGTTTAGCCTTTTTCCCAAAGATTTTTGCTTTGTGCTCTTTTGGATTAATTTAGGGCATTGCTTGACAGTGTGACCAGTGTTTCCACATTTAAAACAGTGAGACTTCAAACCGGTTTTAGGAATTCTGTTGACAGGAATTTTATCTATTACAATTTCCTCATCACATTCAGACAGTTGTGAGTCACAGTCACTGTAAGTGTCATAGAGTTCTTTTAACTTACTTGTTGTGACTTTACCTGTATCAGATTCAGGTTTTGGTTTAAGAATGTATGAAAAAGATGATTCCTTCTCTTTTGGTTTTGAAATTCTCACAGGTGTGAAAGATGGAATTTGGTGAGTGAAGAACTTTTGAAAACAGTTTGTTTTAGTTTGACTTTCAGAGACTTGACCTGAAAGTTTGTATTTGTCATTCACACACACATTTTCAGTCAAAACAACATCATTAAACACATTAGGGCTTGAAGTGGAACACCCTAAATTACTATTGAACATGGAATTGTCTGAATATGTCACATTACTACAAACAGAATTATCTAAACAAATGTCTTCAAAAGACTTCTTGGAATCAGAACTACTGCAATCACTACTGCCAGAACACCCGAGCCCAACACTCGCACCATATGCGTACTCCTCTCTAACTTCCTTAAGGTTTACTTCACTTAAACCTGCAATGGAACTGTCAGTATCTTTCTGCATAATCTCTTGAATTAACTCATTTGAGGGATGAGGAATAGGTGTAGGAGAATAACAGAAAGTACTGGGTGGAGGATATGCATATGTTTCATTTTTACTAAAACCCAAACCTGTCTTGACCCTGGCCCCCCTTTGATTCTTGCAAAGTTCCTCCCTTTTCATACCAGATATGGTCCACTGCTGCAATTTGTTTTTGAGTTTTCTTGCTTCAAACTCAGCAAGTGTAACTTGCTCAGTCAAGTAATTAATCTCACAGTTCTTTTCTAAAAGAGTCCTTTTTAAGTGTTCATTTTCTTTTAAAGCTTCTCTTAACTTAACAAAGTATTTTGATTCACTTAATTTAAGCTCTTTGATGGTTCTTTTTAATTCATTTTCGTTTGACATTAACAATTTATTTGCTTTGTATATGCCAATTAAACGAATTTTGCAAGCAGATGAACACATATCTTCTATAACATCATAAGGAAGACCGATTACCAGTTTTTCAGCGGCCAGAGCACGATCACATTGACAGTAGGGAGTGCTTCTTTTGAATTCATCAACTGCATCCAGCCTTGCTTTTTCAATCATTTCTTCCAAGCTAGCCTTTGACTCTTCCTCATGCTTCACTTCATTAACAGTGGCTTCACAAACTAACCCAGAATGATTCAGATGTCCTTGAGCAATAACATCTGATTGAACTTTGTCAACATTTTCCACCTTCTCCTCCTCTTCTTTTCCATAAAACTCTTTGAAGGGGTCAAAGAGATTTATATCATTGTCATCAAACTCAGTAATTTCAGCAATAAGGGCATGGTTGATCTCCTCCTTGGTTTCTTCAATTTCAGCGCTCCAGTCAAAGTTGGTAAGCAGTGCAGTTTCATTCTTTGACTTAGCTTCTTCAACCTTTTCTTGAATTGGAGCAGGTCTTGGAGTTGCAGAGTTAACTGGCTCAGTAACGATTGGTAATGGGCATTCTCTCTTGAAGTGGCCCAGTTGCTTGCAGTTATAGCATCGTAACTTACCCTTGTCATATCCCAACTTAGCATTCTGTCCTTGATTTCCAAAGTTTCTTCTACCAGTCCTTTCCATGAATCGTCTGGCACGAAGAGTGAGCATAGCCATCTGCCATTGAATATCTGTTTCCTCCAGATCGTCAGGGTCCACCTGATACATGTCTTCAACTGTCATACCCTTTCCTTTCAACTCACCTGCAACAAGAGCTTCATAACTGTGAACAAACATTCCGAATAAGGCCATAGTATCTGACGGAATCTGTGTGGTGACGGATGCACTTGAGCTTGAACCAGCATTTGAAGATGCACCAGCAGACTTAGCAGATAAATGACCAGATGATCCTCTAGATGCTGCACTGTAAGCATAAGAGCTTGCAGCGGATGAAATAAGTGCAGCATTTTGAGAGGGAATGTTTGGAACCATCATCGACTGATTATACTCTCTTCTTTTGACATCAAGGTCGAAAGACTTCAGCTTGTTGATGACGTCCATCAGTTTGTAATCAGGGAAATTCCTCTCTTGTTTCAGTAGCTTGATTTGAAGGCTCCATTGGGGAGGAAGTGAATCTAACAATTTTGCAACTTGTTCGTGATTGCCCAGCTTTTCATCATATTTCTTCAAATTGCTTGACACAGACAGGAATCTATTTGTAATATCAGTCAAGTTCTCTTGTGAATATCCCACAAAAGAGTTAAATTCCTTTTCAGCCTGAGCTTTTCTATCCAGTTTCAGATCCTCATTCCCATCATAAAATTCACACAATGCATCATACAGGCTTTTTGCAGTTGTATGTTCTGCAAACCGGTTGAAGATGTCTTGGTGTAAGCAAAGTATCAGTGCCCCTAATGCTTTCTTGTCACGATCCAGTAACTTGATATCAGTTTCAGTAAAAGTGGTTGGATCTGTGTTTACTGAAGTGACGGTTCCTTCAACTGTTGTGGGCACATGCGGACCATTCACTATAGATTCCCATTGGTTGTAGTCCGTGTAGTAGAAGAACGCTTTCAAACACCTTTTCCAATCTTCAAAGTTCTCCCCACTAACAAGCCTCGGTGGCCTGTTAGGTTGAACGCTGTCTAGATCATTCATATTAAGTGTTGAAGAAGTCATGACTTTGAACAGATTACAGATTCGCTGAAAAATGACAGATTCGCTGGCTAGTTTCGCTAGAAGAACACAGCAGATTCGCTGGCAGATTCGCTGGTGACAGATTCGCTAGACAGTCAAACAGATTCGCTGACGAGCAAGCACAGATTCGCTGGCCTGATTTTGGCAGCAGTTTCGCTTGCACAGTCAGTCAAATAGATGAACTTTCGTTCGATGATATGTTAGATTCGCTCGCCACAACACAACCCAAACAGGACAAAATTTGAGTTTAGATTCGCTGGAAGAACAGCAGATTCGCTGGTTGAACACACAGTTTCGCTGGTAGCTCAACCACTCTGAAATAGTACGGAAACAGCAAGAAAACCCTCAAAACTTGACCATTTGCCTTCAGGTTTGTTTTAAAAGCTTTCTACTACCAAATAGCACAAAACCAGAGCAAAATACGACTCCAAAACACAAGAAACAAGCTTCAAACAGAATCGAAAGAGTTTTGACCCAAAAACTTCAAAAATCAACACAAAAATCACTTGAATCAAACAATCAAGAGCACTAAGGCTCTGATACCATATTGTTGGTCCATAATGATCGTGATTTCAGTGCTTTGTTGACTTGTTTAACCCAAATATGTCAAATACTTGTAGAACAAAGTGTAAAAGTCCAAATAACCCAAATACAAGATCCAACACACAATCAAGGTATATAAGCTACAATGATGAAAGATATAAGCTCCTAGCACCTCAATGGAACGATTACACAACACAAATCAGTAAGAAATCGTTTAAGTAAAAGATGTGCAAAAGTTGTATAAAGTTGTAGATAAGGTTACAATATATAGTGTTGTTAGGTTCGCTGATAGATTCGCTCTAGCGAATCTATCCAGCGAACCAACGCAGGTTCGCTGGGCACATAGGTTCGCCCAGTCGATACCTAAACCAAAAGACATGTTGGCCTGCGGGCGAATCTATAGATTCGCCCGTAGGTTCGCTAGAACTAATACAATTACAATACAAACAATTACATACAAAAGTAGCACCGACAAGCCGGTGGGTCCAACCTATACATAGTAGACTATCATTTTAGACAGATCTGACGACTACAACAAACATCACCGTAATTATCACCTCCACTTTACAAGAACAAAGAAGCGGTGTATGTGTATGTGTGTTTGTTTCGGACCAGAAAGAAGAAGAAGCAGCAGCAGCCGCCGTTGTTAAAACAAAAAAAATAAATTAAAAGTGCATCAGTTGTAAGTGTTGTTGAGCAGCAGCAGATCGAACTGTGTATCTTTAGTGTGTTGTTGTTCACGGCAAGTACAAATGCAACATCTTTGAAGTCAGTTGTTGTGTGCTCGAACAAAGAACGTTGTTGTTGTTTGCAGCAGTTAACAAGAAGAAGACGAGCAGCAGCAGATCAGTCATTGTTGTGTATGTTTAAAATCTGAAACAAGAAAAAGAACGAGAGTTGTGATGGTGTGATTTTTTCTGTTTGAAACCGAGAGAAAAACAAAGAGCAGCAGCAGATCGAGTTGTTCTTGTGTGTGTGTTTGGTTGAGAAACAAAACAAGCAGCAGCAGCAGCAAATTTCGTTTGAAGTTGTGATGTTGTGTTGAAATGTTTTAAAAGTAAAGGGTGGGTTAGGGTTAGGGTTAGGGTTGGGCTATAAAAATTGGGCCAACACTATTAAAAAAAAACGGGCTAAGTTCTTTTTGGGTCATTGAGTCGAAAATTTGATTGGTTTTGGGCTTGTGATTTGGGTTACAAAGTGGGTTGGTTTACTTGGTCTGTAAATTGCAAATTGGGCTCGGGGTTAAGAGGTCTATAAAATTTTTGGGCTGTGTTTTAGTTGGTTCGTCTCATTCGCCGGGTTTTTAAAGTTAAAATTTTATGGGCGTTTTCATTAAACTCGTCATTAAATTTTGAAAAAGTGACGTCACTGGCCGGGTTATTATTATTGTTATTATTTGGGCCAAAATTTTGTTGATTGAGTAGAAAATATTTTGTCAGTGGCCGGGTGTTTATTTTTGTCAATCTTTGGGCCAAAATAATTAAAATATTTTCATTTAAGTTGAAAAAGTTTTGTCAGTGGTCGGGTCTTTCTAAAATTTATTTTTAGGCCAAATTTTAAACAGGTTATCGATTTTTAAAAAAAAAAAAATGGCTTATGCAGAACTTTTCAAATCCTTCGAATCTGATGATCTCACAATGGCACAAAGCCGGTTTGATAATTTTGCAGTTTTAAAGAATGAAAGGATGCCTGAGTTTCTCGACCGATTTGTGATGGTGGCAAATAACCTGAAGAAGCATGATCCAGAACTCGGAAATCATGAACGGGTTAAGAGATTGCTTGATTCTCTCCCACCAGAGTGGAGTTCACATGGAAAATTGATGAGAAGAGAAAGAGGATTTACTGATTACAAACTGGTGGAGGTGATGAACAAATTAAAAGAAATGGAGTTGGATATCAAACGTCGTGAGTACGATGAAGCGATGTCTCTGAATTCAAAGATCACCTCAATCTCCAAAGAGAAACCAGAAGAGATATCAGCTTCTACCTCCAATTTCAAAGGTTTACCGAAACCTGAAATTGAAAAGGTACAAGGGGAGATTAAGCAGACATCAATGGGTAAAGATGGAGCAGAATTAAATGATAAAGCTTGTGATGCTGAGAATGAGGAGGAACAAAAGACAAATACCAGAGTCTGCAACTGCGAGAAGGCTCTTGCTTCTGAACAAATCATCATGGAGCTTCCATACGAGACAGTTCAGGATATGTGTTCTTCTGATTGCAGAACTCGTTTATTTGGTATTTATGAAGCTAACAAATTGTTAATCGAAAATAAAAAATATTTGACTCAGGTAAATAAAGAACTTAAACTTAACGAGTCAAAATATTTTGTCAAATTAAGAGAAGCTTTGAAAGAAAATGAACATTTGAAAACAAATCTTTTGAAAAGTAATGTGGAAGTCAATATGCTAACTGAACGTGTCGCCCTGGCTGAGTTTGAAACCAGTAAGTTGCAAACGAAACTCGAAAAATGGACAATTTCGGGGATGAAACTTGAGGATTTAATCAAAAGCCAACGGGGGGCACGTATTAAGACTGGGTTGGGTCATGAAGATAAGACTTTTGTATATCCTCCTCCCAGCACTTACTGTTACTCTCCTATACCAACTCCACACCCGACCAATGAGTTGATTCATGAAATACTTAAGAAAGATACTGATAGTTTGTATGCAGGATTAGAGAATGTGAATCTTAAAGAGGTGCGAGATGATTATGAGTCCCTGACTGGTATTGGATACGGTAAACCGGATGCTGACAGTCAAGCCAATGATTGTTCAGTTTCCGGTGTTAGTAAATCTATACATTCTGTTTCTTCTAACTTCTTTGACAAGTTTAAAGCAGGTGAAATTCCTACTTTTGAGCCTGTCCTGATTGCGAAGGAAGAGATAAAGCCGGATTCACGTAATCATCAAGCCATAAATCAAGATCCGTTGGAAGCAGAGGTACTTATTGAAGACTGGACAAGTTCAGATGATGAATCAAAGACAAACGAGTGTCATGGAGATTCAAAGATCAAAATGTCATCTGCAACTGTCAAATCTGAAATGCTTCCAAAACCCAAATCAAGACAAATCCGGATCTCAGTTCCAGCTGCAAAACAAGCCAGTCATCCATCAAAAGCTCAAAAGAAGAAGTCTTCACCTCTATCCATCATATCTCAAGTTTGTAAAAGACTTGAGAACAAGCAAGTGAAGATCTCATCTTCCATCCAACAAAGCAAAACAAAAATCAAGCAACCACCCACAACTCAACAAAAGACGCCAAAAGCCTCTCAACAAGTTGCATCAAGCTCGAAGAAAGCCCCACCCCCAGCTGCTCCACACGGGCCAATCAAGCATCAAAAGCCATTCAAGGCTTGCTTCAAGTGTGGAAAGGGTGATCACGTGCTCAAGAAATGCCCAAAAGGACATGCTTCGGACGGTAAAGGCAAAACAATTTGCTTCTCCGGATCAGTGTCTAGAAAGAATCCTCCACCTGGTAAAGGCAAACAGGTTTTTTTATTTGAATTTCAAGATAAAAAGCATACATCTTTGAATGGTCGGATGACGAACATTCCATCCCTACCTTCTCATGTGAAGCCGGTTTCACATGATTCAAAGATGAATATGACAACATCATCAAAACCAAATTCTTATTCCTCGGGGCTTAAACAGAAAATGATTTCCAAATTTAACTTTTTCAAATCGAAAATGTTTGAACCTAAACAAATTTGGCAAATTAAAAAAAAAGAGGAAAAGATAAGTGATACAAGAACAGGTTGTGTGCATATACAGGTGTCTTACACTGATGAAAATGGAACGCCCAGGACTATGATGGCCTGGGTTCCCCTTTCTAACTAATCTGTTGATGAGTGTAGGAACATTTCAGGAGGACTGTTAGTAATCCGGTTTACTGACAGAGAATGTTCCTTATTTAAATTTGAGGCGGAACAAACAGGTTACGGTTCTGGTATCTTATCCACATTCTGGATCTTTCTCTGATTTTCACAGCCACTGCATTTTTCTTGACAACTCATTTATCATCTTTTGATAGGGTAATATGGAAGGCGTTTCATTGGTAATTTCTATTTTATATTTAGTAGATAGTATAAAAAAATTCAAAACAAAACAAAAAATTTGGGGGAGCCTAACATTTTTACTTGTATTTTTTATCAAGTTTTCACATCCTTTTGAGGTCGCTCTTGTGTCTTTAAAAATTTCAATTTTGCGCTAAAATAGAAATTTTGGGGGAGTAATATCAAAAATGAATATCTTTTGTCCAAAATTTGTTCTGTGTAAATATTTTGTGTCCTTTAAAGGTTTCAGGTTTGCATGGAAAAGCAACCAAAGGAGGACGTTGATTTGTGTAATGATGTGTCAATAGGCTCAGCCCGAATACAATTAGACAGCAATTCTGTGATCAAACTAAATTCAAAAAGAGCTCGGTGATGAGGAGTACTTTCACAGACATTTGGCCTGCACAAAGTAATAAGTTTTGACAAAAATGGGTTGAGAGCGTCAAATCTTTGCCTTGATTTCCCCAAATATCCCAAATCACCCTCACCCTATCCCTGAATTGAGTTTCTAGTTTGCAAAACAAAATAAAAAGCTGCTAGTGTTGCTCTTCAGAAAAACCTCTGAGTGAGTTACTTGTTAACTCCTCAGAATGTATTGAGTCAAAAGTGCTTAACTCCTCTGCTATACGGAAGTATTGACCTGGAGTTGGTGGATCTTCTCTGCTATATGGAAGTATTGACCTGAAGATTCACCGAGCATGCTCAAATGTTTATCTCCTCTGTTATACGTCAGTATAGACCTGGAGCTCTGAACTATTTGAGTTTCCCAAATAATAAGTCGCAATGTGTTCAAAAGAATCATTGTTGACAAGCTCCACTCCCAAACATGCAAAAATTGCAGAATGTCAAAAGTGGCTCATAAATTGATCAATATTCAAAATTTGATTCATGAATTTCAAGCAAAGTCAATCATATTGCTCGATAAACTTGATGTTAGAACAAGTTACTTTGCTGAATGTCTGTGGAAACCAAGTCGCCCGAGTTTCTTCAAATCGAACCAAAACATGATAAGATCGTCACTGGTTGTTTGTTGAAAGGAACAAGGCATGGGTTTAAATGGACAATAATATTGACAATCTCACCGAGTCTATATTTCTCTGGATGGTTGCTCGAAACGCATTATCTGATATCCTTTCGTGAAGTTTTTATTTTATTTTATGTTTGGATTCTTGAGTCTTGTTGGTCGTGTGTACCTTATGGGATGTGTTCTCTTTTTCAAAAATATTTGTGATCTTTTTGGACTCGTCTTCTCATTTTCGAATTTTTAATTTTAATTAAAAAAAAATCCAAAAAGATTTTCATTTCAAATTATTTTCAAGTCTTCCATATTATGCTATTAAAATGTTATCATTTTCACATGCATTTCACGGGAAATTGCACAAACAAACGGACACGGGTTCGCTTGTTTTTCATACACAGATAAACACGGGTTTATTTTGTTTAATGAAATTATCTAATGAGAAATCTCGAGATTTTGTTTGTGATTGTGTTACAGATATTTGCTGCAAATGATGGCCGGTCATCAGTTGAGCAAAGCACCTGACCAGAGAACCTGTTCCTCAAAGTTTGCAGAAGATACCGAGCTAGGAATCCTCCTCCTACATCTTCTAAAGCACTCAAGAAAAGATTGTTGGAAAGCCGTTCCAGATTTTACGAAAGGAAGCACAAAAAAAATGGGGGAGCATACAAAATGAGGGAGATTGTGAGATAAAGATCTTCAGCAACATAATTTGGCAAGCATCAGTCTTGGGGGAGTTTTGTTGGATCAAAAATTAAGACTGAAGCTTACCAAATTGAAGATCCAACAGTATTGACTTATCGGTGCTGAACACGATGCAAGACGTTGATAATAATAGACTATGGGGGAGTATTGTTGGACCTGAATTGTAGTCTAATATTATCAACACAGTCAAAGTCAACAAAAGTCAACGTCCGGTCAAAGGCCACGTAAAAAGTCAAATGGCGCGTTAGAGACGAAGAACCGAGTCAAGACGTTGAAGTTGTTTTATGTCTAGGATCGTTAATGTAATAAATATATTTTGTGTCAACAAAATATATTTAATCTAGCTTTAGACATGTTTTAGCCTTTTAACTTGTTATTTTCTAATTAAACTAAGTCTAGGGGGTTAATATGTAATTAAGTGGATTGAACATTCACTATATATAGATTAGTTTGATTAGGGTTTTGGAGTGGCTTGAATGAGCTAGTGATTGGGGTTTCTATTGTAATATCTTTTGCAATCCAGATTCAAAGATCAAATTGAGGGTTTTTAGTGTGTTCATCCAAAGTTCATCACATTTAAAGTCATTCAATCCAAAATCTTCACAAAGTACTGATTCATTACTGTTATTGGGACCAACAGTTACCCCCTTCCGAGAATCGATGACTTATTTGATCAACTTCAAGGTGCTTCGTACTTCTCAAAAATTGATTTACGTTCCGGTTATCACCAGTTAAGAGTCAATGATGCTGATATTCCAAAAACCGCTTTTCGTACCCGGTACGGGCATTACGAGTTTCTGGTCATGCCTTTTGGCTTAACAAATGCACCCGCGGTATTCATGGACTTGATGAACCGAGTGTGCAAGCCCTACTTGGATAAGTTTGTAATTGTGTTTATTGATGATATCCTGATCTATTCCAAATCCAAAACCGACCATGAACAACATCTTTGTTTGATCCTAGAACTCTTAAAGAAGGAAAAACTATACGCAAAATTTTCAAAGTGTGAATTCTGGCTTGGGGAAGTGCAATTCCTAGGCCATGTTGTGAACAGGAAGGGAATCCATGTAGACCCAGCAAAAATCGAAGCTGTGAAAACTTGGGTTGCTCCAAAGACGCCAACCGAAGTCCGTTCATTCCTCGGTTTGGCAGGTTATTACCGTCGATTCATTTCCAACTTCTCAAAAATTGCCAAACCTCTCACTATTTTGACGCAAAAGAACCGACCCTTTGAATGGGGAGACGAGCAGAAAGAAGCTTTTGAAACACTCAAAGACAAACTTTGCAATGCTCCGATTTTATCACTCCCTGAAGGCAATGACGACTTTGTGGTCTATTGTGATGCCTCCATACAAGGTCTCGGTTGTGTCCTTATGCAACGGGGAAAAGTCATTGCCTATGCCTCGCGCCAGTTACGGATTCATGAGGTTAATTACACAACTCATGATCTCGAGCTTGGAGCAGTGGTATTTGCTCTAAAGATTTGGAGACACTATCTCTATGGTACCAAATGTGTGATATTCACTGATCACAAGAGTCTCCAACATGTCTTTGACCAAAAAGATCTAAATATGAGACAACGTCGATGGATTGAACTAATTAACGACTATGACTGTGAGATTCGCTATCATCCGGGGAAGGCGAATGTCGTAGCCGATGCTTTAAGTCGTAAGGTTCATAGTAAAGTTATTTTACTTCAAGAAATCCGAGCCCATCGACAACTAGTTGACACCTTAAGTGATTTCGGTGTGGAAATTCGGGTAGAACCAAATGCGTCAAACATTTCACTTCGAAGTATTCAAGTTGAAGGAAGTCTTAAGTCCTTGATTCTTAAAGCTCAACAAGCCGTTGTAGATGAGGGCAAACTACACGACGAAATGTTGGGTGGAGCCGATCTTCAACTCGAGACTAAGCCCGATGGTCTCTATTATTACACGAACCTTTTATGGATCCCGAACCGTAACCATCTTCGTGAGCTCCTGTTGGATGAAGCTCACAAATCCCGCTATTCTATTCATCCAGGTTCTGACAAAATGTACAAGGACCTTCGGTCACAGTATTGGTGGCCGGGTATGAAGAAAGACATTGCTCTTTACGTGGCTAAGTGCCTTACTTGTGCAAGAGTTAAAGCCGAGCACAAACGATCCGGCGGTCTTCTTGAACAACCTGAAATCCCCGTGTGGAAATGGGAACACGTGTCCATGGATTTTATCACCAAGCTACCTCGTACACCCCGTGGTTTTGATAGCATTTGGGTTATTATTGATCGATTGACCAAGAGCGCTCATTTTATTCCGATTCGAAACACATACAATGCTTCTAAGCTTGCCGAAATCTATATAAAAGAAATTGTGAGTCGTCATGGTGTACCAATGCATATCATTTCTGATCGAGATGGTCGATTCACTTCCCACTCTTGGACCTCTTTTCAAAAAATTTTAGGTACGCAACTTGATCTAAGCACAGCGTATCATCCCCAAACTGATGGTCAGACTGAACGTACCATTCAAACTCTTGAAGACTTGCTTCGGTTATGCATTCTAGATTTCGGGGGTAATTGGGATACTCACTTGCCATTGGTTGAATTCTCTTACAATAACAGCTATCACTCGAGTATCAAAATGGCCCCATTCGAAGCACTTTATGGCCGTAAATGTCGTTCACCCATATGTTGGACTGAGGCCGGTGAGCATCTCATCACCGGACCCGAATTAATTCAAGAAGCAACAGATAAAATTTTCCAAATCCGTGACAACCTCCGAGTGGCGCGTAGTCGTCAAAAGAGCTATGCCGATAAACGACGACGCCCCTTGGAATTCAAAGTTGGTGACATGGTTCTTCTCAAGGTATCCCCTTGGAAAGGTGTGGTCCGTTTCGGAAAGAAAGGAAAACTAGCTCCGAGATTTGTTGGTCCATTTAAAATTCTAAAAAGAGTTGGTAAGGTGGCTTACAAACTTGATTTACCTCCCGAGCTCAGCAATGTTCATCCAACCTTCCATGTCTCAAACTTACGAAAGTGTTTAACTGACGGAGACCTTCATGTTCCCTTGGATGACATTCAAATCGATGAGACATTACGTTTTGTCGAAAGACCAGTCGAAGTCATGGACAGAGAGGTCAAAAAGACAAGACAGGGTACTACTCCAATTATCAAAATTCGTTGGGAAAACAAGCGCGGACCTGAATTCACTTGCGAGCGCGAAGACCGTATGAAGAGAGATTTTCCTCACTTGTTTAACTAGTTCTTTAAATTTCGGGACGAAATTCCTAAAAGTTGGGGAGACTGTAACATTTTCAAAATTTGCTTTTAGTTATAATATCAAATACTTAAAGTTTATAAGACTTATTTTATAAATAATTTAGCAAGTAAAAAAAAAACACTAACAACAATAATAATAGCAATAACAAAGACAAAATTTATCAAGGAAATAATACCATTACTTGTTAACAAACCAAAGTAGAAAAAAAAAACAAATATATGCAAAGATGGGGGACCAGTTGTGTCAAAAGCCAAAAATCATTTTCTCCTTCCTCCCTTTTCACGCAACAACAACAGTACCCATTCTTCATCATTGCCTGAAATCACCAACCAAGATTCAGTCAAAAATCAGACCTGTTCCAAGCAATAACGTGTTGAATCTATCACTTGCTATCATCAAACAGGTAATTTCGTGTACAATTGAACGAAAAATTGACTTAAAACCTCCATTTTTCTTCATTTCGGCCGAACCCAAAATCCATAACCAAAACCATATCTAGACCTCACCATTTTGCAATTAAACACACACACATACTCACAAACACACCGCAAACAAAACCCCATACCCAGATTTCGCAAAAACAAAGTAAAAATCACGCATCAAGGGCTCAAAAGTGGTGACCCGTTTGCTACTCGAACCCATACCCAAACCGCACCATTTCGTAAGTTTCATGTATCATTATACTCGTTTTTGGGTGTGGATTAAAAGCCCTAACGTTAATTTTATCAAAAATCTTGAAAACGAACTCAATTTGGGGATTGAAGAACTAGGGTTCATATGGGTTTATGGGTTTTTTTTGAATCTACGAAAGTTGGGCTAAATAAATTAAGGACTGAAAGATTTATGTGTTAGTCACCCAGCTCAAGTGGCTGGGTGCATTGCAAACAACAAGGAGGTCAGGGGTTCGAATCTTCCCTGCACACTCCACCTCTTTTTTATTTAAAAACCATGTTTATGCTTTATATTTTCAAAACAATCAGAGGATAAAAGATTTAAGTTTCGAGTTTATGTTGGGTTAGTCACCTAGCTCAAGTGGCTGGGTGCATATATTAACATGCTGCAGGTCACGAGTTCGAATCCCTCAACACGTTTATTTTGTATTTTGACCACTAATTCACATTTTTAAGTGTTTAAACTACCCACTAAACATGTAAAAATTATATTTTATCATTTTCATGTCTTAAAAACTCAAGAGTTTTCATAAAAAAAATTAAATTAATTAATTTAAAAAAAAAACTTTATAAAACCAAGTAACAAAACATGTATATATATATATACTTATATATATATAAAACCTTGTGAAAGAATACTTAACCAAAAATACTCATTTTAACATTTGTAAGTATTATTTATATAAATTAAACATATAAACTTGTTTCGTTAACTATTTAAAGACTTTATAAACTAAAAATCTACTTAAACGTCATACCGTATTGGTAAAAAAAAAAGTCAAGTAAACGTCTTGTAATGACAATAATCTTTAAAAGTAGGATATTTACAAATAAATAATATTTTAACCTAATTTTTATAAAAACTTATAAACATACCAACATTCATAATTATTTCGCAAAACAACTAAAAATAAGAATTTGACTCGTACGATCTCGAAACCACATATGGACTAAAACATTATGTTCGATTAATAGGATAAGCTACCTGTGACACCCCGCCCGGCGGCGGAAACACCGGGCTGTCATTGGAATTGGATATCCATAGTAAACAAAGCACATGGTATTTATTTATTACGTTTAATAATGATATAGTAAGTTTAGAACATCAGTCCTAAATGGATACGACAAAAGTAATAAAACCGAAACAGTAAATGCAATCGTCTTTATTAATTAAACTAGGTCCAAGGCAATCCTATGTCTTGGCAAAAGCAGCAAAATAATCATAAGCATCACCTGAAATATGTGAAAATAAAGTTAGCTACACAAGCTAGTGAGTAAAACCCAAATTGAATAGTAATAGTATTGAAATCCGAGATCAACAAGATATGCTGCGCAATCCCACATGTATAGTAATTTCGTAATATCACCCTACCAGGACCCCTAGAATAGAATAGCACACCAACCACAATAGAAACCATAGTATCTCGTTTAGCCATTTTTCATGAGAACCACTCATGTAATAAATAATGATAACTTTTAATAACCGTCGTTACCGTCTCGATATATAAGTCATCATTTAGCAATTTAGGGACATGGCATAGTATAGCATCATAGCATAGCAACATAGTATAGCAACATAGCATCTCGACATAGTAAACATGGAATTAGAAAGGCCGGGTTTAAATCACCTATCGATGTTGTACAAGCAGGTGGGTTTGTCAAACCATTAGCGCTAACATTGTACCGGTGGGATTACAAAGCAATAAAACTACTTTTAACTAACACATAAGATTGCATCAAGCCGCGAACTAGATTAACATATTTGTATGATCTCTTTTAGAAAACGAATAGAAAACGCAATATAGTAAAAGACATATTTCAGCCCCAAAATAGTAAAATGGAAAAAGGGGAGTGAGTTTACTCACCTTAAAATCCAAGGATAATAGTAACATTAGAATCGCAACTAGAAAGAACCGAGGATCTCCCAGATATTAGAATCACCTAATTAGCCGGGAAAACCTAATTTAGAAACGAAGCAGGTAACGTAATAACTAGAATCAAGAAACTAGAACTTCTAGGGTTTTGGACTTGGGGTTTTAGGGTTTTAAATTATAGAATTGAAATTAGGGTTTCAAAATATAATTTGGGAAATTAGGGTTTCAAAACCAATTTAGGTTATTTAGAAAAGTATAGGTTTAATGTTTAATATATAAAACATCAAAATTTAAAGAAAAGAAGGCAAGGAGGGTCGAACCCGTGACCTTGTCTCACAACACCAACACCTTAACCACCAGACCAGATTCATTTTTGTTATGAAACTTGTTTTTAAATTGTTTTAACTTTTCTAATTCAAG
Organism: Tagetes erecta; assembly: GCA_030867185.1. Taxonomy (NCBI): domain Eukaryota; kingdom Viridiplantae; phylum Streptophyta; class Magnoliopsida; order Asterales; family Asteraceae; genus Tagetes; species Tagetes erecta. The sequence continues at coordinate 918,447 of CM061486.1, read as the reverse complement.
AACACCCAATTTCAATCCAAGCCCTAGAACAAAGATCGATCCGATTCGTTCAAACCAGTGAATCAATTCAAAAACAAGTAGAGGGCTTTTAATCTAAACGAACATACGAGCATTTTGATATATGATACTTACTCGGATGATGAAGAAACAGGTCGATGAAGACGATGAACAAATGCTACGGTTGTGAGAATCAAAAAGATAGTTTGAGGTTGTTAAAATTCAATTCAACTTCCAGATTTCTTCATGATGAGATGGTGAACAAATATCCTTGACCAATTTCAGACATCAATAACAAAATCGTGAAGATAATGACAGTTGCAGGTCCGCGTAGAAAGAAGGCTCATGGATGATCTTGGTAGCGTTTTGAATTCGATTGGAATAACAGAGAGTTAGTGTAAACGAAGGGGATCTTAATGGACGATTAAATTTGATTAATTGTATTGCAAAAACAGTCGGACGGTTATGACTTGATTACGAGTCAATTGAGATAAATTCGTGTTTAATTCATTGATTAAAACCAGATTAATTGTTACCAACAGCTTGCATTCACCAAGAGGATCGAAATAGTTAACTCAATTTACTAATTCTGTGCGTTTTGAGATGATTGTGTATGTGGGTTTTTGAAACCGGTTTTTAATTACGAATTGAACATGTATTGGACGATTAAATGACAAATTGGACATGGTATGGGGTTCGAATCTTGGCCACGAAGATTCCGTTGTTTTTAATTTGAATTAAAGATGAAAAACGAGTGGAGTGAGGCTCGCCGGAATCGGCAATTTCCGGCCATTTAGCCGGAGATATATGCTGCCGGAACTACGGGTTCAACAAGGGGGGTGGGCTGGGTGAAATGCATATTTACGTAAATGGTCCTTTAACTTAAAGATTGTCTTAAGTTAGTATTACAAGTTTAATTATAATTTGTAAATTGACAGTTTTGGCACAAAGTTAATTATATATGTATTTTAACTAACTAACTTAACTAATTTGAAACGCAACAATTATATACGTGACGTTTTTATAGTTTTAGCTCGTTTAAGCCTTTACGAGGCTATTTCGAGACTTAGGAGCGTTTTTGTTTAACGTTTTTAATAATTTTCTTTTACGAGCTATATATATTTATTTATATATATATTTTGAGATATAGTTTTTCCACAGTAATAACTATTTGTTATGCGTGAATGTTTTGCGACATAAATACGATTATTTAATTGAGACGGAAATAACGTAGAATCCAAATGCGTTTACTCATAATATTAATGATAAACGTTACATTTTGAAGAAAATAAATATGATTACAATTAAAAGGATAACAACTTCGGGTTCGAGTCGGGCATTCGGGTTCGGGTTTGGGGCAGATGTCACAGTCTCCCCTCCTTATAGAAATTTCGTCCCGAAATTTGGTCAAACCGAAGTAGAAGAAGATGAAGCAAAAAGATGCGGATACTTAAACTTCATATGGTCTTAAATTCATGTTCACATTTTGAGTTTTAACGATCATTTACGATTGATATCTGATTACGCTTGAGTCGTTTGACTTCACGGTTCATAATTTCCAATGACCGTTCAATAAATTGCATCGATTCATTATCGACATGCATAATGAGATTTTTATTGGGTAAGTACTTTTTTCAGATTAGAAACATGAAAACACGGGATGAACACTGCCCACTTCCGTAGGGAGTTTCATCTCGCAAGAAACTCTTGAGAATTCGATCAATGAAAAAAAAATGAGCATTTTGATTGAGACATGATTTTAAATAACGAGATTAAGAAGTTATTTATTTTTAATTTGCTTTGTCTCATTTAGAATTGTTTATTTAACTCTTTTCACTTATAAGAGTTTGGTTGAACTATTTGTATGTAGATCCGAATAAGTTTTATTTGCTACCAATATAGTAATAGAATAGGATACCGACTTGCAAATGAAATATTTTAAGTGTATATGGATTTAGAATTATTTAAATGATCATCGCGAATAGTCGTGATTAATAGATTGTTTGAAACGAAATAAGTAATCTTACACATAATTAAGTGGCTTATATGCAATTAGTAAAATGAGTAGACAAGCCAAGTGAAAATAAGATGATTAAAATATGGCCCAACCACACAAGATAAAACTTACTATGGTTCCCATGCACCAACTTTCATAATTCCGTGTGCACCCGTAATTACTTTAGTTTTTGCATGGACTCCACAGCTCATTCGATCACGTGCGAGTCAGAAGTACACAACAACTTTAGGTTAAAATGATGATACGTATAGGTATTGATATCATACTTGATAGAAATAGTACTTGAGAAAAATCATATTAAGATGACAAGTAGATTGATGATTCGGAAGAAACTAACGTTCATTAGGTAGACATGGCTCATATAGATAACTTTGTTCCACGATATAGATAGTTAAATTTGAGTACTAGGATAGTAACACTTAAGTTTGTGAAAATCGGCTCTATTCGTGTAAGATGTAATTATCTAGGTTTTCTGATATTGACCAGTTCATAAGCATTAGTGGATGGTGCACATGTAATAATATAGTTTATTGGGATCTTTAGAAAAATTAGTTTCATGGAAATTTGACAATGCGGATAATCCAATTTATAGTTCGAATGAATGGATCACCTAGTTCCAATTGGAAAAAAAAAAAAATTTTTTTTTAGGTGTTTGTATTTATATGACCGATAGCTTTAGGTAAACCAGATGTAGGGGTAAATAAGTTTATAAAAGGTGATGCTGTTTTTCTATAACGTAGTTTTAAAAGCTAACTAAAAAGTTGAAAGTTTTTATCTTTACCATAGATAAAATGATTGAATTGAAAATAAATGGCACAATTTAAGTTATAAGTACTTGGTATTGGAAAAACAGAAAACATGGTGTTTGTTGCAAATCTTTTTGTCATATTTGAGAAAACGGGAAAATGTTTGTATAAATATTTGACCGACGTTAGAATGACCAATCACTTTTTTTTAAAATCATTCATCACGAAATTTATATGTATACATATATGTATATCTATATTTTTTTTCCTTACAAGATATTAAGACCAAAAGGTTATTAAAATTTCTCTCTCTTTTTTTATAATATATATATGTATATATATTTGTTTGGGAAAATAAGAAAATTATTTTAATAGAATCGAATACTGTTAGTTTTACAAAGTCTATTGATTACACGTTGTGTTAGGGTAACGAGTTTATAAATGAAACATATTGGGTTTGGATTAATTCATGGAGACTAGTTGCGTAGAATTTCGTTGGTGGTCATATGTATAGATGAAACATTTAGTTAAATGAGTTCGAGGATAGTTGTGTAGTGAGTTCTCGTTAGATTTGGATAACGAATTCATGGATAGTATCGTGTAGTTGATTAACGAGTAATTGTTTCGATGGTTAGTTCATAATTTGATAGTAGATATATCGTTTTAATGATAGATTAGAAATTGGATTAGAATCTTGTAGTAAGATGAGTAGTTTGGAATCTATCTGAGTATAGAAGTCAAGTTGAAATATTTTAAGGGTAGACGTTCGATTCAAATACATTAGCTTATAAGAATAGCAAAATCCGCTAACTTTTATTTAGTTATGGAATTTAGCCTTGACTGTAATTTAGAAATCATAATGAACCTTTGATTGGAGAGTTGATATTTGATTTAGAATTATAAGTACGACTTAGATTCGGTAATCGATATATGCATGATCTGAAGTTGTGGATAATTCGATTGAGATATGTCTTAGTTTTGAATTGAAATGTTTGGTTTATAATGGTGTAATTGTGTTGTATGGATAAGCTAGCGAGTATATCGCATAAGTATTATTGTAGCTTAGAAAACAAATGGAATGATGAAACGTAGAATAACACGGTTTTGTAGCAACATCTTTGACCGATAGAAACATCCGATGTAATAATAGCAACTCGTCCCACTTAGAATATCATAGAAGCTTTTGAAACATACCATAGAAAATCACGTAGAAAGTTTAGAAACTTTAGAAATTTCGATTAAATGAAATAGTGATAGTACTTAAAACATCATAGAATCCTTTGAACATATCATAGAAAATCACTAGAAACTTTAGAAACATTAGTAAATGAAGTTAGGAATATTATTTATACCACTATAAAAATTCATAGAAATATTTATAAATCGTAGGAATGAAAAACATAGAATCATTAAGAAAATGAAATTTTAATGGCTTAGGAGTGTGTCTTGGTTTTGGACACTAATGACTTATCAAAGTGTTAAGTTCGTTTTCAACGTATTCGAGAAAGCGTGCTTTAGCCTATAGGTTCACACTCATCTCGTACATCCCCAGGTAAGCATACAGGTCTCTTAAAGAGATTTATACGAAATGCTTTGCCTTAGACAGGATGTCCGTGATACAGGTGTTCCCCCTTCCGGATTGCACACGTTCCCACGTTTTCAAACTTACTTAAGACGATGACGAGATTTCACAAAGAGAAGATCCCAATCATGCAGACGAGTCTCTTGTAGCTCCTTCGCGAAATCGGATAAGAAAAGAGATTAAGAAAAGCATAGAAAGGTTCGTAGAAGGAAAACAAACAAGTTCAAAAGAATTCCTAAGTACATCTATTTGCACTAAGGACTCTTAGGTTATAGTCTAGGACGGTGTGTTTCTAATACCCTATCCTAGTTCCCTATAACCATGGCTCTGATACCAACTGTGACACCCCGCCCGGCGGCGGAAACACCGGGCTGTCATTGGAATTGGATATCCATAGTAAACAAAGCACATGGTATTTATTTATTACGTTTAATAATGATATAGTAAGTTTAGAACATCAGTCCTAAATGGATACGACAAAAGTAATAAAACCGAAACAGTAAATGCAATCGTCTTTATTAATTAAACTAGGTCCAAGGCAATCCTATGTCTTGGCAAAAGCAGCAAAATAATCATAAGCATCACCTGAAATATGTGAAAATAAAGTTAGCTACACAAGCTAGTGAGTAAAACCCAAATTGAATAGTAATAGTATTGAAATCCGAGATCAACAAGATATGCTGCGCAATCCCACATGTATAGTAATTTCGTAATATCACCCTACCAGGACCCCTAGAATAGAATAGCACACCAACCACAATAGAAACCATAGTATCTCGTTTAGCCATTTGTCATGAGAACCACTCATGTAATAAATAATGATAACTTTTAATAACCGTCGTTACCGTCTCGATATATAAGTCATCATTTAGCAATTTAGGGACATGGCATAGTATAGCATCATAGCATAGCAACATAGTATAGCAACATAGCATCTCGACATAGTAAACATGGAATTAGAAAGGCCGGGTTTAAATCACCTATCGATGTTGTACAAGCAGGTGGGTTTGTCAAACCATTAGCGCTAACATTGTACCGGTGGGATTACAAAGCAATAAAACTACTTTTAACTAACACATAAGATTGCATCAAGCCGCGAACTAGATTAACATATTTGTATGATCTCTTTTAGAAAACGAATAGAAAACGCAATATAGTAAAAGACATATTTCAGCCCCAAAATAGTAAAATGGAAAAAGGGGAGTGAGTTTACTCACCTTAAAATCCAAGGATAATAGTAACATTAGAATCGCAACTAGAAAGAACCGAGGATCTCCCAGATATTAGAATCACCTAATTAGCCGGGAAAACCTAATTTAGAAACGAAGCAGGTAACGTAATAACTAGAATCAAGAAACTAGAACTTCTAGGGTTTTGGACTTGGGGTTTTAGGGTTTTAAATTATAGAATTGAAATTAGGGTTTCAAAATATAATTTGGGAAATTAGGGTTTCAAAACCAATTTAGGTTATTTAGAAAAGTATAGGTTTAATGTTTAATATATAAAACATCAAAATTTAAAGAAAAGAAGGCAAGGAGGGTCGAACCCGTGACCTTGTCTCACAACACCAACACCTTAACCACCAGACCAGATTCATTTTTGTTATGAAACTTGTTTTTAAATTGTTTTAACTTTTCTAATTCAAGAACACCCAATTTCAATCCAAGCCCTAGAACAAAGATCGATCCGATTCGTTCAAACCAGTGAATCAATTCAAAAACAAGTAGAGGGCTTTTAATCTAAACGAACATACGAGCATTTTGATATATGATACTTACTCGGATGATGAAGAAACAGGTCGATGAAGACGATGAACAAATGCTACGGTTGTGAGAATCAAAAAGATAGTTTGAGGTTGTTAAAATTCAATTCAACTTCCAGATTTCTTCATGATGAGATGGTGAACAAATATCCTTGACCAATTTCAGACATCAATAACAAAATCGTGAAGATAATGACAGTTGCAGGTCCGCGTAGAAAGAAGGCTCATGGATGATCTTGGTAGCGTTTTGAATTCGATTGGAATAACAGAGAGTTAGTGTAAACGAAGGGGATCTTAATGGACGATTAAATTTGATTAATTGTATTGCAAAAACAGTCGGACGGTTATGACTTGATTACGAGTCAATTGAGATAAATTCGTGTTTAATTCATTGATTAAAACCAGATTAATTGTTACCAACAGCTTGCATTCACCAAGAGGATCGAAATAGTTAACTCAATTTACTAATTCTGTGTGTTTTGAGATGATTGTGTATGTGGGTTTTTGAATCCGGTTTTTAATTACGAATTGAACATGTATTGGACGATTAAATGACAAATTGGACATGGTATGGGGTTCGAATCTTGGCCACGAAGATTCTGTTGTTTTTAATTTGAATTAAAGATGAAAAACGAGTGGAGTGAGGCTCGCCGGAATCGGCAATTTCCGGCCATTTAGCCGGAGATATATGCTGCCGGAACTACGGGTTCAACAAGGGGGGTGGGCTGGGTGAAATGCATATTTACGTAAATGGTCCTTTAACTTAAAGATTGTCTTAAGTTAGTATTACAAGTTTAATTATAATTTGTAAATTGACAGTTTTGGCACAAAGTTAATTATATATGTATTTTAACTAACTAACTAACTTAACTAATTTGAAACGCAACAATTATATACGTGACGTCTTTATAGTTTTAGCTCGTTTAAGCCTTTACGAGGCTATTTCGAGACTTAGGAGCGTTTTTGTTTAACGTTTTTAATAATTTTCTTTTACGAGCTATATATATTTATTTATATATATATTTTGAGATATAGTTGTTCCACAGTAATAACTATTTGTTATGCGTGAATGTTTTGCGACATAAATACGATTATTTAATTGAGACGGAAATAACGTAGAATCCAAATGCGTTTACTCATAATATTAATGATAAACGTTACATTTTGAAGAAAATAAATATGATTACAATTAAAAGGATAACAACTTCGGGTTCGAGTCGGGCATTCGGGTTCGGGTTTGGGGCAGATGTCACACTACCGAGGGTTATTTCCGGCTTCCACCGTATATTGTCTTGAGTAGATTTTGGAGCCGATTAATGTGAGTTTACATACCCCTTTTTATTTTTATACACTTTTGGGGTGAAACATGTTATATTATTCAAATACACCACATGCACTAAATCTATTTATCAACTATGTGATTCCATTTATGTCTTGGTTGTGCTTTATGTATACGTGTGGTGTTCTATTTTATGATCGATACAATCGTTAACTATTGCTAGCCCAGCGACGTCTTAGATCTAAGGGCCTGACAAGCCTTTTTGGTGCTAAAGCCGATGCTAAGTCCGGCTCTTCTATGACGCATTCTAGTTCATTGAAGGAACCAAATTTCACTTAGCTGATCATATACTATATTCTAAATTGTTGAGGCTTGATTGTACATTTGAGGCCGTACGTGCTGTTACATATTTGCACTAACCATTGTGGACATGGAATCGCTTATCATTGTGATCTATAAACTATTATCTATGTATTTAACTATGTGAACTCACCAACATTTTTATGTTGACATTATTTTCTAACATGTTTCAGGGAATGCCAACGTTTAAGCTAGCTTTGGATCATGATCACCATAGGCTTTTGGACCTAGCTAAAATTTAAATCAATGAACAATTATTAGCTATGTCATTTGTGATTTGCCAAACTTGTGGACAAATTGTATTATTTAAAGTGGTGATGCATGCTTATTTAAAACTTTAACTTGTAGCGTCATGTGGCTATGAGCAATCTTTAACACTCACGTCTCGACGGTTATCCGCCTTTTATTTATTTAATTGGTCGGGGTGTGACAATAGTCATACCAACGAACGCAAATTCAAAAGTATTAAACATGATAAAAACAAATAAAAACGAAAGAACGAAGTAACCCGAGTGATCCAAGATGCAATCTTCAATCCCAAGAGCTTCTGACACGTTGTTTCGCCTTCGTAACCTCCAAAAACACCTCCGAGCTGCTGTTTTCCCACTCCTATTCGTCCCCTTGGGTTTCTAGGAGGCTAGGGTTTCATAAGGAGTGTTTATATAGCGAACCGGGCCAATAAAAGCCCAAACTTTCTTCGTTTTCACGTACCGGCTCGCTCTAACTCCGTTTCGCGCCTCGTTTTCGCCTACGGATTCGATTTTTCACGATCTTTCCGTTTCTATATCAACATGGGACCTACGAAACATAAAAACGTCAGTTGTATCAAAATTGCTATAAAAACCGTACCGAAACAACTAAAAACGTAAACAAACACAACTAGGGATTTATGTATATTTATCACTTTATCAAACATCCCCACACTTAACCTTTTTCGTTCCTAAAAAAACATGCATATAGAATCATAACTAATTAAGGCTTCAACATTTCATTACAATTTTCAAACAAGAAACAAAATCAGATAAACATCAGTGCGTTTTATTTAAACACCCTAACACTAGCCAATCAAGTTTCCCCTGATGTTTAATCTAAATTTAATTAAATCATTTATCTATAAGGTTTCACACAGAGGAAAAATAAGTTAGCCCGATTATTGTTGCTTGACGAGGCACCGGATAAACCACAAAGGCTTTCCTACCAAAATAACCTAAAGAACTTAACTAAGCTAAGAACTAGTGCCATATTAGGGTGGATTTTGATGGATGAATTTTATGGGTATAGACTGTTTATTCCTTTTTTTTCATAAAACAAGATCACCTCACCCAGTGGTGTCGTATCCAAGTCGCTATCCCAGAGGTAGAGCACATGAGGTCTTGGATCACTTGCCTTATATTTTCTTTTTTTTCATTGAATTGGCTCTTTGAGCTCTTTTATTTAGCAGCTACTTTGAGCGTTTTTCAGTACTATACCCGGTGGACATTTGATTTGCAGATGCGCCACTTCTTTTACAAGAAGCGTGTTATAAATCCCAAAATGGCACTACCCCTTAACCTATTTAAGTTCTAAAGCCTACAATGGTTCCTAATTGTTATTTAGTTAAGGCCTTCTTATTCCTCCTAGATGAACACCCACGAGATTCACGACAATTAACTTTCTATTACTACACTTAGGAAAACCATCCCAGCTAATTGGGTTACCAAAAGTTTATCCAAATTCATCTTTGTATTAAAAACCACAACTCATTTGAAAGCCAAAATCAGTTTACTATCGTTTTCTATTTAAAAGTGCACAACTTAAACAAAGACATTTTCAAAAAAAATTTCAATTCAATTTTTTTTTTGGATTTTTTTAAGACTCTATAAGACTCAAAACATACTAAACAAACTCTAAGACTCAAAAGCTATTTTTCATCTCCACACTTAAGTTCTACATTGTCCCTAATGTAGAAATGGAAAGCATCTTAAAATAAAATAAAAATGCAAAAATAAAATAAAATAAATAAAAAATAATAAACGGGTGAATTAGAAAAGACTTTAGCTGGTTTTGTGAACGCGTAAGCTCCAAGTTTTCATTCCAAACCACAGCTTCGATCGTATAGCATTTCGGTCGCGATCGAGCTTCACCGACACTCTCGAGCTCCATCTTCGTCTTCACAAATACAAACTCACCCGAATGGAGTTGAGTACGGGTGAGAATGATTTAAACCTGCAAAAACAAAAACAAGAATACCCGAGCATAACACTGACTCGTCAAAATTTAAAATTAAAAATAAAATTCCCGACTCAATATAAACTCTACAAATAATAAGAAACCTCCTCACACTTAAACTTAATCAGGAGGTTTCTCCTTGAACTGAACCATATCCAATCCGTTCAATTCCACCCGACCCACATAAATACATATAAATTTAAAAGTGGAATTGAAAGTGACATTGAAAAACAAATTAAAAACTTGGAACGGGTCAGACCACCAATATTTAAACTTACCTGGAAAGAACTGAACGTGTTGCATGTAACTTGAAGATTGGTCTTTCTTGCTCCTTAAGGGTTTCTCCACCCTTGTAAACCATCTCCCGATTTGCAACAATGTGCGCTCCCTCGGTTCTTTCCTTGCTTTAAACCGAGGTTGTGATGATTCTTCAGTATGTACCTCGTTCTCAGGCTCATTCAGCTCTTGACTCATCCCCACACTTGGCGTTTGATTGTATACTAAACCTTCGAGAATCTTCAAATCGCCAAGTGGGTCGAATTCTCCATCATCACAAAAAGGCAGGTCCACCAATTCAGCAACAAACTCATCCTCCCAAAATGGAACTGGTACCTCCTTCACACCTTCCTCCTTTACCTCATGCATCTCATCAAACTCACAAAACATTTGCGAAATATCAAAAGAATCCGAAGATTCAAATGTATCACATGAAGAGTCAAATAGTTCAGGAATATCAGAACAAGTTGAAATTTGGTCAGAACACTTACCTGTTTCGGAAAGATGATCTTCATTATCCAATTTTGCATTGGCATACTCCACTCTATGTTTCTTGTCATCAGTGGAGATATCCGGTTCTTGATCGGCTTCGCATGTTGTCATCCTTAGATTAGCGAGTTCATCCGTAAGCCTCCCATTTTCTGATAGAAAATGCAGTTTCTCCACCGAACTTAGTGAGTGCCATCGAGTGTTCATGACCTCCTGCACCTTCATTAGTTCTTCTTTCATGCTCGAGCACTTGTTCGTTTCCACTTTCTCTTCCTGACAGACTGGAGGTGGGACTGAAGCGTCCATTTTCATCTCCGGCTATACTTGGAATTCCTGCAAAACCTCATTCTCACAAGACAAGTGTAACATATCTTGTGGTTCATAAATAATATTACAAGATTCAAAAGAGAATGTAGAAAATGAGTTATCATTACCTGATTTCTGTTGTAGCCTCAGACGCTGAACTTCTTCCAAACACCTCTTGCTTTCCTTTAAAGATTTATAGGAATCTTCCAGCCATAACTGGTTTCGCTGTACGAGGATTTCCTGTTCTTTCGAGCATTGGAATCATCAGACACTAATTGGGTTAGCAAATCCTCCGTTCTGCTCAACCTCCCGGAATCTTGCGGTTAAGGATTATAGCTGACATTGTTAGACACTAGTTCCGTCAAAAGGCCCTCTATTCTACTCAACCGGCCGAGATTTTAGGATGTTGAACACTTCTATGAATAATATGTCTGTGCCTGCATAAAGGAGTTAGTAACACAAGATGGTGCAGAGGACCTCGAATAATGCGGACATAACCAAGTAATATGAGGTCCTCCACAAATATCACACATGATTAATATTACAAACACAAACACAAAAAAGAAAGCACGTGTATAGCTGGTAAGACCTCAAAAAGTTAATTTAACGCAATTACCAAGAGTCCCCGGCAACGGCGCCAAAAACTAGATGCGTGCAATATATATAAAATAAACACCTAAAAACACCTAGTTTTAAATTTATAAAAACCTAGACGAACTACTAAATCACACACAACCGGCAGTGGACCGGTCGTATGTAATATAGTGAAACGTAAGTCCGGGTGTCGACCCACAGACTCTATATACTACGCTAAATTAACTAACTAAGACGTAATTGACATGACATAAACTTTAATTAGAAAGATTATTTGGAAAGGGGATTTACTGCTAAAAATAGAAACTTACTAAAAAAAAGAAAACTTTCTAAAAATAGTAACTTACTAATAATAGAAACTGACGAGATTAAATACGGATGTAAAACAGAAGAATGGAGACAAACCACCTAGGCTAGAATCATCGTTAACTTCAATTATCGCTCACGTTGGACTAATGGTAATGGAACCGGGATCTAAACGTATTCACTTAAAGGCAAACCTAATTAAGACCCTCGACACTTTTCAAGAAGAAACCTAAAGGGTTATGTAACACCCATGAAAAATTTCATACCTAAAATATAAGTTAAGGCATCGATCCGACATTGTAATCATAGGTGAGCCATTTGTATATGCATGACTTATACTTGTCACATAATGTCAAACGAGTAGTTAACGAGTTAGATGCATGACGACTAAATATATAAGATATCTTGATGAAGGTTTACTATTATTGAGACAATTTTTCCGTTTCTCTGTTTTTATTAAAGTTTAAGTCGAAACATCGCTAAAAAATGAGCTCGTCCTAATAGTATATTTATAATACACTCTTTTTAAGTCTAAAAAAGAAAACAAACAAGATTCGAGTTGAATTAATAATAATTACTATTATTATAATAGTGTAAGGTAACTATAATAACGAAATATATGTGCATCTTGTGGACTATTTTGATGAAATGTCTACACCAATATCTCAAAGCTTAAGTATATATATGAACGTTTTTAGTGCAAATTTTTATTTGAGACATATCCATCGCTAACAAATACATATATAAAATATTGATGAGAACTATATATCCGACTTCATTTAGATATGCATGAACATATAATATGCTCCAATATGTAGAGAAAGCCACGAGTACATGACTCATCAAAAGGGTCGGCAAAAATGTTTATATAAATAAGCATGCATAGTTAGAACATTGTACACAGATTCGCATACTCAGTTTCAAGTCTTTTTCTTGAGAGAATCATAAACTAAATTTTATGATTGTCACTAACACTTTAAGACGCCATATTTTGAAACCTCGTTAATTTATCAATATAATTCCAAGTGTATGAAGATCCTGCTTAGAAATCTCGAAGGGTTAAGCTAACAAGAAGTGATGTTCAAACAAGTCTTTCAACTCCTAAGAATTATATTTGTGAGTACATTTGCCTTTTTTTTAAAGTTTTATAAGTGAATACATTTGTGAATACATTTGTGTTTTTAAATTTTTATTAAAGTTTTTATTTTGAAAATCAGCATGAACTGTAGTTAATTTATTAATGCATGCTGGTAAAATACGAGACAAGCATCAGGCTACGATTGTACGTGTGGTCTGATAAAAAATGATACACATGCAGAGGGTAGTATTCGAAAGGGGATACTATGCCAAAGCATGGCTAATAATAGTTTGGTGTCCAAAGGATTACGACTCCCTAGGCATTGAAGGTTCCACGGGCAACCTAATAACAATTTATTATTAGTGTACAACAAAAGATCTGGATGTGTATTTTATCCTATGATTAAGTATGGTTAATCTAAATTAATGCAATTTCATGCTTACAAATGTTTTGGGTCCTGCAAATGATATTCACCAGCATTTTAGCTGATGTTTTATTTTCATAACATTTTTCAGGAAAAGAATGAATGATCTCGCTAAGAGTCATGTTAACGGATTGAAAATTCGTACATGTACTTGTTAGCTATATTTTGACTGCGCAAGATACGGTCTGAAGGATGGACGCATCTAGTGAAATCTTGTGGCTATTACCTGAGATACAAATGAATGGATTTTGTAATATATATTACAATATATATTTTAAATGAAATGGGTATTGAAACCCATGTTTATTAAACAATGTTTTTATTTAAATATTGTTTGATTATAAAAGAAAAGAAATGAAATTTTGATAAACTCTTCCGCTGCAACGAAACTCTTAGATTTTATGAATATGATAATCAAGCAAAGTACCATATTGGATCGATATTGCTGCAAATCAGAACGATCTAATTACAAACACGCAATTCAATCAACAACACAATCCATTACTAAATAATTCTCTTGTATTGATGATCAAAGCATAAACGTTGTAGTACAATGTGCAGGAGAATACAAATCACACACACAATTCACTCTCTAGCGTGTAAGTTGTGATCTAGACTCTCTGTCTAACATTCTCTCACAACATGCTTTATGCATCAACACATTAGGGAAAATACAAAATTAACCCTAAAATATACAAACATGTATAAACAAAGTACAAATTAAATTTTCTAACAGGAATGAGCCCTAACAGTACTCCCCCTAAGATTTAACTTTGGACTTTCAAAAATCTTCTTCAGCTTTCAACTCTTGCTTTTCAGCTTCAATCTCTCAAAAATCTTCAGGTTCGTCTTTGACCTCCAGCAACGGCTTTCCTTTATGCTCTTCTTGTTCTTTCAAAGCCTCTTCAATGCACGATTTGAACTTTGCAGCGATTGCGGCTTGTCTTGGTTTTGATTCATTAGTGATGATATCACAATCCATCATCTGTTTCAGAGTGTCCAAAGTAATACCTGCAAAGTCAATATTAGCATAAAACTCGTCAGGCCTTTTCTTTCCTTTGACCTTCACTTCTAAGGTACCCTTGGACGTCACCCTCGTATATTCGATTTCTGGCATGTCAATCTTCATAAGGTTAGCATTAAGCAATGCCTTCCTTAATCGGATCTTTTCTGAAGCAGCGCCAATCACCTCTATCATGATCACGAATAATCTTCTGTCTTCTTCAGCAACAGGATCTTTTAACTTCTCCATCTTGTGATTGCGAAGATAATCAATGTAAGATGGGTGTAGCAGCTTCAGCTCAAACGTACTAAACAATGTGATCATATCTTTATCCCAATCGTCCAGATTACGTACCAACTTCAGCTCATAAGTTTCTTGATTACAGAAAAACTTCAGAATGGGCTTTGTTTCTTGCGAACCATCGATCACCTTCAAACCAGGATCGGTCACTTTGTCAAAATACTAATCCGAGAACTCTTCTAAGTACATATCCCTGAGTATCAACTTCTTCTCTTTCCTCTTCTTTTTCTTCAAATATTCACTATCTTCTTGTTGTCCCCGAAACTCCAAGAACTTTGGCATGCGGCTGATCCCAGCATCCAATAACATCGCACATTTATCACCACGCTCTGCTCGTGAGTGATTTATCAACCTCAACTTATGCAACTCTTTCAAGTCTTGAACCGGCAACTTGAAGATACTCGAATAGTAATGATACACATCGCATAACCCATTCACCCTCTTGATTAGAAACGCATCAAAAATCTCATCATATTTCCATGCAATAATCTTCACATCCTTGGACTTTTCAGGCACGATCATTGAGTCTAGTAAGTCAGCAACGGACTGTCCCTTACTTAGTAGTGATCTAACAATATCACCTGCTGTGGCAGACTTGTGCCATGACTCTCGCACTTCCATAGGAATGTTATAAGACTTCATCTCGCTCGGAAAAATATCAATAAGCTCCTTCCTCTTCTTATGGGCATCTTCCGGCAATGCCATCAATGGTATCTCTTTAGGCTCAAGCACTCTGTATCGTTTGGTCAGTTCATAGTATTGTGGATTGTTGTAATCCAAAAACAGCATACGGTTATGCATCTTTTCAGATTTTTGGAAGCTTACCACAATCTTTTTCAGCGATTCTCTTTTCAGCCTCTTCAATGTCTTATAAGGATAGTTTCTCGAACTGAGCCATTGACGCATGCTTGGAGCAGACATCTCTTCCGGATTTTGATGATATAATTCTTCTGGAGGAAGATCATCAATATTCAAACTTTCTTGAAGCGGCGTCCACTCACCCATTTCAATTACAAACTCTTTATCATCGCCCTCTACTTTATTTTGCGCATTCACACACTTTTCATATTCCTCGTTTATTTGACTGACAGTGAGTCCATTCAAATAAACAGGATTATACTTCATTTTCTCCAAGTATGCAAACCTTTCATCAAGATCAATGGGTAGGTCATCTTCAGGATTAGCTCCCGGTTCAGATTCAGTGAAATCTACTTCGTCCAAATCATCCAATGCTTCAATTGTATGTGCAGTTTCAGTTTGAACCGGCTCAGACTGAAATGCTTCTTCAATAACAGCTTTCTTCACATTCTCATCCTCTTTAATAACCTCGGGCACTTCAGTTGCCTGTACAGACTATGATTGAATCAGCTTAATCTGAACTGTTTCTTAAGTTCTAGCTTTCTTAGCATGCTCATCTTCCTTTACAATCTCCGGTACAGCATCCAGTTTACGTTTTCCCTCGGCTTTGTCAAGATTGACAATGTTGGTCCATAATAATCGTGATTTCAGTGCTATAACGACTTGTTTATCAACAAACACACTTGACTCAAACAAACAAAGTGCAATATAACCCAACAACCAATAACGAGATTAAAACCACACAACCGGAGGTAAATACGCTACAAAGATGAATAATATATGCTCCTAGCACCTTCAGTAAACATACACACGACACAATCAGTTGGATAAGGTTTTTGTGAAAAGTTGCCAAAAGTTCTATTTCTTGAAGATAAGGTTACAATATATATCAGACATAGGTTCGCTGATATATTCGCTGACAGCGAATCTATCTAGCGAACCATATAGGTTCGCCGGGCACAATCAGGTTCGCCCGGTCGATACCATCACAAAAGCTAAACTGTGCTACAGGCGAATCTATAGATTCGCCCGTAGGTTCGCTAGAACTAATACATACAAAATACATACAAAATATATAACACCGACATACCGGTGAGTCCAACCTATACATGACTATCAATACTCCCCCTAGGTTGGACCTCACCTGGGGAAGTCTTCTGTTTAGGCTCCGTCTTCTGTTGGCTTCAAATATATTCAACGTATACTCCTGCCCTCGATTCAATACCGGCCAATGGATTAGTAACGTCTTCTGATCCGGCCTCTTCGTCTTCACTAAACACTAGCATGGACTCCACGAACTCTGCTTCGGCGACCTCAGTATCAGGTATATCCAGATTAATTGTTTCCGCCTGAATGTTTTCAGTATGCTCCTCGCCAGTCACATCCAAGTCAACCACCTCTACCGGCTTCTCGAACCTTTTCTCGATCGTTTAATCAAGCTGCTTTGACAGGTCATCAACATCCATTCTTTGTTCGTCTGTCGCTCTCAACCTTTCATTAACCTTCCTCAGTTCAGCACGAATACCCCGGGCTTTGTTTGCAACCTTCACAAACAGGTTTGCTTCAATTCTAGTATCATCTCCAGCCCCGTGCTTAATACTGTTCTCACATAAAATCTTCAGATCATCATCGCAGAAGGAGAAGATCTCCATAGGATCAAACAAGCGAATTTCCGGACGATCTTCCCCTTTCAGTCTAATCACAGCTTCACCCATGCTATTGTCATAAAACCATTTCAGAAAGTCTTGTAATCTTTGGAGCATCTAACTTCAACACCACCTTTCCCTTCCGCGACACCCAGTGCTTCTCTTTCTTTGAGCTCTTCCTTATCGGCTTTTGGTACCTTGATTCTGTGAAGTTATCTTCTGCAGCCCTTCTAATCGCAACCTCAAATGCACTTGCGTTTACATACCTGGAGGAATTAAACAATTCAATTTGTAATGAAAAGCCTTAAGCGAGATTCGAACTTGAAAATTTTGAAATGAATCGGTTACAGTGCAAGCGAATATGTTAAATGGTTTCGCAGAACAACATATATACGAAGCCCATGGTTCGCTGAAAGACAACGAGGCAAATCTCAGGTTTGCTCGGAACATTAGGTCAGAAGAAAGTCTAAAAGACTTAAACCAGGTTCGCGCGAGCCTGTAGATTCGCTGTTGGTACGCAGGATTGAAGAAATTAAAATATTTTTGGTTTTTGATAATTTTGATTTCCTTTGAGAATCCTTGAAACGTCCCACAATTTCAACGCTCAACAATAAAAGATAAAAGATAGAATAAAAGATAGAATAAAAAGAAAATAAAATGAAAAATAAGAATAAGTGAAACTAAAACTAAAATTAAAACTAAAGGAGGATATATATATATTTTTCTTGACGTTTTTCGAGCAGAATCCGGAGAATCATAGATTGGCGGGATTGCAGATATGTTTGTCCATTTAAACCCATGCCTTAGTCCTTTCAACAAGAGATCAGCAGCTTCATTTATCATGTTTTGGTTTGATTGAAGAAGCTGAGGCAACTCGGTCCCCACAGACATCTAGGTAAAAAGAACAAGTTCTGTCGTCAGGATATATTTGAGCAATATGATTGACTTTGCTTGAATTTCTTAGATCAAATCTTGAATATTGATCAATTTATGAGCCTCTTTTGACATTCTGCATTTTTGCATTTTTTGGGAGTGGAGCTTGTCAACAATGATTCATTTGAACACATTGCGACTTATTATTTGGGAAACTCAACTGATTAGAGCTCCAGGTCTATACTGACGTATAACAGAGGAGATAATCATTTGAGCATGCTCGGTGAATCTTCAGGTCAATACTTCTGTATAGCAGAGAAGATCCACCAACTCCAGGTCAATGCTTCCGTATAGCAGAGGAGTTAAGCACTTTGACTCAATACATTCTGAGGAGTTAACAAGTAACTCACTCAGAGGTTTTTCTGAAGAGCAACACTAGCAGCTTTTTATTTTGTTTTGCTAACTAGAAACTCAATTCAGGGCTAGGGTGAGGGTGATTTGGGATATTTGGGGAAATCAATGCAAAGATTTGACGCTCAACCCATTTTTGACAGAACCCGTATCTTTGTGCAATCCAATCATGTCAAGGGGATAATCCTTGTGGCCGAGATCTTGAACGTTATGTTTGGCTGCACAATCACTGTTTACTTTGTTTTCGGGCTGAGCCTATCTGACATATCCCAAACACAATACTTCTGACCTCCTTCAATGTCTCTTCAACATCAATTAAAACGGAGATCCTGAAATAGCAAAATTTGAAAAACTAAAAATAGTTAATCTTTAATATCTCCCCCAAAATTTTTATATTATAGCTATCTAATAAGAAATTTTTGTTTTTCAGATTTTCTTTATATATATACAGAATAAAAGAAAATAAAAGGAAATAAAATAAAATAAAATAAAGGAGCGAAGAATAGAGTGACCCACGGAATTTTCAAAGAAGAAAATGAAAAAGTTATTTACATATTTACAAATTTGACAAATTAGACTTTTGAAATCGGGACCCAAGCCTTAGTGTACTTAGGTCTTTGAACAGTCGATGATTTACAGAAAAAATTATTTACAAAAGTATTCAATCTTCTTCCTAAAGATCTATGCTTTGAACTATTTTCAATAACCACAGGGCAGTGTTTGACAGTATGATCAAAATTTTCCACACTGAAAGCAATGAGATTTTAAACTTCTTTTAGAAAATTTAGCAGTCTCTTCACTACTATCAGATGTTTGAGAGTTACAATCAATGCAAGAGTCGTAAGACTCTTTTGACTTACTTGTAGTGACTTTAACCTTAGAGGGTGCAGATTTAAATTTAGCAGAGTGATTCATGGATGAAGAAGATGATTCCTTGTCTTTCGGTTTTGAAATTCTTATTGGTGTGAAAGATGGAATTTGATGAGACAAGAATTTTTGAAAACAATTTGTTTTAGTTTGACTTTCAGAGACTTGACCTGAAAGTTTAACTTTGTCACTCACACAAACATTTCCAATATCATCATTCAAATTACTTAAGTTCGAAATTGAGCATCCAGAATTAATATCACACATAATATCCTTTGAAGTTAAAACTTGACTAGAAATAAAGACATTTAAACTGTTGTCTTCAACAGTCTTCTTTGAATCAAAGCTAGGGTTACTAGAACTTCCAAGACCACTACTTTCACCATAAGCATAATCCTCTCTCACCTCATTAAGATTCACTTCACTTAAACCTGCAATAGAGCTGTTAGTATCATTCTTTATAATCTCTTGAATCAACTCATTTGAAGGACGAGGAATGGGTGTAGGAGAATAACATAAGGTACTAGGTGGAGGATATACTTGTGCATCATCTTTATGACCCAACCCGGTCTTAAATCTAACCCCCTTTTGTTTCTTCCATAACTCCTCCCTTTTCATACTAGCAATGGTCCACTGTTCCAGTTTATTTTTGAGTTTTCTTGTTTCAAATTCAGCAAGAGTGACTTGCTCAGTCAAATAGTTTACTTCACAGTTCCTTCCTAAAAGAGATCTTTTCAAATGTTCGTTTTCTTTTAAAGCCTCTCAATTTAACAAAAAATTTTGATTCGTTCTGTTTAAGCTCTTTGTTAATTGTCTTTAACTCATTTGCATTTGTCATTAAAAGTTTATTTTCCTTATAAATACCGATCAAACGAATTTTGCATGCGGATGAACACATATCCTCAACGACATCATAAGGAAGACCAACAACTAGTTTTTCAGCCGCGAGAGCACGATCACACTGGCAGTAAGGAGTGTTCCTCTTGTATTCATCCACAGCTTCAAGCTTTGCATGTTCAATCATCGCTTCCATGTCAAGCTTTGATTCCATAACATTATCAGCATCGGTACCAGCATTTTCAGCCCCATTACCAACGTCGACAGTGACCTTCTCTTTCTTTCCAGTAAGTTCATCACACACTAATCCAGAAAGAACATCTTCTTCCTGATTCTTTCCCATATCAATCACCATCTCAGCAACTTTACCACCATTCTTTCCCTCTTCCGTCAAACCATAATCAGCAACCTCTTCAGTCAAACTATCCTCAGCAACCTTTCCAGTATTTGTTTCCTCTTCAACCTCATCAATCATTCTAACATTCTCAACCTCTTCACCATAAAACTCTTTAAAAGGATCAAAACAATCAATGTAATTGTCATTGAGAACAGATTCTTCAACAACCTCAACAATTAAAGCTTCATGATTATGAACAAGCATCCCAGATAAGGTTGTAGTGTCAGATGGAATCTGAGTGGTGACAGATGCATTTGAGCCAACACCTACATTTGTGGAACCACCACCAGATTTGACAGACCCATAACTTGATGATCCTCCAGAGACTGCACCAGTTGAGTTTGCAGCGGATGTAATCGGTGCAGTGTTCTGAGGAGAGACACTTGAAAGCATCATGGATTGATTATATTCTTTTCTCTTTAAATCCAGATCATTTGACTTTAATTTGTTTATCACATCCATTAGTTTAAAGTGAAAGAAATTTCTTTCTTGTTTCAGCTTTTTGATATGAAGACTCCATTGAGGAGGAAGAGATTCCAAAAGCTTTGTCACTTGCTCATGATTTCCCAATTTTTCATCATAAGTTTTGAGATTGCTTGACACGGATAAAAAGCGATTCGTTATATCAGTCAGATTTTCATTCTTGAATCCAACGAATGAATTGAATTCATTTTCAGCCTGAGCTTTTCTATCCATTTTTTTTTTTGGAAATTAGGTTCTCTCGTAGGTTCTCTGGTAGGTTCGCTGGTAGGTTCTCTCGCAGATTCGCTCGTAGATTCGCACGCAGATTCGCTCGCTCGTAGGTTCTCTCGCTCGCCGTAGGTTCGCTCGTAGGTTCTCTCGCAGGTTCTCTTGCTCACAGAACCAAACAGGTGAACTTTCGTTCAAAAATAGTAACTTCGCTGATAAAAAAAATTGATATTTCCAAATCACAAATATAAAATAGATTCGCTGGAAGAACACCCAGATTCGCTGGATGAACAAATAGGTTCGCTGGGTTACGAGCAAAACAGTTTCAGTTCAAAAACGACCAGAACAGCTTCAAAACTTGACCATTTGTAGACCCGTTTGTTTCAGAAGCTTCCTATGACCAAATATGACAACACTTAAGCAAAATACAACACCAAAACACCCAAACCAGTCCAGAAAAGAATCAAATAGTGTTTTGACACAAAAACCCCAAAATCAACACAAAAATCACTAGAATCAAACAATCAAGAGCACTAAGGCTCTGATACCATATTGTTGGTCCATAATGATCGTGATTTCAGTGCTATAATGACTTGTTTATCAACAAACACACTTGACTCAAACAAACAAAGTGCAATATAACCCAACAACCAATAACGAGATTAAAACCACACAACCGGAGGTAAATACGCTACAAAGATGAATAATATATGTTCCTAGCACCTCCAGTAAACATACAAACGACACAATCAGTTGGATAAGGTTTTTGTGAAAAGTTGCCAAAAGTTCTATTTCTTGAAGATAAGGTTACAATATATATCAGACATAGGTTCGCTGATAGATTCGCTGACAGCGAATCTATCTAGCGAACCATATAGGTTCGCCGGGCACAATCAGGTTCGCCCGGTCGATACCATCACAAAAGCTAAACTGTGCTACGGGCGAATCTATAGATTCGCCCGTAGGTTCGCTAGAACTAATACATACAAAATATATAACACCGACATACCGGTGAGTCCAACCTATACATGACTATCAGACAATATCAGCAGCTTCATCGGGAATTTGAATTGGTACTTCAACCTTTTCACCCACAGCTTTAGTTCCTCGTGCTCTAGTATAGTAAACTTTTATCTCTTCCGAAGGCCCGGTTACTTCCATCACTTCATCTGAAAAGTCTTTGTCAGACGTAGAACCTGATTTCTTTGGTTTAGCTTCTTCCAACCATTTTTCTAACATCTCCTTTTCTACATTCAGAGTATTACATTCAGCATACAGCTCTTTGTAGTCCTCTTTCAGCTTCTCATATTCACCATCAAGTTCTTTAAACACCTTCATATTCTTCACATTGGTTTCTCTGAACTCATTCAGTCTAACCTTCTTTCTCTCATTCGAAGCCTTTAACAATTCATTCTCTTTCATCAAATCTTCGATCACCTTGTTTAGACGTTCTATCTCTTTATCATTTTCAATCAAAATATCACTTGACAAAACTTTTGGCAAAGACACCATAGGTTGTCCAATTAGTGGAGTTGTAGGAGATGATGTTGTGGGAACATCTACTGGATCAGAACAAGTAACACCAGTAAAAACATCATCAACTGCCTGTGCAACAGTCTCCACTTCGGCAATTACTTCCTGTGCAATCTGGACAACATCCACTGGTTCAGGCACACTCACATCTTCAAAAACATGCTGCTCCTCAACAATCATAGGCTCAATCATAGTTTTAGATCTTCGAGATCTAGAATAATGAACTGTGATGTTCCTAGGAGCTTCAACAACATTAACTTCTTCTTCTACATGCTCTGCCTCCTAAGAAACTGATTCAACACCTTCTTCTTCAATAACCTCATCATTTCCACCATCACCATTATCATGATTATCATCATCATCACTATCAGATTCATCATCCTCATCTTCATTCTCATCCTCATCATTATCTTCATCTTCTGGATGACGAGCAAGGTACTCATCATCATCAAGCAGATTATCTGGAATCTCATCTACAAGGTCAGACGGGTTCATAACGTCTCCTTGAGATATATGATGATACACTACTCCAATCTTTTCATCATTGTTTGCTATATCTCGCATATAGTCAAACATATTAACACCTTCAACACCTCCAATACTCATCTTCCGATAAGATAGAGCATTCATGTCTTCGGTGTACAAGATCCCTCCTTCAAAACCTTCTTCTCGAATAATACGATGAGCAACATTAATCATCAGTTGCAAGAAACGTGGGTACATCAGAAACTTGAACCTCTTCCCTTTAAACAGATTGAAAATGAACCCTTTCATAATCCACTTCGACATGTTAAATGGCCGGTTCTCAGCAATTGCGACTATGGGAGATGCAATGTCTGATGGAAAGTTGTCAAATCCAGCACTTCTCCTTGACATACATTGCTGGATGACATAGCATAGCAGCTTCCATTTCTTTCCCAATCTAGCTCTAACAAACTGCTGCTTAGGAAATACAGGAGGATGTCCCATATTAATGAAGCATGTCTGGCATTCAGCAGTTGTTAGTTCATCTGAAGTACCAATCTCTTCTTCATCAATCCTCAAAGCAGTCCGGATGGACTCTTCAGACACAGTTAACTGTAACTGCCTGGTAATGTCTCCTCTAATCACAAATACACCAGCTTCATCAGTGATTACCTCTGCAGTCCTCCAGAAACTCTTGATAAGTCTTGCATACACAATGGGTTTGGCACACATTGCATATACATACTTTGTTCTGCTCAGGAATCTGATCATGTCTCTATACCCTTCAGCTTCTGGTATAGATTCATCTAACATAGCAACAAGATTGTGCTTGGGCTCAAACTTAAGGTCATTCATCTGTTTTGACAAAACAAGACACATGTGTTAGATTTTTCATTCACAAATAACAAAAGTTTGCATAAGAATTTTAAACATAAAGAGACAATGTAACAATTCACACAATCATTTAACACCTAAGTTAGTCTAACAAACTGATAATCATCATTTTGCTTAAGAAAAAACTTTTGTGAATTAGTGATCATGAAAATTATACACTTAACTGTCTAAAAACCTTAAACACAATTTTGAAAATTTGCACAATGAAGTTGTATAACATGTTTTAGTTCAGGTTTAGCATTGATTTGTCACACAATAACAGATGATTCATCATTTGATTATCAAAAATATGAACAGCTCAAATGTTCATCAATGGCGGTTCGACAGAGTTTGAACTTTTTCTTTTGATTCAGTTGATTTTAAGCAATTTGATGCAAATTAATGGATGAAAATTGATGATCGACAGTTATTACACCTATTACAACACTCGATTTAAGTTTTAACACTCATAATCAAAAATGTCGATTCAAAGTCCAATTACTGTTCATCACAACATTTCGTTTTTACGATCAATCAGTAGGTTTAACAAGGTCGAATCATGTAAAATCTACCTTATTCAATCAATAAAACTTGTTACAGAATCAATCGATTGAATATGATATGGACGATTTGAGGTACAGGGGATTTGCTTGAAAATGTTTGTGAAAAATGATAAGTGTTTGTGAAAAGGCGGGTATGTATATGTTTGTTCAGCCGGCTCAAGAATTAGGTCAAACTTAATGGGACGGGTCAACATTTTGGACGGGTAAACAATTTAGCCCAGTAAGCCTGGACGGGTCATGTACTGTTGAGACGCGTCAAGTACTGTTGGGACGGGTCACAGTCTTGGGACGGGTCACAACCTTGGGACGGTTCAACATTTAACATGTAAAAACACTTAGACGGGTCAATCACTGTAGAGATGGGTCAAGTACTGTAGGGACGGGTCAGAGTTAGGAACAACTACACCTTTGTTTTGGTTTTACCCATCACCCGGCTGAATAGTAGACTCCTTATTATCACCCGGCTTGCACAATAACTCCATGTTCATTACCCGGCTACACAGTGATACTGTCTTTCATCACCCGGCTGTATAGTGACATCTTTTCTTCATCACCCGGCTGTACAGTTGTCATACTTACCCGGCTGCACAGTGTTCTTCACTTACACGACTATATAGAATCTTCATTCTATTACCCGGCTGTACAGTGTTAAACACTTCATCACCCGGCTATATAGTAACTTACAACTTTGTCACCCGGCATCATTTCTTCTTTCACCCGGCTACCTTCTTTCACTTAGTCACCCGGCTGATAACAACATCACTTCATTACCCGGCTAAATAGTGACTTATACATTATCCGGCTGATAACATCATCACTTCATTACCCGGCTAAACAGTGAAATCTGATATCTTCACCCGGCAACAACACTTAAGCGATTTTTCACTTTTCTCTCTGTTGACTTTTTCAACTGCATTTATTGCAACTGCAAACATTCTCGACATATTAATTAGACAAGACATCCTTATTAGGGTTTGTCACATTAAATATTCAAAAATAGAAATTAGGGCAACAAATTTAATTCACAATAAATTCCTTTTTCATTTTCTTTGATTTTTCTTCACAAAATGTTTTTGCACAACCAATATTTCTATATCCCGAAGCAGTTTTCTAAAAACAAATCACAAGACCTTAGGTTTGTTTTTAACACATCCAATACATTTTGCTTTCATTAACCACTTGATCCTTTCATTCAACACACTTATTTCAAATATTTTTGGATTTTGTAAATATTTTTCTTTTTCAATTATTCTCCCCCTAAACTTGAAATTTCTTGAAATTTTTAAGTTTAAAAACGATGTCGGTGTGTCAATAAAGAATCCATATGCCTGCACACACAAAGCACACACATTAAAATAAAGACATATGCAATGCAATGAATCAAAATATCGCAGTGAGATCATACCACACATTATCTGAACATGTTTTGCAAGTTTTGAATAGACATTTGACTTATGTTTGATTGAGTGATGATATGAAAACATACCAATTAGCTCGAATTGACACACTTACTTTTTCAGTATCATGATGAGATTAAGGTTCGATTAAAATGACTTATGTGACCCTCATGAATACATATGTCAACATATTTCCTCATCAACCACCACTTGAATGCATATTGCACAAAAACCTGGTCACTTACAGTCATAATCAGTGTGGAATCTGGGTTCTATTCGGATTTGGTCCACTTTGGGACTTCTTTTGAATTCCTTTTTGGAATTTTTATTTTCCTATCGTTCCCCTTGGAAATCTTCTGAATTGCTTTTGGAATTTTTGTTTGGTGATGGTCCACATTTGGGACTCTTTTTGTTCCAACTTTGGGAATCTTTTGCTGCACCTTGAAGCTCAAAAGAGACTTCATGTGAGACTTCAGGTCTGTGGATACCACAACAAAGAAGCTCACGATGCGATTCATCACACTGAATAGACTGCATCGTTACCCGATCATGAACAACTATCATCACAAGCAATGCATCCAAAGATATATATTTAGACATGTATAGAAAAGGAACTTAACACAAAGATCATTGAGTTTAGAATTGTCAACAATGAACTTACTTTTTCAGTCTAATTGCCTGAGCTGTCTCGCACATCAATTAACATTCATCAGTCTTTATTATTAAAATGATGAAACAAATAATGTCTAGTATAACTATCATTTCTCACTTTTTGCAATATAGATTCTTATGATATGAATATCTTTTTCCTTTGCTTTTCTTTTTCTTTTCTTTTTGTTTTTGCTTTTTCTTTTTCATGCACACATACACAATGCATTAAAATAAAAAGACAAAGGAATCAATACTTGACATCGACTTATTCTATTTTTGGCTTTTATATTTTCTATTTTTGTATTGAGTTTTGTAAAAATAGAATCAATCATGGTTGATTAACCCTATGGATTGAATTAAGAATTCAAACCGTCCTGACAAGAAAGATTTTGTGAAAAGATCTGCCAGTTGTTTGTCGGTATGAACCTTAATCAGAATTATTAAACCTTTTTCAGAGTTGTCTCTGAGAAAATGATATCGAATTTCGATATGTCTAGTTTTTTAGTGTTGAACAGGATTAGTAGTAATGAACATAGCAGCAGTATTGTCTATGTAAATAGGAGTTTTGAGAAAGTTAAACCCGTAGTCAAGCAATTGGTTTTGTAGCCACAAAACTTGAGAACATCCTGCAGATGCAGCGATATACTCTGCTTCAGCTGTGGATACAGAAACGTTGGTCTGCTTTTTGCATTGCCAAGAAACAAGTCTAGGACCCAGAAATTAACATCCACCCGTAGTCGATTTCCTATCAAGAGCACACCCACCAAAGTCACTATCAGAATAACTATATAATTCAAAATTGCCTTCATAAGGATACCATAACCCGAGATTCGGTTTCCCTTTAAGGTATCTGAAAATACGTTTAACAGCAACCAGGTGTGACCCTTTTGGATCAGACTGATATCTTGCACACACACATACGACATACATGATGTCTGGTCTTGATGCAGTAAGATACATCAGTGAACCAATCATTGATCTGTACAGTGTTTGATCAACGGATTTGCCTTTTGGATCCGGCTGTATCTTGCAATTCACATCAGATGGCGTTCGAATATTCTGACAATCCTGCATCTTGAACTTTTTCAGCAACTTTTCAACAAACTTTGATTGGTTGATAAAAATTCCTTCTGCTGACTGTTTGACTTGCAATCCAAGAAAGAAATTGATCTCTCCCATCGAACTCATATGAAATCTTGATTTCATAATCTCTTCAAACTCTTTGCACATGGACGGACTTGTTGATCTAAAGATGATATCATCCACATACACTTGAACACATAAAAGATCTTCATTTTCCCGCTTCATGAATAAAGTTGGATCAATCTGACCTCTTGTAAAACCATGTTCTAGCAAATGTTTAGATAACGTCTCGTACCAAATCCTTGGGGATTGATGTAGACCATATATAGCTTTGCTCAATTTGTATACACGATGTGGATACTCAGGATCCTCGAAACCTGGAGGTTGTCTGACGTACACATCATCAGTAATTGGTCCATACAGAAAAGCTCCTTTAACATCCATTTGAAACACTTTGAATTTCATGAAAGAGGCATAAGCTAGAAAAACGTGAATAGCTTCAAGTCGAGCGACCGGAGCAAACACTTCTTCATAGTCAATACCTTCTTCTTGAGTGTAACCTTGTGCAATAAGTCTGGCTTTATTTCTAACCACAATGCCACGTTCATCTGGCTTGTTCTTGTACAACCATCTTGTACCAATCGCATTTTCTCCTTCAGGTAACTCCACTAATTTCCAAACTTCTTGTTTGCGAAATTGAAGTAACTCCTCTTGCATGGCTTCAATCCAACTGTTATCTTGTAACGCTTCTGAAATTGTTAGGGCTTATTTCTGTTTAAGAGTTACTTTGTACTTTGTTTATACATTTTGTATAGTTTAGGGTTTATTTTGTATTTTCCCTAAATGTATTGTTGCATAAAGCATGTAGTAAGAGAATGTTAGAGAGAGAGTCTAGATCACAATTACACGTTAGAGAGAGAGTTAACTGTGTGTGATTTACATTCTCCTGCATTTTTGTACTACAACATTGCTTTGATCATCAATACAAAGAGAATTATTAGTAATGAATTGTGTTGCTGATTGAACTGTTTGTTTGTGTACTTGAATCATTCTGATCATTGAGCGATATCGATCCAATTGAACCTATCAATTGGTATCAGAGCTGTTGGTACTGTGTTCTTCGCTATTCATCAAGCAAAACACATCAATATTGCTCAAAAATCATGATCTGAATGAGTTGTTGTTGTTTTTAGCTGTGATTTATCATCGCAATCACTTCTAATTCACAACAATTGTGCAAATTCCATCAGATTATCATCAGATCTGAGGAATTAAGAAGATAGAAAAAGTTACTGTTCGATCAAAATTTTGCTCAAATTCATCAAAATTTGATCATGTTTTGGATTGATTGAGATTAGGGATTGATAATCGGACCATTTCACTAATTGGGTGTGATTTTTGAAGAAATTGGACAAGTTTTTGATAAACCCAGAAAAATTCTCATGACGAAGATGATGAACAGGATGAACAGGTTGAAGATTAACTAGCCGGGTGATAATTTTGACTTAGACAAATTTCCTTTGGACTTAGATTTGTGAACAAATTAGGTCCTGTGCAGCCGTGTAAAGGATTTTAGTCTAGACGGGTAAAGAATTGGTGAAGAAAAAGGTTGTACTGTTCAGCCGGATCAAGAACTGTTGTGCCGGGTCATAAACTGTTCAGCCGGGTGATTAACATTTCAGCCAGGTGACTGTCAACTGTTTAGCCGGGTAAACAAGTTTTATGCCGTGTGATCAACTGTTCAGCCGGGTAAACCTCATTGCCGTGTCAAGTTCTAGCCGGGTCAAGATTGTCTGCCGTGTGAAGTGAAACTGTTCAGCCGGGTAACTGTTTAGACGGGTGAAGAACTGTTCAGCCGGGTGAAGAAGACATTTTCACTGTTCAGCCGTGTGATCCTTTTTCAGCTGTTTCAAACCTTGTTATCTTATCTTGTCATTATTTACTTGTCTTTACTTTAGCATTTTAACTATTTCCTTTCAAAAATCATTAAAAACACAAAAATATTTTCTTTAAAACTTCTTAAAATGGCACCTAATGATGACTCTGACAACCGTGTTCCTAGACTTGTCAACCGTGCAGATTTCAAGAATTGGACGATTAGACTGAAGCATCATCTTTGCTCGATAGACAATGATCTTTGGAAGTCAATTGATAAGGGTCCTCACATACCTACACAGACAGCTCCAGATAGTGCAAGTGTGACATCTGCCCCAAACCCGAACCCGAATGCCCGACTCGAACCCGAAGTTGTCATCTTTTCAATTGTAATCGTATTTATTTATCTTCAAGTGTAACGTTTATTATTATTATTATTATGAATAAACACATTTAATTTTACGTTATTCACGTTTCAATTAAATAATCGTATTTACACCACAAAACATTCACGTATATCAAATGAATATTGTTGGAGCATTAAAACTCAAAATATATACATAAATAAATATATATATAGTTCGTAAAAGGAAAACTATTGAAAATGTTAAACAAAAACGATTCTAAGTCTCGAAATAGTCTCTTAATGGCTTAAACGAGCTAAAATGATAAAAACGTCATTTATATAAACGTTACGTTTCAATTTAGTTAAGTTAGTTAGTTAAAATATATAAATAATTAACTTTGTGCCAAAACTGTCAATTTACAAACTATTATTAAAAACTTATAATAACTAGTTAAAACAACCTGAAAGTACAGGGACCAATTATGTAAGTTACAGATTTACCCAGCCCCCACCCCTGTTGACCCGTGTTTCCGGTATCACATTTTCCGGCCACCTTGGCCGGAGCTTCATCTACTCCGGCAAGGTCCAATCCACACGTTTTAACACCAAAAATCAAATTAAAATCATGTAAATCTTCGTGTACATGATTCGAACACCCTACCACATTCTATCCGTCGTTTAATCGCATGTTTCTATGTATTAAATCAAAACCATAATCGTTTGCAATACCCACATACTTGGATCGTTTTTAACGCATCAAAATAGTGAATCTGATATACTAAAATCATCAATGCTGAACTTTGAAATCGTTTGTAACAATCAATTGAACCAAAACATATCACATTAACACCTAATTAATCAATCTCGTTCGTAAACAACTCGTAACCCAAACGACTACTTCCGTTTTACCAAAACACAATTCAATCGGCATACACACTCCTCACTACTCGAATTTGCTCACTATTGTTTCAATTCCACTCAAAAGCACGCACAAATCAGTAAGTGATTCTCATTTCATACGAACTTGTTCATCATCTAAAGACTATCGAATCACTTATATAATCTGAAGTTATGTTAGGGCTTTCGTTTTTCATGTCAAGAAGGTTGTTTCTGCAAGAAGAATCGAGCCCTAATCACCTCTGCACATCGTTTTGATTCCACAACCCGTCGTCTTGTTCATTCGGTTCATCATTCCATTTTATTCCAACTCTTTCCAATCCAGGTATGTTCGTTATGTCAAAATGATTGTGTGTTCACAGGGATTAAAATCCCTATCACTGATTTGGATTCAATCATCGGTGTTAAACGAATTTGGGATTTCTTGTTCTAGGGCTTGTTTTGATAATGGGTGTTGGTGAATTGTATTGGTTAAAACAATTAAAAATGAGTTTTAATAACAAAAGTTCATGCTGGTCTAGCGGTTGAGTATGTTCCAGTCTCATGTGAAGGTCGTGGGTTCGAAACCCACAACCTATTCTACTTAATTTTCTTACTTTAAAACATTTTTAACATTTAACTATATTTACTAAACAACCTAGATAATATAGTTAAGTTAAATATATTTTTAAAGATTATAAACATATAATTTTAATACATATATACAAATAGTAATATTTTCATTGTGTTAAAACTATTTATAACAAATATTATTTAAGAAAAACTAAAATGGATTCTTGTAAAATATATACAATACAAAAATATAATTACGTTTTGTACCTAAATCCCAAATCGTATTTCAAAACCCTAATTCTCAATTGGTACTTTAAAACCCTAATTCCCAATTTGTACTTTAAAACCCTAATTCTCAATTTGTACTTCAAAACCCTAATTCCCAATTTGTACTTTAAAACCCTAAAATCCCAAATACGAAACCCTAGAATTCGGACTTTTGATTCTTGATATTGTTGTTTCGTTTCTAAGTTAGGGTTTCTCCCAATAAATTAGGTGGTACTAATGTTTGGGCAACCCTCGGTGCTTTTTAGCTGCGTTTTTAACGGTTCGATTGTAACTACTTATCAAGGTGAGTAAACTCACTCCCCTTTTTCCATTTTACTATTTTGGGGCTGAAATATGTCTTTTACTATATTGCGTTTTCTATTCGTTTTCTAAAAGAGATCATACAAATATGTTAATCTAGTTCGCGGCTTGATGCAATCTTATGTGTTAGTTAAAAGTAGTTTTATTGCTTTGTAATCCCACCGGTACAATGTTAGCGCTAATGGTTTGACAAACCCGCCTGCTTGTACAACATCGATAGGTGATTTAAACCCGGCCTTTCTAATTCCATGTTTACTATGTCGAGATGCTATGTTGCTATACTATGTTGCTATACTATGATGCTATACTATGCCATGTCCCTAAATTGCTAAATGATGACTTATATATCGAGACGGTAAACGACGGTTATTAAAAGTTATCATTATTTATTACATGAGTGGTTCTCATGACAAATGGCTAAACGAGATACTATGGTTCCTATTGTGGTTGGTGTGCTATTCTATTCTAGGGGTCCTGGTAGGGTGATATTACGAAATTACTATACATGTGGGATTGCGCAGCATATCTTGTTGATCTCGGATTTCAATACTATTACTATTCAATTTGGGTTTTACTCACTAGCTTGTGTAGCTAACTTTATTTTTCGCGTATTTCAGGTGACGCGTGATTTTGGCTTGTTTCTTTGCTATTCAAGACATAGGGACTTGGACCTAGAAATAATACTAATCATGACTATTTCATTTACTGATATTTGGATTGTGTTTTGCATTTAGGACTTATGTTTCCCCAACTTATGATAATAATTATTAGACTTTAATAAAAGTAACACCATGTGCTTTGTTTACTATGGATATTCAATTCTATGACAGCCCGGTGTTTTCCGCCACCGGGTGGGGTGTCACAGTTGGTATCAGAGCCATGGTTATAGGGAACTAGGATAGGGTATTAGAAACACACCGTCCTAGACTATAACCTAAGAGTCCTTAGTGCAAATAGATGTACTTAGGAATTCTTTTGAACTTATTTGTTTTTCTTCTACGGACCTTTCTATGTCTTTCTTAATCTCATTTCTTATCCGATTTCACGAAGGAGCTACAAGAGACTCGTCTGCATGATTGGGATCTTCTCTTTGTGAAATCTCGTCATCGTCTTAAGTAAGTTTGAAAACGTGGGAACTTGTGCAATCCGGAAGGGGGGACACCTGTATCACGGACATCCTGTCTAAGGCAAAGCATTTCGTATAAATCTCTTTAAGAGACTTGTATGCTTACCTCGGGATGTCCGAGATGAGTGTGAACCTATAGGCTAAAGCACGCTTTCTCGAATACGTTGAAAACGAACTTAACACTTTGATAAGTCATTAGTGTCCAAAACCAAGACACACTCCTAAGCCGTCGAATTTCATTTTCTTAATGATTCTATGATTTCCATCCCTACGATTTATAATTATTTCTATGAATTTTTATAGTGATTCAAATGATATTCCAACTTCATTTACTAATGTTTCCAAAATTTCTAAGTGATTTTCTATGATATGTTCAAAGGATTCTACGATGTTCTAAGTACTATCACTATTTCATTTAATCGAAATTTCTAAAGTTTCTAAACTTTCTACGTGATTTTCTATGGTACGTTTCAAAAGATTCTATGATATCCTAAGTGGAACGAGTTGCTATTATTACATCGGATGTTTCTATCGGTCAAAGATGTTGCTACAAAACCGTGTTATTCTACGTATCATCATTCCATTTGTTTTCTAAGCTACAATAATACTTGTGCGATATACTCGCTAGCTTATCCATATAGCACAATTACACCATTGTAAACCAAACATTTCAATTCAAAATAAGACATATCTCAATCGAATTATCCAAAACTTCAGATCATGCATATATCGATTTCCGAATCTAAGTCGTACTTATAATTCTAAATCAAATATCAACTCTCCAATCAAAGGTTCGTTATGATTTCTAAATTATAGTCAAGGCTAAATTCCATAACTAAATAAAAGTTAGCGGATTTTGCTATTCTTATAAGCTAATGTATTTGAATCGAACGGCTACCCTTAAAATATTTCAACTTGACTTCTATACTCAGATAGATTCCAAACTACTCATCTAGCTACAAGATTCTAATCCAATTTCTAATCTATCATTAAAACGATAAATCTACTATCAAATTATGAACTAACCATCGAAACATGTACTCGTTAATCAACTACAGGATACTATCCATGAATTCGTTATCCAAATCTAACGAGAACTCACTACACAACTATTCTCGAACTCATTTAACTAAATGTTTCATCTATACATATGACCACCAACGAAATTCTACGCAACTAGCCTTCATGAACTAATCCAAACCCAATGTGTTTCATTTATAAACTCGTTACCCTAACACAACGTGTAATCAATGGACTTTGTAAAACTAACGGTATTCGATTCTATTAAAATAATTTTCTTATTTTCCCAAACAAATATATATACATATATATTTTAAAAAAAAATTAATAACCTTTTGGTCTTATCTTGTAAAAAAAAAGATAGATATATATATATATATACATATAAATTTCGTGATAAATGGTTTCTTTAAAAAAGTGATTGGTCATTCTAACGTCGGCCAAATATTTACACAGAGATTTTCCCGTTTCTCAAATACGACACAAAGATTTGCAACAAACACCATGACTTCCGTTTTTTTTTCTTTCCAATACCAAATACTTATAACTTAAATTGTGTCGTTTATTTTCAATTCAATTCCCATATCTATGGTAAAGATTAAAACTTTCAACTTCTTATTTAGCCTTTAAAACTACATTATATAAAAACAACACCATCTCTTGTAAACTTGTTTATCTCCATAGTCAATACATCTGGTCTAACTAAAGCGGTTGGTCATATAAATTCAAACATCTTAAAAATCGAATCTAATAGGAACTAAGTGATATATTCTTTCGGACTATAAATCGGATTATCCATTCTCGAATTTTTCATGAATCTAATTTTTCTAAAAATCCTAATAAGCTATATTAGTACATGTACACCATCAACTAATACTTATGAACGGGTCAATATCAGAAAACTTAGATAATTACATCTTACACACATAGAGTCGATTTTCACAACCTTAAGTGTTACTATCCTAGTACTCGAATTTGACTATCTATATCGTTGAACAAAGTGATTTATATAAGCAATGGCTACCTAACGGACGTTAGATTCTTTTGGATCATTAACCTACTTACCATCTTAATATAATTTTCCCAAGTAATATTTCTATCAAGTATGGTAACAATACATATACGTATCATCATTTTAACCTAAAATTGCTGTGTATTTCTGAATCGCACGTGATCGAATGAACTGTGGAGTCCATGCAAAAACTAAAGTAATTACGGGTGCACACGGAATTATGAAAGTTGGTGCATGGGAACCATAGTAAGTTTTGTTTTGTGTAGTTGGGCCATACATAATCATCTCACTTTTACTTGACTTATTTACTCATGTTACTAATCGCATATAAGTCACTTAACTATGTGTAAGGATTACTTAATTCGTTTTAAACATTCTATTAGTCACGACTATTCTCGATGATCATTTAAATAATTTTAAATCCATATACTTAAAATATTTCTTTTGCAAGTTGGTATCCTATTCTATTCCTATATTGAGTAGCAAATAAAATTTATTCGAATCTACATACAGTTCAACCGAACTCTTATAAGTGAAAAGAGTTAAATAAACAATTCTCAATGAGACGAAGCAAATTAAAAATAAATAACTTCTTAAATTCGTTATTTAAAATCGTGTCTCAAACAAAATGCTCACAAATTCATTGATCGAATTCTCAAGAGTTTCTTGCGAGATGAAACTCCCTACGGAAGTGGGTAGTGTTCATCCTGTGTTTCATGTTTCTAATCTGAAAAAGTACTTATCCGATAAAATCTCATTGTGCATATCGCTAATGAATCGAAGCAATATATTGAACGAACATTGGAAATTATGGACCGTGAAGTCAAACAACTAAAGCGTAATCAGATACCAATTGTTAACGATCGTGGAAACTTAAATGCGAACATGAATTTAAGACCAAATGAAGGTTAAGTATCCGCATCTTTTTGCTTCATCCTCTTATACTTCGGTTTGAGCAAATTTCGGGACGAAATTTCTATAAGGAGGGGAGACTGTGACATCTGCCCCAAACCCGAACCCGAATGCCCGACTCGAACCCGAAGTTGTCATCTTTTCAATTGTAATCGTATTTATTTATCTTCAAGTGTAACGTTTATTATTATTATTATTATGAATAAACGCATTTAATTTTACGTTATTCACGTTTCAATTAAATAATCGTATTTACACCACAAAACATTCACGTATATCAAATGAATATTGTTGGAGCATTAAAACTCAAAATATATACATAAATAAATATATATATAGTTCGTAAAAGGAAAACTATTGAAAATGTTAAACAAAAACGATTCTAAGTCTCGAAATAGTCTCTTAATGGCTTAAACGAGCTAAAATGATAAAAACGTCATTTATATAAACGTTACGTTTCAATTTAGTTAAGTTAGTTAGTTAAAATATATAAATAATTAACTTTGTGCCAAAACTGTCAATTTACAAACAATTATTAAAAACTTATAATAACTAGTTAAAACAACCTGAAAGTACAAGGACCAATTATGTAAGTTACAGATTTACCCAGCCCCCACCCCTGTTGACCCGTGTTTCCGGTATCACATTTTCCGGCCACCTTGGCCGGAGCTTCATCTACTCCGGCAAGGTCCAATCCACACGTTTTAACACCAAAAATCAAATTAAAATCATGTAAATCTTCGTGTACATGATTCGAACACCCTACCACATTCTATCCGTCGTTTAATCGCCTGTTTCTATGTATTAAATCAAAACCATAATCGTTTGCAATACCCACATACTTGGATCGTTTTTAACGCATCAAAACAGTGAATCTGATATACTAAAATCATCAATGCTGCACTTTGAAATCGTTTGTAACAATCAATTGAACCAAAACATATCACATTAACACCTAATTAATCAATCTCGTTCGTAAACAACTCGTAACCCAAACGACTACTTCCGTTTTACCAAAACACAATTCAATCGGCATACACACTCCTCACTACTCGAATTTGCTCACTATTGTTTCAATTCCACTCAAAAGCACGCACAAATCAGTAAGTGATTCTCATTTCATACGAACTTGTTCATCATCTAAAGACTATCAAATCACTTATATAATCTGAAGTTATGTTAGGGCTTTCGTTTTTCATGTCAAGAAGGTTGTTTCTGCAAGAAGAATCGAGCCCTAATCACCTCTGCACATCGTTTTGATTCCACAACCCGTCGTCTTGTTCATTCGGTTCATCATTCCATTTTATTCCAACTCTTTCCAATCCAGGTATGTTCGTTATGTCAAAATGATTGTGTGTTCACAGGGATTAAAATCCCTATCACTGATTTGGATTCAATCATCGGTGTTAAACGAATTTGGGATTTCTTGTTCTAGGGCTTGTTTTGATAATGGGTGTTGGTGAATTGTATTGGTTAAAACAATTAAAAATGAGTTTTAATAACAAAAGTTCATGCTGGTCTAGCGGTTGAGTATGTTCCAGTCTCATGTGAAGGTCGTGGGTTCGAAACCCACAACCTATTCTACTTAATTTTCTTACTTTAAAACATTTTTAACATTTAACTATATTTACTAAACAACCTAGATAATATAGTTAAGTTAAATATATTTTTAAAGATTATAAACATATAATTTTAATACATATATACAAATAGTAATATTTTCATTGTGTTAAAACTATTTATAACAAATATTATTTAAGAAAAACTAAAATGGATTCTTGTAAAATATATACAATACAAAAATATAATTACGTTTTGTACCTAAATCCCAAATCGTATTTCAAAACCCTAATTCTCAATTGGTACTTTAAAACCCTAATTCCCAATTTGTACTTTAAAACCCTAATTCTCAATTTGTACTTCAAAACCCTAATTCCCAATTTGTACTTTAAAACCCTAAAATCCCAAATACGAAACCCTAGAATTCGGACTTTTGATTCTTGATATTGTTGTTTCGTTTCTAAGTTAGGGTTTCTCCCAATAAATTAGGTGGTACAAATGTTTGGGCAACCCTCGGTGCTTTTTAGCTGCGTTTTTAACGGTTCGATTGTAACTACTTATCAAGGTGAGTAAACTCACTCCCCTTTTTCCATTTTACTATTTTGGGGCTGAAATATGTCTTTTACTATATTGCGTTTTCTATTCGTTTTCTAAAAGAGATCATACAAATATGTTAATCTAGTTCGCGGCTTGATGCAATCTTATGTGTTAGTTAAAAGTAGTTTTATTGCTTTGTAATCCCACCGGTACAATGTTAGCGCTAATGGTTTGACAAACCCACCTGCTTGTACAACATCGATAGGTGATTTAAACCCGGCCTTTCTAATTCCATGTTTACTATGTCGAGATGCTATGTTGCTATACTATGTTGCTATGCTATGATGCTATACTATGCCATGTCCCTAAATTGCTAAATGATGACTTATATATCGAGACGGTAAACGACGGTTATTAAAAGTTATCATTATTTATTACATGAGTGGTTCTCATGACAAATGGCTAAACGAGATACTATGGTTCCTATTGTGGTTGGTGTGCTATTCTATTCTAGGGGTCCTGGTAGGGTGATATTACGAAATTACTATACATGTGGGATTGTGCAGCATATCTTGTTGATCTCGGATTTCAATACTATTACTATTCAATTTGGGTTTTACTCACTAGCTTGTGTAGCTAACTTTATTTTTCGCGTATTTCAGGTGACGCGTGATTTTGGCTTGTTTCTTTGCTATTCAAGACATAGGGACTTGGACCTAGAAATAATACTAATCATGACTATTTCATTTACTGATATTTGGATTGTGTTTTGCATTTAGGACTTATGTTTCCCCAACTTATGATAATAATTATTAGACTTTAATAAAAGTAACACCATGTGCTTTGTTTACTATGGATATCCAATTCTATGACAGCCCGGTGTTTTCCGCCACCGGGCGGGGTGTCACAGCAAGTACCTACACCAAAGACTCTACTGAACCTTATTCAGAAGATAATTTATCAGCAGAAGACTTAAGAAAAGTGAAGAATGATATCAAAGCCTACTCTTTGATGTGTAAAGGACTGCCACTACAAGTACTGTCAAGGTTGGATGCCTATCAAACGGGCTATACTCTGTTCAAAGCCTTAAAGTCAATCTATGAAGGAGGTGAACAACTTAGAAGTCTCAAGAAACAAAAGCTGAAGAGACAATTGGAGTTATTTGAACATATTGCTGGAGAGTCTGTGCACCAGATGATGAATAGGTTTGTTCATCTGACTACTGAAATGACCAATGTAGGTGCGAAGACAGATCTCCAAGACCTGAATGACAGATTACTATGTGCTCTTCCATCATCGTGGAAACAGACTGTGACACTACTGAAGCATACTGAAAAGTTTCCGATGGATTTAGATCTGCTCATTGCAAAGATAGAGGAAGTAGAGATTGATGAAAGTTCTAGAAACACTGATAGAACTGGTTCACATGCACAATACAAATATATTGTGAATCCTGCTAACACTGTGGAGAATGCCTTTCTGGCTCAAGAATCTGCAAAGATTGATGATGAGGGTGATCTATTTGTCGGTGTAAGTTTTTATACTGATTCTTCATACATTCCAAACTCACCAACTTATTCTCAACCTCAATCTCCACCCAGAGCTCAAGTTCAAAGTCAGAATGTGAAATCTCAGTCTGAAAGCCAAAGTGCTACTATTCAAGCTAAGGTGAAAGATGTGATAAACATCTTGCTACAAGATGATGAGACCAAAACTGCATTTACTGCGTTCATGGCAAGCTTCCAAGCTTATCAAGGAAGCCATTTGAATCAAATGGACGTTGTACTTCAAGATCTATTTGAAATGGATCCTGACGACGTTGAAGAAATGGATTTGAATTGGCAAATGGTGATGGTTGCATATCGAACTCAGAAACATGCATATGTTAACCGAAGCTTCAAGCCACATGCAAACAAGACAGTTGGTTTTGACAAGTCAAAGGCCAGATGTTTCAACTGTAACTGCTATGGTCATTTTTCTAGGGAATGCAAGGCTCCTAAGAATCAGAACTACAATGATCAAGCCAGTTCAAGCGGACAGAATCAAGGTCAAGGTCAAAGCTCGCAACAGTCTTCAAGCTATCAACACAGGAATCAACGTTTCATGCAGAAACCATATCAAAGTCTGCCCATGCCGGAATTGAAGGATGAAGGCAAGAAACCAGAAGATCAAACTAAAGCACTGGTGGTTAGTGTGAAAGACGGATACGATTGGAGTGCATATGCAGAACAATTCACATCTGATCTCACTTCTAGTTTGGCGTTAGTTTGTGAAATTGAGGAAGATTGGTCTGAAGAAAGAGATGGTAAAGTGACTGATGATGTGAGTGAAGATTCTGAAGACTATGATTGGAGCGCAAAGGAAGATCCTGTTGAAGAATCTGAACCTGAAGTTGCACTGATGGCTACATCCAATGAGTCTTCATCATCTGCTGAACAACCAAAGGTTAGTATCGAATTACCCCCTAACTATGTTCCTTTGCCTGATGATGTGAAAGAAAGGTTATGTTCTGAACAATGCATTAAATAAGTGGAACATTATCGAACTCATTCATTTAAAATTGGTGACAAATTAAGCAAACATGAAAAAATTCATGAACAACTTAAAATTGATCACAAAATTGCTGATGAGAAGATTTTGTCACTTAAAGAATCATGGAACAAAACCTTAAAGGAATTGGAAATAGTAACCAAACAACTTGAAGAAATGACCAAAAATTTCGAACAAGAAAAGGTTGCTCATGCAGTCACTCAGGTTGAATTAACAAAGGTTAAGAGTTGTAAAACAATGGTTAGACAACTTGTGAATGAAAGAGGAAACAAAAACAAAACAGGGTTGGGTTTCACTCATGAACCAATGCCTAAATCAATCACACAAACTTTACCTGAAAATTTCAATGAATTTGATCATTCACCTGAAAATGAACGAAAATTCAAAGAAATTCAAAGAAGTAAATCCGAATCCGAAGGATCTGAAGTGTTGATTGAAAGTTTGAAAGAAGATGATGACATGACAGTTGAAGCTGATGATGAAGCTAGCAACAAATCTGATCCTATTCTGATCCAACTTGTTGAATATCCGGAACTGAATCCGAAGCCAGAAGAAAAGGTAAAGGATGAAGCTGAATTTTCAGGATACAATGATCCTGAATACATCAATTGGAAGAATGAGCAGAAAGCGAAAGGTGATGACCAACTGATAAGAAGAAAGAAGTGAAACAGGCTGAAGTTTCAAAAGGAAAAGTGCAGAAATCGAAATTAACAGTCAATCAATCTGAAACAAAACAGTCAAAAGGTAAAAGTGTCATAAAATCGAATGATAACACCAAAGCTCAAACTGTTAAAGCTGACAATGTCAAACCTGTCAAGAAGAAAGTGTCAAAAGGTAAAACAATCAAGTTTGTGTCTGCAGGAACTTTCGATATGAACAGATCTTATGGTAACCAAATCAATTCTTCAATCACATCTAACCCTGGTCTGAAAACAGGTTCAAGTCCTAAGTCTTCCGCTGTCAATGATAAAAGAATTGAACCAAAGAAGGTAACCAAACAAGATGGTTTAAAATCGAACCAAGTTCCCAAGCAATCAAAATCACAAACAAAATTTCCACAAAAGAATCAAGTTAATCTAAAACCGAACAAAACTGATAATGAATCACGTGTGGGTTCAACTTCAAAAGTTAACAATCGGCTCTTTAGAATTAGCAAGAAACATTGTAAGATTTGTGATCGTTATAATCATGCTACTGCTGAATGTTTCTTTAACAGGTACTGCAGTTACTGTGACAAAAGAAATCATTCTTCAGAGGAATTTTTTATAACAAATTTTGTGATATCTGTGAAAGAAGAAACCATGATACAAAAGATTGTTTCTTTCGGAAAAACTCGTCAAGAGAAATAACTCCGTTTCCAAATTTTCAAAGAAATCAATCATTTGGTTTTCAAAACTTTAATCAAAGTCATTCTCCTGATTTGAGAAATTTCAATCGAAACAATTCTGGTTTTAATAACTTTTCATCAAGAAATGTGCAGGTTAACAGTTTTAAACCAAGAGCTTTGATGGTAAGAAATCAGAAATTTGAAAATAACCTTGATCCTAAGTTAGAGGAAAGGTTTACTGCTTTAAGAAGAAAGCAATCGAATCAAGCCATTGGGCGAAACAGTTTTCAACCAAATCTCTCGAATGAAACGAATTTTCAAAATCTTCATTATCAACAAGTTACTGTTACAGATAGATTCGGAAAACCCA
The DNA here is from genome assembly GCA_030867185.1 of Tagetes erecta. Classification (NCBI taxonomy): domain Eukaryota; kingdom Viridiplantae; phylum Streptophyta; class Magnoliopsida; order Asterales; family Asteraceae; genus Tagetes; species Tagetes erecta. Next base: position 875,904 of record CM061486.1, on the reverse strand, counting down.
AGACCATGTGGGCCTGGGTTGACCAAACTAACTAGGTAATTGTTGAAATGCAGGTACGCCCAAGAAGACCTATCAACTCATGGTTCGTTGATAGTGGGTGTAGCCGGCAGATGACAGGCAACCATGCCTTGCTTCAAGATTTCAAGCTAAAGAATGGTACACATGTTGCATTTGGAGGAGATGCTGGTGGTAAAATTACCGGAGAAGGAACCGTGTCAAATGGGGTCATTAGCTTTGATAAAGTCTGTGGGTCCATAATGATCGTGATTTCAGTGCTTTGTTGACTTGTTTAACACCAATATGTCAAATACTTGAAGAACAAAGTGAATAAAGTCCAAATAACCCAATATCAAGATCTAACACATAATCGAGGTTAATAAGCTACAATGATGAAAGATATAAGCTCCTAGCACCTCAATTGAACGATTACACAACACAAAATGGTAAGAATTCGTCTGAGTAAAAGATGTGCAAAAGTTCTATAAAGTTGTAGATAAGGTTACAATATATAGTGATGTTAGGTTCGCTGATAGATTCGCTCTAGCGAATCTATCCAGCGAACCAACACAGGTTCGCTGGGCACATAGGTTCGCCCAGTCGATACCTAAACCAAAAGACATGTTGGCCTGCGGGCGAATCTATAGATTCGCCCGTAGGTTCGCTAGAACTAATACAATTACAATACAAACAATTACATACAAAAGTAGCACCGACAAGCCGGTGGGTCCAACCTATACATAGTAGACTATCAATACTCCCCCTAGGTTGGACCTCACCTGGGGAAGTCTTCAGATTAGCTCCTGTCTTGTTGGCTTCAAAGTTGTTCAATAAAAGCTCCTGCCCGTTCTTTGATCCCGGCCTTTGGATTTGTATAGTCTTCAATTCCGGCCTCATCTTCACTCAGATTTAACATAGAATCCACAAACTCTGTTTCTGCGACCTCTGTATCAGGCTCAGGATGAACTGTCGTTTCCGCCTGAATATCAGCTGTTGGCTCCTCGCTTTCAACTTCCAAGTCTATCACTTCAGCTGGTTTCTCAAACCTTTGTTCAATAGATTGATCGAGCTGTCTTGTCAAGTCATCCATCTCCAGCCTCAGATCATCTGTCCTCCTCAATCTTTCATTCACAGCTTTCAGTTCTGCACGAATTCCCCGGGCCTTGTTAGCAACCTTCACAAACAGGTTGGCTTCAGCAGCAGTGTCATTTCCAGCCCCGTGCTTGATTCTGTTCTCACAAAGCACCTTCAGATCTTCATCGCAGAAGGAGAAGACCTCCATCGGATCAAACAATCTAATTTCAGGACGGTCTTCACCTTGAAGTCTGATAATAGCCTCCCCAGTGCTATTGTCATAAAACCACTTGCTGAAATCCTGCAATCTGGGCGGCTGTGTATCTGGGACCCTGACCCTTGTCATCACTTTAGGTGCAGCAATCTTCAACACAATCTTCCCTTTCCATGACACCCAGTGTTTGTCCTTCTTCTGTCTCATCCTCTTTGGCTTTTGATAACCAAACTCTACAAAATCCGACTTAGCAGCTTCTTGAATAGCGGCTTCAAATGCACAAGCCCTGCCGCTATCCTCTTTCCCTAGTAGAGGTAGCTCAGCCAGTCTCCTCAAGTCCCATCGAGGAAAGGTGGCGAAGTGCTTTCGGTTCTTCACATATGTAATGTCACCACCCCTCCTTTTGATCATATAAGCTTCCACCAAACAGTTGTATTTCCATGCAATGATCTGTCTGTCTTGCTGTTTGGTGGTGGGTTCGTCTAAGTTTTGGAATATTGGTACCTCAGGCACCACAGCTTCCTCTTTCCTGAACCATTCTGATTTATCGAGCTCAGCGTGTTCAAACTGGTAGCTCATCCCTTTTTCCTCCACTTTGTATACCTCAGGCTCATCCTCAATGTCCTCCTCACTTTCAGCATCAAAATCAACTTCAGGTTCATCAACCAATGTATAATCCACCCCTGATCCACCTACTACTTCCTCTCCCTCAAACACATCCAAATTAATCCCCATCTCCTCATCAAACTCTTCCTCTACGGCTTTTCCCTTTCCTTTATTATCAAAATCAATATCCATTAACGGATATTTTGTAACATCCGTCAAGGAGTTCAGTTCGGCCTCAGTCATAGCTGGTTCAGTTCCAGCATTCTCCTTCAAATCATTTAGCTCTTTGAAGATTCTTACTATCAGACATTGCTGGTCTTTCATCATTCGTCCCATCTCATATATGACCGTCGATTTCTCCGCATCCTGCTTTTCCAATTCTTCATGCCTACCTTTTAGTTCAACCAGCTCAGCCTTTAAGCTTTCAATCTCAACCCTCAATTCATTACTGGACCCTGCAGATGTACCTGATGTACCCCCAGTATCATGCCTAGCCTTCTTTGAAACTTCAGGTTGAGTATCAGACCTTCTCTTCGTCCTCAGTTCTCTGCCCGCATCAATTTCAGCCTGTATCTCATCCACCTCCCTATCAAATGAGTAATCTTTATCCTTCGCATAAGCCTTTCTCTTTCGAATCTTCTTCTCAACCTCCTCAATGTTTTCACCCCCCCGTTTCTTCTCCGACTCAATCAACCTCTGAATATATGTCCATCTCTCAGCCGGGTACATATTTTCCCAAAGATAAGTAGTCCTACCCACACATTCCGGCCTCACAGATTTACAATCTTTGAAGATCCTGGAATGCATATCCCATACCTTCAACTCAGCACCAACAACCGGTAGACCCGGCAACTTGTCATTCAGTACCATTTGAATGAATCTTGGATACATTAACCACTTGGCTCCTTTTGAAGCATGGATGTTCTCGAGCATGTAGTTAAATATCAGCTTTGCCAGATTTGCTTTCTGCCCTCGGCAGAACAGCACCATGGCTCGAGCCCAATCCAGGTTCAGACCGTCAGTACCCCCTTTTCTGTGATCCAGGCACATAATAAATACATGGGCGATGTACCTCCACTCCTGGATCAGGTAGGACTTGACAAACTCCATCTTCTTTTCGCCAGGCATTGGCCCCTCATACCCGGCAGTCCGAAGTGCCCCATAAACTTCTTCAGCAGTCATACCAACCTCATCACCGACATCTTCTTCTAATCTTAGTATCCTAGCCAAATCAGCTTCAGTAAATGCTAAGTCGTGGCCACTGACATTGGCACATATTCGTGACGGCTGTACCGACACATTCATGACCGCAGTTCGCCAGAAATCCCGAACGTGCGTCTCGTATATGGTGGGTGAGTGAGAGATGGCATGATAAATGTGTGACGACTTCAGCCATATGATAGCGTCTCTATAGCTGCTGGCCTTTTCGAAGTTTTCATCGAGTAAAGCACACATATTGTGCTTCTTCTCGAAGAATAAAGTCGACATTTTGCCTGAAAAATAAACGGAGATTGATCAGAAATAAAGATTTGAAAATCAGAAAATAGATTCGCTGGAAATTAGGTTCGCTGGTATAGCGAACCTGAGATTTTGGCACAAGAACCTATAGATTCGCTGACAGAAAAATCAGTCATTGTTGTCGAGCGAATGTATAGGTTCGCTAGAAACAGTCGGGCGAATCTATGTTGTTACGCGGGCAGCATAACGACATAGATTCGCTCGAAGACTTGAACTTTCGTTCAGATTCGCCAGACGAACACTTAGGTTCGCTGGAAACCCTAGCTTTTGAAAAACGGCCGAAATCACATACAGTTCATCATTTTCAGGCATTAAAGGCAACAAACAGGTAGAAGAAACACTAAACAAGGCTATTATGAAGTAAAACCCTAACATCTAACAAACAATCAGTTTTTTAAACACTACATAATCAAGATTCGACAGTTCTAACAGGTCAAATGAACGATTAAGGGTGTAAAACACAGATTAAGATGAAAGCGATGACATACCAAACACTAAGAAGTTGTTTAATGTATGAAAAAGCCGTAAATAGGTGAGAATCGAACGTTGGTGGAAGTTTTAAAAAGCGTCTGCTACAGTACAGTGGGTAAGCGAATAAGTGAGAAAAATTCGCTGTCACTAGTATATAAACAGACATAGGTTCGCTAGCAGTCAGTCCAGCGAACTTTAGGTTCGCTGGAAGACCAACAGACAAAACAACCGACTAGTTCGCTAACAGGTTCGCTGACACAAAAACAAGCATGTTTCATGTCAGCGAAACAAAGAGAGTCCGGGCGAACCTTAGAGGCCGAGCGAATCAGTAGGTTCGCCACAGATTCGCTAGACAAAAGAAAGAAAAAAAAATATTTTTGGATTTTCTTAAAATTTTAAAATCTTTGTAAATCCGTGAAAACGTCCCACGATATCAAAGCCCCAAAAATAAACATATATACATATAATCCTAAAAATTAAAATTTAAAATTAAAATTAAAATAAAATAAAATAAGTATAACAGGAGACGGTTTTAAACGCTAGAAAGGATATTTATTTTTCATGATGTTTTGAGTAGAATCCGGAGAATCATCGATTGGCGGGATTGCAGATATGTTTGTCCATTTAAACCCATGCCTTAGTCCTTTCAACAAGAGATCAGCAGCTTCTTTTATCATGTTTTTCGGTTTGATTGAAGAGTCTCTGACAACTTGGTCCCCACAGACGTCAAGGTAAAAAGAACAAGTTCTGTCATCAGGGTATATCTGAGCAATACGATTTACTTTGCTTGAATTTCATAGAACAACTTTTGAATGTTGTCTTTTGACACATGTGCAATTTTTGCATCTTTTCTTTTGTGAGTGGAGCTATGTCAGCAATTGATTCATTTTGAATACAATGCGACTTATTATTTGGGAAACTCAAATAGTCTAGAGCTCCAGGTCTATACTGACGTATAACAGAGGAGATAAACATTTGAGCATGCTCGGTGAATCTTCAGGTCAATACTTCCGTATAGCAGAGAAGATCCACCAACTCCAGGTCAATACTTTCGTATAGCAGAGGAGTTAAGCACTTGACTCAAAACGTTCTGAGGAGTTAACGAGTAACTCACTCAGAGGCTTTTCCGAAGAGCATCCCTAGCAGCTTTTTATTTTTATTTGTTTTGCATACTAGAAACTCGATTCGGGGATAGGGTGAGGGTGATTTGGGATTTTTTAGGGAAATCAAGACAAAGATTTGACACTCTCAACCCATTTTTGACAGAACCATTATCTTTGTGCAATCCAATCACGTCAAGGGGATAATCCTTGCTGTCGAGATCTTGAGCGTTATGTTTGGCTGCATAATCACTAGTTTACTTCGTTTTCGGGCTGAGCCTATCTGACATATCCCAAACGCAATGCTTCTGACCTCCTTCAACGACTTTTCAACATCAATCAAAACGGAGATCCTGAAATAGCAAAATTTGAAAAACTATAAATAGTTTATCTTTTATATATCTCCCCCAAAATTTCTATATAATAGCCGTCTAATTAAGAAATTTTTGTTTTTCAGATTTTCTAAATATATATATATACAGAATTTAAAAGAAAAAGAAAAGAAGATGAAATAAAATAAAGAAACGGAGCAAAGAATCGAGTGACCCACGGATTTTTCAAAGAAGATAAAGACCCGATTATTTACGAAGAACAGATTATTTACATATTTACAAAAGGATTCTCACAGAAAAAGGTTTTCAAAAAGATATAAGTCCAAGCATGGAGATCAATTCATAAAAACGTGGTTTGTCAAAGGTTTTCGTGAAAAGATCCGCTTTTTGCTTTCTAGTTTCGATAGGAATAATATCAATAAACCCCTTTTCCTGTGCATCCCTGATAGCATGAATTCTCGTTTCAATGTGCTTGGTTCGTGTGTGATGAATAGGATTCTTGGCGATTCCAACTGCAGCTTCATTGTCACAAAAGAGTGGCGTGTGAAGAAAGTTGATGCCATAATCCATCATCTGATGTTGAATCCACAGCACTTGGCAACAGCAACTTGACGCAGCTATGTATTCTGCTTCTCCTGTGGACAGGGAGACGGTTGTTTGCTTCTTGCTTTGCCATGAAACAAGACATTCTCCAAGGTATTGACATCCACCGGTGACCGATTTCCTGTTAATCCTGCAACCAGCATGATCACTATCAGAAAACGCATGTAAATCAAAGTTCCCACCTTTTGGGTACCAAAGTCCCAAACGAGAGGAACCCTTAAGGTAACGAAAAATTCGTTTAACAGCTTTTTCATGCGATTCTTTTGGATTTGCTTGGAAGCGAGCACAGTAACACACGGCAAATGTAATATCCGGACGACTTGCAGTCAGATACATGAGAGATCCGATCATCGAGCGGTACCGATGAGCATCCACAGGATTCCCATTATCATCGGAAGTAAGGCATGTTTGAGCAGTAAAAGGAATCAATTCTGGAGAAGAGTCATCCATGCCAAACTTCGTGAGGATTTCTTTGATGTATTTCTCTTGGTGGATTAAAATTCCATCAGGCTTTTGCTCCACTTGCAGCCCCAAGAAGAAACACATCTCCCCCATTATTGTCATCTCAAAACGATCCATCATCACCTTCTCAAATTCTCTACACAACCCTTCATTAGTCGAACCAAAAATGATATCATCAACGTACACTTGAACGATCAGCAGCTCGCCATCCACCTCCTTCTTGAATAATGTCATATCTATAGCCCCACGTGAGAAACCTTTACTGAGGAGATACTGCGTCAGCGTTTCATACCAGATCCTTGGAGCTTGATGCAACCCATACAACGATTTGTCAAGCTTGTAAACCTTTGACGGGAAATCAGGATCCTCGAAGCCTGGTGGTTGGCACACGTAGATCTCCTCATCGATGTCTCCGTATAGAAATGCACATTTCACATCCATCTGATAAACCTTAAAGTTTTTGTTCGCGGCATGTGCAAGAAAGATTCTGATGGCTTCCAGGCGAGCGACTGGAGCAAAAACTTCGGTATAGTCAATTCCCTCCTCCTGAGCAAATCCCTGAACAACCAGTCTCGCTTTATTTCTAATTACCACACCACGATCATCTGGCTTGTTCCGAAAAACCCATTTAGTGCCGATTGGACACTTGTTAGGAGGAAGATCAACTAGTTCCCAAACTTTGAGCTTCCTGAATTGTTGCAGTTCCATCTGCATGGCATCCACCCAACTCGGATCTTCAAGTGCCTGTTTGTAATTCTTTGGAACGACTTGTGACAGAAAGGCAGCATAAAGACATTCATTTATCAAGCCGCTCTGACTCCGGGTCCGCACACCATCGGTAATAGATCCAATGATATAATCGTGAGGGTGGTTTTTCAGGGTTTTGAAGTCGGTGTTGAGTAGTAAAGGATTTTGATCGGTTGTGGGTGGTTGATTTGATGGTTGTGGAGGTGTAGGTGTAGGTGATGGAATGGTGTTGGATGTGGATGGAATATCTGTTGTGGAAGTTTGAACATTTTGTGGTGATGGAATATTTGGTGGGGGTGATGGGATGTCAAATGATGTGGGAGGTAGTTGTGTAGCTGATGTGGAAGGTTGTGATTGTGATGGTGTAGGTGTATGATTGAAAATAGAGACCGATGTGTGTGGAATGATGTCGTCATCGTCAGAGTCAGGAAGATTAAATGATTTGAAAATGGTGGTGGCATCATAAAACCAAGCCGGTTCACTACCAATACTTGTAGTGTTTGATTCTTGCCAATCAACATAGTAGGACTCTTGCACGATCCGCGTTCGCTTGTTGTAAACGCGATACGCCTTTTGCGTGTTAGAGTATCCCACAAAGAAGCATTCATCAGAGACAGCCCCAAACTTCGTCTTCTGGTCTTGAGTATTCAGAAGAGTGCAAGAACATCCAAAGGGGCGTAGAAAGTCAATCAGCGGCTTAATCCCTCGAAACAGTTGATATGAAGTCTTCATCTTTTCTTTGACTATCAGTACCCTGTTAAGAACATAAGCTGCACAATTAACCGCTTCAGCCCAGAAAATAATTGGAAGTTTTGACTCGATCAGCATAGTTCTAGCGGCCTCAACAAGAGTTCGGTTCTTTCTTTCAGCAACACCATTTTGTTGTGGTGTTCGGGCAGCGCTAAACTGTCTGAGAATACCCCGTTGTTCACAGAAGGAGTTGAAGATGTGGTTTCTGAATTCAGTTCCGTTATCGCTTCTGATGGCTTGAACCTTCTTCTTTCCAAGAACCTCTATTAGAGGTATCAGCTTCATCAATTCTCCTGCTGTCTCACTCTTGTTTGCCATGAATCTCACCCAGGTGTACCTAGAGTAATCATCTGTGACAACCAAGCAATAAGACTTTTTAGCAATTGATTTGACACTTATTGGTCCGAATAAATCAGTATGTAACAATTCGAGGGGTTCTGAGATAGTATTTGTAATTTTGAGTTTATGTGGCTTTTTGTGCTGTTTTCCTTTAGCACAAGCCATGCATTTCTCCACCACAGAAAAATCCTTTTGTGGTAAACCCCTGACCAAATTGTTCTTAACTAATTTATTCAGAATTTTAAAATTGATGTGTCCTAAACGTTTATGCCACAAAAAAGATTCAAAGGATGATGCTTTAGACAGGAGACATGTCACGGTGGAATTTGATTCCTGTGAACCCATATTCAACATATAGGTGTCATTTCGTCTCGGAGCACGCATGATCACCATATTTTCTGGAATAGTAAGCTCTGGCTTCAAGAACAGGCATTCATTTTGAAGGAACAGCACAGGAATATTCTTATCACAGATTTGTGATACACTCAGAAGGTTGAACGCCAGTTCAGGAACATAGTTGACATCTTCCAAAGTAAGTGAGCCATTTGAGACTTCTCCTTGACCTATCATCTTCCCGCCTTTCTTATCTCCCGCAAAAGCAACATAGCCTCCATTTATGATCCTATAGTTAGTAAGAAGATCCTTCAATCCTGTCATATGTCTGGAACATCCGCTGTCAATATGCCAATGACTATTTACAACGGCATTTGAATGTTCCTGACATTTATTAAACAAAAAGAAAAGTTAGACCTTTGCAATAGGCACCCAAGTCTTTGTGAACCTGGGTGATGAAACAGATGAAGTATTGCAAAAGAAACTATTTACAAAAGTGTTTAGCCTTTTTCCCAAAGATTTTTGCTTTGTGCTCTTTTGGATTAATTTAGGGCATTGCTTGACAGTGTGACCAGTGTTTCCACATTTAAAACAGTGAGACTTCAAACCGGTTTTAGGAATTCTGTTGACAGGAATTTTATCTATTACAATTTCCTCATCACATTCAGACAGTTGTGAGTCACAGTCACTGTAAGTGTCATAGAGTTCTTTTAACTTACTTGTTGTGACTTTACCTGTATCAGATTCAGGTTTTGGTTTAAGAATGTATGAAAAAGATGATTCCTTCTCTTTTGGTTTTGAAATTCTCACAGGTGTGAAAGATGGAATTTGGTGAGTGAAGAACTTTTGAAAACAGTTTGTTTTAGTTTGACTTTCAGAGACTTGACCTGAAAGTTTGTATTTGTCATTCACACACACATTTTCAGTCAAAACAGCATCATTAAACACATTAGGGCTTGAAGTGGAACACCCTAAATTACTATTGAACATGGAATTGTCTGAATATGTCACATTACTACAAACAGAATTATCTAAACAAATGTCTTCAAAAGACTTCTTGGAATCAGAACTACTGCAATCACTACTGCCAGAACACCCGAGCCCAACACTCGCACCATATGCGTACTCCTCTCTAACTTCCTTAAGGTTTACTTCACTTAAACCTGCAATGGAACTGTCAGTATCTTTCTGCATAATCTCTTGAATTAACTCATTTGAGGGATGAGGAATAGGTGTAGGAGAATAACAGAAAGTACTGGGTGGAGGATATGCATATGTTTCATTTTTACTAAAACCCAAACCTGTCTTGACCCTGGCCCCCCTTTGATTCTTGCAAAGTTCCTCCCTTTTCATACCAGATATGGTCCACTGCTGCAATTTGTTTTTAAGTTTTCTTGCTTCAAACTCAGCAAGTGTAACTTGCTCAGTCAAGTAATTAATCTCACAGTTCTTTTCTAAAAGAGTTCTTTTTAAGTGTTCATTTTCTTTTAAGGCTTCTCTTAACTTAACAAAATATTTTGACTCACTTAATTTAAGCTCTTTTATGGTTCTTTTTAATTCGTTTTCGTTTGACATTAACAGTTTATTTGCTTTGTAAATGCCAATTAAACGAATTTTGCAGGCAGATGAACACATATCTTCAATAACATCGTAAGGAAGACCGATTACCAGTTTTTCGGCGGCCAGAGCACGATCACATTGACAGTAGGGAGTGCTCCTTTTGAATTCGTCCACTGCATCTAGCCTTGCCTTCTCGATCACTTCTTCCAGGCTGACCTTTGACTCTTCCTCATGTTTAACTTCATTAACAGCTGCTTCACAAACCAACCCAGAATGATTTAGATGTCCTTGAGCAATAACATCTGGTTGAACTTTATCAGCATTCTCCACTTTCTCCTCCTCTTCTTTTCCATAAAACTCTTTGAATGGATCAAAGAGATTTATATCATTGTCATCAAACTCAGTGATTTCAGCAACAAGGGCATGATTGATCTCTTCCTTGGTTTCTTCAATTTCTGCGCTCCAGTCAAAGTTGGTAAGCAGTGCAGTTTCATTCTTTGACTTAGCTTCTTCAACCTTTTCTTGAATTTGAGCAGGTCTTGGAGTTGCAGAGTTAACTGGCTCAGTAACGATTGGTAATGGGCATTCTCTCTTGAAGTGGCCCAGTTGCTTGCAGTTATAGCATCGTAACTTTCCCTTGTCATAACCCAGCTTAGCATTCTGTCCTTGATTTCCAAAGTTTCTTCTACCAGTCCTTTCCATGAATCGTCTGGCACGAAGAGTGAGCATAGCCATCTGCCATTGAATATCTGTTTCCTCCAGATCGTCAGGGTCCACCTGATACATGTCTTCAACTGTCATACCCTTTCCTTTCAACTCACCTGCAACAAGAGCTTCATAACTGTGAACAAACATTCCGAATAAGGCCATAGTATCTGACGGAATCTGTGTGGTGACGGATGCACTTGAGCTTGAACCAGCATTTGAAGATGCACCAGCAGACTTAGCAGATAAATGACCAGATGATCCTCTAGATGCTGCACTGTAAGCATAAGAGCTTGCAGCGGATGAAATAAGTGCAGCATTTTGAGAGGGAATGTTTGGAACCATCATCGACTGATTATACTCTCTTCTTTTGACATCAAGGTCGAAAGACTTCAGCTTGTTGATGACGTCCATCAGTTTGTAATCAGGGAAATTCCTCTCTTGTTTCAGTAGCTTGATTTGAAGGCTCCATTGGGGAGGAAGTGAATCTAACAATTTTGCAACTTGTTCGTGATTGCCCAGCTTTTCATCATATTTCTTCAAATTGCTTGACACAGACAGGAATCTATTTGTAATATCAGTCAAGTTCTCTTGTGAATATCCCACAAAAGAGTTAAATTCCTTTTCAGCCTGAGCTTTTCTATCCAGTTTCAGATCCTCATTCCCATCATAAAATTCACACAATGCATCATACAGGCTTTTTGCAGTTGTATGTTCTGCAAACCGGTTGAAGATGTCTTGGTGTAAGCAAAGTATCAGTGCCCCTAATGCTTTCTTGTCACGATCCAGTAACTTGATATCAGTTTCAGTAAAAGTGGTTGGATCTGTGTTTACTGAAGTGACGGTTCCTTCAACTGTTGTGGGCACATGCGGACCATTCACTATAGATTCCCATTGGTTGTAGTCCGTGTAGTAGAAGAACGCTTTCAAACACCTTTTCCAATCTTCAAAGTTCTCCCCACTAACAAGCCTCGGTGGCCTGTTAGGTTGAACGCTGTCTAGATCATTCATATTAAGTGTTGAAGAAGTCATGACTTTGAACAGATTACAGATTCGCTGAAAAATGACAGATTCGCTGGCTAGTTTCGCTAGAAGAACACAGCAGATTCGCTGGCAGATTCGCTGGTGACAGATTCGCTAGACAGTCAAACAGATTCGCTGACGAGCGAGCACAGATTCGCTGGCCTGATTTTGGCAGCAGTTTCGCTTGCACAGTCAGTCAAATAGATGAACTTTCGTTCGATGATATGCTAGATTCGCTGGCCACAACACAACCCAGACAAGACAAAATTTGAATTTAGATTCGCTGGAAGAACTGACAGATTCGCTGGAAGAACTAATAGATTCGCTGGTAGCTCAACCACTCTGAAATAGTACGGAAACAGCTCAAAAACCCTCAAAACTTGACCATTTGCCTTCAGGTTTGTTTTAAAAGCTTTATACGTCCAAATAACACAAAACCAGAGCAAAATACGACTCCAAAACACAACAAACAAGCTTCAAACAGAATCGAAAGAGTTTTGACCCAAAAACTTCAAAAATCAACACAAAAATCACTTGAATCAAACAATCAAGAGCACTAAGGCTCTGATACCATATTGTGGGTCCATAATGATCGTGATTTCAGTGCTTTGTTGACTTGTTTAACACCAATATGTCAAATACTTGAAGAACAAAGTGAATAAAGTCCAAATAACCCAATATCAAGATCTAACACATAATCGAGGTTAATAAGCTACAATGATGAAAGATATAAGCTCCTAGCACCTCAATTGAACGATTACACAACACAAAATGGTAAGAATTCGTCTGAGTAAAAGATGTGCAAAAGTTCTATAAAGTTGTAGATAAGGTTACAATATATAGTGATGTTAGGTTCGCTGATAGATTCGCTCTAGCGAATCTATCCAGCGAACCAACACAGGTTCGCTGGGCACATAGGTTCGCCCAGTCGATACCTAAACCAAAAGACATGTTGGCCTGCGGGCGAATCTATAGATTCGCCCGTAGGTTCGCTAGAACTAATACAATTACAATACAAACAATTACATACAAAAGTAGCACCGACAAGCCGGTGGGTCCAACCTATACATAGTAGACTATCAAAGTCAACTACTGTGCACAGTTGAACTTTAATTTGCTAAGTGTATCTCAAATTTGTGATAAATCTTATTCAACATTATTTGATGATTCTTTTTGCTACATACTCAAACCAGGTTTCAAGATTGACAATGAGTGGGTAGTGGTTAAAGCTCCAAGAGATCGTGATGTATACAAGCTTGATATGTCGCAGATTGATGCTGAAACCGAAACCACATGTCTCATTGCGCATGCTTCAAATGATGAGAGTCAGCTTTCGCATAGACGGCTGGGCCATTCAAACTTCAGAAACATGAATAGACTGGTTACTGGAAATCATGCTGTGGGAATACCGTCAAAGAAATTCTCAACAACTGATCTCTGTCCAGCATGTTTGAAAGGAAAACAGCACCGAATGTCTTTTAAGTCCAAGCCAGAAAACTCCATTTCAAAACCCTTGCAGATGCTACATATGGATCTATTCGGACCAACAAATGTTCAAAGCATCGGAAAGAAGTCTTATTGTTTTGTCATCATTGATGATTTTACTAGATTTTCTTGGGTTTATTTCTTGCATGTTAAATCTGAAACTGCGGAGTTGTTAAAAGAATTAATCATCAAAGTTTAAAATCAGTTGGATTGTAAAGTGAAAATCTTAAGAAGTGACAATGGAACCGAGTTTAAAAACTCTAATGTCGATTTGTTTTGTGCAGAGAAAGGAATTGCGCGACAATTTAGTGCTCCAAGAACGCCTCAACAAAACGGGGTTGCGGAACGGAAAAATCAAACACTGATTGAAGCAGCAAGATCCATGCTCGTAGATGCCAAAATCCCTATCACATTTTGGGACGAAGCTATTGCTACTGCGTGTTTTGTACAAAACAGGACATTATTGGTTCAGGATAAAAATAAAACATCTTATGAGTTATTGTTTGGAAGAAAACCGAATATTTCATACTTGAAAGCATTTGGTTGTCCTGTATCGATTCTAAATTTAAGTGATCATCTCGGTAAATTTGAGTCAAAATCTGACGATGGATTTTTCCTTGGTTACTCGTCTGTTTCTAAAGCTTATCGGGTTTTTAATAGCAAAACAAACACTGTTATTGAAACTATTAACGTAAAGTTTTTAGAAAATTCGTTTCCGTCAGTGGCTCATGGTCCCGAATGGTTGTTTGATTTAGATTCGTTATCAAAATCTTTCAATTCTAACTTGTTTGATTTTTCAGGAAAAGCGAGAAAGGAATCAGGAGACTTGGGATGTTTCAGTGATGAGTCTGATAATGACGATGATAGCAATCTCAATTCTGAGTATCCGTTCATGTCATTTCATAATCCTGATCATGGTGTATCCAGTCAAGCTCTGGGTCCTTCTGGTTCTCAAGAAGATCAAGATTCAAATATTCTTGATAATGATGTGAATCCGCAAAATTCTCCTAATGATGGTGGAACTGTTCAAAATCAACCATCATCAGATCCGAATGTTGAAGTTGTTCCAGAATCGTTTGATTACTTCATCAATTCACCATAACAAGTTCCTAATTTAACTCCGCATACGTCTACAATTCTACAAGATCTACCGAATCTGAATCAGTCTAATCTGGAGAGTGAAGTACAAGGTGACGCTATACCAACTCATCGAGTTCACAGGAATCATCCTCTCTCTCAGATTATAGGTCCTTTGAATCAGAGAACTATGAGAAGTCAGACTGAACATGCAAACGTTTGTCTTTTATTCATGTTTTCTTTCTCAAGTGGTGCCGAAGAACATTTCAGAAGCGTTACAAGACAACAGTTGGATTGAAGCTATGCAAGAGGAGTTACTTCAATTTCGCAAACAAGAGGTTTGGAAATTAGTGGACTTACCTGAAGGAGAAAATGCGATTGGTACAAGATGGTTGTACAAGAACAAGCCAGACGAACGTGGCATTATGGTCAGAAACAAAGCCAGACTTATTGCACAAGGTTACACTCAAGAAGAAGGTATTGACTATGAAGAAGTGTTTGCTCCGGTTGCTCGACTTGAAGCTATTCGTGTCTTTCTAGCATATGCCTCTTTCATGAAGTTCAAAGTGTTTCAAATGGACGTTAAAGGCGCTTTTCTGTATGGACCAATTACCGATGATGTATATGTCAGACAACCTCCTGGTTTTGAAGATCCTGAGTATCCACATCGTGTATACAAATTGAGCAAAGCTTTGTATGGTCTACATCAAGCTCCAAGAATTTGGTACGAGACGTTATCTAAACATTTGCTAGAACATGGTTTTACAAGAGGTCAGATTGATCCAACTTTATTTATGAAGCGGGAAAATGAAGATCTTTTATGTGTTCAAGTGTATGTGGATGATATCATCTTTGGATCAACAAGTCCGTCCATGTGCAAAGAGTTTGAAGAAATCATGAAATCAAGATTTCAGGTGAGTTCGATGGGGGATATTAATTTCTTTCTCGGGTTGCAAGTGAAACAGTCAGCAGACGGAATTTTTATCAACCAATCAAAATTTGTTGAGAAGTTGCTGAAAAAGTTCAAGATGCAAGATTTTCAGACTATTCGAACGCCATCTGATTTGAATTGCAAGATACAGCCGGATCCAAAAGGCAAATCCGTTGATCAAACACTGTACAGATCGATGATTGGTTCACTGATGTATCTTACTGCATCAAGGCCAGACATTATGTATGCTGTATGTGTGTGTGCAAGATATCAGTCTAAATCCGAAAGAGTCGCACCTGGTTGCTGTTAAACGTATTTTCAGATACCTTAAAGGGAAACCGAATCTCGGGTTATGGTATCCTTATGAAGGCAATTTTGAATTATATTGTTATTCTGATAGTGACTTTGGTGGGTGTGCTCTTGACAGGAAATCGACCACGGGTGGATGTCAATTTCTGGGTCCTAGACTTGTTTCTTGGCAATGCAAAAAGCAGACCAACGTTTCTGTATCCACAGCTGAAGCAGAGTATATCGCTGCATCTGCAGGATGTTCTCAAGTTTTGTGGTTACAAAACCAATTGCTTGACTACGGGTTTAACTTTCTTAAAACTCCTATTTACATAGACAATACTGCTGCTATGTTCATTACTGCTAATCCTGTTCAACACTCAAAAACCAAACATATCGAAATTCGATATCACTTTCTCAGAGACAACTCTGAAAAAAGGTTTAATAATTTTGATTAAAGTTCATACCGACAAACAACTGACAGATCTTTTCACAAAATCCTTTTTGTCAGAACGGTTTGAATTCTTAATTCAATCCATAGGGTTAATCAATCATGATTAATTCTAATTTTTGAAAAAAAAACAAACAAAAATCAGAAATTGTAAAAGTCAAAAATATAATAAGTCGATGTCAAGTATTGATTCCTTTGTCTTTTTATTTTATTGTTTTGCATTGTGTGTCTGTATGAAAAAGAAAAGCAAACAAAAAGAATATAAAAAGCAAAAAGAAAAAGAAAACATCATATCATAAGAATCTATATTGCAAAAAGTGAGAAATGATAGTACACTAAACATTATTTGTTTCATCATTTTTAATAAAGACTGATAAATGTTAATTGATGTGCGAGACAGCTCAGGCAATTAGACTGAAAAAGTAAGTTAATTGTTGACAAATCTAAATTTAATGATCTTTGTGTTAAGTTCCTTTGTTATACATGTCTAGATATATCTCTTTTGATGATCTTGCTTGTGATGATAGTTGTACATGATCGGGTAACGATGCAATCTATTCAGTGTGATGAACCGCATCGTGAGCTTCTTTGTTGTGGTATCCACAGACCTGAAGTCTCACATGAAGTCTCTTTTGAGCTTCAAGGTGCAGCAAAAGATTCCCAAAGTTGGAACAAAAAGAGTCCCAAATGTGGACCATCACCAAACAAAAATTCCAAAAAGGAATTCAGAAGATTCCCAAGGGGAACGATAGGAAATGAAAAATTCGAAAATGGAATTAAAAAGAAGTCCCAAAGTGGACCAAATCCGAATAGAACCCAGTTTTCACACTGTTTATGATTGTAAGTGACCAGGTTTTTGTGCAATATGCATTCAAGTAGTGGTTGATAAGGAAATATGTTGACATATGTATACATGTGGGTCACATAAGTCATTTTAATCGAACCTTAATCTCATCATGATACTGAAAAAGTAAGTGTGTCAACTCGAGCTAATTGGTATGTTTTCATATCATCACTCAATTAAACATAAGTCAAATGTCTATTCAAAACTTGCAAAACATGTTCAGATAATGTGTGGTATGATCTCACTGCGATATCTTGATTCATTGCATTGCATATGTCTTTATTTTAATGTGTGTACTTTGTGTGTGCAGGCAAATGGAATCTTTATTGACACATCGACATCCTTGTTAAACTTAAAAATTTCAAGAAATTTCAAGTTTATGGGGAGAATAATTGAAGAAGAAAAATATCTACAAAAAATCCAAAAATATTTTTGAATAAGTGTGTTTGAATGAACAAGATTATGTGGTATGAAACAGCAAATGTATTGGATATGTTAAAAACGAACCCAAGGTCTTGTGATTTATGTTTAAGAAATTGCTTCGGGATATAGAAATTTTGGTTGTGCAAAAACATTTTTATGAAGAAAAATCTAAGAAATTGAAAAAGGGAATTTAATGAGAATTAATTTGTTGCCCTAGTTAATATTGTTGATTATTAATTTTGACAAACCCTAATAAGGATGTCTTGTCTAATTAATATGTCGAGAATGTTTGCAGGTGCAATAAATGCAGTTGGAAAAGTCAACAGACGAAGAAATAGAGAAAAATCGCTTTAAGTGTTGAAGCCAGGTAAAGATATCAGAAGACTATTTAGCCGGGTAATGAAGTTGCTATTCAGCCGGGTAAGAGTCTTGACTGATGACAGCCGGGTAATTGAATGAGAAAAATTGAAGCCGGGTGAAGATATTATGACTACTGTGTTGCCGGGTAATGAAGTGATAAGTTACCAGCCGGGTAATGAACAAATCACTATTGTGCCGGGTAAAGAAGTCATAATAATATATGCCGGGTGACAAGTTGTATTACTATACAGCCGGGTAAGTACAACTGTGTTGCCGGGTGATGAAGAAGAAGATGTGTTTATACAAGACGGGTGATGAAGTATATCACTATCAGCCGGGTAATGAACAAAAGTTATTGTGCAAGCCGGGTGATGTTGAGAAGACAACTATGCAGCCGGGTGATGGGTAAAACCATAACAGGTGTAGTTGTTCCTAACCTTTACCCGTCCCAACAGTGCTTTACCCGTCTCTATAGTGATTGACCCGTCCAAGTATTTTACATGTTTTATGTTGACCCGTCCCATGTTGTGACCCGTCCCAAGTACTTGACCCGTCCCAACAGTGTTTGACGCGGCTCAACAGCACATGACCCGTCCAGGCTTATTGGGCTTAATTGTTTACCCGTCCCAAATTGTTGACCCGTCCCAATAAATTTGACCTAATTTTTCAACCATATAAAAACCCGCCTCTTCACAACACTTATCATTTTTCACCAAATTTCTCAAGCAAAATCCCCTGTACCTCAAATCGTTCATACTTTATTTCAATCGATTGTTCTGTAACAAGTTTTGATTGATTGAATAAGGTATATTTTACGTGATTTAACCTTGATAAACCTGCAAATCGATCGTTAAAATGAAAAATGATGATGAACAATAATTGATCACTGAATCGACACTTTGATTTTGGATGTTAAAATTTAAATCGAATGTTGTACTAGGTGTAAAAACTGTCGGTCATCAACAATCAATCATTAATTTGCATCAAATTGCTTAAAATCAACCGAATCAACTAAAATTTGCTCTTAACTGTGGAACCGCCATTGATGACCTGTTGAATATTCTTAAGTTTTAACTTCAAAATGATAAAATGTGTGTTAAAAAGTGACAAATCAATGTTAAAACTGAGCTAAAACATGTTATTCAACTTTGTCATACAAATTTCAGATTTGTCTTCTTAAGTGTTTAAACTGTTAAGTTGTTAAGTGTAAGATATTGTATGATCATTAATTTCCAAAAGTTATGATTAATCAAAATGGTGAAAATCTGATTGATAGTTTAACTTAGGTGATGAATTGATCATTTGATTATTCTACATTGTAACTATTGCTTAAATACTTATGCAAATTTGAAATTTATTAATGAAGAATCTAACTCATTTGTCTTGTTTTTGTCAAACAGATGGAGAATTTGAAGTTTGAGCCTAAGCACAATCTAGTTGCATGTTTGGATGAATCTATTCCAGAGACTGAGGGGTATAGAGATATGATTAGATTCATCAAAAGAACCAAGTATGTGTATGCAACGTGTGCAAAGCCTGTCATATATGCTAGACTCATCAAGAGTTTTTGGAGGACGGCTGAGGTTGTGACTGATGAAGCAGGTGTGACAGTTGTTAGAGGGAATATTACCAGAGAATTGCAATTGACTGTATCTGAAGAAGCTATCAGAACAGCCTTAAGGATTGATGATGATGAAGTTGGAGCAAATGATGAATTGACAACTGCTGAATGTCAAGCTTGTTTTATTAATATGGGTCATCCTCCCATATTCCCTAAACAGCAGTTTGTCAGAGCTAGATTGGGAAAGAAGTGGAAACTTCTCTGTTATGTGATACAACAATGCATGTCTAGAAGGAGTGCTGGTTTTGATAACTTCCCTTCTGACATTGCATCCCCCATTGTTGCTATTGCAGAGAACAAACCTTTCAATATTTCGAAGTGGATCATGAAATGGTTTGTATTCAATCTTGTGAAAGGAAAGAGGTTCAAGTTTCTCATGTACCCAAAATTCTTGCAACTTATGATCAATATGGCTTATCCAAATATTCGAGTAGAAGGATTTAGTGGAGGAATTTTATACACAGAAGATATGAATGACTTATCATACAGGAAGATGAGTATAGGAGGTGTAGAAAGTGTTGAGATGTTTGACTATATGCGGGATATAGCAAACAACGAGGAGGATATTGAGATTGTGTATCATCACATATCACATGGAGAGATTGTGAATCCTCAGGATTTAGTTGATGAGGTGCCTGACAACTTGTTAGATGATGATGAGTACTTTGCTCGTCATCCAGAAGATGAGGATGAGGATGAGAATGAAGAGGATGATGATTCTGATAGTGAAAGTGATGATAGTGATGAAGATAGTGATGATGATAATGGTGATGATGGTGATGGTGGAAATGATGATATTATGGAAGAAGAAAGTGCTGAATCAGTTCCTGAGGAGGCCGAGACTGTTGAAGTTATAGAACCAATGGTGACTGATGAACTTGTTGAGGTTGAGAAAGCCGTAGAAGAAATGGTTGTTGAAGTTCCTAAGGATATCACAGTGCAGTATGTTAGATCACGAAGATCAAAACCTGTGGTTGATCCTATTGTTGTGGAGGAACCAAGAGTAATTGAAGATGTAAATGTGCCTGAGTTAGTGGAAATTGTTCAAATTGCTCAAGAAGTTGCAGCAGAAGTGGAGATTGTGGCACAGACAGTCGATGATACTGATGACTGTATGATAGTTACTGCGCCAGTCAATATTGCCACATCCTCCAAAACAGCTGAAAACATTGATCAACCAAAGGAGTCTTCACCTAAGGTTGCATCAGATGTTAATCTAAATGAAGAAGAAGGAGAGATATATCATTTAGAAAGGATGGTAGCCAAACTCTTAGATGCAAATGCACAGTTAAAAGCATCTAATGAAAGGAAGAAGAAGAGATTAGAAGAGTTTTGGGCTATTCATCACAAAAATCTGGAAACTTTCAAGGAATTAGATGCGGATTATGAAAAGCTGAAAGATGAGCATGAAAAATTGAAGGTTGATTATGAAGAGTTGCAGGCAGAGTGCAACACTTTACGTGCTGAGAAGGAAGTATTGGAGAAATGGATAAAAGAAGATGAGCCAGTCAGTTCAGAATCAGATAAAGATTTTACTGTTGATGAAGACGTTGGAGTATCTGAGACTCATAGGGACGTCGTAGTCTATCAAACTAGATCACAACGATCTAAGACTGTGACAGAACCAAGTGTAGAATCTGTCCCTATTCCCGATGAAGCTGTTGCTACTGTCAATCTTGATAAAGCTGAGGGAAAACGTAAATTGGATGTTGTACCTGAGATTAATGAAGAAGAGGTAAGTGCGAAGAAAGCAAGAATAGAAGAAACAGTGCAGATTGAGCCGATTCAATCTGTGTCTATAGCTGAAACTGAAGTGTCTGAGGTGGCGAAGGTTGATGATACTGTGAAAGAAATTGAAACTGATAAAACAGTTCAGATTGAGCCGATTCAATCTGAGTCTGTAGTGGTAAGTGAAGTGCCTAGAATGGTTGAAGTGGTAGAGAATGTGGAAGAAGTTGATACTGAAGAAGCATTTCAGTTTGAGCCGGTTCAAACTGAAACTGCACCGATGATTGAGGCACTTGATGATTTGGATATATAGATTTCACTGAATCTGAACCTGAGGCTGAAGCTGAGGCTAATCTTGAAGTTGAGATACCTGTTGATCTTCCTGAACGATTTGCTTATCTAGAAAGGATGAAGTATAATCCTGTCTACTTGAATGGACTCACAGTTAGTCAGATAAATGAAGAATATGAGAAGTGTCTGAATGCTCAAGACAAGGCAACGGCTGATGAGAAAGAATTTGTGGTAGAAATGGGTGAGTGGACGCCTCTGCAAGAAAGCCTAAACATTGATGATCTTCCTCCTGAAGAATTATATCATCAAGATCCAGAGGAGATGTCAGTCAGAAACATGCGTGAATGGCTTAGTTCGAGGAACTATCCATACAAGACTCTGAAGAGATTGAAACGTGAATCTTTGAAAAAGGTAGTGGTAAGCTTCATGAAGACTGAAAAGATATATAATCGCATGTTCTTTTTGGATTATCACAATCCACAGTATTATGAGCTGACCAAGAGATACAGAGTACTTGAACCCAAAGAGATAACAGTGATGGCTTTACCAGTTAATGCACATAAGAAGAGGAAGGAGCTTATAGACATGTTTCCTAGCGAGATGAAATCTTACAACATACCGATGGATGTACGAGAATCATGGCACAAGTCTGCCACAGCAGGTGATGTTGTCAGATCACTGCTGAGTAAGGGTTAGTCTGTTGCTGAACTACTTGATTCAATGATCGTGCCGGCCAAGTCCAAAATTGTGAAGATTATCGCTTGGAAATATGATGAAGTGTTTAATGCGTTTTTTATAAAGATAGTTAATGGTCTGTGTGATGTTTATCATTACTACTCTAGTATCTTCAAGCTGCAAGTACAAGATTTGAAGGAACTGCACAAACTGAGATTGATTAATCACACGCATGCTGAGCGTGGTGACAAATGTGCAATGTTACTTGATGCTGGAATGAATCGTTTGCCGAAGTTTTTAGAATTTAGAGGACAACAAGAAGATAACGAATACGTTCAAAGGAAGAAAACAAGGAAACAAAAGAAGTTGATTGTGAGAGACATGTATTTAGAAGAGTTTTCAGACGAATATTTTGATAAAGTCACAGATCCGGGATTGAAAGTGATCGATGGTTCTCAAGCTACAAAGCCCATTCTGAAAGTGTTTTACAATCAAGAGACTTATGAGCTGAAATTGGTTCGTAATTTGGATGATTGGGATCAGGACATGATTACCTTGTTTAGTACGTTTGAGCTTAAACTACTACATCCATCTTACATTGACTTTCTCCGAAATTACAAAATGGAAAAGTTGAAAGATCCTGTTGCAGAAGAAGATCGAAGATTGTTTGCTATTATGATTGAGGTGATTGGGGCTGCTACTGAGAAAATCAGATTAAAGAAGGCATTACTTAATGCTAACCTTGTGAAGATTGATATACCGGAGATTGAGTACATGAGGGGTGACATCCAAGGGTACATTGGAGGTTAAAGTCAAAGGAAGGACGAAACCGCATGTGTTTTATGCTAACATTGACTTTGCAGGTATTTCCTTGGACTAGCTGAAAAGAATGAAGGACCGTGATATTTTGACAAATGAATCAAAGCCGAGACAAGAGACGATTGCTGAGAAGTTCAAATCTTGCATTGAGGAGGCTTTAAAAGAACAAGAAGAATATAAAGGGAAACAGTTGCTGGATGTTAAAGATGAACCAGAAGATTGGTGAGAGATTGAAGCTGAAAAAGCTAAGGTTGAAAACTGCTGCAGATTTTTGAAGTTCAAAGATAAATCTTAAGGGGAGTACTGTTAGGGCTTATTTCTGTTTAAGATTTACTTTGTACTTTGTTTATACATTTTGTATAGTTTAGGGTTTATTTTGTATTTTCCCTAAATGTATTGTTGCATAAAGCATGTAGTAAGAGAATGTTAGAGAGAGAGTCTAGATCACAATTACAAGTTAGAGAGAGAGTTAACTGTGTGTGATTTACATTCTCCTGCATTTTTGTACTGTTGCTTTGATCATCAATACAAAGAGAATTATTTGTAATGAATTGTGTTGCTGATTGAACTGTTTGTTTGTGTACTTGAATCATTCTGATCATTGAGAGAAAGAAAACATGAATAAAGACAAACGTTTGCATGTTCAGTCTGACTTCTCATAGTTCTCTGATTCAAAGGTCCTATAATCTGAGAAAGAGGATGATTCCTGTGAACTCGATGAGTTGGAATTGCATCACCTTGTACTTGCGTCTCCAGATTAGACTGATTCCGTAGATCTTGTAGAATTGTAGAAGCATGCGGAGTGAAATTAGGAACTTGTTCTGGTGAATTAATGAAGTAGTCAAATGATTCTGGAACAACTTCAACATTCGGATCTGATGATGGTTGATTTTGAACAGATCCACCATCATTAGGAGAATTTTGCGGATTCACATCATCACCAAAATTGTTTGATTCTTGATCTTCTTGAGAACCAGATGGACCCGGAGCTTGATTGGATACCACATGATCAGGATTATGAAATGACATAAACGGATACTCAGAATTGAGATTGCTATCATCGTCATTATCAGAATCATCACTAAAACATCCTAAGTCGCCTGATTCTTTTCTCGATTTTCCTGAAAAATCAAATAAGTTAGAATTGAAAGATTTTGATAACGAATCTAAATCAAACAACCATTCGGGACCATGAGCCACTGACGGAAATGAGTTTTCTAAAAACTTTACGTTAATAGTTTCAATAACAGTGTTTGTTTTGCTATTAAAAACCCGATAAGCTTTTGTAACAGAAGAGTAACCAAGAAAAAATCCATCGTCAGATTTTGACTCAAATTTACCGAGATGATCACTTAAAATTAGAATCGATACAGGACAACCAAATGCTTTCAAGTATGAAATATTCGGTTTTCTTCCAAAAAGTAACTCATAAGACGTTTTATGTTTATCCTGAACCAATAATGTCCTGTTCTGTACAAAGCAAGCAGTAGCAATAGCTTCGTCCCAGAATGTGATAGGGATTTTGGCATCTGCGAGCATGGATCTTGCTGCTTCAATTAGCGTTCGATTTTTCCGTTCCACCACACCGTTTTGTTGAGGTGTTCTTGCAGCACTAAATTGACGAGCAATTCCTTTTTCTGCACAAAACAAATTGACATTAGAGTTTTTAAACTCGGTTCCATTATCACTTCTCAAGATTTTTACTTTACAATCCAACTGATTTTCAACTTTGATAATGAATTCTTTTAACAACTCAGCAGTTTCAGATTTAACATGCAAGAAATAAACCCAAGAAAATCTAGTAAAATCATCAATGATGACAAAACAATAAGACTTCTTTCCGATGCTTTGAACATTTGTTGGTCCGAAAAGATCCATGTGTAGCATCTGCAAGGGTTTTAAAATGGAGTGTTCTGGCTTGGACTTAAAAGACATTCGGCGTTGTTTTCCTTTCAAACATGCTGGACAGAGATCAGTTGTTGAGAGTTTCTTTGACGGTATTCCCACAGCATGATTTCCAGCACCAGTCGGTTCATGTTTCTGAAGTTTGAATGGCCTAGCCGTCTATGCCAAAGCTGACTCTCATCATTTGAAGCAAGCGCAATAAGACATGTGGTTTCGGTTTCAGCATCAATCTGTGACATATCAAGCTTGTATACATCACGGTCTCTTGGAGCTTTAACCACCACCCACTCATTGTCGATCTTAAAACCTGGTTTGAGTATGTAACAAAAAGAATCATCAAACAATGTTGAATATGATTTGTCACAAATTTGAGATACACTTAGCAAATTAAAGTTCAACTGTGCACAGTAGTTGACTTTATCAAAGCTAATAACCCCATTTGACGCGGTTCCTTCTCCAGTTATTTTTCCACCAGCATCTCCTCCAAATGCAACATGAGTACCATTCTTTAGCTTACAATCTTGAAGCAAGGCATGATTGCCTGTCATATGCCGGCTACACCCACTATCAACAAACCATGAGTTGATAGGTCTTCGAGGGCGTACCTGCATTTCAACATTTACCTAGTTAGTTTGGTCATCCCAGGCCCACATGGTCTTGGGTTTTCCGAATCTATCTGTAACAGTAACTTGTTGATAATGTAGATTTTGAAAATTTGTTTCATTTGAGAGATTTGGTTGAAAACTGTTTCGCCCAACGGCTTGAGTTGTTTGCTTTCTTCTTAAAGCAATGAACCTTTCCTCTAACTTAGGATCAAGGTTATTTTCAAATTTCTGATTTCTCAACGTCAAAGCTCTCGGCTTAAAACTGTTAACCTGCACATTTCTGGATGAAAATTCATTAAAACCAGAACTGTTTCGTTTGAAACTTCTCAAATCAGGAGAATGACTTTGGTTAACTTTTTGAAAACCAAAAGATTGATTTCTTTGAAAATTCGGAAAAGGAGTCATTTCTCTTGATGAGTTTTTACGAAAGAAACAATCTACAGTATCATGATTTCTCCTTTCACAAATATCACAAAACTTGTTATAAAAACATTCCTCTGAAGAATGATTTCTTTAGTCACAGTAATTGCAGTACCTGTTAAAGAAACATTCAGCAGTAACATGATTATAATGATCACAAATCTCACAATGTTTCTTGCTAATCTTAAAAAGCCGATTGTTAACTCGAGATGTTGAACCCACTCGTGATTCATTAACAGACATGTTCGGTTTTAGGTTAACTTGGTTCTTTTGTGGAGATTTTGATTGTGACTTTGGTTGTTTGTGATCAAGTTTAGATTGTTTGGAAACTTGGTTCGATTTTGAAACATCTTGCTTAGTGACCTTCTTTGATTCAAATCTTTTATCATTGACAGCGGAAGTCTTAGGACCTGAACCTGTTTTCAGACCAGAGTTAGATTTGATCTTAGAATTGAGTTGGTTACCATGAAATGAGTTCATATCAAACGTTCCTGCAGACACAAACTTGATTGTTTTAACTTTAGACACCTTCTTTTTCACAGGTTTGACATTGTCAGTTTTAACAGTTTGAGCTTTGGTGTTGTCATTTGATGTTATGACACTTTTACCTTTTGACTGTTTTGTTTCAGATTGATTGTTTGTCAATTTCGATTTCCGCATCTTTGCATTTGAAACTTCAGTCTTCTTCACTGCTTTCTTCTTGATCAGTTGATCAGCAACATTCGCCTTCTGTTCATTCTTCCACTTGATGTATTCTGGATCATTGTATCCTGAAAATTCAGCTTCATCCTTCACCTTTTCTTCTGGCTTAGGATTCAGTTCCGGATAATCAACAAGTTGTACCAGAATAGGATCAGATTTGTTGCTTCATCATCAGCTTCAACTGTCAAAACATCATCTTCTTTCAAGCTCTCCAGTAACACTTCAGATCCTTCGGATTCAGATTTACTTCTTTGAATTTCTTTGAATCTTTGTTCATTTTCAGGTGAATGATCAAATTCATTGAAGTTTTCAGGTAAAGTGTTAGTGATTGATTTAGGCATTGATTCATGAGTGAAACCCAATCCTAGTTTGTTTTTGTTACCTCTTTCACTCACAAGTTGTCTCACCGTTGTTTTACAACTTTTTACCTTTGTTAGTTCAACTTGTGTGACTGCATGAGAAACCTTTTCTTGTTCAAAATTCTTTGTCATTTCTTCAAGTTGTTTTGTTACTAGTTCCAATTCTTTCAAGGTTTTGTTCCATGATTCTTTAAGTGACAATATCTTCTCATCAGCAATTTTGTGATCAATTTTAAGTTGTTCATGAATTTTTTCATGTTTGCTTAATTTGTCACCAATTTTAAAAGAATGAGTTCGATAATGTTCCACTTGTTTAATGCATTGTTCAGAACATAACCTACCTTTAACATCATCAGGCAAAAGATACATAGTTAGGGGGTAGTTCGGTACTAACCTTTGGTTGTTCAACAGATGATGAAGATTCGTCAGATGTAGCCATAAGCGCAACTTCTGGTTCAGATTCTTCAACAAGATCTGACTTTGCACTCCAGTCATACTCTTCAGAATCTTCACTAATAGCATTAATCACTTGATCATCCCCTTCTTCAGACCAATCTTCTTCAATTTCACATACCAGTGCTAAACTTGATGTAAGATCAGATGTAAACTATTCCGCATAAGCACTTCAGTCATATCCGTCTTTCACACTAACTACCAGTGCTTTGGTCTGATCTTCTGATTTCTTGCCTTCATCTTTCAGTTCTGGCATGGGAAGACTTTGATATGGCTTTTGCATTAAACGTTGATTTCTTTTCTGATAGCTTGAAGACTGTTGTGAGTTCTGACTTTGACCATGATTCTGTCCACTTGAACCAGCTTGATCATTGTAGTTCTGATTCTTAGGAGCCTTGCATTCCCTCGAAAAATGACCATAGCAGTTACAGTTGAAACATCTGGCCTTTGACTTGTCAAAACCAACTGTCTTGTTTGCATGTGGCTTGAAGCTTCGGTTTACATATGCATGTTTCTGAGTTCGATATGCAACCATCATCATTTGCCAATTTAAGTCCATTTCTTCAACGTCATCAGGATCCATTTCAAACAGATCTTGAAGTACGACATCCATCTGATTCAAATGACTTCCTTGATAAGCTTGAAAGCTTGCCATGAATGCAGTAAAAGCATTCTTAGTCTCATCATCTTGTAACAAGATATTTATCACATCTTTTACTTTGGCTTGAACTGTAGAACTTTGGTTTTCTGACTGAGATTTCATAGATTGACTTTGAACTTGAGCTCTTGGTGGAGATTGAGGTTGAGAGTAAATTGGTGAGCTTGGTAGATACGATGAATCAGTGTAAAAGCTAGCACCAACAAACAGATCACCCTCATCATCAGTCTTAGCAGCATCTTGAGCAAGAAATGCATTCTCCACTGTGTTAGCAGGATTTACAACAAACTTATACTGAGCATGTGAACCTGATCTGTCAGTATTTCTAGAACTTTCATTAATCTCAACTTCTTCGATTTTGCAATGAGCAGATCTAAGTCCATTGGAAACTTTTCTGTATGCTTCAGTAGAGTCACAGTTTGTTTCCATGAAGATGGAAGAGCACACAACAATCTGTCATTCAGGTCTTGAAGATCTGTCTTTGCACCAACATTTGTCATCTCAGTAGTTAGATGAACAAATCTATTCATCATCTGATGCACAGATTCTCCAGCAATATGTTCAAACAATTCCAATTGTCTCTTCAATTTTTGCTTCTTGAGACTTCTCAACTGTTCTCCTCCTTCACAGATTGATTTCAATGCCTTAAACAATGTGTAGCCAGTTTGATAAGCATCCAATCTTGACAACACTTGAAGTGGCAGCCCTTTTCACATTAAAGAATAAGCCTTACTGTCATTCTTGACCTTTCGTAAGTCTTCAGCTGATAGATTATCTTCAGGATAAGGTTCAGTTGAATCTTTGGTGTAGGTGCTTGCACTGTCAGGAGCAGTCTGAGTAGGAATGTGAGGACCTTTATCAATTGACTTCCATAGATCATTGTCAATAGAGCATAGATGATGCTTCAATCTGATTGTCCAGTTCTTGAAATCTGCACGATTAACCAATCTAGGAACACGGTTATCAGAATCATCATTAGGTGCCATTTTTTAAAGATTTTAAAGAAAATATTTTTTTGTGTTTTTGATGATTTTTGAAAAGAAACAGTTAAAATTTAAAACTAAGTATGACTAAGTAATGACAAGATAAAATAACAAGGTTTGAAACAACTAAAAATAAGTCACACGGCTGAACACTGAGATTTTTGTTCTTCACCCGGCTGAACAGTACTTTTCTTCTTCACCCGGCTGAGAATTTTTCTTCACACGTCTGAACAGTCACACGGCTAAACAGCTGTCAATCTTCAACACTTGAAATCTTCACCCGACAGAGTATGTTACCCGGCTGAACAGTTAAAACTTGACACGGCTAAAACTTGACACGGCTGAAAAAGTTGACCCGGCTGAACAGTTGTTGATCACACGGCAGAAATGTTGTTTACCCGGCTAAACAGTAAGTGAATCACCCAGCTGAAATGTTAATCACCCGGCTGAACAGTTGATCACCCGTCACAACAGTTCTTTGATCCGGCTAAACAGTACAACCTTTTTCTTGCAAATTCTTCACCCGTCTAGACAATTTGCCTTCACACGGCTGCACAGGACCTATTTGTTCACAAATCTAAGTCCAAAAATATTGTCTAAGTCAAATTTATCACCCGGCTAGTTAATCTTCAACCAGTTCATCATGTTCATCATTTTTGTCATACAGATTTTTCAGAATTTTAATGAAACTTGTCCAATTTGTCCAAAATTCACACCCAATCAGTGAATTACACCGATTATCAATCTCCAATATCAATCAATCCAAAACATGGTCAAATTTCGATGAATTTGAGTGAAATGATCGAATAGTAAACTTCAATTTCTTCTTAATTCCTCAGACCTGATGATAATCTGATGGAATTTGCACCAACCTTGTGAATTAGAGATGATTCCGATGATGAATCAAATCCAAAAACAACAACAGATCATTCAGATCATGATTTGAGCAATATTGATGTGTTTTTGCTTGATGAATAGCGAAGAACATACACAATACCAACAGCTCTGATACCAATTGATAAGTTCAATTGGATCGATATTGCTGCAAATCAGAACGATCTAATTACAAACACACAATTCAATCAACAACACAATCCATTACTAAATAATTCTCTTGTATTGATGATCAAAGCATAAACGTTGTAGTACAATGTGCAGGAGAATACAAATCACACACACAATTCACTCTCTAGCGTGTAAGTTGTGATCTAGACTCTCTCTCTAACATTCTCTCACAACATGCTTTATGCATCAACACATTAGGGAAAATACAAAATTAACCCTAAATTATACAAACATGTATAAACAAAGTACAAATTAAATCTTCTAACAGGAATGAGCCCTAACACATCCGGTCGCACGCTCGAGGTGTCCTAAAACCGGGGTGTGACAGAATGGTATCAGAGCCACAGGTTTTAGCGAATTAGATACTTGTTGTAGTATCTAGGCTTTAACCAGAATTAGAAATAATGCCTACTATGAAAAGTAGGTAGATGCATGCGTATAAATAGATGACTTCCGGTATAAATGAAATAATAGTTTGTGCTTTATTGCTACAGAAATGATGCCTACTAAGAAAAGTAGTTGATGCCTATAGTTAATTAGCTTCCAGAATATTATGAAACTATATTTTGTATTCCATCTATATTGAATAAGAATCATACAGACTATATATAAAAACAAAACTTATTCGGAACCTAATAAATGCTTGATGAGCTTTGCAAATTATGCTTCTTAGGCCTATAGTGTGATATATAAAATGAAGGTTAAAGAATATTAAGAATGAGAAAGTCTGAATATAAATTCCTATGAAAAAAATTACACGCTTTAGATAAATCCATCATTATAGTACTAAAAATCTATAGGTTCTACCTTAGTAAAAAGTATCGAGAACATTCTCTATAAAATACAAATAATACTGAAGAGAAATCAATAAAAGTTAAAAAAAAATTGAAAAGAAAGAAAAGAAAAGAAAAACAAAGCCTTTGAAAGAAACATATGAAACAAGTCAAAAATAAAGATTAAGGTTTTAAAATAAAATATAAAAAACAACCTTAAATTAAAGATCATACAAAAACTCAAAGATTACTCAAAGTAGAGCTAGATAACTAATCTAGCTAAGATGTTCCATCAAATAAAAGATGAGTTGAACTATATAATTGATGGATACATATAGTTATATGTGTATTGACTTTAGAATCCAAAATGATAATATGATCTTTAAAAAACATATATATATATATATATATATGTATAATAATAATAAATTTGTTTAGATTGTGAAAAGTAAAATAAGTTGTTAATGACAACTGACCACTGTCGTTAAAAGCTTACGTTACTTGTCATGAACTAAACTATTACCTAGAACGGATATATTGATATTCATCATAATCATCATGTTATATCCAACGATTAGACTATGAATGAAGATCAAACCATCAAGACTTCCATTAGTAAATTTATTATAATAGCCGTAGCTGCTATAGAATATGGATACCAGATAATAAAATAATCAGAGTTGACTTATTGTAAGTATTAATTTTACATTTGGTGGTATGAAAGATAGAATGTTACAAGAACATGAAACACTTGTTGGACAAAAATAATTAAGACTCTGAATTAAGAGTCAACCACATCAATTATCTTAAAGATATAAGTATGATTGAACCAGCCTATGAATTACTTTCTAAGGATTGGATTGATAAGTTTCAATGAGACATTAAACAGAACTTTTTGAGAATATAGAGCTGATTGTCAAGTATTTAATAAAAAGTTAGCGTAAATATAAGCATTGCACCAAAAATACTTTTCATAGAAAATGTTGAAAGTGACGACTAGACTAAGAGCATATACTTCAGTATATGACACGGTCGTATACAAAAAAAAATCTATCTAAACTAAGCGCATACATTCACGTATTACGTGGCCATATAATTGGGGAAAAAATGGTGACTAAACTAAGAGCACATGCTACGGTATGTGACGTGATCGTAACCATAATAATCAAACTGAAAATGTATCATATTATGTGTGGCACATTTTACAAAATGAGTATATATTCTGATAAATGGGAGAAGATGAATTCAATAAGAAACACATTGGGAATGTCTAGAACATGAAAAGTGGAGTTAATTACTAATCCAACTTGACCATTATAGAAAAATGATTTGACATGACTACAAGCATACTCATGATAGGAGTGATGGCATAGTTGGACCACCAAATATAAGAAAATGAGTTAGGTTTATCACAAAGATGAACGTTGATAACATGAGAAAATTTAAGAATATTATGAAACTTAAAATTTATGTGGTACTTCATCTAAAACTTTGTCAAAGGTAATGAATACCACTAACTAATGTGAGACTAATAGTATATTTGAAACAAGAATTTATGAGTAAAAAAAATAATAAAAAAAATTTATGGTGGCATTGAACTTGTGATGATTTATGTTTATTATAAATTTGGTAACATGAGAGAGAATCACGTTTTAAACCAATGTTACGGCCAATAAATTAAGAAAAAAAAGGAAAGAGAAGCAAAAAAAATATGCCCTTAGGCTTAACTTATTGGAAAAAAATGCTCCGAAATTAGTTCTAAAGAAAATAGGAAAGAAGATAAAAACATCTTTCCATAAGTTTTAATAATATTTGAAAAGATTTTAAGGTATGACAATATTAACCATAAGTTTTAATAATATTTGGAAAGATTTTAAGGTATGACAATATTAACGGTATAAGTTCATGCATGAACATATGTAAGTTAATCTTTTCCGTATAAGAAACACTTAAAGAAGTTAAGAATGACGGTAAAGGATTAATGACATAGTCATTTATTTGTTAAGGAAAATTACAAAATAAAGAAAATAAAAATAAATGAGAATGTTAAGATCTGTACCCAGATAGAGATTATGAACTAGAACCACTGATAACTAGAAATTTTTATTCCATGTACAAATAAAATTTATCAGATTGTGAGTAAGTTCTTGATATGAATTAGTTAGCTATAAAAGACTTAGTTAGGTCAATTGCAAAGAAATACTCACACTAGTTCAACCAAATCTCGAGGACGAGATTTTTATAAAGGTGGGGAGGATGTAACACCCATGAAAAATTTCATACCTAAAATATAAGTTAAGGCATCGATCCGACATTGTAATCATAGGTGAGCCATTAGTATATGCATGACTTATACTTGTCACATAATATCAAACGAGTAGTTAACGAGTTAGATGCATGACGACTAAATATATAAGATATCTTGACGAATGTTTACTATTATTGAGACAATTTTTCCGTTTCTCTGTTTTTATTAAAGTTTAAGTCGAAACGTCGCTAAAAAAAATGAGCCCGTCCTAGTAGTATATTTATAATATGCTCTTTTTAAGTCTAAAAAAACAAACAAGATTCGAGTTGAATTAATAATAATTACTATTATTACAATAGTGTAAGGTAACTATAATAACGAAATATATGTACATCTATGTGCACTATTTTGATGAAATGTCTACACCAATATCTTAAAGCTTAAGTATATATATATATGAACGTTTTTAGTGCAAACTTTTATTTGAGACATATCCATCGCTAACAAATACATATATAAAATATTGATGAGAACTACATAACCGACTTCATTTAGATATGCATGAACATATAATATGCTCCAATATGTAGAGAAAGCCACAAGTACATGACTCATAAAAAGGGTCGGCAAAAATGTTTATATAAATAAGCATGCATAGTTAGAACATGGTACATAGATTCGCATACTCACTTTCAAGTCTTTTTCTTGCTAGAATCATAAACTAAATTTTATGATTGTCACTAACACTTTAAGACGTCATATTTTGAAACCTCGTTAAGTTATCAATTTAATTTCCAAGTGTATGAAGATCCTGTTTAGAAATCTCGAAGGGTTAAGCTAACAAGAAGTGATGTTCAAACAAGTCTTTCAAATCCTAAGAATTATATTTGTGAGTACATTTGCCTTTTTTTAAAAGTTTTATAAGTGAATACATTTGTGAATACTTTTGTGTTTTTAAATTATTATTAAAGTTTTTATTTTGAAAATCAGCATGAACTGTAGTTAATTTATTAATGCATGCTGGTAAAATACGAGACAAGCATCAGGCTAAGATTGTACGTGTGGTCTGATCAGAAACGATACACATGTGGAGGGTAGTATTTGAAAGGGGATACTATGCCAAAGCATGGCTAATAATAGTTTGGTGCCCAAAGGATTACGACTCCCTAGGCATTGAAGGTTTCACGGGCAACCTGATAACAAATTATTATTAGTGTACAACGAAAGATCTGGATGTGTATTTTATCCTATGATTAAGTATGGTTCATCTAAATTAATGCAATTTCATGCTTACAAATGTTTTGGGTCCTGCAAATGATATTCACCAGCATTTTCGCTGATGTTTTATTTTCAAACATTTTTCAGGAAAAGAATGAATGATCTCGCTAAGAGTCATGTTAACGGATTGAAAATTCGTACATGTACTTGTTAGCTATATTTTGACTGCGCAAGATACCGTCTGAAGGATGGACGCATCTAGTGAAATCTTGTGGCTATTACCTGAGATACAAATGAATGGATTTTGTAATATATATTACGATATATATTTTAAATGAAATGGGTATTGAAACCCATGTTTATTAAACAATGTTTTTATTTAAATATTGTTTGATTATAAAAGAAAAGAAATGAAATTTTGATAAACTCTTCCGCTGCAACGAAACTCTTAGATTTTATGAATAAGATAATCAAGCAAAGTACCATCCGGTCGTACGCTCGAGGTGTCCTAAAACCGGGTGTGAGAGGTTACTATCAAGTTATTAGCACACCGGTTATGGGATTAAGTTTCCTCACAGTTACCTAATCATATTACGCTTAATTGACTCACGCTAAAGATCTATCTCACGATATAATCCTTAAAGTCAATTGCACCAAATCATTCGATTTAACAAGCAAGATTGGTAATTAATACTAAGCCGGAATTTTCACCAAAACCTAAACCTAGCAAATCAAGCAACCGAGACTTATAAATAGCCTATCACCTCACGGATATCTAGGTTAGCTACATGTTATTATCGATTTCACTAATATAATTAATCCTATGGTTTTATTGCAAATCGGCCATAATAATCACAACGCAAGTTAATGACTAAACGAGCCCTATTACGTGACATAGACAATCATCAAGAACACGTGGATTAAAAATACCATTTTCATCAACGCAAACATATATTATGCATCAAACAATTAAAATGATTCAAACTTTTAATTAAGCATAAACCATAAACCAAAAGTTAATCCAACATGAGTTCAAAATAACGTTAACGAATCATTTTAAAGCCTAGGTGATTCTAAAAAGGTTTAGCCAATCATAGTCATACCAACGAACGCATATTCAAAAGTATTAAACATGATAAAAACAAATAAAAACGAAAGAACGAAGTAACCCGAGTGATCCAAGATGCAATCTTCAATCCCACGAGCTTCTGACACGTTGTTTCGCCTTCGTAACCTCCAAAAACACCTCCGAGCTGCTGTTTTCCCAGTCCAATTCGTCCCCTAGGGTTTCTAGGAGGCTAGGGTTTCATAAGGAGTGTTTATATAGCGAACCGGGCCAAGAAAAACCCAAACTTTCTTCGTTTTCGAGTACCGGCTCGCTCGTAACTCCGTTTCGCGCCCCGTTTTCGCCTACGGATTCGATTTTTCACTATATTTCCGTTTCTTTATCAACATGGGACCTACGAAACATAAGAATGTCAGTTGTATCAAAATTTCTATAAAAACCGTACCAAAACAACTAAAAACGTAAACAAACACAACTAGGGATTTATGTATATTTATCTCTTTATCAATTATTGTGCCGGGTAAAACAACTGTACAGCCGGGTGAAAAATATTTTACATGTGTTGTAACTATTCAGCCGCGTGATAAACTGTATACATAGTCGGGTCATCTTGTTACTGTTCAGCCGAGTCATTATTTTGTTTCAGCCGTGTCAAGTTCTTGCCGGGTGAAAATTTTTTGCAACTGTTCAGCCGGGTGATTCACTATTCAGCCGTGTCAAGTTTTGCTGTGTTAAGTCATCACTGTTCAGCTGTGTGACATTCATCAAGCCGTGTGACTATTCAGCCGGGTGACATTGTTCACCTGCGTGAAGATTTATATTGTTTGAAGACTTGCAACTGTTCAGACGTGTAACTTCATATTTGAACTGTTCAACCGGGTGACGAATAAAAATCACTGTTCAGCCATGTGAAGTTGTCACTGTTCAGACGCGTGACTTATTTTAAGCCGTTTCAAACTTTATTATCTTTACTTGTTACTGTTTAGTTGCATCAAATCTTATTTCTTTACTTAAAATAGTCTTTACTTTCAAAATTTTAATTGTTTCTTTTCAAAAATCAACAAAAACACAAAAATATTTTCTTTTAAATTTAAAATGGCACCTATTGATGATTCTAATAATCGTGTACCAAGGTTGGTTAATCGTGCAGATTTCAAGAACTGGACTATCAGATTGAAACACCATCTATGCTCTATTGATAATGATTTGTGGAAGTCTATTGATAAAGGTCCTCATATTCCTACTCAGATTACTCATGACAGTGCAAGCGCTTACACAAAAGATTCAACTTAACCGTATCCTGAAGATAATCTACAAGGTGAAGACTTACGAAAGGTCAAGAATGACAGTAAGGCTTATTCCTTAATGTGTAAAGGGCTGCCACTTCAAGTGTTGTCAAGACTGGACGCTTATCAAACTGGCTACACATATTCAAATCATTGAAATCAATTTGTGAAGGAGGAGAACAGTTAAGAAGTCTCAAGAAGCAGAAACTGAAGAGACAATTAGAACTGTTTGAGCATATTGCTGGAGAATCTGTACACCGAATGATAAATAGATTTGTGCATCTAACAACTGAGATGACAAATGTTGGTGTCAAGACAGATCTTCAAGACTTGAATGATAGATTATTTTGTGCTCTTCCATCTTCATGGAAACAAACAGTGACTTTGCTGAAGCATACATAAAAGTTTTCAATGGACTTAGATCTTCTTATAGCAAAGATTGAATAAGTTGAAATCGATGAAAGTTCATGAAATACTGGCAGATCAAGTTCTCATGCTCAGTATAAGTTTGTGGTGAATCCTTCAAATACAGTTGAGAATGCTTATGACACCTTGAACACACAATGAAAACCATCATTGTATAGCAACTTGTAATCATTGTCATGAGGAACCAACTCATGTTATTAATTAAAGATAACCTTCTAGCAACCGTCACGTAACCGTCTCGATATAAGTTATCAATAATTGTTTAAGCATCTAAGGGACGTAACAACATAGCATAGTAACTAGTATCATCGTATAGCAACTTGTAACATTGAATAGTAACTAGAAACATTGAATGGCCGGGTTTATATCACCTATCATGTAGGTGGGTTCGTCAAACCATTAGCGCTAACATTGTACCGGTGGGATTACTAAGTAACAATACTACTTTAAACTACCACATAAGGATTGCATCTTGCCCGGAACAAGACTAACATATTTTATGATCTCTTTTGGAAACAAATAGAAAACTTAAAACATTGTATAGTAATTGAACATATTTCAGCCCCAAAATGTAAAAGTAAAAAAGGAGAGTGATTTTACTCACCTTGAAATGCAAAGGTAACCGAAACAATAGAAACGCAGCTAAAGAGAACCGAGGGTTGCCCAAATATTAGTACCACCTAACTAATTGGGAAAAACCCTAACTTAGAAACGAAACAATATTAACAAAAATAAAAAAAACGAGATCTAGGATTTTGGATTTGGGATTTAGGGTTTTAGATTATAAATTGGAATTAGGGTTTTGAAATATAAATTAGGAATTAGGGTTTTCAAATACAATTGGGATTTATGTACGAAAAGTAATAGTATTTTTATGTATTTAATATATTTATTATAAGTATTTCTTTTTGTATTTTACCTTTGTACAAATTTAAAATACTTAATGTAAACAATATGTAAAAGAAAGGTGGAATATAAAAATAAAAGAACACAGGCAATGGGACTCGAACCCATGGCCATTCCACGCATAACAACAGTATCAAACCACTAAACCAACAGCCAGTTTTGTTAACTAATTCGATTTTATTTTCTGTTATCCCTTATTAATCAACAACCCCATTTTCAACACAAACCCTAGAATCAAGATCCCTCAAATTGATATTGATTATGTTAGTTTGATACCAATTAATCATAGGGCTTTTAGTCCCCATGATATCACAAGTATTTGGATGTAAATTACTCACTTGATGATAAGGATTTGGTACAGATTATAAGAAGAATGAAACTTTCCTGTTCTTGGTCAATTTGCGAATATCTGGGATGAAATAAGATAAAATTGATGAGTTGGGGAATTATAAAAGATCAAGAGGATTAGAATGAACACAACTACCACTTGTAACAATGCCCGGAAAATAGAAAACACCGACTCGCCGGAAAATGGTTTTGGTCGCTTGATTCGATTGTTGCAGTGAAAAATGGAGATGGTTTGGTGATTGACAAGTGTTAAGCGTGTGAAAGAAGATGTTATGGAAAGATTTAATCGTCAATTACGGATATAGCGACTTTCACTTTAATCTCATAATCAAATCAAACCAATTAGCTGTTAATGCGTAGATTTAGACGTTAAGGAAGTTCGAAAATAGATCAGAGAAGTTTTGGGATGATTTGCGGCTGATTTGGAAAGTTTAAACGCGTGATTTGGGGGTTGCCGAAATCTCGATTTGGCCGGAATCGTGTCACCGGAGCTGGGTGTTGGAAACACGGAGCAACAGCGGTTGGGCTGGGTTTTATATAAATATACATTAATGGTCCCTACACTTTCAATTGTTATTATCCTGAGTTATAAACATCAAAAACAAGTTTCAATAATTACAGTTTTGGCCCAAAGTTAGTTTTATTCATTATATTAACTAACTAACTTAACCGAGTTGAGACATAATGTTTATATAAGTGACGGTTTATTATTGTTAACTCGTTTTTTACGTTGGAAATGTTATTTGAGTCTTTAATAGTTTATATCTTTTCAAAAACCTCTTTATAAAATACGATTTATATATTTTTAAGATTCATGCAATATAAATAATAATTATTTATTACCCTTAGGAATTTATTGGTAGTCGTTGAAAAATTACTTGATCGATAAGTATTAAAGATGGGAATTAACGTAACGTTCATTCATATTTATATATATTTTTAATATCAACGCGTTACATCTTACGGAAATAAATACGAATACATATAAAAGTTAAATACTTCAGGTTCGAGTCGGACATCGGGCTTGGGTTTTGGGGCAGATGCCACAATTAACGTTTGTTGATAAGTCGCTAATGTGAGACCCTGACATATTTGTCACACTGCAATACACGACACATGTTGAAGTCGAAACATAACAATTACGACTCAGTCATCACATCGCGTGACCCGGTTAGGTAATTATTTTATATGTATAAATGTGAGATTTAAAAATGGATTATCAAGAATTCAAGATGGTTATTTTTACATAAATTATACTAAATTTGTATATTTATTTGTCATATTTAGAGATAGATATAGACAAACTACAGCTAGAAATGATGTGATAGAGGCTAAAACAGTCGACAACTACCTAAAGCGAATGGTTTAGACCGTTCGAGTGGGGTCCATTTTTTTCTTTCGTAAAAGAAATAATAAACGAAAGTCATGCAAGTGGGTTCATAGGGTACGGATGTCTTTTCGAAATTTTTGTTTACATTTGGGAATCGTCAAGACTAGGAAAGAACACAAATTGAATTTTGTTGTTTTAATCAGGACAAAATTGGTAAAAACAAATAAATGATGGCCCGCCTGTGAATGGAGAAAAACAATTTGATAATGATAAGATCTACTTCCTATTGATCTCTCAAAGCACGTATAAGAAATTAGATTATATTTTATGTGTTAAATGAGTTGAATAACTAAAAACATTTAATTATTATCTAACATAATAAACAAACAATCATATGACGAGTATTACACTATAAATCATTATCATGTTGAATACGTTCCCTAACATCAACGAAAACAAAACACATAGGAAAAATTAGAAGACAAATTACGGGTTCACAAACAGAAAAATCCGATTAAAATCGTACAAATAGATGACAAATTGTACTGATACAAGCCATAAGCTTTAGTATAGAGATAAGAGACCGATAAACTAATTTAGTAGACAAAAACAATGGTTAAATAGTATTTAATACAAAAATCAATGCTTTGGAATAAAATTGATATATTTTGATTTTTACTTTCGTAAGAATATGGTAATTATTTTTGTAATTGATAGAGAAATATATTACTAATATGGTAATAATTTTGTAACTGATAGTTAAATATACTATATGATGATCGTATATTGTGTAATAGTAAGATGATTAAATATGTAATATATTATTGGACTGAAAAATTATGCCAACAATGGCTCCATTGCGTGCCATGTGGCATCATACTAAAAAATGAAACTATTGCAACTTTTTTATAACTTTTATGCAACCTTTTTTTACAAAACAGTTGCATTAGAAGAAGTTGCATTAGATCTAATGCAACTTTTGTGTTGCCTATTGCAACTCTTTTTTAAAGAGTTGCATTTAAAAAAAGGTTGCATTTGAAAAAAAGTTGCATTATGTAAAAAAACAGTTGCATTATGTAATAAAAAAGTTGCAATAGATCTAATGCAACTTCACCTAATGAAACCTTTTTTTACCAAAAAAGTTGCAATAGCCTTATTTTCTTGTAGAAACCCTCTTTTATAAGAAGGTATAGATTATTTAATATATGCGTTGTGTTATTTATTAAATTAATATTTTTTATAGTGATATTAAAGGTGTTAAGAACGCATGTTCAAATCTCATCCTATACTCTTTTATTCTACAGTATGATAATGAACCTCAAACATTGGCTAAACTAGGTTTATGGGTGACTTAAGTATTTTTGAAGCCTAAGGGGAAATAATTAGGGCCCTTATCAAATTTGATGTTTAAAATTGATAACTAATATGATAATCAACTAAACAACTAATAGAACAGTCGACTAAGCAAATTTAACAAGCTAATCATTCATGTCTATAAGACACAACCATGAGTTTGAAATCGTGACAA
This sequence comes from Tagetes erecta, assembly GCA_030867185.1. Taxonomy (NCBI): domain Eukaryota; kingdom Viridiplantae; phylum Streptophyta; class Magnoliopsida; order Asterales; family Asteraceae; genus Tagetes; species Tagetes erecta. The sequence continues at coordinate 834,798 of CM061486.1, read as the reverse complement.
AATATGGGTTATATAGTATAAGTTTATAAATCATCAAATAGCAATAAAATTTAGCTGAGACTAAAATCGCGGAAAAATAGCCTAGAATAATTATTACTACGACATATTGGTCGAAGATAACCCCAATTGCGTTTTTCCCCTTACAATGCTCCTCTATTAGTCCCACGTTAAAAAACACTTAATGTCGTTCATTTTTTTTCGATTTTCAAAATGATGTTTTAGGTTTTTTGATCGAGTTGAGGATAAAAGTCAATTGATGTAAAACTTACCTACAATTTGTGCTCCAAACGACGAAACAGTGCTTCGAGAAGCTCTAAAATGATAAATTTTACACCGACTGAAACATTTTTACGACGGTTGGAGCACCGGTTTAAGGTACGTCTTACATCAATTGACTCGTATACTCCTCCCGATCAAAAGCCCTAAAACATCATTTGAAAATTCCAAAAAAAGTTATTGTTAAGTGTTTTTTAACGTGGATCCATTTTAGGCAAAATGATGAAAAGTTGGAACCATAGTAGGGAAGAAAACACAATTGATATTATTTTCGGCCAATAGATTATCGTTAAGATTAAAATGTCGTCGATAAATACAATTACGGACCTATCCAACATTGGTCGACACAAGCGATTCATCAAATCCATAAACGCGGCTGGCACGTTTGTCAGTCCGAAGGACATGACCAAGAACTCATAATGTCCGTATCTCGTGCGGAATACTGTCTTCGGGATATCTTGCTCTCTAATCTTCAACTGATGATAACCGGAGCGAAGATCTATCTTTGAAAACCAACTCGCACCATGCAACTGATTGAATAAGTCGTCTATTCTGGGAAAGGGTAACGATTCTTCACAGTCAACTTGTTCAATACCCTACAGTCGATACACATTCTCATGCTCCCATCTTTCTTTTTAACAAACAACACTGGCGCTCCCCAGGGATAAGTGCTTGGTCGGATAAAACCTTTGTCTAGCAACTCCTTCAATTGCGTAATCAATTCCTTCATTTCACTTGGGGCTAAACGATATGGTGCTTTCGCCACGGGCTGTGCTCCTGGCATTAGATCAATCTGGAACTCGACTTCTCTGTCGGGTGGTGTTCTAGGAAAATCTTTGGGAAATACATCAGGGAAATTGCAAACTATCGGCACATCTGACAACTGCTTTGGTTCCTCCTCTACATCCTTAACATATGCTAGAAATGAGTTGCAGCCCTGTTGAATTAGTCGGTTTGCTTTCATCATCGAGATCACACGAGGAATCTTACTTCCCTGGTCGCCATACACAGTTACGAGGCTTCCATCGGGAGCTTTTAGACGAACTGACCTTTCACGACAACCTATGTTGATATCAAATTTGGACAACCAATCCATCCCCAATATCACGTCGAAACTACCCAAGTCATAATGCATAAATCTGTAGGGAAACTACGCACTAATAGAGTAATGGTACAACCTTCTATCATTTGATCGAGTCTAATGAATTTAACCTTAGCTGTTTCTACATCAAAAGACTGTTCTACTGTTCTAGAGGGAACTTTTAAGGCCGTATAAAACAAAGTAGATACAAAACTCCTAATAGCACTAGAATCAAATAGCATAGATGCACAAATGTTGTTGACGAGAAACGCACCTGAAACGACATCTGGCTCCTTCCGTGCCTCTTTCCTGGTCATAGTAAATGCCCTAGCAGTAGCCTTCGACTTATCTTCCCCTTTGTGGTCCCCAATGTTCACACGACAATCCCCACTCATATGACCCTACTTACCACATCGGCTGCATTTAACAACCGCCTTACATTCAAAGGCACGATGGCCCGGCTTCCCACACTTGTAACACAGTCCTGACCCCATCCTGCATTCCCTCGAGTGGGATTTGCCACATTTTCCACAGTCTCTTCCACCATTCTGGTCACGAACTACTGCTTGATTCGCCTCGACCTTTGCCCTTTTGTTATCATACCCCCTTCGATCATTCCTAAACCTTTTTCCTGACTGATTTCGGGAATTATCCCAATGCTTTGGTTTCGCATCCATCACCTCTTTAGCAGCCACATTGTCATATACAATCCCAGCCAAATCCACAACCAACTCAAAAGTAGCCAGCCTGTGGGCATTCACGTGCGTGCGCACCTGGGTGGTAGCCCTTGGACATAACATTTAATCCTCCTTTGCTCAGTTTCAACCAAATAAGGCACTAACTATGCCATCTCATTGAACATCGTGGTGTACTCCAGGTGGCTCATACTTCCTGCAGTCAGATTTAGGAATTCCCTTTCAACTCGATCAACCTCATACTACGGGCAAAACCTCTTAATCATCAATTTCTTCAAATCCTCCCATGCCATCTCTTTGATCGCCTTCCTTCCCTTGGACTGTTTCACAATAGTCCACCAATAAGTTGCAGCCCCAGTAAACGAGTGGGCAGCAAATTTCACCGCTTGATCAGCCCTACACTCGCTGATATCAATCACAACCTCCATCTCACTTAGCCACTCTAGGGTAGCAGCGGAACCTTTCTTCCCATCAAAAGTAAGGGGCCTGCACATCTGAAAGGCACCGCAGTTGCACCCCTTCCCTTCATTCTCAAAATACGAGTCATCAGACGACTCGATCTCTCTCTCTCTTCCTTCTCAGACCCCTCTTCCTCATCATCACCCTCAGCACCCTCCTTAGCGGGTTTCTTCTATTCAGCTTTCTTCATTTCTTTCATCATTTCCTTCAGAACCGTAGGCATAATGTCAGTCAGGACCTGGTGCACTTCGTGTGCAACAGCATCTTTCAAATTCTGCTCAAGCTCGGAGGTTGGTGCGACATCAGCTTCGATTTCGGGATCGGTCTCAACACTCTTCTTTGTGGGCCTTCTCCCACGCTTCCCTCAGGGACTTTGGTTGCCTTAGCATTAGCAGCCTTGGCAGAGCTTCTAGTTACTCTCTTGGGTGCCATTTCTTACTTCCTATAAGATTCAAACACTCACGTTCATTAGTCAGAGTAATTCAGGACGTGATAAGTACTGTAAGTTCCTAATGACAGTGGCTAGTTGTAATTAACTATTTACTTTACTACTCACATTCTAAACATACCCCTCCTGAGTCCCTTCAGTATTCAAACCTAGTCTAGTTCACATAAAGCATACAAGAGCATTTTAGCACGTATCGAGCATGTAACATGTATAGGCACTAAACCTTTTCCCCTATTCTCCTAATACCTGTTCGTGTCACACTAAATTTCAACAGGCATCTCAATTACTGTCCTATTGCTTAGAGGCATAGCTCATCATCACATTACATCATCATTACTATTTTCGTCAATAATAGAATAATGACTTTTTTCATTTTCAGTTGCATAAACATGTCATATACAGCTCGTTGCTGTTCATTCTTTACCTCTTGGCGTGGAGCTAGCACACTGGCATTCTTAATTCGGTCCCATTTTTAGTTTAAGTATTAGGTTTTTTTTTCTTTTTGAAAACATTTTACCCATTTTCTCTTAAACTTTGGCTCTGATACCATCTTACAACGTCCGCCTTTCGGCAAGCACCACAGTTGGCATACATAAGCATAAAAGCAATCATATATTAAATAAAATCTAAATGCAGCGGAATACTTGTTTAAAACATCATTACATCATCATAATTGTCTTAGAAACTTCTTAAAAATGTTACAAAATGTAAATTCGATCTTAAATGTATTTTCTTCAATGCCAGTCTTCAACAAGTCTCTAGCTCTCGCCAAGCAGTTCTCTAAACCTTCTAACCTGCACATCAATCTAACATGCATACAAAAGGCAGCCACACTGAGTGATTTCTAGTTTTAAAACGTCCTTAAGAACTTTTCATATCTTTCATGTGATACAAGTAAATAGTATCATCATATTGTACTTCACATTCATATAACACATAACGTAATATCTTTGTTTGTTAGTAAGTCATCATCATGCTCTCTTTAATCACATGAGACCCACTTAGTGGTTCTTAACTGGTTTGATAACACCCCAGTAGGATTCTTACCTGGTTTTATCAGATCCCCAGTAGGATTCTTAGTTGGTTTTATCAGATCCCCAGTAGGATTCTTAGCTGGTTTTATCAGATCCCTAGTAAGATTCTTAGCTGGTTTTATCAGATCCCAAATAGGATTCTTAGCTGGTTTTATCAGATCCTAGTAGGATTCTTAGCTTCGTTAAGGCATACATTCATTCATATATAAGTATATAGTTACTTATTTTTACATCATCATCATACTTCACGTATTATCGCCTAACAGTCCATGAAACATCTCGGTATGCATGTTAGCCTCAAAAAACGTATTTAAAACGAAACGGAAGTGAGGTCTAGAACTCACCTGATTCTTAGGTGATCTTGCTTGTTTGGACAAGGTTATGGTGGTGGTATTGGTGCACGATCTGCATTTAAGTTATTATGGAAAATCGTCATTTTTACTTTAGTTTCGCAAACAGTTTCGCAATTAGTTTCGCAATGACGAACCATAGTGTCGCATGCTGCTTCAGCAGCACCTCCACTTGCAGTTTCGCAAGGCACTTGCCCAACTTTCGTTGGGACTTAAACTACTTTCGCAAGCACACTCCGACACATAACATGAATTCAAGACATCATAGTTTCGCAAAATGATCATTAGTTTCGTATTATGAATGCACAATTTCGCAAAACGGGGTTTCAACTCGGTTTCAACCCAAAATCCTTGTTTTTCAACCAACTCTCAAACTTTTTACATCCAAAACCTTGTTTTATCATTTATATAACCAAATCTAAGCTTTTTCCATGATTTCAACCATAAAAATGCAACATTTATTGATTTTTTTGAAATTTTTGAAAACTTAAAAAACTCCATTAATGGCGAGATCCGTTTTGTGTTATGATAACATGTTTTAGGGGATGATTTTACCTTGATTTCTTGTTGTTTAACACCTTTTAACTTCAGATCTACTCTTTGGTTTATTAAATCTTGGTTTCTCTTCTTTCTTTGCCTTAGTTTTCTTCAAATATGAGGTTGTGTGTGTGTTTTTGATTGTTTAGAGATTGTAATGAGGTGGATGATGGCTGGAAATGTTGATTAAATAGTAGGGTTTCCATATTGGGTAGGGTTTTATGTGGGTTTGGGCCTTAATTAGGTAATTAGGCTATTTTAGAAAAGTCTTTTAACTAATCCACTTATCATTTTGGGCCTAATTCATTCTTTTACTCTTAATAGCCCATAATTACATCATAACCTCTTCATTAATCCTTTCTTTTTTCTAATTACCAAGTAATTAGTCATCACGTTTTACATTCTCGTACATTTATAATCATTTTCGTTCTTCATCTTACTTTTCATAATCATCACTGATGTGGTCTAAATCGTACATATTTTTATATAAATTTTCTCTATACTTTTTTATTACTTTTGGTCTAGTTATACTTGTATTCGGTTTATATTTATATGTTAATGATTTTTGGAGACTACGAGTAAAAAGCTTACGATTTGACCAAACTTGAGACCGATAAATAAAATATTAATTAATTCCTATTATTTTATTCTGACTTAACATCTAGTGCTTTGAAAACATGAGTTATCAACTTTTCGAAAACTCAAATTCAGTTAAATAACATAAAGTGTTGATTTTTAACACAATTTTAATTGTGTGTAGGTCACGTGGATGGTAGGATGGAGAAACATAGCTAAATTAATTCACAAAGCCCACAAGTAGAAAAATAAAAGGAAAAAAGGTCGGCCGAAGAAGGGAGGAAGAATAGAAAAAAGAAAAGAAAGAAAGTCCCGTCGTTCGAAAGAAGAAAAAGAAAGAATTCGAAGCAAGCTGCTAGGCACGTCACTGAAGACAAACTTTTGATCGAGAATTAATTAAGCAAGCTAGCAGGCTGCTGAATTATATTTATTATCTTTCAATGAACGGTAACCCTGTTTGTGTTTCAGTTTTTATTTCAACTTTGAACATGGTTATTGGCTAGGCTTTATAAACTACCTAGGCTTACGATGAATTATTATTGTCGGTTTGATTTTTTTTGGCCTATGTTTAATGTTAAGGTTTTTTTATGACTTAGTAAGTTATTACCTATGATTTGTTGATGCACAATTATATGTTTGGTTTGGTTTGATTTGGTTTAATTGTTCCACTTATTTCTTGATGAATGTCGTTCATATAATAGATTTAAGTTAGGTCGCAGACTTTGTGTTAGTGACTAGTTTTATGGTTTAAGTGCACTAAAACCATTGGAACAACGAATTGGATTAAACTAATAAAAACGTGTAGCTAAACTAGTATCCGTGAGGTGATAGTTTAATTGGTAGGTCTAAGTAGGTTGAATTGCTAGGCTAATTTCTGTGAAGAGTTGGTTTAGGTTCAGTTTAACTATGGTGTCTACTAGTGTCAACTGAATCAGGGTAATTCCCTTAGTTTACTGTGCTGTGAGGTAGGTAAACAATCTAGGTATTGAGTCATAATCATTAGACAATTGTGAGGGAGTCTATATAATAAATTGGGTTACTTAGTTACTTGATAGAAATCCATAGGTGTCTTCTCGAAAATGATCGAGGGTCTTATTTGAGTTTCAATTAAGTGAACATTTCAAGCTTCCAGTTCCAAAACTAGAACATGACCATTAAAATGATAACCAAAACAATAGGGATTCCGACCTAGGTGGTTTACTTCCATTTCTTGATTCAAGTCTCATCTTGTCTAGTTAACTTTATTATCTTTATATCTTATTTAGTTTATTAGTAAAAACCCCCTTCAATTAATATTTTCATTAAAAGTTCATGTCTTGTAGTCGAGTCTTAATTAGTTAATTAATTGTAGTATATAGAGTCTGTGGGTCGACACCCGGACTTACGTACGCTATATTATATCCGACCGGTCCACTGCCGGTTGTGTGTGAAATAGTTGGTTTGTCTTGGTTTTATAAATTTAAAACTTAGTTGTTTTTATTTGTTTATTTTTATATATATATTTACACGCATCAAGTTTTTGGCGCTGTTTCCGGGGACTCTTGATAATTGCGTTATTTAACTTTTTGAGTCTTTAAGTGCTATACACGTTCTTTGTATTGTTAGTTGTTTGAGTCTTAGGAGTAGATTTTTATTTTGCTATGTTTTTCTCCCCATAGAGTCTTTCTTGTAAATAAGTATGTGTGAAATTTATGGAGGACCTCATTATACTTGTTTATGTCCAGATTATTCGAGGTCCTCCGCACCATCTTGTGTTACTAACTCCCTTATGCATGCGCAGACATATTATTCACAGAAGTGTCCGCCATCCCAAGATTTCGGGCGGTTGAGTAGAATAGAGGGCTTGTTGACGAAACTAGTGTCTAACAATGTCAACTATGATCCTCAGCCATAGGATTCCGGGAGGTTGAGTAGGATAGAGGACTTACTAACCCAATTAGTTTCTAATGATGTCAATGCTCAAAAGAGGTTAGCAGAGCAGGAAATCCTTGTACAGCAAAACCAGTTGATGCTGGAAAGTTCTTATAAAGCTGTAGAGGAAAGCAAGAGGTGTTTGGAAGAGGTTCAACATCAGTGGGTGCAACAAGAATCAGGTAACGATAACCCTAATTCTACTTCTTTCTTTGATTCTTATGATATTTTAAATGAGCCACAAGATAGTTTACACTTGTCTTGTGGGAATGAGATTTTGCAGGAATCACGTGTACAGCCGGAGACTACAATGGACGTTTCAGTCCCACCTTCGGCTTATCTGGTAGAAGTAGTAGAAAGAAGGGGTCGTTCCGTTATTGATTATTCATTGAGTAAGGAGGAAATAGACGCTCAGTTGAAGGAGTACATGCGGCTAAAGCTTGAGGAGTACAACCAGATGATGCAGGCAGAGGATGACCCGATTAGTCCACACTTAGAGACAAAAATGGACGCTAAAGTCCCACCTCCAGGTAACTTAAATGTTATTTATTCTTATGATAGTGATTCTGATGATGATCTAGATGAAACAAAATGGGCTCAGTATAGGGAATCCTTAGTTAGGGATGTAGTGTCTGAGGAAGAAGTAGAGTTAGGAGACTCCTTACGCTGGATGTTTGGTATAGATGAAGAAGAGATGGAGGTTTGTTGGTCTGAGGAGGATGAGTTCTTAAATCTAGAGTTAGATAGTTTACCCGATCATAGTGATTTAGGTATGATTGATACCGAGGGTGACTTAGTATTCTTTTATGGCCTCCTAGAAGATGAACAAGTTGAAATGATTGCCCTAATATCCTATAAAAATGCTAAGTGTGGGGATCATCAAGTAAGTGTGGTGATAGAAGAGGAACACCACAGCCGGCCCGTGATGCGTGAAGAGGATGAAACGTTACCTAGTTTACCTAAATCACGGGAGAAGGCAAGTAAGAGAAAGAAGAAGAGTTGGGTTCAGGCTAGGATAAAGATTAAAAAATTAGAAGTTAAGCATGATCTGTCTTCTAGTTACATGTCTCAAATCCGGTTCTTTCCAGGTAAGTTTAAATGTTGGTTGTCCGGCCCGTTTAGAGCTTTACAATCAATTGTCCAAATTGTTCTCAATTTCACTTGCAAGATTTTAAGTGTTTATCTGGATCGGGTGGAATTGAACGGGTTGGATAGAGTTCAGATCAAAAAGAAACCTCCTGATTAAGTTCAAGTGTGGGGAGGTTTCTTACTAGTTTGTATAAGTTTCTTTTATCAAGTTAGTTTTATTATTATTTTTATTTTTATTTTGTGTCGAGTCAGTGTTATGCTCGGGTATCTTGTGTTTGTTTTTGCAGGTTTAAATCATTCTTACCCGTACTCAATCTCCATTCGGGTGAGTTTGCATTTGTGAACACGAAGATGGATCTCGAGAGTGTCGGTGGAAGCTCGACCACGACCGAAATACTATACGATCGAAGCCGAAGATTGGAATGATGACTTGGAGCATACACGTTCTGCATATTACCAGCTAAGTCTTTTCCAATCCACCTATCTATCTTTTTATTTTTGCATTTTTAGTTTTTATTTTTAGATATTTTCCATTTCTACATTAGGGACAATGTAGAACTTAAGTGTGGGGATGGGAAATGGTCATTTCTGAGTCTTTAGTTGTTTGTTTGAGTCTTATAGAGTCTTAAAAATCTAAAAAAACTGGAAAAAAATTTGAAAAATGTCTTTGGTTAAGTTGTGCACTTTTAAATAGAAAATGATAGTAAATTAATTTTGGCTTTCAAATGAGTTGTCGTTTTTAAACAAGGATGAATTGTGATAAACATTTAGTAATCCAATTAGCTGAGATGGTTCCCTAAGTGTAGTAATTGAATCTTAATTGTCGTGAATCTCGTGGGTCATCATCTTAGGAGAAATAGGAAGGCCTTAACTAAATAAAACTAGGAACCAGTTTAGGCTTTAGAACTTAAATAGGTTAAGGGGTAGTGCCATTTTGGGATTTATAGCACGCTTCTTGTGAAAGAAGTGGCACTTCCGCAAATCAATGTCCACAGGGTGTAGACTGAAAGCGCTCAAAGTAGTTGCAAAATAAAAGAGCTCAAAGTAGCCAAATCAAATGAAAAATAAATTGAAAAAAAAAAAGAAAAGTGAAAAAAATTTAAGGCAAGTGATCCAAGACCTCATGTGCTCTATCTCTGGGATAGCGACTTAGAGCCGACACCCCTGGGTGAGGTGATCTTGTTTTATGAAAAGAAAAAGAGAATAAACAGTCTATACCCGTAAATATCATCCATCTAAAGTCCACCCTAATATGACACTAGTTCTTTAATTTAGTTAAGTTCTTTAGGTTACTCTGGTAGGAAAACCTTTGTGGTTTAATCTTGTGCCTCGTCAAGCAACAATTAATCGGGCTGACCTATTTTTCTTCTAATAAAATTTAAATTAAACATAAGGGGAAACTTAATTGGCTGGTGTTATGGTGTTTAATTAAACGCACCGTTGTTTATCAGATTCGGTTCTTGTTTGTGATTCTGTAATGAAATGTTGAAGCCTTAATTAGTTATGATTCTATGTGCATGCATTTTTCAGGGACGAAAAAGGTTAAGTGTGGGATATTTGATGTGGTCTAAATCGTACATATTTTTATATAAATGTTCCCTATACTTTTTTATCACTTTTGGTCTACGTATACTTGTATTCGGTTTATATTTATATGTTAATGATTTTAGGAGACTACGAGTAAAAAGCTGATGATTTGACCAAACTTGAGACCGATCAATGGAATATTAATTAATTTCTATTATTTGATTCTGACTAAACATCTAGTGCTTTGAAAACATGAGTTATCAACTTTTCGAAAACTCAAATTGAGTTAAATAACATAAAGTGTTGATTTTTAACACAATTTTAATTTTGTGTGTAGGTCACATGGATGGTGGGATGGAGAAACATAGCTAAATTAAATCACAAAGCCCACAAGTAGAAAAATAAAAGGAAAAAAGTTCAGCCGAATAAGGGAGGAAGAAGAGAAAATAGAAAAGAAAGAACGTGCCGCCGTTCGAAAGAAGAAAAAGAAAGAATTCAAAGCAAGCTGCTAGCCACGTCACTGAAGTCAAATTTTTGATCGAGAATTAATTAAGCAAGCTAGCAGGCTGCTAAATTATATTTATTATCTTTCGTTGAACGGTAACCCTATTTGTGTTTCAGTTTTTATTTCAACTTTGAACATGGTTATTAGCTAGGCTTTATAAACTACCTAAGCTTACGATGAATTATTGTTGACGGTTTGATGTTTTTTTGGACTATGTTTAATGTTATGGTTTTTTTTATGACTTAGTAAGTTATTACCTATGATTTGTTGATGCACAATTATATGTTTGGTTTGGTTTAATTGTTCCACTTATTTCTTGATGAATGTCATTCATATAATAGATTTAAGTTAGGTCGCAGACTTTGTGTTAGTGACTAGTTTATGATTTAAGTGCAACTAAAACCATAGGAACAACGAATTGGATTAAATTAATAAAAACGTGTAGCTAAACTAGTATCCGTGAGGTGATAGTTTAATTGGTAGGTCTAAGTAGGTTGAATTGCTAGGCTAATTTCTGTGAAGAGTTAGTTTAGATTCAGTTTAACTATGGTGTCTACTACTGTCAACTAAATCAGGGTAATTACCTTAGTTTACTGTGCTGTGAGGTAGGTAAACAATCTAGGTACTGAGTCATAATCATTAGACGACTGTGAGGGAGTCAAAATAATAAATTGGGTTGCTTAATTACTTGATAGAAATCTATATGTGTTTTCTTGAAAATGGTCAAGGGTCTTATTTGAGTTTCAATTAAGTGAACATTTCAAGCTCCCAATTCCAAAACTAGAACATGCCCATTAAAATGATAACCAAAACAATAGGGATTCCGGCCTAGGTGGTTTACTTCCATTTCTTGATTCAAGTCTCATCTTGTCTAGTTAACTTCATTATCTTTATTATCTTATTTAGTTTATTAGTAAAAACCCCCTTCAATTAATATTTTCATTAAAATTTCGTGTCTTTTAGTAGAGTCTTAATTAGTTAATTAATTGTAGTATATAGATTCCGTGGGTCGACACCCGGACTTACGTACGCTATATTATATCCGATCGGTCCACTGCCGGTTGTGTGTGAAATAGTTAGTTTGTCTTGGTTTTATATATTTAAAACTTAAGTGTTTTTATTTATTTATATTTATATATATATTTGCACGCGTCAATCACATTTATCATAAACATAGCATATATCATAAGCGTCATACATTATTTTAATCATAATCATTTAAATGTAGTGTTAAAATAAAAGGTTTGCTTACAGAAGTAGTGTTAAAATAAAAGTTTTTGGGTTATATGAGGTGTTCTTAATCCTTTGGAGTACAATCCATTTTCTCCTTGATGGAATCTGAGTGTTACGATCACGAATGGGCCGTAGGGGGTATATGTTACACCGAGAAGATCGGTTTTCAGGAATCTTGTCTAGTTTAATTATGTAGGTCCCTTGAGTTGATCTAACAGTACTCATTTCAGGATATAGGTATAGGAATGGATTTATTAAGGGTTTAAGGCAATAAAAATGCTAGAAAGGATTTTGATATCAAGATTCATTGGATGGTAATCTTTGGATTTGTTGTTAGGGTGCTTAAAAGATGATGAGAGATAGTAGTCCAGTTGAGGCCTAGAGTTTATCGGGTCAGATTAGGATGTCGTGTTATTTCTCTACTTGGGTCATTTAGTTTCCCTAGTTCCCTTAAGTATGTAGTTTCTTGTTTGAGGGTTTTCATGGTTTAGAATGATTAGGTGACAATTGTTTACATTGCGCCTCAAATAGTTTGATCAGGAAGTTAATTCCATACAAAGTAGAATCTCTTGAATAATCTGGAGCTTCTAAAGAAAGATAATGGACGATTGGAGTGTCAAATAACAATGAGAGCATCAATTATGATGTTTGTTAGCAGATACAAATGTGTATTAGGTTAAATGGAATAAGAAGTTATTATTCTGAAGAGTAATGGATGTGGTATCAGTTGTTTATTGTGGATTGTTCTATTTATTATGTGAACCTTTAGCATCATGGAACGTATTCGATATTCATATTTATATATGGGAATGGGTTATTAACATTTGTGTCAATGTATAGTAGTGTGTAATCTTATTAAATTGTCAAAATAACTCATAAATCTTTTGATCGGGTCATTATGGATCGACTTTAATAGCAGAATGTGTACGGTGAGTTAGATGTGGGGAAGTTTGTATATATTTGAGTTTGTATTGTTTCTCATCTGTAGTGGTATTGTAAGTTTTTATCATCCATGGATGGGTTTCAATGAATGTAATCGAAGATAAACTTGATATTAGTGCGTTACTGAAGTATAAATGTTCGTTCCAGGTAGACTTTTGTTCAGATGGATTTGTGTCAAGCACTGTTTGGAGTTGTTCTCTGAATTGAACATCTCAGACAACTTCTTCAACTTTTGAAAATCTGCTTGAAAATCGTTGATCACTCTTGATAGATGTTCATTCGATTTTGCAGCTTCATTCTTTATATTTGTAACTTCTTGTTCACTTTTCTTAAGTGACTCTTGAAGAGATGTAATTCTGTGCTCCGATGTCTTGTGTTGTTCTTGCAGATTTTTGTGCCTTTTCTCTTCATCCTGGAATTTATCCCAAATTCTGAAAGAATATGTTCTGTAGTGTTCACATTGTTGAAAGCATTCTTTGGTGCACATCTTTTCTCTTACATCGATTGGCATTTCAACAAATGAACACTGAACATCTTTCTCGTTTTCCTTTTCTGACATCAATCTCTGTATTTCTTAATTCAATTGAGCAATTGTCTCATCTTGCTTTGCAATGGTTTCTGACAAGTTGCTAATTTCTTTTTCTTTCTTTTCAAGTTCTTTAATGGAAACAACATCATTGTTTTCACTCCAATCATACTCTTCTTCTTCTTCATCTTGACTTTCATTAGAATTTGTTTGAGTCACAAGTTCGAGTTTTGCATGTTCAAGAAAGTCTCTTCTCTTTTGATCACAAGCTTTTGCAACTTGAAGATATGTTGTTTCAAACATGTGATTGAATTCTGTAATAAATTCATTGATATCTTCTCTTTTATTTTCTTTTCGGATCACGGGTAACATGCTCGTTGATATTTTTCTTGAATTTTCAAAGTCATTTTGATGATTGTTCTGGGAAGTCATACTGGCTAAAAATGACTGATAAGAAATTTAGGAAAGTTTTTTTTTTTTTTTTTTTTTTTTTTTTTTTTTTTTTTTTTTACTGTTTGGAAGGGTCAAGCACTGTTTGGAAGTGTCAAACACTGTTTGGACGGGTCAAGCACTGTTTGGAAGTGTCAAACACTGTTTGGACGGGTCAAGCACTGTTTGGACGGGTCAAGCACTGTTTGGAAGTGTCAAGCACTGTATGGACGGGTCAAGCACTGTTTGGACGGGTCAAGCACTGTTTGGAAGGGTCAAACACTGTTTGGACGGGTCAAGCACTATTTGGAAGTGTCAAATTTTCAGCTTGGACATTTCAGCACTATTTGGACGTGCCAAGAACAGTTTGGACGTGTCAACACTTAGGAAAATTTCCTTGAATCAAACACTTAATCAAATCTTCAAATCTTTATATCAGATTGACTTTTCAAAGTCAAAATTGTGATGAACACAAGATCAATTCTTTAATTTTTGTTGTATTTGTTCGATTCAACACTTGTATTAGCTGAGAAATGATGTTTCTAACACTCCTTCAAAGTTTTATACCTTGAATCAAGCTAAATCTCACTCAAATCTGGGTTTTTTGTGATGAACACAACTAGTGGATTTTGACAAAAAAATGAGAAAATATGGATTGAAATCAACAAATCTGAATGGTTTGATCATGAACGAGGCTTAGGATTATGATTTCTAACATATCTCAATCATCAATTTCTCAAAACATCAACAAAATTTCGGATCTCAAATTTGAGCAGTGAATATGACGAACATTAACAATTTCTTCAAAAACTCAGTCAAATCTTCACCAATTGATCTCAAACTTTGCAGTTCTTTACACAAACATGAATCAAAGCTAATGGTAGCTAAAATTCCATCAATAACAACAACAATCAGAGATAACAGCTCTGATACCAATTGATAAGTTCAATTAGATCGATGATATCGCTCAATGATCAGAATGATTCATACACAAACACAGTTCAATCATTAACACAGTTCATTACTAATAATTCTCTTTGTATATTGATGATCAAAGCAAGTTTTGTAGTACAAATGCAGGAGAAAATAAATCACACACACTTAGTTCTCTCTCTAACGTGAATATGTGATCTAGCCTCCCTCCTCACACTCTCTCACTACATGCTTTAAGCAACAAATACATTTTAGGGAAAATAACAAAATAAACCCTAAACTATACATAAATGTATAAAACAAGTACAAAGTAAATCTTAAACTGGAAATAGCCCTAACAGATTCAATTATTATCAAAACTTAAACCGAATTCATTTTACTGTTTCTAACTTGAATCAAAACAATTCAATCGATCAAAACGCTCATTAGAACTCCCTCTAACTCCCTGGTTGATCAATTTCTATCAAAATCACCAAGAACGTGTGTTTGATTCTCTCTTTTGCGAAACCTGTAACACACCAATTGGGCAACTAAATGTTGTTATATTCTGCAATTGGCATGGGTTTTTCATTCCTCGTATGTCGGAGAGTGAATCTGGAGATTGAATTGTATTTTATCTGCCTCAATCTACTACTGTGATTCTAAAGCCGTTCGTTCTTGTTCATCATCCTCATTGATCGAATTCGACAATTAACAAGTAAGTTATCCTTCATAAAATGCTCATTATCTTGTGCTGATCAAAAGCCATATAATTAATTTCTATATCTCGGCCAAAATCGTGTAGTAATTTGTGATTTTGTGTTCTAGGGTTTATAGAGAAATTAGGGTTTTATCCACAATACCTTAAAACTATTTTTCGTCCAATTTTAAACAAAAATGAGACTTAGTGCGGCTCGTTTACTCCTTGGATGGTGAATGTGGAGACCAGGGTTCGAGCCAGGTCCCTTACATTTTAATTTTGAGTTATTTTTTAATATTTCCATATTGTAATATTTATTTAAAATCAATAGTTAATATATTTTAAACTAAAAAATATTTATAAAACTTATTTTCCAAAGAGGTTATTTCTATAAAGTTTGTAAAGTTTGGTAAAAAGTTAGAAAAGTTTTAAAAATAGTTTTATATCTTTGTACCAATATATACTTTAATTATCCCTACAAAATATAAGTCATTTTAAAACGCAAGACTCCTTCCTATGTAAACTTTACCATGAGTTTGATAAATTTTATATATATATATATATATATATATGTACATATATATATATGTATGTATTAGAGAATTTATTCATTGACTAAATATTATCATTTCACATTATTAACCAATTTTCAAATATCATCAAGTTGTTTACAACTAGTAATTAAATAAGTTATACAAATATTAAGCCATTATACCATCAAATATTATTTATCAAAACCATATTTTTCCTTTGACGTTGTGTTTAAATCAAATACTATATTTCAAATCTTTTACCGAAACCCCTCCCCAAATTTTAAAACCCTAGAATTCCAAATTATCTTAGATTCTAATTGTTCCTATTCTAGTTTTCTATACAATATGTATTACTAAGTCAGGATTGTCATTACTTAGGTGATTCTAGTATTTGGGCAATCTTCAATTCTCTCTAATCTAGTTGCTATTTATTTCGAGCCCGAGTTCCAAGGTGAGTAAACTCACTTCCCTTTTTACTTTTACGTTTTGGGGCTGAAATATGTGTTCTATTACTATACTATGTTTTTCCAATTTCCAATTTGTTTTTTCTAAAAGAGATCATAAAATGTGTTAGTCTTGACTCGCGACAAGATGCAATATTATGTGGTAGTATAAAGTAATTTATTGCTATTTAATTTCCACCGGTACAATGTTAGCGCTAACTGTCTGATACACCCACCTAAACTTTACAACAACGATAGATGATTTAAACCCGAAAATTCTATATGTTTGATTCTATACAATGGTTACTAGTTGTTATACTATGATGCTTGTTGCTATGCTACAATGTTCCTTCGATGCTAAAACATTTTTGATAACTTACACATCGAGACGGTTAAATGACGGTTTAATGACACTTATCACTAATTGTAACATGAGTGGTTCCTAATGAGTTGTTGCTAAAGGTTACCCTGCGGGGTCTATGGTTGATGTTTCTATGTACGATTCTATGGTCATGGTTGAGTAATATTTACGAAATGACTATACACATAAGCTTGCGTAACATATTATGATGATCTCGGATTTCCATAGTATTATTTACAAATTGTGTTTTACTAGCTTTCAATAGCTAACTTTATTTTCACATATTTCAGGTGGTGCTTGATTTTGTTTTGCTACTTTTGCCAAGACATAGGATTGCCTTGGACCTAGTTAAATTAAATAAGACAATTGCATTTACTGTTTCAGTTTTACTACTTTTTGTCGTTTCTGTTGGATAATTTAGGGTTAGCTTATTATTGTAATTAATCAATACTTTTTATCTCATTATGTAACTTTACTTTGTATATATTGACCTCTTCTTTACCACATTTGGTAGAGTGAATGTGTTCATTCATGGTATCATAGCCTAAAGACCATTCCCCATCGCTTCTGCTTCATCTTCCCCCTTTTCTGCATCCCCCTTTCATCCATTGTGGCTTCATCATCCAAAATCACAGACAACAATCCTCCTCTCAACCATTCTCTACATATGATTGCTATCAAATTATCAGGCAACAACTACTTGCTCCGGAAGAACCAGATGCAACCCCTTTTGGCCTATCAAAATTTACTGTCTCATATTGACGGATCCTCTACTATCCCTCCGGCACCATAACTGTTGATAGAAAACCCGTTCCCAACCCGGAACGTGTTGAATGCATCTTGGCAGATCAAAAGGCCATTATCATGCTTAATGCGTCGTTAACTGAGGAAGCCTCTACTGAAACAATGGAGTTGACCTCTGCTCGTGCTACATGGACCACTCTAGAGTCTGTATATTGCAATGCTTCTGTTGAACGGGCTCAGAATCTGCATGATCATCTCAGGCAATTCCGCAAAGATTCATCACCCGTTACTGAATTTGGACGCAAGTTTAAATCTGTTTGTGATAAATTATTTTCCATCGGACATGAAGTTGATTTTTTTCAAATGAAAAAGTGCACTGGTTTCTACGGGGTCTAGGTCCCAGTTTTGAGATGTTTTTCACAACCATTCGCATCACAATACCCTACCCATTTCTTCGTGATCTTATCATTCAAGCTGAAAGCCACAATTTATACATACAGACCCTACATGGCCCGACTATTCCTCCTATGGCGTTCACTGCTGAAACTCCACGTAATAGTGCATCTTACAGGGGACGCAGTGGCACGTCCAACTGTGGTGGCCGTGGTCAGGGAAGGAGGGCCCCCCATTGTCAATTATGTCGTAAGAATGGACACTATACGTCATCGTTTCCTCAACTTGCTACCTTTGCTTCTCGTTCACCAAACACAGATCAAGCCTTGGCTAATGCATTTCTTGCCTAGTGTAATGTTGACACTCCAAGCCCGAACTAGTATGTTGACTCTAGTACAACTGTACACATGACACCAGCCCATGAAACTGTCCCTCTGTCCACCACATATACTAGTAATGTTCATGTAACCTTTTCAGATGGTCATGTGCTTCCATATCTCATATGTGGCACACCAAAACTGACATCAATATCCAATTACATGATGTCCTTGTCATTCCTCACAATACTAAAAATCTCTTGTCTATTAGGAAACTAACCTATGATAATCATGTGGATGTTGCGTTCTCTCATCCACATTTTCACATATAGGATCGGACCACAAAGGTGTGACACCCCGCCCGGCGGCGGAAACACCGGACTGTCAAGCGAATTGGATATCAATAGTACAAAGCACATGGTACACTAAAAAGCATATTTTAATACTATTAAAGCATAACTGTCGTGACATAAATGAGAAATAAATAGCCATAAAGCGGAAATAAATGTCAACAATAATACTAATTTATTATTCGTTTATTATAGGTCCAAAAGCATCCTATGTCTTGAAAAGCATAAAACGCTCAAAACGCCACCTGAAATACGTGTAAAATAAGTTAGCTAAGGAATTATAGTGAGTAAAAACACAGTTAATAGTACATAATATGAAATCTGAGATCATTTTAAATATGTTTCGCAATCTTATGTGTGTAGCAATGGCATTATATATCTCAACCGTGACCATAGAAACACATAGAAACAAGTATCATAGACCCCGCATGGTAACCTTTAGCGACAAGTCATGAGGAACCACTCATGTTACAATTACTGATAATTATCGTTTAACCGTCATTTAACCGTCTCGATATATATAAATTATCCATAAATGTTTAAGCATCGAAGGGACATAGCATTGTAGCAACAAGCATTACAAATAGTAACTAATAACAACGCATAGAATCAACCATAGAATCGCCGGGTCTAATCACCTATCAGGCCATTAGTTTAGGTGGGCTTGTCAGGCCATTAGCACTAATATCATACCAGTGGAAATTAGAAGAAAATATAAATACTATTGTCTAACACATAATTTCGCATCATGCGGCCAAACAAGACTAACACATCTAATGATCTCATTTAGAAAAACAGAAACAAAAGAAAAGAAACCGTAGTATCATAGGAACACATATTTCAGCCCCAAAAACGTAAATAGTAAAAAGGGGTGTGAGTTTACTCACCTTGAAAAGTAAATACAATCGAATCGTTAGAAACGCAGCTAAAAAGCACCGAGGGTTGCCCAAACATTAATATCACCTTTTATTGAGAAGAAAACCCTAACTTAGAAACGAAACGATAGTAACAAAAATCAAAAGTCCGAGATCTACGGTTTCAGATTTGGGATTTAGGGTTTTTGAAACGCAATTTAGGAATTATGGTTTTGAAATACAATTTGGGAAATAGGGTTTTGAAATACAATTTGGGAATTAGGGTTTTGAAATACGAATTTTTTTTTATTAAATATATTTTATTCGAATCCGTTTTTAATTTTCTTGAAACAATATTTGTAATAAATACTTATAAACTTAAAGTATTAATATTTGCATGAAAGTATTTGAAAATTCATATTTTTAATCCTTAAAATATTAGGTAATTAGGAATATATGATTTAATGTTTAAAATGTTTAATATATGAAAATTAAAGAAAAAGGGGGCAGTGTGGGTCAAACTTGCGACCTCGCGCGCACAACAGGTATACACCACCACCAAACCAGATCCATGTTTTGTTATTTAACTTGATTTTAAATTCTTTTAATCTTTATTATCTAACAAAACCCATATCAACATAAACCCTAGAAACAAAATTGAACCAATTCGTTTAAATCTGTTAATCAAAGACCAATCGATCATAGGTCTTTTAATCCCCATTGAACACGAGTATTTTGGTGTATTATACTTACTGGGTGATGACGATTTGAAATGGATTCGATTAGCAAAAAAACTCGACAGTTTGGGATCAAAAAAATGTGAATCTGAATTGGTATGAGACAAAATTAGTGTGTTAGATAGTTGTAGATGATCGGTAGGATTGAAATGAGTATAAAAACTACCCGACTTTGTGCTCGGAAGTTAGTAAACGACTATGGTCTCCGGAGTCGGGTTTTGATCGACGATTGGGTTCGGTTGAAGAGAGAATAGGAAGTTTTGGTGTAATGGAATTGATAGTCGAGTATTTTGGAACGTATTGGAAAGATTTATCGTTGATTTACGGGTTTAATTTTGGAAATGAGATTTCGTATTTTAAGCCAAAATCAATCGAGTTATTTGAGGTAAAAACTCGTTTTTGACAATCAATATGGGTCGAAAATAGATTAGAGATGATTTGGAATGATTTTAGGTTAATTTGGGAGTGATAAAACACGTGTATAAGGGATCGCCGGAAAACGCAGGTGGCCGGAAAATCATGCCGGATTTGCGGGCTGGGGGAGATGCGTAGGGGGGTTTGGGTAAATTAAAATGTTACACAACAGCCCCTAAAGGTATTCATTTGTTTATCATTTGGTTAACAACTTTTAATTCATGTTTTAAAAGTGATAGTTTTGACCCAAAGTTAGTTTATAAGTAAAATTAACTAACTAACTTAACTAAATAAAATTGCAACGTTATAGGATTGACGTTTTATCTATTTTTAGCTTGTTTATGACGTTGGAGGATGCCATTTAGGCTTAGAAGCGTTTTTTAACAATTTTTAATAGATTTCATTTATGAACTATATATATATATATTATTGCAAAATAGTAATTATTTAATTCAAGTACTTATTTCGTGACATAAATACGGCCGATTGAAAAGGATAACGTTGAATCCGATGTATTTATTATTAATCATAACGAACGTTACATTTAAAGAAATAAATACAAGTACATATAAAAGATAAACGATTTTGGTTTTGAGTCGGGTATTCGGATCCGGGTTCGAGGCAGATGTCACAAAAGGAAGATGTGAACAAGGACTGTATGTGTTCCAAAACACTCCTCAAGCTCTCTTTGCAGCCATTGGCTCCTCTAATAAAGCTTCGTTTGAATTATGGAACTCTCTTTTAGGACATGTTTCCTTTGATACTATTACTATCTTACATCAATATTACCTAAACATGAATTATGCACTGCTTGTCAACTTGCTAAATCGAATCGTCTTCCATTTAATTTGAATGACAAACGGTCGTTGGAACCATTTGATCTATGCACTGTGATCTATGTGGTCCATCCCCAATACTCTCGAATGATGGTTACAAATATTACGTGGCGTTTGTTGATGATCATTCCCTGTTTACATGGTTCTACCCATTACAAACAAAAGCAAGATTTTTTTGATGTTCTATTCACATTCATGCAATTTCTCAAAACTCAGTTTGGAAAAACAATAAAAATGTTTCAGAGTGACGGTGGAAAGGAATTCGTTAACCAAAACGTCCAAAATTATTTGAAAAATCCGGTATATTTAATCGTCTTTATGCCCATATACACCGTAACAAAACGCTCGTGTTGAACGAAACAAAACGCTCGTGTTGAACGAAAGCATAGACATATTATAGAAACTAGGCTGGCAATGATGTTCAATGGGAATGCACCAAGAACATTTTGGGTCCATGCGTTTAGCTTGGCGGTGTACATAATTAATCGTCTTCCAACTAAAGTTCTCAACAAAAAATCCCCATTTGATATCTTGTTTTCCCAAGTACCCAACTACAACAATTTTTGGCCATTCAAATATCTTATCTTCTCGTACCTACATGAGTATAGTGCCTACAAGCTAGCACCTCGAAGCATACCATGTGTATTCATATGGTACTGCTCAAAATATAAAGGCTATCAGTGCTTTGACCCGGTTATTGCTCGAACATATATCACAAGACATGCCCGGTTTAATGAAGTTAACTTCCCATTTTTAAGTAACTTTGTTGAAGAACCTTTTACCACTCTTCAACTTATAACTTTAAATGAAAATACACCTTATGTTCAATAACTTGAAACCATCCATACTCAATCCAAGCCAACCTCAAACACTCAGCTCAACACATGTAATCTTTGTCCGACCACAACTTTCTTCACACCTTGTGATCATATCATGTCTCCACCAGATCCAACACCACCTTCCTCCCCTCCTTTACCCAACCTCAAACCCCCTCTCCAACTGCTGCTCCAACAATTGATCCCATTATACCCAGTTCAACTCAAGAAACAAATCCATCACATCCCCCAAATACAACAAACATAACTACCCACAAACCGCCAACCCCTCAACAACCTGAAATATCACAACAAAACATTGCTCCGGAACAGTCTCTAGATTGACATGAGGAACCAACTCATGTATTTAATTAAAGATAACTTTTAACCAACCGTCAATTAACCTTATCGATTTATCAGTTATTAATAATCAATTAGCAACTAGGGATATGGCATAGCAACTAGCATCATAGTATAGCAACAACCGTCATAGCATAGTAAACATAGTAAACATGGAATTAGAATGGCCGGGTTAAATCACCTATCGATGTTGTCCAAGCAGGTGGGTTTGTCAAACCATTAGTGCTAATATTGTACCAGCGGGATTAACAAGTAACAAATACTTTGAACCACCACATTAGATTACATCTTTTCGCGAGTCAAGACTAACACATTTTATGATCTCTTTTGGAAAAGAAATTGGAAAATGAAAAATATGGTATAGTAATAGAACACATATTTCAGCCCCAAAACGTAAAGTAAAAAGGGGAGTGAGTTTACTCACCTTGAAACTCGGGCTCAAAATAAATAGCAAACCAACTAGATAGAAATCATGGAATGTCCAAACATTAGGATCATCTATGCCAATAAACAATCCTAACTTAGCAAAACGTATAGTATAGCAAGCTAGGACAGGAACAATAGAAATCTGAGGAAATTTGGAATTTTAGGGTTTCAAATTGAGATTTGGGAATTAGGGTTTTAAATGGTATTTGGCAATTTTTTACTAGACGTTAATAACTAAAATCACACATTATATTATAAGTTTTATAATGGTGGTCAAAATAATAACTAACTCTATAAATACATAAATAGATATTAGTTATTAAATAATTGTAGAAATAATATTTGTCTAATGGTGATAAACAAATTGTCTAAGTAATTGCGTCTCGAATCAGTTTAGCGTAAAATGTGTTACTTAATGATTAGTTTAGTAGACGACATCTTAGAGATCTTGGTTTAATAAAATAATTTATAAACTCTTTTTTTTTCTATTTGCTTATAACATTTATAATACTTGAAATAACTCATTTATTTAAAACAACAAAAAAGAAAAGTTTTGTATTATGACTTAAAAAAATACTTATTTTAAAGTTTAGGATTGCAATATTAGTTTCTAATAATGAAAATTGATAGGAAAATGACTTAACAAAAATTATAACAGCAAACAGGTGGAGTGGACCTTGAACCCTAGGCTTGGCATTCACAATAACCAGACCTAACCGTTGAACCATCATTTCTTTTGTTATTTGATTTTTGATTCAAAAGGTTTCACTGATATCTAACAATAATCCCCAAATCCATATAAACCCTAGAACTTGAATCCCCTAATTCAGTTTAGATTGATGGATGCTATGATGAATTAACCATAACATTCTTAATCCTCATCAAACATCGAGTACAAAATCTATAGGAACTTACTCGGTTTGAACCGGTTGGATGGAGAATGAAGGAAGAAAAGTCGCGGCTGTTACAAGATCAAATCGAACGATTAAGATGTTATAATCCGATTAAACTTCCAAATTTGATGTTGATGGCTCAATAATAAAAAACCCTCAAACAATTAAAGAGGAAAATGATGAGATGATGATGAATGGGTTAGGTTTGTTTTAATAGGAAATGATAGTTGTTATTTGATTTTGCAATGATTAAAAGTCAAATTGATTGTTGTTTAGGACTTCAATTCATTGTAGTAACGGGTTTCATATGTGACATCTGCCCCAAAACCGAACCCGAATGCCCAAACTCGAACCCGAAATTGTTTATCCTTTAATGTAATCATATTTATTATCATTAAATGTAACGCGTGGGTATTAAAAATATATATAAATATGAATGGGCGCTACATTAATTCCCGTCTTTAATGCTTATCGACCAAATGATTATCCAACGACTACAAATAAATTCCTAAGTGTAATAAATCATTATTATTTATATTGCTTGAATCTAAAAAATATATAAATAGTATTATATAAAAGAGATTGTATAAGAATTGTTAAACAAAGCCGCCTCTAAGTCTAAATATAGTGCATTAACGTCATAAACGAGCCAATGATACAAAAACGTCACTTATACAAACCTTACGTCTTAGCATAGTTAAGTTAGTTAGTTAGTATAAGTTATAAATTAACTTTGGGCCAAAACTATAACATTTAAAACTTAAATTTAAAACGTTTAAAACAAACTAAACCATCTCAAAACATGATGGACCATTTGCGTAGATACCAAAAATCACCCAGCCCTCCCCCTTGTTGCCCCGTGTTTTCGGCGAGCAGCGCCGGCCAATTTCCGGCCAACTATGTTTTTCCAGCGACCTCCGTTACACGTTTTTAACCATTTTTAATCAACCGAAATCTTTCCTAATCTATTTCTAAACCAGTCTTGAACCTTTAATACCCAAGAAAACTTGTTGGCAATTAACTAGCGTGGATTGTTTTTGGGATTCAAAATGTGATCGACCATTACCCTAATTAGCTCAATCAATCCGCAATTAAACCTTTCCTTAACACTCCATTTCAACCAACTATCACTTTTCTATCACCAAAACGCTGCTATTTTCTCTGCAACTAATAAAAATTAATCGACCAAAACTACAACCAATAAAATTCTGGCGAGGTCATCGTTTTCTATCTTCCGGGCATCGTTACAGGTAGTCTCTGGTTTCGTTTTAATCCTCTTGATCACCTATACCTTCCCAACTCATCCATTTCATCATGTTCATTCCAGATTTGTGTGATTTCAACCAAGAACATCGACTTTTCTTTCCTTTTCGAAACCGTATCAAAAAATCAAAATCTAGTAAGTTTAATATATCAAAATACTCATGATTCATTGGAGATCAAAAGCCCTATGTTTGATTTGGATTATATAAACAATATGAAATGAATTGGTTGATTCTTTGTTCTAGGGCTTGAAAGGGAAACAGGTGTTGTTGATTTGAAATAGATAAAGATTTTAAAAGTCAAGATAATTAACAAAAATTGATTCTAGTCTAGTGGTTTGTGCTTGTGTTTGTGGACTGTTTGGTCTCGGGTTCGAGTCCCACTAACACCTTTTCTTTAATTTTCATATTTTACACATTTTAAACATTAATCCATATATTTCTAATTACCTAAATAACATATTTGAAGTTAAAAATATTTTAAGGATTAAAAATATACAATTTCAAATACTTTCATACAAATAATACTTTAAGTTTATACGTATTTATTACAAATATTATTTCAAGAAAACTAAAAATAGATTCGAATAAAATATATCCAATGCGAAAATACAATAACGTTTGGTATAAATTTCCAATTTGTAATTTAAAACCCGAAATCCCAAATCCGAAACCCTAGATTTCAGATTTTGATTCTTGTTACTATTGTTTTGTTTCTAAGTTAGGGTTTTTCCCAATTAATTCGGTGGTACTAATATTTGGGCAACCCTCGGTTCTCTTTAGCTGCATTTCTAACGGTTCGATTGTATTTACTTTTCAAGGTGAGTAAACTCACTCTTCTTTTTACTATTTTACTTTTGGGGCTGAAATACGTGTTCCTATAGTACTATTGTTTCTTTTGTTTTGTTTCTATTTTCAAAATGAGATCATTATATGTGTTTATCTTGTTTGGCCGCATGATGCAAAATTATGTGATAGACAATAGTACTTATATATTCTTGTAATTTCTACCGGTACGATGTTAGCGCTAATGGCTTGACAAGCCCACCTACACTAATGGCATGATAGGTGATTTTAACCCGACGATTCTATGTTCGGTTCTATGTGTTGGTTACTAGTTACAATATGTGATGCTTGTTGCTACGTTACTATGTCCCTTAGATGCTTAAACATTTATTGATAACTTGTATATCGAGACGGTTAATTGACGGTTAAACAATAGTTATCTGTATTTGTAACATGAGTGGTTCCTCATGACTTGTTGCTAAAGGTTACCCTGCGGGGTCTATGATTCTTGTTTCTATGTATTTCTATGGTCAATGGTTGAGAAATATGATGAAATTGCTATACCCATAAAATTGCATAACATATTTATAATGATCTCGGATTTCATATTATGTACTATTAACTGTGTTTTTACTCACTAGCTAATTCTTAAGCTAAACTAATTTTACACGTATTTCAGGTGGAGTTTGAGACGTTTAAGCTTCGAGACATTTAGGATACTTTTGGACCTAGAATAAACGGGAATTAAACATTTTAAATTGTCGGCTTTTATTTCGGTTTTTAAGACTATTTATTGCTTCATTTATGTCATGACACTATAGCTTTAATGATATTAAAACATGCTTTTAGTGTGCCATGGACTTTCTACTATTGATATCCAATTCGCTTGACAGCCCGGTGTTTCCGCCGTCGGGCGGGGTGTCACATCATCGTTAATTTGGAGCAATAAATGCGAACGTTCAGTTTTCTTTGATGATTGGGTACATGTAACGGTTTTGGGATTTATTACAAGATTAATGGAAGATTTTGGTGATTTGGAAGTGTCCTAAGGTTCGAAACTTGCAATGAAAGGTGTTGTAGCAGTTTGATTGGGATAAACCGGTGTTAAAATGGTGATATAAGGCTCGCCGGAGCTTTTCCTTCGTCGTCGGAGACGTGCCGGAGGTCGGCCGGAAGTACGGGGGGCGGCTGGGTTGGATGATTAAAATTAAAATTTTGCAGCTTTGGTCCCTGTAGTTTCACTTGTTATTAAATTAAGTTTTAACTTTCAATATAAGTTTAGAAATTGACATCTTTGGCCCAAAGTTAATTGACTAACCTTTCTATGCCTTTTCTTTATCTTATTTCTTATCCGATTTCGCGAAGGAGCTACAAGAGACTCGTCTGTGTGATTAGGATCTTTCTCTTTGTGAAATTTCGTCATCGTGTTAAGTAAGTTTGAAACGTGGGAACGTGTGCAAACCGGAAGGGGGAACACCTGTATCACGGACATCCTGTCTAAGGTAAAGTATTTCGTATAAATCTCTTTAAGAGATTTGTGTGCTTACATGGGGATAGACGAGATGAGTGTGACCGTATAAGCTAAAGCACGCTTTCTCGAATACGTTGAAAACAAACTTAACACTTTGATAAGTCTTAAGTGTCCAAAACCAAGACACATTACTAAGCCTTCAAATTCTATTTATGGATTCTATGATTATCATTTCTATGATTTCAAATGGTTTCTGTATTATTTCAAATGTTATTCCATGTTTGCTCATTTACATTTTAATGATTTCCAAGTGATTACTACGTTATGTGTTCTAAAAAATATATGAAATTTAAAGTACAAATTATCCTTTCTATTCAATCCAAAATTCCTTTACAACTTATGTCATCCAAAATTTTCTTATGTCTCATGAAATTATTTTTCTATCTTATCCTGTAGAATGACAATAAGACGTGAACGACTCGCTAATACAATCGCGACCCAAATGTTCTTAATCAAAACTAAGGTATATTGACTAACCTCAATCAAATTATAAAAACTTCAAAACAAATACAAATCTAAGGCAAACCTCTAATCTCAATTCAATTATCGTATCTCAAATCAAAGACTTTATTCATGATTACTGAAATCTCATGAAGAATTTACCATTTTGTTTTGCCAACATATTCGTTTGGTGTACGAATCGAACGTTTACCCCCCCTAAAGTATCTCAACTTGATCTCAATACTCAAATGTTTTCTAAACTACTCATCTAATCATAAGATTCTAATCCAATTTCTAATCCATCATTAAACTATAAATCCATTATCAAATTATAAACTAACCCTCAAAACATGTTATTATTAATCAACTTTGTTACACTATTCATGAACTCATTTTCCAAATCTCAATGTGAACTCACTACACAACTATTTCTAAGCTCGTGGAGCTAAAATGTTTTACCTATACATATGATTACTAATGGAATTCTATACATCTAGCTTTTATGGACTCATCCAAACCTAACGTGTTTAGTTATTAACGTCATACTTAAACACAATGTTTTATCAACCAACGTTATTTGTAAAACTACCAATAGTTATTTCCAATAAAAATGATTTCTTTATTGAAAAAAAAAGATAATAAGAATAAATAATAATAATAATAATAATAACCTTTTGGTTTTTGTTGTTTGCAATAAATAAATATATATATATATATATTTATTTATTTATTTTAATGATAAATATTTGTTTTAAAACGGATTGGTATTTTAAACGCGTGCCAAATGGTTATTCTTTATTCCATACTCAATTTTTATCTAACCATATACCAGAATTTGCAACAAACACCATGTAATATGTTTTCCTATACCGAATACTCGAACATTAGACGATGTTATTTATTTTCAAATCAATCCCTCTTACTAAGAGTAGAAATTTAAACTCCAACTTCTCATGAACTTATTTTTTTTTTCAATTATATTATTTCTATAAAAAATCCTTTTGTGTACCTATGTCTTGTGCGTGAACGAATGAGCTGGGGGTCTATGCAAATACTAACGTAATTACGGGTGCACATGAAATTATGGAAGTTGGTGCATGAAAACCATAGTAAGTTTTTGTTGGTCCTGATTGATCGTTAAATCCGTGCTTTGATGATTTAGATCGGATCACAAACAATTGTTACCACTAGATCTAGCAACAATTGATTGTGATTAATGACCAAAACCCAACTAAACCATTATAACCTATTCATAACAAGTTAATTAAAAAGGTAATTAAATGAAATGAAATAGATTGATGCAACAATGATATAACAGAGACAATTCCTTGCAAATAACAATCAGAATCGAACACTAGATCAACGCACAAAATGTATTCAATAATTTCCAAAGTGTTGTGTACAAAATAGCCCTAAACAACTATTTTTACAGCAACTAGTGTCGCAAGCAGTGTCGCAACCGCGACACTGCCTGCTCGCTAGACATAGACAGGCTGCATGCGACACTCAGTGTCGCATGCAATGTCGCATAAGCTCAAGCAACAAACACTAAGACTAAACTAACTATTACAACAAAATCAAAGTACGACTAGTCTATTACAATAACAAAATACAAATAACGACAAGGTGAAGTGCCACCCTATATGTGGTCATCAATACTCCCTCTAGGGAGGTACTTCACCTGTCGGGTCTTCAGGTTCAGCTCCAGCCTTTGTCGCTTCCAACAGATTTGTCAGCTCACGTACATCTTCCTTCAAGTCCATTTGTTTCTGCACACTCTCTGCAAGTTGCTTCACTTCCGACCTGATTCCCCGAGCCCTATTAGCTACCCTTTCGAATAGGGTAGCTTCCTTCTTCGTCTTATTCCCCGAGCCCTATCAGCTACCCTTTCGAAAAGTCTCCATTTAGTTCCATCCTTAATACGCACAACTGCCTCCCTCGCCTAGTTGTCGTAAAACCATTTCTCAAAGTCCTGCAGCCTGGATGGACTGGGATCTGGAACCCTCAATCGTTGAGCAGTCCTTTACCTGTAACCCAATCCAAATCCTTCTTCGACCTCTTTCTCTCCAACTTGTTGTACCCAAAGCTCACAAAATTTTCTTTCAAACCCGCTTGAATCTCCTCCTCTAACAATTTCGCACGATCACTCTGATCTATGTTAATTAGTGGAAGTACAGCCAACCGCCTCAAGTCCCATTTCAGGAATGTCTTGAAATGTTTGTGGTTGCTGACATAGCTAATTCCTCCCCCTCGCCTCTTAATCATGAATTTCTTCAATTCTAGGCTAAATTTCCAGCTGAATATTTTGTTGTTTGTATCCTTTACGGTCGGAGCATCCATGTTTTGAAACAAAGGCATGACATGCTCTGGTTCTTCCACTTTCCTAAACCAATCTGATTTATCGAGCTCGAATACGTCATCCTCTACTCCACTCCTCTGAGCCACGTAGACCATTTCATTCTCATCTGTTTCGTAAACTTCCGGCTTAGAGTCATAATCAACCAACTGCTCATCCTCTTCTTCATTAACCAACTTCATACCTTCAGATTTTCCCTTCTCAGCCATGACTTCTTCACCTCCTAGATCTGTATTAATGTCAAGACATAAATCATCAGCAACTTCTGTCTCTTTTTCAACTCCGCTCCCACCAGCATCGCTAAATCCACCAAAATCTTTACGACTTGTGCCTGTCTGAACCATTTCTTTCAGTGTCGGATACTTAGATATGTTCACTAAACTATGAATCTCCTCCTCAGTTTTTGTTTTCCCGACCTTCACCTCCTTTTTGACTTCATTTAGTTCTAGCAACAAATTCTTGATTAAGCATTGTTGATCCAACACGATTTTTCTTAAATCCTCCATTTCTGATTCTCTATGTCTTTCCCTCTCCTTCACATTCATCAATTTCTTTTTGACCATGCTAAGCTCATTTGCGAGCGACGTATTCAAACCTCGAATGACGTCCTCGTCCAACCCAGCAGCTCCCTTCTTCTCCGGTTTCTTCTGAGATTTTACAGGCACAGTTTCAGAGGCAACCGGCTGCTCTCCTTTCGCTTTCTTTCGTCTGACATCAGTATCAGACTCTATGTGTGATGGTGATTGGTCCGTAGCCTTCCTCTTTTTCTTTCTCTTTGTTTTGAATATTCCAGCCTCAATTTCATCAATTTCTTCCTCGAAAGGCACTGGCTTCTTTCCCACATATCTTTTTCTTTTCCGGATATCATCCTTTATCTTTTCCCTCAATTCCACAAATCTCTTTTCTTCACTAACCTTCAGCTTCTCGATATACTCCCACCTTTCATCTGTATACATATTTCGAAAAAGATAGGTGATCTTTCCCGAGATATCAGGTCTAGGAGCAGCACAGTCAGCAAAAATCCGGACGTTCATTGGTGTCAACACCAATACATCTCCAAGCTTTTGAAGATTCAGCTACTAATGGTCAATAAAGGTCTGCACGAATCTTGGATATAATAGCCACTTTTCCTTCCGGGATGAGGAAATGTTCTCGATCATATAACCGAATATCATCTGTGGGATATTCTCCTTGTCCCCTCGGCATAGATTCAGCATAGCCCTAGCCCACTCAAAATTCAATCCATCAGTCCCACCCTTTTGATGATCTAAACATACAATGATAACATGGGCTATAAACCTCCATTCCTTTGACAGAAAGGACTTCTTGATCTCCTGATGATCCAAGAAGTCAGTCCCTTCATAACCCATCTCCAAGAATCCATTGTGCACGTCGATCGTATTCAGCAAGACAGGAGACCTGACGTCACGTTCTAACGTTAAGATCTTGGCAATCAAGTCAACAGTAAGTACAATATGCTCCCCCATGACAGTTGCTCTAATTTATCCGGGTTCAGCATTCAGATTGTAAGTGGCTGAGTTCCAAAAGTCCCGAATGTGCTGTTGATCCATTACTGGATCGTGCGTAACAACGTAGTAAATAGCTGAGCCTTTCAACCAGGAAATCGCGTCTCTAAATCCCACCGACTTCGGGTCCTTAGCATTGAGATAAGCAACCACATTTGACCGCTTGTCGAACTTCATAGGAGGAGGAGGCTCTCGTTCCATATTTACTCCTGAAACACGAAACGGAAAATTGTTAGTTATAATAATATAAATATTAAGAAATATATATATATATATATATATATAAATATATATATATATATATATATAAATATATATATATATATATATATATATAAATATATATATATATATATATATATATATATATATATATATATATATATATATATATATATATATATATATATATATATATATATATATATATATATATATATAGAGGGACACTCAAATGAGAACACCTCTTAACTTGAGTACAAAAAGTACAACTTTAACGAATCATAAAGTGAGTCAAACTATTGAATTTTTTGTAATATAAATTGACCAAAATGCTTATAATTCAACTAATTTTAACATCTATTTAAAAAAAATATGATTCGTGATGTCGTTTGTTAGAATACATATATGCACCCACAATGTGTGTTTGTGTACAAGTAATGTGGGTGCATATATGCATTTTAACAAACGACTTCACAAATCATATATTTTTTAAATAGATGTTAAAATTAGGTTAATTATAAGCATTTTGGTCAATTTATATTATAAAAAATACAACAGTTAAAGCGGTTCCTAAGTTGTCCTCAAGTTAAAAGTGTTCTCATTTGAATAGATCCCTATATATATATATATATATATATATATATATATATATATATATATATATATATATATAAATATATATATATATATATATATATATATATATATATATATATAAAGAACAAGAAGACAAAAGAAATAATAAATAAAAAATAAAAGTAAAAATAGGAAATAAAAATAAAAATAAAAATAAAAATAGGTTTGCAAAAAAAAAGATAGTTTCGCAAACCTGCGACACAGCAGTGTCGCATATTCATCGATACTGTTGTTTCGCAACAGTAATGCATGTGCATCGACGCTATACTGTCGCAACAATAAGACTTCCGACACTACCAGCTATGCATGGTAGTGTTGCAAATATCATTTGAACTTTCGTTCAGTTTCGCAAGGCGAACAGGTAGTGTCGCAAAACGTAAAACATCAACAGTCACAAAGATCAAAAGCATATCAGATCAGCATCAAATACAAATACATTGAATACGAAGGTTCGAAACATATTAATTAACAAAACTTACCGAGTGGAATCAAATAAAAACACTTAAAGATGACGGATTGAGGTTTAGTGAAACTAGGGTTTAGTGTCGGGTATAGAATCTGATTTTGGGAAAAATGAATAATGACCCAAACGACCCACATCAGATAAACTTACACCCACCATAGTTTCGCAAATCCGACACTATAGTGTCGCAAAAACCATAAAAATAAAAAATATATTTAAAAAAAAACAATAATAGTCGAATCTAATTAAATTACAAATATTTTAAAATAGTGTCAAGCCAAACTAATGAGATAGATCCAATACCAAGACCCATTTGAACTACAAATTTTAAAAGAAGGAATCAAGACAGTAAAAACGGAATGAATCTCGAGGAGATCAGAAAACGTGTGTCGGGCAATCATCCGGAGAGAAAAAATTTGAAAAAGGATATCAATATGTTTGTCAATTTAAACCCATGCCTTGTTCCTATCACAAACAACCTGTGACGATATTATCATTTTTTTGTTCGATTTGAAGAGGCTCTGGCAACTTGGTTTCCACATACATTCAACAAAGTAACTTGTTTTCACCTCATGGCTTATTGAGTTTAGATGTTTCAGCAAGATTTTGTAGTTTGGTTAGGCCAGCATAGACCAAGATCAATAAATGATTAGGGTGAATGTACTTGAGAGTGAACTGGAGTTGGGTTGAATGTATGAAGCGTCAAACAATGATCTTGATGTTGAAACATTGTGAGCTTAACTTTACAATGTGAGCATATTCTTAAGTATGAAGCGTCAAACAATGAACTTGATGTAGAAACATTGTGAGCTTAGCTTTACATGAGGGTTGCAGATGATGAGCGCTCCAGGTCTATACTGACGTATAACAGAGGAGATGATCATCTGAGCGTGCTGATAAGAGATTCAGGTCTATATTTAAATATAACAGAGAAGATCATCACTCCAGGTCAATATTCCGTATAGCAGAGGAGATAAGCACGAAAATAAAATTCCGAAGAGTCAAAGAGAAGCGTCATTCAGGGCTACGGCTGATGGGTTTGGATTTGGGAAAGATCAAGCACGAAACAAATACTCTCATCCCATTTTTGTCAAAACTTATCACTTTGTGCAGGCCGAATGTGTGTGAAAATGATCCTTATCACCGAGCTCCTTTTTAATTTAGTTTGATCACAGAGCTGCAGTCTAATTGTATTCAAGCTGAGCCTACTGACACATCAGTATACAAATCTCCTCACTCCTTCAGACGCTGTCAACCCATATCTGAATCCCGCAAGAAACAAACAGTATTTACATGAGATGAAGCACAATTATGAAATTTTTAGTATTACTCCCCCAAAAGTTTCAGTTTTCATACTGAAATTTTCAACAAATTTAAGAACTTTTAAGATCATACGCAAAGGATGGCCGATATTATTAGAAAATATAAGTAAGAAAAACAAAAATTTCTTTCACTTTTCTCCCTTTTTTTTAATTATAAAAGAACAGACTTTGAAATAGAATTTAAAAGGAAATTAACCCAAGCATATTGATTAATTCATAAAAACACGGTTTATCAAACGTTTTAGTAAACAGATCAGCTTTTTGATTTTTGGTGTCGATCGAAATGATATTGATAAAACCCTTCTCCTGTGCATCCCGAATGGCATGAACTCGAGTTTCAATGTGTTTCGTTCGAGTGTGGTGAACAGGATTCAAGATTCTTGGTAATTCCAATTGCAGCCTCATTATCATAGAAGATTGGAGTGTGATGAAAATTGATTCCGTAATCGATCATCTGATGTTGATTCCATAGTACTTGACAACAGCAGCTGGAGGCAGCAGTGTATGCAGCTTCGCCAGTAGATAAAGATACGATGGTCTGTTTCTTGCTCTGCCACGAAACTAAACACTCACCCAGGTACTGACACCCACTAGAAACTGATTTCCGATCAAGTTTGCAACCGCCATAGTCACTGTCAGAATAAGCATGAAGATCAAAGCTTCCCCCTTTAGGATACCACAAGCCTAGACGCGGAGTTCTCTTTAGGTAACGAAAAATACGCTTCACGGACTTTTCATGGGACTCCTTAGGATTTTCTTGATACCTAGAACAATAACCAACAGCAAAAGCAATGTCTGGATGACTTGCAGTTAAGTACATTAACGATCCAATCATCGACCTGTAACGGTGAGCATCAACAGACTTTCCGGATTCATCAGGAGTGAGACATGTCTGTGCTGTGAAAGGAGATAACTCTAAAGAACATTCGTCCATCTTGTATTTTACCAATATCTCCTGAATATACTTCTCCTGATGAATGAGTATACCATCGGATTTTTATACCACCTGCAGACCGAGAAAGAAACACATCTCACCCATCATACTCATCTCGAACCTCTCTTTCATCACCTCCTCAAATTCTCTACACAAACTTTCATTTGATGAACCAAAGATGATGTCATCTACATACACTTGAACCAAAAGGACTTCATCACCAATTACTTTCTTAAAAAGAGTCATGTCGATGGTTCCTCTTGTAAAGCCTTTTCTCAACAGATATTGCGTCAATGTTTCGTACCAAATTCGAGGGGCTTGATGTAGTCCATAGAGCGACTTGTCTAATTTGTAAACTTTTTCTCGGAAATCAGGAATCTTCGAAACCTGGTGGTTGACAAACATATATCTCTTCATCGATATCTCCATATAAGAATGCACACTTCACATCCATTTGATAAACTTTAAAGTTCTTATGTGCGGCATGGGCAAGAAAGATTCGGATGACCTCAATTCTAGCAACTGGAGCAAAAACATCTGTATAATCAATGCCTTCCTCTTGTGCGAATCCTTGAACGACCAACCGAGCTTTGTTACGAACAACGACCCCTCTATCATCATGTTTATTTTTGTACACCCACTTTGTTCCAATTGGGTATTTATTTGGTGGAAGATCGACCAATTCCCTAACCTTGAGCTTTCTGAACTGTTGAAGTTCTAATTGCATTGATTCCACCCAGCTCGGATCTTGTAATGCCATGTTAATGTTCTTTGGGATGGTTTGTGATAGAAAACAAGAGAATAAACAAGCATTCATGAGACCGGATTGATGACGTGTACGAACACCATCAGAAATGGATCCTATGACTAAGTCATGAGGATGATCTTTCAGTTCCTTGTAAAGCGAATTGGATGTAGAGATATCTGAAACTGGTATTGTAGATGAAAATGTCATTAGCAGAAGGAAAATGAGGAGAAATAACAGGTGATGTAGGATGAAATGGTGATGGTGAAAAATCAGCGGTAATAATAACATCTGGTGTGGATGGCATCGGTTGTGGAATTTCCTGAGGAGGTGAGAAAATAACAGGATCAGGTAGAGCTTCAGAATACACAGGAATAATTTCATCTTCTTCCAAAAACAGTGGTAGATTGAAAGAATTAAACACAGTTGTGGCATCATAGAACCAGGAAGGATCATATCCAGTATCACACACATTTGATTCCTGCCAATTGACATAGAAAGATTCTTGAACAATTTCGGTACGTCTATTGTAAACACGATAAGCTTTTTAAGAAGAGGAATAGCCAACAAAGAAACATTCAACAGAAACAGCTCCAAATTTTTACGTTTGAGCTTGAGTGTTCAACAAAGTGCATGAACAACCAAAGGTCGAAAGAAGTCAATCAATGGTTTTATTTTGTGGAATAATTCATAAGATGTCTTCATTTTGTCTTTCACAATCAACACCCTATTCAGCACATATGACGCACAATTAACTACTTCGGCCCAGAAGATGATTGGAAGTTTTGATTCAATTAACATAGTCCTTGCAGCTTCCACTAGAGTTCTGTTTTTACGTTCCGCCACTCCATTTTGCTGAGGTGTCCTTGCTGCACTGTATTTTCTCAATATCCCCTTTTCTTCACAAAATGAGTCAAAAATGTGATTTTTGAACTTAGTCCCGTTATCGCTCTGAATCGCCTTCACCTTCTTTCCACTAATTGTCTCAATCTTTAAAATAAGACTCTTGAAAGCTCCTGCAGTCTCCTCTTTGTTAGCTAGAAAACTTACCCAAGAATATCTTGAAAAATCATCTGTAACAACCAAACAATAAGATTTCTTAGCTATGCTTTTGACACTGATTGGCCCAAACAAATCTGCATGTAATAATTCAAAGGGATAAAAAATAGAATTTATAGTTTTAGATTTGTGAGACTTTTTATGTTGTTTCCCCTTAGCACATGCCATACAGTTTTCTACCATAGAAAAATCTTTTATGGGTAAACCACGAACTAGATTATGTTTAACAAGTTTATTAATATTATCAAAATTAACATGACCAACTTTCCTGTGCCAGTAGAAGTTGACTCCTTCGAGTTCATATCAAGCAAATAGGTGTCATTCTTCATTGGTGCATGCATCACAATCATGTCTTCAGATACAGAAAAATACGGTTTCAGAAACAAGCATTCATCCGATTTGAAGAGAACCGGAATATTCTTATCACAAATTTGAGATACGCTCAGCAAATTGAAATGCAACTCTGGGACGTATATCACCTTCTCCAACATCAACGATCCATTAGATACCTCACCTTGACCAATCATTTTCCCTCCTTTCTTATCTCCAGCGAAAGCCACATACCCACCATTTATTATACAAAAATTTGTAAGAAGATCTTTCAACCCGGTCATATGTCGTGAACATCCACTATCTACATGCCACAGACTATATGGCTTCCTTGGACGTTCCTGGCATAAAAACAAAATAAAAATTAATTAGAAACGGGAACCCCTCCCTTAGAAGACTTGGGTTTAAATAATGAAAAATTAACATAAAAATGATTATTTACAAATCTATTGAATCTATTAGTTAAACTAGAATTATTTACACCTTTTCGAACAAGTTCCGGACAGTTTTTAACAATATGAGTGTCCTTACCGCATCGGAAACAATGTGACTTGAAACATTTCTTTCCGGAATTACAAGTAGAAATGGGATCAATCGCAATTTCTTCATCACATTCAGACATGTTTTTGTCAGAATCACTAAAAAAAATACATTTCTTTTGTTTTACCTGTTGATGTGCTAGCTTCATTACCTGTGTCTTTAACATGACTTATCTTTGAGTTGTTTGTCTCAACGGGTTTGGTTATGTGAATTGGGACAAAGGTTGGTATAGGTGTTGATACAAACTTCTTAAAACAGTTCTTATGTGGCAACACATCATTAGATTCAACAAGAGAAACATGAACATCATGAACATCATTCAAAACACACACATCATTGTCATTGTTCAGTACAGACGGTTCAATGTTTAAAGTACTCGAATCATTTAAGAAAACATCTGAACTACTACTATTGTTTAAAGTAGACTTCTTTGAATTTAAACTAAGACTTGAAACAGAGCATCCTAGTCCAGTCGAGGCACCATATCCGTAATCCTCCCGTACCTCCTGACCATTAACTCCTTCTAAACCTGCAAATAAATTGTTAGTGTGTTCTGCAATTAAATCATTAGTGGGATGAGGTTTGGGTGTAGGAGAACAACAAAAGGTACTGGGTGGAGGATAAACATGAGGAATCTCATCATATCCTAAACCAGATTTGATTTGAGCTCCTCTTTGCCTACAATTTAATTCCTCTCTTTTCATTCCAGCAATGGTCCATCTATCAAATTTAGTTTGAAGTTTACTGCTTTCAAATTCAGCAAGTTTAACACTTTCATCAAGCAGGTTAACCTCAACATTCTTTTCAAGAAGTTTTCTATTTAGGTGATCTATTTCTTGTAAAGCTTCGTTAAATTTCACGTAATAATTCACTTCATTCTTTTTAAGATCCGAGTTAATAGTATTTAGTTCAGCTTGATTTGTTAATAACAATCGATTAGCTTTATATACACCAAAGAGTCGAACCCGACAAGCCGATGAACACATGTCTTGTATTACCTCATATGGAAGACCCATGATAATCTTCTCGGTTGCATGAGCCTTCTCACAGTTGCATGCTGGTGTATTTCTCTTCCTTTATTCCTCCTTCTCGTCTTCATCCATCTTGCTTTCTTTCTCAACCTTCACAGTTTCTTCCCTTTTGATCTCTTCAGTTGTCTTATTGATAGCTTTCTCAGATTCGCTCCCAGCATTCCGTATGGTCTCAGCAACAAGAGCATTATTAATTTCTTCTTGAACTTCTGCAATCTCAGCACTCCAGTCAAAGTTTGTCAACAAGGCAGTCTCTCTTGTGTTACTGTTGTTCTCTCTTTCAATAACAGCAGCATTTCTTGTGTTGGGAGATGGTGGTTCAAACACGGTTGGGGATGGGCAATCTCTCTTGAAATGTCCGAGTTGTTTGCAGTTGAAACATCTGAGTTTAGATTTGTCGAACCCTACCTTTGCATTCTGGTTCCCGAAGCTTCTTTTTTCCAGTTCTCTCCATAAAACGTCTGGCCCTAATAGTCAACATTGCCATTTTCCATTGAATATCTGCTTCCTCAAGGTCGTCCGGGTCAACTTGCAACATATCCTCCATTGTGATACCTTTTCCCTTGATATCTCCGGCAATCAAGGCCTCATAGCTGTTTACGCACATTCCAAACAAGGCCATCATGTCATTTGGGACTTGAGATGCAACTTGATCCTTTCCGAAATTCTTTCGTTCAGATAGAACATTTCCTAAGATATATGAAAAGCCAGAGTTGTTCGTTGATGTTTCAGATGTGGATAAGAGTAATGCAGCATTCTGGGTTTGCATTGGAGGATAAACGGCCTGATTGTACTCTCTCCTTTTGATGTCAAGCTCAAACGATAACGATTTTAGTTTGTTGATCACGTCCATGAGCTTATATTCAGTAAACATCTTCTCCTGCTTTAGCATTCTGACCTGTAAACTCCACTCAGGAGGGAGTGAGTCCAGTAATTTTGTCACTTGTTCAACTGCTAATACTTCTTTAAATTGCTAGTGACAGTCAGGAAACGATTTGTGAGATCTGAAACTTTCTCATTTCTAAGACCCATAAATGAGTTGAACTCTTTTTAAGCTTGAACCCCCTTATATTTATGAAGATCAACGTTTCCATCATAAAACTCACATAGAGCATCGTACAGATCCTTGGCATTTTTCTGTTCTCCAAAACGATTGTGTATCTTGGAACTCAGACATAGCATTAAAGCACCAAAAGCTTTGTTGTCGCGGTCTATCAATTTCTTATCTCTTTCATTGTAAGTGTCGGGGTTTGTGTTTCTGACAGTTGCCTCACCAACAGTTGTGACCGGAATATGTGGCCCTTTTTCGATTCAATCCCATTGAGTGTGATCTGTGTATAGATAAAACGGTTTTAACCTCCTTTTCCAGTCTTCAAAGTTATCTCCATTGATCAGTTTAGGTGGTCTATTTGGTGATCCACTCTCCAAGTCAGCAAGGGTAAAAGACATAGACATCTTGTTCAAATTGTAGTTTCGCAAAAAACAGTAGTGTCGCAAAAAGATAGTGTCGCAAACTCGCTAATGTCGCAGAGTAGTGTTGCAAGGAGTTATGCAGCGACTGTCGTAATAGCAATTTTGAACTTTCATTCAAGGGTAATGTCGGGTGTAATGTCGAGTAATAAGCAACCAGCAGTGTCAAGTATAGTGTCGAACACAATCAAGCGATTACTTTCGCAAGATCAATCACACAAATGAACTTTCATTCAAGCAGAGTCGATCAACAACAGAAAACAGGTAGTGCCGCAAACAACCTATAGTGTCGCAATATGAACACTTAGTGTCGCAAGATGAATATGAGAAAAACCCTTCTTCAAGAAAAAGCACAAAAATTCCCACATAAAACACAAATCAGATCCAATTGATGATCTGATGATTCCGATTGATTAACAATGTGAAATAGGTCAATCCCAAGCCAAATTCAATCCATAACAACAACAATTTAGATCCAATTTGATTGAAAATGTTTTTTGTCCAAAACTTAAGGAGAAAGCTCCAAAAACACTCTAAGATCTCAGATCTGTATAGCAAAGATAGATCTCAGAGTTTCAAGTGATTCAAACACCAATAGAACAATGTTTTCAATCCAATTCCATATTAAAATTCACTAGATCAGATCCAGAACTGATGAAAAATGAAATATTTCTAAAAAACCCTCAACAACCACAAATCATGAGCACAATGTCTAAAAACCCTCAAAAACAATTGTTACCACTAGATCTAACAACAATTGATTGTGATTAATGACCAAAACCCAAATAAACCATTATAACCCATTATTGGTTCATTATCAGATCCATCATCTTGATCATGATCAGTTTCACTAGATTTTGACTCTGAACTGTCAGAACTTTCAGAAGTAGACTCATAAGCAGGAACGTTCTTCATAGAGTCAATCAACTTCAAAAGATCTTCAACTTGTCTATCTTTTAAATTGTTTAACTCAATCAATTCTTGAATAACTTCATCTTTGTTTTTCAATTTTAAGGACAAATCTTCAATCTCTTTATCCTTCAGATCATGCTCATTTCTAGGATCAAAATTCAACTTCTTCAAATCTAGATTTTTGGTAACAAGGCTGTTATATCTATCAAAAACTTCACTGGATGTTAATCCAAAAGTGTTGAATAGATTATCAGAATCTTTAATTCTTCTGTTGAGTTCTTCAATTTTAATCTTCAGTGTCTCAATTTCAGACAGATGTGCCATGTCAAACTTGGACAGATCAGCAACAGGTAGTTCTGTTTCATGAGTTGGATACTCTAAATGCAAGTCATCATCAACTTCCTTATCATCCTTCTCAAACACTTTTTCTTCTTCTGAAGAAGAAATCACAATTTGTTCTCTCTCTTCTTCAGCTTTTGATTGTTCTTCATCATGAACATCATACATAAAGTCAACTTGTTCAAGGTTGATTTTGTCAATATCTTCTGGATGATCAGATGTTTTTTCT
This sequence comes from Tagetes erecta, assembly GCA_030867185.1. Lineage (NCBI taxonomy): Eukaryota > Viridiplantae > Streptophyta > Magnoliopsida > Asterales > Asteraceae > Tagetes > Tagetes erecta. The sequence continues at coordinate 792,958 of CM061486.1, read as the reverse complement.
GAACTTTCATCATTAGCCTCAGATACATCCTTGTGTTCTTCAATGATTTCAACATCTCCTCTTGTATCTACTTCAACATTCACCCCATCACCATTTCCAGGTTGATTATCATTACCATCAGATTGATCATCTTCATTATCATAATTATCATCATCAGAACTTGATTCTGCATGAGCTGTAGGTTTTTCATCAACCAAATCATCCATATTAATAGGTTCATCAATTAGATTTACTTGATCATTTCCATTCACAATCAGTCCAGCAGCAACAACCTCCATATACTGTGTAAGATCAGTCTTTAGTCCACTGAAATTACTTTTGGCATTGGTCCTTGTCAAATAGGGAAACAATTTAGAGTCATGGTACTCTAAGTATTGGACCATGATATCTTCCTACTAGCTTAGGAAAAGTATGATTGATCAGGCATTGGATAAATCTTGGATACATCAAGAATTTATTCCTTCTATCTTCGTCAATATTCATCCTCAATCCATTGAAGATGTAGTTGGACATGTTGAAACCTCTGTTTTCTACCAAAGAAACTACTATTGAATCACTTCTATAAGTCATGTCATTCCATCCTGATTTTCTTTTGGATAATGAGTGTTGAATGTAGTGAATGATAAATCTCCATCTTGAACTAATTTGACCTTTCAGCATTTGTTTTCTAACAGGACCTCCTTCATATCCAATATCTTCAAAACATTATAATATTTCTTCTTCTTTGTATTCAGTAGGATAAACACCATCTTCCCCAAATCTGAAAAAAGTCCTGATACTTGCTTCTGTAATAATAATTTCTCTATCATTAGCAAATTCTCCTCTGATTCTAGTCACACCATCACAAGCTTCAACTTGAGCTGTTCTCCAGAATCTTTTAATAAACCTTGAAGATAGCACATGATCAACACATAGAGCATAGGTCTTTGATAAAAACTGAATAGCTTCAAGAAATTGTTCTTTGCCAGCAGGAACTTTAGGTCATAGATAAGATACTGCATTAAGCTCCTTAACAAACTTTAATTCAGCCATTTAACCTGCAATAATAAGTCAAATTATCAGAATCAACGTTTAGTTCAAGTTTTCATCTAGTTTTGACTATTAGGTCAAACTTGATCAAATGTTGATTTAAATTTCTTAGATGTTAGAGATGATAATCAGATAATGATCACATTAAAACATTTATTGATTAATAACATTCAAGTTTAACTTAAATTACACTCTCAATTTTAACTGTCGATTAGAATGTTTACGGTGAACAGTGAATATTCAAACGCATTGACTGATTCTTACCCAAAAAGATACACTTGTTATTTTGATATCGATTTGGTATGATTATGAGGTTTTTTATTTTTGTTAAAACTTGATTATACACTGTGTGAAAATCGCCTTGCAACTATACTTAGTGTTTGAAATGAACCGTTCGATCCTTTTGAAGAGTTTATATACTGTTCCCACACTTGTTAAAATTTTTAAAACAAATTTTAAAAGATATGCAGACAACAGGTTGTTCGCACATCATATCAGTTTTCATTAATTTTGCAAGTAAAATGAGTTTTTACGAATTTTCTTTCAATTTAAAACACATTTACCTGTGATTCAAATTGTTTTGACATCAAAATCTGTTTAAAAATAGAAACAATTTTGTGATCTGCGGATAACAGTATCAGGTTAATTTTATATTGTTGTTCGCACATCCTTCAGAATTCACTATGATCTTCAAGGATTCACATATTAAGATATAAATCAAACATTTATGATTCATGATTTAATACTGAAATCTACATTTTGTTCAATATGCGGACAATAGTGTCATTCGCACATCTCAATGATATGCTTGCTAAAGTACCATCTGCACATCCTTCAAACACTTAGACAGTTTTTAAGGTTATTTTCATCTTTGATATTTTACGATGAACAGTTCTCATAAATCATCAATTGATCTATAGGCAACAGTTCTTTATACTTTTACAATTTTCCTCAAATCTTATTTGATCTTTCCTTGCACATTTGTACACAAACAATTCACAACATTAGTTCATATGATCAGTAACAGTATGACAAAATGTATGAACATTAATGACAAAATGTTTGAACATTAATGACAATGATTTCAGCTGATCTGCGAATGACAGTTTCAGCTGATATGCGGATGACAGTGTTCGCATATCTTGATATGCTAATAACAGTTTTCGCAAATCTTGATATTTTGTGATCCAAATTTTTATTACATGTGATCAAAACTCTTGATTGTTCATTTTAAAAATATCTTTGACACACATAATTTTGGTCTTTTGGTCATTTCATGACATTCGCAAGAGATCAAATTTTAAAACATGAAATGAATTGAACATATTGAACACATTTAATCTCTATTCATAATACCACACTTTGCCAATCCAGTTTTTCTTGATTATCTTGATTGTATACTTTGATTATGACAATATTCTCCCCTTAAAGTTATATTTTTCTATTGCGTCATTACATGATATGTGTAAGTAACTTTACAAGCATTCTATCAGAAAGTGAATACTCCACAAATGCTCTAAGATGGAACTTAACACAACTAGACATAAAATACGTTAAGTTTTTATCACCATGATGTTTACTTTTCAGATTGACTATTTTTCAGCTTACCCACACTAAATATTATGATCCGTTAGTCTTTATTGAGTTTGAAATTTATGTAAAAGACAAAGATGTGATTTAAGATCATTTCTCTTATGTTGCAAGATCAAACATTTATCTCTATTAACATCTGAACCCCTTTTTTATTTTATTTTATTTTATTTTAGATGGCAATGACATATGATCAAGGTTCATAATTGATCATACCAATGTCTTGAACCAGATGTTCAAATCTGCCCTGATCAAAGGCTTTAGTAAAAAGATTAGCCAATTGGTTTTCAGTACTTACCTGTACTAGCAGAATTAAAACTTTTTCAGAATTATCACATAAAAAATGATGTTTGATTTCTATTTGTTTGGTTCTTGAATGTTGTACTGGATTTCTTGTGATAAAAATTGCAGCAGTATTATAAATATAGATTGGGGTTTTCAAGAAGTTAAACCCATAGTCCAGCAGTTGGTTTTGACACCAAAGGACTTGTGAACAACATGCTGATGCAGCAATGTATTCAGCTTCTGCAGTTGATACAAAAACATTGGATTGTTTCTTACACTGCCATGAAATTAACCTTGGTCCCAAAAATTGACATCCCCCGATGTTGATTTTCTTTTTAGATTACATCCCCATAATCACTGTCAGTGTAAGCATGTAGTTCAAAATTTCCCTCTTTAGGATACCACAAATCCAGTGCCGTTTTTCCTTTGAGATATCTGAATATACGCTTGACAGCTTGAAGGTGGGATTCTTTGGGATTTGCTTGATATCGTGCACACAAACAAACAACAAACATGATATCCGGTCTACTTGCAGTAAAGTACATCAAAGAGCCAATTAATTATCGATAGTATGTTTGATCCATAGATTTTCCACTTTCATCTGGCTCCAACTTGTGAGCATTGTCAAGTGGTGTTCCTAAGGAATCAACATCTTCAAAAGAGAATTTTTTAAGAATCTTCTTGATATACTTCTCCTGATTTATAAAAATTCCTTCGTTTCCTTGAGTAACTTGTAATTTTGACTGCATTTGGAATTTTGACCCATTGAGCTCATTTAGAATTTTGGAATTTTGACTGCATGATAGATTCAAATTCTGTGCGAAGCTCTTTTCTTGTGGAACCAAAAATAATGTCATCAACATAGATTTGAACTAAGAGAAGATGTTTGTTCTTTCGTTTAAGGAATAGAGTTTGATCAATTCCGCCTCTTTTAAAACCATTTTGCATCAGATGAGATGACAAGCTTTCATACCACTTTCGTGGTGCTTGATGTAAGCCAAAAAGAGCTTTGTCAAGTTTCATCGCTTTGTGAGGAAATTCCTTATCTTCAAATCCAGGAGGCTGTTGAACATACACTTCTTCATTAATGACACCATATAGGAAAGCACATTTAACATCCATTTGATAAACTTTAAAGTTCATGTATGCAGAATATGCCCGGAATAATCTGATAGCTTCAAGTCTTGCCACGTGTGCAAACACATCTTCATAATCAATACCCTCCTCTTGAGTGTATCCTTGAGCTATTAATCTAGCTTTGTTTCTGATGACAATGCCACGTTCATCTGATTTATTTCGATATAACCAACGGGTACCAATGGCATATTGTCCTTCAGGTAAGTCAACCAATGACCAAAGATTCTGAATTTGAAATTGAAGAAGTTTTTCTCGCATAGCTTCAATCCAACTTGAATCTTTAAGTGCTTCGGAAATGTTGTTCGGTACAGTTTGAGATAGAAAGCTTGAGAATAGATAAACATTAGCATTTTCACTCTTACTTCTTGTGATCCTTTCATTCACACTTCCAATTATATTTGATTGAGGATGGTATTTGTAAATCCTTGAAGTAGGAACAGATTTAACAACCACCTCATCTTCCAAATTTGTATAATTGAAGTCTTGAATGGTTGTGGTTTGAATGGAGGGATCAAATTCATGAGGTGAATTATGAAAATTGTTGTATCCGTCATCAGCTATCAATTCATCATTTTCAATGGGAACTTCAGTTGCACTTGTGGTGTTATTTGATGGATCTTGTGGTGGAGCACATTCATCAAAGTTTGCATGAATATCTGGATTTGATAAATCTGGATATCTTGTAGGAAAAGGTAGAATGAATTCATCATCTGAATCTTCTTCAGAGTTTGAGCCTGCAAAACCATCATTTGAGTTAGAATTCAATGAGTTTGTCAAAGTATCTATGTCAAATAACCAGGCTGGACCATTTATTATTGTAGGAAAAGAGTTTTCATGAATCTCAACATTCATCGATTCCTCAATAATGTTGTGCTTTGAAATATAAACTCTATATGCAATAGATTGTGAAGAGTATCCTACAAAGAAACCATGACAAGCTTTTACATCAAATTTAGCTAATTGGTCAAGGGTATTTAACACAGAAACTGGACAAACAAATGATCTCAAGAAACCAATTTGCGGTTTTCTTTTAAACAACAATTCATATGGTGTTTTGTTATGATCTTTGACAATGAGACTTCTGTTTTGAACAAAACAAGCAATTGACACAGCTTCTACCCAAAAAGTAGTAGACAGTTTTGAATAGCTAGCATTGTTCCTGCAGCTTCAATTAATTTCATGTTCTTACGTTCTACAACTCAGTTTTGTTATGGAGTTCTAGCAGCACTGAAATGTCTATCAATTCCTTTACCTGCATAGAAAGACTCAAACACTTCATTTTTGAATTCTGTACCATTGTCACTTCTCATTACTTTGACATTTAAATCAAATTGATTTTCAATTTTAGTAATGAAAGTTTTAAGATCTCTGCAGTTTCACTTTTTTTATGCATAAAAAATACCTAAGTGAATCTGGAAAAATCATCAATCACCACAAGACAAAATTTTTTCTTTGAGTGACTCAAAACATTTGTTGGGCCAAAGAGGTCCATGTGCAAAAGTTTAAGAGGTGTATCATTTGAATTGACAATCTTTGACTTGTGTGATTTTTGATGTTGTTTTCCTTTTAAGCATGCAGGACATTTATCAATGATAGAAAACATATTGTTGTAGTGAGTATGTCCCAGATGTCTGTGCCAAAGAACTGATTCATCCTTGGATGCTTTTGAAAGTAGACATGTTTCTTGATTGTTTTCAGACATAGTGCTATATCCAACCTGCCCACGTTTGTATGTAGTGACGTGTTCAAATTTGAGGGTGTCCACGTTTTTTTATTGCAAACGGGTTAAACCCGGTTAGAACAAAACCGGACCATAAGGTTTGGAAACACAATTCAAACATATTCTTTTCAAACATCTCATTTCCTACATTTGTTTCTCTCTCATCCGTTTCCTTTTTCTCTCTCACCCATTCCACCATGAATCTTGCAACTATTCAACAAAGTTAACCCCATACAGCTTCATCAGGTGAGACTTTCATTGTGTTTATAACCTCCATTGCTTCTTCAAACTGACCCGCTTGACCAAGAAGATCAATAAAACACCCGTATGATGAATATCAGGCTCGATTCCGTTCATTTCTTCTTCTAATCATGTATGATTCCTTGCTATTTTCGTTCTCTACATGTTTGTTATGGTTGTTGTTTCTCATTTTGTCACACCCTCAATTTTCCACAAACGGGGTATCCGTTAGGCGCGTGACATACCAGGATCTCAAGCCATTAGTTACAGTAACACTGACTCAACTGATTTAAATAAAAGTTTAATTTTACAATTATCCAAAACCAAGATATTAAAAATGTAAATTCTTCAAAGTTTAGCGGAAGCTTTCAAACAAACTCATTTCTTAAATAAACTTGTACTCAATAGTCTAGCACGATACTAGTATAAAACCTGTGCTCAATAGTCTAGCACAAACCGGAATTTATTTTCATTAAAGCCAACAACGTAAAATAACTGTTCAAAATAAAATAAAATGACTCATGCATGATATGTCCTACGTGCACAGCTCCTAGCCACCTGAGAAAACATACTAAAACGAGTCAACAAATAATGTTGGTGAGTTCAATGAGTTTAAGTAACAAGAGTATATAAAAATACTGAAACCGTTTAACCGATAAACATCATTACTATTGCTGGTTAGCTAGACCACCTCGTTTACTACATGAGCACGTCGAGATTAAACTGAACGATACGATAAGGTTGCCTTGTTACCACCACGACGGGTGACCAAAAGTTAAAGGACAATTTGCACCACCTGGAAACCAATCCAGCATGATGGGGTCTGCCGAACCCGTAGTACTACTCAAATTTCCCCGTTATACCCACTGTATATTAATAATCTCGACAAAAAGGAAAGGACTTTAGGGTTGGGTGGAATCATGCTCAGTAAAATAAACAGTTAGACAATAGAACTTTGCTTTATCAAAACCGTTGCCCGAAGGCGTAAACCGTAGCCCGAAGGCATAAACCGTAGCCCGAAAGCCATTAGAATCTTGCCCGAAGGCCCTACCCGAAGGTATAAAACTCAGCCCAAGGCTGTTTAAAATCTTACCCGAAGGCATTGTAAAATATTTGTATGTTTTCTCCCCGAAAAAGGTTTAAAAGCGGGCAAAGAACTCACCTTTGGAGCGCATAGCAAGTAACAACACAAATGCAACAAAAGACCTAGACCGTCTTACAACCTGCTTAATAATTACTTATTAATTATTAACTAAGAATATGTAAGTAATATATATATATATATATATATATATAATATGTATGGTATTCGTTAGGGTTTCGAGTATTCGGTTCTGCTTCTTACGATGACAATATCACATTACACACCATACAAGATTACACGTATACTACACATTATTATTTTATACTTGCATTTCTCTAGGTTCCTATGCACCATAATTCATGCATCATTATCAATAAATCAAACCGACTCACATCATCATCGCATAACCCATAATAATACATATATTTATATTTTGCCACATATTTACAAACACATATATATAAATTAAGCATTTCACCTTTAGTATCAATTCATACCACTTTAATATATATTGAAATGTAGGATGAAGATTTATTTGTACACATATTTATACACATGGAAAATCTGTTTTTATATTACACATACCATATAAACCGTTTATTCATTCATTTATCCATTCATATATGTACTCACTTGCACGCAATGTAACATATACACATACACACAATTATGTAATTACCTAAAACGAAACACACTCCTTTTCATATTCACAACTCGATCTGATACATACACACACGCGGATTACATACACACACAACCACATATTACATACCATATATATAAACATAGATTTCATACATAAAGAAACGTAGACTATACACACATACCACATCTTTCTACCATCGCCTTCATCATCATACCACTTTCACCAATTTATCTTCCGGTCATTACATACATATAGTAAGACAAGATACACACACAAATATATAAAGGCTAGACATCATGATCATATATACATATATACATACACAACACATACACAACACTACCACATATACATACATCCCGTGCGATTTCCTTTTAGTTTATACATACACAGCAGCACACATACACCTATATACTAATCATCATACCATTTGGATTGAACCGCAACTGAGTCGTAACCCGTAACGAACTGAACCGAACCGAAAACGAAACCGTAACGAGATAAATAGCAAGAGTACACGATGGACACGTACCGGTTATCGAGTGGAGTGCGGGGAGGCTACTGGTACGGCGAAGGGGGTATTCGGACTTTTAGGAGGCCGGAAAACCAGTTGCAAAAGGCTGCTGCGCGATGGGGGTGGCGGCTGTTTTCTTATTTCCGGCGAGTTAAGGATGACGAGAGAGAAAGGTGCTACTGCTGCTGCTACTCGTGCGTCTCCTTGGCCGAGGTGAACAACAAGAGACGAGAGGGTTATGAATGTGTCGCCGATGATGTGGTGTGTGTTGTGCGATCCCGCCGTTGCCAGAGAAGAAAAGAAAATACGAAGATGGTGATGGGGTCGGGTGATTATGTAGGGTTGGGTTATAATTATTAGATTTACAAGTTGCACCCTTTATTTTATGTAGTTATTTAGTTAGTTCCATGGTTACTAAATTAACTTTCATAAATTACAAAACATACCCCTACACATTATATGATCTTATATACAAAAATTAGCGAGCAATTGATACTAAGTAGTTTAATGGGTAAAGAGCGAAAATGAGTTAACGATGTTAACCATAATTTACGGGTTGTCACATCATCCCCTTGTTAAAAGAATTTTCGTCCCGAAAATTACGCCGCGTTGTTGGTTGTCGGCAACAAAGTAGAACAAAAGAAAAGAAAATTTTTTTCAGGTCGTCACATCATCCCCTTGTTAAAAGAATTTTCGTCCCGAAAATTACGCCGCGTTGTTGGTTGTCGGCAACAAAGTAGAACAAAAGAAAAGAAAATTTTTTTTTTCAGGTCGTCACATCATCCCCTTGTTAAAAGAAATTTCGTCCCGAAATTTAACCATTAGCATTAGCGTATGGCGTTGAGGTTTTGAATAATCAAGAGTGTTCGTACATTACTAGATTTTATGCATCTTACGTGAACTTCGGTTCACTCTTTGAATTTCAACGAACTTTAATAATAAGAATCTTACTATGTTTGGATGTTTTGGATTCTCGGCTCACCAATTTAACTCATTCCTTAAAGAAAACAATCATTTGTCGCTTTAAAGATGTTAAGCGGCATAAAGAGTGTCTCTCTGGGAGGTACTCCATTTGGTTCGAGACACGAGAAATATTTGACCAATCCTTTGCAGGATTTCGAATGGTTCAATTTATAGAGGGAGGGGGGGTGGTTAGTGCACTTCCGATGTGTGGGGAATTCTCCATTTATAAAGGACGTCTTACGTTTAGTATGTTTCAAAATACTTATATCAATGAGATTGAAGTTGTTATTCGGATATCCAAGGATTGTGTGTTAACTAAATAATTATATATTCTTAGAGATTATTAAATAGACTCAATCGTGTGTAGGTACTCAAATTTATTTAAAGGAGTGCTGTGAACACGCAGGCATAATGAGTAAAGTAAAATTTCTAAGAATAGATGGAGAAGGATGAGTAATAACACTACTTATATGTTTCGGAAATACGTTTTTTTTTTAAAAAAATGATTAAAGAAATTTAATAGGTATTTATTTCTTTGATAGTTACTGAATTTTTCTGTGTTGAAGAGAACAAGTAATTATACGGCATAGGATAATATGTTGTTAAATTTTTTTTACATACTGAAGTGGTGTTAAACCAAAAGAGTCGATGTTACATGAGTTGTTCCTAGTCATGGGAGTACAATAAGTTTTATTGCTGATGAAATCTGAGTGTTACGATAAGAAGTGTGTGTGGAGGGGGTATATGATACGCCCAACATTTTCTCATGTAGAATGTTTTCAAGAATCTTATCTTTCTATTCCAATAGAAGATTAGTTCAATCAGATAGGTCTTCTAGGGTGATCTAACAATATTCTTTTTAAAATACGGGTTTTAGTTTCCGCATTGTTTAGATAAGAGTTCAAACAATAGGATGTTAGCAAAGATTTTGATATCAAGCCTCACTGAGTGATAGCGTTTGAATTTGACATTGGGGTGGTTAAGGGAGGGTGAGAGATAATAGTCTGGTTTGCTAACGGGTTAGATAAGGACGTCGTGTTATTTCATCACTTGGATTGTGTAGCTTAACTAATTTCTATAAACAGACAGTTTCCCCTATTAGGATTTTTATGGTTTGAAACGATTACGTAACAATTGCTTTCATCTCGCTTTAAATAGTTTGATCAAGGCCGTTAAGTATATACAAGGTGGATTCTCTTAAATTAGCATAAGCTTTGAAAGAAAGATATTGCACGATTGGAGTGTCAAATTACAATGAGGGCATCAATTATTATATTTCTTAGCAGATACAATGTGTATTGGGATGAATTAGGCTCAAGCATAATGATAGTTGGTATTAATTGTTTATTGTAGACTATACTATTCATCATATAAATCCTTAGAGTCACAGAACATATTCAATGTTCAGAGTTATATACCCGCCCGTGGGGGGGGGGGGAGTGTCAGTTATAATATTCACTTAGTTTTTCATTATCAATGTGGGAAATGGATACCTGAAAGTTATAAGTGTCTAGATATATAGCGAATTGCCCTATGAATAATCGCTAGGGTAAGGTTGTTCGTAAAACTAAATTTAAGGATGATCGCTTTTAGGCTCGCAACATCGATAGCACTTAAGTTGTGTTATTGTTACGTGAATAATCTGGTAAAGAGATTTGAACATATTTTCCGATGTAGTGACTGTAGGTAATGTTTATGAATTTAAATATTCTTGATGGATAAATAAAGTGTAAGATCCAAAGCGTGTTTTACAACAGTGGAGATGCAAGTATTGATTGCAATACCATTCACGAGGAGTGAGCATGTATGTGAGATATTATGTGGCTGGTTAATTCTGATAGGAAGGAGTTTTCCAAATAAGTCGTAGTTTTATAGGGCTCCTCCTAGTGACCCTTACTATTACAAAATTTGTTTAATGCTCGATTGAGGAAACCATGATATTAAGTTGTTATCAGCATTGGGTAAGAGGTCATAACACACTGACCAAAATTTAAGGCATTCCATTGTATCATGAGTTTATGACATTAGCATGGTAAAAGTTTATATTGGAAGGTGGTATTATAATTGTTTACTACATAAGGATAAACTTGGTACCAGTATGTTACTTAGAGACGGAGTTTTGTTTCAGGTGGATCTGTGTTGTTTGGTTCTTCACTTTTGAGTTTTGGTTGTAACCCACATGTAAGGTTTTGCCAGGATCATCGTGTACCTGTAAATTCACCATTACGTTGTGCACCCGTAATCGTCAATTTACCTTACACAATCACCCTAGTATGTCTCCCATCATGGGCTTTAATCGTAAGTTTTATTATGCTTATTGTTTTGTGCTTATTTATAAGATAATTTACATTATTCCGGATATAGCCATATAGGATGTATAAGAGAAGTAGAGTATTCATATAATATATGTTTATTTATAAACTGTAGGTTGTGTTTGTGTTAGTATTCAAACGCAGTCATTGTGTAGAACGAGAATACCATTAGTACTCATCTTCACGAGGTGACTCTTCGAGTCAATAGTTTTCACGAGAGCATCAAGCACCAACTTGATGAAATAAAATAAGTGTGACAATATGGAGAAGGTTTAAAAGAATAGAACATAATACTTAACGAAAGAAAATCACTACGAATAATTTCAACGTCTTAGTCTTTATGATTTGAGTGTTTCATACTTAACGCGCTTTTGTTTTCAACACGCGTTCAACAGAGTGAGAAAAATCTGAATAGAAATCGGTTTTCTAGGCTTAGAAAAATTTAACGTATTCTGACAAAAAGAATGAACTGCTGAATAACTTATACTCCACTTCACGAAGTCTAGAAGAGACAACCTCAAACGTGTCAAAACGGTTGCAGTCGTCCGTCTCACATCTTGGCCTCTTTGCGCCTCGAGAAGAAGACTCGGTCACATCAGGCGATGAATAATTAGATTTAGGCGGGAAATTTAAATTCATGTTTAGGATAAGTATACAGTACTTTGTATAAGGATTCTTAATCTATAAAGATTCTATATCAGGTAAGCACATAAAATGTAACACGTATAGGCAAACAAGCATTATTTCTAACTATGGTACTACTGTGCAGTGTGAGTGTAACTAATGCAAATGCTTAAAGTTATAGACTATATGCAATGCAATGCTAGTTCCCTATAACTTATGGCTCTGATACCAATCTGTCACACCCTCAATTTTCCACAAACGGGGTATCCGTTAGGCGCGTGACATACCAGGATCTCAAGCCATTAGTTACAGTAACACTGACTCAACTGATTTAAATAAAAGTTTAATTTTACAATTATCCAAAACCAAGATATTAAAAATGTAAATTCTTCAAAGTTTAGCGGAAGCTTTCAAACAAACTCATTTCTTAAATAAACTTGTACTCAATAGTCTAGCACGATACTAGTATAAAACCTGTGCTCAATAGTCTAGCACAAACCGGAATTTATTTTCATTAAAGCCAACAACGTAAAATAACTGTTCAAAATAAAACAAAATGACTCATGCATGATATGTCCTACGTGCACAGCTCCTAGCCACCTGAGAAAACATACTAAAACGAGTCAACAAATAATGTTGGTGAGTTCAATGAGTTTAAGTAACAAGAGTATATAAAAATACTGAAACCGTTTAACCGATAAACATCTATGTATGGTATTCGTTAGGGTTTCGAGTATTCGGTTCTGCTTCTTACGATGACAATATCACATTACACACCATACAAGATTACACGTATACTACACATTATTATTTTATACTTGCATTTCTCTAGGTTCCTATGCACCATAATTCATGCATCATTATCAACAAATCAAACCGACTCACATCATCATCGCATAACCCATAATAATACATATATTTATATTTTGCCACATATTTACAAACACATATATATAAATTAAGCATTTCACCTTTAGTATCAATTCATACCACTTTAATATATATTGAAATGTAGGATGAAGATTTATTTGTACACATATTTATACACATGGAAAATCTGTTTTTATATTACACATACCATATAAACCGTTTATTCATTCATTTATCCATTCATATATGTACTCACTTGCACGCAATGTAACATATACACATACACACAATTATGTAATTACCTAAAACGAAACACACTCCTTTTCATATTAACAACTCGATCTGATACATACACACACGCGGATTACATACACACACAACCACATATTACATACCATATATATAAACATAGATTTCATACATAAAGAAACGTAGACTATACACACATACCACATCTTTCTACCATCGCCTTCATCATCATACCACTTTCACCAATTTATCTTCCGATCATTACATACATATAGTAAGACAAGATACACACACAAATATATAAAGGCTAGACATCATGATCATATATACATATATACATACACAGCACATACACAACACTACCACATATACATACATCCCGTGCGATTTCCTTTTAGTTTATACATACACAGCAGCACACATACACCTATATACTAATCATCATACCATTTGGATTGAACCGCAACTGAGTCGTAACCCGTAACGAACTGAACCGAACCGAAAACGAAACCGTAACGAGATAAATAGCAAGAGTACACGATGGACACGTACAGGTTATCGAGTGGAGTGCGGGGAGGCTACTGGTACGGCGAAGGGGGTATTCAGACTTTTAGGAGGCCGGAAAACCAGTTGCAAAAGGGCTGCGGCGCGATGGGGGTGGCGGCTGTTTTCTTATTTCCGGCGAGTTAAGGATGACGAGAGAGAAAGGTGCTACTGCTGCTGCTACTCGTGCGTCTCCTTGGCCGAGGTGAACAACAAGAGACGAGAGGGTTATGAATGTGTCGCCGATGATGTGGTGTGTGTTGTGCGATCCCGCCGTTGCCAGAGAAGAAAAAAAAATACGAAGATGGTGATGGGGTCGGGTGATTATGTAGGGTTGGGTTATAATTATTAGATTTACAAGTTGCACCCTTTATTTTATGTAGTTATTTAGTTAGTTCCATGGTTACTAAATTAACTTTCATAAATTACAAAACATACCCCTACACATTATATGATCTTATATACAAAAATTAGCGAGCAATTGATACTAAGTAGTTTAATGGGTAAAGAGCGAAAATGAGTTAACGATGTTAACCATAATTTACGGGTTGTCACATCATCCCCTTGTTAAAAGAATTTTCGTCCCGAAAATTACGCCGCGTTGTTGGTTGTCGGCAACAAAGTAGAACAAAAGAAAAGAAAATTTTTTTCAGGTCGTCACACATTTCATTCTTTTCTTTTCAAAAAACAAAACCCTAATTTTTACCCCAGTCATCTTCTTTGCGTTTTGTTCGAATCTGTTAAAACCCTAATCTTTACATATGATTTTGTGTTTTATTTGCCTTTTTTGGGTACATATCGAAGTTTTTAAAGCACTTTCATGTTTTTTTTAAGTTTCTTACCTTTTTACTTTAGATCTGTTATTTGTTATGTTTTTACTTTGGATCTCTTTCCGTCAATACTCTAAATGTGTATTTTCAGACATTTTTTTGTTTGGATTGTTATATTTTTTGTTATGTTTTTTCTTTGGATCAGTTTGTTCTTTGGATTGTTACATTTTTTTTTGTATTTTTTAACATTTTTTTGTTTTTTTCTTTGGATCTGTTTGTTCTTTGGATATGTTAAAACTCTTATTTTTTACTTTTGGTTTTGTTTTCCATTTTCTGTTTTTTTCCGAATATATTCAAGAGTCTAAACTATTTTTTATGTTTTTTAGTATGTTTTTAAATTTTTTAGTTCAGATCTGTTATTTGTTATCTTTTTTTACTGGAACTGTTTATATGTTATTGTTTTTGTTCATTTTGTTGTACATTTTTTTCTTTGTTGTATGTATGAAAGAACAAAAAATGATATCTCACAAGGATTAGAAAGATCTAATTTTTGTATCGGATGATTCTCATGTTATTGTTATGTATTTTAGGACTTTAATTTATGCTGCAGTTTTATTGCTTCAGCTCTTACGGTGGCAAAGGCTTTGAGTAGATTGATGATTGTTGCGGACATGGATTGTTGTGTGTGATTTGGTTATTAAACGACCTTCAACGTTTCTGGTAATCTTCTGGTTTCTATTATGAGATAGCCAATTAGGCTTGAATTGTTTTTTTTACCAGAACATATTCTTTTTGAAAAAGTTTCAATGGTATTGGTAAAATCATTACATATTGTATAATGGCTTTGTTAAACTTGATTTATGTAATATAAAATTTGAAAGACTATTTGTGTTTGGTCACCATTTCAATTTAGATTGTTGAATTTGACAAAATGATTCTTTTGTGAAACTGGTAACTTTTTGTGAAACATGTGAGTTGTGTTTTAAATTGTGAAGTTTTTTATTCCAATTTTACAAGAAAGAATTGAAAATTTAAACCTTTTATATTTCAAAAGTGATCATCACACACTTTTAGCTATACTAATAAAACCAAAAAACTGTTTCATCCATTGGACTTCTTATGGGGGTTGTAATTAACAGTTTTAACATAATAGCAGTATTTATAACAAAAAATCCTTTTGATTCAATAAAACTACTAATTAATATATGGAAGTGAAGGGTCAAAGTAAAAAAAGTAGTATGAACACATTTGCAACCAATAAGTAATGAACTCTCTACCCAAGAGAGTTTACACTTCTGCACATTCACAGCATACCTAAAATAGAAAACACATATTCAAATTTTGAAACCAGTCACAAGCCTGTTTTGTGTCTCAATCGGGGTAGTCAAAATTGATAGAGGATATTGATTTGGCAATATAGAGAAAGGACAAAAGAAGCGAGTTTATATTTTTTTAATACATAAACTATAGATAGGTCAACTTAAAAGATTAAAGTGGTTAGATTCTACGTAATAGCAAATGGGTCAAATTAATTCATATGCATCTGCGTAAGTTGATCTTTGCAAAGGTTGTGTTTGTTGAGCACATTGTGTTTCTTGAGCACTATTCTAGACTAACTTTCTTAGTTGTTGATGAGATTACAAAGGGTTGTTCATGTGCATTTTATTTTGATCTTTAATTTATACGCATATTTCTCAATTTTTAGTTCCTAAATTGTGATTCAACTTTTCTTTATTTTTATTCATGCAGGTTTCTGTTCATTTTGGTTTTGTACCTTTAATTGTATGTTTAAACATAAGTTATCTGGATAGAGTCCTATAGTCCTTACTATTTATCAACTACATGTAAGTTTACATTTCATTTTATGAGATTATAGAGTTAATTAGTCAAAATAAATTCAATGGTTTGAATGAACTGTCATTTCCTTTTATTCGGTTGTTTGATGTAGCATGTTTATCACTAACAACATAAATGGAAGAGCTTGAAGAACCCCTAATTTTAGATTTATGGGTGAAAGTCCTCTTTTAAACTAAAATGATGATTTGTTTATGGCGTCAAAATAAATTTGAATAAGACATGGATTTATGAAATAATATTCATAGGGTGATGACCTAAAGATAGTTATACTAGATAATAATTGTAATGCTTCAAATAAAATTTCTAATGTCGTATATAAAAAAATGTTTAGAGATTTCTAATAAATTACATTTGTAAATGTAAATAATTATACTCTTAATAAAATGTTTTGTAAAATTTGTTTAAACACCGCCCATGTATAACACGGGCACATAACCTAGTGTATATATATATATATATATATATATATATAATAATTCTTGGATTATAGGCATTTATTACAATTACTATTTTAAGAAAACAAGAATTTAAATACATACATATATATATATATAGGGAGGCCTTCAAATAGGGACACTTTTAAGTTGAGGACAAAAAGTACAAGGTTTTTGTCCTATCACATTATTTCTAGGCTATTAATTAAATATAAAACAATAAAATTAAGAACATGTATGCAGTTATTTAAAAAAGGGTATTTTGGTAATTCAATTTACTTGATGCAGTTGCCATTTATCACGATTAGGGGATTTTATTTTCAAATTTTAAAACTCTCTTCATCTTCTACAACTACTTATCATCTGATCAAGAAATCGGAAATAAAATGAAACCCTAATTTCTACAAAAAGCTGTGATTCAATCGATTGAAGTTGAAACAATCTCAAGCATCAAAAGGTAACGTATTCGACCTAATTTGTTGATGCAAAAGTTTAATATCGATTACGAAATATCTGGTAATAGTGTTTCAGTTTTCGTATTGATGAAAATGTTAGAATCAATTTTGAGATATATGCTATTACCTAGTGTATATTGGTAGTAGATTGTAATCTCAACATAGTAGGCATATTTGATTGTATCCATCGACATATATATGTGAATTTAGGATTATAATATGAACTTGAAATATAACAGATTCATTAATGCATGTCATTAGTTAAATTAAGAAATTGGGTATTTACATTGAGGGTTTAACTATTCTGTAGTTTAGGTTAGCAATGGTGAACTCAAAATATAGTTTGAAGTCATTAAGTTTTAGGTTTGCAATGTTGAACTAAAATATGCATTCAGATTTAACTGATGGATATACGCATTCATACTAATATGATGTATATTTGCATATTCTATTGTTAAGATTCATAGTAACTTAATGCGTAGAATGGTTATTTAGGATTGCACTGTTGAAGTAAAAATGGGATAAATGAAGTAATTTAGGATTTTTATATAATGTTATTTAGTCTTGTAATGTTGAAGTAAAATATGTTTTGAACTGAAAATGGTTAACAGTTGCTGAATCTGATGCACATATGCATTGAGATTCAACTGATGCACATATGCATTGAGATTCAACTAATGCACATATGCATTCATAGACATCTGCTACATATATGCAGTCATACTAATCTGATGTATACTTTCATTATGCTATTGTTAAGATCAACAGTAATCTAATGAGTAAAATGGTTATTTAGTCTTGCAATGTTGAAGTAAAATATGGGATAAATGATGTTTATGAAATCATAGTGCATATATGCATTTAAAGAAATGTGCACTGTTGTATAATTTTAGATCATGTAAGTATACATATATATTCTATCAATGATGATTTTTTTCCTTTTATTATAAACGGGTTTGAAGTCAAAATAGTTAACCATAAGCATATTTAGTAATTTAGAGCGTGTCATTATTCACATGTATTCTGTCATTGTATATATGCATTATGATATTGTTTAGATTCATTATTTAATTTTATTGTTTAAATGCAGATATAGGAAAAGAAGCAAAAGATAAGAAAACAAACTATATATGGTAATGATACTATATTATATTTGATTAACAATATTAAATACAATGAAGTTTTGATAATTAAATATGTTTATAATTTAAATTCAAACAGAGAGGAGAAGTGTTCGGATATCAGGCAAGTTGAGAACAGTGACGAGATCCAAGACCAAAACATCTAGAGATAAAATGGTTAAATCAATTTGTGTTTGTTGGGAATATAGTGTGAAAATTGTTATTGTGAACTTCTAAGATAAAAGAGTGCATGCATGCATTGCACGTTATAGTTTTTTAATAATTAAATATTATTGAGCCTGATTTTATTTGTTATGTAATTTTTTATCCCAATCATCTTCAATCTTGAATCTAAACAAATATCCTCCTACATTAGGAAGGGCACCCCATTCACAATGGAAGTTTAAGAAGTTTTCTTGATTATGATGATGTGTTGCTTAGCTTCCATGGCTGAAGTAGAGTATGTAAAACACAAATACCCCAATCAACGATATTGGAAAAATGACCCAATTTGTTAGATCAGTTGCACAAAAAAGAAGACATTAAGTACATTGGTACAATTGGAAATACACATTATATCTCAAACAACTAAGAAAGTGATTGCCCACTAAAAAAATGCATACGTGCGTTGTTCATACGTGTAAAAGGGCCTATGTGCATATATGCATTACTGAAAAGTGCATACATGCATTTATGAAAAGTACATATATGATCAAGATTCAACAATTGATATGAATCATAGCAACTTGAAATATATGAAAGACAAGTAATGAATACTTGAAATGGCTTACTTAATTAGTTTCTATTCATAATTGTATACTAAACTACTATTATTGTTCGTTGTTTTTTAAAATTGAAAATCGAACTACAACTTCATCACTATGCTCCACTTTTTACATCCTCGATACCACAATTACCATCTACCATCTTTGTTGCTTCTTTATGGTTACCATCAACACAAAAGCTTCTAAATATTCGTGCAGGAACCACACCCGATAATTAAGAGAAACTACAAATGTGCATAAATACATATATGTATTATTAAACTAGGGCGATGCTCAAGATGTGATGCTGTTAACAAAAAAAATGCTAAATGCAATACTAAATAACTAAATGAGTTAATTTAACATTTGTTTGCATGCAAGTATAGTTTCGGAAGAAGATAATAACAATGGCTTGAAAGCAACTACAAATGTTGGGTACACTTGATTTTTGCAAAAAACCCAATTATACCATTTCACGACTATTGTAATTCCCGGTATGGGTTTCTTCATTGATGCATACGATCTTTTTGCTATTCCTTTGGTCGTCAGATTGGTAGGTCGTATTTACTATCACAAACACAGTGCACCGAAGCCTAGAACCCACCGCCCGGTGTCGCGTCAATATAGAAGCTTCAAATCGTTCTTTACCGGTTTGACCACGTTGGTGATACGAGTGACTGGCATGCCACCTCTTGTAGATCTATAAACTAGACGCATGAAAAGAATCATCAACATCAATAACTTGCTCATTACTATCGAAATCATACACCATCGGACCTTTCCCCTTATCAACAAAAATTTGAGAATCCCCTGTTAATAAACTAGAGTATGTGCTGCATATTCCATCCGCCTCTTGACCCAAGACCAAAACATTGCCTTGTTTATCAGCTATATTGTCAGTTTCGGGATTAAAATCGATAACAACATTATGATCGACATCGTCTAAATGATTGACGTTGTCTGTGATATTGGCATTCGATTGATTATCCTTGTATGTATTATGATCCATGACTACAATTGAGAAATCGGATGATTGAATGTATGTAAATAATTATGGATTATATATATGAAAGAATATAGAATTTGAATTGGACCGGTGTTGAAAATCAAATTGATCCGATAAATATGAAAAGCAAATTTGAATATATTATGGTTATGATCTAGTTTCAAAACGTGTATAAGATGAAATTACACAAAAACCCTTGATAACATTTATGCTACAAATAAATTTAATAAATAAAACAAAAAATTTGATTGGTTAATAGTTGTACTTTTTGTCCTCAACTTAAAAATGTCCTCATTTGAGAGTCCCTCTATATATATATGTATATATATATATATATATATATATATATATATATATATATATATATATATATATATATATATATATATATATATATATATATATATATATATATATAAATTCTTGGATTGTAAGCATTTATTACAATTACTATTTTAAGAAAACAAGAAAATGGACTCGTATATAAATAGTTACAATACGAAAATACGATTACGTCTCGTACCAAAATCACAATTTATAATTCAAAACCCTAAATCCTAAATCCGAAATCCTAGATCTCGGGTTTGTGATTCTAGTTGTTATTCGTTCGTTTCTAAGTTACGGTTTTTCTCAATTAATTAGGTGGTACCAATATTTGGGAGACTCTCGGCTCATTGTAGCGACGTTTCTTTTTCTGTTATCTTTGCATTACGAGGTGAGTAAACTCACACCCCTTTTTCTGTTTACGTTTTTGGGGCTGAATACGTGTTCCTATGATACTACGGTTTCTTTTCTTTTGTTTTTATTTTCAAAAGAGATCATTAGATGTGTTAATCTTGTTTGGCCACATGATGCAAAATTATGTGTTAGACAATAGTATCTATATTATCTTGTAATTTCCACCGGTATGATATTAGCGCTAATGGCCTGACAAGCCCACCTACACTAATGGCCTGATAGGTGATTAGACCCGGCGATTCTATGGTTGATTCTATGTGTTGGTTACTAGTTACTATTTGTGATACTTGTTGCTATGATGCTATGTCCCTTTCGATGCTTAAACATTTATTGATAAGTTATATATCGAGACGGTTAAATGACGGTTAAATGATAATTATTAGTATTTGTAACATGAGTGGTTCTTCATGACTTGTTGCTAATGGTTACCCTGCGGGGTCTATGATACTTGTTTCTATGTGTTTCTATGGTCACGGTTGAGATATATAATGCAATTGCTATACACATAAGATTGCGAAACATATTTATAATGATCTCGGAATTCACACTATGTAATATTAACTGAGTTTTACTCACTAGCTAATTCTTTAGCTAACTTATTTTAAACGTATTTCAGGTGGAATTTAAGACTATTAGGCTTCAAGACATTTAGGATGCTTTGGACCTAGAATTAAATGAACTTATTTACTGTCGGCTTTTATTGCGGTTTTAAGACTATTTGTTGTTTGATTTATGTCACAACATTATTACTTTAATGACATTAAAATATGCGTTTAGTGCCATGTGCTTCGTACTATTGATATCCAATTCACTTGACGCGCCCGGTATTTTCCGCCGCCGGGCGGGGTGTCACAGTTTGGTATCAGAGCCATGGTTATAGGAGACTAGGATAGGGTATTAGAAACACACCGACCTAGACTATAACCTAAGAGTCCTTAGTGTAAATAGATGTACTTAGGAATTCTTTTGAACTTATTTGTTTCCTGCTACGAATCTTTTTATGATTTTCTTAATCTTATTTCTTATCCGATTTCGCGAAGGAGCTACAAGAGACTCGTCTGTACGATTGGGATTTTCTCTTTGTGGAATCTCGTCATCGTCTTAAGTAAGTTTGAAATGTGGGAGCGTGTGCAATCTGGATGGGGGAACACTTGTATCACGGATATCCTGTCTAAGGCAAAACATTTCGTATAAATCTCTTTAAGAGACATGTATGCTTACCTGTGGATGTACGAGATGAGTGTGAGCCTATAGGATAAAGCATGCCTTCACGGACACGTTGAGAATGAACTTAGCACTTTGATAAGTCTTAAGTGTCCAAAACCAAGACACATTCCTAAGCCTTTAAAATTTCATTTTTTTTATGATTCTGTGATTTTCATTCCTATGATTTGTAATTATTTCTATGAATTTCTATCGTGATTCAAATAATATTCCAACTTCATTTACTAATATTTATAAAGTTTCTAAGTAATTTCCTATGTTATGTTTCAAATGATTCTATGATGTTCTAAGTACTACTACTATTTCATTTAATCAAAATTTCTAAAGTTTCTAAAGGTTCTAAGTGATTTTCTATGGTATGTTTCAAAAGATTCTATGATATTCTAACGAGGTGCTATTATTACATGGATGTTTCTATCGGTCAATGATGTTGCTACAAAACCGTGTTATTCTACGTTTCATCATTCCATTTGTTTCTAAGCTACAATAATACTTATGCGACATACTCGCTAGCTTATCCATATAATGCAATTACACCGTTGTGAACCAAATGTTCTGAATCAAAACTAAGACATGTTGACTAACTTCAATCAAACTATCAAAACTTCAAATCAAATACCAAATACCAAGTCTAAGGCATACTTCTAATCCCAAAACAATTATCGACTCTCCAATCAAAGGTTGTCATGATTTCTGAAATTCTATTCAATGCTAAATTCCATAACTAAATAAAAGTTAACGGATATTGCTATTCTTATAAGTTAACGTATTTGAATCGAACGTTTACCCTCAAAATATTTAAACTTGACTTCTATATCCAAATAGTTTCAAAACTACTCATCTAACTATATGATTCTAATCCAATTTCTAATCTATCATTAAAACGTACTATAAATCTACTATCAACTTATGAACTAACCATCAAAACATGTACTCGTTAATCAACTACGCGATGCTACCCATAAATTCGTTATCCAAAACCTAACGAGAACTCACTACACAACTATTCTTGAACTCATTGAACTAAATGTTTCATCTATACATATGACCACTAATGAAATTCTACGCCGCTAGTTTTCATGAACTAATTGATGTGCTAGAAACGGTCTATAAAAATAACTAACCTAAGACTCTATCTAGACACTCGAGTTAAAAACCAATTAACCCTAAACTAGACCTAGCAGAAAGGCAAGTGTACCTATCGACTGGAGTATAGTCTACGGAAGACCGGATATCGAACCCAAAGACACTACGAATAACGGAAACTAAACTTAATAAAAAGGAATTAGTTGATGGGGGGTTTCTAATAACCTAAAAACAAGAAATTAAATTTTAACTAATAAATTAATTAAAGATGAACACAACGAATGAAGACTTTGATTAAATTGCAAGATTGGAAAGAATACCACCTAGATGAATCCCGGTTATGACTTATGGCTTTGGTTTGGTAAATTCAAATGTGATGAAACCGAATTTCTAAAGATGCGACCCTTAATAAACCTAAAGGATCCCGGATCATTCTCCGGGTGTGACCGATAAGAATACTTAAGGAACGAATTAAACTATCGGTTGGGTTGAATCACCTTTCGGTCTTTTCAACAATTCTAACATACCCAAATGACAACTAACCTCTCGATCTAGCTGACACAATACATTATCATGCAAGGGGTAACATGCAAAGGAAATATTGAACAAAGTTAACAAGATAATCACGTATTAGGCAAACCTCCTCTCGAACCGTTCAAACCCTAATTATTTAACTATCAAGATTAATTGTCTAACTTACTTTTTCAAGCCAAGTTAAGTAGTTCGTTAAAGTTTCAATTCAAGTTTTACCAATCCTAATGATCACTACGTCTAGCAATTCATTACACAAATCAATAACACAAAGTCAATGATTTAGCTACGAGAATCTAAATGATCAAACTAACCACTCAATTCAAGTAAGAATATGGTAAAACAATAAAAATCAATACTTTAACAATCAAACACATTCAACATACCAAGAACATGCAATTTATGCTAGAATTCAAAACATCACATAAAAATAACCAAAACCAATTCCACAATCAATAACCGTTCATCATCTAGGTAGTAATACTAGTTTAGCTACTCATGATCATAATAAAAACACCAAAATATTCTGAGTTTAAAGCAAACATGATCAAAAGTTAATTAAAACAAGAGTTCAAGAAGATTAAAACCCGAAACAACGATCGTTTAGCGTCTCGATGATCCAAGCTTCACTCCCTTCCTTCCCACCTCTTTGAATCACCAAAAATCTCCCTTTTTATGCTCTAAAACGGCTGGAAAGAACTCCCCACGACTAGGGTTTATAATGTGTTTAAATAGCAAAACCCTAAAAAAATCCCGTATATCTGTGCTAGGAGATACGCGCATCATAGACCCCTGTCCTGCGAGTATCGCCTAGAAGGCCTCCAACCAGAAACTTTTATTTTCTTTCTTGCCTTCCAACTCCAAGTCTTCTCTTGTGCTCCACTTCATTCCTTTAGATCATTTGCACATTTTTAAGCACCAAAACACCTACATAACACAAATATAATTTAGATCCATGTGTCATTCAATAAACATATAAAAACTAAGCGAAACACAAGCATTAAACCCGAAGTTTAGACGAAAACGATTAACAAAACCATGATGTGTTAGCCACACATCACTAATCTAAACCTAATGCATTTCATTTATAAACTCGTTACTCTAACCCCATGTGTAGTCAATGGACTTTGTAAAACTACCGGTATTCGATTCTATTAAATAATTTCCTTATTCTTCCCAAATAAAAAAAAATATATATATATATATATATACTTAAAAAAAAATATTTTAATAACCTTTTGGTTTTAGTATTTTGTAAGATAAGTATATATATATATATATAAGATAAATATATGCATTTCATGATAAATAATTTTCTTTCAAAAGGGATTAGTTATCCTAACGTTGGTCAAATATTTACATAAGATTTCCCCGTTTTCTAAAAAATTGCACAAAGACTTGCATCGAACACAATGTCTTCTGTTTTCCAATACTTACAACTTAAATTGTGTCATTTATTTACAAATCAATCCTATTATCTATGGTAAAGATTAAAACTTTCAACTTTTTACTTAGCTTTTTAAAGACTGCATTATAGAAAAACAAGACCATCTCTTATTAACTTATTTACCTCCATAGTCAATACATCTGGTTTACCTAAAGCTGTTGGTCATATAAATTCAAGCATCTAAAAAAAATCTAATCCAATAGGAACTAAGTAATCTATTCATTCGAAACTATAAATTGGATTATCCACATTATCAAACTTTCATGAAACTAATTTTTCTAAAAATCTTAATAAACTATATTATTACATGTACACCATCAACTAATGGTTATCAACTTGTCAATATCAGAAAAACTTAGATAATTACATCTTACACACATTGAGTTGGTTTTCACAAACTTAAGTGTTACTATTCTAGTACTCGAACTTGACAATCTATATCGATGAACAGAACTATTTATATGAGCAATGTCTACCTAATGACCTATTAGTTTTTCTTTTGAATCATCAATTTACCTGTGATCTTAAACTGATTTTCCCAAGTACTATTTCTATCGGGTATGTTATCAATACCTACGCGTATTCACTTTAAATTTTGTGTACTTCTGACTCGCACGTGATCGAATGAACTGTGGAGTCCATGCAAAACCTGAAGTAATTACGGGTGCACACGGAATTATGAAAGTTGATGCATGGGAACCATAGTAAGTTTTGTCTTGTGTAGTTGGGCCATATTTAATCACCTTAATTTCACTTGACTTATTTACTCATTTTACTAATTGCATCTAAGCCACTTAAGTATGTGTAAGGTTTCTTTATCCGTTTCATCCATTCTATTAATCATCATTATTCTCGATGGTCATTTAAATAATTCTAAAATCCATGTACTTAAAACATTTTTTTCGCAAGTTGACATTTTATTCCATTTCTATATTGAGTAACAAATAATATTTATTCGAATCCCTATACAATTAGTTCACCCGAACTCTTATAAGTGAAAAGAGTTAAATAAACAACTCTTAATGAGTCAACACAACTTAAAATGAATGACTTCTTAATCTCGTTTACTTAAAATCGTGTCTCAATCAAAATGCACATCTTTCCATTGATCGAATACTCACATAATAAAGTTTCTTGCGAACTGGAACTGCCTGAGGAATTGGGTAGTGTTCGTCCTGTGATCCACGTTTCTAATGTTTCTAAAAAAAGGGTGTTATCAGATGGCAATCTTATCCTACCTCTCGAAGAAGTCTAAATTGACGAATCTATGCAAAAAAAATTTAAGGCCCTTGGAAATTATGGACCGTGAAGTCAAACAACTCAAGCGTAGCCGAATACCGACAGTCAAAGTTCGTTGGGAATCAAAGCGCAGTCCTGAGTTTACATGGGAACGTGAAGATCAAATGAAAGCCAAGTATCCGCATCTTTTTTCTCCATTTTCTTCTACTTCGGTATGAGCAAATTTCGGGACGAAATTTCTATAAAGAGGGGAGACTGTGACATCCGCCCCGAACCCGAATCCGGACGCCCTACTCGAACCCGAAGTTAATACTCTTTTATATGTAATCGTATTTACTTCTTTGAAATGTAACGTTCGTTATCATGATTATGAATAACGCATTTGATTCTACGTTATTCTCGTCTCAATTAAATAATTATATTTATGTCGCAAAATATTTGCGTATGTCAAATAATTATTATTTGTAATAATTAATCTCAAAATATATATATATATATATACATACATACATATATATATATATAGATTAGGGATTTTCTAAAAAGGCTCAAAACACTAAGAAGTGTAGGAAACAATCAATAACAAGCACGTGGCCATGAGATAAAAAAACACGGAGGGGCATCTTCGTCATTTATACGCGCGATGCTGACTTCGAAATCCTGGTATCACTCGCGATGTTCAGTTATGGTGTTTTTTTGACGTTTATTAATTACGAACATCTGTTCAGGTATGGCGTGTTTTTGACGTTTTTCATTTTTAATTTTGAATCCATAATCATTCATCTATGACGAATACTGAAAGCGATGATGTTTTTTGTTTGTTAATTTTTGACGTTTTCGTTTACTAATTACGAACTTCCGATCAATGTTCAGTTCTTCTGAATCATTGTGTTTTTAACATTCTGAATCATGGTGTTTTTAGTGATCATTTCGAATGTTAAAAACACCATGATTCAGAAGACATAGATCTATTTGATAGTGCTAAGAAACACCATGAGAAAAGTTAGAATGTGTGAGAAATAAAACACCAAAAAAGTCAATTGTTTTTACTGTGATCAGTTCAAACATAAAAAACACCATTATTTAGAAGACACAGATCTAAGAAACACCATGGGAAAAGTTAGAATGTGTGAGAAATAAAACACCAAAAACGTCAACTATGTAAAAAACACCATAATTCAGAATACACAAATCTAAGAAACACCATGGTGTTTGAATTTTGTGTTAAAAACGCACGGATCTAAGAAACACCATGGCGTTTGAATTGTGGTGTTAAATACGCACAATGACAAATCTACCCTCAAATCCATCTCGCGCGTGTCAAAAACATCAAAATAATTACAAAAATGTCACCGCGTCCATCTGGGCCGTAAAACACCATAATCCGACGTCTCAGATTACTTCTTAGGCTTTTTAGAGTTTTTTGCCTTTTTAGAAAATCCCTCCCCTATATATATAAATAGTTCGTAAAAGAAAAGTATTGAAGACGTTAAACAAAATCGCCTCTAAATCTCGAGATAGTCACTTAATGACTTAAACGAACTAAAACTATAAAAACGTCACGTCTATAAACGTTACAATTTATTTAGTTAAGATAGTTAGTTAATATAATTTATAAAATTAACTTTGGGTCAAAAGTGTAAGTTTTCAAACTTATATTAAAATTAGTTTGACCTAAAAAATATTAACTAAACTAAAAGGGCTAAAATGTAACATCTAATTAAATCCAACTCAAAACCAAACTCAAAACCAAACTCAAAACCAATCCTCCTGTGCATATACCCGTGTTTCCGGCTAGTGTCTCCGGCAACCTTTTTCCGGCCCGTGCGTTTCTCCGGCAAGCCTAATACACTCGTTTAATCATTCCAAAATTACTGCAAATCATTCCAAATCTTTCCTAAGCTATTTTCGAATCATTTACTAACCAAAATACGCGTAATCACAACTCCAATTAAACCGATTCGAATCCGTGATTTTATTTCAAAATCCCATTCCCTTAATTAAACCCGCAATCGACGAGTAATTTATTCCACAACGTTCATGATCAGTCGACTAACACTTTACAATCACAAAAACATCTCATCTCTCTCTGCAATTACCCAAATCGAACAACCAAATATCTCTCAGGCGACCGTAGTCGTTTACCATCTTCCCGGCATCAATACAGGTACTTATTGTATTCGTTTTACTCCTACTAATCACCTACATCTATCTATATCATCAATTATATCTCGTTTCATTCCAGATTTTCAGATTTTTAATCCAAAACGGTCGACTTTTGTTCCTAATCGAATCCATATCACACGTTCACCATCAAGTAAGTTCTTTATATCAAAATACTCGTGATGTAATGGGGATCAAAAGCCCTCTGTTTGATTGGGATAAAATTAACATATTCGAACAAATTTAATGGTTCTTTGATCTAGGGCTTGTAGTGTTCAAATGGGTTTGGATGATTATTAAAGATTAAAAGATTATAAAAGCAGGTTTATAAACAAAAAAAAACTAATATGGTCTACTGGTTGTAGTTGTTTGTTCTGCATCTAGAGGTCACGGGTTCGAAACCCCTTGCCTTGTTTTTGTTTAATTTTTAAGTTTTACACCTTAAAACATTAAACATTAATTTTCTACTAACCTAAAATAACATATTAGATGTAAAATATATTTTTAAGCTTAGAAACTTATAATCTTAAAATATATATATATATATATATATA
This sequence comes from Tagetes erecta, assembly GCA_030867185.1. Taxonomy (NCBI): domain Eukaryota; kingdom Viridiplantae; phylum Streptophyta; class Magnoliopsida; order Asterales; family Asteraceae; genus Tagetes; species Tagetes erecta. The sequence continues at coordinate 763,763 of CM061486.1, read as the reverse complement.
TATATATATATATATATATATATATATATATATATATATATAAATAATAATTCTTGGATTATAAGCATTTATTACAATTACTATTTTAAGAAAACAAGAAAATGGACTCGTATAAAAATAGTTACAATACGAAAATACGATTACGTCTCGTACCAAAATCACAATTTATAATTCAAAACCCTAAATCCGAAACGCTAGATCTCGGGTTTGTGATTATTGTTGTTATTCGTTCGTTTTTAAGTTAAGGTTTTTCCCAATTAATTAGGTGGTACCAATATTTGGGAGACTCTCGGTTCGTTGTAGCGATGTTTCTTTTTTTGTTATCTTTGCATTATGAGATGAGTAAACTCACACCCCTTTTTCTGTTTACGTTTTTGGGGCTGAATACATGTTCCTATGATAGTACGGTTTCTTTTCTTTTGTTTCTATTTTCAAAAGAGATCATTAGATGTGTTAATCTTGTTTAGCCGCATGATGCAAAATTATGTGTTAGACAATAGTATCTATATTATCTTGTAATTTCCACCAGTATGATATTAGCGCTAATGGCCTGACAAGCCCACCTACACTAATGGCCTGATAGGTGATTAGACCCGGCGATTCTATGGTTGATTCTATGTGGTGGTTACTAGTTACTATTTGTGATACTTGTTGCTAAGATGCTATGTCCCTTTTGATGCTTAAACATTTATTGATAAGTTATATATCGAGACGGTTAAATGACGCTTAAACGATAATTATCAGTATTTGTAACATGAGTGGTTCCTCATGACTTGTTGCTAAAGGTTACCCTGCGGGGTCTATGATACTTGTTTCTATGTGTTTCTATGGTCACGGTTGAGATATATAATGCAATTGCTATACACATAAGATTGCGAAACATATTTATAATGATCTCGGATTTCATACTATGTACTATTAACTGTGTTTTACTCACTAGCTAATTCTTTAGCTAACTTATTTTACACGTATTTCAGGTGGAATTTGAGACTATTAGGCTTCAAGACATTTAGGATGCTTTGGACCTAGAATTAAATGAACTTATTTACTGTTGGCTTTTATTGTGGTGTTAAGACTATTTATTGTTTCATTTAAGTCACGACATTATTACTTTAATGATATTAAAATATGCGTTTAGTGCCATGTGCTTTGTACTATTGATATCCAGTTCACTTGACGCGCCCGGTGTTTTCCGCTGCCGGGCGGGGTGTCACACTTATCATGTTTTAGGTTCGATTTGAAGAAACTCGGGCGACTTGGTTTCCACAAACATTCAGCAAAGTAATTTGTTTTGACATCATGACTTATTGAGTTTAGATGATTAAGCAAGATTTTGTAATTTTGAGTGGGCATAGACCAAAATCAATTAATGATCGAGGTGAATGTATTTGGGGGTGAACTGGAGTTGGGTTTAATGTATGAAGCATCAAACAATGATCTTGATATTGAAACATTATGAGCGTAACTTTACATGTGAGCATATTCTTATGTATGAAGCGTCAAACAATGAACTTGATGTAGAAACATTGTGAGCTTAGCTTCACATGTGGGTTGCAGATGTTGGGCGCTCCAGGTCTATATTTACATATAACAGAGGAGATGATCATCTAAGCATGCTGATAAGAGCTCTAGGTCTATATTTACATATAACAGAGAAGATCATCTGTCACACCCTCAAATTTCCACAAACGGGGTATCCGTTAGACGTGTGACATACCAGGATCTCAAGCCATTAGTTACAGTTAACACTGACTCAACGTTTAACCAAAAGTTTAATTTTTGTAAATAAACCAAAATTTAGAGTTTAAATGTTAAAACCAACGTTCAGCGGAAGCATAATTAAATCCGGTACGCAAATTCCCGCGCACAAAAATAATAAACTAAATTAATTAAATAAAGTATGTAATAAATATAGTTTTTGAAACAGTCCAAAAGACAACCCAATGCATGCATGTCCTACTCGTGCTCGTGCTCCTTAATTACCTGAGAAAACATACTAAAACGGTCAACACATAATGTTGGTGAGTTCATTGAGTTTTGTATATAAATAAAAGGTACCGTTTATAACACAGATAAACAAAATCTATTTTATTAGGCGGTTTGCAAGACCGAATGCTTATTGCTTGTCAACACGTTGAGATGAAAGCTAAACGTTACTTTTGCCTTGTCGCCATCTAACTAGGATGACCCATAACCTTTAAGGACAATTTGCACCACATGACGCCCAGTCAAGGGTGGGGTGCCGTCGCAACCCGGTAGTACTACTCAAATTTTCCCGCTATCATATATTAACCAACCTCGAACATTTATAAGGACTTGAATGTGGTTCCAATTCGTGTAAAGCACTATAAGCCCTAATAAAATCCTGCCCGTAGGCATTTATACTTTTACCGAAATCTACCCGTAGGCATTTATACTTTTATCAAAACCTGCCCGTAGGCATATATACTTTTACCGAAACCTGCCTGTAGGCCATACCCGAAGGTATAAAATGCAGCCTTAGTTGGCACCCCCCGAAGGTATAAAGTTTTGCCCAAAGGCCCTGCCCGAAGGCATGAAAATGCAGTCCGCCCGAAGGCGCTGTAAAATAATTACCCGAAGGCTCTTTAATTATTTGTATGTTTTCTCCCCGAAAAAGATTTAAAAGCGGGCAAAGAACTCACCTTTGAAGCGCACAGCAAATAACCAGCCAAATGCAACAAGAGGACCTAGATCGCCCTACAACCTGCTTTAATAATTACTTACTAATTATTAACTAAGAACATGTAAGTAATATATATAATATGGTATTCGCTAGGGTTTCGAGTGTTTGGTTCGGTTGCTTACGATAATAGTAACACACCATACACGTATGCTACACATTATAATTTAATACATGCATTTATCTATGTTTCTATGCACCGCAATTCATACATCTTATCATAAAATCAAACCGACTCACATCATCATCGCATAAATCATAATAATAAATATACTTATATTTTGCCACATATTTACGAACGCACACATATAAAATAATCACCTTTACTATCAATTCATAGCACTTTCATATACATCGAAATGCATGATGATCATCTATTTGTACACCTATTTATACCCATGAAAAATATGTTGTTATATTACTCATACCATATAAACCTTTCATGCATTCACATATATGTATTCACTTGCACGCAAGGTAACGTATGCACATACATGCAATTATATAATTACATACAACGAAACACAATCCCTTCCATATTAACAATTCAATCTCAAACATATATATACACATTTTAAACACCTATATGCGCTTATACAATGCAATTCATTTTACATACACCTACATACACAGCACACCTATATCATATACATATATACTTTCTTAACACCTCCCTACGCGACATAAATAAACATAACTTATTACCATTGTTTCATAACATACAAATAATACACACGCCTGCTACTGATTTTACTCTTTGAAATGCACATATATGGTACACATATTACATACCATAAAAACGTAAATTACATACACATGCAAACATAGATTACATGCACATAAAGACATCTTTCTATCATCGTCTTAATCATCATACTAACTTTCACCATTTCATCTTCCATTCATTACGTACATACAGTCTTGCATCATACATACACATCATGCGTATATAAAAACACATAGGATCTAACCAAAACAACGGCACTATGAAAACGATCCCGAAATAACCCGAAAACGAAACCTTAACATGATAATTTGCAAAAGAACACGATGGGTACATACACATCCGCATACAACACCCGCATATATTCTCATATATAAAATGGCAATACATTTACAACTTACACACATATATATAAAATATTGTTACTAGCACCCACATATGTTACATTATCGATTTATATACATGTGTTTACGGGTCGCAAAACGTACCGGAGACTAACGGAGAGTATGATCGGAAACGACGGGGTTTGCGGCTGCTGTTTCCGGACTGTTAATAGTTGCTAATCCAAAAGGGGAGAGAGCGAGCGAGACGGTGACACGGGGGTGTGTTTAATGCATCAAACACGCTGCTGTTGGTTTTCGATTATTCCGGCGACTGCAAACTAAACGAGATGGATGATATGCGGTTTGTATGATCAGGAAACAGATGAGATGAAAGATGATTGATGATGATGATCGGAAGTGAATCGGGAAGTATGGCAGCGGCGAGTAGGGTTTTGTAAAATGTCGTGTGTGTGCGCGATATATGAAGAAGACGCAGAGAAGAGGGGAAGGTGGGCTTGGGTTGGTTTAGAATTAATTTGACAATTTACATAATGGTCCTTATAGTTATTAGGTTATTTAGTTCTTGCTTAAAGGTTAAATATGTAACTTTCATTAATCACTAAACTAACCCTGAACTTTATAATATTTGACGGAATAGTTGACGTATAATTTAACGGTGTTAAGTTGAACTTGCGGGGTGTCACATCATCACTCCAGGTCAATGCTTCCGCATAGCAGAGGAGATAAGCACGAAATAAAACTTTGAAGTTTGAAGAGCTAACTAGAAGCGTCATTCAGGGCTTAGGCTCAAGGGTTTGGGTTTGGATTTGGGAAAAATTAAGCAACAATCAAATACTCTCAGCCCATTTTTGTCAAAACTTATTACTTTGTGTAGGCCAAAAGTCTGTGAAAATGATCATTATCACCTAGCTATTTTGAATATAGTGTGATCACAGATTTGATGTTTACTTGTATTCGAGCTGAGCCTATTGACATATCATCACACAAATCAACGTCCTCCTTCGGACGCATTCCACACAAACCCGAAATCTGCAAAATACACAAAATATTTACACAAAAAAGAATTTTGCACTAATGATATTTAGTATATTTTCATTTGAGATATTACTTCCCCAAAATTTATATTTCAGCACAAAATTGAAACTTTCAAAAGACTCAAGAGCGACCTCAAAGGGTTGTGAAAGCAAATACAAGTAAAAATGTTAGGCTCCCCGATTTTTTTTTAAAATCTTGTTTTACTATCTACTATATATAAAACAGAAATTACCAAAGAAACGCCTTCCATATTACCCTATCAAAATATTATAAATGAGGTATCAAGAAAAATGCAGTGACAGTGAAAATAGATATGTGAAAACCAAAGAAAGATCCAGAATGTGGATAAGATACCAGCACCATAAACTATTTGTTCCCCCTCAAAATTTGAATAAGGAACATTTTCTGTCAGTAAACCGGATTACTAACAGTCCTCCTGAAATGTTCCTGCACTCATCAATAGATTAGTTAGAAAGGGGAACCCAGGCCATCGTAGTCCTGGGCGTTCCATTTTCATCAGTGTAAGACACCTGTCTATGCACACAACCTGTTCTTGTATCAATTATCTTTTCCTCTTTCTTTTTAATTTGCCCAATTTGTTTAGATTCAAACATTTTCGTTTTCAAGGAATTAAATTTGGAAATCATTTTCTGTTTATGTCCCGAGGAATAAGATTTTGGTTTTGATGCTTTAGTCACGTTCATCTTTGAATCATGTGAAACCGGCTTCACATAAGAAGGTAGAGATGGAATATTCGTCATCCGACCATTCAAAGATGCATGATTTTTACCCTGAAATCCAGAGAAGCAAACCTGTTTGCCTTTACCATCTAGAGTATTTCTCAAAGACTCTGATCCGGAGAAGCAATTTGTTTTGTCTTTTCTGTCCGAAGCATGTCCTTTTGAGCATTTCTTGAGCACATGATCATATTTTCCACGCTTGAAGCAAGCCTTGAATGGCTTTTGATGCTTGACTGGCCCGTGTGGAGTAGCAGGGGGTGGGGCTTTCTTTGAGCTTGTTGCAAGTTATTGGAAGACTTGTGGCTTCTTATGTTGACTTGTGGGTGGTTGCCTGATTTTTGTTTTGCTTTGTTGGATGGGAGATGATGGACAGAGGAGAAGGCTTCTTCTCTTGCGCTTTTGATGGATGACTGACTTGTTTTGCAGCTGGGACTGAGATCCGGATTTGTCTTTATTCAGGTTTTGGAAGCATTTCAGATTTGACAGTTTCAGATGACATCTTGATCTTTGAATCTCCATGACTCTCCTTTGTCTTTGATTCATCATCTGAACTTGTCCAGTCTTCAATAAGTACCTCTGCTTCCTCGTATCTTGATTGACGGGAATTAAGTGTGTTGATGTAGTTGCAACTTGATGATTAAGTGATTCCTAAACAATCTCTTCCTTCACATTCACGACAGGCTCAAAGATAGGAATTCCACCTGCTTTAAACTTATCAAAGAAATTAGTAGAAACAACCGTTACAAGATTAGAAACAACAGGAACTTAGCAATCATTAGCTTGACTGTAAGTACCCGTTTTAATATATCACATACCAGTCGAAGAATCATAATCATCTCGCACCTCCTTCAGATTAACTCCCTCTAAACCTGCATGCAAACTGTTAGATTCTTGTTCAAACAAATCATTTTTAGGATGAGGTTTAGGTGTTGGTGAATAACACACAGTGAATGGAGGCGGAAAAACCGTCTGAACCTCTGTGTCATACCCAACCCCATCTTTTACCCTAGCCCCCCTTTGTTTTGAAGCAAGCTCATTCATTTTCATACTAGCAACAATCCACTTATCAAGTTTTGTGGATTCATACTGTGCTAATATGAGTCTTTAACTAAAAAGATTTATTTCGATATTTCGTTCATAAAGATTTCTTTTCAAAAAATCAATTTCAGCCAAGGCTTCATTGAGTTTAATCGAATAAGAAACTTCATTTTTCTTAAGTTCAGTATTTATGGTGGTTAATTCAGCTTGATTTGTTAACAAAAGTCTATTAGCTTTATACACACCAAAAACATGAATTTTGCATGCAGCAGAGCACATATCTTGAACAGTCTCATAAGGAAGTCCCATAATGACTTTTTCAACAGCAAGGGCTTTATCGCAGTTGCATACCCTTGTGTTTCTTTTGCGTTCCTCTTGCCTTCAGCATCTCTTCATCATCAGCTTCCTTCTTTAATTCGTCATTTTTCTCATCTTTATCATCAACGATCGACTCACAATCAAATTTACTCTCACTATCATCTATCGAAGCAACACTACTTTCTATGACGTTCTCCATTATCTCCTCAGTCGATTTCGAATCAGATTTCATTGACTTCAGTCTTTCAGTCAATTCAGTTTTGTAGTCAAGTATGGTTGTAAACGATGAGATGAGGTGAGTATTTATCGTGTTGGTTTGTTGTTGAGTCACTGCTTGATAAAACTCCTTTCTTTTGACATCCAACTCCAAAGATTTCAACTTGTCGATCACATCCAACAACTTGTAATCTGAAAACCTTCTCTCTTTCTTTAGTGTTTTAACCTGATGGCTCCACTCTGGTGGAAGAGATTCAAGAAGCCTTTGAATTTGTTCATGATTTGTGAGTTCAGGATCATGATTCTTTAAATTACTTGCAACAGATATAAATCTATCAATGAGATCCGGCAACTTTTCTTTCTTCATTGCAGCAAGTGAGTCAAACATGCACTGTGCAGACTTGAATTCTTCAGACATAGACATCTTGATTTAAAAACCTTGATCTTCAAAAATTATTATTTTTAAATCTGTAGAATATTTCTCTCCCTGGAAAAATACTTTTTCGTTTCACCACAACACCCCAACACCTTTACCTTTTAAAACTTTCGGTTCAAACAAATCGGCCTACTGAAAAAAAATATTTGAAAATACCCGGCCACTGACAAAAATATTTCAACTTAAATGACAAAATTTTGGCCCAAAGATTGACAAAATAAAAACCCGGCCAATAAAACGAACCAACTCCAACACGGCCCAAAAATATAAAACAATAGCTCCTGGCCAAGTAAAAATACTTTCGACTCACTCAACCAAATTTAGGCCCAAAAGATAACAATATTAAAACCCGACCAGACAAAAATATTTTCCTCTCAACAGATTAAAATTTGGCCAACATAAAAGAATCAACAAATTTTCGGCCAACAAACAAAAATATTTTCCACTCACTTAATCAAATTTAAGCTCAAAAGATAACAATAGTAACAACCGGGCCAGAAAAAAATATTTTGTTCTCAACTGACAAAACTTTGGCACAAAAAATTTAAAACGCTAACTTCCGGCCATCTTGAACACTTGTTTTTTTTAAGAACCTATGCATGCAACCTTAACTGTTTGCATGAGTTTTGTAATAAATAAAAAAATCTTAGATGTAATATTTAAGAAGCACATTATGTTATCTAATATTTAAGGAGCACATAACGAATATCTAAGCACAATCAGCTTTGCATGATCTCTTGGTCCATTTAAATGCAATCACAAGCCCACATGCATTTTTTTATTATTTTTTAAATCAAGCCAATGTTTTCAGTTTTGTTTACTTTATAAAAAACAAAACACAAACCCTAAATGAGGTCAAACAAGAAGCAACCACTCTTTCTTCTTCCTCTTATCTCTCTCGTCACTCCTGACAACAACATCAACTGAAATCACAACAACAACTGCTTTAACACTCTCACATGTTCTCTCTCTGTCTCACTTTTGAACACACATATAAATCTCGATTTCTCCTCTCAATCAACAACACAACATAACGCAACAACATACACAACCTACGTTCTGCTGCTGCTCATTCTTTCGCAACAAAACACAAAAGTTTTTGCTATTGTTTCTTGTTTCAGATGTCAAACTTCAAACACAATCGACAACACTACCTCTTCTTCTTCTTCATCTTCTTGTTTGAAATCCGCTCACAAACACACATCGACACATGTTTAGGGTTTAACAGTGAACCGCTGTTGTTGGTGGTGGTTAGGGTGTTCGATGGCTTTTGTAGTTGGGTTTAACAGCAGCAACAGATGATAATGATGGTTGTGGTTGTGTCGGGTGGCTGTACACGATGGATCTGTAGTGTTGGTGATAATATTAATGGTAGATGGTGGTGAGTGGTGGTTAACAACAGTGGTTAAGGGCTGTTGGTGGTGACAGCGGGTTGTGGTGCTACAACATCTGCATACGGATGGTTTATCAGCAAGAAAAATGGTTGTACGGTGGTGGTTTTTGTTTAGATCTGTTGATGTCGTGGGTTGTGGTTTAAGGTATGGAAGTTATGGTATAGGTGTGGTTATGGTTTTGGATCTGTGCTGTGTGTGTGTGTTTTTTTGAAAGCAACAGATCTGACGAGGATATGTGGTGGCAGATGGTTTGGGTTATGTTTGATGTAGTTGTTTGGTTGATTGTGGTCAGTTATTGTTGAAATGGGTAAGATTTGAAACAGATTTGTTAAGGTTTGGTGTTTTGGTTGATTTTCAGGTATTGTTGGTGCAGAAAAGAGACAATAAGCGGTAGGTTCGCATAGATCTTGATGGTTTCGAAAGGTTCAAGATCTGAAAGATCTAGTTTAGCAAGGTAGTGTCGCAAAGTACAAGATCTAGTTTCGCAAAATTTCCGAAACTGTACTTTCGCACTTAATTTTTGAACTTTCGTTCAGGTAATTTCGCAAGATGAAGATTTGAAGCCCCAAGAACACCAAGAACACACACAACTATGTGTGAGAGAAAACGCTTCAGATCTGAATTTTTTTAGATTTTCATGTGTGAATCAACTTGTAGATCACAGATTGTTGACCACATATAGGGTGGTACTTCACCTTGTTGTTATTCATATTTGTTTTACTTCGTAATAGTTTTAGTTGTATTTCGTTTCCTTTGTAATAGTAAGTTTAGCCTTTATTTGGTATGTTTGATGCAGGTTTTTGCGACACTGCATGCGACACTATAGTGTCGCATGCAGCTTGTCCTTGCTTAGCGATCAGGCAGTGTCGCGACTGCGACACTGCCTACGACACTATGACCTGTATATATAGTTTTGTTTAGGCATTTTGTAAACAACTCTTTGGATCTTAATTGAATACAATTTACCTTTTGATACGGAGTTCGAACCTTACTGATTGTTTGCAAGGAATTGGATCTGTTATATCTTTGTTGCAATTGTCTAATTCATCTTCTTCTACTAATCTTCTTAATTATATTATCACTAATGGGTTATAATGGTTTGTGTGGTTTTTGGTCACAAATCACACTCAATTGATACTAGATCTAGTGGTATCAATTGATTGTGATCAGATCTATATCATATATAGCACAAATTATCGATTTACTGGACCAACAATATGGTATCAGAGCCATTGTGCTTATGATTTGTGGTTTTTTGAGGGTTTTAGACAATTTTCACTTTTCATCAATTCTGGATCAGATATGTTATGAATTAGTATGGAATTGGACTGAGAATTGTGTGGTTTTAGTGTTAGAATCAATCTAAATCATCAGATCTATCAAACTTATATAGATCTGAGATCTAGTGGTGACTGGAATATATTTTTACAAGGTTTTGGACAAGACAAAAGCATTTTCAATCAAATTGGATCTTATTTGTTGTTATTATGGAATGATTTTGGATTGGAATTGATTTATTTTGTTATTGTGAATCAATCGGAATCATCAGATCATCAATTGGATCTGATTGAAGTTTTTTGTGGTGATTTGGGTGTGTTTTGATTTGAGAAGAAGGTGTTTATGTTCATCTTGCGACACTAGTGTTCATCTTGCGACACTAGTGTTCATCTTGCAACACTACTGATTTTGTTGATTGATCGTTGTTTTGGTTGGCTTGCATCCTGATTGAACGAAAGTTCACGACACTGTGCTCGACATTGTGCCCGACATTGTGTCCGACATTGTGCCTGACACTGTGCCCGACACTGTGCATCGACACTATACTTGACACTGTCTCCGACATTGCTTCCGACACTATACTTGGCACTGTACCCGACATTACCCTGAACGAAAGTTCTAAGTGTTTGCTTGTCTGCGACATTGACCCGTTTGCGACACTAAGTTCTTCTTTGCGACACTATCTGCGACATTGTGACCAAAATCTAAAATTTTAAACTTAACAATGTCAACTTCACTTACCCTTGCTGATCTGGAAAACGTTGCAACAATTAGTCCACCAAAACTGACAGACGATGACAATTTTGATGATTGGAAAGTGAGACTGAAGGATTTTTGCTTGACTACGGATCATACTCAGTGGGATTCGATTGTTTTGGGTCAGCATACACCGATTAGAGTTACAGGAGAGGCTACAATTCGAAACACCGATCCAAGCTCATATACCGATAGAGCCTTTGATGTTTTGAAGTTGTGTTTAACAAGGTATAGTCGCATTAAATTCGCTTAACAAAAAAATGCAAAATCCTTGTATGATGCTCTGTGTAGATTTCACGATGAATGTAAAAAACGGGAGACGAATAAAAGATTGCTTGTAGAAAAGGATTTTATTGCTTTTGTTAGTCATAAAAGGGAGAAACTGTCAGATTTGATCAACCGCTTTCTGAATGTGACTGAAAATCTAAAGAAATATGATCCATATCTTACCAACTATGATCAGATTCATCGACTTCTGGATTCACTTCCAACTGAGTGGAGCAATTATGTTAAAGTCCTGAAGAAAGAAATGAGTTTCTCGGACTATAAGCTCATGGACATCGTTGACAAGTTGAAAAATTATGAGCTGGAAATGAAAAGCAAAGAGTTCTTCCAAGAAGTATTACCACAACAAACCAACACTCTTAACGTTGATCTAATTTCATCTATGACAGACATATTCAATTACAAAACCGAACTGAATAAAAATCTCAAGGTGGTAGCATCTGATTCAGAGACAATTGCTGGAACCTCCGAAAACATACGAGAAATTTGTGGAAACTCGTTAACTGATTTTAAAAAAAGATCTGATTGTGAGATTTCGAATGAAGACGAAACCGAGGAAGGACAAAAAGTAACAACAAATGAAGATATGATGGAGGACAAGGAAGAGAAACTTAAAAGAAACACAAGAGTGTGCAATTGTGAGACAGCGTTAACAGCCGAAAGGATCATCATGGATCTACCCTATGAGACTATTCAGGATCTGTGTTCTCCTGCGTGCAAACAACGATTATTTGGTGTTTATAAAGCAAACAGGCTCATTCTACAAAACCAAAGTGAAATCGTGGCAATGAATGATGAACTCAAGAGAAATGAAGTTTGTTATTCTGTAAAACTCAATGAAGCCTTGGCAGAAGTTGAATTGTTGAAGAGAAATCTCTATGAAAGGAATGTAGAGATAAATCTTTTGAATGAAAGGCTGTTGTTAGCTCAATATGAATCCACGAAACTGCAAAGCAAACTTGATAAGTGGACTGTATCACAGATGAAACTAAATGAGCTTCTTGTCAATCAAAGGGGGGCTCGGGTAAAGGATGGGGTCGGATACAAACCTGATGTTCAAACAGTTTTTCCACCACCATTGACTTTGTGCTATTCTCCTATGCCCATACCACACCCAAAGAATGATTTGTTTGAAGAAAATACTAGACGGGAGGGAGGTATTTCAGATATGAGGGATGAACATGAATCTTCAAACGGTATTGGATATAACAAACCATTTGATGGTAATCAAGACAATGAACGGCATGCTTCCGCTAAGCCGATATCCATACCTACTGTTTTCACCAACCTGGGTGAAAAGTTCAAAACTGGTGATATATCGATATTCGAGCCAATCAACAGGGAAAAAGAATATGCTCAAAGTTCGTCATCATCACATCAATCAATTTCAGACAGTCAAGATTCACAGGGAACTGGAGCTATTTCTGAAACATATACAAGTTCCGAAGAAGAACCAGAGAAAAAGAGAAGCACAGAGGAGTCAAAGACTACGATGACATCCACAACTGTCAACGTTCAAAAGTTTTCAAAATTTGAACCAAAAAGAAGCATTTCGATTCCATTTCCCGACCATCCTTTTAAATCACAAAAAGGCAAATGTTCATCCTAGTGTTGCATTCCTCAAAATCTCAAAAGAACCGAGAAAAGGCACAACAACCATCAACAACCCAACTCAAGGTCTTTAAAGTCTCATCATTTCAGGAGACCAACTTTTCCATCTAGAATGTCATCTGGCAAATCCAAGGAATTATATGTCTTTTACAGTGATTCAGACTCTCACATGTCAAGCTGTGATGAAGAAATTTGTATGGATCATGCTCCTACCTTCAAGATCAAAAGGACTGGTTTGAAATAAAATTGTTTCAGATGTGGTAAAACAGATCATATGGTAAAACAGTGTCCTGATCTTGGTCGAAACAGCTTAAATAATAAATCTTTTGGAAACAGAATTAAACAGTTTGTAAATCATCATTTTTGCACTAATTCTTTCTTTCAAAAGCCCAGGTTCGTTAAAGCTTGGGTTCCTGTTTCTAACTGATTTTCTTTTGTCTAAATACAGTTCATTCGGAAATGGTTACGGATGTTCTGTACATTTTGTTTTGCTTCCTTTTGTTAAAAAAATAAATAAATCAAAAGGCTGATTTATTCACTAAAACATTTGATAAACCTCGTTTTTATGAATTAATCAACATGCTTGGTCTAATTTCTTTCTAATTCTTTTTTTTTAAAGGGTGAAACTTAAAGAAAAATATGTTTTTCTTACTTATATTTTCTAATAATGTCGGCCATTCTTATGTGTTTGATCTGATATTTTCTTAAATTTGTGAAAAATTTCAGTTTTACGAAACTGAAAGTTTTGGGGGAGTAAATATTACAAATTTCATTGAAATTATGCTTCATCTCATGTTATACACTGTTTGTTTCTTGCAGGAATTCAGTTATGGGTTGATGGCGTCAAAAGGAGGAAAGTGATCTGCTTTGATGTGTCAGTAGGCTCAGCTTGAATACTATGAGACATCAACTTTGTGATCAAATTAAAATTCAAAAAGAACTCGGTGATGAGGAGCATTTTCACAGACATCTGGCCTGCACAAAGTGATAAGTTTTGACAAAAACGGACTGAGAGTATTTGTTTTGTGCTCGATTCTTTCCCAAATCACCCTTAGCCGCAACCCTGAATGACGCTTCTCGTTAGCTCTTCAGAATTTTTTGTTCTCGTGTTAATCTCCTCTGCAATGCGGAAGCATTGACCTGGAGTGATGATCTTCTCTGTTATATGTAAATATAGACCTGAAGCTCTCATCAGCACGTTCTGATAATCATCTCCTCTGTTATACGTCAGTATAGACCTGGAGCTCTGGTCATATGTAAAACCCATATTATGCAAAGCTCAAATGCTTATACATCATGATAATCGCTTGATTTCAATCCTACACTCCACTTCACTCCCGAAATACATTTTCCTTGATCACTTGATCTTGGTTTATGTTCCTTACAATTACAAGAATCTTGCTGAATTATCTAAACTCAATATGTCCTGAGGTCAAAACAAGTTACTTTGCTGAATGTCTATGGAAACCAAGTTGCCAGAGCTTCTTCAAATCGAACCAAAACATGATAAGATTGTCACAGGTTGTTTGTTGAAAGGAAGAAGGCATGGGTTTAAGTGGAAAAACATACTGACAATCTTTGCAAGTCTTTGTTCCTCTAGATGATTGCGAGTAACTCGTTTCGGATTCCTTCATGATTCACTCTGTTATACTAAGTTGATTCTTTCTGACGTTTCGTTACTCAAACGGGTCGATACATTGGATCTATCACATCTGTTTGGCTTGACATTATTTTAAAATGTTTGTAATTTTAAATAGATTTGTCTTTTAAAATTTTTTTAATTTTAAATTCTTTTTAATTTTTTTTAAAATTTTTATTTTTTCTGTTTGCAACACTATAGTGTCGGGTGTGCGACACTATATTCTTTGCGACTCTATAGTGTCGGGCATACGACACTACGTCGTGTTTCATATTCATCTGTTGTGGGTCAAACGGTCATATCTCTGATCTATTTTCAAACCCGACACTACACGAACCAAAAACCCTAAAACACACACTCACTTCAAATCCATCATTTTTGAGTGTTTTTGCTGATTCCAACCGGTAAGAATTCATCTTTTATATGTTTCGAACCTTCGTTCGCCTTGTATTGAATTTTGGTTTAGATCTGATATGGTTTTGATGTTGTTGACTGTTGGGTGTTTACGTTTTATGTGACACTAGCTCTTGTTGCGACACTGAACGAAAGTTCAAACCCTAGTTGCGACACTACCAAGGTTATTCTGACCAGGCTGTGTTGGTAGTGTCGGAAGTCTGGGATGTTGCGACATTGTAGTGTCGATGCATATGTCTTGCTGTTGCGACACTACAATGTCGATGAGCTTGCGACACCGTTGCGACATTACTGTGTCGCATCTATGCGACACTGCAATTTTTTATTTTATTTTATATTTCCTTTTAATTCTTTTTATTATTTTGTCTTTACTTTTCGTTATAACTAACAAATTTCCGGTTTGTGTTTCAGGTTTAAATATGGAGCCTGAGCCTCAACAGCCGATAAAGTTCGACAAACGGTCGAATGTGGTCGCTTATCTCAACGATAAGGACCCAAAATCTGTTGGATTTCGTGACGCTATATCCTGGTAGAAAGCGTCTACTATCTCCTATGCTATCACGAAGGACTTGACCATTGATCAGCAACATATCAGAGATTTCTGGGAATCAGCTACATATAATCTCAACTCAAAACCGGCAGAGATTGGGGCGAATGTGATGGGAGAGGAAATTATTATTACTGTTAATTCCATTGCTCGAATGTTGTGAATGGAACGTGACGTCGGATCTCCAATGTTACTGAGTCTGGAGGACGTACACGCTGGATTTTTAGAGATGGGGTACGAAGGCACTGATTATTTGGATCGTCGGGAGATAAAGAAGACCTTTTTGTCAAAGGAATGGAGGTTCATCGCCCACGTCATTATTGTTTGCTTAGATCATCGAAAGTGTGGAACTGATGGTCTAAATTTTAAGTGGGCTCAGGCGATGCTGATCCTGTGCAGTTGAGACAAAGCGAATATCCCACAAATGATATTCGAATATATGCTCGAGAATATCTCCGCCGAGAAGAAGGATAAATGGTTGCTATACCCGAGATTTATCCAAATCTTTATTAATGAGCTGAAACCAGGTTTACAGAAGTTGGGTGATCCTCTGTTACTGACGAAGATGAACGTTAGGATTTTTGCTGACTGCTCCGCACCCTGACATGATGTTTCGGGAAAGATAACTTATCTTTTCCGAAACATGTATACAGACGACAGGTGAGATTATATTGAGAAACTTAAGATTTCGGAGGAGAAGAGATTTGATGAACTTAGAGATAAAATCAAAGAAGATATTAAGAAAAGAAAGAAGTTCGTGGGAAAGAGGACGGTTCCATTTGAAGAACAAATTGACGAAATTGAAGCCGAGATTTTTAAATCAAAAGGAAAGAAGAAAAGGAAGGCAGCTGATAAAACAAACACTGATTCTGATACTGATGTCAGAATCAAAAGGGCGAAAGGGAAGCAGCCTGAAGTATCTGAGGATGTACCAAAAACATTTAAAAAGAAGCCGAAGAAGAAAGGGTTTGCTGGGCTTGACGAGGACGTGATTCGAGGGGTGAATACGTCGCTCGCAAATGAGCTAAGTATGATAAAGACGAAACTAATAAATGCTGAGGAAAGGGAGAGACACCGAGAATCTGAGATGGATGATTTAAGGAGGATCGTTTTGGATCAGCATGTTCTCATCAAGAAGTTGTTAACGGTATTAAATGAAGTAAAGAAGGAGGTAAAAGTTGGGAACATAGAGACGGAGGATGAGATTAATGAGCTAGTTAACGTTGGAAAATACTTAACCTTGAAGGAGATGGTACAAGTCGCCAAAAGGCGTAAAGAATTTGCAGGTTTCAGCGGTGCAAGTGCAAGCAAATCTGAGAAAGCGGCAGAAATTACGGATGATTTCTGTTTCGATGTTGATGCTAAATTGATAGGAGATGAGGTGGTAGCCGAGGTTTTAAAGAAGGCCGAAATGAAGATTGTTGATGAAGAAGAGCAGGAGGTACAGTTGATAGATTATGATTCAGAACCCGAATTCTATGAAGTTGAGGAAAAGGAGATGGTATATGTGGCTCAGAGGAGCGGAGCAGAGGGTGACGTATTCGAATTAGACAAATCCGATTGGTTCAAGAAGGTGTATGAACCTGAATACGTCACGCCTTTATTTCAAAACCTGGATGCCCCAACCCCCAAAGACACGGACAATAAAATATTCAGCTGGAAGTACAATATGGAGCTAAAGAAATTCATGATTAAAAGAAGAGGGGGCGGGATCAGCTATATCAGTAGTCGCAAACACTTCAAAACCCTTCCTAAATGGGATTTGAGGCGCTTGGCGGTTCTCCCACTAATCAATGCAGATCTAAATGATCGTGCAAAACTTTTGGAGGAGGAAATCCAGGCGGGATTGAAAGATAATTTTGTTAGCTTTGGGTATAATAAGCTGGAGAGGAAGAGATCGAAGAAAGATTTGGATTGGGTGACAGGCAAAGGGAAGATAGTGTTGAAAATGAAACCAATAAAGACTGTGTTGAGGGTGACAGTGCCGGACCCAAGCCCGTCGAGACTATTGGATTTCGAGAAGTGGTTTTACGATAATCAAACGGGGGAGGCTGTGATTAGAGTGAAGGATGGATCTGAATGGAGGATATTTGATCCAATGGAGGTATTTGGTTTCTCTGACGATGATCTGAAGACATTATGCGAGAACCCTATTAGAGTTGGAGCCGGAGCTAATATCACGAAAGAAGCAGAGCAAATAGGGCTCGGGGAATCAGAGCAGAAGTAAAGGAGCTTACAGAAAAGATTCAAAAGCAAGCGGAGCTAAATGAAGATGTTCGTGAATTGACCCAAATGTTTGGTGCTGCGAAAGCTGGAGCTGAAGAAGGAGACCCAACAGGTGAAGTACCTCCCTAGGGGGAGTATTGTTGACCACATGTAGGGTGGTACTTCACCTTGTTGTTATTCGTATTTGTTTTACTTTGTAATAATTTTAGTTGTATTTCGTTTCCTTTGTAATAGTTAGTTTAGCCTTTATTTGGTATGTTTGATGCAGGTTTTTGCGACACTGCATGCGACACTATAGTGTAGCTTGTCCTTGCTTAGCGATCAGGCAGTGTTGCGACTGCGACACTGCCTGCGACACTATGACCTGTATATATAGTTTTGTTTAGGCATTTTGTATACAACTCTTTGGATCTTAATTGAATACAATTTACCTTTTGATACTGAGTTCGAACCTTACTGATTGTTTGCAAGGAATTGGATCTGTTATATCTTTGTTGCAATTGTCTAATTCATCTTCTTCTACTAATCTTCTTAATTATATTATCACTAATGGGTTATAATGGTTTGTGTGGGTTTTGGTCACAAATCACACTCAATTGATACTAGATCTAGTGGTATCAATTGATTGTGATCAGATCTATATCATATATAGCACGAATTATCGATTTACTGGACCAACACAGATGTGTTGTTGAAATCATTAGATCTGTTGATTGTTGATGTAGATATGATGATTTTGAACTCAGATCTAGTTTCTCTCTCTAAAAACACACCAGATCCATTTTCTCTCTCTAAAAACTCTTCTTCTATTTCTTTACAAATTTCTAAAATCAGCAACAAATGATTTAAAAATGGATCTCAATTAGGCTCTGATACCATATTGTTGGTCCCAATCAGATTTGAATCATGAATTTCGGTGAAAATTTGGATCAAAATGATATGAAATATGATGAACTTATGATGAACATGAAGAACACAATAAAAACCTAGATTTTGATCTATTAGAATTGCATCGGATTTACAAAGTGTGGAAACCCTCAATTCTTGGCTCATTCAAGCTTAAAAAACCCTAATTTCCATTTACTATTTATAGCCTAATGACACTTTGGACTAATGACAATTAGGACCCTAGACTTAGACTAAAACATAACAAATAAGCAATAATACAAATAAACCTCTAATGTTTAGTCTAATATATATTTTGTCATTAAGACAAAATATATACATTACGTAAAATACTAAAAAGACGAAAATGATTAAATATATTTTGCTGACACAAAATATATTTATTAACAATTAAACTCCGTCGCCTTCAACGTCTTGTCTCTAATCTTCGCCCCGAACGCGTCGTCTTGACTTTTGCGTTGACTTTGACCATTGACGTTGACTTTTGTTGACTTTGACTGTGTTGATAATATTAGAATACAATTCAGGTCCAACAAAAACCAAATGTTAAAATGTTCGTACATCCAAATACTAAATCAAAACTTAAAGTTAGCTACTCTAAGCCCGATGGCATTCCTATGCTCATCATGTTTGTCATGTGTCACAGGCTTAGTAACGGGTCTACTAGGTTTTGAACTGTGTTTTCTTTTCTTATCATGATGTCTCCAGGTTCCACAGTTTCCCGTATCAAGTGGAACTTCCTAAGAATATGCCTTGCCTTTTGATGAGATCTGGGCTCTTTGGCTTGGGCAATAGCACCACTATTATCACAAAATATCTCGATTGGCTTTCATATACTTGGAATCACATCGAGATCGGTTATGATATTCTTCATCCAAACTGCTTCTTGAGCAGCATCTGAGGCAACAATATCTTTGGATTCGGTGGTTGAATCCGCCACAACACACTACTCGGAGCTTTTCCATGAAACAACTCCTCCATTTAGAGTGAACATGAACCCTGATTGTGAGCAAGAATCATCTTGGTCAGTTTGAAAACTAACATCACTGTAACATCTTACAGTGAGCTCCTCTTCCACTCCTCCAAAGACTAAGGGCATATCTTTATTTCTTCTTAAGTACTTTAGATTTAAGAATGTTCTTGACTGCAGTCCAATGGGCCATGCCAGGACTTTGCTGGTAACGACTGGTCATGCTTAAGGCACACGAGACGTCAGGTCTTGTACATAATATAGCATACATGACAGAACCAATCGCTGAAGCATATGGAACTGCTTCCATTCGCTTATTTTCAATTTCCGTAGAAGAAGATTGCGATTTGTTCAGCACAATTCCTTTAGTCATAAGAACACCTCCTTTCTTGGAGTTTTCCATCCTAAAGTGTGTCATCATTTTGTCAATATATGTGCTTTGATTTAGCCATAGAAGCCGCTTAGATCTATTTCTGTAGATCCTGATTCCTCGAATGTAAGCTGCTTCTCCAAGATATTTCATAGCAAAGCAAGATCTCAGCCATTGTTTAACTTCATTAAGCATAGGAATGTTGTTTCCAGTGATCAGTAAATCATCTACATACAAGATGAGGAAAGCTATGGAGCTCCCAATAGCTTTTTCTGTAAACACATGACACATATTCATTTTTGACAAAACCAAATTCATTAATTTTTTTTGTCAAAACGAAGATTCTAGCTACGAGATGTCTGTTTAAGTCCAAAAATGGACATATTCAGTTTGCACACCCTTTTAGGATATTTTGGATCGACAAAAACTTCATGCTGAACCATATAAACATCTTCAGAAAATGTCCATTAAGGAAAGCAGTTTTGACATCCATTTGCTAATCTCATAGTCATAGTACGCAACGATGGCAAGAAATATCCTGATCGACTTGAACATAGCAACGGAAGAAAAGGTTTCTTCATAATTAATACCATCAATCTGAATGTAACCTTTTGCAAATACCTGAAGTGCCTTCTCCAGAGGCCTTCGTTTTCCTCAGCTTAGCCAGATATTCAGGGCAATTTCTTTTCCAGTGCCCCATCTTTTTGCATTCAAAACACTGACGCTCTTCGGGACGGGGTGGTTTTGGTTTTGAAACAACCTTGTTATTGTTGGTGGCGCGATTGATAACAACATTAACTTTACTCTTGCGTTTGTTGTTATAACCCTTTTTTTCTTGGGGTTTGGCTTCTTAACACCACCAAATCTGACCATTAAAACTTGGTTTTTCTTTGGAATATTCATCTCGGTTGTTTAGAGCATACCATATAGCTCGACAATAGGCTTCACCCATGCATTCATGTTGTAATTCATTAGGGAGGGAGTTCAAGATGAAGTCACCTGTCATTTCATCTTGCATAGGGTTACCAGGTTTGGCCATCTGGTCTATATAACCTTTCATCTTAAGCACATGAGCACTAACTGATGAGCCCTCTTGCATTTTACAGCCAATAAGCTATTTCATGGTATCATGGCATTCTATTGGGGCATGTTTCCATGTTAAACATGCCTTTAAATTGATCAATCATGTCAAATGCAGCCATGTATTCCATGTTCTTCTGGAGATCAGGAGACATGGTGGCTTGCATAAGGCAGCCTACCTCAACGACATCCTCGTTATGCTTATCCTAAGCCTTACGTGCAGCAGCGGTATTAGCCTTGGGCTGATTTGGAAATGGGGCTTCTAGAACACAGAGCTTTTCCGCAAACTTGAGAACTATTTTCAAGTTGCGGTGCCACTCGATGAAATTGGTGTAGTCGAGCTTTTCTTTCTCAAGTATAGACTTAAAAACGAATGACTGATTGTTTACAGAAGACATCTGACAAAGTAAGCAAAATAATATAGTTAGTATTATCAATGTATAATTCATTATTTAATTAATGACCTATTATCAGTACTAAGAATAAGAAATGAGAATCTAGCTATGTCAATTGCTAATGGTAGCTGGGGCATACAACATTAGCAAGTGGGTAGGTAGACCGACAAAGATTGTCAATTGTGAAAAATTCACAACTCGCCAATATGAGGCCGCTATGACAACTTTTGCCAATGCATTGATACGTTTAGCCTCATCTTTGCTCACTTTTACACTATATACAGTTGGGGCATGTAGCAAGACAGGAAAAGTAATAGTCGTCCTAAAACTAGGTACATGTGGAAGGGTTCGGATGTGTCAACAAAACCCTTGCACCTTGGAAGGATACATCTACACATCAAATGCGGTGCCGTGGCTCCAAACACTGATGTTTCTCTTTATGCTCCAAGTGTTCCTTATAATAGGATAGCATAGACTATTGATTTTAAATAGGAGTTTCAATTTTAGTAATTACTAAATAGGGTCGAGAACTTGTTTTACTAAATCAATTCGTGACAATTAGATGAACCCTTTCATCTCTCATGACACTTAGTTTAAATAACCTATTAAAACTAAGTCTTGTCGCGAAGTAAATAACCGATTAAAAGTTAATAGTTAAAAACCATTAAGTTACAAGTTCTAGCAGGTTAAAATTAGTTTAAGTTTCAAAAACATAGTGGCGATTTTAAATATAAAACAAACTAGTTGTTTTATTAAATTTTCACAAGTTGTTAAAAATATGTTTAGAACTTGTTTTTAACTTATTGTGAAAGTATTTAAAACTCTTTTAAAATGTTTTGGTATTTGGTTGGAATGTTATAACAGTTATAAAATAAAGCAACCAAAATAGCAAAAAAAAAATGAATATGTAAATCTTTATGGCCAAAAATTTGTTTGGTCTTGCAGAGCCTTTTAGCAAGACAAAACTAGGTCACGGGGTCACAACACATAAACAACCACAAGGATGAACTTGAGTGCTTGTTATCTTGAGCAACTCTCACTAACTCCTAGATTCATGTTGTCTTTAGTCTTGTCTCCGGTCTTTAATTTTACATTTTACAAAAATATATAAAATTAAAGAACCCTAATCTATTACAACTTTGAACCATCAAAGTGGCCAAAACCATAAAACCAAAAGCTGAATTAAAGTACAACACAACCACAGGGTCTGGCCAGGTTTACATATTTTATCATAATCATAATAAGCCACCTGGCAATCTATTGGTCAAGAATAATAAAATTTTTGACCATAATTTTGTTGCGCTAATATTCTACAAGGATCAGAAACTTTTAAAAATAATATTAAAGTTTGTGATCTATAACCGGTTAAAAAGAGACCGGTACCAATTTGCATGTTGTAAGCAAAGCTCTGATATCACTGTTGGGTTTCAGTGGTATCTTTAGATTTTAGTTACATCAAAACGGTTTGATAAATGTAATAATTAAATCGGTAATTATTAACGCAATAGAAATTTAATATTAAAACCCATACCAAAAGTGAAACTGACAGGATCCGGTTACAGACATGCAAATACGATTAAGAATATTTAATCTACCAATGAGATAAAATTATACCTTGGTTAATAAATAACCGTTTGAGACACCAAATGTTCAACGAATGAGAGCTAGAAACGATCACGAACGGAGAGAGTGCGAATGGGTGCGACACCTAGTTCCTAATGATCCCTTATTATTTAAACTAATTGTCACACCCCAAAAATCGTCGCAGCGGAAATATACGATATAGTGGTGTAAGGAGCGAAGTTGGCACCCATTAATTATAAAGCAAACATCCACATTAATTTAAAATAGTTGATTATGTTAGCGTTGACACGTCAACATCCACAATATTCATTAAGAAAAACATCAATTGTCTTAACGAAGCATAATTGTTTGAAATAAAAACTTAAACGGAGTTTTTAATAAAGCTGATAGGTTCAATTGGATCGTTAATATCGCTCAATGATCAGAATAACATGTACACAAACACAGTTCAATCACAAACACAATTCATACTAATAATTCTCTTTGTATATTGATGATCAAAGCAGGTTTGTAATACAAGTGCAGGAGAAAATAAATCACACACACTAAGTTCTCTCTCTTACGTGAATAATGTGATCTAGCCTCTCTCCTCACACTCTCTCACTACATGCTTTTAGCAACAATTACAAGTTTAAGGAATATAACAAAATAGACCCTAAACTATACATAAACATATAAACAAAATACAAAGTAAATCTTAATCTAGGAAATAGCCCTAACAGTACCCCCCTAAGATTTATCTTTGAATCTTCAGCAAAATCTTCAACTCTTTTTCATCTTTGTTCAGCATCAATCTCTTTCACCAATGTTCTGGTTCTTCTTTGATATCCAGTAGTTCTCTTCCCTTGTATTCTTCTTGTTCTTTCAGAGCTTCTTTTATGCAGGACTTGAACTTTTCTGCAATCTTGGCTTGTCGTGGTTTGGACTCATTTGTAAGAATTGGGCAGGCATTCATGCGTCTCAGTGAATCCAGATTTAAACCTGCAAAGTCAATGTTAGCATAAAATTCAAATGGCATCTCCTGTCCTTTGACTTGCACCTCCAAAGTACCCTTTGCACTAATCCTCGTAAATTCTATCTCTGGTATGTCAACCCTCACGAGATTAGAATTGAGCAATGCCTTCCGTACTCGAATCTTTTCAGACGCAGCAGCTATCACCTCTATCATCACCACAAACAATTTTCTATCAGCTTCAGCCAGTTTATCTTTGCATTTCTCCATTCTGCAACTTCTCAGAAAATCGATATAGGATGGATGCAGCAGTTTCAGCTCAAAAGTACTAAACAAAGTAATCATGTCTTTATCCCAATCTTCCAAATTTCGAACAAGCTTCAACTCAAAAGTTTCTTGGTTGTAGAAAACTCTAAGTATTGGCTTCGTCATTTGAGAACCATCTATCACTTTCAGTCCTGGATTGGTCACTTTATCAAAGTACTCATCAGAAAATTCCTCCAAATACATGTCCTCACTAACAACCAACCTCTTTTTCTTTCTTTCTTTCTTCGCTTGTACATAGGCAGTATCTTCTTGTTGTCCTCTGAAATCAAGATACTTCGGTGGTCTGGCTATCCCGGCATCCAGCAG
The DNA here is from genome assembly GCA_030867185.1 of Tagetes erecta. Classification (NCBI taxonomy): domain Eukaryota; kingdom Viridiplantae; phylum Streptophyta; class Magnoliopsida; order Asterales; family Asteraceae; genus Tagetes; species Tagetes erecta. The sequence continues at coordinate 739,171 of CM061486.1, read as the reverse complement.
CATTGCACATTTATCACCACGCTCAACATGCGTGTGATTTATCAGCCTGAGTTTGTGCAGCTCTTTCAAATCTTGAACTTCCAATTTGAAAATGCTAGAGTAATAATGGTATACGTCACATAAACCATTAACTCTTTTTATCATAAAAGCATCAAACACCTCATCGTATTTCCATGCAATAATCTTTATCTTCTTGTTCTTTTCTGGTACAATCATTGAGTCAAGAAGTTCAGCAATCGACTGACCCTTACTCAGCAGTGACCTCACAACGTCACCTGCTGTGGCTGATTTGTGCCATGACTCACGTACCTCCATCGGTATGTTATATGACTTGACTTCACTAGAAAACATGTCCATTAACTCATGCCTTTTCTTATGTGCATTCTCAGGTAAAGCCATCACCGGTAATTCTTTTGGTCCAAGAATTTTGTATCTCTTTGTCAGCTCGAAGTATTGCGGGTTGTTGTAATCCAAATAGAACATACGGTTGTACATTTTCTCCGTCTTCATGAAACTAACCACAATTTTCCTCAGCGACTCAGATTTCAATCTCTTCAGAGTCTTATATGGATAATTCCTTGAGCTCAGCCAATCACGCATCTCTCTACTTGACATTTCTTCAGGATTCTGATGATAAAGCTCAGTCGGAGGCAAATCTTCGATGTTCAAACTTTCTTGCAGTGGTGTCCACTCACCCAGTTCAATAACAAACTCTTTTTCATCAGCAGCAACTTTGTCTTGAGCAATTAGACACTTTTCATATTCTTCATTGATTTGACTTACAGTCAGCCCATTCAAAAACACAGCATTATACTTCATATTCTCAAGGTAAGCAAATCTTTGATCTAAATCATCTGGAATCTCTTGATCAACATTAGTTTCTGGCTCAGCTTCATTTTCAGATTCAGTAAAGTCTATATCATCCAAATCATCTAAAGCTTCAATCATAGGTGCATTGTCAGTTTGAACCGGCTCAAACTGACTTGCTTCTTCAACTACATTTTCAGGCACATTCTCAATCACTTCAATATTTTCAGGCACATTCTCCATCACTTCAACAGTTTCAGGCATTTCTTCAACTATAACAGCTTCAGATTGAATCGGCTCAAACTGAACTGTTTTATCATCTTTCGCACCAGTCACAATCTCATCAACTTTTGCTAAATCAACTGTCTCAGTTTCAACTTCAGCTACAGATTGAATCGGCTCAATCTGCACTGTCTCATCAATCCTTGCCTTTTTCGAACTGCCTTCATCACCCATTATTTCTGGAACTGCATCTAATTTCCTTTTTCCCTCAGCTTTGTCAGAGATGACAGTTTTAGCAACAGCTTCATCGGGAATGATGATTGGAGATTCCACCCTTATACCAACATTAGTTGTTCCTCGTGCTCTAGTAAGATAAACTTTTGGTACTTGAGCTTCAGTCATTTCAACTACTTCATCTGAAAAATCTTTATCAGATGTTGAACCAGATTTCTTCGGTTTGGTTTCTTCCAGCCATTTCTCCAACATCTCTTTTTCATCCTCCAATGTATTACATTCAGCTTTCAACTCCTTGTAATCATACTTCAGATTCTCATGCTCCTCCTTCAATCTATCATATTTATCTTTCAACTCATCATGTTCAATCTTCAATTTAAGGTGATCTGCATCCAACTCTTTGAAAGTTTTCAAGTTTTGATTATGAATATCCCAAAATTCTTCAAACCTTTTCTTTTTCCTCTCATTCGAAGCTTTCAACAATTCATTTGCCTCTACCAACTTTGTCACCATTTCCTCTAACTCAGCAATCTTTTTCTCATTCTCTGTCTCATCAACACTTGATACAACTTTTGGTGAAGACTCCAAAACTTGTTCAATCTTTTCTGCAACTTGGGATGATGTGGTGGGTATATCAACAGGGATAGGATCAGTAACGTCAGCATCAGCTTCTTCAACTATCTGTGCAATAGTTTCAGCTTCGGCCATTACCTCCTGAGCAATCTGAACTACATTTATCTCTTCAGGCTCACTCATCACTTTCTTAATAACAGATTTAGATCTTCGAGATCTAACATACTGTTTAGTGATTGGCTTTGCAACTTCAACAACCACTTCTTTTTCAACAGAAGCAACCTCAACAGGTTCTTCGATCTCAACTTGTTCAACAACTCCAACATTCTCTATCTCAAAGTCCATTTGTTCAGCTGTTTCAATAATTTCTGCCTCCTCTGAATCAAATTCAGCATCATCACCATCATCATTTCCATTTTCACTATCACTGTCTTCATCATCTCCATTATCATCATCATTATCATCATCATTATCATCATCTTGACTATTATTACCATCACCATCCTCAGGTTCATTCTCTTCATCTCCTGCATGACGCGCATCATACTCATCATCATCAAGTAGATTATCAGGCACCTCATCTACCAGGTCCTGAGGATTTACTATCTCTCCATGTGATATATGATGATAAACTCCTTCAACATCTTCTTCATTGTTGGCTATATCTCTCATATAGTCAAATAAATCCATACTAGGCACATTTCCGATACTCATCTTTCTGTAAGATAGATCGTTCATGTCCTCTGTGTACAAGATTCCTCCAGAATAACCTTCAGTTCTGATAATAGGATATGCCTCATTTATCATCAATTGCAAAAATCTCGGGTACATGAGAAACTTGAATCTTTTCCCTTTTACAAGATTAAACACAAAACCATTCATGATCCATCTTGACATGTTAAATGGTTTGTTCTCTGCTATAGCAACTATTGGAGATGCTATATCTGATGGAAAGTTGTCAAAACCTGCACTCCTCCTCGACATGCATTGTTGGACAACATAACATAACAACTTAAACTTCTTTCCCAACTTTGCCCTATAGAATTGTGACTTTGGAAATACAGGTGGATGACCCATATTAACAAAACACGATTGACACTCAATCATGGTCAATTCATCATTAGCTCCAACTTCATCATCATCTATTCTCAAGGCATTTCTAATTGCTTCTTTAGAGACTGTCAACACCATATCTCTAGTAATATTTCCTCTAACAACAGCAACACCATTATCATCTCTAATAACCTCTGCTGTCCTCCAAAAACTCTTAATCAACCTTGCATATATGACCGGTTTGGCACACATAGCATATACATATTTCGTCCTCTTTATGAATCTGATCATATCTCTGTAACCTTCAGTTTCAGGGATAGATTCATCCAAACATGCCACCAGATTGTGTTTGGGCTCAAACTTCAAATTCTCCATCTGTCAAAACAAACACAAAACATAAACAAGACAAATGTGTTAGATTCATCATTAATACATATCAAATTTTTCATAAGTATTTGAACACAAGTTAAGAAGAAAAACATTCACATAATCATTTTAACCCTAAATTGATCTAACAAACTGATTTTCATCATTTTGATCAAAACAACTTTGAATTTTAAAGATTATACAACATTTTTCAATTTTATCAGTTTAATACTTAAGGACAATTTTGACATTTGTATGATGAAGTTGTTTATCATGTTTTAGTTCCGTTTTAACAAGGATTTGTCACTTTTAACACACATTTTATCATTTTGAAGTTTAGCATTTAAGAGCTTAAAACATGTCATCAATGGCGGTTAACAGTTCTAAGGTAATTTGATTGATTCAGTTGGTTTTAAGGTGTTTTGGTGCAAATGAGTAATTGATTGTTGATGATGGACAGATTTTACACTTAAAACAACATTCGATTTTGGTTTTAACACACACAATCAAAGTGTTGATTCAATGATCAAAAACACTGTTCATCATCATTTTTCATTTTATCGGTCGATTTGCAGGTTTATCAAGAACAAATCACAAGGACAATACCTTATTCAATCGATTACACTTGTTACAGAACAACGACTGAATATGATAATCAAAACGATTTAAGTACAGGGGATTTGCTTGAAAGTGAATGTGAAAAATGATAAGTGTTTGTGAAGAGGCGGGTTTTTATATCGTTAAATTTTAGGTCAAACTTGAGGTGTCGGGTCAACAAAATGGGACGGGCAAGCTTAAAAAGCCCAATAAGCCTTGCCGGGTCAAGCACTGTTGATCCTTTTCATGCACTGTTGTGACGGGTCAAGTACATGAGGCAAATCACAAACATATGAAAAACACTTGACGGGTCAAACACTGTAGTGACGGGTAAGTCACTATAGTGACGGGTTAAGGTTAGGAACAACTACACCTGATGGGTTTTATTCATCACCCGGCAGAATAGTAGTCTTCAAAACATCACCCGACAACCTTTCTTCATCACCCGGCAACACAGTTGCTTTTCTTTCATCCGGCTTGCTTTCTTCATCACCCGGCAACATAGTTGCTTTCATTATCACCCGGCATGCTTTCTTCTTCACACGGCATGCATTCTTCTTCACACGGCAACATAGTTATCTTCTATATCACCCGACTTGCTTTTCTTCATTACCCGGCAACACAGTTGCTTTCACTATCACCCGGCAACACAGTGTTATACATTTACACGGCAAGATAAGATTTCTTTTACCCGGCTGTATAATGACAACATATCTTCACCCGGCTGTATAGTAACACAACTTGTCACCCGGTTGATATCTATGACCTTCACCCGGCTGTATTTGACATGTTCATTGCCCGGCTGTACAGTAGTCATAATATCTTCAACTTTTTCTCAATCACCCGGCTTGTATCAAATTCACAACTTTACCCGGCTGAACAGTGTGTTCTTTACCCGGCAAAATAGTGTTATGATATTCTTTGCCCGGCTACAACACTTTGAGCAATTTTATTCACTTTTCCTCGTCTGTTGACTTTTTCAACTGCATTTATTGCACCTGCAAACATTCTCGACACATTAATTACACAAGATATCCTTAAAAAGAATTTGTCATATTAATTATCAACAACATTAAACAAGTCAATAATCATTAATTCCAATTAAAATCATTTTTCTTTTTCTTTGATTTTCAAAAACAAATGTAAATGTTTTTGCACAACCAATTTTTCTATATCCCGAAGCAATTTCTGAAAAACACATTACAAGACCTTGGGTTTGTTTTTAACACATCTAATACCTTTGCTTTTCATACCACATAATCTTGTTCATTCAAAACACACTTATTCAAAAATGTTTTTGGATTTTTGTAAATATTTTTCTTCAATTTTATTGTCCCCCTAAACTTGAAATTTCTTGAAATTTTTAAGTTTAACAAGAATGTCGATGTGTCAATAAAGATTCCATATGCCTGCACACACAAAGCACACACATTAAAATAAAGACATATGCAATGCAATGAATCAAAATATCGCAGTGAGATCATACCACACATTATCTGAACATGTTTTGCAAGTTTTGAATAGACATTTGACTTATGTTTGATTGAGTGATGATATGAAAACATACCAATTAGCTCGAGTTGACACACTTACTTTTTCAGTATCATGATGAAATTAAGGTTCGATTAGAATGACTTATGTGACCCACATGTATACATATGTCAACATATTTCCTTATCAACCACTACCTGAATGCATATTGCACAACAACCTGGTCACTTACAGTCATACACAGTGTGGAATCTGGGTTCTATTCGGATTTGGTCCACTTTGGGACTTCTTTTTAATTCCATTTTGGAATTTTTCATTTCCTATCGTTCCCCTTGGGAATCTTCTGAATTCCTTTTTGGAATTTTTTTTGTTTGGTGATGGTCCACATTTGGGACTCTTTTTGTTCCATCTTTGGGAATCTTTTGCTGCACCTTGAAGCTCAAAAGAGACTTCGTGTGAGACTTCAGGTCTGTGGATACCATAACAAGGAAGCTCACGATGCGGTTCATCACATTGAATAGACTGCATCGTTACCCGATCATGCACAATTTTCATCACAAGCAATGTATCAAAAGATATATATCTAGACATGTATAACAATGGAACTTAACACAAAGATCATTAAGTTTATGTTTGTCAACAATCAACTTACTTTTTCAGTCTAATTGCCTGAGCTGTCTAGCACATCAATTAACATTCATCATTCTTTATTAAAAAAAAATGTAACAAATAATGTCTAGTGTAACTATCATTTCTCACTTTGTGCAATATAGATTCTTATGACATGATATTTTCTTTTCTTTTTGCTTTTATATTTTGTTTTGTTTTTCTTTTTCTTTTTCATGCAAGCACACAATGCAAAACATAAAATAAAAGACAAAGGAATCAATACTTGACATCAACTTATTATATTTTTGGCTTTTAAATTTTTCTGATTTTTGTTTTGTTTTCGAAAAATAGAATCAATCATGATTGATTAATCCTATGGATTGAATTAAGAATTCAAACCGGCCTGACAAAAAAGATTTTGTGAAAAGATCTGCCAGTTGTTTGTCGGTATGAACTTTAATCAAAATTATTAAACCTTTTTCAGAGTTGTCTCTTAAAAAATGATATCGAATTTCGATATGTTTGGTTTTTGAGTGTTGAACAGGATTAGCAGTAATGAACATAGCAGCAGTATTATCTATGTATATAGGAGTTTTGAGAAAGTTAAACCCGTAGTCAAGCAATTGGTTTTGTAGCCACAAAACTTGAGAACATCCTGCAGATGCAGTGATATACTCTGCTTCAGCTGTGGATACAGAAACGTTGGTCTGCTTCTTGCATTGCCAAGAGACAAGTCTAGGACCCAGAAATTGACATCCACCAGTAGTCGATTTCCTGTCAAGAGCACACCCACCAAAGTCACTATTAGAATAACTATATAATTCAAAATTGCCTTCATAAGGATACCATAACCCAAGATTCGGTTTCCCTTTAAGGTATCTGAAAATACGTTTTACAGCAACCAGGTGCGACTCTTTTGGATCAGACTGATATCTTGCGCACACACATACAGCATACATGATGTCTGGCCTTGATGCAGTAAGATACATCAGTGAACCGATCATTGATCTGTATAGTGTTTGATCCACGGATTTGCCTTTTGGATCCGGCTGTATCTTGCAGTTCACATCAGATGGAGTTCGAATTGTCTGACAATCTTGCATCTTGAACTTCTTCAACAATTTCTCAACGAATTTTGATTGATTGATGAAAATTCCGTCAGCTGATTGTTTCACTTGTAATCCAAGAAAGAAGTTAATCTCCCCCATAGAACTCATCTGGAATCTGCACTTCATGATTTCCTCAAATTCTTTGCACATTGACGCACTGGTCGATCCGAAGATAATATCGTCCACATACACTTGAACACATAAGAGTTCTTCATTCTCCCTCTTCATAAACAAAGTTGGATCAATCTGTCCTCTTGTGAATCCATGTTCTAGTAGATGCTTAGATAATGTCTCATACCAGATTCTCGGAGCTTGGTGTAGACCCTATAATGCTTTACTCAACTTGTATACACGATGAGGATAGTCAGGATCTTCAAAACCCGGAGGTTGTCTGACATAAACATCATCTGTAATCGGTCCATACAGAAAAGCGCCTTTAACGTCCATTTGGAATACTTTAAACTTCATGAAGGAAGCATATGCAAGAAAGACGCGTATGGCTTCTAGTCTTGCGACCGGAGCGAACACTTTTTCATAATCAATGCCTTCTTCCTGAGTATATCCCTGAGCAATGAGTCTTGCTTTGTTTCTCACAACAATGCCACGTTCATCTGGCTTGTTTTTGTACAACCATCTTGTACCAATCGCATTCTCTCCTTCAGGTAAGTCCACTAATTTCCAAACTTCTTGTTTGCGAAATTGAAGTAACTCCTCTTGCATGGCTTCAATCCAACTATTATCTTGTAACGCTTCTGAAATGTTCTTCGGCACTACTTGAGAAAGAAAACATGAATAAAGACAAACGTTTGCTTGCTCAGTTTGACTTCTTGTAGTTCTCTGATTCAATGGCCCGATAATCTGACAGACAGGATGTTTCTTGTGAATTCGATGAATTGGTATGTCATCTCCTTGCACTTGACTCTCCAGATTAGATTGATTCAGATTTGGTAGATCTTGTAGAATAGTAGACACATGCGGAGTGAAATTAGGAACTTGATCCGGTGAATTGATGAAGTAATCAAATGATTCTGGAATAACTTCAGCATTCGGATCTGATGATGGTTGATTTTGAACGGATCCACCATCATTAGGAGAATTTTGCGGATTCACATCATCTTCAAGATTGTTTGATTCTTGATCGTCTTGAGAACCAGAAGGACCCGGAGCTTGACTGGATTGACATGATCAGGATTATGAAATGACATGAACGGATACTCAGAATTAAGATTGCCATCCTCGTCATTATCAGAATCGTCACTAAAGCATCCCAAGTCACCTGATTCTTTTCTTGCTTTTCCTGAAAAATCAAACAAGTTAGAATTGAAAGATTTTGATAACGAATCTAAATCAAATAACCATTCGGGACCATGCGCCACTGACGGAAACGAATTTTCTAAAAACTTTACGTTAATAGTTTCAATAACAGTATTTGTTTTGCTATTAAAAACCCGATAAGCTTTAGAAACAGACGAATATCCAAGGAAAAATTCATCGTCAGATTTTGACTCAAATTTCCCGAGATGATCATTTAAATTTAGAATCGATACAGGACAACCAAATGCTTTCAAATAAGAAATATTCGGTTTTCTTCCAAATAACAACTCATAAGATGTTTTCTGTTTATCCTGAACCAGTAATGTTCTGTTTTGTACAAAACATGCAGTAGCAATAGCTTCATCCCAGAATGTGATAGGGATTTTGGCATCTGCAAGCATGGATCTTGCTGCTTCAATTAGTGTCCGATTTTTCCGTTCCGCAACCCCATTCTGTTGAGGCGTTCTTGGAGCACTAAATTGTCTAGCAATTCCTTTTTCTGCACAAAACAAATCAACATTAGCGTTCTTAAATTCTGTACCATTATCACTTCTTAAAATTTTTACTTTACAATCCAACTGATTTTCAACTTTGATGATAAATTCTTTTAATAAATCCGCAGTTTCAGATTTAGCATGCAAGAAATAAACCCAAGAAAATCTAGTGAAATCGTCAATGATGACAAAACAATAAGACTTCTTTCCGATGCTTTGCACATTTGTTGGTCCGAAAAGATCCATATGTAGCATCTGCAAGGGTTTTGAAATGGAGTTTTCTGACTTGGACTTAAAAGACATGCGATGTTGTTTTCCTTTCAAACATGCTGGACAGAGATCAGTTGTAGAGAACTTCTTCGATGGTATTCCTACAGCGTGATTTCCAGTCACCAGTCGATTCATGTTTCTGAAGTTTGAATGGCCCAGCCGTCTATGCCAAAGCTGACTCTCATCATTCGAAGCATGTGCAATGAGACAAGTAGTTTCGGTTTCAGCGTCAATCTGAGACATATCAAGCTTGTATACATCACGATCTCTTGGAGCTTTAACCACTACCCATTCATTGTCAATCTTGAAACCTGGTTTGAGTATATAACAGAAAGAATCATCAAATAGAGTTGAATAAGATTTATCACAAATTTGAGATACACTTAGTAAGTTAAAGTTCAACTGTACACAGTAGTTGACTTTATCAAAACTAATGACCCCATTCGATACGGTTCCTTCTCCTGTTATTTTACCACCCGCATCACCTCCAAATGCAACGTGTGTACCATTTTTCAGCTTGAAATCCTGAAGCAAGGCATGGTTGCCTGTCATATGCCGGCTACACCCACTATCAACGAACCATGAGTTGATAGGTCTTCTTGGGCGTACCTGCATTTCAACAATCACTTAGTTAGTTTGGTCAACCCAGGCCCACACGGTCTTGGGTTTTCCGAATCTATCTGCAATAGTAACTTGTTGATATTGAACATTTTGAAAATTTGTTTCATTTAAGAGATTTTGATGCTGATAACTGTTGTTTCGCCCATTGGCGTGCATTGATTGCTTTCTTCTTAAAGCACTAAACCTTTCCTCTAACTTAGGATCAAGGTTATTTTCAAACTTTTGATTTCTAACCATCAAAGCTCTTGGCTTAAAACTGTTAACCTGCACATTTCTTGTTGAAAAGTTAGAAACAGAATTGTTTCGAATGAAATTTCTCAAAACCGGAGAATGACTGTGATTCATATTTTGAAAACCAAATGATTGATTTCTTTGAAAGTTTGAAAACGGAGTCATTTCTCTTGTTGAGTTTGATCGAAAGAAACAATCCTTTGTGTCATGGTTTCTCCTCTCACAAATTTCACAAAATTTGTTATAAAAACATTCTTCTGAAGAATGATTTCTTTTGTCACAGAAATTGCAGTACCTGTTAAAGAAACATTCAGCAGTTGCATGATTATATCTATCACAAATTTCACAATGTTTCTTGCTAATCCTAAAGAGCCGATTGTTAACTTTTGATGTTGAACTCATTCGAGATTCATTATCAGTTGTGTTCGGTTTTAGATTAACTTGATTCTTTTGTGGAGACTTGATTTGTGATTTTGATTGCATGGGACTTTGGCTCGATTTTAAACTGTTCTGTTTGGTTAACTTTTTAGATTCAATTCTCTTATCATTGACAGCGGAAGACTTAGGACCTGAACCTGTTTTCAGACCAGAGTTAGATTTGATTGGAGAATTGATTGGTTTACCATAAGATCCGTTCAAATCAAACGTTCCTGCAGACACAAACTTGATTTTCTTACCTTTTGACACTTTCCTGACAGGTTTAACTTTGTCAGTTTTAACACTTTGAACTTTGGTGTTATCATTCGATTTTAAGACACTTTTGCCTTTTGACTGTTTCGTTTCAGATTGATTAGTTATTACTTTCGATTTCTGCTTCTTTGCAGTTGAAACTTCAGCCTTCTTCTCTTCTTGCTTCTTGATCAACTGATCAGCAACTTGCGCCTTTTGTTCTTTCTTCCACCTGATGTATTCAGGATCATTGTATCCTGAAAATTCACCTTCATCCTTCACTGTTTCTGGCTACGGATTCAGTTCCGGATACTCAACAAGTTGAATCAGAACAGGCTCCGATTTGTTGCTAGCTTCATCGTCAGCTTCAGTTGTCACACCATCTTCTTCTTTCAAACTTTCCATCAACACTTCAGAACCTTCAGATTCGGATTTACTTCTTTGAATTTCTTTGAATTTTCTTTCATTTTCAGGTGAATGATCAAATTCATTAAAATTTTCCGGTAAGGTTTGAGTGATTGAATTTGGCATTGGTTCATGAGTAAAACCCAACCCGGTTTTGGTTTTGTTACCTCTTTCACTTATGAGTTGTTTTACCATTGTTTTACAACTTTTCACTTTCGTTAGTTCAACTTGTGTGACAGCATGAGCAACTTTTTCTTGTTCAAAATTCTTTGGCATTTCTTCAAGTTGTTTTGTTACCAGTTCCAATTCCTTTAAAGTTTTGTTCCATGATTCTTTAAGTGACAAAATCTTCTCATCAGCAATTTTGTGATCAATTTTAAGTTGTTCATGAATTTTCTCATGTTTGCTTAATTTATCACCAATTTTAAATGAATGAGTTTGATAATGTTCTACTTGTTGAATGCATTGTTCAGAACATAACCTTTCTTTCACATCAGCAGGTAAAGGAACATAGTTAGGGGGTAAATCATTACTAACCTTTGGTTGTTCGGTAGATGATGAAGACTCACTGGCAGTAGCCATCAGCGCAATTTCAGACTCAGATTCTTCAACAGGATCAGACTTTGCACTCCAGTCATATTCCTCTGAATCTTCACTCACATCTTCAATCATTTTTCCATCCCCTTCTTCAGATCAGTCTTCTTCGATTTCACACACTAGTGCCAAACTTGATGTAAGATCAGAAGTGAATTGTTCTGCATATGCACTCCAATCATAACCATCTTTTACACTGACCACTAGTGCCTTTGTTTGGTCTTCTGGTTTCTTTCCTTCATCTTTCAATTCAGGCATGGGAAGACTTTGGTATGGTTTCTGAAAGTAACGTTGATTCCTTTGTTGATAGCTTGAAGACTGTTGCGAGCTTTGACCTTGACCTTGATTACTTGAACTAGCTTGGTCATTGAAATTCTGATTCTTGGGAGCTTTGCATTCTCTTGAAAAATGACCATACTGGTTACAATTGAAACATCTGGCCTTTGATTTGTCAAAACCAACAGTTTTGTTTGCATGAGGCTTGTAGCTTCGGTTAACATATGCATGCTTCTGCGTTCTATATGCAACCATTACCATCTGCCAGTTTAAATCCATCTCCTCAACGTCAACTGGATCCATCTCAAATAAGTCTTGAAGGACCACGTCCATTTGACTTAAGTGACTTCCTTGGTATGCTTGAAAACTTGCCATAAAAGCAGTAAAGGCAGTTTTGGTTTCATCATCTTGCAACAGAATGTTCATTACATCTTTCACCTTAGCTTGAACACTTGAACTTTGACTGTCTACTTGATTCTTCAGATTCTGACTTTGAACTTGAGCTCTTGGTGGAGATTGAGGTTGAGAATAAGTTGGTGAACTCGGAAAGTATGATGAATCAGTGTAAAAACCTGCACCAACAAATAAATCACCCTCTTCTTCAAACTTCATTGCATCTTGTGCAAGAAATGCATACTCCACAGTATTGGCAGGATTTACCACATACTTATATTGAGTTTGCGAGCTTGATCTATCAGTATTTCTCGATCCTTCATCAATCTCTACCTCTTCAATTTTTCCAATAAGCAGATCTAAATCCATTGGAAATTTCTCAGTATGTTTTAACAAAGTAACAGTCTGCTTCCATGATGATGGCAAAGCACATAACAAACGATCATTCAAGTCTTGAAGGTCAGTCTTAACTCCTAGGTTTGACATCTCAGTAGTTAAGTGAACAAATCTGTTGATCATTTGATGCACTGTTTCTCCATTAATATGTTCAAACAACTCCAATTGTCTTTTCAACTTTGATTTCTTCAAACTTCTCAATTGTTCTCCTCCTTCACATATCGACTTTAATGCCTTGAAACATGTATAACCAGTCTGATATGCATCCAATCTCGACAAAACTTGGAGTGGCAGTCCCTTGCACATTAAAGAATAAGCCTTGCTATCATTCTTCACTTTCCTCAAATCTTCTGCTGACAAATTATCCTCTGGATAAGGTTCAGTAGAGTCTTTGCTGACAAATAGAAACTTTCTAAATTAGGAAACTTACTAAAAATGGAAACTGACGATTTAAAGACGGGTTTAAAACAGATGAGAGAAAACAAACCACCTAGACTAGAATCATTGTTAGCGTTAACTATCAATCATGTTTGGACTAATGTTTATGGAACCGGGATCTAAAACTAGTCACTTAAAGGCAACACTAACTAGGACCCTCGACCCTTCTAGAGAAGAAACCTAAAGTATCACTATCAAGTTATTACCACACCGGTTACGGGATTAAGCTTCCTCACAGTTACCTAATCGAATTACGCTTAATTGACTTAAATTAAAGACCTATCTCACGATACGGACTCTAAAGCCATTTCAACCTAACTAATTGATCTAACAAGCAAGTATGTTAATATAAACTAAGCCGGACTTCTCACAAAGACCTACACCTAGCAAATTAACCAACTTTACTAGTTAACAACCTATCACCTCACGGATTTCTAGGTTGGTTACACGTTTTTATTAATTTAACTAATAGTATTAATCCTATGGTTTTACTGCAGGTTAACCATAAACAACCACAACGCAAGTCAATGGCTATAACGTACCCTATTCCGTGACATAGACAATCACCAAGAACACGTGGACTAATAATATTAATTTAAACCAACATCAACATGCAAAAACACATCAATTAGCCATAAAGGTTAAAACTTTAATCAAGCATAATAAACCATAAACAAAAGTATCCAAACAGGAAATCAAAATGTCGTCAACAATTCATTATAACGCCTAGGTAGTTATAAACGACTAGCCTACCATAATCAAAGCAAGAAAAACAAGTTTTAATGTAATTGACATGATGAAAATAAAGGTAAAAACAAAGAAACGACAAAACCCGGAAGAACCACGACGCAATCGTTGATCCTACGCGTTCCCGTTGTCTTTGTTTCGCCTCTCTAGCCGTCCGGAACTCTCAAATCTGCCCAAAATCGCCTCAAATTCGTCCCCAATGAAGTCTAGGAGGCTAGGGTTTAAGTTAGAGGAGTTTATATAGTGAAACGGGCCAAAAACGCGTCAAAAGAACCCTTCCACGCCACGCCACGCGGTGAGAAAAGGGGTTCTGGCCGCGTAGCGTCTTGAGCCCCTTTTTCAGATCCAGTTTTTCGTTTTCGCGCTTCGGTTCGCTCGTAACTCCATTTCGCTCCCCGTTTTTTTCTACGGATTCGATTTTTCACGATCTATCCGTTTCTTTATCAACATGGGACCTACAAAACACAAAAACATTAGTTGTGCCAAAAATGATATAAAACGTAACCGAAACGACACAAAATGCAATCAAACACAACTAGGGATTTATGTATAATTTATCCTTTATCAAACATCCCCACACTTAACCTTTTTCGTCCCTGAAAATGCATGCACATAGAATCATAACTAATTAAAGCATTCAACATTTCGTTACAGTTTTCAAACAAGAAACAAAATCAGATAAACATCGGTGTGTTTTATTTAAACACCCTAACACTAGCTAATTAAGTTTCCCTTTATGTTTAATTTAAATTTAATTAGATCATCTATCTACAAGGTCTCACACAGAGAAAGAATAGGTCAGCCCAATTAATTGTTGCTTGACGAGGCACCGGATAAATCACAAAGGTTTTCCTACCAAAATAACCTAAAGAACTTAACTAAGCTAAAGACTAGTGCCATATTAGGGTGGATTTTGATGGATGAATTTTGTGGGTATAGACTGTTTAATCTTTTTTTTTTTCATAAAACAAGATCACCTCACCCAGGGGTGTCGTATCCAAGTCGCTATCCCGGAGGTAGAGCACATGAGGTCTTGGATCACTTGCCTTATATTTTTCATTTTTTTTTCTTTTTTTTTCATTTGAATTGGCTTCTTTGAGCTCTTTTATTTAGCAGCTACTTTGAGTGCTTTTCAGTACTATACCCGGTGGACATTTTATTTGCGGATGCGCCACTTCTTTCACAAGAAGTGTGTTATAAATCCTAAAATGGCACTACCCCTTAACCTATTTAAGTTCTAAAGCCTACAATGGTGCCTAGTTTAATTTAGTTAAGGCCTTCCTAACTCTCCTACGATGACAACCACGAGATTCACGACAATTAACTTTTAATTACTGCACTTAGGGAAACTATCTTAGCTAATTGGGTTACCAAAAGTTTATCCAAATTCATCTTTGTTTCAAAAACCACAACTCATTTGAAAACCACAATCAGTTTCCTATCATTTTCTATTAAAGTGCACAACTTAAACAAAGACATTTTCAAATTTTTTTCAAATTTTTTTTTATTTTTTTATGACTCTATAAGACTCAAAACAAACAATATGACTAAAAAATGACTATTTCCCATCTCCACACTTAAGTTCTACATTGTCCTCAATGTAGAAATAGAAAACATCTAAAAAAATAGAAAACAAAAATGCAAAAATAAAAGATAGAAGGGTGAATTGGAAAAGACTTAGCTGGTTTTGTGAAACGCGTAAGCTCCAAGTCTTCGTTCCAACTGTAGCCTCGATCGTATAGCATTTCGGTCACGATCGAGCTTCACTGACACTCTCGAGATCTTCCTTCGTCTTCACAAATACAAACTCACCCGAATGGAGATTGAGTACGGGTGAGAATGATTTAAACCTGCAAAACAAACACAAGATACCCGAGCGTAAAACTGACTCGACACAACTAAACGACAAATAAATAAAATAAAATAAAATGAAAGATAAATAACTAAACTCTACAAACTATACAAACTATATAAACCAATGAGAAACCTCCCCACACTTGAACTTAATCAGGAGGTTTCTCCTTGATCTGGACCCTATCCAATCCGTTCAATTCCATCCGCTTCACATAAATTCTTATAAAATTAATAGTGAAATTGAAAACGGTTTTGATAATCAATTTAAAAACTCTAAACGGGTCAGACCACCAGCATTTGTACTTACCTGGCATGAACCGGATGCATGTCATGTATCGTGAAGACTGGTCATGCTTAATCTTCAATGACTTCTTCTTCCCTACAGACCATCTTCTGACTTGCAAAAGGCTTCGGCTCACAGGCTACTTCCTTGCTTCCTCCCGAGGTTTTGAGGATTCCTCATCATTTACTTCTTCCTCGGGCTCGCTCGGTTCTCGGTTCATCCCCACACTTGACATTTGATTGTATACAAGGTCTTCAAGAATCTTCAAATCGCCAAGTGGGTCAAATTCCTCTTCTTCATAAATAGGCAGGCCCACCAGTTCATCAGCAAACTCATCCTCCCAGGATGGAACTGGTACCTCCTTCACATCTCCCTCCTGCTCAGATTCAACATTTAATACCTGCACACCATCATTCTCAACAAACAAACATGAAAAATTAGATGAACCCGATGACTCGAGTTCATCCTCAATTAAGTCAAATGATGCAGGAATATCAAAATTAGAATAATCAGATTGAAGTTCAGAACACTTACCTAGTACAGGATCCTGATGCAAATCTTCACAACTAAAGTCCCATTTGTCTTCATCATCGCTATAAGAATCATCTTGGACGGAAAAATCATAGATACCGGCAGGTGGTAAATCCTCATTACCTTTGACCACATACCTCTCCATGATTTCTGGCTCTTTAGTTGCTTCTGGTTGGATTCTCTTATATTTCTCAAGTTCCTCCGAAATTAATCCGTGAACCTCTAGAAGTTTTCGCTTATCATCATTAGTAAACTCATCCCAGCGATACATCATCATATCCTGCACTATCTTCAACTGATCCCTTAATTTCTCTTTATCCTCCCTTCTCCTTTCTTCTATGTACTCTGCACCATCTTGGGATGTTTGACATTCCTGTGAATAATATGGTTGGGCATGCATAGAGGGGTTAGTAACACAAGGTGATGCAGAGGACCCCGTATATTCTGGACATAAACAGGTAAAGTGAGGTCCTCCACAGATTTCACACATGATTAATATTATAGAAAGACTCAATGGGGAGAGAAACAGAGAAAATAATAACTAATCCTACGATTCAAACAAAACTAAAACAAATAGCACAAATATAATCAATTAAGTAAAATCAAAGTAGTTAACGTAATCGCCAAGAGTCCCCGACAACGGCGCCAAAAACTTGATGCGTGTAATATATATATAAAATAATTAACTAAAAACACCTAGTTTTAAATTTATAAAACCAAGACAAACTACTAAATCACACACAACCGGCAGTGGACCGGTCGAATGTAATATAGCTAAAGTAAGTCCGGGTGTCGACCCACAGACTCTATATACTACGTTTAATTAACTAGACAAGACTCAACTAAACTAGACACGAACTTTAATTAAAAGATTATTTAAGAAGGGGGGTTTTTGCTAAAAATAGAAACTTACTAAAAATAGAAACTTTCTAAATTAGGAAACTTACTAAAAATGGAAACTGACGATTTAAAGACGGGTTTAAAACAGATGAGAGAAAACAAACCACCTAGGCTAGAATCATTGTTAACGTTAACTATCAATCATGTTTGGACTACTGTTTATGGAACCGGGATCTAAAACTAGTCACTTAAAGGCAACACTAACTAGGACCCTCGAACCTTCTCAAGAAAAAACCTAAAGTATCACTATCAAGTTATTACCACACCGGTTACGGGATTAAGCTTCCTTACAGTTACCTAATCGAATTACGCTTAATTGACTTAAATTAAAGACCTATCTCACGATACGGACTCTAAAGCCATTTCAACCTAACTAATTGATCTAACAAGCAAGTATGTTAATATAAACTAAGCCGGACTTCTCACAAAGACCTACACCTAGCAAATTAACCAACTTTACTAGTTAACAACCTATCACCTCACGGATTTCTAGGTTGGTTACACGTTTTTATTAATTTAACTAATAGTATTAATCCTATGGTTTTACTGCAGGTTAACCATAAACAACCACAACGCAAATCAATGGTTATAACGTACCCTATTCGGTGACATAGACAATCACCAAGAACACGTGGACTAATTATATTAATTTAAACCAACATCAACATGCAAAAACACATCAATTAGCCATAAAGGTTAAAACTTTAATCAAGCATAATAAACCATAAACAAAAGTATCCAAACACGAAATCAAAATGTCGTCAACAATTCATTATAACGCCTAGGTAGTTATAAACGACTAGCCTACCATAATCAAAGCAAGAAAAACAAGTTTTAATGTAATTGACATGATGAAAATAAAGGTTAAAACAAAGAAACGACAAAACCCGGAAGAACCATGACGCAACCGTTGATCCTACGCGTTCCCGTTGTCTTTGTTTCGCCTCTTTAGCCGTCCGGAACTCTCAAATCTGCCCAAAATCGCCTCAAATTCGTCCCCAATGAAGTCTAGGAGGCTAGGGTTTAAGTTAGAGGAGTTTATATAGTGAAATGGGCCAAAAACGCGTCAAAAGAACCCTTCCACGCCACGCCACGCGGTGAGAAAAGGGGTTCTGGCCGCGTAGCGTCTTAAGCCCCTTTTTCAGATCCAGTTTTTCGTTTTCGCGCTCCGGTTCGTTCGTAACTCCGTTTCGCTCCCCGTTTTTTCCTACGGATTCGATTTTTCACGATCTATCCGTTTCTTTATCAACATGGGACCTACAAAACACAATAACATTAGTTATGCCAAAAATGATATAAAACGTAACCGAAACGACACAAAATGCAATCAAACACAACTAGGGATTTATGTATAATTTATCCTTTATCACCCCCGCATGTCAACACGATCAGAGCGACTGATCACGGGGGGCGAAATTCCAAACCGATAGATCTATCAATATAACCTGTGGTCTCTCCCTCCAAAAGAGATAAATGATTATGAGAGGGCAATGTGTACACTTTCACAACAAACACCCATGCCATCATTTTGGTCAAACACAATATGTCTCCCAATTCATATCAAAACGTCATAAACAAAATACATGTTCTTCCCCCAAAATAGTTAAATAAAGCATTATTTAAAAAGGGGCCGAGAAACTCACATTGAATACGCCAAAGCTAGAAAATACAAGCCCAATGAAAACACCACCTAAGAACGCCCTATACACAAGGACCCGTTCAAGACATGCACACAAATACAAAGTCTAAAACCATGTAGGTTGTTCACCAAAACCTAACTAGACTCATGTGAAAACATTTCATTTTCAAGAACAACCCTTTCATTTTAATGACCCGTTGGTGACCCTTGCCTTTAAAGTGTTATATATATAGTAACACACACTTAAACATAAGTAACATGTAAAAGTACACATTGTACCTAGTTAACTAGCATGCATTTTCTAAACATGACGGTTAACACTTAACGAGATATTTAACCACATTTTTCACAAGCACTTACTTAATCATATATAAATCTATAACAAAGCATAATATTATACCACATAAATCATGTCTCACATATTATTCATACAAGTTACAATATAAGTCCAACGTGTCAATTTCTTTCAAATCTGGGTACGTTTTCGGGTCACGGAAAGCAACCCAATACCCGTATTTTTGTCATTACCTTTTATTTACTTTTAAATCAGTAGGTTTCCTTCAAAATAAGTCCAAAGTTTCTGATCCAAAACAGTTTACAAGAATATTACGTTTTAGAGTCGAAAATCGTCGTTTTCGGCTTTTCCGGGTACATAGTTTGCTTGTTTTTGGGCTCAAAACTCCAAGTTTTTGTACCAAAATTTAAATATCATATTTTTACATAAAAATACACTTAAGAATCTTTTAAAACATTATTTTGACATATTTTACATTTTTAAGCAAAAATCGGTGCGTTTTACGCGTATTTTTGTACCAAAAACCATTATTTATAAGGTTTAAATCATTTCTTTGTTATAATACATTTAAAATACTTATTTTATAAACTTTATAAATATTTAAAAATATGATTTATCTCAGAATATAAGTTAGTTTTTATATTTTTACAAAAATGTATAAAAGTCACATTTTAATCTTTTTAATCATCAAGTATCATATATCATCACTTACCATATAATTTCCTACATGCATACACACTTTTACACTTAGTGAAATCATGTATTTTTCTCATGTCATACTTAGCATAGCAAAACACTTAACATACTTATATTTATCCATTTCCTAAACCAACATGTATCAAGTTTGCATAAAAATAACATCTTTCAACTTTATAACATATCAACATATTCTTGCAAGTAATATTCATAACACTTTTCAAGTTATTCAAAAATCATCTAGTGACAAGGTTCACTTATCTTTATTAAAACTTATTTACATGTCAAGATCCAACCTTTTTATATGCATCTTTCAACAAATCTTACATGATTTCAAACAACATATATACACATACATGCATACAAGCTACGGCCATACGTATAAGATCACATTTTCAATACTCACACTTATCATGCATATGTTCATTTAATCTCTTTTCCAACAAAACAACATTTTAACACTTTTGACCTAAACATCATCAATGCAAGAACACAACATTAACAACATTTCACTAACATGTAAATACACATACACACACATATACATATGAATCTACATACATGCATACCCAAAATCATGTTTTGATGACCACACATAACATATAGTTGTTCATTTCTTCCCATTTCCTTTATCAACTTTCAAAACCATAGATTTAACACTTATGTAATCTTGTTTTCAAAAATCAAAAACACACACACATACTCATACATACATACCTACGGACACAACACACATATACACACACTCATTTTGAAAACCCATTTTCATTTCAAAAACATTCATCTTTCGGTTTTTGGTTTGGTGAACAACACTTCAAGAATACAATCTTGAACACATTCAAACCATAAAAATCAAAACGAAGAGTGTTCATACCTTGATGAACACTAGAAATAGATGAAGAGAATGGATTTTGGCCTTTGAACACTTCTAGGATACACACTCTTGCTTCCAAGGCCACCAAACACTCAAGATTTTGAAAGAAAATGCAAGAGATGATTGTGGAGAGTGTGGGGATGTTCTTGGCCGAAAATTATGAGGTGTGTGGGCTGATTTTCGGTTTTGGGGAAGAGAAGAAGAAGAGTTGGAGTGTGGTATTGGTTATAGTTAGTGTGTAAAGGTGGTAAAGGGGTGGTGTGTAGTAATGGGTGTTGGGAAAATGTGTAAACGATGTTTGAAAGATTTTTGAGGGAATTGAGGGGGATTTAAGGCCTAGGGCCGGTTTTTGTATAAAAAAAGAAATTTTTATAACATTTTAATTAAACACATTACACACTTAAATTTTGTATAAAATTTCACCATATTTGCCATAATACTTCCATTATTATTATTTTACTCTTAAAATAGTAAAAATATAAAAATAAATATTTTAATGTGTTCCGGGTAGTGTACTGGTAGTAAAACCGGGCAAAAACTGAAACACACGCGATAACCGGAAAAACAACGGATAAAATACATCGCTTTTAGTTTTTATTATGTTTTCACTTATACACACCCAAAATATATTATTTGATGCTATTTTGAGCATTACATCAATTATTGGACTGTTAAAATTCATCAGGCAGTCACCAACGTTCATTACCGGGTATTTAACCGCTACGCGATTAATCAATTTCAAAAATCACAAATTGCAAAACAATGCACAAAATGGGCTTCACTAACTTTAGTAACACCTTAATTATCATAATTAAGTCAAATGACGCAATTTGAAAATTATGCACGTTTTAAGCTAGTACGAATATTGACCTGGAAATTTGCCGGGTGTCACACTAATCTTATTTCAGGAGCCTTAAGCCCGGTTAGATTAGTTTGAGCCCAACACAATCATAAACCCTTTATTCATATAATTAAGTTAAATTATAATTTATAAATGATATAAATTATAACCGCGTCTTTCGTTCGTGATTACCAATCAAACGAGTTAAGTGGATTTAGTGTTCGTTGCCTTCGGTGTAACTATTACGGGTCATAATATGGTTAGCTACGTTAATTTATCGAGACTGGACATAATAAATCCAACAATTAAAAATGTATCAAATCTACCATGGATCTAGCACAATAAGCTTTCAAATCAACCATCGAGCAACACTAATGAGAACCCCTAAAATAATTGAAGGCATGCAACGATCTAGGGTTTCAAGGTTACCAAGATCAACAACAATGAAAGCTCACAAACCATATGTCATCCGGATCTGAAGATCGGCAACCATTATCGATTACTACCAACCGTAGATCGGCAACCATTAACAAACCCAACATGTGAATCTGTTTTCTGTTAGTTGAAAGAGATCCACAGAAGTTTTGACCTCTCAAAAATCACAAACTATAGGCCGCCTAGATCAGAATATCGGTAACAACCACTGACACCCCTCATATAAAACTAACAACAAAACAGATTAGTAGCCGGAGATGGCCGGAGATCGCATAGAATTGAGAGAGAGAGAGAAGCGTTAGAAGTGAAATAGCATAGAAGGGGATGAAATTTTTTATTATATAATAGGTGCGAAATCCTGAATCTGTATGATAATAATAGGATAATAAATACATTATATGTTTAAAATTTGTTTACATTTTAATTAAATGATAATATACATAAAAGTATTAAAAATACATAATAAACTAAGTTTTTAACTAAAAGATACAAAAGACGTCCTTTAAGTTTACGAAAATTACTCAAATAGTCATGTAGGGGTAAAAAGACCGTTAATGTTAAAGGAATAACAAAGTACAAAATTTAAAGACAAAATAATGTTAATTATGAGTTTTATACATAAAGACTAAAGTGCATGTTTGTATAAAAGTAAAATATTAAAAGTAAAGTTTTGTTTTAAAAATACAACTAGATATTTTGCAGGGTCGTGCGATGTGGTGGATGAGTCTCGTTAATTTCGTGACATGTTACACTGGTGACATTTAGATTTTGATCTTTAGCAAGCGTTACAATATGAGAGTTTCTTGACATTAGTCATGCATTTGCGGCGACATAGTTTTTTGAATCAGAACATGCGTTAACAATGTTTTCAACTTCAACCCATCCGTCACGTAGTGGTGGTGAGAGACATAGAGGTAAAAAATATAAATATGTCAAAGAAAGAGGGTTATGACATATAAGTAAAAAAATAACAATTAAGTCAATGTGAAAGATGAAAGCTGTAAATATTTCAAAGTTGAGCATTAACTCAAAGTTGTAAAATGAGAAATCAAAATGTATATCTGGGATAGTAACTATATTTTCGATGGTCAAAACGAGGGTGATAACTATTTTGAATACTCGGGTAATAACAACGAGAAATATGGTGGTACATATGGTGGCGATTATTATGGTGGTGATTTTTATGTTGTTGAATTTTATGGCGGTGACAATGGTGGTGCAGGTGATAATGGCGGCGGAGATGACAATGGCGGTGGTGGTGACAATGACGGTAGTTTGTTTGAAACAAATCATGTAAATATTTACTCATGATCGATGTTTTGTAGCACAACAAAAAGTAAATATTAAAAATAAAATACATTTTTTAAAGGTTTTCACATCACATGAAGAACTGGTGAAGTGGGCTCAAGATATCAGGCGAGACAATGGTTACATTATTGTCACCCAACGTTCTAAAAATAATGCATGGGGTGAGACGGTAAAAGTTCACCTTAAATGTGATTGTGGGGGTAAATATAAATCAGAGGGGGTAGACAAAAGAAACAGTAGCTTCAACAAAACAAACTATCAATTCCAGTTAATAGGTAAAAATGAAAGAAGTGTTGGTGGTTGGGTTTTAATTATCATTGATGATTTGCACAACCATGATCATGCTAAACATTTAGAGGGTCATGCGTATACTAAACGTCTGACCCATCCAGAATATAATATGGTGGGAGAAATGTACAGTCAAAATATGGAGACATGTGACATATTACAAGCCATACGGCAGATGAACCCGAAATGTGAGGCAACAAGTAAAACTATAAATAATGCCATTCAAAAGATTAAAGATGAATCTAATGTGGGTGAAACTCCAATGCCGATTCTTTTCTCCTACCTTCGATTAACAAATTATGTGAATTTTAGTTGTTTCAACGCACATATACTAACAGAGTGAAAGAAAATTTTTTATTCATAAGACATCAATGGAAATTTGGCGTGCATTTCCACATGTTATACTTATAGATGCCACATATAAAACTAACATTTACAAACTACCTTTTGTTCAGATAGTAGGTTTGACATCCACTAACAAGCATTTGCCTTTATTAATGAAGAAAAAAAAGATAACTTTATGTGGGTTCTAACAAAATTAGACAATACGCTAACAACGTGCATGAAGCCACGAGTGATAGTTATTGACTGTGTTAAGGCATTAATGAATGCATGTGATAAGGTATTTCCAGACGCTACTAAAGTAATATGTAGGAGGCACATACAAGAAAATATTACCAAACACTACAAACAAAGTTTTGATCCAAAAAGTTAGACATAATTTAAGTGTCTTTGGTATAAATTAATTAACTCCACAACATATGACTTGTATAGTAATGCATACAACAAGTTGTCTGCAACTCTTATATTTGATCAGCCAAGTAAGGTTTCAACTATAATTTTTTATATATTTTTTATTTTATATTTTTTAATTAATTAACTTTTATCGGTAATAATAATTTACAGAAACTCTTAATTATTTGAACGATACTTGGCTAAATGTGTATAGGCATAAGTTTGTCTCCGTGCGGACAAACTGGCAAATACACTTCAATCAACACACAAATAACCGGGTTGAAGGCCTACATGCTTTGTTAAGTATCTTCATGGTATAAACAATACCTTGGACAGACTCGTGAAGCATGTTCACAAATTGTTGACCAACAATACATTGCGATAAAAGAAAGATTTGAAAAAAGCTTGATTAAGAGAATGAGCAACCACAATTCCAAGTATGAGAGAAAGCAGTGCGACATGTAGTTATCTCCTTTCCACCGCTTGTCGCTTGCCATGCGTGTGTCGCTTGAATAAATATAAACAAGCAGGTAATTTTATAAGAATTTTATTTTAATTATTTATACAGTGATGTCATTTTTATGTTTATAAAAAAATTTTAATTGTTATTTGAAGGAATTTTCATCCCACTAGAGTATACTGATATGTTTTGGAAAGAGCTAGACATATCACCTACGTATAAGGAGGAAACCACAACAATTGACATAAACCAAGAGCTAGAACAAATGAAGCAGCACATAATTTTCGAACCCGAGCACATCCAAAAAAATATTTTTGACGATATTTGGGGTTCGATACTTCCGTGGAAAACAAAGAAAAAAGAGCATGTTGTAAAAACAAATAATAGCGGCCGCCCTAGAAAAGGTAAACAAAAGGCGATGAATCCTCTGAGATATAGCTCAGTTGAGAACACGGATCGTGTCTCTACAGTGATCCCTAGACATGAACGTAACACTACATAGTTCTAGTGTGCACATTGATTCCGGGAAACAAAGTGTCCATGCTCCCATGGATCATGGAAGGCGTGATTTATTTCTTAACCTCAATTCAATTCCACCACAATATGATTTTTTTGGTATGTCGCAAGATGTTACCCAGAATTTATTTGTGGAACCGTCAAAACCTGTGAGACAAAGTACGTACGAGCCAGGTGATGAGGAGAGATTCAATTTTAACAGGTTTGCTGCTTATATTCCTAAGGTATTCTACCCATACATTTCAAGAACGGTTGATGTTTGAGGAGACGGTAATTGTGGTTTCCGTTTGGTTGTTGTTGGTTTAGGGTTTCCCAAACACTAGTGGCAGTTCATTAGAAAGGAATTGTACAAAGAGTTAACCGCACGTCAGGAGATATATGAAAATATGTCGGCGATTTTTATCCAAATTTAGAAGAAAGTTAATCTTTTAGCGAACTTTCATTTGCTCCACAAAAGAAATGGTTGATCATTCCTAAAACAAGAGTATTGATTGCCAACAGGTTTGATATTTTACCTTTTGGGTAGTCATTATAATAACACAAGAAGGGCCGGTTACATATTTTACCTTTTGGGTAGCCCCCCAGAACACGGACATCATAGGTTTGCTATATTGGGTCACGTTTATGACAATCATTATATACATGTTAAAATGCCAGGAGAATATCCGATTCCTCCCTCGGCAATTATTTCAAAATAAGTAATTCGGATTGAAAACGTTGGGAGGCATTATAAAATCTCCGTATACAAGAGTATATGTATAAAAGTAACTACAACTTTTCTATGGATTTTGTTCCTGAGAACCCTTATAACATTTTATGCACCACCTGAAATTCTAAAGTGTAACATTTTGTATATTTGTAATTTAAACTATATTGTGTATAATGTTTCAAATTCAAGAGTATAACATTTTTTATAATGTTTCATTATCTTGTTGTTTTCCTTATGTTAATTTCTAACGCTTATATTGAAACTTAGAAAAAAAAACCGTAACCATACGACTCATTTAATATATCCATACGAGTCATATCAACCAAACCTATATAAACTTAAAATGACTCATTTTCATTTTTCACCGTACAAATTCTCCTCGTATCCTCTCAAGCAAACAAGGTACATCTCTCTAATGTTTTTAAATACGACTCGTATTGTATTGTAATATTGGTCTTATCAACTACTGATACGACTCATTTTAAGTTGATACGAGTAATATTGGTCGTTAATACGACTAAAATTAACATGTTATATTAGTCTTATTCATGTGGCGAGTTTTATTTTACATGCTCCTTTAAATACCACTAATATCAGATGTTAATATTAGTCGTATTACCCTTTAATACGAGTCGTTTTAACTTTATATTAGTCGTATTTGAGTTTATTGCCTGAAGAAATTTTAATGCGATTATAAATACGACTCGTATGCATACTTAATATTAGTCATATTAAGCTTTAATACGAGTCATATTGTTTTTAAATAAATTCAGAAATAATCAAACTCAATCTAAACTAAAACAAATTTTTTTAAATAAAATCATAAAACAACATACCCTTGAACTTGATGTTCGTGTGTTACCATGGGGGCTTGATGTAACACCCCGAATTTTTATGGTAGGACATCTTTACGTGATTATGTATATATAATTGTGCATTTAAATGATTATGATTGAAATGATGTATGAAGCTTATCAGATATGCTATGTTTATGAAAAATGTGAAGATTATGAAAAGTACAATGAAGAACGAAAATGATTATAAATGTATGAGAATGTAAAACGTGATGACTAATTACTTGGTTATTAGAAAAAAAGGGAAGGATTAATGAAGAGGTTATGATGTAATCATGAGCCATTAAGGGTGAAAGAATGAATTAAGCCCAAAATGTTTAGTGGATTAGTTAAGAGACTTTCCTAAAATAGCCTAATTACCCAATTAAAGCCCAAAGCCCACCTAAAACCCTACCCAATATGGTGACCCTACTATTTAACCCCCATTTCCAGCCACCATCCACCTCCTTACGTTGTCTACACCATCAAAAAACACACACAAAGTCTCCATTTTGAAGAAAACTAAGGCAAGAAGAAAGAAAACTAAGATTTTTGTAAATCAAAGAGTTGATTTGAAGTTAAAAGGTGTTAAACAACAGGTAATCAAGGTAAAGTCATTCCCCAAAACATGTTTTCATAACACAAAACGAATCTGGCCATTAATGGAGTTTTTTTTAGGTTTTCAAAGGTTTCAAAAATATCAATAACGGTTGCATTTTTGTGTTTAAAATCATGGAAAAAGCTTAGATTTGGTCATATAAATGATAAAACAAGGTTTTGGACGTAAAAAGTTTGAGATTTGGTTGAAAAACAAGGATTTTGGGTTGAAATCGAGCTGAAACCCCGTTTTGCGAAACTGTGCATTCATAATGCGAATCTAGTGTTTATTTTGAGAAACTGAGGTTCTCATTTGCGAAACTAAGTTTCACATTTGCGAAACTGCAGTTGTCCCATGTGTCTGAGATCTGAAGTTGTGTGTCTGAAGTGTGCATAAGTCCCAACGAAAGTTGGGCAAGAGCCTTGCGAAACTGCAAGTGAAGGTGCTGCTGAAGCAGCATGCGAAACTGAGTTTCTCATTTGCGAAACTGCTTGTGAAACTAAAGTAAAAATGACTATTTTCCATAATAACTTAAATGAAGATTATGCACCAATACCACTAACTTAACCTTGTCCAAACGAAACTGTTTCGTTTTAAATACGCTTTCGAGGCTAACATGCATACCGATATGTTTATATGATTACCCTACGTGGTGAAGAGTATGTGAATGAATACGTGTTGACTAAATGAAGAGTATGTATGGTAATAATAGAGATAGAGACAGTAATCCAACTAGGGATTTATAATACCAGTGAAGAGACACCACTAAAGTGGTAGACTCCATAAGAGTCAAAGAGTCGTGATCCAGCTGGGGGTTATAATACCAGTGAAGATGTCATATAAATACCGGTTGACTCCATGAGGGTCGAAGAGTTAAGATCCTACTGGGGATTTTAATACCAGTGAAGAACCGTTATATCGGTAAACTCTGTAAGAGTTATAGTTACGTACTAGATAATGACATTACATACGCGTAATATAAGGAAGATATAAAACGTACTAAATGACTTTACTTTTAAAACTATAACTCACTCAACGTAGCTGACTTTTGTATGCATGTTAGATTGATGTGCAGGACAGAAGAATAAGAGAGCTGCTTGGCATGGGCAAGAGCTAGGAATCACATTTGAAGATTGGCATATCTAAAGATGAACTTTAATGAACTTACTATGTTTTGAAAGATGTTTTGAGTTAATTTAAGACAATTCTATATTTATGTAATGATGTTTTGACAATTAGTTCCGCTGCAATGAAGTATTTTATTAAATGTATGATTGTTTTATGCTTATGAATACCAACTACGATGCTTGCCGAAAGGCGGGCGCTACAAGTTGGTATCAGAGCCAAAGTTTAAGAGAAAATGGGTAAAGTATTTTCAAAAGAAAAACCTAATACTTAAACTGAAAATGGGACCGAAGTAAGAATGCCAGTCTGCTAGCTCCATGCCAAGAGGTAAAGAATGAACAACAACAAGCTGTATATGACACATTTATGCAACTGAAAATGAAAGAAGTCATGAATCACATGTTAATGTAAATGTTATACAAGGAAAAATGATGATGAACTGTGCCTATATATAATAGGACAGTAATTGAGATGTCTGAAGAAAGCTGTGTGACACGAACATGTATTAGAAAACAGAGGAATAGGTTTAGTGCCTATACATGTTACGTGCCCTATACGTGTTAAAATGCTTCTATATGCTTTATGTGAAGTAGACTAGGTTTGAATACTGACGTGACTCAGGAGGGGTATGTTTAGAACGTGATCAGTAAAGTTAGTAGTTAATTACAACTGGCCACTGTCATTAGGAACTTACAGTACTTATCATGTCCTGAATTAATCTGACCGATGAACGTGAGTGTTTGAATCTTATAGGAAGTAAGAAATGGCACCCAAGAGAGTCACTAGAAGCTAAGGCAACAAAAGTCCCTGAAGGCTGCTAAGAGGTAAAGAATGAACAACAACAAAAGTCCCTGAAGGGAAGCGTGGGAGAAGGCCCACAAAGAAGAGTGTTGAGACCGATCCCGAAATCGAAGCTGAGGTCGCACCAACCTCCGAGCTTGAGCAGGATTTGAAAGATGCTGTTGCACACGAAGTGCACCAGGTCCTGACTAACGTTGTGCCTACGGTCCTGAAGGAAATGATGAAAGAAATGAAGAAAGCCGAAAAGAAGAAACCCGCTAAGGAGGGTGCTGAGGGTGATGATGAGGAGGAGGGGTCTGAGAAGGAAGAGAAAGAGATCGAGTTGTCTGATGACTCGGATTTTGTGAATGAAGGGAAGGGGTACAACTATTGTGCCTTTCAGAGGTGCATGCCCCCAACTTTTGATGGGAAGGAAGGTTCAGCTGCCACCCTAGAGTGGCTGAGTGAAATGGAAGCTGTGATTCATATCAATGAGTGTAGGGCTGACCAAGTGGTGAAATTTGCTGCCTACTCGTTTACTGGGGCTGTAATTTATTGGTGGACTACTATGAAACAGTCCAAGGGAAGGAAGGCGATCAAAGAGATGGCATGGGAGGATCTGAAGAAATTGATGATTAAGAGATTTTGCCCACAGTATGAGGTTGATCGAGTTGAGAGGGAATTCCTGAATCTGACTACAGGAAGTATGAGCCACCTGGAGTACACCACAAAGTTCAATTAGACGGCACAACCTTTTCAATTTTTGCTTCTTCATGCTTTGAATCTCTGTTCCTCCTTCACACATTTTCTGCAACATTTTGTACAATGAATTTGCAGTGACATATTTCTTTGTTCTTGTCAAGAACTCCAATGGGACTGCCATTGTTAGGAAAGAGTAAGCTTTTAGATCAATTGCACATTTCCTCAAATCTTCTTTGAATTCATCCCCTTCTAATTCTTCCAAAGGAATAACCTTTATACCATCTCTGTAAGCATTATCCTTGTACTTGTTAGGATTTGAAGCTGGTTTTGGAATGTGAGGACCGTTAGCAATTGATCTCCACAAATTGTGATCAACTGTGTTTAAGTGATTTCTGAATCTGATTTATCATCCTTTGAAGTCAGCTATTGTTTTCAACAAAGGAACTTTGGATGCATATTCAAAATTATTGCTGTTGTTTGCCATTTTGATTTTTGAAAAATTTGATCTGCGGATAACAGGGTCGATCTGCGGACAACAGTGTCAATCTATGGTCTCCAGTGTCAATCTGCGGTCTACAATGTTGATATGCTTGCTACAGTGCTGATCTCCGAGCAAGTTGAAATCACTATTTTCCACAGTAATGAAATCAATTCAATTACTTCAATCTCCATGTAAGCTATCTTCAACTAATCTGTAAGTCTAGAAATATATGCGAACAACAATGATCTTCAAAGTGATATGCGGACAATAGTTTAGATCAATTTTGAAGAACAATCAATCCAACAGATCAAAGTAAGCCAAAATGCAGATGATTATGAAGAAGGCAATAGGAAATTGAATGACAATTGGATCAACTTCAGTAAACATCATCATTTTATCAATGTGCGAACAACAGTACATTCATGTGATTTGCGAACAACAGTGAATTCATGATTTTGAAATTTGATTATGAATTTGATTGAAATCAAACGTAAATGTTGCATGAATTCATTATGAATGTTCGTTCAATATCAATTTCTTCAACAATAAGCTTGAATCACAGGAATTAGATGAAGAACAGTTCGCAATCACCAACACATTTTTCGATACTTCAATTCCATATTTCGAGCAATTTTCACGTTGAATTCAATTCAAATGTTGAAAGGATTTATCTCTGTAATAATTAGAAAAAATTGAATCCGTTTGATGATTCAAATTGTTGTTGAGTTAATAGATTCAAGCAGATTCAAACGAAGTTCGAACACTACTCAACCAACAGCTCTGATACCAATTGTGGATCTAGATCAGGTCAATTCACGAGCATGTTGATCTGTTAATCTATTCAACAAACATGATTATAATCAACAAACACACACAATTCAACAGAAGAAATTATAGATAACTGTGTGTACAAAAGGTGTAATGAAAGTTCAGTTCGAAAAAGTCTACTATTACATGCATAAGAACACCTTATTATACTTCACAAATACTACAAGTCTATTGAAAATAAAATAACAGAAACTTAAGTTGATGTGCGGATAACAGTTCTGTCCGCACATCTCTAACTTAAATTCGATCCGCACATCTTTACTTCTTGTCCGCACATCTTTATATTTTCTTCAAAACTTTAAGTATGATGATTAACAATATTTATCAACACCTGCTTTGCTTCAACATTGGCCCGCTTGTTATCATACTTCCTACCATCATCTTTGTACCTCTTCCCTGACTGATTTCGGGAGTTATCCCAATGCTTTGGTTTCGCATCCATTACTCCTTCAGCAACTACATTGTCATATACAATCCCTGCCAAATCCACCACTGACTCAAAAGTACCCGGCCTGTGGGCATTCACATGTATGCGCACCCTGGGTGGCAGCCCTTGGACATAATACTTAATCTTCCTCTACTCAGTTTCAACCAAATAAGGCACCAGGCTCGAAGCACACTGTTACCACTCTTAAACAAACCCTGTCTTTGGATGTTCCAGATTTGGATTTCATGGTTACCAAAATTGAATCTTTGGCTATGGATGAACAATCAAGGAACTTAATGACTAAGAAAGAGATGGAACAGTATGTATTCAAAGGTGAAAAACCAGGAGAACAAGCATTTATATCAACAGATGTGATCTCCTGTGATGAACATTTTCAAGGGGATTGTTTCTTTGCAAATGCAGCTGAAACTTGTAGTTTGAATGATTTTTGTGAAGAAATTGTTGAAATTCATAAAGGAAAAGTCAAGACAGTAAATGTTGACAAAGCTCAGGATGTTGTAAATAGTATTTTGAAATTTGATGAACATAAAGCTGCTTATGCTGCATTCACTGCAAGTTTTCAAGCATACTTGGGAAGTCAATTGACTCCAATGGAACTTATGGTTCAAGACTTGAATGACATGCATCCTGATGATGTTGAAGAGATGGATATTCAGTGGAACATGGTAATGTTGGCTTACAGAACACAGAAACAAATGAAATCAAATAAAATTTTTAGCAATCCTAGTTTGAACAAGAAGATGGTCTTTGACAAATCAAAGGTTAGGTGTTTCAAGTGCAATCTTTATGGACATTTCTCAAGAGAGTGCAATAATCCTGCTGCAAAGATTACACGGATCACTTTGAATCCCAATCAAGCTTCTTCTTCAAATAGAAAACCTGATGAACCAAAGGCTATGTGTGTTACATATGATGGAGAGGTTGACTGGAGTGCTTATGGAGCTGAAATTGAAAAAGAATATGCATTGATGGCCCAAAATTCTGATGATGATAAAGCAAAAGAAGTTGAAGTTGTTGATGCAAGCAAATATCTACCTACATGAGGTAACCCATTATAGAACTCACTCTTTTGTTACTAATGACATGTTGCAAGCTGAAATTAAAAGTCACAAGAAAACCAAAGAAGAACAAAAAGAATTTGAAAAGAAAACCAGATCATTGACTGAGGACTTAAACGAATCTAAGAATCAAGAATCATCTTAAAATATTCATTACAAATTCTTGAAGAATCTTACGTGAAAAGTAAACTGGAAGCATCCACTTATAAAATGAAATATGAACAGTTGATGTAAACTAAAGAACAAATGGAAAAGTGGATTGCTAGTCAAAAGGAAGGTAAAAACTGCACTGGGCTGGGTTTTTCACAAGTCGCGTATCAAACTACTCCTCCTCCGGTGAACTATGAGAAAATGCCAAGTGTCATGACTAACACTTTACCAAATAACTTTAATCCACATGACTTTCATCTTTTAGGGCTCGTTCCTGTTAGAAGATTTAATT
Source organism: Tagetes erecta (assembly GCA_030867185.1). Classification (NCBI taxonomy): domain Eukaryota; kingdom Viridiplantae; phylum Streptophyta; class Magnoliopsida; order Asterales; family Asteraceae; genus Tagetes; species Tagetes erecta. The sequence continues at coordinate 705,603 of CM061486.1, read as the reverse complement.
TGTTCTTTGTTTATACAAGTTTGTATAGTTTAGGGTTAATTTTGTATTATCCCTAAGTAGTGATGCATAAAGCATGTTGCTAGTATGTGTTAGAGAGAGAGTCTAGATCACCAATACACGTTAGAGAGAGGAACTGTGTATGTGATTGTATTCTCCTGCACTTTGTGATGCAACTATTTGCTTTGATCATCAATGCAAGAGAATTATTCAGTAATGGATTGTGTTGTTGATTGAATTGTTGTTTTTGTACGTTGATCATTCTGATTTGTGGCAGTATCGATCCAATTGAACCTATCAATTGGTATCAGAGCTGTTGGTACTGTGTGTTCTTCGCTATTCATCAAGCAAAAACACATCAATACTGCTCAAATCATGATCTGAATGATTAATTGTTGTTTTTAGATCTGATTCATCATCGTAATCATTTCTAATTCACAAAATTTGTGCCGATTCCATCAGATTTCATTAGATCTGAGGAATTAAGAAGAAAACTGAAGTTTACTGTTCGATCAATTTTTGCTCAAAATTCATCAAAAATTGATCATGTTTTAGATTGATTGATATAGGAGATTGATAATCGGTATAAATTACTTCTTGTGTGTGATTTTTGGACGAATTGGATATCACACCCCGACCAATTAAATAAATAAACGGCGGATAATCGTCGAGACGTGAGTGTTATAGATTGCTCATAGCCACATGACGCTACAAATTAGAGTTTAAATAAACATGCATCACCAAATTAAATATTACAATTTGTCCACAAGTTTAGCAATTTACAAATGACATAGCTATTAATAGTTCATTGATTTAGAATTTAGCTAGGTCCAAAAGCCTATGGTGATCATGATCGAAAGCTAGCATTAAACATTGGCATTCCCTGAAACATGTTAGAAAATAATGTCAACATAAAGATGTTGGTGAGTTCACATAGTTAAATACATAGATAATAGTTTACAGATCACAATGATAAGCGATTCCATGTCCACAAAGGTTAGTGCAAATATGTAACAACACGTACGGCCTCAAATGTACAATCAAGCCTCAATAATATAGAATATAGTATATGATCAGCTAAGTGAAATTTGGTTCCTTCAATGAACTAGAATGCGTCATTGAAGAGCCGGACTTAGCATCGGCTTTAGCACCAAAAAGGCTTGTCAGGCCCTTAGATCTAAGACGTCGCTGGGCTAGCAATAGTTAATGATTGTATCGATCATAAAATAGAACACCACACGTATACATATAGCACAACCAAGACATAAATAGAATCACATGGTTGATAAATAGATTTAGTGCATGTAGTGTATTTGAATAATATAACATGTTTCACCCCAAAAGTGTATAAATATAAAAAGGGTATGTAAACTCACATTAATCGGCTCCAAAATCTACTCAAGAAAATATACGGTGGAAGCCGGAAATAACCCTCGGTAGCTTATCCTATTAATCGAACATAATGATTTTAGTCCATATGTGGTTTCGAGATCGTACGAGTCAAACTCTTATTTTTAGTTGTTTTGTGAAATAGTTATGAATGTTGGTATATTTATAAGTTTTTATAAAAATAGTTTAAAATATTATTTATTTGTAAATAATATACCTTCAAAGATTATTTCCATTACAAGTTGTTTACTTGGTTTTTTTACGAATATGGTATGACGTTTAAGTGGATTTTTAGTTTATAAAGTTTTTAAATAGTTGACGAAACAAGTTTATGTGTCTATTTTTATATAAATGATATTTACAATGATTAAAATGGGTATTTTTGGTTAAATAAACACTCACAAGGAAATATATACATGTTTTGTTACTTGGTTTTATAAAGTTTTTAAAGTTAATATTTGTTTATGAAGACTTTTGGGTTTTTAAGATATAAAATAATAAAAATATAATTTTTACATGTTTAGTGGGTAGTTTGAATGTTTAAATATGTGAATTAGTGGTCAAAATACAAAATATACAAAAAAAACTGGTAAGGGGATTCGAACCTGTGACCTTCAGTATATTAACAAATGCACCCAGCCACTTGAGTTGGGTGACTAACCCATTAAATACCCGAAACTTAAATATTTTATTCTTTGGTTGTTTTGAAAATATGAAGCATTAATGTGGTTTTTAAATAAAAAGGTGGGGGTATGCGTGGCCAAGATTCGAACCTGCGACCTCTATGAAGATTTGTAATGCACGCAGCCACTTGAGCTGGGTGACTAACCCGTAAATCCACCCCTCTTCAATTGTTTTAACACCTCTTTAGCAGATATGAAAATTTTCCCATAATCCCATATGAACCCTAGTTCCTTCACAACCCAAATTGGATTCGTTTTCATGGTTTTTGATAAAATTAACGTTAGGGCTTTTAATCTACTCCCAAAAACGAGTTCAATGGTATAAGAAACTTACAAAATGGTGTGGGCTAGGTACGTGTACGAGTAACGAACCAGTTCGGCCCTTTGTGCCCTTCGTGTGAGATTTTTACTTCGTTTTTGAGATTTCTGGGTATGAGGGTTTGTTTGCGGTGTGATTGTGAGTGTGTGTGTGTTTAATTGCAAAATGGTGAGGTCTAGATATGTTTTTGGTCTTGATTTTTGAGTTCGACCGAAGTGAAGAAAAAGAAAAGTTTCAAACCAATTTCTTGTTCAATTGCACACGAAATTACCTGTTTGATGATAGCTAGGGATAGATGAAACACGTTATTGCTTGGAATAGGTCTGATTTTCGTCTGAATCTTGGTTGGTGATCTCAAGCAATGATGAAGGAAAGAGTACTGTTGTGTGTTGCGTGAAAGGGAGGAAGGAGGAGAAAAAGATTTGGCTTTTTGACACTTTTGGTCCCCTATCTTTGCATGTTTTCTTCTTTTCTTCTTTTATTTTGGGTTGTTAACAAGTATTATTATTACTTCTTTGATCTAGTTTGTTTTTGTTATTATTATTACCATTGTTAGTGTTATCACTTGCTAAATTATTGATACAACAAATTTCATAAACCTCAAGCCTTCGATATTATAATTAAAGATCAAATTTCACAAATGTTACATTGGACAAGTTTTGTTAAAATTCAGTAAAATGTGTATGAAGATGTTGATGAAGATGATGAACAGGATGAAGATGTACTAGATGGGTGATTAATTTAACTTAGAAAAATTTTTGGACTTCGTTTTTGAACAAAATTTGGTTCTTGTGCAGACGGGTGAAATAATTTGTCTAGACGGGTGAAGAATTTGCAAGTAAAAGCTGTGTATCATTGACACGTGCAATATATGTATAAAATTCAGTAAAATGTGTATGAAGATGTTGATGAAGATGATGAACAGGATGAAGATGTACTAGATGGGTGATTAATTTAACTTAGAAAAATTTTTGGACTTAGTTTTTGAACAAAATTTGGTTCTTGTGCAGACGGGTGAAATAATTTGTCTAGACGGGTGAAGAATTTGCAAGTAAAAGCTGTGTATCATTGACACGTGCAATATATGTATAAAATAAACACCTAAAAACACCTAGTTTTAAATTTATAAAAACCTAGACGAACTACTAAATCACACACAACCGGCAGTGGACCGGTCGAATGTAATATAGTGAAACGTAAGTCCGGGTGTCGAGCCACAGACTCTATATACTATGCTAAATTAACTAACTAAGACTCAACTGACATGACACAAACTTTAATTAGAAAGATTATTTGGAAAGGGGATTTACTGCTAAAAATAGAAACTTACTATAAAAGGAAACTTTATAAAAATACTAACTTACTAATAATAGAAACTGACGAGATTAAATACGGATGTAAAACAGAAGAATGGAGACAAACCACCTAGGCTAGAATCATCGTTAACTTCAATTATCTTTCACGTTGGACTAATGGTTATGGAACCGGGATCTAAACCCATTCACTTAAAGGCAAACCTAATTAAGACCATCGACCATTTTCATGAAGAAACCTAAAGGGTTACTATCAAGTTATTAGCACACCGGTTATGGGATTAAGTTTCCTCACAGTTACCTAATCATATTACGCTTAATTGACTCACGCTAAAGATCTATCTCACGATATAATCCTTAAAGTCATTTGAACCAAATCATTCGATTTAACAAGCAAGATTGGTAATTAATACTAAGCCAGATTTTCACAAAATCCTAAACCTAGAAAATCAAGCAACCGAGACTTATTAATAGCCTATAACCTCACGGTTATCTAGGTTAGCTACACGTTATTATCGATTTCACTAATATAATTAATCCTATGGTTTTATTGCAAATCGACCTAATAATCACAACGCAAGTTAATGACTAAACGAGCCCTATTACGTGACATAGACAATCACCAAGAACACGTGGATTAAAAATACCAATTTCATCAACGCAAACATATATTATGCATCAAACAATTAAAAAGATTCAAACTTTTAATTAAGCATAAACCATAAACCAAAAGTTAATCCAACATGAGTTCAAAATAACGTTAACGAATCATTTTAAAGCCTAGGTGATTGTAAAAAGGTTTAGCCAATCATAGTTGTAACATTTTCAAAATTTGCTTTTAGTTATAATATCAAATACTTAAAGTTTATAAGACTTATTTTATAAATAATTTAGCAAGTAAAAAAAAACACTAACAACAATAATAATAGCAATAACAAAGACAAAATTTATCAAGGAAATAATACCATTACTTGTTAACAAACCAAAGTAGAAAAAAAAAACAAATATATGCAAAGATGGGGGACCAGTTGTGTCAAAAGCCAAAAATCATTTTCTCCTTCCTCCCTTTTCACGCAACAACAACAGTACCCATTCTTCATCATTGCCTGAAATCACCAACCAAGATTCAGTCAAAAATCAGACCTGTTCCAAGCAATAACGTGTTGAATCTATCACTTGCTATCATCAAACAGGTAATTTCGTGTACAATTGAACGAAAAATTGACTTAAAACCTCCATTTTTCTTCATTTCGGCCGAACCCAAAATCCATAACCAAAACCATATCTAGACCTCACCATTTTGCAATTAAACACACACACATACTCACAAACACACCGCAAACAAAACCCCATACCCAGATTTCGCAAAAACAAAGTAAAAATCACGCATCAAGGGCTCAAAAGTGGCGACCCGTTTGCTACTCGAACCCATACCCAAACCGCACCATTTCGTAAGTTTCATGTATCATTATACTCGTTTTTGGGTGTGGATTAAAAGCCCTAACGTTAATTTTATCAAAAATCTTGAAAACGAACTCAATTTGGGGATTGAAGAACTAGGGTTCATATGGGTTTATGGGTTTTTTTTGAATCTGCGAAAGTTGGGCTAAATAAATTAAGGACTGAAAGATTTATGTGTTAGTCACCCAGCTTAAGTGGCTGGGTGCATTGCAAACAACAAGGAGGTCAGGGGTTCGAATCTTCCCTGCACACTCCACCTCTTTTTTATTTAAAAACCATGTTTATGCTTTATATTTTCAAAACAATCAGAGGATAAAAGATTTAAGTTTCGAGTTTATGTTGGGTTAGTCACCTAGCTCAAGTGGCTGGGTGCATATATTAACATACTGCAGGTCACGAGTTCGAATCCCTCAACACGTTTTTTTTTGTATATTTTGTATTTTGACCACTAATTCACATTTTTTAGTGTTTAAACTACCCACTAAACATGTAAAAATTATATTTTATCATTTTCATGTCTTAAAAACTCAAGAGTTTTCATAAAAAAAATTAAATTAATTAATTTTAAAAAAAAAACTTTATAAAACCAAGTAACAAAACATGTATATATATACTTATATATATATAAAACCTTGTGAAAGAACACTTAACCAAAAATACTCATTTTAACATTTGTAAGTATTATTTATATAAATTAAACATATAAACTTGTTTCGTTAACTATTTAAAGACTTTATAAACTAAAAATCTACTTAAACGTCATACCGTATTGGTTAAAAAAAAGTCAAGTAAACGTCTTGTAATGACAATAATCTTTAAAAGTAGGATATTTACAAATAAATAATATTTTAACCTAATTTTTATAAAAACTTATAAACATACCAACATTCATAATTATTTCGCAAAACAACTAAAAATAAGAATTTGACTCGTACGATCTCGAAACCACATATGGACTAAAACATTATGTTCGATTAATAGGATAAGCTACCGAGGGTTATTTCCGGCTTCCACCGTATATTGTCTTGAGTAGATTTTGGAGCCGATTAATGTGAGTTTACATACCCCTTTTTATTTTTATACACTTTTGGGGTGAAACATGTTATATTATTCAAATACACCACATGCACTAAATCTATTTATCAACTATGTGATTCCATTTATGTCTTGGTTGTGCTTTATGTATACGTGTGGTGTTCTATTTTATGATCGATACAATCATTAACTATTGCTAGCCCAGCGACGTCTTAGATCTAAGGGCCTGACAAGCCTTTTTGGTGCTAAAGCCGATGCTAAGTCCGGCTCTTCTATGACGCATTCTAGTTCATTGAAGGAACCAAATTTCACTTAGCTGATCATATACTATATTCTAAATTGTTGAGGCTTGATTGTACATTTGAGGCCGTACGTGCTGTTACATATTTGCACTAACCATTGTGGACATGGAATCGCTTATTATTGTGATCTATAAACTATTATCTATGTATTTAACTATGTGAACTCACCAACATTTTTATGTTGACATTATTTTCTATCATGTTTCAGGGAATGCCAACGTTTAAGCTAGCTTTGGATCATGATCACCATAGGCTTTTGGACCTAGCTAAAATTTAAATCAATGAACAATTATTAGCTATGTCATTTGTGATTTGCCAAACTTGTGGACAAATTGTATTATTTAAAGTGGTGATGCATGCTTATTTAAAACTTTAACTTGTAGCGTCATGTGGCTATGAGCAATCTTTAACACTCACGTCTCGACGGTTATCCGCCTTTTATTTATTTAATTGGTCGGGGTGTGACAGATTGGTATCAGAGCCCATGACTGTAGGGATTTAGGTTATTAGAAACGGTGACCTAGACTACGGTATGCTTAGGGACCCTATATGAATTATCTCATACTTGCTTATGTGCTACATGATGCTACATGCTATGTGTTACATGATGCTACATGCTATGTGTTATACTTGCTATTTATGATTTAATGCCATGGCCTTTGCACACACTATGAAATTCTACAACTTAAATCGAACTTTAACAAATGAATTCAACATAAGCAAGAACAAATAGCTAAGACTAAGCCCTTAACTTATTTTCTTCTTCCCTTATCCAAGCCCTTCATCTTAAGCCTCATCATCGTTTACTATAACTCTAATTAGCTAAGTAATATTTCTTGATCTAATTCTCGACTCCATGTGGATATCATATGCTTAGTGAAACTCTTAGGCAAATGCCTAATCCATTCTCATCAAGGTTTCGAATCAGTATAACGAACAAGACGATGTGTATCTAGACAGTAAGCACCTGTATCCTGAATTTTCTGGCAAAACGATAGAAAGTTCTATCCAAGGTTAGCGTACCGTATAAATCCAATGTACGGACCTGGTACGCTTACCTGGGAATTTTCGGGATGAGTGATTTACTATAGATGCAAACACATCTGTTTAACGTTAGAAAGTTCGATTTACCTTGACTTGTCAATATACGGACCTGGTATGCTCCAATGAAAAGTGCAAATTTTCAAAAAAATTATTGTTCACCATCAAAAATATCCTTGGTTGTTATCAAAACTATCTTATCCAAATCTTACGTGGACCCAATTATCTTCCAAAAACGACAATCCCTTCAATCCTTAGCCTGTCTATCTCAAAACGAACCTTAATAAAGCCGTAATATATGCAAAAATATTAACGTAATAAACTTAAGACACTCACTCAACGCACGTTCTTCACTTTTTGGCAAATCTATGATTTTATTGACCTCCTCTCTATTATAAATTCGTACTCACACATTTATCTTTTGTTCTCTTTAACAGAATGCCTCGTGGTGGTAGAGTCCCTCGCCGTGGGGGAAGTCGTATGTCAAGTCGTAAGGTTGCTGCTCTTGTATCCCGTGAAATGGCTTCCGTCATCCCTAACCTAGTGGCGGAAATTAGCCAAACTCTTGGCAACCGTGGTAGCCAAAACAATGGGGAGATTGGTCATAATGGTGAAACCCGTCATCCTTGCACTTTCAAACACTTCAACTCTTGTAATCCTGTCAAGTTCACTGGTTCTGAAGGGGCTACTGCTTTGCTCCAATGGTTTGAGAGCATCGAAAACACCTTCACTTATAGCGAGTGTCCGGAAGCACTTAAGGTTCGGTATGGTACTAGTGTTCTCCAAGACAGGGCTCTTACTTGGTGGAATGGTATAAAAAGGGACAAAGGTGAGGCCAACATCTTAGCCATGACTTGGGATGAGGTCAAACAGCTCATGATCAAGAAATTTTGTCCCCAAACTGAACTCCAAAAGCTTGAGGAGGAATTTTGGAACCTCAGGCAAGAAAGTGGTGATCATTTGGCCTACTCGACTAGACACCATGAGTTGAGCATGCTTGTTCCCCACATGGTCACACCACTTTGGAGAAACATTGAAAAATTTATCAAGGGTGTACCTCCCCAGATCCAGGATGCGGTGATCGGTAGTAAACCCGCAACTCTTGAAGAAGCCATCACCATCACTGCTAAACTTTCTGAAAACCATGTCAAAGCCGGTACCCTAACCTTGAAAAACACTAAGAAATCTGTTGAGAAATCTACCCCCGCACCTACTAAACCAAACAAACCCGAGTCATCCTTCAATAAAAAGCGAAAGTTTAACAACCAAGCTCACAACTTTGCCATTACTACCCCTACTCCCCAAACAAAACCACATGCACCCATGGCTCAACCTATCCCAAAAGTTCCCTACAATGGCCCTCACCCAAAATGTAACACTTGTAACTACCATCATCCGGCTAATATCCCGTGTCGTCAATGCACAGTCTGCGAAAAAATGGGGCATCTGAATGTCACATGTCGTTTTGCGCCTGGTAACCCGAACCGAGCTCAAGTCAATGTTCCAGCTCCTAATCAAGCTCGTGCCTGCTTTCAATGTGGTGATCCAAATCACATGCGTCCCCAGTGCCCAAGACTTTCCAATCCAACTCCACCTGCTCGTGGTCGAGCCTTTAACATCAACGTCAATCAAGCTCAAACAAACACTGACGTGGTGAACGGTACATTTCTAATCAACAATCATTATGCTTCTGTTTTATTTGATTCGGGCGCCGATCGAAGTTTTGTTTCACTAGATTTTGAACCTTTACTTGACTTGAACCGTACTAAGTTAGACAAACCTTTCACGGTTGAAATCGCCGATGGCCAGTCTATCACAGTCGACACTATCATCACTAAATGCAAACTAAACTTAAACCAACACAGCTTTTCCATCCAACTTATACCCATGAAACTTGGAAGCTTTGATGTTATTATCGGTATGGACTGGTTAGCCGAAAACCGTGCTGAAATCATCTGTTACGATAAATGTATCCGAATTCCGCTTCCTTCTGGTGACACATTGAATATATCCGGTGAGAAACCATCCAAAGGACTTAAGCTCATGTCTTGCATCGAGGCCCGAAAATGCCTAAATAAGAAATGTATGGCCTTCCTAGCCCATGTGATCGACACCAAAGTCAAGGGCAAAGAATTGCAAGATATTCCAATCGTCCGAGACTTTCCTGAAGTGTTTCCTGAGGATCTTAACGGTTTACCTCCTATTCGTGAGGTCGAATTCAAGATCGATCTCATTCCTGGTGCGACTCCGGTAGCAAAGGCTCCGTACCGACTCGCACCTTCCGAACTCCAAGAGCTTTCGAGTCAACTCCAAGAACTCTCGGACAAGGGCCTCATACGCCCGAGTACTTCACCTTGGGGCGCTCCGGTACTATTTGTGAAAAAGAAAGATGGGTCTTTTCGAATGTGTATTGATTATCGAGAGCTTAACAAACTCACCATCAAAAACCGTTACCCCCTTCCGAGAATCGATGACTTATTTGATCAACTTCAAGGTGCTTCGTACTTCTCAAAAATTGATTTACGTTCCGGTTATCACCAGTTAAGAGTCAATGATGCTGATATTCCAAAAACCGCTTTTCGTACCCGGTACGGGCATTACGAGTTTCTGGTCATGCCTTTTGGCTTAACAAATGCACCCGCGGTATTCATGGACTTGATGAACCGAGTGTGCAAGCCCTACTTGGATAAGTTTGTAATTGTGTTTATTGATGATATCCTGATCTATTCCAAATCCAAAACCGACCATGAACAACATCTTTGTTTGATCCTAGAACTCTTAAAGAAGGAAAAACTATACGCAAAATTTTCAAAGTGTGAATTCTGGCTTGGGGAAGTGCAATTCCTAGGCCATGTTGTGAACAGGAAGGGAATCCATGTAGACCCAGCAAAAATCGAAGCTGTGAAAACTTGGGTTGCTCCAAAGACGCCAACCGAAGTCCGTTCATTCCTCGGTTTGGCAGGTTATTACCGTCGATTCATTTCCAACTTCTCAAAAATTGCCAAACCTCTCACTATTTTGACGCAAAAGAACCGACCCTTTGAATGGGGAGACGAGCAGAAAGAAGCTTTTGAAACACTCAAAGACAAACTTTGCAATGCTCCGATTTTATCACTCCCTGAAGGCAATGACGACTTTGTGGTCTATTGTGATGCCTCCATACAAGGTCTCGGTTGTGTCCTTATGCAACGGGGAAAAGTCATTGCCTATGCCTCGCGCCAGTTACGGATTCATGAGGTTAATTACACAACTCATGATCTCGAGCTTGGAGCAGTGGTATTTGCTCTAAAGATTTGGAGACACTATCTCTATGGTACCAAATGTGTGATATTCACTGATCACAAGAGTCTCCAACATGTCTTTGACCAAAAAGATCTAAATATGAGACAACGTCGATGGATTGAACTAATTAACGACTATGACTGTGAGATTCGCTATCATCCGGGGAAGGCGAATGTCGTAGCCGATGCTTTAAGTCGTAAGCTTCATAGTAAAGTTATTTTACTTCAAGAAATCCGAGCCCATCGACAACTAGTTGACACCTTAAGTGATTTCGGTGTGGAAATTCGGGTAGAACCAAATGCGTCAAACATTTCACTTCGAAGTATTCAAGTTGAAGGAAGTCTTAAGTCCTTGATTCTTAAAGCTCAACAAGCCGTTGTAGATGAGGGCAAACTACACGACGAAATGTTGGGTGGAGCCGATCTTCAACTCGAGACTAAGCCCGATGGTCTCTATTATTACACGAACCTTTTATGGATCCCGAACCGTAACCATCTTCGTGAGCTCCTGTTGGATGAAGCTCACAAATCCCGCTATTCTATTCATCCAGGTTCTGACAAAATGTACAAGGACCTTCGGTCACAGTATTGGTGGCCAGGTATGAAGAAAGACATTGCTCTTTACGTGGCTAAGTGCCTTACTTGTGCAAGAGTTAAAGCCGAGCACAAACGATCCGGCGGTCTTCTTGAACAACCTGAAATCCCCGTGTGGAAATGGGAACACGTGTCCATGGATTTTATCACCAAGCTACCTCGTACACCCCGTGGTTTTGATAGCATTTGGGTTATTATTGATCGATTGACCAAGAGCGCTCATTTTATTCCGATTCGAAACACATACAATGCTTCTAAGCTTGCCGAAATCTATATAAAAGAAATTGTGAGTCGTCATGGTGTACCAATGCATATCATTTCTGATCGAGATGGTCGATTCCCTTCCCACTCTTGGACATCTTTTCAAAAAATTTTAGGTACGCAACTTGATCTAAGCACAGCGTATCATCCCCAAACTGATGGTCAGACTGAACGTACCATTCAAACTCTTGAAGACTTGCTTCGGTTATGCATTCTAGATTTCGGGGGTAATTGGGATACTCACTTGCCATTGGTTGAATTTTCTTACAATAACAGTTATCACTCGAGTATCAAAATGGCCCCATTCGAAGCACTTTATGGCCGTAAATGTCGTTCACCCATATGTTGGACTGAGGCCGGTGAGCATCTCATCACCGGACCCGAATTAATTCAAGAAGCAACAGATAAAATTTTCCAAATCCGTGACAACCTCCGAGTGGCGCGTAGTCGTCAAAAGAGCTATGCCGATAAACGACGACGCCCCTTGGAATTCAAAGTTGGTGACATGGTTCTTCTCAAGGTATCCCCTTGGAAAGGTGTGGTCCGTTTCGGAAAGAAAGGAAAACTAGCTCCGAGATTTGTTGGTCCATTTAAAATTCTAAAAAGAGTTGGTAAGGTGGCTTACAAACTTGATTTACCTCCCGAGCTCAGCAATGTTCATCCAACCTTCCATGTCTCAAACTTACGAAAGTGTTTAACTGACGGAGACCTTCATGTTCCCTTGGATGACATTCAAATCGATGAGACATTACGTTTTGTCGAAAGACCAGTTGAAGTCATGGACAGAGAGGTCAAAAAGACAAGACAGGGTACTACTCCAATTATCAAAATTCGTTGGGAAAACAAGCGCGGACCTGAATTCAATTGGGAGCGCGAAGACCGTATGAAGAGAGATTTTCCTCACTTGTTTAACTAGTTCTTTAAATTTCGGGACGAAATTCCTAAAAGTTGGGGAGACTGTAACATTTTCAAAATTTGCTTTTAGTTATAATATCAAATACTTAAAGTTTATAAGACTTATTTTATAAATAATTTAGCAAGTAAAAAAAAACACTAACAACAATAATAATAGCAATAACAAAGACAAAATTTATCAAGGAAATAATACCATTACTTGTTAACAAACCAAAGTAGAAAAAAAAACAAATATATGCAAAGATGGGAGACCAGTTGTGTCAAAAGCCAAAAATCATTTTCTCCTTCCTCCCTTTTCACGCAACAACAACAGTACCCATTCTTCATCATTGCCTGAAATCACCAACCAAGATTCAGTCAAAAATCAGACCTGTTCCAAGCAATAACGTGTTGAATCTATCACTTGCTATAATCAAACAGGTAATTTCGTGTACAATTGAACGAAAAATTGACTTAAAACCTCCATTTTTCTTCATTTCGGCCGAACCCAAAATCCATAACCAAAACCATATCTAGACCTCACCATTTTGCAATTAAACACACACACATACTCACAAACACACCGCAAACAAAACCCCATACCCAGATTTCGCAAAAACAAAGTAAAAATCACGCATCAAGGGCTCAAAAGTGGCGACCCGTTTGCTACTCGAACCCATACCCAAACCGCACCATTTCGTAAGTTTCATGTATCATTATACTCGTTTTTGGGTGTGGATTAAAAGCCCTAACGTTAATTTTATCAAAAATCTTGAAAACGAACTCAATTTGGGGATTGAAGAACTAGGGTTAATATGGGTTTATGGGTTTTTTTGAATCTGCGAAAGTTGGGCTAAATAAATTAAGGACTGAAAGATTTATGTGTTAGTCACCCAGCTCAAGTGGCTGGGTGCATTGCAAACAAGAAGGAGGTCAGGGGTTCGAATCTTCCCTGCACACTCCACCTCTTTTTTATTTAAAAACCATGTTTATGCTTTATATTTTCAAAACAATCAGAGGATAAAAGATTTAAGTTTCGAGTTTATGTTGGGTTAGTCACCTAGCTCAAGTGGCTGGGTGCATATATTAACATGCTGCAGGTCATGAGTTCGAATCCCTCAACACGTTTATTTTGTATTTTGACCACTAATTCACATTTTTAAGTGTTTAAACTACCCACTAAACATGTAAAAATTATATTTTATCATTTTCATGTCTTAAAAACTCAAGAGTTTTCATAAAAAAAATTAAATTAATTAATTTAAAAAAAAAACTTTATAAAACCAAGTAACAAAACATGTATATATATATCTATACTACATTATAAAACATTTAGGATGGGCAAAATAGTAAATTAACATTTTCCTTAAACTTTCAACACTATAAATACTTGATTGTTAACAAATCTAGGGTTTGCCTCTAAACCAGCCTCCTGTTCAAAATCTGATTCTAGGGTTACAACATCCTCTCTGGTCGGCATCGATTCCTCCCAACTCTCCTCCTTGGTTAACCATCGATTTCTTACCTTCAATCACTCATATCATCTTCATCGCTTGCCAACATGACGCTTGCCACCAGTTTTTTTCCCGTCTCCATCTTGTCCAGCCGGTGATAGTGGTGGCAACATAGACAGTTGTGGCCAAGGGTTCGACTTGCCGAACATCAGCCCATTCAAGGTTAAATTTGCGTATGGTTTTTTTGTTTTCTAGGTTGTTCATCTGTTTCCTTGTTTTTCTGATTTTATTGACTTTTTGAGAAGATGAGGTGATTGAATGTTGGCGTGCAGGTATTGCTTATGTCAATACGAGATATGAATCTATTTTGGTGTTTAAAAACCGTGCAGTGTGTGTGTTTCGCCATGATTTGGGCAGTTGTTCAACCTAAAACTGTGTTATGTGTGTTGTGAAATGCGTGTATGTTGTGTGTTGAAAATGGAGTTGCATTATGGTTGCCCATTTTCCTTTTGTGTTGTAGAAACAGGTCATGCTCTTGCTGTTTTGGTATCTTGGGGTTTGATATTCATTATTTGTATCTATACTACATCAACAATAACAGCAGCAGGTTCGTATTTCTCTATTTAATGTGTTTTGTGTTTAAATACAATAGTTGATACCTGAATGCTGACCCATTCAAATTGTTGCTGCGTTTTGTGTTGCAAGTGCAAGTTTTAAGGCTTGTTTGTGAGTTTAATAAGATGAATTTGTTGCTGTGTTTTTGTGAGTTTTTGAGTCAGATTTGTCACTAATTTGGCTGTTGTTTGTTAGCTATGTGTTGTTGCATTTTTCGGGCATAATGGGCATTATTTTAGTGGATGATTGTATTTAGGAGAAAGATTCCGCGATGCTTTTGCTTCTACTCTATGAATCGGTTCACGGTTATGGAAAAATTGGCGGCAAAGGGAAAATTCAAATCTCTCCTCTTGCTCTATATCGGTTCACTAGATGCTTGCCATTCAAATCTCTCATTACTCCATATCTCAGGTTTGTTACTCATGCTCCTGCTCTAATAATTTCTTTATCAAATAGATTTCATTGAATACGGTTTTGGGCTTATGGTTTGTGTTTTGTTACTCATGTTGCAGGTTGTGTTTGTGGATCAATCTTCTATCCGAGGTACGTTGTGTTTTGTTGTATTGTGTTCCATTGTGTTGTGTTTAAAACCAGTTGAAACAGCAGCAGCACACTTCAACAGGGTGTTTTCGGGGGGGGGGTTAATATTTGTATGTGTGTTTTGTGAATTATAAATGTATGTGTGTTGAGTTGTGTTGTGTATGAATGGGGTGTGTGTTATGCTACAGGGTGTGTGTGTGTGTGAAAAAACCTGCTGTTTGAATCTGAATGTGTGTGTGAATGTGTGTTTGTTGGGGGTGGGTTAAAAACTTGTTGCTGCTGCTGCATATTGAAACTGAATGTGTTGTATGATGTTGTTGCTATTTTTAAAAATTTTAAAAACATTTGATGTTATTGCTATTGTGTGTGTGTGTGTATGAAGGTGTTTTATGAATGTGTGTGTTGTATGTTATTATAAATGTGTTTGAAACTGAATGTGTGTTGTGTTGTGTTTGTTTGTGCTGTGAAAGCTGAAAAATGGTTCAAAAATGTCATTTTTGTTCAATTTTTGTGCATGAATGTGTTGTAAAGGTGTGTGTTGTATCTTAGTATGATAAAGACTTCAAAAAAAACACACCTTCATACAATAAACAACAACTTTTTTGCATATAAAACTTTTAGTTTTTAAAACAGCAGCAACAGATATGTGTGTATGTGTGTTTGAAACAGCAGCTTAACCTGTGTGTATGCTGATGTTGTTGCTGTTTATGTTGTTTAAAGAACAGTTTAAACAGAATGTGTGTATGCCATCTATCACCAAGAATAAATTAGCAAACTTTTACCAAAATTTAATCAGCAAAACAACGCTTCAGTTTTGATTTGTTTAATCTGCTCTAAATTAGCAAACTTTTACCAAAATTGAATCAGCAAAACATGATGTGGTGATAAGATTATGTCTCTGCAGTTGAATACTAAATTTGAGTATTTAAACAAATTAGACCATGAACTGAACAAATATGACCATAGATGATGTGTTTCTTATATTTTAGCATTTAAAGCTAACAATTTGAAGTATTATCTATTAATATTTTCTTTGTATCTAAATGAATGCCTTGATGCACACTTTTAAAACCAAGCTTGAAATTGATTATTGGAACTTCAATTCAGGTAAGAGGTGCAGATAGAGCAAACAAATGCAGTCTTGCTTTCTCTCTGACAGCAGAAAGGTTAGGCGTCTCAACTGACAGAGGAACTGTTCATATTTAAACGTAATGGTTGATTCTGGAATAATGAAACTGTATCAGATCAGAATAAGGGATCACCTTCACTTGTATATGGTTGTCTAATTTGAGCTAATTGGTAAGTTTGAGGTGATATCTAAAATCACCGATTTAATTTGTTTGAGTTGCTGATTAGTGTGTTGATGAAAAGCTGACATATTGATTATGTTAGTGTAATAGTTAAAAAAATATCAAGCTACTAATATTGCCTTTCTGCTGCAACTAACCTGCTTCCTTCTAAATTCATTAACGACGTAGCTGAAGATGTTTTCATTCAAACATGGATAGCAGTTTTAAATAGGATGTGTTCTTATTCAGTTTCTACAATGCTTGATTTTAATAAGCATTATTGGTAAACTTGATTATTTTATCTGTGTTGCTTACTTGCTTTAACATACATCAAATCTGTTAGGGCGCTGAGATGAGTTTTGTTATTGAAATCCATGGCAGTTTTGTTATCAAATTTCAAACTGAATGAGACTAATTGAAATGTTCTAAACTTCTAATCTTTATATAAGATTCTCATGTTCTATTGATTAATTGATAGGTACATGTATCATCTTCTGTTACACTTTGATCATAGCACACGACGGTTTTCTAATAACCTGGTGCATTGCTAATATTATAACATGTACTTCTTTGTACATGCCTACAACTCTTATTGTTATATTTTGTACATTCATATGAGATATATGTATTTTTTGTGTTTAATGATGTACCTGTTACGTATTCTCATGAATTGTCATATTGTGAATATTCATATAAATATTGTTTTATATTTTAATTATTGTGTTTCCATTTATATATATTCTGTTTTTATCCCTGATTTACATAAAAAAAATTGCTTCACTTTGGTTAATATAGTGTAAACTGGTTTCTTTTCTAAATAAAGCAACCCGTAAGGATAAGTTTTGGTATTTTAACTTCGCCTCGAATCTCTTTTTCAGGTCCAAATTGTACTGCAAGTAGCTTCCTATTTGGTATGTTTGACTGTTGAACCCAGCGTTTCATCTGGACTTTCAGTTACGAATTGAACAGAAGTTTAATAGATGATTGTTTTGTTTACACTGGCGCATGCTAAGAAAAACAAATGTAACACTTGCGATTCAGCAACATAATGGCTGCACGACTTCTGTTTTATAGTTGATTTGACAAGATATGTTACACTTTGCAAGGTATTAAAGATAATGATGCTACATCAAGTAAGTTTGCCAAATATTCTCTCGATAGTTCTATTTAGCAGCTTCTCTTTAAATGTCTAATGTTCACACTAGAGGAAGGTAGTGAGAGTCTGGTAATGGGTCAAACTGAGTTTTTGTTGAAACAAAGCCATTTTTTGGGTTACTTCAAATCAGTATGGGTTAGTTGACCACCAAAAAGGTGTTTTTATTGATAGTACATATACTAATTTTGTATGTTTTAATGGTTGTTTGGGGGCTGTAAACAGCCTCGAGATGATAGTTAAAAGTGTCATTAAATGTTATATGGTTTGATTTAGTTGCCAGTACAGCAGAAGAGGTGCATAGTTCAATCGAATGTTGAACTATATATTTGTTAAATATTTAAAAAATTATTTAATGTCTAACAAATTAATACATTTGACAGGTGAAAAATCCTCAAAGGGATTTTTCTTTAGGAATTGGGGCTGCATTATCCATTTGTTGCAAGTTATATATGTTGGTCTTGGCTGCGGCAGTTGGTTTAGTACCTTATTATGCAATGGATCCCGACACCCCTATCTCATTTGGAAGCCCTGGTATTTAGCGGGACATGTAAGTCAATAAACCTATTTATCTAAATATTGTTTTCATTCCTTACTTTTAGTTCTATAAGTCCTTTGTTTTAACCAATATCTGAGTTTAAATTCATCAAAATTGTTTAAAAAAACAAAAGCCTTCTTTAAGAAAGCTTGTCATTTTAAATTAAATTGCTCTTAACATAACATTGAACTTTATTAAACCATTTTCAATTGTAGGTTCATAATACTGAATTAGTATTAGACATCATAGATTTAGGATGTTGTTTTCTGCTCACTTATGTTTAAACTACTTGCATTTTCATATTTGGATTTGAATCATTTTTCAACTAATATAATAATACATTACAATCATAGTCAATTACTTATTGATAGCTTTCAGTTAGCTATATAATTGTCATGAAATTGGTTGTGACAATTTCGTATCAACAACATGTGTAATAAATTATGTATACAGTTAATTAGTTTTAGACCACATTATTCATTTGTATTTAAGGTTACGTAAATAATAGCAAATTTAGAGGTCTGGAAAACACTGGCCTTCCACTAGCGTGAATTGTTTGTGAAAATCAATAATGGATGGTCTCGCTTGCGTTAAAGCTCAAATATTATTGAAAGGTTAGTGAAACTGATGCTCAATGCTTTGATGAATGTTAAAGGAATCATGTAGATGCACAACAGATTATTTTGACATGGATGGGTCAATACTTGAATGTGTTAAGCTTTTGCTGCAAGCGATAAGGAAGTAATTTCTTCCCTTGACCTCTATTTTCTCTATTTGAAAGCGACAAGGAAGTTCAAGTCTTCCATAGACATTTGGGGATGTTCTGGTTTATGATGTTTTAGCACTCTATGAATTTTTGGTTTATGATGTTTTGGTTATTAACAATGTAATGAACAAATGGTAATTTCACATATATAGGTTGATTATTTATAGGTTCATTTGGTTTATGATGTTTTGGTTAATGTTGTTGGTTCTTTTGCATATTTTTATTTAGTTGGGTAAAAAAATAATTGGATGCATTATGGATATATAAATTGATAAGTTTGGGACTTGGTAATTTAGCAATTGCATTCTTTTGCATATCCCAAAAATACAGTGGCAAAAAGTGCAATTTAGCAATTGCCTTTGTTTTTTTGTGTTTAATTAATGATGAACTACACAAAGACATGTACTTTTATATTTTATGTTTGAGTATTTTCTTTTTCGTGTGTTTGGATATTTTTGTTTAAAGTAGTATTATTACAATTGATATTTTCTTATTTGTGTGATTGTTTCTAATTAATTGACATGTGTGAGACATGTGGCATAGATGAACTACATTGATGTACCAATAAGAAAGTTAACAAAAATGTTATACAATAGAAAGTTAGAAACCACAAGAGTATCAATTAACTAGCGGAAACGAGTTCAACGTTGCAAATTGTTGTCATTGTCGTATATATGTCGCTGCATCGCGCGGGTACCCTGCTAGTATACTTATATATATATAAAACCTTGTGAAAGAACACTTAACCAAAAATACTCATTTTAACATTTGTAAGTATTATTTATATAAATTAAACATATAAACTTGTTTCGTTAACTATTTAAAGACTTTATAAACTAAAAATCTACTTAAACGTCATACCGTATTGGTAAAAAAAAAGTCAAGTAAACGTCTTGTAATGACAATAATCTTTAAAAGTAGGATATTTACAAATAAATAATATTTTAACCTAATTTTTATAAAAACTTATAAACATACCAACATTCATAATTATTTCGCAAAACAACTAAAAATAAGAATTTGACTCGTACGATCTCGAGACCACATATGGACTAAAACATTATGTTCGATTAATAGGATAAGCTACCGAGGGTTATTTCCGGCTTCCACCGTATATTGTCTTGAGTAGATTTTGGAGCCGATTAATGTGAGTTTACATACCCCTTTTTATTTTTATACACTTTTGGGGTGAAACATGTTATATTATTCAAATACACCACATGCACTAAATCTATTTATCAACTATGTGATTCCATTTATGTCTTGGTTGTGCTTTATGTATACGTGTGGTGTTCTATTTTATGATCGATACAATCGTTAACTATTGCTAGCCCAGCGACGTCTTAGATCTAAGGGCCTGACAAGCCTTTTTGGTGCTAAAGCCGATGCTAAGTCCGGCTCTTCTATGACGCATTCTAGTTCATTGAAGGAACCAAATTTCACTTAGCTGATCATATACTATATTCTAAATTGTTGAGGCTTGATTGTACATTTGAGGTCGTACGTGCTGTTACATATTTGCACTAACCATTGTGGACATGGAATCGCTTATCATTGTGATCTATAAACTATTATCTATGTATTTAATTATGTGAACTCACCAACATTTTTATGTTGACATTATTTTCTAACATGTTTTAGGGAATGCCAACGTTTAAGCTAGCTTTGGATCATGATCACCATAGGCTTTTGGACCTAGCTAAAATTTAAATCAATGAACAATTATTAGCTATGTCATTTGTGATTTGCCAAACTTGTGGACAAATTGTATTATTTAAAGTGGTGATGCATGCTTATTTAAAACTTTAACTTGTAGCGTCATGTGGCTATGAGCAATCTTTAACACTCACGTCTCGACGGTTATCCGCCTTTTATTTATTTAATTGGTCGGGGTGTGACAATAGTCATACCAACGAACGCAAATTCAAAAGTATTAAACATGATAAAAACAAATAAAAACGAAAGAACGAAGTAACCCGAGTGATCCAAGATGCAATCTTCAATCCCAAGAGCTTCTGACACGTTGTTTCGCCTTCGTAACCTCCAAAAACACCTCCGAGCTGCTGTTTTCCCACTCCTATTCGTCCCCTTGGGTTTCTAGGAGGCTAGGGTTTCATAAGGAGTGTTTATATAGCGAACCGGGCCAATAAAAGCCCAAACTTTCTTCGTTTTCACGTACCGGCTCGCTCTAACTCCGTTTCGCGCCTCGTTTTCGCCTACGGATTCGATTTTTCACGATCTTTCCGTTTCTATATCAACATGGGACCTACGAAACATGAAAACGTCAGTTGTATCAAAATTGCTATAAAAACCGTACCGAAACAACTAAAAACGTAAACAAACACAACTAGGGATTTATGTATATTTATCACTTTATCAAAAATCCCCACACTTAACCTTTTTCGTTCCTAAAAAAGCATGCATATAGAATCATAACTAATTAAGGCTTCAATATTTCATTACAATTTTCAAACAAGAAACAAAATCAGATAAACATCAGTGCGTTTTATTTAAACACCCTAACACTAGCCAATCAAGTTTCCCCTGATGTTTAATCTAAATTTAATTAAATCATTTATCTATAAGGTTTCACACAGAGGAAAAATAAGTTAGCCCGATTATTGTTGCTTGACGAGGCACCGGATAAACCACAAAGGCTTTCCTACCAAAATAACCTAAAGAACTTAACTAAGCTAAGAACTAGTGCCATATTAGGGTGGATTTTGATGGATGAATTTTATGGGTATAGACTGTTTATTCCTTTTTTTTTCATAAAACAAGATCACCTCACCAAGTGGTGTCGTATCCAAGTCGCTATCCCGGAGGTAGAGCACATGAGGTCTTGGATCACTTGCCTTATATTTTCTTTTTTTTCATTGAATTGGCTCTTTGAGCTCTTTTATTTAGCAGCTACTTTGAGCGTTTTTCAGTACTATACCCGGTGGACATTTGATTTGCAGATGCGCCACTTCTTTTACAAGAAGCGTGTTATAAATCCCAAAATGGCACTACCCCTTAACCTATTTAAGTTCTAAAGCCTACAATGGTTCCTAATTGTTATTTAGTTAAGGCCTTCTTATTCCTCCTAGATGAACACCCACGAGATTCACGACAATTAACTTTCTATTACTACACTTAGGAAAACCATCCCAGCTAATTGGGTTACCAAAAGTTTATCCAAATTCATCTTTGTATTAAAAACCACAACTCATTTGAAAGCCAAAATCAGTTTACTATCGTTTTCTATTTAAAAGTGCACAACTTAAACAAAGACATTTTCAAAAAAAATTTCAATTCAATTTTTTTTTTGGATTTTTTTAAGACTCTATAAGACTCAAAACATACTAAACAAACTCTAAGACTCAAAAGCTATTTTCCATCTCCACACTTAAGTTCTACATTGTCCCTAATGTAGAAATGGAAAGCATCTTAAAATAAAATAAAAATGCAAAAATAAAATAAAATAAATAAAAAATAATAAACGGGTGAATTAGAAAAGACTTTAGCTGGTTTTGTGAACGCGTAAGCTCCAAGTTTTCATTCCAAACCACAGCTTCGATCGTATAGCATTTCGGTCGCGATCGAGCTTCACCGACACTCTCGAGCTCCATCTTCGTCTTCACAAATACAAACTCACCCGAATGGAGTTGAGTACGGGTGAGAATGATTTAAACCTGCAAAAACAAAAACAAGAATACCCGAGCATAACACTGACTCGTCAAAATTTAAAATTAAAAATAAAATTCCCGACTCAATATAAACTCTACAAATAATAAGAAATCTCCTCACACTTAAACTTAATCAGGAGGTTTCTCCTTGATCTGAACCATATCCAATCCGTTCAATTCCACCCGACCCACATAAATACATATAAATTTAAAAGTGGAATTGAAAGTGACATTGAAAAACAAATTAAAAACTTGGAACGGGTCAGACCACCAATATTTAAACTTACCTGGAAAGAACTGAATGTGTTGCATGTAACTTGAAGATTGGTCTTTCTTGCTCCATAAGGGTTTCTCCACCCTTGTAAACCATCTCCCGATTTGCAACAATGTGCGCTCCCTCGGTTCTTTCCTTGCTTTAAACCGAGGTTGTGATGATTCTTCAGTATGTACCTCGTTCTCAGGCTCATTCAGCTCTTGACTCATCCCCACACTTGGCGTTTGATTGTATACTAAACCTTCGAGAATCTTCAAATCGCCAAGTGGGTCGAATTCTCCATCATCACAAAAAGGCAGGTCCACCAATTCAGCAACAAACTCATCCTCCCAAAATGGAACTGGTACCTCCTTCACACCTTCCTCCTTTACCTTATGCATCTCATCAAACTCACAAAACATTTGCGAAATATCAAAAGAATCCGAAGATTCAAATGTATCACATGAAGAGTCAAATAGTTCAGGAATATCAGAACAAGTTGAAATTTGGTCAGAACACTTACCTGTTTCGGAAAGATGATCTTCATTATCCAATTTTGCATTGGCATACTCCACTTTATGTTTCTTGTCATCAGTGGAGATATCCGGTTCTTGATCGGCTTCGCATGTTGTCATCCTTAGATTAGCGAGTTCATCCGTAAGCCTCCCATTTTCTGATAGAAAATGCAGTTTCTCCACCGAACTTAGTGAGTGCCATCGAGTGTTCATGACCTCCTGCACCTTCATTAGTTCTTCTTTCATGCTCGAGCACTTGTTCGTTTCCACTTTCTCTTCCTGACAGACTGGAGGTGGGACTGAAGCGTCCATTTTCATCTCCGGCTATACTTGGAATTCCTGCAAAACCTCATTCTCACAAGACAAGTGTAACATATCTTGTGGTTCATAAATAATATTACAAGATTCAAAAGAGAATGTAGAAAATGAGTTATCATTACCTGATTTCTGTTGTAGCCTCAGACGCTGAACTTCTTCCAAACACCTCTTGCTTTCCTTTAAAGATTTATAGGAATCTTCCAGCCATAACTGGTTTCGCTGTACGAGGATTTCCTGTTCTTTCGAGCATTGGAATCATCAGACACTAATTGGGTTAGCAAATCCTCCGTTCTGCTCAACCTCCCGGAATCTTGCGGTTAAGGATTATAGCTGACATTGTTAGACACTAGTTCCGTCAAAAGGCCCTCTATTCTACTCAACCGGCCAAGATTTTAGGATGTTGAACACTCCTATGAATAATATGTCTGTGCCTGCATAAAGGAGTTAGTAACACAAGATGGTGCAGAGGACCTCGAATAATGCGGACATAACCAAGTAATATGAGGTCCTCCACAAATATCACACATGATTAATATTACAAACACAAACACAAAAAAGAAAGCACGTGTATAGCTGGTAAGACCTCAAAAAGTTAATTTAACGCAATTACCAAGAGTCCCCGGCAACGGCGCCAAAAACTAGATGCGTGCAATATATATAAAATAAACACCTAAAAACACCTAGTTTTAAATTTATAAAAACCTAGACGAACTACTAAATCACACACAACCGGCAGTGGACCGGTCGAATGTAATATAGTGAAACGTAAGTCCGGGTGTCGAGCCACAGACTCTATATACTATGCTAAATTAACTAACTAAGACTCAACTGACATGACACAAACTTTAATTAGAAAGATTATTTGGAAAGGGGATTTATTGCTAAAAATAGAAACTTACTAAAAAAAGAAAACTTTCTAAAAATAGTAACTTACTAATAATAGAAACTGACGAGATTAAATACGGATGTAAAACAGAAGAATGGAGACAAACCACCTAGGCTAGAATCATCGTTAACTTCAATTATCGCTCACGTTGGACTAATGGTAATGGAACCGGGATCTAAACGTATTCACTTAAAGGCAAACCTAATTAAGACCCTCGACACTTTTCAAGAAGAAACCTAAAGGGTTATGTAACACCCATGAAAAATTTCATACCTAAAATATAAGTTAAGGCATCGATCCGACATTGTAATCATAGGTGAGCCATTAGTATATGCATGACTTATACTTGTCACATAATGTCAAACGAGTAGTTAACGAGTTAGATGCATGACGACTAAATATATAAGATATCTTGACGAAGGTTTACTATTATTGAGACAATTTTTCCGTTTCTCTGTTTTTATTAAAGTTTAAGTCGAAACGTCGCTAAAAAATGAGCTCGTCCTAATAGTATATTTATAATACGCTCTTTTTAAGTCTAAAAAAGAAAACAAACAAGATTCGAGTTGAATTAATAATAATTACTATTATTATAATAGTGTAAGGTAACTATAATAACGAAATATATGTGCATCTATGTG
The DNA here is from genome assembly GCA_030867185.1 of Tagetes erecta. Classification (NCBI taxonomy): domain Eukaryota; kingdom Viridiplantae; phylum Streptophyta; class Magnoliopsida; order Asterales; family Asteraceae; genus Tagetes; species Tagetes erecta. Next base: position 680,397 of record CM061486.1, on the reverse strand, counting down.
GACTATTTTGATGAAATGTCTACACCAATATCTCAAAGCTTAAGTATATATATGAACGTTTTTAGTGCAAATTTTTATTTGAGACATATCCATCGCTAACAAATACATATATAAAATATTGATGAGAACTATATATCCGACTTCATTTAGATATGCATGAACATATAATATGCTCCAATATGTAGAGAAAGCCACGAGTACATGACTCATCAAAAGGGTCGGCAAAAATGTTTATATAAATAAGCATGCATAGTTAGAACATGGTACACAGATTCGCATACTCAGTTTCAAGTCTTTTTCTTGAGAGAATCATAAACTAAATTTTATGATTGTCACTAACACTTTAAGACGCCATATTTTGAAACCTCGTTAATTTATCAATATAATTTCCAAGTGTATGAAGATCCTGCTTAGAAATCTCGAAGGGTTAAGCTAACAAGAAGTGATGTTCAAACAAGTCTTTCAACTCCTAAGAATTATATTTGTGAGTACATTTGCCTTTTTTTTAATGTTTTATAAGTGAATACATTTGTGTTTTTAAATTTTTATTAAAGTTTTTATTTTGAAAATCAGCAGGAACTGTAGTTAATTTATTAATGCATGCTGGTAAAATACGAGACAAGCATCAGGCTACGATTGTACGTGTGATCTGATAAAAAATGATACACATGCAGAGGGTAGTATTCGAAAGGGGATACTATGCCAAAGCATGGCTAATAATAGTTTGGTGTCCAAAGGATTACGACTCCCTAGGCATTGAAGGTTCCACGGGCAACCTAATAACAATTTATTGTTAGTGTACAACAAAAGATCTGGATGTGTATTTTATCCTATGATTAAGTATGGTTAATCTAAATTAATGCAATTTCATGCTTACAAATGTTTTGGGTCCTGCAAATGATATTCACCAGCATTTTAGCTGATGTTTTATTTTCATAACATTTTTCAGGAAAAGAATGAATGATCTCGCTAAGAGTCATGTTAACGGATTGAAAATTCGTACATGTACTTGTTAGCTATATTTTGACTGCGCAAGATACGGTCTGAAGGATGGACGCATCTAGTGAAATCTTGTGGCTATTACCTGAGATACAAATGAATGGATTTTGTAATATATATTACAATATATATTTTAAATGAAATGGGTATTGAAACCCATGTTTATTAAACAATGTTTTTATTTAAATATTGTTTGATTATAAAAGAAAAGAAATGAAATTTTGATAAACTCTTCCGCTGCAACGAAACTCTTAGATTAAGCAAAGTACCATATTGGATCGATATTGCTGCAAATCAGAACGATCTAATTACAAACACGCAATTCAATCAACAACACAATCCATTACTAAATAATTCTCTTGTATTGATGATCAAAGCATAAACGTTGTAGTACAATGTGCAGGAGAATACAAATCACACACACAATTCACTCTCTAGCGTGTAAGTTGTGATCTAGACTCTCTCTCTAACATTCTCTCACAACATGCTTTATGCATCAACACATTAGGGAAAATACAAAATTAACCCTAAAATATACAAACATGTATAAACAAAGTACAAATTAAATTTTCTAACAGGAATGAGCCCTAACAGTACTCCCCCTAAGATTTAACTTTGGACTTTCAAAAATCTTCTTCAGCTTTCAACTCTTGCTTTTCAGCTTCAATCTCTCAAAAATCTTCAGGTTCGTCTTTGACCTCCAGCAACGACTTTCCTTTATGCTCTTCTTGTTCTTTCAAAGCTTCTTCAATGCACGATTTGAACTTTGCAGCGATTGCGGCTTGTCTTGGTTTTGATTCATTAGTGATGATATCACAATCCATCATCTGTTTCAGAGTGTCCAAAGTAATACCTGCAAAGTCAATATTAGCATAAAACTCGTCAGGCCTTTTCTTTCCTTTGACCTTCACTTCTAAGGTACCCTTGGACGTCACCCTCGTATATTCGATTTCTGGCATGTCAATCTTCATAAGGTTAGCATTAAGCAATGCCTTCCTTAATCGGATCTTTTCTGAAGCAGCGCCAATCACCTCTATCATGATCACGAATAATCTTCTGTCTTCTTCAGCAACAGGATCTTTTAACTTCTCCATCTTGTGATTGCGAAGATAATCAATGTAAGATGGGTGTAGCAGCTTCAGCTCAAACGTACTAAACAATGTGATCATATCTTTATCCCAATCGTCCAGATTACGTACCAACTTCAGCTCATAAGTTTCTTGATTACAGAAAAACTTCAGAATGGGCTTTGTTTCTTGCGAACCATCGATCACCTTCAAACCAGGATCGGTCACTTTGTCAAAATACTAATCCGAGAACTCTTCTAAGTACATATCCTTGAGTATCAACTTCTTCTCTTTCCTCTTCTTTTTCTTCAAATATTCACTATCTTCTTGTTGTCCCCGAAACTCCAAGAACTTTGGCATGCGGCTAATCCCAGCATCCAATAACATCGCACATTTATCACCACGCTCTGCTCGTGAGTGATTTATCAACCTCAACTTATGCAACTCTTTCAAGTCTTGAACCGGCAACTTGAAGATACTCGAATAGTAATGATACACATCGCATAACCCATTCACCCTCTTGATTAGAAACGCATCAAAAATCTCATCATATTTCCATGCAATAATCTTCACATCCTTGGACTTTTCAGGCACGATCATTGAGTCTAGTAAGTCAGCAACGGACTGTCCCTTACTTAGTAGTGATCTAACAATATCACCTGCTGTGGCAGACTTGTGCCATGACTCTCGCACTTCCATAGGAATGTTATAAGACTTCATCTCGCTCGGAAACATATCAATAAGCTCCTTCCTCTTCTTATGGGCATCTTCCGGCAATGCCATCAATGGTATCTCTTTAGGCTCAAGCACTCTGTATCGTTTGGTCAGTTCATAGTATTGTGGATTGTTGTAATCCAAAAACAGCATACGGTTATGCATCTTTTCAGATTTTTGGAAGCTTACCACAATCTTTTTCAGCGATTCTCTTTTCAGCCTCTTCAATGTCTTATAAGGATAGTTTCTCGAACTGAGCCATTGACGCATGCTTGGAGCAGACATCTCTTCCGGATTTTGATGATATAATTCTTCTGGAGGAAGATCATCAATATTCAAACTTTCTTGAAGCGGCGTCCACTCACCCATTTCAATTACAAACTCTTTATCATCGCCCTCTACTTTGTTTTGCGCATTCACACACTTTTCATATTCCTCGTTTATTTGACTGACAGTGAGTCCATTCAAATAAACAGGATTATACTTCATTTTCTCCAAGTATGCAAACCTTTCATCAAGATCAATGGGTAGGTCATCTTCAGGATTAGCTTCCGGTTCAGATTCAGTGAAATCTACTTCGTCCAAATCATCCAATGCTTCAATTGTATGTGCAGTTTCAGTTTGAACCGGCTCAGACTGAAATGCTTCTTCAATAACAGCTTTCTTCACATTCTCATCCTCTTTAATAACCTCGGGCACTTCAGTTGCCTGTACAGACTATGATTGAATCAGCTCAATCTGAACTGTTTCTTAAGTTCTAGCTTTCTTAGCATGCTCATCTTCCTTTACAATCTCCGGTACAGCATCCAGTTTACGTTTTCCCTCGGCTTTGTCAAGATTGACAATGTTGGTCCATAATAATCGTGATTTCAGTGCTATAATGACTTGTTTATCAACAAACACACTTGACTCAAACAAACAAAGTGCAATATAACCCAACAACCAATAACGAGATTAAAACCACACAACCGGAGGTAAATACGCTACAAAGATGAATAATATATGCTCCTAGCACCTTCAGTAAACATACACACGACACAATCAGTTGGATAAGGTTTTTGTGAAAAGTTGCCAAAAGTTCTATTTCTTGAAGATAAGGTTACAATATATATCAGACATAGGTTCGCTGATAGATTCGCTGACAGCGAATCTATCTAGCGAACCATATAGGTTCGCCGGGCACAATCAGGTTCGCCCGGTCGATACCATCACAAAAGCTAAACTGTGCTACAGGCGAATCTATAGATTCGCCCGTAGGTTCGCTAGAACTAATACATACAAAATACATACAAAATATATAACACCGACATACCGGTGAGTCCAACCTATACATGACTATCAATACTCCCCCTAGGTTGGACCTCACCTGGGGAAGTCTTCTGTTTAGGCTCCGTCTTCTGTTGACTTCAAATATATTCAACGTATACTCCTGCCCTCGATTCAATACCGGCCAATGGATTAGTAACGTCTTCTGATCCGGCCTCTTCGTCTTCACTAAACACTAGCATGGACTCCACGAACTCTGCTTCGGCGACCTCAGTATCAGGTATATCCAGATCAATTGTTTCCGCCTGAATGTTTTCAGTATGCTCCTCGCCAGTCACATCCAAGTCAACCACCTCTACCGGCTTCTCGAACCTTTTCTCGATCGTTTAATCAAGCTGCTTTGACAGGTCATCAACATCCATTCTTTGTTCGTCTGTCGCTCTCAACCTTTCATTAACCTTCCTCAGTTCAGCACGAATACCTCGGGCTTTGTTTGCAACCTTCACAAACAGGTTTGCTTCAATTCTAGTATCATCTCCAGCCCCGTGCTTAATACTGTTCTCACATAAAATCTTCAGATCATCATCGCAGAAGGAGAAGATCTCCATAGGATCAAACAGGCGAATTTCCGGACGATCTTCCCCTTTCAGTCTAATCACAGCTTCACCCATGCTATTGTCATAAAACCATTTCAGAAAGTCTTGTATTCTTTGGAGCATCTAACTTCAACACCACCTTTCCCTTCCGCGACACCCAGTGCTTATCTTTCTTTGAGCTCTTCCTTATCGGCTTTTGGTACCTTGATTCTGTGAAGTTATCTTCTGCAGCCCTTCTAATCGCAACCTCAAATGCACTTGCGTTTACATACCTGGAGGAATTAAACAATTCAATTTGTAATGAAAAGCCTTAAGCGAGATTCGAACTTGAAAATTTTGAAATGAATCGGTTACAGTGCAAGCGAATATGTTAAATGGTTTCGCAAAACAACATATATACGAAGCCCATGGTTCGCTGAAAGACAACGAGGCAAATCTCAGGTTTGCTCGGAACATTAGGTCAGAAGAAAGTCTAAAAGACTTAAACCAGGTTCGCGCGAGCCTGTAGATTCGCTGTTGGTACGCAGGATTGAAGAAATTAAAATATTTTTGGTTTTTGATAATTTTGATTTCCTTTGAGAATCCTTGAAACGTCCCACAATTTCAACGCTCAAAAATAAAAGATAAAAGATAGAATAAAAGATAGAATAAAAAGAAAATAAAATGAAAAATAAGAATAAGTGAAACTAAAACTAAAATTAAAACTAAAGGAGGATATATATATATTTTTCTTGACGTTTTTCGAGCAGAATCCGGAGAATCATAGATTGGCGGGATTGTAGATATGTTTGTCCATTTAAACCCATGCCTTAGTCCTTTCAACAAGAGATCAGCAGCTTCATTTATCATGTTTTGGTTTGATTGAAGAAGCTGAGGCAACTCGGTCCCCACAGACATCTAGGTAAAAAGAACAAGTTCTGTCGTCAGGATATATTTGAGCAATATGATTGACTTTGCTTGAATTTCTTAGATCAAATCTTGAATATTGATCAATTTATGAGCCTCTTTTGACATTCTGCATTTTTGCATTTTTTGGGAGTGGAGCTTGTCAACAATGATTCATTTGAACACATTGCGACTTATTATTTGGGAAACTCAACTGATTAGAGCTCCAGGTCTATACTGACGTATAACAGAGGAGATAATCATTTGAGCATGCTCGGTGAATCTTCAGGTCAATACTTCCGTATAGCAGAGAAGATCCACCAACTCCAGGTCAATACTTCCGTATAGCAGAGGAGTTAAGCACTTTGACTCAATACATTCTGAGGAGTTAACAAGTAACTCACTCAGAGGTTTTTCTGAAGAGCAACACTAGCAGCTTTTTATTTTGTTTTGCTAACTAGAAACTCAATTCAGGGCTAGGGTGAGGGTGATTTGGGATATTTGGGGAAATCAATGCAAAGATTTGATGCTCAACCCATTTTTGACAGAACCCGTATCTTTGTGCAATCCAATCATGTCAAGGGGATAATCCTTGTGGCCGAGATCTTGAACGTTATGTTTGGCTGCACAATCACTGTTTACTTTGTTTTCGGGCTGAGCCTATCTGACATATCCCAAACACAATACTTCTGACCTCCTTCAATGTCTCTTCAACATCAATTAAAACGGAGATCCTGAAATAGCAAAATTTGAAAAACTAAAAATAGTTAATCTTTAATATCTCCCCCAAAATTTTTATATTATAGCTATCTAATAAGAAATTTTTGTTTTTCAGATTTTCTTTATATATATATATACAGAATAAAAGAAAATAAAAGGAAATAAAATAAAATAAAATAAAGGAGCGAAGAATAGAGTGACCCACGGAATTTTCAAAGAAGAAAATGAAAAAGTTATTTACATATTTACAAATTTGACAAATTAGACTTTTGAAATCGGGACCCAAGCCTTAGTGTACTTAGGTCTTTGAACAGTCGATGATTTACAGAAAAAATTATTTACAAAAGTATTCAATCTTCTTCCTAAAGATCTATGCTTTGAACTATTTTCAATAACCACAGGGCAGTGTTTGACAGTATGATCAAAATTTTCCACACTGAAAGCAATGAGATTTTAAACTTCTTTTAGAAAATTTAGCAGTCTCTTCACTACTATCAGATGTTTGAGAGTTACAATCACTGCAAGAGTCGTAAGACTCTTTTGACTTACCTGTAGTGACTTTAACCTTAGAGGGTGCAGATTTAAATTTAGCAGAGTGATTCATGGATGAAGAAGATGATTCCTTGTCTTTCGGTTTTGAAATTCTTATTGGTGTGAAAGATGGAATTTGATGAGACAAGAATTTTTGAAAACAATTTGTTTTAGTTTGACTTTCAGAGACTTGACCTGAAAGTTTAACTTTGTCACTCACACAAACATTTCCAATATCATCATTCAAATTACTTAAGTTCGAAATTGAGCATCCAGAATTAATATCACACATAATATCCTTTGAAGTTAAAACTTGACTAGAAATAAAGACATTTAAACTGCTGTCTTCAACAGTCTTCTTTGAATCAAAGCTAGGGTTACTAGAACTTCCAAGACCACTACTTTCACCATAAGCATAATCCTCTCTCACCTCATTAAGATTCACTTCACTTAAACCTGCAATAGAGCTGTTAGTATCATTCTTTATAATCTCTTGAATCAACTCATTTGAAGGACGAGGAATGGGTGTAGGAGAATAACAGAAGGTACTAGGTGGAGGATATACTTGTGCATCATCTTTATGACCCAACCCGGTCTTAAATCTAGCCCCCTTTTGTTTCTTCCATAACTCCTCCCTTTTCATACTAGCAATGGTCCACTGTTCCAGTTTATTTTTGAGTTTTCTTGTTTCAAATTCAGCAAGAGTGACTTGCTCAGTCAAATAGTTTACTTCACAGTTCCTTCCTAAAAGAGATCTTTTCAAATGTTCGTTTTCTTTTAAAGCCTCTCAATTTAACAAAAAATTTTGATTCGTTCTGTTTAAGCTCTTTGTTAATTGTCTTTAACTCATTTGCATTTGTCATTAAAAGTTTATTTGCCTTATAAATACCGATCAAACGAATTTTGCATGCGGATGAACACATATCCTCAACGACATCATAAGGAAGACCAACAACTAGTTTTTCAGCCGCGAGAGCACGATCACACTGGCAGTAAGGAGTGTTCCTCTTGTATTCATCCACAGCTTCAAGCTTTGCATGTTCAATCATCGCTTCCATGTCAAGCTTTGATTCCATAACATTATCAGCATCGGTACCAGCATTTTCAGCCCCATTACCAACGTTGACAGTGACCTTCTCTTTCTTTCCAGTAAGTTCATCACACACTAATCCAGAAAGAACATCTTCTTCCTGATTCTTTCCCATATCAATCACCATCTCAGCAACTTTACCACCATTCTTTCCCTCTTCCGTCAAACCATAATCAGCAACCTCTTCAGTCAAACTATCCTCAGCAACCTTTCCAGTATTTGTTTCCTCTTCAACCTCATCAATCATTCTAACATTCTCAACCTCTTCACCATAAAACTCTTTAAAAGGATCAAAACAATCAATGTAATTGTCATTGAGAACAGATTCTTCAACAACCTCAACAATTAAAGCTTCATGATTATGAACAAGCATCCCAGATAAGGTTGTAGTGTCAGATGGAATCTGAGTGGTGACAGATGCATTTGAGCCAACACCTACATTTGTGGAACCACCACCAGATTTGACAGACCCATAACTTGATGATCCTCCAGAGACTGCACCAGTTGAGTTTGCAGCGGATGTAATCGGTGCAGTGTTCTGAGGAGAGACACTTGAAAGCATCATGGATTGATTATATTCTTTTCTCTTTAAATCCAGATCAATTGACTTTAATTTGTTTATCACATCCATTAGTTTAAAGTCAAAGAAATTTCTTTCTTGTTTCAGCTTTTTGATATGAAGACTCCATTGAGGAGGAAGAGATTCCAAAAGCTTTGTCACTTGCTCATGATTTCCCAATTTTTCATCATAAGTTTTGAGATTGCTTGACACGGATAAAAAGCGATTCGTTATATCAGTCAGATTTTCATTCTTGAATCCAACGAATGAATTGAATTCATTTTCAGCCTGAGCTTTTCTATCCATTTTTTTTTTTTGGAAATTAGGTTCTCTCGTAGGTTCTCTGGTAGGTTCGCTGGTAGGTTCTCTCGCAGATTCGCTCGTAGATTCGCTCGCAGATTCGCTCGCTCGTAGGTTCTCTCGCTCGCCGTAGGTTCGCTCGTAGGTTCTCTCGCAGGTTCTCTTGCTCACAGAACCAAACAGGTGAACTTTCGTTCAAAAATAGTAACTTCGCTGATAAAAAAAATTGATATTTCCAAATCACAAATATAAAATAGATTCGCTGGAAGAACACCCAGATTCGCTGGATGAACAAATAGGTTCGCTGGGTTACGAGCAAAACAGTTTCAGTTCAAAAACGACCAGAACAGCTTCAAAACTTGACCATTTGTAGACCCGTTTGTTTCAGAAGCTTCCTATGACCAAATATGACAAAACTTAAGCAAAATACAACACCAAAACACCCAAACCAGTCCAGAAAAGAATCAAATAGTGTTTTGACACAAAAACCCCAAAATCAACACAAAAATCACTAGAATCAAACAATCAAGAGCACTAAGGCTCTGATACCATATTGTTGGTCCATAATGATCGTGATTTCAGTGCTATAATGACTTGTTTATCAACAAACACACTTGACTCAAACAAACAAAGTGCAATATAACCCAACAACCAATAACGAGATTAAAACCACACAACCGGAGGTAAATACGCTACAAAGATGAATAATATATGCTCCTAGCACCTCCAGTAAACATACAAACGACACAATCAATTGGATAAGGTTTTTGTGAAAAGTTGCCAAAAGTTCTATTTCTTGAAGATAAGGTTACAATATATATCAGACATAGGTTCGCTGATAGATTCGCTGACAGCGAATCTATCTAGCGAACCATATAGGTTCGCCGGGCACAATCAGGTTCGCCCGGTCGATACCATCACAAAAGCTAAACTGTGCTATAGATTCGCCCGTAGGTTCACTAGAACTAATACATACAAAATATATAACACCGACATACCGGTGAGTCCAACCTATACATGACTATTAGACAATATCAGCAGCTTCATCGGGAATTTGAATTGGTACTTCAACCTTTTCACCCACAGCTTTAGTTCCTCGTGCTCTAGTATAGTAAACTTTTATCTCTTCCGAAGGCCCGGTTACTTCCATCACTTCATCTGAAAAGTCTTTGTCAGATGTAGAACCTAATTTCTTTGGTTTAGCTTCTTCCAACCATTTTTCTAACATCTCCTTTTCTGCATTCAGAGTATTACATTCAGCATACAGCTCTTTGTAGTCCTCTTTCAGCTTCTCATATTCACCATCAAGTTCTTTAAACACCTTCATATTCTTCACATTGGTTTCTCTGAACTCATTCAGTCTAACCTTCTTTCTCTCATTCGAAGCCTTTAACAATTCATTCTCTTTCATCAAATCTTCTATCACCTTGTTTAGACGTTCTATCTCTTTATCCTTTTCAATCAAAATATCACTTGACAAAACTTTTGGCGAAGACACCATAGGTTGTCCAATTAGTGGAGTTGTAGGAGATGATGTTGTGGGAACATCTACTGGATCAGAACAAGTAACACCAGTAAAAACATCATCAACTGCCTGTGCAACAGTCTCCACTTCGGCAATTACTTCCTGTGCAATCTGGACAACATCCACTGGTTCAGGCACACTCACATCTTCAAAAACATGCTGCTCCTCAACAATCATAGGCTCAATCATAGTTTTAGATCTTCGAGATCTAGAATAATGAACTGTGATGTTCCTAGGAGCTTCAACAACATTAACTTCTTCTTCTACATGCTCTGCCTCCTCAGAAACTGATTCAACACCTTCTTCTTCAATAACCTCATCATTTCCACCATCACCATTATCATGATTATCAGCATCATCACTATCAGATTCATCATCCTCATCTTCATTCTCATCCTCATCATTATCTTCATCTTCTGGATGACGAGCAAGGTACTCATCATCATCAAGCAGATTATCTGGAATCTCATCTACAAGGTCAGACGGGTTCATAACGTCTCCTTGAGATATATGATGATACACTACTCCAATCTTTTCATCGTTGTTTGCTATATCTCGCATATAGTCAAACATATTAACACCTTCAACACCTCCAATACTCATCTTCCGATAAGATAGAGCATTCATGTCTTCGGTGTACAAGATCCCTCCTTCAAAACCTTCTTCTCGAATAATACGATGAGCAACATTAATCATCAGTTGCAAGAAACGTGGGTACATCAGAAACTTGAACCTCTTCCCTTTAACCAGATTGAAAATGAACCCTTTCATAATCCACTTCGACATGTTAAATGGCCGGTTCTCAGCAATTGCAACTATGGGAGATGCAATGTCTGATGGAAAGTTGTCAAATCCAGCACTTCTCCTTGACATACATTGCTGGATGACATAGCATAGCAGCTTCCATTTCTTTCCCAATCTAGCTCTAACAAACTGCTGCTTAGGAAATACAGGAGGATGTCCCATATTAATGAAGCATGTCTGGCATTCAGCAGTTGTTAGTTCATCTGAAGTACCAATCTCTTCTTCATCAATCCTCAAAGCAGTCCGGATGGACTCTTCAGACACAGTTAACTGTAACTGCCTGGCAATGTCTCCTCTAATCACAGATACACCAGCTTCATCAGTGATTACCTCTGCAGTCCTCCAGAAACTCTTGATAAGTCTTGCATACACAATGGGTTTGGCACACATTGCATATACATACTTTGTTCTGCTCAGGAATCTGATCATGTCTCTATACCCTTCAGCTTCTGGTATAGATTCATCTAACATAGCAACAAGATTGTGCTTGGGCTCAAACTTAAGGTCATTCATCTGTTTTGACAAAACAAGACACATGTGTTAGATTTTTCATTCACAAATAACAAAAGTTTGCATAAGAATTTTAAACATAAAGAGACAATGTAACAATTCACACAATCATTTAACACCTAAGTTAGTCTAACAAACTGATAATCATCATTTTGCTTAAGAAAAAACTTTTGTGAATTAGTGATCATGAAAATTATACACTTAACTGTCTAAAAACCTTAAACATAATTTTGAAAATTTGCACAATGAAGTTGTATAACATGTTTTAGTTCAGGTTTAGCATTGATTTGTCACACAATAACAGATGATTCATCATTTGATTATCAAAAATATGAACAGCTCAAATGTTCATCAATGGCGGTTCGACAGAGTTTGAACTTTTTCTTTTGATTCAGTTGATTTTAAGCAATTTGATGCAAATTAATGGATGAAAATTGATGATCGACAGTTATTACACCTATTACAACACTCGATTTAAGTTTTAACACTCATAATCAAAAATGTCGATTCAAAGTCCAATTACTGTTCATCACAACATTTCGTTTTTACGATCAATCAGTAGGTTTAACAAGGTCGAATCATGTAAAATCTACCTTATTCAATCAATAAAACTTGTTACAGAATCAATCGATTGAATATGATATGGACGATTTGAGGTACAGGGGATTTGCTTGAAAATGTTTGTGAAAAATGATAAGTGTTTGTGAAAAGGCGGGTATGTATATGTTTGTTCAGCCGGCTCAAGAATTAGGTCAAACTTAATGGGACGGGTCAACATTTTGGACGGGTAAACAATTTAGCCCAGTAAGCCTGGACGGGTCATGTACTGTTGAGACGCGTCAAGTACTGTTAGGACGGGTCACAGTCTTGGGACGGGTCACAACCTTGGGACGGTTCAACATTTAACATGTAAAAACACTTAGACGGGTCAATCACTGTAGAGACGGGTCAAGTACTGTAGGGACGGGTCAGAGTTAGGAACAACTACACCTTTGTTTTGGTTTTACCCATCACCCGGCTGAATAGTAGACTCCTTATTATCACCCGGCTTGCACAATAACTCCATGTTCATTACCCGGCTACACAGTGATACTGTCTTTCATCACCCGACTGTATAGTGACATCTTTTCTTCATCACCCGGCTGTACAGTTGTCATACTTACCCGGCTGCACAGTGTTCTTCACTTACACGACTATATAGAATCTTCATTCTATTACCCGGCTGTACAGTGTTAAACACTTCATCACCCGGCTATATAGTAACTTACAACTTTGTCACCCGGCATCATTTCTTCTTTCACCCGGCTACCTTCTTTCACTTAGTCACCCGGCTGATAACAACATCACTTCATTACCCGGCTAAATAGTGACTTATACATTATCCGGCTGATAACATCATCACTTCATTACCCGGCTAAACAGTGAAATCTGATATCTTCACCCGGCAACAACACTTAAGCGATTTTTCACTTTTCTCTCTGTTGACTTTTTCAACTGCATTTATTGCAACTGCAAACATTCTCGACATATTAATTAGACAAGACATCCTTATTTGGGTTTGTCACATTAAATATTCAAAAATAGAAATTAGGGCAACAAATTTAATTCACAATAAATTCCTTTTTCATTTTCTTTGATTTTTCTTCACAAAATGTTTTTGCACAACCAATATTTCTATATCCCGAAGCAGTTTTCTAAAAACAAATCACAAGACCTTAGGTTTGTTTTTAACACATCCAATACATTTTGCTTTCATTAACCACTTGATCCTTTCATTCAACACACTTATTTCAAATATTTTTGGATTTTGTAAATATTTTTCTTCTTCAATTATTCTCCCCCTAAACTTGAAATTTCTTGAAATTTTTAAGTTTAAAAACGATGTCGGTGTGTCAATAAAGAATCCATATGCCTGCACACACAAAGCACACACATTAAAATAATGATAGGTTCAATTGGATCGATAATATCACTCAAATGATCTAAACAACACGCACAAACAAAACGTTCAATCACAAACACAATTCATACTCATAAATTCTCTGTATATTGATGATCAAAGCAATTCGCAGTACAATGTGCAGGAGAAAACAAATACACACAGTTAATTCTCTCTCTAACAGTGTAAAAGTAGTCTCACCCTAACACACGCACACTACATGCTTTATAACAAACAAAATGCAAGTTTAAGGAAAATACATAATAAACCCTAAACTATACAAACATATAAACAAAGATACAAAGTAAATCTTAACACGGAAATGACCCTAACAGTACTCCCCCTAAGATTTAACTTTGGATCTTCAAAAACTTCAATCTTTTTCTTCGTTTATCAGCATCAATCTTCAAACTTTTTCTACCATTCTGGTTCTTCTTTCACGTTCAGCAATTCTCGTCCTTTGTACTCTTCTTTTTCTTTTAATGCTTCTTCAATACAGGATTTGAACTTTTCAGCGATCTTAGCTTGTCGAGGCTTGGATTCATTCGTCAGAATTTGTAGAGCATTCATGCGTCTAAGCGAATCCAGATTTAAACCTGCAAAATCGATATTAGCATAAAACTCAAATGGCATTTCTTGGCCTTCGACTTTCACCTCCAATGTTCCTTTTCTGGATATCCTCATGTACTCTATCTTTGGTAAATCCACCATCACAAGATTAGAGTTTAGCAAAGCTTTTCTGACTCGAATCTTTTCCGAAGCAGCAGCAATAACTTCAATCATTATCACGAATAACTTTCTGTCAGCTTCAGCTAATTTATCCTTACACTTCTCCATTTTAATGCTTCTCAGATAATCGATATATGAAGGATGTAATAGCTTCAACTCAAAAGTACTAAAGAGTGTGATCATATCTTTATCCCAATCCTCCAAATTCCGAACAAGCTTTAGTTCAAATGTTTCCTGATTGTAGAATACTCTGAGTATAGGCTTTGTCGATTGCGAACCATCTATCACTTTCAAGCCAGGATCTGTCACCTTGTCAAAGTATTCATCTGAGAATTCTTCAAGGTACATATCTTCAGTGACTACCAATCGCTTCTTCTTTCTTTGTTTCTTGGCTTGCACATATTCTGAGTCTTCCTGTTGGCCTCGGAAATCCAAAAACTTTGCAGTTCTACTCATTCCAGCATCAAGAAGCATCACGCATTTATTACCACGATCAGCATTCGAGTGATTGATTAACCTCAGCTTGTGCAGCTCTTTCAAATCCTGAACTTCCAATTTGAAGATGCTTGAATAGTAATGATAAATGTCACACAACCCATTCACTCTCTTTATCATAAAAGCATCAAATACTTCGTCGTATTTCCATGCGATTATCTTCACCTTTTTATTCTTCTCAGGCACAATCATAGAATCTAATAACTCAGCAATTGATTGTCCTTTACTCAGCAGTGACCTCACTACATCACCTGCTGTTGCTGACTTATGCCAAGTCTCACGCACCTCCATTGGAATGTTATAAGATTTTACTTCACTGGGAAACATATCCATTAATTCATGCCTCTTTTTGTGCGCATTTTCAGGTAATGCCATCACTGGAATCTCTTTTGGACCAAGTACTTTAAACCTCTTCGTCAGCTCAAAGTACTGAGGATTGTTATAATCCAAATAGAACATCCTATTGTACATTTTCTCTGTTTTCATGAAACTGACCACTATCTTCCTCAAAGATTCAGATTTCAACCTTTGCAAAGTTTTATACGGATAGTTCCTCGAACTCAACCAACTTCGCATCTCATACGCAGTCATTTCATCTGGGTTTTGATGATAAAGCTCAGTAGGAGGTAAATCTTCGATATTTAAGCTTTCTTGCATCGGAGTCCATTCACCCATCTCAACCATGAACTCTTTCTGATCAGCTTCAGCTTTATCTTGAGCAGTAATACACTTTTCATACTCCTCATTAATCTGACTCACTGTCAACCCATTCAAAAATACAGAGTTATACTTCATTCTCTCTAAATATGCAAACCTCTGATCCAAATCATCTGGCACTTCTTCAACAAAATTTTGTACTGGTTCTGGCTCAGCTTCATCCTCAGACTCAGTCCAATCTATATCTAAATCATCCAATGCCTCTATCATAGGTGCTTCGTCAGCTTGAACCGGCTCAGACTGACTAACAACTTCAGTAACAGTTTTAAGCACACTTTCAACTTCACCAGCTTCAGGTTGAATCGGCTAAACCTGAACTGTATCTCCAGAGTCAACCTCTTTCTCACTATCTGTTGCTACATATACTTCAGTTTCAGCTTCAGACACAATCTCAGTTTCAACAACTTTCTCATCCTCAACTTCAGCTACAGATTGAATCGGCTCAATCTGCACTGGTTTATCAATCTTCGCCTTCTTTGAGCTTCCTTCATCACCAAATATTTCAGGAATAGCATCTATCTTCCTCTTTCCCTCAGCTTTATCCATCTTGACAATTTCAGCATCAGCTTCATCGGGAATGATAATTGGTGATTCAACCAAAATTCCAACATTTGTAGTACCTCTAGCCCTTGTCAAATACACTTTAGGCACATTCGTTTCAGTCACTATGATTTCATCAGAAAAATCTTTGTCCGAAGATGAGCCAGCCTTCTTTGGTTTCATATCCTCCAACTCTTTTTCTAACATCTCTTTTTCGGCTTCCAAAGTATTGCACTCAGCTTTCAGTTCAGTGTAATCAAACTTCAAGTTCTCATGCTCCTCTTTGAGTTTATCATAATCATCTCTCAATTTCACATGTTCATCAACCAGCTTAACGTGATCTTCATCCAACTTCTTGAAAGTTTTCACATTCTGATTATGTATTTCCCAGTACTCATCCAATCTCTTCCTTTTACGATCATTTGAGGCCTTCAACAAATCTTTTGCCTTAATCAGATTTTCCACAATCTCTTCCAGTTCTGCAATCCGTTTCTCTTTTTCATCCTCAACTTCATCAACACTTGGCACAATATTTGGTGAAGACTCCAAATCTTGTCCAATGTTTTCAGCAGTTTGTGGTAATGCGGTGGGAATATCATCAGTAATAGGATCAGTAATGCCAGCATCCACTTCATCTATCTATGCAATAGATTCAGCTTCGGCCATTACTGTCTGAGCAATCTCAATCACATCAATCTCCTCCGGCTTTTCTACTGTTTTCTTCTTCTTTCGAACATACTGTACAGACACATCTCTTGGAACATTATCCAATACTTCTTCAATCACAGAAGCAACCTCAACAGGTTCTTCTATCACTATAGGCTCACAAATCTCAACATTCTCTACATTCTCTGTCTCAGTCTCCATTGGCTCAGCCTCCTCTGAATTAGATTCAGATTCAGCATCATCACCACCATCATCATTACCATCATCACTAGTATCATCATCATTGTCATCATCTTCTTCATCTTCTGGATGACGAGCAAAGTACTCGTCATCATCCAACAAATTATCTGGCACCTCATCCACAAGGTCCAGTGGATCAATAATCTCACCATGAGATATATGATAGTATATGCCTTCTACGTCTTCTTCATTGTTGACTATATCTCTCATATAGTCAAACAAATCAATGTCAGGCACATTCCCGATACTCATCTTTCGATAAGAGAGATCGTTCATGTCCTCAGTATATAACATGCCTCCTGCATAACCCTCAGATCTGATGATAGGATAAGCAATGTTTATCATCAGCTGTAAGAACCTCGGATACATGAGGAACTTAAATCTCTTTCCTTTCACCAAGTTGAACACAAAACCATTCATAATCCACCTTGACATGTTGAATGGCTTGTTCTCTGCTATTGCCACAATAGGTGAAGCAATATCCGAAGGAAAGTTATCAAAACCTGCACTCCTCCTGGACATGCATTGCTGCACAACATAACACAGCAGCTTGTACTTCCTTCCCAACTTAGCTCTGTAAAACTGCGACTTTGGAAACACAGGAGGATGTCCCATGTTAACAAATCCAGATTTACATTCCTCCATGGTTAGTTCATCCATCATACCAACCTCATCTTCATCAATCCTTAGGGCCTGCCTAATAGCATCTTCTGAAACTGTAAGTACCCAATCTCTGGTTATGTTGCCTCTAACAACATTGACACCATTCTCCTCTCTTACAACTTCAGCTGTTCTCCAGAAACTCTTGATCAGCCTTGCATATATGACCGGTTTGGCACATATAGCATAAACATACTTGGTCCTCTTGATGAACTGAATCATATCTCTATAACCTTCTGTCTCCGGAAGTGATTCATCTAAACATGCCACAAGATTATGTTTAGGTTCAAATTTGAGATTCTCCATCTGTTAAAAACACAAACAAACACAAAACAAGGCAAATGTATTAGATTTTTCATTAAATATATCAAAATTTTAATAAGTGTTTTAACTACAAGTTAGAAAGCAAAAACATTAACATAATCATTTTTAATCCTAAATTGTTCTAATAACCTGATTTTTCATCATTTTAATCAAACAACTTTGAATTTTAAAGATTATACTTCATGTTTAAACTTTTAACAGTCAATCACTTAGGAAACATTTTGACAAATTTATGATGAAAAAGTTCAACATGTTTTGGTTCAGTTTTAACTTATTTAAACACTTTTAAACAGATATTTCATCATTTTGAAGTTTAACTTTCAAAAGCTTCAAAGTTCATCAATGGCGATTTTTGTCAGTTAAGAACATTTCACTTGATTCAGTCGATTTTAAGGTGTTTTAGTGCAAATGAGTGATTAAATGTTGATAATCGACAGATTTTAATCCTAAAGCAACATTCGATTTCAGTTTTAATGCTCAAAATCAAAGTGTCGATTCAAGTTCAAAACACTGTTCATCATCGTTTTTCCTTTTAACAGTTGATTTGCAGGTCGATTTAGGTCAAAAACACATAATCTCTACCTTAATCAATCTATTAAACTTGTTATAGTGCGACAGATTGACTATGATAACAATGGCGATTTGAAGTTCAGAGTGTTTGGGTGAAAGTGAATGTGTGTGAAATGATAAGTGTTTGTGAAGAGGCGGTATTTGTATCGTCAAAAATTTTAGGTCAAACTTTAAGTGCCGGGTCAACAAAAGCAAATTAGGCCCAATAACCTTGCCGGGTCAAGTACTGTAGTGACGGGTCATGTACTGTAGTTACGGGTCAAGTACATAAAACAAGTCACCAACATGTGAAAATCACTTGACGGGTCAAGCACTGTAGATACGGGTAAGTCACTGTAGTGACGGGTAAAGGTTAAGGAACAACTACACCTGATGGATTTTATTCATCACCCGGCAGAATAGTTGTTATCAAAACATCACCCGGCAACCTTATTCATCACCCGGCAACATAGTTGCTTCCCTTCATCATCCGGCTTGCTTTCTTCTTTACACGGCAACCTTTGACAACCTTCTTCACACGGCATACACACTTCTTCATTACCCGGCAACATAGTGTCATACCTTTACACGGCAATAAGACTTCTTCATTACCCGGCTGTATAGTATACACTTGTCACCCGGCAAGATATCTATGACCTTCACCCGGCTGTATTTGACATGATCATTGCCCGGCTGTACAGTGGTCATAATATCTTCTCCATTTCTTCAGTCACCCGGCAAGTATCAAACTTACAACTTTACCCGGCTGAACAGTTCTTTACCCGGCTGCACAGTTGTATCTGATATCTTTACCCGGCAATAACACTTAAGTAATTTCTTCAATTTTCCTCGTCTGTTGACTTTTTCAACGATCATTTATTGCACCTGCAACATTCTCCGACATATTAATTAGACAAGATATCCTTAAAAAGAATGTTTGTCATATTAATTATCAAACAATATTAAACATTGCAACAAATTTAATTCCAATTAAATTCATTTTTATTTTTCTTTTTCAAAAATGTTTTTGCACAACCAATTTTTTTATATCCCGAAGCAATTTCTTAAAAACAAATTACAAGACCTTGGGTTTGTTTTTTAACACATCCAATACTTTTGCTTTTTCATACCACATAATCTTGTTCATTCAAAACACACTTATTCAAAACAAAATATTTTTGGATTTTTTGTAGATATTTTTCTTCACTTTTATTCTCCCCCTAAACTTTAAATTTCTAGGAATTTTTAAGTTTAACAAGGATGTTGATGTGTCAATAATGATTCCAAATGCCTGCACACACAAAGCACACACATTAAATTAAAGACATATGCAATGCAGTGAATCAAAATATCGCAGTGAGATCATACCATACATTATCTGAACATGTTTTGCAAGTTTTGAATAGCCATTTGACTTATGCTTGATTGAGTGATGATATGAAAACATACCAATTAGCTCGAGTTGACACACTTACTTTTTCAGTATCATGATGATATTTAAGATTCGATTAGAATGACTTATGTGACCCACATGTATACATATGTCAACATATTTCCTTATCAAACACTACCTGAATGCATATTGCACAAAACCTGGTCACTTACAGTCATACACAGTGTGGAATCTGGGTTCTATTCGGATTTGGTCCACTTTGGGACTTCTTTTTAATTCCATCTTTGGGAATTTTTCTTTCCTATCGTTCCCCTTGGGAATCTTCTGAATTCCATTTTGGAATTTTTGTTTGGTGTTGGTCCACATTTGGGACTCTTTTTGTTCCATTTTGGAATCTTTTGCTGCACCTTGAAGCTCAAAAGAGACTTCGTGTGAGACTTCAGGTCTGTGGGTACCACAACAAAGAAGCTCACGATGCGGTTCATCACACTGAGAAGACTACATCGTTACCCGATCATGCACAACTATCATTACAAGCAATGTATCAAAAGATATATAGCTAGACATGTATAACAATGGAACTTAACACAAAGATCATTAAGTTTATGTTTGTCAACAATCAACTTACTTGTTCAGTCTAATTGTCTGAGCTGTCTAGCACATCAACTAACATTCATCAGTCTTTATTTAAAAATGATGTACCAAATAATGTCTAGTGTAACTATCATTTCTCACTTTGTGCAATATAGATTCTTATGACATGATATTTTCTTTTCTTTTTGCTTTTATATTTTGTTTTGGCTTTTCTAATTTTCTTTTTCACGCAAGCACACATAATGCAAAACATAAAGTAAAAGACAAAGGAATCAAAATATAACATCAACTTATTATATTTTTGGCTTTTATATTTTTCTCATTTTTCTTTTGTTTTTGAAAGATAGAATCAATCATGATTGATCAATCCTATGGATTGAATTAAGAATTCAAACCGGCCTGACAAAAAGGATTTTGTGAAAAGATCTGCCAGTTGTTTGTCGGTATGAACCTTAATCAAAATTATTAAACCCTTTTCAGAGTTATCTCTTAAAAAATGATATCTAATTTCGATGTGTTTGGTTTTAGAATGTTGAACAGGATTAGCAGTTATAAACATAGCAGCAGTATTGTCTATGTAAATAGGAGTTTTTAGAAAGTTAAACCCGTAGTCCAGCAACTGATTTTGTAACCATAAAACCTGAGAACATCCTGCAGATGCAGCGATATACTCTGCTTCAGCTGTGGATACAGAAACATTGGTCTGCTTCTTGCATTGCCAAGAGACAAGCCTTGGACCCAGAAATTGACAGCCACCAGTTGTCGATTTCCTGTCAAGAGCACAACCACCAAAATCACTGTCAGAATAGCTATATAGTTCAAAATTTCCTTCATAAGGATACCATAACCCAAGATTTGGTTTCCCTTTGAGATATCTGAATATACGCTTCACAGCAACAAGATGCGACTCTTTCGGATCTGACTGGTATCTGGCGCATACACACACAGCGTACATGATGTCTGGTCTTGATGCAGTAAGATACATCAGAGAACCGATCATTGATCTGTATAGTGTTTGGTCAACTGCTTTGCCCTTTGGATCCGGTTGAATCTTGCAGTTCACATCAGATGGAGTTCGAATTGTTTGACAATCTTGCATCTTGAATTTCTTCAACAACTTCTCAACGAATTTTGATTGATTGATGAAAATTCCGTCAGCAGACTGTTTCACTTGTAAACCAAGAAAGAAATTAATTTTCCCCATTGAACTCATCTGGAATCTAGACTTCATGATTTCTTCAAATTCTTTGCACATTGACGCACTGGTCGAACCAAAGATAATATCGTCCACATAAACTTGAACACACAATAAGTCGTCATTCTCCCTCTTCATAAACAAAGTTGGATCAATCTGTCCTCTTGTGAATCCATGTTCTAGTAAATGCTTGGATAATGTCTCATACCAGATTCTAGGAGCTTGGTGTAGACCATAAAGAGCTTTACTCAACTTGTATACACGATGAGGATAGTCAGGATCTTCGAAACCCGGAGGTTGTCTGACATACACGTCATCTGTAATTGGTCCATACAAGAAAGCACCTTTGACGTCCATTTGGAATACTTTAAACTTCATGAAAGAAGCATATGCAAGAAAAACGCGTATGGCTTCAAGTCTTGCGACCGGAGCAAACACCTCTTCGTAATCAATGCCTTCTTCCCGAGTGTATCCCTGTGCAATCAATCTTGCTTTGTTTCTCACCACAATGCCACGTTCGTCTGGCTTGTTTTTGTACAACCATCTTGTACCTATTGCGTTCTCTCCTTCAGGTAAGTCCACAAGTTTCCAAACTTCCTGTTTGCGAAACTGAAGTAATTCCTCCTGCATCGCCTCAATCCAACTGTTATCTTTCAGCGCCTCTGAAATGTTCTTTGGCACCACTTGAGATAGAAAACACGAGTAAAGACAGATATTTGCATTCTCCGTCTGACTTCTTGTAGTTCTCTGATTCAACGGCCCGATAATCTGAGAGACAGGATGTTTCTTGTGAATTCGATGAACAGGAATATCACCTCCTTGCACTTGAGTCTCTAGATTAGAAGTATTCAGATTTGGTAGATCTTGTAGTATGGAAGAAGTATGCGGTGTGAAATTCGGGACTTGATCCGGTGAATTGATGAAGTAATCAAAAGATTCTGGAATAACTTCAGCATTCGGATCTGATGATGGTTGATTCTGAACAGATCCACCATCATTAGGAGAAATCACATCTTCTTCTTGATTGTTCGATTCTTGATCTTCATGCGAACCAGAAGGACCCGGAGCTTGACTTGATTTGACATGATCAGGATTGTGAAAAGACATAAATGGATATTCAGAGTTGAGATTTCCATCTTCGTCATTATCAGAATCGTCACTAAAGCATCCTAAGTCGCCTGATTCCTTCCTTGCGTTTCCTGAAAAATCAAATAAGTTAGAATTGAAGGATTTCGATAATGAATCTAAATCAAATAACCATTCGGGACCATGAGCCACTAAAGGAAACGAATTTTCTAAAAACTTGACGTTGATAGTTTCAATAACAGTATTTGTTTTGCTATTAAAAACACGATAAGCTTTAGAAACAGACGAATAACCTAAGAAAAATCCATCGTCGGATTTTGACTCAAACTTCCCAAGATGTTCATTTAGATTTAGAATTGATACCGGACAACCAAATGCTTTCAAGTAAGAAATATTTGGTTTCCTTCCAAATAACAACTCATAAGAAGTTTTCTTTTTATCATTCACTAATAATGTTCTATTTTGTACAAAACACGCAGTTGCAATGGCTTCGTCCCAAAAAGTGATAGGGATTTTGGCATCTGCAAGCATGGATCTTGCTGCTTCAATCAGTGTCCGGTTTTTCCGTTCCGCAACCCCATTTTGTTGAGGCGTTCTAGGCGCACTGAATTGTCGAGCAATCCCCTTTTCTGCACAAAATAAATCAACATTAGCATTCTTAAATTCAGTTCCATTATCACTTCTTAAAACTTTAACTTTGCATTCCAATTGATTTTCAACTTTAATGATAAATTCTTTCAATAATTCAGCTGTTTCAGATTTTGCATGCAAAAAGTAAACCCATGAAAATCTCGTAAAGTCATCTATGATAACAAAACAATATGATTTTCTCCCGATGCTTTGAACGTTGGTCGGTCCAAAAAGATCCATATGTAGCATCTGCAAGGGTTTTGAAATGGAGTTTTCGAGCTTGGACTTAAAAGACATCCGATGCTGTTTTCCCTTCAAACATGCTGGACACAAATCAGTTGTGGAGAATTTCTTCGATGGGATTCCCACAGCGTGATTTCCAGACACCAAACGGTTCATGTTTCTGAAGTTGGAATGTCCCAGCCGTCTATGCCAAAGCTGACTCTCATCATTTGAAGCATGGGCAATGAGACAGGTCGTTTCTGTTTCGGCATCAATCTGCGACATATCCAATTTGTATACATCACGATCTCTAGGCGCTTTCACCACTACCCACTCATTGTCAATCTTGAAACCTGGTTTCAAAATATAACAGAAAGAATCATCAAAAAGAGTTGAATAAGATTTATCACAAATTTGCGAGACACTTAGTAAGTTAAAGTTCAACTGTGCACAGTAGTTGACTTTATCAAAACTAATTACTCCATTTGAAACTGTTCCTTCGCCTGTGATTTTACCACCCGCATCACCTCCAAATGCTACGTGAGTACCATTCTTTTGCTTGAAATCCTGAAGCAAGGCATGGTTGCCTGTCATGTGCCGGCTACACCCACTATCAACGAACCACGAGTTGATAGGTCTTCTTGGGCGTACCTGCAATTCAAACATTTTCAGTTAGTTTGGTCAACCCAGGCCCACACGGTCTTGGGTT
This sequence comes from Tagetes erecta, assembly GCA_030867185.1. Classification (NCBI taxonomy): domain Eukaryota; kingdom Viridiplantae; phylum Streptophyta; class Magnoliopsida; order Asterales; family Asteraceae; genus Tagetes; species Tagetes erecta. The sequence continues at coordinate 656,143 of CM061486.1, read as the reverse complement.
TTCCGAATTTATCTGCAATTGTAACTTGTTTATATTGAATATTTTGAAAATTTGTTTCATTCATGAGATTTTGATGCTGATAACTTCGCCCATTGGCGTTCAATGATTGCTTTCTCCTCAAAGCCCTGAACCTTTCCTCCAACTGAGGATCAAGGTTATTTTCAAACTTTTGATTTCTTACCATTAAAGCTCTTGGTTTAAAATGGTTAACCTGCACATTTCTTGAAAAATTAGAAACAGAATTGTTTCGATTGAAATTTCTCAAAACTGGAGAATGATTTTGACTCATATTTTGAAAACCAAATGAATTATTTCTTTGAAAGTTTGAATATGGAGTCATTTCTCTAGTCGAGTTTGATCGAAAGAAACAATCCTTTGTGTCATGGTTTCTTCTCTCACAAATATCACAAAATTTGTTAAAATAACATTCTTCTGAGGAATGATTTCTTTTGTTACAGAAACTGCAGTACCTGTTAAAGAAACATTCAGCAGTTGCATGATTATATCTATCACAAATTTCACAATATTTCTTGCTAATCCTAAAGAGCCGATTGTTAACTTTTGATGTTGAATCAAAACGTGATTCATTATCTTGGTTATTCGGTTTTAGATTAACGCTTCTTTGTGGAGACTTGGTTTGTGATTTTGATTGCATGGGACTTTGGTTCGATTTTAAACTGTTCTGTTTGGCCACCTTTTTGTTTTCAATTCTCTTTTCATTTACAGCGGAAGACTTAGGACCTGAACCTGTTTTCAGACCAGAGTTAGATTTGATTGGAGAATTGATTGGTTTACCATAAGATCCGTTCAAATCAAATGTTCCTGCAGACACAAACTTGATGTTTTTACCTTTTGACACTTTCTTGACAGGTTTAACTTTGTCAGTTTTAACATTTTGAACTTTTGTGTTATCATGCGATTTTAACACACTTTTGCCTTTTGACTGTTTTGTTTCAGATTGATTGGTCATTGTTTTCGTTTTCTGCTTCTTTGCAGTTGAAATTTCAGCCTTCTTCATTACTTCTGGCGTCTTGACCAACTGAGCAGCAACTTGCGCCTTTTGTTCTTTCTTCCACTTGATGTACTCCGGATCATTATATCCTGAAAATTCACCTTCTTCCGTCACCGTTTGTTCTGGTTCGGGGTTAAGCTTTGGATATTCAACAAGTTGGATAAGAACAGGCTCTAATTTGTTATCAGACTTGTTGCTTGCTTCATCATCAGCTTCAGTTGTCAAATCATCTTCTTCTTTCAAGCTCTCAATCAATACTTCAGATCCTTCGGACTCGGATTTACTTTTCTGAATTTCTTTGAATTTACGTTCATTTTCAGGTGAATGATCAAATTCATTAAAGTTTTCCGGTAAGGTTTGAGTGATTGAATTTGGCATTGGTTCATGTGTAAAACCCAACCCGGTTTTGGTTTTGTTACCTCTTTCTTTGATGAGTTGTTTAACCATGGTTTTACAGCTTTTAACCTTTGTTAATTCAACTTGAGTGACAGCATGTGCGACTTTTTCTTGTTCAAAGTTCTTTGTCATTTCTTCAAGTTGTTTGGTTATCAATTCCAGTTCCTTTAAGGTTTTGTTCCATGATTCTTTAAGTGACAAAATCTTCTCATCAGCAATTTTGTGATCAATTTTAAGTTGTTCATGAATTTTCTCATGTTTGCTTAATTTGTCACCGATTTTAAAGGAATGAGTCCGATAATGTTCTACTTGTTGAATGCACTGTTCAGAACATAGCCTTTCTTTGACATCCAAGGGCAATGGAACATAGTTAGGTGGGAGTTCAGGATTAACCTTTGGTTGCTCAGTGGATGATGAAGACTCATTGGCAGTAGCCATTAATGCAACTTCAGATTCAGATTCTTCAGTAGGATCTGCTTTTGCGCTCCAGTCATAATATTCAGAATCTTCACAATCATCATCAACCATCTTTCCATCCCCTTCTTCAGACCAGTCTTCTTCAATCTCACATACCAGTGCCAGATTTGATGTAAGATCGGATGTAAACTGTTCTGCATATGCACTCCAGTCATATCCGTCTTGTACACTTACAACTAACGCTTTAGTCTGATCTTCTGGCTTCATTCCTTCATCCTTCAACTCAGGCATTGGAAGACTTTGGTACGGCTTTTGAAAGAAACGCTGATTTCTGCCTTGATAACTCGTAGACTGTTGTGAACTTTGACCTTGACCTTGATTGTTTGAACTAGCTTGATCATTAAAATTCTTTGGAGCTTTGCATTCTCTTGAGAAATGACCATACTGGTTACAGTTAAAGCATCTGGCCTTTGATTTGTCAAATCCAACTGTCTTGTTAGCATGAGGTTTGTAACTTCTGTTAACGTATGCATGCTTTTGAGTACGATAAGCTACCATAACCATTTGCCAATTCAGATCCATTTCTTCAACATCTACTGGATCCATTTCGAACAAGTCTTGAAGGACCACGTCCATTTGACTTAGATGACTACCTTGGTACGCTTGGAAACTCGCCATAAAAGCAGTAAAGGCAGTTTTAGTTTCGTCATCTTGAAGCAGAATATTCATTACGTCTTTCACCTTGGCTTGAACAGTTGAACTCTGATTTTCTGATTGACTTTGAACTTGCGCTCTTGGTGGAGATTGAGGTTGAGAATAAGTTGGTGAATTTGGAAAATATGCTGAATCAGTAAAGAAACTTGCACCAACAAATAAGTCACCCTCATCTTCAAACTTTGTTACATCTTGTGCAAGAAAAGCGTTATCAACAGTATTGGCAGGATTTACCACATACTTATACTGAGTTTGTGAGCTTGATCTATCAGTATTTCTTGATCCTTCATCAATCTCAACTTCTTCAATTTTTCCAATAAGCAAATCAAGTTCCATTGGAAATTTCTCAGTATGTTTCAACAAGGTAACAGTTTGTTTCCAAGATGATGGTAAGGCACATAACAATCGATCATTCAAGTCTTGAAGTTCAGTCTTCACTCCGAGATTTGTCATTTCAGTAGTTAAGTGAACAAACCTGTTCATCATCTGGTGTACTGTCTCACCATTAATGTGTTCAAACAACTCCAATTGTCTTTTCAGTTTCGACTTCTTCAAACTTCTTAATTGTTCTCCTCCTTCACAGATAGACTTCAATGCTTTGAAGCATGTATAACCAGTCTGATATCCATCCAATCTAGACAAAACTTGAAGTGGCAGTCCCTTGCACATTAAAGAATAAGCCTTGCTATCATTCTTTACTTTCCTCAGATCTTCTGCTGACAAATTATCTTCTGGATAAGGTTCAGTAGAGTCTTTTGTGTAGGTACTAGCACTGTCTGGAGCAGTCTGAGTTGGAATGTGAGGACCCTTCTCAATGGATTTCCATAAGTCGTTGTCAATTGAACACAAGTGATGTCTCAACCTGATGGTCCAGTTCTTGAAATCTGCACGATTCAAAAGTCTAGGAACACGGTTATCAGAATCATCATTAGGAGCCATTTTTAACAATTTTTAAAGAAAATATTTTTGGTTTTTGTTAATTTTTTTTTTTTTTTTTTTTTTTTTTTTTTGAAAAGAAGTGATTAAGATACTAAAACAAAGACAAGTACTTAAAGACAAGACAAGAAACAAGTAATAAAAACAACTAAAATGAGTCACACGGCAAAACAGTGAAAATCCTTCTTCAACCGGCTAAACAGTGTATTTGTTCTTCACCCGGCAGAATAAGTCTTCACCCGGCTAAACAGTTAGACGGCAAAACAGTTGTAATTGTTTTTCTTCTTCACCCGGATGAACAGTTACCCGGCAATAAGAAAAACTTCACACGGCAATAAGTCTTTGACACGGCAGAATCTTGACACGGCAAAGAGTTTCCCCGGCTGAACAGTACTTGGTCACACGACAGAGTTGTTAATTACCCGGCTACACAGTATATTACCCGGCTGACTTTTTCTTCTTCACCCAGCGTAACAGTGTTTTACCCGGTACAACAGTGTCTGATCCGGCTGAACAGTAGCAACTTTTCAAGTCAAATTCTTTATCCGTCTAGAACAAATTCCCTTACACGGCTGCACAGGACCTAATTTCTTCACAAATTCTAAGTCCAAGGAATTGTCTAAGTCAAATATATCACCCGGCAAGTTAATCTTCAACCAAAAATCAACTGTTCATCATCTTCTTTATGAAGATTTTCTGGGTTTTGTCTAAAATTTGTCCAAATTGTCCAAAATTCACACACAAGCTGTGAAATAGTCCGATTATCAATCCCTTTTATCAATCAATCCAAAACATCATCATTTTTCGATGAATTTGAGCAAAAATTGATCGAACAATAACTTTTTCTATTCTTTCTAATTCTTCAGATCTGATGATGATCTGATAGAATCTGCACAATCGTTGTGTATAGGAGTGATTACGATGATAAATCACAACTAAAAACACCAACAATTCATTCAGATCATGATATTTTGAGCAATATTGATGTGTTTTGCTTAGAAACAGCGAAGAACACAAACCGAAAGCTCTGATACCAATTGATAGGTTCAATTGGATCGATAATATCACTCAAATGATCTAAACAACACGCACAAACAAAACGTTCAATCACAAACACAATTCATACTCATAAATTCTCTGTATATTGATGATCAAAGCAATTCGCAGTACAATGGGCAGGAGAAAACAAATACACACAGTTAATTCTCTCTCTAACAGTGTAAAAGTAGTCTCACCCTAACACACGCACACTACATGCTTTATAACAAACAAAATGCAAGTTTAAGGAAAATACATAATAAACCCTAAACTATACAAACATATAAACAAAGATACAAAGTAAATCTTAACACGGAAATGACCCTAACAAATAAAGACATATGCAATGCAATGAATCAAAATATCGCAGTGAGATCATACCACACATTATCTGAACATGTTTTGCAAGTTTTGAATAGACATTTGACTTATGTTTGATTGAGTGATGATATGAAAACATACCAATTAGCTCGAATTGACACACTTACTTTTTCAGTATCATGATGAGATTAAGGTTCGATTAAAATGACTTATGTGACCCTCATGAATACATATGTCAACATATTTCCTCATCAACCACCACTTGAATGCATATTGCACAAAAACCTGGTCACTTACAGTCATAATCAGTGTGGAATCTGGGTTCTATTCGGATTTGGTCCACTTTGGGACTTCTTTTGAATTCCTTTTTGGAATTTTTATTTTCCTATCGTTCCCCTTGGAAATCTTCTGAATTGCTTTTGGAATTTTTGTTTGGTGATGGTCCACATTTGGGACTCTTTTTGTTCCAACTTTGGGAATCTTTTGCTGCACCTTGAAGCTCAAAAGAGACTTCATGTGAGACTTCAGGTCTGTGGATACCACAACAAAGAAGCTCACGATGCGATTCATCACACTGAATAGACTGCATCGTTACCCGATCATGAACAACTATCATCACAAGCAATGCATCCAAAGATATATATTTAGACATGTATAGAAAAGGAACTTAACACAAAGATCATTGAGTTTAGATTTGTCAACAATGAACTTACTTTTTCAGTCTAATTGCCTGAGCTGTCTCGCACATCAATTAACATTCATCAGTCTTTATTATTAAAATGATGAAACAAATAATGTCTAGTGTAACTATCATTTCTCACTTTTTGCAATATAGATTCTTATGATATGAATATCTTTTTCCTTTGCTTTTCTTTTTCTTTTCTTTTTGTTTTTGCTTTTTCTTTTTCATGCACACATACACAATGCATTAAAATAAAAAGACAAAGGAATCAATACTTGACATCGACTTATTCTATTTTTGGCTTTTATATTTTCTATTTTTGTATTGAGTTTTGTAAAAATAGAATCAATCATGGTTGATTAACCCTATGGATTGAATTAAGAATTCAAACCGTCCTGACAAGAAAGATTTTGTGAAAAGATCTGCCAGTTGTTTGTCGGTATGAACCTTAATCGGAATTATTAAACCTTTTTCAGAGTTGTCTCTGAGAAAATGATATCGAATTTCGATATGTTTGGTTTTTTAGTGTTGAACAGGATTAGTAGTAATGAACATAGCAGCAGTATTGTCTATGTAAATAGGAGTTTTGAGAAAGTTAAACCCGTAGTCAAGCAATTGGTTTTGTAGCCACAAAACTTGAGAACATCCTGCAGATGCAGCGATATACTCTGCTTCAGCTGTGGATACAGAAACGTTGGTCTGCTTTTTGCATTGCCAAGAAACAAGTCTAGGACCCAGAAATTAACATCCACCCGTAGTCGATTTCCTATCAAGAGCACACCCACCAAAGTCACTATCAGAATAACTATATAATTCAAAATTGCCTTCATAAGGATACCATAACCCGAGATTCGGTTTCCCTTTAAGGTATCTGAAAATACGTTTAACAGCAACCAGGTGTGACCCTTTTGGATCAGACTGATATCTTGCACACACACATACGACATACATGATGTCTGGTCTTGATGCAGTAAGATACATCAGTGAACCAATCATTGATTTGTACAGTGTTTGATCAACGGATTTGCCTTTTGGATCCGGCTGTATCTTGCAATTCACATCAGATGGCGTTCGAATATTCTGACAATCCTGCATCTTGAACTTTTTCAGCAACTTTTCAACAAACTTTGATTGGTTGATAAAAATTCCTTCTGCTGACTGTTTGACTTGCAATCCAAGAAAGAAATTGATCTCTCCCATCGAACTCATCTGAAATCTTGATTTCATAATCTCTTCAAACTCTTTGCACATGGACGGACTTGTTGATCCAAAGATGATATCATCCACATACACTTGAACACATAAAAGATCTTCATTTTCCCGCTTCATGAATAAAGTTGGATCAATCTGACCTCTTGTAAAACCATGTTCTAGCAAATGTTTAGATAACGTCTCGTACCAAATCCTTGGGGATTGATGTAGACCATATAAAGCTTTGCTCAATTTGTATACACGATGTGGATACTCAGGATCCTCGAAACCTGGAGGTTGTCTGACGTACACATCATCAGTAATTGGTCCATACAGAAAAGCTCCTTTAACATCCATTTGAAACACTTTGAATTTCATGAAAGAGGCATAAGCTAGAAAAACGTGAATAGCTTCAAGTCGAGCGATCGGAGCAAACACTTCTTCATAGTCAATACCTTCTTCTTGAGTGTAACCTTGTGCAATAAGTCTGGCTTTATTTCTAACCACAATGCCACGTTCATCTGGCTTGTTCTTGTACAACCATCTTGTACCAATCGCATTTTCTCCTTCAGGTAACTCCACTAATTTCCAAACTTCTTGTTTGCGAAATTGAAGTAACTCCTCTTACATGGCTTCAATCCAACTGTTATCTTGTAACGCTTCTGAAATTGTTAGGGCTTATTTCTGTTTAAGAGTTACTTTGTACTTTGTTTATACATTTTGTATAGTTTAGGGTTTATTTTGTATTTTCCCTAAATGTATTGTTGCATAAAGCATGTAGTAAGAGAATGTTAGAGAGAGAGTCTAGATCACAATTACACGTTAGAGAGAGAGTTAACTGTGTGTGATTTACATTCTCCTGCATTTTTGTACTACAACATTGCTTTGATCATCAATACAAAGAGAATTATTAGTAATGAATTGTGTTGCTGATTGAACTGTTTGTTTGTGTACTTGAATCATTCTGATCGTTGAGCGATATCGATCCAATTGAACCTATCAATTGGTATCAGAGCTGTTGGTACTGTGTTCTTCGCTATTCATCAAGCAAAACACATCAATATTGCTCAAAAATCATGATCTGAATGAATTGTTGTTGTTTTTAGCTGTGATTTATCATCGCAATCACTTCTAATTCACAACAATTGTGCAAATTCCATCAGATTATCATCAGATCTGAGGAATTAAGAAGATAGAAAAAGTTACTGTTCGATCGAAATTTTGCTCAAATTCATCAAAATTTGATCATGTTTTGGATTGATTGAGATTAGGGATTGATAATCGGACCATTTCACTAATTGGGTGTGATTTTTGAAGAAATTGGACAAGTTTTTGATAAACCCAGAAAAATTCTCATGACGAAGATGATGAACAGGATGAACAGGTTGAAGATTAACTAGCCGGGTGATAATTTTGACTTAGACAAATTTCCTTTGGACTTAGATTTGTGAACAAATTAGGTCCTGTGCAGCCGTGTAAAGGATTTTAGTCTAGACGGGTAAAGAATTGGTGAAGAAAAAGGTTGTACTGTTCAGCCGGATCAAGAACTGTTGTGCCGGGTCTAAACTATTCAGCCGGGTGATTAACATTTCAGCCAGGTGACTGTCAACTGTTTAGCCGGGTAAACAAGTTTTATGCCGTGTGATCAACTGTTCAGCCGGGTAAACCTCATTGCCGTGTCAAGTTCTAGCCGGGTCAAGATTGTCTGCCGTGTGAAGTGAAACTGTTCAGCCGGGTAACTGTTTAGACGGGTGAAGAACTGTTCAGCCGGGTGAAGAAGACATTTTCACTGTTCAGCCGTGTGATCCTTTTTCAGCTGTTTCAAACCTTGTTATCTTTTCTTGTCATTATTTACTTGTCTTTATTTTAGCATTTTAACTATTTCCTTTCAAAAATCATTAAAAACACAAAAATATTTTCTTTAAAACTTCTTAAAATGGCACCTAATGATGACTCTGACAACCGTGTTCCTAGACTTGTCAACCGTGCAGATTTCAAGAATTGGACGATTAGACTAAAGCATCATCTTTGCTCGATAGACAATGATCTTTGGAAGTCAATTGATAAGGGTCCTCACATACCTACACAGATAGCTCCAGATAGTGCAAGTGTGACATCTGCCCCAAACCCGAACCCGAATGCCCGACTCGAACCCGAAGTTGTCATCTTTTCAATTGTAATCGTATTTATTTATCTTCAAGTGTAACGTTTATTATTATTATTATTATGAATAAACGCATTTAATTTTACGTTATTCACGTTTCAATTAAATAATCGTATTTACACCACAAAACATTCACGTATATCAAATGAATATTGTTGGAGCATTAAAACTCAAAATATATACATAAATAAATATATATATAGTTCGTAAAAGGAAAACTATTGAAAATGTTAAACAAAAACGATTCTAAGTCTCGAAATAGTCTCTTAATGGCTTAAACGAGCTAAAATGATAAAAACGTCATTTATATAAACGTTACGTTTCAATTTAGTTAAGTTAGTTAGTTAAAATATATAAATAATTAACTTTGTGCCAAAACTGTCAATTTACAAACTATTATTAAAAACTTATAATAACTAGTTAAAACAACCTGAAAGTACAGGGACCAATTATGTAAGTTACAGATTTACCCAGCCCCCACCCCTGTTGACCCGTGTTTCCGGTATCACATTTTCCGGCCACCTTGGCCGGAGCTTCATCTACTCCGGCAAGGTCCAATCCACACGTTTTAACACCAAAAATCAAATTAAAATCATGTAAATCTTCGTGTACATGATTCGAACACCCTACCACATTCTATCCGTCGTTTAATCGCCTGTTTCTATGTATTAAATCAAAACCATAATCGTTTGCAATACCCACATACTTGGATCGTTTTTAACGCATCAAAACAGTGAATCTGATATACTAAAATCATCAATGCTGCACTTTGAAATCGTTTGTAACAATCAATTGAACCAAAACATATCACATTAACACCTAATTAATCAATCTCGTTCGTAAACAACTCGTAACCCAAACGACTACTTCCGTTTTACCAAAACACAATTCAATCGGCATACACACTCCTCACTACTCGAATTTGCTCACTATTGTTTCAATTCCACTCAAAAGCACGCACAAATCAGTAAGTGATTCTCATTTCATACGAACTTGTTCATCATCTAAAGACTATCAAATCACTTATATAATCTGAAGTTATGTTAGGGCTTTCGTTTTTCATGTCAAGAAGGTTGTTTCTGCAGAAGAATCGAGCCCTAATCACCTCTGCACATCGTTTTGATTCCACAACCCGTCGTCTTGTTCATTCGGTTCATCATTCCATTTTATTCCAACTCTTTCCAATCCAGGTATGTTCGTTATGTCAAAATGATTGTGTGTTCACAGGGATTAAAATCCCTATCACTGATTTGGATTCAATCATCGGTGTTAAACGAATTTGGGATTTCTTGTTCTAGGGCTTGTTTTGATAATGGGTGTTGGTGAATTGTATTGGTTAAAACAATTAAAAATGAGTTTTAATAACAAAGTTCATGCTGGTCTAGCGGTTGAGTATGTTCCAGTCTCATGTGAAGGTCGTGGGTTCGAAACCCACAACCTATTCTACTTAATTTTCTTACTTTAAAACATTTTTAACATTTAACTATATTTACTAAACAACCTAGATAATATAGTTAAGTTAAATATATTTTTAAAGATTATAAACATATAATTTTAATACATATATACAAATAGTAATATTTTCATTGTGTTAAAACTATTTATAACAAATATTATTTAAGAAAAACTAAAATGGATTCTTGTAAAATATATACAATACAAAAATATAATTACGTTTTGTACCTAAATCCCAAATCGTATTTCAAAACCTTAATTCTCAATTGGTACTTTAAAACCATAATTCCCAATTTGTACTTTAAAACCCTAATTCTCAATTTGTACTTCAAAACCCTAATTCCCAATTTGTACTTTAAAACCCTAAAATCCCAAATACGAAACCCTAGAATTCGGACTTTTGATTCTTGATATTGTTGTTTCGTTTCTAAGTTAGGGTTTCTCCCAATAAATTAGGTGGTACTAATGTTTGGGCAACCCTCGGTGCTTTTTAGCTGCGTTTTTAACGGTTCGATTGTAACTACTTATCAAGGTGAGTAAACTCACTCCCCTTTTTCCATTTTACTATTTTGGGGCTGAAATATGTCTTTTACTATATTGCGTTTTCTATTCGTTTTCTAAAAGAGATCATACAAATATGTTAATCTAGTTCGCGGCTTGATGCAATCTTATGTGTTAGTTAAAAGTAGTTTTATTGCTTTGTAATCCCACCGGTACAATGTTAGCGCTAATGGTTTGACAAACCCGCCTGCTTGTACAACATCGATAGGTGATTTAAACCCGGCCTTTCTAATTCCATGTTTACTATGTCGAGATGCTATGTTGCTATACTATGTTGCTATACTATGATGCTATACTATGCCATGTCCCTAAATTGCTAAATGATGACTTATATATCGAGACGGTAAACGACGGTTATTAAAAGTTATCATTATTTATTACATGAGTGGTTCTCATGACAAATGGCTAAACGAGATACTATGGTTCCTATTGTGGTTGGTGTGCTATTCTATTCTAGGGGTCCTGGTAGGGTGATATTACGAAATTACTATACATGTGGGATTGCGCAGCATATCTTGTTGATCTCGGATTTCAATACTATTACTATTCAATTTGGGTTTTACTCACTAGCTTGTGTAGCTAACTTTATTTTTCGCGTATTTCAGGTGACGCGTGATTTTGGCTTGTTTCTTTGCTATTCAAGACATAGGGACTTGGACCTAGAAATAATACTAATCATGACTATTTCATTTACTGATATTTGGATTGTGTTTTGCATTTAGGACTTATGTTTCCCCAACTTATGATAATAATTATTAGACTTTAATAAAAGTAACACCATGTGCTTTGTTTACTATGGATATCCAATTCTATGACAGCCCGGTGTTTTCCGCCACCGGGCGGGGTGTCACAGTTGGTATCAGAGCCATGGTTATAGGGAACTAGGATAGGGTATTAGAAACACACTGTCCTAGACTATAACCTAAGAGTCCTTAGTGCAAATAGATGCACTTAGGAATTCTTTTGAACTTATTTGTTTTTCTTCTATGGACCTTTCTATGTCTTTCTTAATCTCATTTCTTATCCGATTTCTCGAAGGAGCTACAAGAGACTCGTCTGCATGATTGGGATCTTCTCTTTGTGAAATCTCGTCATCGTCTTAAGTAAGTTTGAAAACGTGGGAACTTGTGCAATCCGGAAGGGGGGACACCTGTATCACGGACATCCTGTCTAAGGCAAAGCATTTCGTATAAATCTCTTTAAGAGACTTGTATGCTTACCTGGGGATGTCCGAGATGAGTGTGAACCTATAGGCTAAAGCACGCTTTCTCGAATACGTTGAAAACGAACTTAACACTTTGATAAGTCATTAGTGTCCAAAACCAAGACACACTCCTAAGCCGTCGAATTTCATTTTCTTAATGATTCTATGATTTCCATCTCTACGATTTATAATTATTTCTATGAATTTTTATAGTGATTCAAATGATATTCCAACTTCATTTACTAATGTTTCCAAAATTTCTAAGTGATTTTCTATGATATGTTCAAAGGATTCTACGATGTTCTAAGTACTATCACTATTTCATTTAATCGAAATTTCTAAAGTTTCTAAACTTTCTACGTGATTTTCTATGGTACGTTTCAAAAGATTCTATGATATCCTAAGTGGAACGAGTTGCTATTATTACATCGGATGTTTCTATCGGTCAAAGATGTTGCTACAAAACCGTGTTATTCTACGTATCATCATTCCATTTGTTTTCTAAGCTACAATAATACTTGTGCGATATACTCGCTAGCTTATCCATATAGCACAATTACACCATTGTAAACCAAACATTTCAATTCAAAACTAAGACATATCTCAATCGAATTATCCAAAACTTCAGATCATGCATATATCGATTTCCGAATCTAAGTCGTACTTATAATTCTAAATCAAATATCAACTCTCCAATCAAAGGTTCGTTATGATTTCTAAATTATAGTCAAGGCTAAATTCCATAACTAAATAAAAGTTAGCGGATTTTGCTATTCTTATAAGCTAATGTATTTGAATCGAACGGCTACCCTTAAAATATTTCAACTTGACTTCTATACTCAGATAGATTCCAAACTACTCATCTAGCTACAAGATTCTAATCCAATTTCTAATCTATCATTAAAACGATAAATCTACTATCAAATTATGAACTAACCATCGAAACATGTACTCGTTAATCAACTACAGGATACTATCCATGAATTCGTTATCCAAATCTAACGAGAACTCACTACACAACTATTCTCGAACTCATTTAACTAAATGTTTCATCTATACATATGACCACCAACGAAATTCTACGCAACTAGCCTTCATGAACTAATCCAAACCCAATGTGTTTCATTTATAAACTCGTTACCCTAACACAACGTGTAATCAATGGACTTTGTAAAACTAACGGTATTCGATTCTATTAAAATAATTTTCTTATTTTCCCAAACAAATATATATACATATATATTTTAAAAAAAAATTAATAACCTTTTGGTCTTATCTTGTAAAAAAAAAAGATAGATATATATATATATATATATATACATATAAATTTTGTGATAAATGGTTTCTTTAAAAAAGTGATTGGTCATTCTAACGTCGGCCAAATATTTACACAGAGATTTTCCCGTTTCTCAAATACGACACAAAGATTTGCAACAAACACCATGACTTCCGTTTTTTTTTCTTTCCAATACCAAATACTTATAACTTAAATTGTGTCGTTTATTTTCAATTCAATTCCCATATCTATGGTAAAGATTAAAACTTTCAACTTCTTATTTAGCCTTTAAAACTACATTACATAAAAACAACACCATCTCTTGTAAACTTGTTTATCTCCATAGTCAATACATCTGGTCTAACTAAAGCGGTTGGTCATATAAATTCAAACATCTTAAAAATCGAATCTAATAGGAACTAAGTGATATATTCTTTCGGACTATAAATCGGATTATCCATTCTCGAATTTTTCATGAATCTAATTTTTCTAAAAATCCTAATAAGCTATATTAGTACATGTACACCATCAACTAATACTTATGAACGGGTCAATATCAGAAAACTTAGATAATTACATCTTACACACATAGAGTCGATTTTCACAACCTTAAGTGTTACTATCCTAGTACTCGAATTTGACTATCTATATCGTTGAACAAAGTGATTTATATAAGCAATGGCTACCTAACGGACGTTAGATTCTTTTGGATCATTAACCTACTTACCATCTTAATATAATTTTCCCAAGTAATATTTCTATCAAGTATGGTAACAATACATATACGTATCATCATTTTAACCTAAAATTGCTGTGTATTTCTGAATCGCACGTGATCGAATGAACTGTGGAGTCCATGCAAAAACTAAAGTAATTACGGGTGCACACGGAATTATGAAAGTTGGTGCATGGGAACCATAGTAAGTTTTGTCTTGTGTAGTTGGGCCATACATAATCATCTCACTTTTACTTGACTTATTTACTCATGTTACTAATCGCATATAAGTCACTTAACTATGTGTAAGGATTACTTAATTCGTTTCAAACATTCTATTAGTCACGACTATTCTCGATGATCATTTAAATAATTTTAAATCCATATACTTAAAATATTTCTTTTGCAAGTTGGTATCCTATTCTATTCCTATATTGAGTAGCAAATAAAATTTATTCGAATCTACATACAGTTCAACCGAACTCTTATAAGTGAAAAGAGTTAAATAAACAATTCTCAATGAGACGAAGCAAATTAAAAATAAATAACTTCTTAAATTCGTTATTTAAAATCGTGTCTCAAACAAAATGCTCACAAATTCATTGATCGAATTCTCAAGAGTTTCTTGCGAGATGAAACTCCCTACGGAAGTGGGTAGTGTTCATCCTGTGTTTCATGTTTCTAATCTGAAAAAGTACTTTTCCGATAAAATCTCATTGTGCATATCGCTAATGAATCGAAGCAATATATTGAACGAACATTGGAAATTATGGACCGTGAAGTCAAACAACTAAAGCGTAATCAGATACCAATTGTTAACGATCGTGGAAACTTAAATGCGAACATGAATTTAAGACCAAATGAAGGTTAAGTATCCGCATCTTTTTGCTTCATCCTCTTATACTTCGGTTTGAGCAAATTTCGGGACGAAATTTCTATAAGGAGGGGAGACTGTGACATCTGCCCCAAACCCGAACCCGAATGCCCGACTCGAACCCGAAGTTGTCATCTTTTCAATTGTAATCGTATTTATTTATCTTCAAGTGTAACGTTTATTATTATTATTATTATGAATAAACGCATTTAATTTTACGTTATTCACGTTTCAATTAAATAATCGTATTTACACCACAAAACATTCACGTATATCAAATGAATATTGTTGGAGCATTAAAACTCAAAATATATTCATAAATAAATATATATATAGTTCGTAAAAGGAAAACTATTGAAAATGTTAAACAAAAACGATTCTAAATCTCGAAATAGTCTCTTAATGGCTTAAACGAGCTAAAATGATAAAAACGTCATTTATATAAACGTTACGTTTCAATTTAGTTAAGTTAGTTAGTTAAAATATATAAATAATTAACTTTGTGCCAAAACTGTCAATTTACAAACTATTATTAAAAACTTATAATAACTAGTTAAAACAACCTGAAAGTACAGGGACCAATTATGTAAGTTACAGATTTACCCAGCCCCCACCCCTGTTGACCCGTGTTTCCGGTATCACATTTTCCGGCCACCTTGGCCGGAGCTTCATCTACTCCGGCAAGGTCCAATCCACACGTTTTAACACCAAAAATCAAATTAAAATCATGTAAATCTTCGTGTACATGATTCGAACACCCTACCACATTCTATCCGTCGTTTAATCGCCTGTTTCTATGTATTAAATCAAAACCATAATCGTTTGCAATACCCACATACTTGGATCGTTTTTAACGCATCAAAACAGTGAATCTGATATACTAAAATCATCAATGCTGCACTTTGAAATCGTTTGTAACAATCAATTGAACCAAAACATATCACATTAACACCTAATTAATCAATCTCGTTCGTAAACAACTCGTAACCCAAACGACTACTTCCGTTTTACCAAAACACAATTCAATCGGCATACACACTCCTCACTACTCGAATTTGCTCACTATTGTTTCAATTTAACTCAAAAGCACGCACAAATCAGTAAGTGATTCTCATTTCATACGAACTTGTTCATCATCTAAAGACTATCAAATCACTTATATAATCTGAAGTTATGTTAGAGCTTTCGTTTTTCATGTCAAGAAGGTTGTTTCTGCAAGAAGAATCGAGCCCTAATCACCTCTACACATCGTTTTGATTCCACAACCCGTCGTCTTGTTCATTCGGTTCATCATTCCATTTTATTCCAACTCTTTCCAATCCAGGTATGTTCGTTATGTCAAAATGATTGTGTGTTCACAGGGATTAAAATCCCTATCACTGATTTGGATTCAATCATCGGTGTTAAACGAATTTGGGATTTCTTGTTCTAGGGCTTGTTTTGATAATGGGTGTTGGTGAATTGTATTGGTTAAAACAATTAAAAATGAGTTTTAATAACAAAAGTTCATGCTGGTCTAGCGGTTGAGTATGTTCCAGTCTCATGTGAAGGTCGTGGGTTCGAAACCCACAACCTATTCTACTTAATTTTCTTACTTTAAAACATTTTTAACATTTAACTATATTTACTAAACAACCTAGATAATATAGTTAAGTTAAATATATTTTTAAAGATTATAAACATATAATTTTAATACATATATACAAATAGTAATATTTTCATTGTGTTAAAACTATTTATAACAAATATTATTTATGAAAAACTAAAATGGATTCTTGTAAAATATATACAATACAAAAATATAATTACGTTTTGTACCTAAATCCCAAATCGTATTTCAAAACCCTAATTCTCAATTGGTACTTTAAAACCATAATTCCCAATTTGTACTTTAAAACCCTAATTCTCAATTTGTACTTCAAAACCCTAATTCCCAATTTGTACTTTAAAACCCTAAAATCCCAAATACGAAACCCTAGAATTCGGACTTTTGATTCTTGATATTGTTGTTTCGTTTCTAAGTTAGGGTTTCTCCCAATAAATTAGGTGGTACTAATGTTTGGGCAACCCTCGGTGCTTTTTAGCTGCGTTTTTAACGGTTCGATTGTAACTACTTATCAAGGTGAGTAAACTCACTCCCCTTTTTCCATTTTACTATTTTGGGGCTGAAATATGTCTTTTACTATATTGCGTTTTCTATTCGTTTTCTAAAAGGGATCATACAAATATGTTAATCTAGTTCGCGGCTTGATGCAATCTTATGTGTTAGTTAAAAGTAGTTTTATTGCTTTGTAATCCCACCGGTACAATGTTAGCGCTAATGGTTTGACAAACCCGCCTGCTTGTACAACATCGATAGGTGATTTAAACCCGGCCTTTCTAATTCCATGTTTACTATGTCGAGATGCTATGTTGCTATACTATGATGCTATACTATGCCATGTCCCTAAATTGCTAAATGATGACTTATATATCGAGACGGTAAACGACGGTTATTAAAAGTTATCATTATTTATTACATGAGTGGTTCTCATGACAAATGGCTAAACGAGATACTATGGTTCCTATTGTGGTTGGTGTGCTATTCTATTCTAGGGGTCCTGGTAGGGTGATATTACGAAACTACTATACATGTGGGATTGCGCAGCATATCTTGTTGATCTCGGATTTCAATACTATTACTATTCAATTTGGGTTTTACTCACTAGCTTGTGTAGCTAACTTTATTTTTCGCGTATTTCACGTGACGCGTGATTTTGGCTTGTTTCTTTGCTATTCAAGACATAGGGACTTGGACCTAGAAATAATACTAATCATGACTATTTCATTTACTGATATTTGGATTGTGTTTTGCATTTAGGACTTATGTTTCCCCAACTTATGATAATAATTATTAGACTTTAATAAAAGTAACACCATGTGCTTTGTTTACTATGGATATCCAATTCTATGACAGCCCGGTGTTTTCCGCCACCGGGCGGGGTGTCACAGTTGGTATCAGAGCCATGGTTATAGGGAACTAGGATAGGGTATTAGAAACACACCGTCCTAGACTATAACCTAAGAGTCCTTAGTGCAAATAGATGTACTTAGGAATTATTTTGAACTTATTTGTTTTTCTTCTACGGACCTTTCTATGTCTTTCTTAATCTCATTTCTTATCCGATTTCGCGAAGGAGCTACAAGAGACTCGTCTGCATGATTGGGATCTTCTCTTTGTGAAATCTCGTCATCGTCTTAAGTAAGTTTGAAAACGTGGGAACTTGTGCAATCCGGAAGGGGGGACACCTGTATCACGGACATCCTGTCTAAGGCAAAGCATTTCGTATAAATCTCTTTAAGAGACTTGTATGCTTACCTGGGGATGTCCGAGATGAGTGTGAACCTATAGGCTAAAGCACGCTTTCTCGAATACGTTGAAAACGAACTTAACACTTTGATAAGTCATTAGTGTCCAAAACCAAGACACACTCCTAAGCCGTCGAATTTCATTTTCTTAATGATTCTATGATTTCCATCCCTACGATTTATAATTATTTCTATGAATTTTTATAGTGATTCAAATGATATTCCAACTTCATTTACTAATGTTTCCAAAATTTCTAAGTGATTTTCTATGATATGTTCAAAGGATTCTACGATGTTCTAAGTACTATCACTATTTCATTTAATCGAAATTTCTAAAGTTTCTAAACTTTCTACGTGATTTTCTATGGTACGTTTCAAAAGATTCTATGATATCCTAAGTGGAACGAGTTGCTATTATTACATCGGATGTTTCTATCGGTCAAAGATGTTGCTACAAAACCGTGTTATTCTACGTATCATCATTCCATTTGTTTTCTAAGCTACAATAATACTTGTGCGATATACTCGCTAGCTTATCCATATAGCACAATTACACCATTGTAAACCAAACATTTCAATTCAAAACTAAGACATATCTCAATCGAATTATCCAAAACTTCAGATCATGCATATATCGATTTCCGAATCTAAGTCGTACTTATAATTCTAAATCAAATATCAACTCTCCAATCAAAGGTTCGTTATGATTTCTAAATTATAGTCAAGGCTAAATTCCATACTAAATAAAAGTTAGCGGATTTTGCTATTCTTATAAGCTAATGTATTTGAATCGAACGGCTACCCTTAAAATATTTCAACTTGACTTCTATACTCAGATAGATTCCAAACTACTCATCTAGCTACAAGATTCTAATCCAATTTCTAATCTATCATTAAAACGATAAATCTACTATCAAATTATGAACTAACCATCGAAACATGTACTCGTTAATCAACTACAGGATACTATCCATGAATTCGTTATCCAAATCTAACGAGAACTCACTACACAACTATTCTCGAACTCATTTAACTAAATGTTTCATCTATACATATGACCACCAACGAAATTCTACGCAACTAGCCTTCATGAACTAATCCAAACCCAATGTGTTTCATTTATAAACTCGTTACCCTAACACAACGTGTAATCAATGGACTTTGTAAAACTAACGGTATTCGATTCTATTAAAATAATTTTCTTATTTTCCCAAACAAATATATATACATATATATTTTAAAAAAAAATTAATAACCTTTTGGTCTTATCTTGTAAAAAAAAGATAGATATATATATATACATATAAATTTCGTGATAAATGGTTTCTTTAAAAAAGTGATTGGTCATTCTAACGTCGGCCAAATATTTACACAGAGATTTTCCCGTTTCTCAAATACGACACAAAGATTTGCAACAAACACCATGACTTCCGTTTTTTTTTTCTTTCCAATACCAAATACTTATAACTTAAATTGTGTCGTTTATTTTCAATTCAATTCCCATATCTATGGTAAAGATTAAAACTTTCAACTTCTTATTTAGCCTTTAAAACTACATTATATAAAAACAACACCATCTCTTGTAAACTTGTTTATCTCCATAGTCAATACATCTGGTCTAACTAAAGCGGTTGGTCATATAAATTCAAACATCTTAAAAATCGAATCTAATAGGAACTAAGTGATATATTCTTTCGGACTATAAATCGGATTATCCATTCTCGAATTTTTCATGAATCTAATTTTTCTAAAAATCCTAATAAGCTATATTAGTACATGTACACCATCAACTAATACTTATGAACGGGTCAATATCAGAAAACTTAGATAATTACATCTTACACACATAGAGTCGATTTTCACAACCTTAAGTGTTACTATCCTAGTACTCGAATTTGACTATCTATATTGTTGAACAAAGTGATTTATATAAGCAATGGCTACCTAACGGACGTTAGATTCTTTTGGATCATTAACCTACTTACCATCTTAATATAATTTTCCCAAGTAATATTTCTATCAAGTATGGTAACAATACATATACGTATCATCATTTTAACCTAAAATTGCTGTGTATTTCTGAATCGCACGTGATCGAATGAACTGTGGAGTCCATGCAAAAACTAAAGTAATTACGGGTGCACACGGAATTATGAAAGTTGGTGCATGGGAACCATAGTAAGTTTTGTCTTGTGTAGTTGGGCCATACATAATCATCTCACTTTTACTTGACTTATTTACTCATGTTACTAATCGCATATAAGTCACTTAACTATGTGTAAGGATTACTTAATTCGTTTCAAACATTCTATTAGTCACGACTATTCTCGATGATCATTTAAATAATTTTAAATCCATATACTTAAAATATTTCTTTTGCAAGTTGGTATCCTATTCTATTCCTATATTGAGTAGCAAATAAAATTTATTCGAATCTACATACAGTTCAACCGAACTCTTATAAGTGAAAAGAGTTAAATAAACAATTCTCAATGAGACGAAGCAAATTAAAAATAAATAACTTCTTAAATTCGTTATTTAAAATCGTGTCTCAAACAAAATGCTCACAAATTCATTGATCGAATTCTCAAGAGTTTCTTGCGAGATGAAACTCCCTACGGAAGTGGGTAGTGTTCATCCTGTGTTTCATGTTTCTAATCTGAAAAAGTACTTTTCCGATAAAATCTCATTGTGCATATCGCTAATGAATCGAAGCAATATATTGAACGAACATTGGAAATTATGGACCGTGAAGTCAAACAACTAAAGCGTAATCAGATACCAATTGTTAACGATCGTGGAAACTTAAATGCGAACATGAATTTAAGACCAAATGAAGGTTAAGTATCCGCATCTTTTTGCTTCATCCTCTTATACTTCGGTTTGAGCAAATTTCGGGACGAAATTTCTATAAGGAGGGGAGACTGTGACATCTGCCCCAAACCCGAACCCGAATGCCCGACTCGAACCCGAAGTTGTCATCTTTTCAATTGTAATCGTATTTATTTATCTTCAAGTGTAACGTTTATTATTATTATTATTATGAATAAACGCATTTAATTTTACGTTATTCACGTTTCAATTAAATAATCGTATTTACACCACAAAACATTCACGTATATCAAATGAATATTGTTAGAGCATTAAAACTCAAAATATATACATAAATAAATATATATATAGTTCGTAAAAGGAAAACTATTGAAAATGTTAAACAAAAACGATTCTAAGTCTCGAAATAGTCTCTTAATGGCTTAAACGAGCTAAAATGATAAAAACGTCATTTATATAAACGTTACGTTTCAATTTAGTTAAGTTAGTTAGTTAAAATATATAAATAATTAACTTTGTGCCAAAACTGTCAATTTACAAACTATTATTAAAAACTTATAATAACTAGTTAAAACAACCTGAAAGTACAGGGACCAATTATGTAAGTTACAGATTTACCCAGCCCCCACCCCTGTTGACCCGTGTTTCCGGTATCACATTTTCCGGCCACCTTGGCCGGAGCTTCATATACTCCGGCAAGGTCCAATCCACACGTTTTAACAACAAAAATCAAATTAAAATCATGTAAATCTTCGTGTACATGATTCGAACACCCTACCACATTCTATCCGTCGTTTAATCGCATGTTTCTATGTATTAAATCAAAACCATAATCGTTTGCAATACCCACATACTTGGATCGTTTTTAACGCATCAAAACAGTGAATCTGATATACTAAAATCATCAATGCTGCACTTTGAAATCGTTTGTAACAATCAATTGAACCAAAACATATCACATTAACAACTAATTAATCAATCTCGTTCGTAAACAACTCGTAACCCAAACGACTACTTCCGTTTTACCAAAACACAATTCAATCGGCATACACACTCCTCACTACTCGAATTTGCTCACTATTGTTTCAATTCCACTCAAAAGCACGCACAAATCAGTAAGTGATTCTCATTTCATACGAACTTGTTCATCATCTAAAGACTATCAAATCAGTTATATAATCTGAAGTTATGTTAGGGCTTTCGTTTTTCATGTCAAGAAGGTTGTTTCTGCAAGAAGAATCGAGCCCTAATCACCTCTGCACATCGTTTTGATTCCACAACCCGTCGTCTTGTTCATTCGGTTCATCATTCCATTTTATTCCAACTCTTTCCAATCCAGGTATGTTTGTTATGTCAAAATGATTGTGTGTTCACAGGGATTAAAATCCCTATCACTGATTTGGATTCAATCATCGGTGTTAAACGAATTTGGGATTTCTTGTTCTAGGGCTTGTTTTGATAATGGGTGTTGGTGAATTGTATTGGTTAAAACAATTAAAAATGAGTTTTAATAACAAAAGTTCATGCTGGTCTAGCGGTTGAGTATGTTCCAGTCTCATGTGAAGGTCGTGAGTTCGAAACCCACAACCTATTCTACTTAATTTTCTTACTTTAAAACATTTTTAACATTTAACTATATTTACTAAACAACCTAGATAATATAGTTAAGTTAAATATATTTTTAAAGATTATAAACATATAATTTTAATACATATATACAAATAGTAATATTTTCATTGTGTTAAAACTATTTATAACAAATATTATTTAAGAAAAACTAAAATGGATTCTTGTAAAATATATACAATACAAAAATATAATTACGTTTTGTACCTAAATCCCAAATCGTATTTCAAAACCCTAATTCTCAATTGGTACTTTAAAACCATAATTCCCAATTTGTACTTTAAAACCCTAATTCTCAATTTGTACTTCAAAACCCTAATTCCCAATTTGTACTTTAAAACCCTAAAATCCCAAATACGAAACCCTAGAATTCGGACTTTTGATTCTTGATATTGTTGTTTCGTTTCTAAGTTAGGGTTTCTCCCAATAAATTAGGTGGTACAAATGTTTGGGCAACCCTCGGTGCTTTTTAGCTGCGTTTTTAACGGTTCGATTGTAACTACTTATCAAGGTGAGTAAACTCACTCCCCTTTTTCCATTTTACTATTTTGGGGCTGAAATATGTCTTTTACTATATTGCGTTTTCTATTCGTTTTCTAAAAGAGATCATACAAATATGTTAATCTAGTTCGCGGCTTGATGCAATCTTATGTGTTAGTTAAAAGTAGTTTTATTGCTTTGTAATCCCAACGGTACAATGTTAGCGCTAATGGTTTGACAAACCCACCTGCTTGTACAACATCGATAGGTGATTTAAACCCGGCCTTTCTAATTCCATGTTTACTATGTCGAGATGTTATGTTGCTATATTATGTTGCTATGCTATGATGCTATACTATGCCATGTCCCTAAATTGCTAAATGATGACTTATATATCGAGACGGTAAACGACGGTTATTAAAAGTTATCATTATTTATTACATGAGTGGTTCTCATGACAAATGGCTAAACGAGATACTATGGTTCCTATTGTGGTTGGTGTGCTATTCTATTCTAGGGGTCCTGGTAGGGTGATATTACGAAATTACTATACATGTGGGATTACGCAGCATATCTTGTTGATCTCGGATTTCAATACTATTACTATTCAATCTGGGTTTTACTCACTAGCTTGTGTAGCTAACTTTATTTTTCGCGTATTTCAGGTGACGCGTGATTTTGGCTTGTTTCTTTGCTATTCAAGACATAGGGACTTGGACCTAGAAATAATACTAATCATGACTATTTCATTTACTAATATTTGGATTGTGTTTTGCATTTAGGACTTATGTTTCCCCAACTTATGATAATAATTATTAGACTTTAATAAAAGTAACACCATGTGCTTTGTTTACTATGGATATCCAATTCTATGACAGCCCGGTGGTTTCCGCCACCGGGCGGGGTGTCACAGCAAGTACCTACACCAAAGACTCTACTGAACCTTATTCAGAAGATAATTTATCAGCAGAAGACTTAAGAAAAGTGAAGAATGATAGCAAAGCCTACTCTTTGATGTGTAAAGGACTGCCACTACAAGTACTGTCAAGGTTGGATGCCTATCAAACGGGCTATACTCTGTTCAAAGCCTTAAAGTCAATCTATGAAGGAGGTGAACAACTTAGAAGTCTCAAGAAACAAAAGCTGAAGAGACAATTGGAGTTATTTGAACATATTGCTGGAGAGTCTGTGCACCAGATGATGAATAGGTTTGTTCATCTGACTACTGAAATGACCAATGTAGGTGCGAAGACAGATCTCCAAGACCTGAATGACAGATTACTATGTGCTCTTCCATCATCGTGGAAACAGACTGTGACACTACTGAAGCATACTGAAAAGTTTCCGATGGATTTAGATCTGCTCATTGCAAAGATAGAGGAAGTAGAGATTGATGAAAGTTCTAGAAACACTGATAGAACTGGTTCACATGCACAATACAAATATATTGTGAATCCTGCTAACACTGTGGAGAATGCCTTTCTGGCTCAAGAATCTGCAAAGATTGATGATGAGGGTGATCTATTTGTCGGTGCAAGTTTTTATACTGATTCTTCATACATTCCAAACTCACCAACTTATTCTCAACCTCAATCTCCACCCAGAGCTCAAGTTCAAAGTCAGAATGTGAAATCTCAGTCTGAAAGCCAAAGTGCTACTATTCAAGCTAAGGTGAAAGATGTGATAAACATCTTGCTACAAGATGATGAGACCAAAACTGCATTTACTGCGTTCATGGCAAGCTTCCAAGCTTATCAAGGAGGCCATTTGAATCAAATGGACGTTGTACTTCAAGATCTATTTGAAATGGATCCTGACGACGTTGAAGAAATGGATTTGAATTGGCAAATGGTGATGGTTGCATATCGAACTCAGAAACATGCATATGTTAACCGAAGCTTCAAGCCACATGCAAACAAGACAGTTGGTTTTGACAAGTCAAAGGCCAGATGTTTCAACTGTAACTGCTATGGTCATTTTTCTAGGGAATGCAAGGCTCCTAAGAATCAGAACTACAATGATCAAGCCAGTTCAAGCGGACAGAATCAAGGTCAAGGTCAAAGCTCGCAACAGTCTTCAAGCTATCAACACAGGAATCAACGTTTCATGCAGAAACCATATCAAAGTCTGCCCATGCCGGAATTGAAGGATGAAGGCAAGAAACCAGAAGATCAAACTAAAGCACTGGTGGTTAGTGTGAAAGACGGATACGATTGGAGTGCATATGCAGAACAATTCACATCTGATCTCACTTCTAGTTTGGCGTTAGTTTGTGAAATTGAGGAAGATTGGTCTGAAGAAAGAGATGGTAAAGTGACTGATGATGTGAGTGAAGATTCTGAAGACTATGATTGGAGCGCAAAGGAAGATCCTGTTGAAGAATCTGAACCTGAAGTTGCACTGATGGCTACATCCAATGAGTCTTCATCATCTGCTGAACAACCAAAGGTTAGTATCGAATTACCCCCTAACTATGTTCCTTTGCCTGATGATGTGAAAGAAAGGTTATGTTCTGAACAATGCATTAAACAAGTGGAACATTATCGAACTCATTCATTTAAAATTGGTGACAAATTAAGCAAACATGAAAAAATTCATGAACAACTTAAAATTGATCACAAAGTTGCTGATGAGAAGATTTTGTCACTTAAAGAATCATGGAACAAAACCTTAAAGGAATTGGAAATAGTAACCAAACAACTTGAAGAAATGACCAAAAATTTCGAACAAGAAAAGGTTGCTCATGCAGTCACTCAGGTTGAATTAACAAAGGTTAAGAGTTGTAAAACAATGGTTAGACAACTTGTGAATGAAAGAGGAAACAAAAACAAAACAGGGTTGGGTTTCACTCATGAACCAATGCCTAAATCAATCACACAAACTTTACCTGAAAATTTCAATGAATTTGATCATTCACCTGAAAATGAACGAAAATTCAAAGAAATTCAAAGAAGTAAATCCGAATCCGAAGGATCTGAAGTGTTGATTGAAAGTTTGAAAGAAGATGATGACATGACAGTTGAAGCTGATGATGAAGCTAGCAACAAATCTGATCCTATTCTGATCCAACTTGTTGAATATCCGGAACTGAATCCGAAGCCAGAAGAAAAGGTAAAGGATGAAGCTGAATTTTCAGGATACAATGATCCTGAATACATCAATTGGAAGAATGAGCAGAAAGCGAAAGGTGATGACCAACTGATAAGAAGAAAGAAGTGAAACAGGCTGAAGTTTCAAAAGGAAAAGTGCAGAAATCGAAATTAACAGTCAATCAATCTGAAACAAAACAGTCAAAAGGTAAAAGTGTCATAAAATCGAATGATAACACCAAAGCTCAAACTGTTAAAGCTGACAATGTCAAACCTGTCAAGAAGAAAGTGTCAAAAGGTAAAACAATCAAGTTTGTGTCTGCAGGAACTTTCGATATGAACGGATCTTATGGTAACCAAATCAATTCTTCAATCACATCTAACCCTGGTCTGAAAACAGGTTCAAGTCCTAAGTCTTCCGCTGTCAATGATAAAAGAATTGAACCAAAGAAGGTAACCAAACAAGATGGTTTAAAATCGAACCAAGTTCCCAAGCAATCAAAATCACAAACAAAATTTCCACAAAAGAATCAAGTTAATCTAAAACCGAACAAAACTGATAATGAATCACGTGTGGGTTCAACTTCAAAAGTTAACAATCGGCTCTTTAGAATTAGCAAGAAACATTGTGAGATTTGTGATCGTTATAATCATGCTACTGCTGAATGTTTCTTTAACAGGTACTGCAGTTACTGTGACAAAAGAAATCATTCTTCAGAGGAATGTTTTTATAACGAATTTTGTGATATCTGTGAAAGAAGAAACCATGATACAAAAGATTGTTTCTTTCGGAAAAACTCGTCAAGAGAAATAACTCCGTTTCCAAATTTTCAAAGAAATCAATCATTTGGTTTTCAAAACTTTAATCAAAGTCATTCTCCTGATTTGAGAAATTTCAATCGAAACAATTCTGGTTTTAATAACTTTTCATCAAGAAATGTGCAGGTTAACAGTTTTAAACCAAGAGCTTTGATGGTAAGAAATCAGAAATTTGAAAATAACCTTGATCCTAAGTTAGAGGAAAGGTTTACTGCTTTAAGAAGAAAGCAATCGAATCAAGCCATTGGGCGAAACAGTTTTCAACCAAATCTGTTGAATGAAACGAATTTTCAAAATCTTCATTATCAACAAGTTACTGTTACAGATAGATTCGGAAAACCCAAGACCATGTGGGCCTGGGTTGACCAAACTAACTAGGTAATTGTTGAAATGCAGGTACGCCCAAGAAGACCTATCAACTCATGGTTCGTTGATAGTGGGTGTAGCCGGCAGATGACAGGCAACCATGCCTTGCTTCAAGATTTCAAGCTAAAGAATGGTACACATGTTGCATTTGGAGGAGATGCTGGTGGTAAAATTACCGGAGAAGGAACCGTGTCAAATGGGGTCATTAGCTTTGATAAAGTCAACTACTGTGCACAGTTGAACTTTAATTTGCTAAGTGTATCTCAAATTTGTGATAAATCTTATTCAACATTATTTGATGATTCTTTTTGCTACATACTCAAACCAGGTTTCAAGATTGACAATGAGTGGGTAGTGGTTAAAGCTCCAAGAGATCGTGATGTATACAAGCTTGATATGTCGCAGATTGATGCTGAAACCGAAACCACATGTCTCATTGCGCATGCTTCAAATGATGAGAGTCAGCTTTCGCATAGACGGCTGGGCCATTCAAACTTCAGAAACATGAATAGACTGGTTACTGGAAATCATGCTGTGGGAATACCGTCAAAGAAATTCTCAACAACTGATCTCTGTCCAGCATGTTTGAAAGGAAAACAGCACCGAATGTCTTTTAAGTCCAAGCCAGAAAACTCCATTTCAAAACCCTTGCAGATGCTACATATGGATCTATTCGGACCAACAAATGTTCAAAGCATCGGAAAGAAGTCTTATTGTTTTGTCATCATTGATGATTTTACTAGATTTTCTTGGGTTTATTTCTTGCATGTTAAATCTGAAACTGCGGAGTTGTTAAAAGAATTAATCATCAAAGTTTAAAATCAGTTGGATTATAAAGTGAAAATCTTAAGAAGTGACAATGGAACCGAGTTTAAAAACTCTAATGTCGATTTGTTTTGTGCAGAGAAAGGAATTGCGCGACAATTTAGTGCTCCAAGAATGCCTCAACAAAACGGGGTTGCGGAACGGAAAAATCAAACACTGATTGAAGCAGCAAGATCCTTGCTCGCAGATGCCAAAATCCCTATCACATTTTGGGACGAAGCTATTGCTACTGCGTGTTTTGTACAAAACAGGACATTATTGGTTCAGGATAAAAATAAAACATCTTATGAGTTATTGTTTGGAAGAAAACCGAATATTTCATACTTGAAAGCATTTGGTTGTCCTGTATCGATTCTAAATTTAAGTGATCATCTCGGTAAATTTGAGTCAAAATCTGACGATGGATTTTTCCTTGGTTACTCGTCTGTTTCTAAAGCTTATCGGGTTTTTAATAGCAAAACAAACACTGTTATTGAAACTATTAACGTAAAGTTTTTAGAAAATTCGTTTCCGTCAGTGGCTCATGGTCCCGAATGGTTGTTTGATTTAGATTCGTTATCAAAATCTTTCAATTCTAACTTGTTTGATTTTTCAGGAAAAGCGAGAAAGGAATCAGGAGACTTGGGATGTTTCAGTGATGAGTCTGATAATGACGATGATAGCAATCTCAATTCTGAGTATCCGTTCATGTCATTTCATAATCCTGATCATGGTGTATCCAGTCAAGCTCTGGGTCCTTCTGGTTCTCAAGAAGATCAAGATTCAAATATTCTTGATAATGATGTGAATCCGCAAAATTCTCCTAATGATGGTGGATCTGTTCAAAATCAACCATCATCAGATCCGAATGTTGAAGTTGTTCCAGAATCGTTTGATTACTTCATCAATTCACCATAACAAGTTCCTAATTTAACTCCGCATACGTCTACAATTCTACAAGATCTACCGAATCTGAATCAGTCTAATCTGGAGAGTGAAGTACAAGGTGACGCTATACCAACTCATCGAGTTCACAGGAATCATCCTCTCTCTCAGATTATAGGTCCTTTGAATCAGAGAACTATGAGAAGTCAGACTGAACATGCAAACGTTTGTCTTTTATTCATGTTTTCTTTCTCAAGTGGTGCCGAAGAACATTTCAGAAGCGTTACAAGACAACAGTTGGATTGAAGCTATGCAAGAGGAGTTACTTCAATTTCGCAAACAAGAGGTTTGGAAATTAGTGGACTTACCTGAAGGAGAAAATGCGATTGTTACAAGATGGTTGTACAAGAACAAGCCAGACGAACGTGGCATTGTGGTCAGAAACAAAGCCAGACTTATTGCACAAGGTTACACTCAAGAAGAAGGTATTGACTATGAAGAAGTGTTTGCTCCGGTTGCTCGACTTGAAGCTATTCGTGTCTTTCTAGCATATGCCTCTTTCATGAAGTTCAAAGTGTTTCAAATGGACGTTAAAGGCGCTTTTCTGTATGGACCAATTACCGATGATGTATATGTCAGACAACCTCCTGGTTTTGAAGATCCTGAGTATCCACATCGTGTATACAAATTGAGCAAAGCTTTGTATGGTCTACATCAAGCTCCAAGAATTTGGTACGAGACGTTATCTAAACATTTGCTAGAACATGGTTTTACAAGAGGTCAGATTGATCCAACTTTATTTATGAAGCGGGAAAATGAAGATCTTTTATGTGTTCAAGTGTATGTGGATGATATCATCTTTGGATCAACAAGTCCGTCCATGTGCAAAGAGTTTGAAGAAATCATGAAATCAAGATTTCAGGTGAGTTCGATGGGGGATATTAATTTCTTTCTCGGATTGCAAGTGAAACAGTCAGCAGACAGAATTTTTATCAACCAATCAAAATTTGTTGAGAAGTTGCTGAAAAAGTTCAAGATGCAAGATTTTCAGACTATTCGAACGCCATCTGATTTGAATTGCAAGATACAGCCGGATCCAAAAGGCAAATCCGTTGATCAAACACTGTACAGATCGATGATTGGTTCACTGATGTATCTTACTGCATCAAGGCCAGACATTATGTATGCTGTATGTGTGTGTGCAAGATATCAGTCTGATCCGAAAGAGTCGCACCTGGTTGCTGTTAAACGTATTTTCAGATACCTTAAAGGGAAACCGAATCTCGGGTTATGGTATCCTTATGAAGGCAATTTTGAATTATATTGTTATTCTGATAGTGACTTTGGTGGGTGTGCTCTTGACAGGAAATCGACCACGGGTGGATGTCAATTTCTGGGTCCTAGACTTGTTTCTTGGCAATGCAAAAAGCAGACCAACGTTTCTGTATCCACAGCTGAAGCAGAGTATATCGATGCATCTGCAGGATGTTCTCAAGTTTTGTGGTTACAAAACCAATTGCTTGACTACGGGTTTAACTTTCTTAAAACTCCTATTTACATAGACAATACTGCTGCTATGTTCATTACTGCTAATCCTGTTCAACACTCAAAAACCAAACATATCGAAATTCGATATCACTTTCTCAGAGACAACTCTGAAAAAAGGTTTAATAATTTTGATTAAAGTTCATACCGACAAACAACTGAAAGATCTTTTCACAAAATCCTTTTTGTCAGAACGGTTTGAATTCTTAATTCAATCCATAGGGTTAATCAATCATGATTAATTCTAATTTTTGAAAAAAAAACAAACAAAAATCAGAAATTGTAAAAGTCAAAAATATAATAAGTCGATGTCAAGTATTGATTCCTTTGTCTTTTTATTTTATTGTTTTGCATTGTGTGTCTGTATGAAAAAGAAAAGCAAACAAAAAGAATATAAAAAGCAAAAAGAAAAAGAAAACATCATATCATAAGAATCTATATTGCAAAAAGTGAGAAATGATAGTACACTAAACATTATTTGTTTCATCATTTTTAATAAAGACTAATAAATGTTAATTGATGTGCGAGACAGCTCAGGCAATTAGACTGAAAAAGTAAGTTAATTGTTGACAAATATAAATTTAATGATCTTTGTGTTAAGTTCCTTTGTTATACATGTCTAGATATATCTCTTTTGATGATCTTGCTTGTGATGATAGTTGTACATGATCGGGTAACGATGCAATCTATTCAGTGTGATGAACTGCATCGTGAGCTTCTTTGTTGTGGTATCCACAAACCTGAAGTCTCACATGAAGTCTCTTTTGAGCTTCAAGGTGCAGCAAAAGATTCCCAAAGTTGGAACAAAAAGAGTCCCAAATGTGGACCATCACCAAATAAAAATTCCAAAAAGGAATTCAGAAGATTCCCAAGGGGAACGATAGGAAATGAAAAATTCCAAAATGGAATTAAAAAGAAGTCCCAAAGTGGACCAAATCCGAATAGAACCCAGTTTTCACACTGTTTATGATTGTAAGTGACCAGGTTTTTGTGCAATATGCATTCAAGTAGTGGTTGATAAGGAAATATGTTGACATATGTATACATGTGGGTCACATAAGTCATTTTAATCGAACCTTAATCTCATCATGATACTGAAAAAGTAAGTGTGTCAACTCGAGCTAATTGGTATGTTTTCATATCATCACTCAATTAAACATAAGTCAAATGTCTATTCAAAACTTGCAAAACATGTTCAGAAAATGTGTGGTATGATCTCACTGCGATATCTTGATTCATTGCATTGCATATGTCTTTATTTTAATGTGTGTACTTTGTGTGTGCAGGCAAATGGAATCTTTATTGACACATCGACATCCTTGTTAAACTTAAAAATTTCAAGAAATTTCAAGTTTATGGGGAGAATAATTGAAGAAGAAAAATATCTACAAAAAATCCAAAAATATAATATCTACAAAAAATCCAAAAATATTTTTGAATAAGTGTGTTTGAATGAACAAGATTATGTGGTATGAAACAGCAAATCTATTGGATATGTTAAAAACGAACCCAAGGTCTTGTGATTTATGTTTAAGAAATTGCTTCGGGATATAGAAATTTTGGTTGTGCAAAAACATTTTTATGAAGAAAAATCTAAGAAATTGAAAAAGGGAATTTAATGAGAATTAATTTGTTGCCCTAGTTAATATTGTTGATTATTAATTTTGACAAACCCTAATAAGGATGTCTTGTCTAATTAATGTGTCGAGAATGTTTGCAGGTGCAATAAATGCAGTTGGAAAAGTCAACAGACGAAGAAATAGAGAACAATCGCTTTAAGTGTTGAAGCCAGGTAAAGATATCAGAAGACTATTTAGCCGGGTAATGAAGTTGCTATTCAGCCGGGTAAGAGTCTTGACTGATGACAGCCGGGTAATTGAATGAGAAAAATTGAAGCCGGGTGAAGATATTATGACTACTGTGTTGCCGGGTAATGAAGTGATAAGTTACCAGCCGGGTAATGAACAAATCACTATTGTGCCGGGTAAAGAAGTCATAATAATATATGCCGGGTGACAAGTTGTATTACTATACAGCCGGGTAAGTACAACTGTGTTGCCGGGTGATGAAGAAGAAGATGTGTTTATACAAGCCGGGTGATGAAGTATATCACTATCAGCCGGGTAATGAACAAAAGTTATTGTGCAAGCCGGGTGATGTTGAGAAGACAACTATGCAGCCGGGTGATGGGTAAAACCATAACAGGTGTAGTTGTTCCTAACCTTTACCCGTCCCAACAGTGCTTTACCCGTCTCTACAGTGATTGACCCGTCCAAGTATTTTACATGTTTTATGTTGACCCGTCCCATGTTGTGACCCGTCCCAAGTACTTGACCCGTCCCAACAGTGTTTGACGCGGCTCAACAGCACATGACCCGTCCAGGCTTATTGGGCTTAATTGTTTACCCGTCCCAAATTGTTGACCCGTCCCAATAAATTTGACCTAATTTTTCAACCATATAAAAACCCGCCTCTTCACAACACTTATCATTTTTCACCAAATTTCTCAAGCAAAATCCCCTGTACCTCAAATCGTTCATACTTTATTTCAATCGATTGTTCTGTAACAAGTTTTGATTGATTGAATAAGGTATATTTTACGTGATTTAACCTTGATAAACCTGCAAATCGATCGTTAAAATGAAAAATGATGATGAACAGTAATTGATCACTGAATCGACACTTTGATTTTGGATGTTAAAATTTAAATCGAATGTTGTACTAGGTGTAAAAACTGTCGGTCATCAACAATCAATCATTAATTTGCATCAAATTGCTTAAAATCAACCGAATCAACTAAAATTTGCTCTTAACTGTGGAACCGCCATTGATGACCTGTTGAATATTCTTAAGTTTTAACTTCAAAATGATAAAATGTGTGTTAAAAAGTGACAAATCAATGTTAAAACTGAGCTAAAACATGTTATTCAACTTTGTCATACAAATTTCAGATTTGTCTTCTTAAGTGTTTAAACTGTTAAGTTGTTAAGTGTAAGATATTGTATGATCATTAATTTCCAAAAGTTATGATTAATCAAAATGGTGAAAATCTGATTGATAGTTTAACTTAGGTGATGAATTGATCATTTGATTATTCTACATTGTAACTATTGCTTAAATACTTATGCAAATTTGAAATTTATTAATGAAGAATCTAACTCATTTGTCTTGTTTTTGTCAAACAGATGGAGAATTTGAAGTTTGAGCCTAGGCACAATCTAGTTGCATGTTTGGATGAATCTATTCCAGAGACTGAGGGGTATAGAGATATGATTAGATTCATCAAAAGAACCAAGTATGTGTATGCAATGTGTGCAAAGCCTGTCATATATGCTAGACTCATCAAGAGTTTTTGGAGGACGGCTGAGGTTGTGACTGATGAAGCAGGTGTGACAGTTGTTAGAGGGAATATTACCAGAGAATTGCAATTGACTGTATCTGAAGAAGCTATCAGAACAGCCTTAAGGATTGATGATGATGAAGTTGGAGCAAATGATGAATTGACAACTGCTGAATGTCAAGCTTGTTTTATTAATATGGGTCATCCTCCCATATTCCCTAAACAGCAGTTTGTCAGAGCTAGATTGGGAAAGAAGTGGAAACTTCTCTGTTATGTGATACAACAATGCATGTCTAGAAGGAGTGCTGGTTTTGATAACTTCCCTTCTGACATTGCATCCCCCATTGTTGCTATTGCAGAGAACAAACCTTTCAATATTTCGAAGTGGATCATGAAATGGTTTGTATTCAATCTTGTGAAAGGAAAGAGGTTCAAGTTTCTCATGTACCCAAAATTCTTGCAACTTATGATCAATATGGCTTATCCAAATATTCGAGTAGAAGGATTTAGTGGAGGAATTTTATACACAGAAGATATGAATGACTTATCATACAGGAAGATGAGTATAGGAGGTGTAGAAAGTGTTGAGATGTTTGACTATATGCGGGATATAGCAAACAACGAGGAGGATATTGAGATTGTGTATCATCACATATCACATGGAGAGATTGTGAATCCTCAGGATTTAGTTGATGAGGTGCCTGACAACTTGTTAGATGATGATGAGTACTTTGCTCGTCATCCAGAAGATGAAGATGAGGATGAGAATGAAGAGGATGATGATTCTGATAGTGAAAGTGATGATAGTGATGAAGATAGTGATGATGATAATGGTGATGATGGTGATGGTGGAAATGATGATATTATGGAAGAAGAAAGTGCTGAATCAGTTCCTGAGGAGGCCGAGACTGTTGAAGTTATAGAACCAATGGTGACTGATGAACTTGTTGAGGTTGAGAAAGCCGTAGAAGAAATGGTTGTTGAAGTTCCTAAGGATATCACAGTGCAGTATGTTAGATCACGAAGATCAAAACCTGTGGTTGATCCTATTGTTGTGGAGGAACCAAGAGTAATTGAAGATGTAAATGTGCCTGAGTTAGTGGACATTGTTCAAATTGCTCAAGAAGTTGCAGCAGAAGTGGAGATTGTGGCACAGACAGTCGATGATACTGATGACTGTATGATAGTTACTGCGCCAGTCAATATTGCCACATCCTCCAAAACAGCTGAAAACATTGATCAACCAAAGGAGTCTTCACCTAAGGTTGCATCAGATGTTAATCTAAATGAAGAAGAAGGAGAGATATATCATTTAGAAAGGATGGTAGCCAAACTCTTAGATGCAAATGCACAGTTAAAAGCATCTAATGAAAGGAAGAAGAAGAGATTAGAAGAGTTTTGGGCTATTCATCACAAAAATCTGGAAACTTTCAAGGAATTAGATGCGGATTATGAAAAGCTGAAAGATGAGCATGAAAAATTGAAGGTTGATTATGAAGAGTTGCAGGCAGAGTGCAACACTTTACGTGCTGAGAAGGAAGTATTGGAGAAATGGATAAAAGAAGATGAGCCAGTCAGTTCAGAATCAGATAAAGATTTTACTGTTGATGAAGACGTTGGAGTATCTGAGACTCATAGGGACGTCGTAGTCTATCAAACTAGATCACAATGATCTAAGACTGTGACAGAACCAAGTGTAGAATCTTGTTAGGGTTATTTCCTGTGTTAAGATTTACTTTGTATTTTGTTTATATGTTTGTAAATAGTTTAGGGTCTATTTTGTTATATTCCTTAAACTTGTATTTTGTTGTTATAAGCATGTAGTGTGTGTGTGTGAGGAGGGAGGCTAGATCACTTTTACACGTTAGAGAGAGAATTAACTGTGTGTGATTTTGTTTCTCCTGCACTTGTACTACGAATTGCTTTGATCATCAATATACAAAGAGAATTATTAGTATGAATTGTGTTTGTGATTGAACTGTTTGTTTGTGCGAATTATTCTGATCATTGTGAGTAATATTAACGATCCAATTGAACCTATCAATTGGTATCAGAGCTATTGGTACTGTGTTCTTCGCTGTTCTTAAGCAAAACACATCAATATTGCTCAAAAATCATGATCTGAATGAATTGTTGCTGTTTTTAGTTGTGATTTATCATCGCAATCACTCCTATACACAACGATTGTGCAGATTCCTTCAGATTATCATCAGATCTGAGGAATTTAGAAGAAAGAAAAAATTTACTGTTCAATCGAATTTTGCTCAAATTTGATCATGTTTTGGATTGATTGATATAAGGGATTGATAATCGGACTATTTCACAGCTTGTGTGTGAATTTTGGACTAATTGGACAAGTTTTTGACAAAACCCAGAAAATTCTCATGGAGAAGATGATGAACAGTATGATTTTGGTTGAAAATTCTCATGTCAATAGAACACAAGTGATGTCTCAACCTGATTAAAATTGACTTAGACAATTTTCCTTGGACTTAGATTGAAGAACAATTAGGTCCTGTATTGCCGTGTAAGGGAATTTGTGCTAAACGGGTGAAGAATTTGACTTGAAAAAGTGTTACTGTTCAGCCGGATCAAACACTGTAGTGCCGGGTAATACACTGTTACGCCGGGTGATTAAGAAAATTCAGCCGGGTAATCATCAACTGTGTAGCCGGGTGATTAACAACTGCCGTGTGATCGAGTACTGTTCAGCCGGATAAACCTTTTGCCGTGTCAAGATTCTGCCGGGTCAAGATCTATTGCCGTGTCAAAGTTTTTCTTGCTGCCGGGTAACTGTTCATCCGGGTGAAGAACAAAATTATTACAACTGTTGAGCCGGGTAACTGTTCTGCCGTGTAAAGACTTTTTCCTGCCGGGTGAAGAACAAAGACACTGTTTAGCCGGTTGAAGAAGGATTTTCACTGTTTTGCCGTGTGACTCATTTTAGTTGTTTTTAATACTAGTTTCTTATCTTGTCTTTAATTACTTGTCTTTATTTTAGTATTTTAATCACTTCTTTTCAAAAAATTAACAAAAACCAAAAATATTTTCTTTAAAATTTGTTAAAATGGCTCCTAATGATGATTCTGATAACCGTGTTCCTAGACTTTTGAATCGTGCAGATTTCAAGAACTGGACCATCAGGTTGAGACATCACTTGTGTTCTATTGACAATGACTTATGGAAGTCAATTGAAAAGGGTCCTCACATTCCAACTCAGACAGCACCAGATAGTGCAAGTACCTATACTAAAGATTCTACTACACCTTATCCGGAGGATAATTTGTCAGCAGAAGATCTGAGGAAAGTAAAGAATGATAGCAAAGCCTATTCTTTAATGTGCAAGGGGTTGCCACTTCAAGTTCTGTCGAGATTGGATGCATATCAGACTGGTTATACATGTTTCAAGGCATTAAAGTCGATATGTGAAGGAGGAGAACAATTGAGAAGCCTGAAGAAGTCGAAATTGAAAAGGCAACTGGAACTGTTTGAGCATATTAATGGAGAAACAGTGCACCAGATGATGAACAGGTTTGTTCACTTAACTACTGAGATGTCAAACCTCGGAGTGAAGACTGAACTTCAAGACTTGAATGATTGTTTGTTATGTGCTTTACCATCGTCTTGGAAGCAAACTGTTACTTTGTTGAAACATACTGAGAAATTTCCAATGGAACTAGATCTGCTTATTGGAAAAATTGAAGAAGTTGAAATTGATGAAGGATCAAGAAATACTGATAGATCAACCTCACAAACTCAGTATAAGTATGTGGTAAATCATGCCAATACTGTGGAGAATGCTTTTCTTGCACAAGATATAACAAAGTTTGAAGATGAGGGTGATTTATTTGTTGGTGCAAGTTTCTTTACTGATTCAGCATACTTTCCAAATTCACCAACTTATTCTCAACCTCAATCTCCACCAAGAGCTCAAGTTCAAAATCAGAATCTGAAGAATCAATCAGAAAATCAAAGTTCAAATGTTCAAGCTAAGGTGAAAGACGTTATGAATATTCTGTTGCAGACGAAACTAAAACTGCCTTTACTGCTTTTATGGCAAGTTTTCAAGCGTACCAAGGAAGTCATTTAAGTCAAATGGACGTAGTCCTTCAAGACTTATTTGAAATGGATCCAGTTGATGTTGAAGAAATGGATCTTAATTGGCAAATGGTTATGGTTGCATATCGAACACAAAAGCATGCTTATGTTAACCGAAGTTACAAACCTCATGCAAACAAGACAGTTGGATTTGACAAATCAAAGGCCAGATGTTTTAACTGTAATCAGTATGGTCATTTCTCAAGAGAATGCAAAGCTCCAAAGAATTTCAATGACCAAGCTAGTTCAAGAAATCAAGGTCAAGGTCAAAGCTCACAACAGTTTTCAAGCTACCAAAGCAGAAATCAACGTACTTTTCAGAAACCATATCAAAGTCTTCCCATGCCAGAACTGAAAGACGAAGGAAAGAAACCAGAAGACCAAACAAAGGCACTGGTAGTCAGCGTAAAAGATGGTTATGATTGGAGCGCATATGCAGAACAATTTACGTCTGATCTTACATCAAATCTGGCTCTGGTATGTGAAATTGAAGAAGACTGGTCTGAAGAAGGGGATGGAAAAATGGTTGATGATGAAAGTGAAGATGCTGAAGATTATGACTGGAGTGCAAAGTCTGATCCTACTGAAGAATCTGAATCTGAAGTTGCGTTAATGGCTACATCCAGTGAGTCTTCATCTTCTGCTGAACAACCAAAGGTTAGTAATAACTTACCCCCTAACTATGTTCCTTTACCTGCTGATGTGAAAGAAAGGTTGTGTTCTGAACAATGCATTCAACAAGTAGAACATTATCGAACTCATTCATTTAAAATTGGTGATAAATTAAGTAAGCATGAAAAACTTCATGAACAACTTAAAATTTATCACAAAATTTCTGATGAGAAGATTTTGTCACTAACTGAATCATGGAACAAAACTTTAAAAGAATTGGAACTTGTTACCAAACAACTTGAAGAAATGACAAAGAACTTTGAACAAGAAAAAGTTGAACATGTTGTCACACAAGTTGAATTAAAGAAAGTTAAAAGTTGTAAAACAATGGTTGAACAACTCATTAATGAAAGAGGTAACAAAAACAAAACCGGGTTGGGTTTTACTCATGAACCGATGCCAAATTCAATCACTCAAACCTTACCGGAAAACTTTAATGAATTTGATCATTCACCTGAAAATGAACGTAAATTCAAAGAAATTCAAAGAAGTAAATCCGAGTCCGAAGGATCTGAGGTGTTGATTGAAAGTTTGAAAGAAGAAGATGGAATGACAACTGAAGCAGATGATGAAGCAAGAAACAAATCTGACAACAAATTAGAGCCTGTTCTAATTCAACTTGTTGAGTATCCAAAACTTAATTCCGAACCAGAAACAACGGTGAAGGATGAAGGTGAATTTTCAGGATACAATGATCCTGAATACATCAAGTGGAAGAAAGAACAAAAGGCGCAAGTTGCTGATCAGTTGATCAAGAAGCAAGAAGTGAAGAAAGCCGAAGTTTCGAATGCAAAGAAGCAGAAATCGAAAATAATGAACAATCAATCTGAAATGAAACAGTCAAAAGGAAAAAGTGTCATAAAATCGAATGACAACACCAAAGCTCAAAATGAGAAAACTGTTAAGAAGAAATTGTCAAAAGGTAAAACAATCAAGTTTGTGTCTGCAGGTACTTTCGACATGAACGGTTCTTATGGTAACCAAATCAATGCTCAAATCAAATCTAACTCTGGTCTGAAAACAGGTTCAGGTCCTAAGTCTTCCGCTGTCAATGATAAGAGAATTGAAAATAAAAAGGTCACCAAACAGAACAGTTTAAAATCGAACCAAAGTCCCATGCAATCAACGTCACAAACAAAGACTCCACAGAAAAACGTTAATCTAAAACCGAACAACCATGATAATGAATCACGTTTTGGTTCAACATCAAGAGTTAACAATCGGCTCTTTAGGATTAGCAAGAAACATTGTGAAATTTGTGATAGGTATAATCATGCAACTGCTGAATGTTTCTTTAACAGGTACTGCAGTTTCTGTGACAAAAGAATCCATTCTTCAGAAGAATGTTACTATAACAAATTTTGTGATATTTGTGAGAGAAGAAACCATGACACAAAGGATTGTTTCTTTCGATCAAACTCAACTAGAGAAATGACTCCGTTTTCAAACATTAACAGAAATCATTCATTTGGTTTTCAAAATATGAATCAAAGTCATTCTCCGGTTTTGAGAAATTTCAATCGAAACAATTCTGTTTCTAACTTTTCATCAAGAAATGTGCAGGTTAACAGTTTTAAACCAAGAGCTTTAATGGTGAGAAATCAAAAGTTTGAAAATAACCTTGATCCTAAGCTAGAGGAAAGGTTTAGTGCTTTGAGGAGAAAGCAATTAATGAACGCCAATGGGCGAAACAATAGTTATCAGCATCAAAATCTCATGAATGAAACAAATATTCAAAATATTCAATATCAACAAGTTACTATTGTAGATAGATTCGGAAAACCCAAGACCGTGTGGGCCTGGGTTGACCAAACTAACTAAATGATTGTTGAATTGCAGGTACGCCCAAGAAGACCTATCAACTCATGGTTCGTTGATAGTGGGTGTAGCCGGCACATGACAGGCAACCATGCCTTGCTTCAGGATTTCAAGCTGAAAAATGGTACTCACGTTGCATTTGGAGGTGATGCGGGTGGTAAAATCACAGGAGAAGGAACTGTTTCGAATGGGGTCATTAGTTTTGATAAAGTCAACTACTGTGCACAGTTGAACTTTAACTTACTAAGTGTATCTCAAATCTGTGATAAATCTTATTCAACTCTTTTTGATGATTCTTTCTGTTATATTCTTAAACCAGGTTTCAAGATTGACAATGAGTGGGTAGTGGTTAAAGCTCCAAGAGATCGTGATGTATACAAATTGGATATGTCGCAGATTGATGCCGAAACCGAAACAACCTGTCTCATTGCCCATGCTTCAAATGATGAGAGTCAGCTTTGGCATAGACGGCTGGGACATTCCAATTTCAGAAACATGAACCGTTTGGTAACTGGAAATCACGCTGTGGGAATCCCATCGTAGAAATTCTCCACAACTGATCTTTGTTCAGCGTGTTTGAAGGGAAAACAACATAGGATGTCTTTTAAGTCCAAGCAAGAAAACTCCATTTCAAAACCCTTGCAGATGCTACATATGGATCTTTTTGGACCAACAAATGTGCAAAGCATTGGAAAGAAGTCTTACTGTTTTGTCATTATTGACGATTTCACTAGATTTTCTTGGGTTTATTTTTTGCATGCTAAATCTGAAACAGCTGAATTATTAAAAGAATTTATCATCAAAGTTGAAAATCAATTGGAATGCAAAGTTAAAATTTTAAGAAGTGATAATGGAACTGAATTTAAGAATGCTAATGTTGATTTATTTTGTGCAGAAAAGGGAATTGCTAGACAATTTAGTGCTCCGAGAACGCCTCAACAAAACGGGGTTGCGGAACGGAAAAACCGGACACTGATTGAAGCAGCAAGATCCATGCTCGCAGATGCCAAAATCCCTATCACTTTTTGGGACGAAGCTATTGCTACTGCGTGTTTTGTACAAAATAGAACATTATTAGTTCAAGATAAACAGAAAACTTCTTATGAGTTGTTATTTGGAAGGAAACCAAATATTTCTTATTTGAAAGCATTTGGTTGTCCGGTATCGATTTTAAATTTGAATGATCATCTCGGGAAGTTTGAGTCAAAATCTGACGATGGATTTTTCCTAGGTTATTCGTCTGTTTCTAAAGCTTATCGGGTTTTTAATAGCAAAACAAATACTGTTATTGAAACTATTAACGTCAAGTTTTTAGAAAATTCGTTTCCGTTAGTGGCTCATGGTCCCGAATGGTTATTTGATCTAGATACGTTATCGAAATCTTTCAATTCCAACTTATTTGATTTTTCAGGAAACGCAAGGAAGGAATCAGGCGACTTGGGATGCTTTAGTGACGATTCTGATAATGACGAAGATGGAAATATCAACTCTGAATATCCATTTATGTCTTTTCACAATCCTGATCATGTCAAATCCAGTCAAGATCCGGGTCCTTCTGGTTCGCAAGAAGATCAAGAATCGAACAATCGTGAAGAAGATGTGATTTCTCCTAATGATGGTGAATCTGTTCAGAATCAACCATCATCAGATCCGAATGCTGAAGTTATTCCAGAATCTTTTGATTACTTCATCAATTCACCGGATCAAGTCCCGAATTTCACACCGCATACTTCGACCATACTACAAGATCTACCAAATCTGAATACTTCTAATCTGGAGAGTCAAGTGCAAGGAGGTGACATACCAATTCATCGAATTCACAAGAAACATCCTGTCTCTCAGATTATTGGGCCGTTGAATCAGAGAACTACAAGAAGTCAGACTGAGCAAGCAAATGTCTGTCTTTATTCGTGTTTTCTATCTCAAGTGGTGCCAAAGAACATTTCAGAGGCGCTGCAAGATAACAGTTGGATTGAAGCCATGCAAGAGGAATTACTTCAGTTTCGCAAACAGGAAGTTTGGAAACTTGTGGACTTACCTGAAGGAGAGAACGCAATTGGTACAAGATGGTTGTACAAAAACAAGCCAGACGAACGTGGCATTGTGGTAAGAAACAAAGCAAGACTGATTGCACAGGGATACACTCAGGAAGAAGGCATTGATTATGAAGAGGTGTTTGCTCCGGTCGCAAGACTTGAAGCCATACGCGTTTTTCTTGCATATGCTTCTTTCATGAAGTTTAAAGTATTCCAAATGGACGTTAAAGGTGCTTTCTTGTATGGACCTATTACAGATGACGTATATGTCAAACAACCTCCGGGTTTTGAAGATCCTGACTATCCTCATCGTGTATACAAGT
This sequence comes from Tagetes erecta, assembly GCA_030867185.1. Lineage (NCBI taxonomy): Eukaryota > Viridiplantae > Streptophyta > Magnoliopsida > Asterales > Asteraceae > Tagetes > Tagetes erecta. Next base: position 613,106 of record CM061486.1, on the reverse strand, counting down.
TGAGTAAAGCTCTATATGGTCTACACCAAGCTCCAAGAATCTGGTATGAGACATTATCCAAGCATTTACTAGAACATGGATTTACAAGAGGTCAGATTGATCCAACTTTGTTTATGAAGAGGGAGAATGACGATTTGTTGTGCGTTCAAGTATATGTGGACGATATTATCTTCAGATCGACCAGTGCGTCAATGTGCAAAGAATTTGAAGAAATCATGAAGTCTAGATTCCAGATGAGTTCAATGGGGGAGATTAATTTCTTTCTTGGATTACAAGTGAAACAATCAGCTGACGGAATTTTCATCAATCAATCAAAATTTGTTGAGAAATTGTTGAAGAAGTTCAAGATGCAAGATTGTCAAACAATTCGAACTACATCTGATGTGAATTGCAAGATTCAACCGGATCCAAAGGGCAAAGCAGTTGATCAAACACTATACAGATCAATGATCGGTTCTCTGATGTATCTTACTGCATCAAGACCAGACATCATGTACGCTGTTTGTGTATGCGACAGATATCAGTCTGATCCGAAAGAGTCGCATCTTGTTGCTGTGAAGCGTATATTCAGATATCTTAAAGGGAAACCAAATCTTGGGTTATGGTATCCTTACGAAGGAAATTTTGAATTATATAGCTATTCTGACAGTGATTTTGGTGGTTGTGCTCTTGACAGGAAATCGACAACTGGTGGATGTCAATTTCTGGGTCCTAGGCTTGTCTCTTGGCAATGCAAGAAGCAGACCAATGTTTCTGTATCCACAGCTGAAGCAGAGTATATCGCTGCATCTGCAGGATGTTCTCAGGTTTTGTGGTTACAAAATCAGTTGCTTGATTACGGGTTTAACTTTCTAAAAACTCCTATATACATAGACAATACTGCCGCTATGTTTATTACTGCTAATCCTGTTCAACACTCAAAAACCAAACATATCGAAATTCGATATCATTTTTTAAGAGATAACTCTGAAAAGGGTTTAATAATTTTGATTAAGGTTCATACCGACAAACAACTGGCAGATCTTTTCACAAAATCTTTTTTGTCAGGCCGGTTTGAATTCTTAATTCAATCCATAGGATTAATCAATCATGATTGATTCTATTTTTCGAAAAACAAAACAAAAATCAAAAAAATATAAAAGCCAAAAATATAATAAGTTGATGTTATATTTTGATTCCTTTGTCTTTTATTTTATATTTTGCATTGTGTGTGTGCATGAAAAAGAAAATAGAAAAGCAAAAACAAAATATATAACCAAATAGAAAAGAAAATATCATGTCATAAGAATCTATATTGCAAAAAGTGAGAAATGATAGTTACACTAGACATTATTTGGTACATCATTTTTAATAAAGACTGATGAATGTTAATTGATGTGCTAGACAGCTCAGGCAATTAGACTGAACAAGTAAGTTGATTGTTGACAAACATAAACTAAATGATCTCTGTGTTAAGTTCCATTGTTATACATGTCTAGATATATATCTTTTGATACATTGCTTGTGATGATAGTTGTGCTTGATCGGGTAACGATGTAGTCTATTCAGTGTGATGAACCGCATCGTGAGCTTCTTTGTTGTGGTACCCACAGACCTGAAGTCTCACACGAAGTCTCTTTTGAGCTTCAAGGTGCAGCAAAAGATTCCAAAATGGAACATAAAGAGTTCCAAATGTGGACCAACACCAAACAAAAATTCCAAAATGGAATCAGAAGATTCCCAAGGGGAACAATAGGAAAGAACAATTCCCAAAGATGGAATTAAAAAGAAGTCCCAAAGTGGACCAAATCCGAATATAACCCAGATTCCACACTGTGTATGACTGTAAGTGACCAGGTTTTGTGCAAATATGCATTCAGGTAGTGATTAATAAGGAAATATGTTGACATATGTATACATGTGGGTCACATAAGTCATTCTAATCGAACCTTAAATATCATCATGATACTGAAAAAGTAAGTGTGTCAACTCGAGCTAATTGATATGTTTTCATATCATCACTCAATCAAACATAAGTAAAATGTCTATTCAAAACTTGCAAAACATGTTCAGATAATGTGTGGTATGATCTCACTGCGATATTATGATTCATTGCATTGCATATGTCTTTATTTTAATGTGTGTGCCTTGTGTGTGCAGGCATTTGGAATCATTATTGACACATCGACATCCTTGTTAAACTTAAAAATTTCTAGAAATTTCAAGTTTAGGGGGAGAATAAATTGAAGAAAAACATCTACAAAAATCCAAAAATATTTTTGAATAAGTGTGTTTTGAATGAACAAGATTAAGTGGTATGAAAAGCAAAGGTATTGGATGTGTTAAAAACAAACCCAAGGTCTTGTAAATTGTTTTTAAGAAATTGCTTCGGGATATAGAAAAATTGGTTGTGCAAAAACATTTGTGAAAAAGAAAAAGAAAAATGAATTTAATTGTGTTAAATTTGTTGCCCTAAAAATGTTGATTGATAATTAATGTGACAAATTCTTTTTAAGGATATCTTGTCTAATTAATATGTCGGAGAATGTTTGCAGGTGCAATAAATGCCGTTGAAAAAGTCAACAGACGAGAAAAATGAAGAAAAATCGCAAAGTGTTATAGCCGGGCAAAGATATCAGATGCAACTATTCTGCCGGGTAAAGAACTGTTTAGCCGGGTAATAGTGTAAGTTTGATACATGCCGGGTGAATGAGGAAAAGGTGAAGATGTTGTGACCACTGTACAGCCGGGCAATGATCATGTCAAATACAGCCGGGTGAAGGTCATAGATATCAAGCCGGGTGACAAGTGTTCACTATACAGCCGGGTAAAAGTCTTTTATCTTGCCGTGTAAATGAGTCACTATGTTGCCGTGTGAAGAAGAAAAAGCATGCCGGGTGATACAACTGTATTGCCGTGTAATGAAGAAAAGCATGCCGTGTGAAGAAGGAAAGCAACTATGTTGCCGGGTGATGAAGAAAGCAAGCCGGATGAAGAAGGAAAGCAACTGTGTTGCCGGGTAATGAAGAAAGGTTGCCGGGTGATTGTTGAAGACTACTATTCTGCCGGGTGATTGATAAAACCCATCAGGTGTAGTTGTTCCTAACCTTTACCCGTCACTACAGTGACTTATCCGTCTCTACAGTGTTTGACCCGTCAAGTGTTTTTCACATGTTTGCGACTTGTTTTATGTACTTGACCCGTCACTACAGTACATGACCCGTCACTACTGTACATGACCCGTCACTACAGTACTTGACCCGTCAAAGCTTATTGGGCCTTTTATGCTTACCCGTCCCTTTTGTTGACCCGACACTTAAAATTTGACCTAAATTTTTGACGATACAAAAGACCGCCTCTTCACAAACACTTATCATTTTTCACATTCACTTTCACACAAACACTCTGAACTTAAAATCGCTTTGTTATCATATTCAATCGTTTGCTCTGTAACAAGGTTGATCGATTGGATAAGGTAGTGATTAAGTGTTTTTGAACTTGATAGACCTGCAAATCAACTGTTAAAAAGAAAAACGATGATGAACAGTGTTTTGAGCATTGAATCGACACTCTGATTTTGTGTGATAAAACCTAAATCGAATGTTGTTCTATGTACAAAATCTGTCGATCATCAACATTCAATCACTCATTTGCTCCAAAACAGCTTAAAATCAACTGAATCACTCAAAATGCTCACAACTGATAAAATCGCCATTGATGAACTTTGAAGTTTTTAAAAGTTAAACATCAAAAGGATGAAATATCTGTTTAAAAAGTGATTAATACTTGTTAAAAATGAACCAAAACTTGATAAACAATTTTATCATAAAATGTCAAAAATTATATCTAAAGTGTTAACTGTTAAAAATTAAAATATAAGTATAATCTTTAAGATTCAAAGTTGTTTGATTAAAATGATGAAAATCAGGTTATTAGAACAATTTAGAATTTAAAATGATTATGTGAATGTTTTTGGTTTCTAACTTTTATTCAAACACTTATGAAAATTGTGATATGTTTTAATGAAGAAACTAACACATTTGTCTTGTTTTGTGTTTGTTTGTGTTTTAACAGATGGAAAATCTCAAGTTTGAGCCTAAGCACAATTTGGTAGCATGTTTGGATGAATCAATTCCTGAAACAGATGGTTACAGGGATATGATCAAGTTCATCAAAAGGACCAAATATGTGTATGCTATATGTGCCAAACCGGTCATATATGCAAGGCTGATTAAGAGCTTCTGGAGGACAGCAGAGGTTGTTAGAGATGAGAATGGTGTTGCTGTTGTTCGAGGGAACATAACTAGGGATATGATTTTGACAGTTTCTGAAGAAGCCATTAGACATGCCCTGAGAATAGATGATGATGAGGTTGGAATGAATGATGAGTTGACCATGGATGAATGCAAAGCGTGTTTTGTTAATATGGGTCATCCACCTGTATTTCCAAAGTCACAGTTTTATAGGGCGAAGTTGGGAAAGAAGTACAAATTGTTGTGCTATGTGGTGCAACAATGCATGTCCAGGAGGAGTGCAGGATTCGATAATTTCCCATCAGATATTGCATCACCGATTGTTGCCATAGCAGAGAACAAACCATTTAATATGTCGAGATGGATCATGAATGGTTTTGTTTTTAACCTGGTGAAGGGCAAGAGGTTTAAGTTTCTCATGTACCCGAGATTCTTACAACTGATGATCAACATTGCCTATCCTATCATCAGATCCGAGGGTTATGCTGGAGGGATGTTATACATTGAGGACATGAACGATCTATCTTACAGAAAGATGAGTATCGGGAATGTGCCTGATGTGGAATTGTTTGACTATATGAGAGATATAGCCAACAATGAAGAAGATGTAGAAGGTATTTATCATCACATATCTCATGGTGAGATTGTTGATCCACAGGACCTAGTGGATGAGGTGCCTGACAATTTGTTAGATGATGACGAGTACTTTGCTCGTCATCCAGAAGATGAAGAAGAAGGTGAGAATGGTGATGGTGATAATGATGATAGCAGTGATAGTGATGGTAATGATGATGGTGGTGAAGGTGCTGAATCTGAATCTAATTCAGAGGAGGCAGAGATTGTTGAAACATTTGAACCTATGGAAGTAGAACTTGAGAATGTTGTGATAGAAGAACCTGTTGAGGTTGCTTCTGCTGCTGAAGAAGTTGGTGTTGAAATTCCAAAGGAGGTTAATGTTAAGTATGTCAGAAGAAAGAAGTCGAAACCAGTTAAAGAGACTGTGATTGTTGAGCCTGAAGAGATTGATGTACTTCAGATTGCTCAGGAGGCAATGGCCGAAGCTGAAACTATGGCACAGATGGTTGAGGAAGCTGATGCTGGCGTTGCTGATCCTACTGCTGTTGATATTCCCACCACATCATCACAAATTGCTGAAAATATTGAACAAGGTTTGGAGTCTTCACCAAACGTTGTGTCAAAGATTGATGAAGATGAGAAAGAGAAACGGATTGCAGAATTAGAGGAAATGGTTGAAAAATTGTTAGAAGCTAATGAATTGTTGAAAGCTTCAAATGAACGGAAAAAGAAAAGATTTGATGAGTATTGGGATATTCATAATCAAAATTTGAAAACCTTCAAGAAGTTGGATGAGGATTATGTCAAGCTTGTGGATGAACATGTGAAGTTGAAGGATGATTATGAAAAACTGAAAGAGGAGCATGAAAATCTGAAATATGATTACAAAGAATTGCAAGCTGAATGCAATACGTTGGAGGCCGAGAAAGAAATGTTAGAAAAAGAGTTGGAGGAGACTAAACCAAAGAAAGCTGGCTCATCATCAGATAAAGATTTTTCTGAAGAAATAGTTGAAGTGACTGAAGCCGAAGTTACTAAAGTTTATTTGACTAGAGCTTGAGGCACTACGAATGTTGGAATTAGAGTGGAATCTCCAATCATCATTCCCGATGAAGCTGTTGCTGAAACTGTCAATATGGACAAAGCTGAGGGAAAAAGGAAGTTAGATGCTATACCAGAGATTTTTGGTGATGAAGAAAGTTCGAAAAAGGCAAAGATAGACGAAACAATGCAGATTGAGCCGATTCAATCTGTAGCTGAAGTTGAGACTGAGAAAACTGAATCTGTTGCTGACACTGAAATATTTGAGTTGACAGATAGTGAGAAAGAAGTTGGTTCTGAAGAAACAGTTCAGGTTGAGCCGATTAAACCTGAAGCTGTTGAAGTTGAAAGTGTGCCTGAAACCGTTGCTGAAGTTGCAAGTCAGTTTGAGCCGGTTCAAACTGACGATGCACCTATGATTGAGGCGTTGGATGATTTAGATGACATAGACTTCACTGAATCTGAAGATGAAGCTGGGCCAGAACCGAATGTTGTTGAAGATATACCGGATGATTTGGATCAAAGGTTTGCATACCTTGAGAAAATGAAGTATAATGCTGTATTTTTGAACGGGTTGACTGTGAGCCAAATAAATGAAGAATATGAAAAGTGCCTGATTGCCCAAGACAAAGCTGAAGCTGATCAGAAAGAGTTTGTTATTGAGATGGGTGAATGGACTCCGATGCAAGAAAGCCTAAACATAGAAGATTTGCCTCCGACTGAATTGTATCACCAAAATCCAGATGAAATGACTGCTTCAAATATGCGTAGTTGGTTGAGTTCGAGAAACTATCCATTTAAGACTTTAAAGAGGTTGAAGTCTGAGTCACTGAGAAAGATTGTGGTCAGTTTTATGAAAACAGAGAAGATGTACAACAGAATGTTTTACTTGGACTATAACAATCCACAATATTTTGAGCTAACAAAGAGATATAAAGTCCTTGGACCAAAGGAGATTCCAGTGATGGCGTTACCTGAAAATGCTCACAAAAAGAGGCACGAATTGATGGATATGTTTCCAAGTGAAGTGAAATCTTACAACATACCAATGGAGGTGCGTGAGTCTTGGCATAAATCAGCAACAACAGGTGATGTTGTTAGGTCACTGCTGAGTAAAGGGCAGTCAATTGCTGAATTACTTGATTCTATGATTGTGCCAGAGAAAAATAAGAAGGTGAAGATAATCGCATGGAAATATGATGAAGTATTTGATGCTTTTATGATTAAGAGAGTGAATGGTTTATGTGATGTATACCATTACTTCTCGAGCATTTTTAAATTGGAGGTTCAGGATCTGAAAGAGCTGCACAAACTAAGGTTGATAAATCACACGCATGCTGAGCGTGGTGATAAATGTGTGATGCTTCTTGATGCCGGGATTGCTAGACCACCGAAGTTTCTGGAATTTAGAGGTCAACAAGAAGATTCAGCATATGTGCAAGCAAAGAAAGAAAGGAAGAAAAAGAGACTGGTTGTAATTGAAGATATGTATTTGGAAGAGTTTTCAGATGAGTACTTTGACAAAGTGACAGATCCTGGATTGAAGGTAATTGATGGAAGTCAGATGACAAAGCCTATACTCAGAGTGTTTTATAATCAAGAAACTTTTGAATTGAAGCTTGTTCGAAACTTGGAAGATTGGGACAAAGATATGATTACACTGTTCAGTACTTTTGAGTTGAAGCTGTTACATCCGTCATACATCGACTTTTTGAGAAGCTGCAGAATGGAGAAGTGTAAAGATGCACTTGCTGAAGCTGACAGGAAGTTGTTTGTTGTTATGATTGAAGTAATAGCTGCAGCAACTGAAAAGATACGTGTAAGAAAGGCATTGCTGAACTCTAATCTCGTGAGGGTTGATTTGCCAGAGATAGAGTATATGAGGATTAGTCGGAAGGGTACTTTGGAGGTGAAAGTCAGAGGACAAAAGATGCCATTCGAATTTTATGCTAATATTGACTTTGCAGGTTTAAATCTGGACTCACTTAGACGTATGAATGCCTGCCCAATTCTGACGAATGAATCCAAGCCTCGACAAGCCAAGATTGCCGAAAAGTTCAAATCATGTATTGAAGAAGCTTTGAAGGAACAAGAAGAGTACAAAGGCAAAGAGCTGCTGAATGTCAAAGATGAACCGGAAGAATGGTAAAAGAGATTGATGCTGAACAAAGAAGAAAAAGATAGAAGATTTTGCTGAAGATCCAAAGTTAAATCTTAGGGGGAGTACTGTTAGGGTTATTTCCTGTGTTAAGATTTACTTCGTATTTTGTTTATATGTTTGTAAATAGTTTAGGGTCTATTTTGTTATATTCCTTAAACTTGTATTTTGTTGTTATAAGCATGTAGTGTGTGTGTGTGAGGAGGGAGGCTAGATCACTTTTACACGTTAGAGAGAGAATTAACTGTGTGTGATTTTGTTTCTCCTGCACTTGTACTACGAATTGCTTTGATCATCAATATACAAAGAGAATTATTAGTATGAATTGTGTTTGTGATTGAACTGTTTGTTTGTGCGAATTATTCTGATCATTGTGAGTAATATTAACGATCCAATTGAACCTATCAAATCTGTCCCTATTCCCGATGAAGCTGTTGCTACTGTCAATCTTGATAAAGCTGAGGGAAAACGTAAATTGGATGTTGTACCTGAGATTAATGAAGAAGAGGTAAGTGCGAAGAAAGCAAGAATAGAAGAAACAATGCAGATTGAGCCGATTCAATCTGTGTCTGTAGCTGAAACTGAAGTGTCTGAGGTGGCGAAGGTTGATGATACTGTGAAAGAAATTGAAACTGATAAAACAGTTCAGATTGAGCCGATTCAATCTGAGTCTGTAGTGGTAAGTGAAGTGCCTAGAATGGTTGAAGTGGTAGAGAATGTGGAAGAAGTTGTTACTGAAGAAGCATTTCAGTTTGAGCCGGTTCAAACTGAAACTGCACCGATGATTGAGGCACTTGATGATTTGGATATATAGATTTCACTGAATCTGAACCTGAGGCTGAAGCTGAGGCTAATCTTGAAGTTGAGATACCTGTTGATCTTCCTGAACGATTTGCTTATCTAGAAAGGATGAAGTATAATCCTGTCTACTTGAATGGACTCACAGTTAGTCAGATAAATGAAGAATATGAGAAGTGTCTGAATGCTCAAGACAAGGCAACGGCTGATGAGAAAGAATTTGTGGTAGAAATGGGTGAGTGGACGCCTCTGCAAGAAAGCCTAAACATTGATGATCTTCCTCCTGAAGAATTATATCATCAAGATCCAGAGGAGATGTCAGTCAGAAACATGCGTGAATGGCTTAGTTCGAGGAACTATCCATACAAGACTCTGAAGAGATTGAAACGTGAATCTTTGAAAAAGATAGTGGTAAGCTTCATGAAGACTGAAAAGATATATAATCGCATGTTCTTTTTGGATTATCACAATCCACAGTATTATGAGCTGACCAAGAGATACAGAGTACTTGAACCCAAAGAGATAACAGTGATGGCTTTACCAGTTAATGCACATAAGAAGAGGAAGGAGCTTATAGACATGTTTCCTAGTGAGATGAAATCTTACAACATACCGATGGATGTACGAGAATCATGGCACAAGTCTGCCACAGCAGGTGATGTTGTCAGATCACTGCTGAGTAAGGGTTAGTCTGTTGCTGAACTACTTGATTCAATGATCGTGCCGGCCAAGTCCAAAATTGTGAAGATTATCGCTTGGAAATATGATGAAGTGTTTAATGCGTTTTTTATAAAGAGAGTTAATGGTCTGTGTGATGTTTATCATTACTACTCTAGTATCTTCAAGCTGCAAGTACAAGATTTGAAGGAACTGCACAAACTGAGATTGATTAATCACACGCATGCTGAGCGTGGTGACAAATGTGCAATGTTACTTGATGCTGGAATGAATCGTTTGCCGAAGTTTTTGGAATTTAGAGGACAACAAGAAGATAGCGAATACGTTCAAAGGAAGAAAACAAGGAAACAAAAGAAGTTGATTGTGAGAGACATGTATTTAGAAGAGTTTTCAGACGAATATTTTGATAAAGTCACAGATCCGGGATTGAAAGTGATCGATGGTTCTCAAGCTACAAAGCCCATTCTGAAAGTGTTTTACAATCAAGAGACTTATGAGCTGAAATTGGTTCGTAATTTGGATGATTTGGATCAGGACATGATTACCTTGTTTAGTACGTTTGAGCTTAAACTACTACATCCATCTTACATTGACTTTCTCCGAAATTACAAAATGGAAAAGTTGAAAGATCCTGTTGCAGAAGAAGATCGAAGATTGTTTGCTATTATGATTGAGGTGATTGGGGCTGCTACTGAGAAAATCAGATTAAAGAAGGCATTACTTAATGCTAACCTTGTGAAGATTGATATACCGGAGATCGAGTACATGAGGGTGACATCCAAGGGTACATTGGAGGTTAAAGTCAAAGGAAGGACGAAACCGCATGTGTTTTATGCTAACATTGACTTTGCAGGTATTTCCTTGGACTAGTTGAAAAGAATGAAGGACCGTGATATTTTGACAAATGAATCAAAGCCGAGACAAGAGACGATTGCTGAGAAGTTCAAATCTTGCATTGAGGAGGCTTTAAAAGAACAAGAAGAATATAAAGGGAAACAGTTGCTGGATGTTAAAGATGAACCAGAAGATTGGTGAGAGATTGAAGCTGAAAAAGCTAAGGTTGAAAACTGCTGAAGATTTTTGAAGTTCAAAGATAAATCTTAAGGGGAGTACTGTTAGGGCTTATTTCTGTTTAAGATTTACTTTGTACTTTGTTTATACATTTTGTATAGTTTAGGGTTTATTTTGTATTTTCCCTAAATGTATTGTTGCATAAAGCATGTAGTAAGAGAATGTTAGAGAGAGAGTCTAGATCACAATTACACGTTAGAGAGAGAGTTAACTGTGTGTGATTTACATTCTCCTGCATTTTTGTACTACAACATTGCTTTGATCATCAATACAAAGAGAATTATTTGTAATGAATTGTGTTGCTGATTGAGCTGTTTGTTTGTGTACTTGAATCATTCTGATCAATGAGAGAAAGAAAACATGAATAAAGACAAACGTTTGCATGTTCAGTCTGACTTCTCATAGTTCTCTGATTCAAAGGTCCTATAATCTGAGAAAGAGGATGATTCCTGTGAACTCGATGAGTTGGAATTGCATCACCTTGTACTTGCGTCTCCAGATTAGACTGATTCCGTAGATCTTGTAGAATTGTAGAAGCATGCGGAGTGAAATTAGGAACTTGTTCTGGTGAATTAATGAAGTAGTCAAATGATTCTGGAACAACTTCAACATTCGGATCTGATGATGGTTGATTTTGAACAGATCCACCATCATTAGGAGAATTTTGCGGATTCACATCATCACCAAAATTGTTTGATTCTTGATCTTCTTGAGAACCAGATGGACCCGGAGCTTGATTGGATACCACATGATCAGGATTATGAAATGACATAAACGGATACTCAGAATTGAGATTGCTATCATCGTCATTATCAGAATCATCACTAAAACATCCCAAGTCGCCTGATTCTTTTCTCGATTTTCCTGAAAAATCAAATAAGTTAGAATTGAAAGATTTTGATAACGAATCTAAATCAAACAACCATTCGGGACCATGAGCCACTGACGGAAATGAGTTTTCTAAAAACTTTACGTTAATAGTTTCAATAACAGTGTTTGTTTTGCTATTAAAAACCCGATAAGCTTTTGTAACAGAAGAGTAACCAAGAAAAAATCCATCGTCAGATTTTGACTCAAATATACCGAGATGATCACTTAAATTTAGAATCGATACAGGACAACCAAATGCTTTCAAGTATGAAATATTCGGTTTTCTTCCAAAAAGTAACTCATAAGACGTTTTATGTTTATCCTGAACCAATAATGTCCTGTTCTGTACAAAGCAAGCAGTAGCAATAGCTTCGTCCCAGAATGTGATAGGGATTTTGGCATCTGCGAGCATGGATCTTGCTGCTTCAATTAGCGTTCGATTTTTCCGTTCCACCACACCGTTTTGTTGAGGTGTTCTTGCAGCACTAAATTGACGAGCAATTCCTTTTTCTGCACAAAACAAATCGACATTAGAGTTTTTAAACTCGGTTCCATTATCACTTCTCAAGATTTTTACTTTACAATTCAACTGATTTTCAACTTTGATAATGAATTCTTTTAACAACTCAGCAGTTTCAGATTTAACATGCAAGAAATAAACCCAAGAAAATCTAGTAAAATCATCAATGATGACAAAACAATAAGACTTCTTTCCGATGCTTTGAACATTTGTTGGTCCGAAAAGATCCATGTGTAGCATCTGCAAGGGTTTTAAAATGGAGTGTTCTGGCTTGGACTTAAAAGACATTCGGTGTTGTTTTCCTTTCAAACATGCTGGACAAAGATCAGTTGTTGAGAGTTTCTTTGACGGTATTCCCACAGCATGATTTCCAGCACCAGTCGGTTCATGTTTCTGAAGTTTGAATGGCCTAGCCGTCTATGCCAAAGCTGACTCTCATCATTTGAAGCAAGCGCAATAAGACATGTGGTTTCGGTTTCAGCATCAATCTGTGACATATCAAGCTTGTATACATCACGATCTCTTGGAGCTTTAACCACCACCCACTCATTGTCGATCTTAAAACCTGGTTTGAGTATGTAACAAAAAGAATCATCAAACAATGTTGAATATGATTTGTCACAAATTTGAGATACACTTAGCAAATTAAAGTTCAACTGTGCACAGTAGTTGACTTTATCAAAGCTAATAACCCCATTTGACACGGTTCCTTCTCCAGTTATTTTTCCACCAGCATCTCCTCCAAATGCAACATGAGTACCATTCTTTAGCTTACAATCTTGAAGCAAGGCATGATTGCCTGTCATATGCCGGCTACACCCACTATCAACAAACCATGAGTTGATAGGTCTTCGAGGGCGTACCTGCATTTCAACATTTACCTAGTTAGTTTGGTCAACCCAGGCCCACATGGTCTTGGGTTTTCCGAATCTATCTGTAACAGTAACTTGTTGATAATGTAGATTTTGAAAATTTGTTTCATTTGAGAGATTTGGTTGAAAACTGTTTCGCCCAACGGCTTGAGTTGTTTGCTTTCTTCTTAAAGCAATGAACCTTTCCTCTAACTTAGGATCAAGGTTATTTTCAAATTTCTGATTTCTCACCGTCAAAGCTCTCGGCTTAAAACTGTTAACCTGCACATTTCTGGATGAAAATTCATTAAACCAGAATTGTTTCGTTTGAAAGTTCTCAAATCAGGAGAATGACTTTGGTTAACTTTTTGAAAACCAAAAGATTGATTTCTTTGAAAATTCGGAAAAGGAGTCATTTCTCTTGATGAGTTTTTACGAAAGAAACAATCTACAGTATCATGATTTCTCCTTTCACAAATATCACAAAACTTGTTATAAAAACATTCCTCTGAAGAATGATTTCTTTAGTCACAGTAATTGCAGTACCTGTTAAAGAAACATTCAGCAGTAACATGATTATAATGATCACAAATCTCACAATGTTTCTTGCTAATCTTAAAAAGCCGATTGTTAACTCGAGATGTTGAACCCACTCATGATTCATTAACAGACATGTTCGGTTTTAGGTTAACTTGGTTCTTTTGTGGAGATTTTGATTGTGACTTTGGTTGTTTGTGATCAAGTTTAGATTGTTTGGAAACTTGGTTCGATTTTGAAACATCTTGCTTAGTGACCTTCTTTGATTCAAATCTTTTATCATTGACAGCGGAAGTCTTAGGACCTGAACCTGTTTTCAGACCAGAGTTAGATTTGATCTTAGAATTGAGTTGGTTACCATGAAATGAGTTCATATCAAACGTTCCTGCAGACACAAACTTGATTGTTTTAACTTTAGACACCTTCTTTTTCACAGGTTTGACATTGTCAGTTTTAACAGTTTGAGCTTTGGTGTTGTCATTTGATGTTATGACACTTTTACCTTTTGACTGTTTTGTTTCAGATTGATTGTTTGTCAATTTCGATTTCCGCATCTTTGCATTTGAAACTTCAGTCTTTTTCACTGCTTTCTTCTTGATCAGTTGATCAGCAACATTCGCCTTCTGTTCATTCTTCCACTTGATGTATTCTGGATCATTGTATCCTGAAAATTCAGCTTCATCCTTCACCTTTTCTTCTGGCTTAGGATTCAGTTCCGGATAATCAACAAGTTGTACCAGAATAGGATCAGATTTGTTGCTTCATCATCAGCTTCAACTGTCAAAACATCATCTTCTTTCAAGCTCTCCAGTAACACTTCAGATCCTTCGGATTCAGATTTACTTCTTCGAATTTCTTTGAATCTTTGTTCATTTTCAGGTGAATGATCAAATTCATTGAAGTTTTCAGGTAAAGTGTTAGTGATTGATTTAGGCATTGATTCATGAGTGAAACCCAATCCTAGTTTGTTTTTGTTACCTCTTTCACTCACAAGTTGTCTCACCGTTGTTTTACAACTTTTTACCTTTGTTAGTTCAACTTGTGTGACTGCATGAGAAACCTTTTCTTGTTCAAAATTCTTTGTCATTTCTTCAAGTTGTTTTGTTACTAGTTCCAATTCTTTCAAGGTTTTGTTCCATGATTCTTTAAGTGACAATATCTTCTCATCAGCAATTTTGTGATCAATTTTAAGTTGTTCATGAATTTTTTCATGTTTGCTTAATTTGTCACCAATTTTAAAAGAATGAGTTCGATAATGTTCCACTTGTTTAATGCATTGTTCAGAACATAACCTACCTTTAACATCATCAGGCAAAAGATACATAGTTAGGGGGTAGTTCGGTACTAACCTTTGGTTGTTCAACAGATGATGAAGATTCGTCAGATGTAGCCATAAGCGCAACTTCTGGTTCAGATTCTTCAACAGGATCTGACTTTGCACTCCAGTCATACTCTTCAGAATCTTCACTAATAGCATTAATCACTTGATCATCCCCTTCTTCAGACCAATCTTCTTCAATTTCACATACCAGTGCTAAACTTGATATAAGATCAGATGTAAACTATTCCGCATAAGCACTTCAGTCATATCCGTCTTTCACACTAACTACCAGTGCTTTGGTCTGATCTTCTGATTTCTTGCCTTCATCTTTCAGTTCTGGCATGGGAAGACTTTGATATGGCTTTTGGATTAAACGTTGATTTCTTTTCTGATAGCTTGAAGACTGTTGTGAGTTCTGACTTTGACCATGATTCTGTCCACTTGAACCAGCTTGATCATTGTAGTTCTGATTCTTAGGAGCCTTGCATTCCCTCGAAAAATGACCATAGCAGTTACAGTTGAAACATCTGGCCTTTGACTTGTCAAAACCAACTGTCTTGTTTGCATGTGGCTTGAAGCTTCGGTTTACATATGCATGTTTCTGAGTTCGATATGCAACCATCATCATTTGCCAATTTAAGTCCATTTCTTCAACGTCATCAGGATCCATTTCAAACAGATCTTGAAGTACGACATCCATCTGATTCAAATGACTTCCTTGATAAGCTTGAAAGCTTGCCATGAATGCAGTAAAAGCATTCTTAGTCTCATCATCTTGTAACAAGATATTTATCACATCTTTTACTTTGGCTTGAACTGTAGAACTTTGGTTTTCTGACTGAGATTTCATAGATTGACTTTGAACTTGAGCTCTTGGTAGAGATTGAGGTTGAGAGTAAATTGGTGAGCTTGGTAGATACGATGAATCAGTGTAAAAGCTAGCACCAACAAACAGATCACCCTCATCATCAGTCTTAGCAGCATCTTGAGCAAGAAATGCATTCTCCACTGTGTTAGCAGGATTTACAACAAACTTATACTGAGCATGTGAACCTGATCTGTCAGTATTTCTAGAACTTTCATTAATCTCAACTTCTTCGATTTTGCAATGAGCAGATCTAAGTCCATTGGAAACTTTTCTGTATGCTTCAGTAGAGTCACAGTTTGTTTCCATGAAGATGGAAGAGCACACAACAATCTGTCATTCAGGTCTTGAAGATCTGTCTTTGCACCAACATTTGTCATCTCAGTAGTTAGATGAACAAATCTATTCATCATCTGATGCACAGATTCTCCAGCAATATGTTCAAACAATTCCAATTGTCTCTTCAATTTTTGCTTCTTGAGACTTCTCAACTGTTCTCCTCCTTCACAGATTGATTTCAATGCCTTAAACAATGTGTAGCCAGTTTGATAAGCATCCAATCTTGACAACACTTGAAGTGGCAGCCCTTTGCACATTAAAGAATAAGCCTTACTGTCATTCTTGACCTTTCGTAAGTCTTCAGCTGATAGATTATCTTCAGGATAAGGTTCAGTTGAATCTTTGGTGTAGGTGCTTGCACTGTCAGGAGCAGTCTGAGTAGGAATGTGAGGACCTTTATCAATTGACTTCCATAGATCATTGTCAATAGAGCATAGATGATGCTTCAATCTGATTGTCCAGTTCTTGAAATCTGCACGATTAACCAATCTAGGAACACGGTTATCAGAATCATCATTAGGTGCCATTTTTTTAAAGATTTTAAAGAAAATATTTTTTTGTGTTTTTGATGATTTTTGAAAAGAAACAGTTAAAATTTAAAACTAAGTATGACTAAGTAATGACAAGATAAAATAACAAGGTTTGAAACAACTGAAAATAAATCACACGGCTGAACAGTGAGATTTTTGTTCTTCACCCGGCTGAACAGTACTTTTCTTCTTCACCCGGCTGAGAATTTTTCTTCACACGTCTGAACAGTCACACGGCTAAACAGCTGTCAATCTTCAACACTTGAAATCTTCACCCGGCAGAGTATGTTACCCGGCTGAACAGTGACACGGCTGAACAGTTAAAACTTGACACGGCTAAAACTTGACACGGCTGAAAAAGTTGACCCGGCTGAACAGTTGTTGATCACACGGCAGAAATGTTGTTTACCCGGCTAAACAGTAAGTGAATCACCCAGCTGAAATGTTAATCACCTGGCTGAACAGTTGATCACCCGTCACAACAGTTCTTTGATCCGGCTAAACAGTACAACCTTTTTCTTGCAAATTCTTCACCCGTCTAGACAATTTGCCTTCACACGGCTGCACAGGACCTATTTGTTCACAAATCTAAGTCCAAAAATATTGTCTAAGTCAAATTTATCACCCGGCTAGTTAATCTTCAACCAGTTCATCATGTTCATCATTTTTGTCATACAGATTTTTCAGAATTTTAATGAAACTTGTCCAATTTGTCCAAAATTCACACCCAATCAGTGAATTACACCGATTATCAATCTCCAATATCAATCAATCCAAAACATGGTCAAATTTCGATGAATTTGAGTGAAATGATCGAATAGTAAACTTCAATTTCTTCTTAATTCCTCAGACCTGATGATAATCTGATGGAATTTGCACAAACGTTGTGAATTAGAGATGATTCCGATGATGAATCAAATCCAAAAACAACAACAGATCATTCAGATCATGATTTGAGCAATATTGATGTGTTTTTGCTTGATGAATAGCGAAGAACACACACAATACCAACAGCTCTGATACCAATTGATAAGTTCAATTGGATCGATATTGCTGCAAATCAGAACGATCTAATTACAAACACACAATTCAATCAACAACACAATCCATTACTAAATAATTCTCTTGTATTGATGATCAAAGCATAAACGTTGTAGTACAATGTGCAGGAGAATACAAATCACACACACAATTCACTCTCTAGCGTGTAAGTTGTGATCTAGACTCTCTCTCTAACATTCTCTCACAACATGCTTTATGCATCAACACATTAGGGAAAATACAAAATTAACCCTAAATTATACAAACATGTATAAACAAAGTACAAATTAAATCTTCTAACAGGAATGAGCCCTAACACATCCGGTCGCACGCTCGAGGTGTCCTAAAACCGGGGTGTGACAGAATGGTATCAGAGCCACAGGTTTTAGCGAATTAGATACTTGTTGTAGTATCTAGGCTTTAACCAGAATTAGAAATAATGCCTACTATGAAAAGTAGGTAGATGCATGCGTATAAATAGATGACTTCCGGTATAAATGAAATAATAGTTTGTGCTTTATTGCTACAGAAACGATGCCTACTAAGAAAAGTAGTTGATGCCTATAGTTAATTAGCTTCCAGAATATTATGAAACTATATTTTGTATTCCATCTATATTGAATAAGAATCATACAGACTATATATAAAAACAAAACTTATTCGGAACCTAATAAATGCTTGATGAGCTTTGCAAATTATGCTTCTTAGGCCTATAGTGTGATATATAAAATGAAGGTTAAAGAATATTAAGAATGAGAAAGTCTGAATATAAATTCCTATGAAAAAAATTACACGCTTTAGATAAATCCATCATTATAGTACTAAAAATCTATAGGTTCTACCTTAGTAAAAAGTATCGAGAACATTCTCTATAAAATACAAATAATACTGAAGAGAAATCAATAAAAGTTAAAAAAAATTGAAAAGAAAGAAAAGAAAAGAAAAACAAAGCCTTTGAAAGAAACATATGAAACAAGTCAAAAATAAAGATTAAGGTTTTAAAATAAAATATAAAAAACAACCTTAAATTAAAGATCATACAAAAACTCAAAGATTACTCAAAGTAGAGCTAGATAACTAATCTAGCTAAGATGTTCCATCAAATAAAAGATGAGTTGAACTATATAATTGATGGATACATATAGTTATATGTGTATTGACTTTAGAATCCAAAATGATAATATGATCTTTAAAAAACATATATATATATATATATGTATAATAATAATAAATTTGTTTATATTGTGAAAAGTAAAATAAGTTGTTAATGACAACTGACCACTGTCGTTAAAAGCTTACGTTACTTGTCATGAACTAAACTATTACCTAGAACGGATATATTGATATTCATCATAATCATCATGTTATATCCAACGATTAGACTATGAATGAAGATCAAACCATCAAGACTTCCATTAGTAAATTTATTATAATAGCCGTAGCTGCTATAGAATATGGATACCAGGTAATAAAATAATCAGAGTTGACTTATTGTAAGTATTAATTTTACATTTGGTGGTATGAAAGATAGAATGTTACAAGAACATGAAACACTTGTTGGACAAAAATAATTAAGACTCTGAATTAAGAGTCAACCACATCAATTATCTTAAAGATATAAGTATGATTGAACCAGCCTATGAATTACTTTCTAAGGATTGGATTGATAGGTTTCAATGAGACATTAAACAGAACTTTTTGAGAATATAGAGCTGATTGTCAAGTATTTAATAAAAAGTTAGCGTAAATATAAGCATTGCACCAAAAATACTTTTCATAGAAAATGTTGAAAGTGACGACTAGACTAAGAGCATATACTTCAGTATATGACACGGTCGTATACAAAAAAAAATCTATCTAAACTAAGCGCATACATTCACGTATTACGTGGCCATATAATTGGGGAAATAATGGTGACTAAACTAAGAGCACATGCTACGGTATGTGACGTGATCGTAACCATAATAATCAAACTGAAAATGTATCATATTATGTGTGGCACATTTTACAAAATGAGTATATATTCTGATAAATGGGAGAAGATGAATTCAATAAGAAACACATTGGGAATGTCTAGAACATGAAAAGTGGAGTTAATTACTAATCCAACTTGACCATTATAGAAAAATGATTTGACATGACTACAAGCATACTCATGATAGGAGTGATGGCATAGTTGGACCACCAAATATAAGAAAATGAGTTAGGTTTATCACAAAGATGAACGTTGATAACATGAGAAAATTTAAGAATATTATGAAACTTAAAATTTATGTGGTACCTCATCTAAAACTTTGTCAAAGGTAATGAATACCACTAACTAATGTGAGACTAATAGTATATTTGAAACAAGAATTTATGAGTAAAAAAAATAATAAAAAAAATTTATGGTGGCATTGAACTTGTGATGATTTATGTTTATTATAAATTTGGTAACATGAGAGAGAATCACGTTTTAAACCAATGTTACGGCCAATAAATTAAGAAAAAAAAGGAAAGAGAAGCAAAAAAAAATCATGCCCTTAGGCTTAACTTATTGGAAAAAAATGCTCCGAAATTAGTTCTAAAGAAAATAGGAAAGAAGATAAAAACATCTTTCCATAAGTTTTAATAATATTTGAAAAGATTTTAAGGTATGACAATATTAACCATAAGTTTTAATAATATTTGGAAAGATTTTAAGGTATGACAATATTAACGGTATAAGTTCATGCATGATCATATGTAAGTTAATCTTTTCCGTATAAGAAACACTTAAAGAAGTTAAGAATGACGGTAAAGGATTAATGACATAGTCATTTATTTGTTAAGGAAAATTACAAAATAAAGAAAATAAAAATAAATGAGAATGTTAAGATCTGTACCCAGATAGAGATTATGAACTAGAACCACTGATAACTAGAAATTTTTATTCCATGTACAAATAAAATTTATCAGATTGTGAGTAAGTTCTTGATATGAATTAGTTAGCTATAAAAGACTTAGTTAGGTCAATTGCAAAGAAATACTCACACTAGTTCAACCAAATCTCGAGGACGAGATTTTTATAAAGGTGGGGAGGATGTAACACCCATGAAAAATTTCATACCTAAAATATAAGTTAAGGCATCGATCCGACATTGTAATCATAGGTGAGCCATTAGTATATGCATGACTTATACTTGTCACATAATATCAAACGAGTAGTTAACGAGTTAGATGCATGACGACTAAATATATAAGATATCTTGACGAATGTTTACTATTATTGAGACAATTTTTCCGTTTCTCTGTTTTTATTAAAGTTTAAGTCGAAACGTCGCTAAAAAAATGAGCGCGTCCTAGTAGTATATTTATAATATGCTCTTTTTAAGTCTAAAAAAACAAACAAGATTCGAGTTGAATTAATAATAATTACTATTATTACAATAGTGTAAGGTAACTATAATAACGAAATATATGTACATCTATGTGCACTATTTTGATGAAATGTCTACACCAATATCTTAAAGCTTAAGTATATATATATATGAACGATTTTAGTGCAAACTTTTATTTGAGACATATCCATCGCTAACAAATACATATATAAAATATTGATGAGAACTACATAACCGACTTCATTTAGATATGCATGAACATATAATATGCTCCAATATGTAGAGAAAGCCACAAGTACATGACTCATAAAAAGGGTCGGCAAAAATGTTTATATAAATAAGCATGCATAGTTAGAACATGGTACATAGATTCGCATACTCACTTTCAAGTCTTTTTCTTGCTAGAATCATAAACTAAATTTTATGATTGTCACTAACACTTTAAGACGTCATATTTTGAAACCTCGTTAAGTTATCAATTTAATTTCCAAGTGTATGAAGATCCTGCTTAGAAATCTCGAAGGGTTAAGCTAACAAGAAGTGATGTTCAAACAAGTCT
This sequence comes from Tagetes erecta, assembly GCA_030867185.1. NCBI lineage: Eukaryota > Viridiplantae > Streptophyta > Magnoliopsida > Asterales > Asteraceae > Tagetes > Tagetes erecta. The sequence continues at coordinate 591,760 of CM061486.1, read as the reverse complement.
TTCAAATCCTAAGAATTATATTTGTGAGTACATTTGCCTTTTTTTAAAAGTTTTATAAGTGAATACATTTGTGAATACTTTTGTGTTTTTAAATTTTTATTAAAGTTTTTATTTTGAAAATCAGCATGAACTGTAGTTAATTTATTAATGCATGCTGGTAAAATACGAGACAAGCATCAGGCTAAGATTGTACGTGTGGTCTGATCAGAAACGATACACATGTGGAGGGTAGTATTTGAAAGGGGATACTATGCCAAAGCATGGCTAATAATAGTTTGGTGCCCAAAGGATTACGACTCCCTAGGCATTGAAGGTTTCACGGGCAACCTGATAACAAATTATTATTAGTGTACAACGAAAGATCTGGATGTGTATTTTATCCTATGATTAAGTATGGTTCATCTAAATTAATGCAATTTCATGCTTACAAATGTTTTGGGTCCTGCAAATGATATTCACCAGCATTTTCGCTGATGTTTTATTTTCAAACATTTTTTAGGAAAAGAATGAATGATCTCGCTAAGAGTCATGTTAACGGATTGAAAATTCGTACATGTACTTGTTAGCTATATTTTGACTGCGCAAGATACGGTCTGAAGGATGGACGCATCTAGTGAAATCTTGTGGCTATTACCTGAGATACAAATGAATGGATTTTGTAATATATATTACAATATATATTTTAAATGAAATGGGTATTGAAACCCATGTTTATTAAACAATGTTTTTATTTAAATATTGTTTGATTATAAAAGAAAAGAAATGAAATTTTGATAAACTCTTCCGCTGCAACGAAACTCTTAGATTTTATGAATAAGATAATCAAGCAAAGTACCATCCGGTCGTACGCTCGAGGTGTCCTAAAACCGGGTGTGAGAGGTTACTATCAAGTTATTAGCACACCGGTTATGGGATTAAGTTTCCTCACAGTTACCTAATCATATTACGCTTAATTGACTCACGCTAAAGATCTATCTCACGATATAATCCTTAAAGTCAATTGCACCAAATCATTCGATTTAACAAGCAAGATTGGTAATTAATACAAAGCCGGAATTTTCACCAAAACCTAAACCTAGCAAATCAAGCAACCGAGACTTATAAATAGCCTATCACCTCACGGATATCTAGGTTAGCTACATGTTATTATCGATTTCACTAATATAATTAATCCTATGGTTTTATTGCAAATCGGCCATAATAATCACAACGCAAGTTAATGACTAAACGAGCCCTATTACGTGACATAGACAATCACCAAGAACACGTGGATTAAAAATACCATTTTCATCAACGCAAACATATATTATGCATCAAACAATTAAAATGATTCAAACTTTTAATTAAGCATAAACCATAAACCAAAAGTTAATCCAACATGAGTTCAAAATAACGTTAACGAATCATTTTAAAGCCTAGGTGATTCTAAAAAGGTTTAGCCAATCATAGTCATACCAACGAACGCAAATTCAAAAGTATTAAACATGATAAAAACAAATAAAAACGAAAGAACGAAGTAACCCGAGTGATCCAAGATGCAATCTTCAATCCCACGAGCTTCTGACACGTTGTTTCGCCTTCGTAACCTCCAAAAACACCTCCGAGCTGCTGTTTTCCCACTCCAATTCGTCCCCTAGGGTTTCTAGGAGGCTAGGGTTTCATAAGGAGTGTTTATATAGCGAACCGGGCCAAGAAAAACCCAAACTTTCTTCGTTTTCGAGTACCGGCTCGCTCGTAACTCCGTTTCGCGCCCCGTTTTCGCCTACGGATTCGATTTTTCACTATATTTCCGTTTCTTTATCAACATGGGACCTACGAAACATAAGAATGCCAGTTGTATCAAAATTTCTATAAAAAGCGTACCAAAACAACTAAAAACGTAAACAAACACAACTAGGGATTTATGTATATTTATCTCTTTATCAATTATTGTGCCGGGTGAAACAACTGTACAGCCGGGTTTAAAATATTTTACATGTGTTGTAACTATTCAGCCGCGTGATAAACTGTATACATAGTCGGGTCATCTTGTTACTGTTCAGCCGAGTCATTATTTTGTTTCAGCCGTGTCAAGTTCTTGCCGGGTGAAAATTTTTTGCAACTGTTCAGCCGGGTGATTCACTATTCAGCCGTGTCAAGTTTTGCTGTGTTAAGTCATCACTGTTCAGCTGTGTGACATTCATCAAGCCGTGTGACTATTCAGCCGGGTGACATTGTTCAGCTGCGTGAAGATTTATATTGTTTGAAGACTTGCAACTGTTCAGACGTGTAACTTCATATTTGAACTGTTCAGACGGGTGACGAATAAAAATCACTGTTCAGCCGTGTGAAGTTATCACTGTTCAGACGCGTGACTTATTTTAAGCCGTTTCAAACTTTATTATCTTTACTTGTTACTGTTTAGTTGCATCAAATCTTATTTCTTTACTTAAAATAGTCTTTACTTTCAAAATTTTAATTGTTTCTTTTCAAAAATCAACAAAAACACAAAAATATTTTCTTTTAAATTTAAAATGGCACCTATTGATGATTCTAATAATCGTGTACCAAGGTTGGTTAATCGTGCAGATTTCAAGAACTGGACTATCAGATTGAAACACTATCTATGCTCTATTGATAATGATTTGTGGAAGTCTATTGATAAAGGTCCTCATATTCCTACTCAGATTACTCATGACGGTGCAAGCGCTTACACAAAAGATTCAACTTAACCGTATCCTGAAGATAATCTACAAGGTGAAGACTTACGAAAGGTCAAGAATGACAGTAAGGCTTATTCCTTAATGTGTAAAGGGCTGCCACTTCAAGTGTTGTCAAGACTGGACGCTTATCAAACTGGCTACACATATTCAAATCATTGAAATCAATTTGTGAAGGAGGAGAACAGTTAAGAAGTCTCAAGAAGCAGAAACTGAAGAGACAATTAGAACTGTTTGAGCATATTGCTGGAGAATCTGTACACCGAATGATAAATAGATTTGTGCATCTAACAACTGAGATGACAAATGTTGGTGTCAAGACAGATCTTCAAGACTTGAATGATAGATTATTTTGTGCTCTTCCATCTTCATGGAAACAAACAGTGACTTTGCTGAAGCATACATAAAAGTTTTCAATGGACTTAGATCTTCTTATAGCAAAGATTGAATAAGTTGAAATCGATGAAAGTTCATGAAATACTGGCAGATCATGTTCTCATGCTCAGTATAAGTTTGTGGTGAATCCTTCAAATACAGTTGAGAATGCTTATGACACCTTGAACACACAATGAAAACCATCATTGTATAGCAACTTGTAATCATTGTCATGAGGAACCAACTCATGTTATTAATTAAAGATAACCTTCTAGCAACCGTCACGTAACCGTCTCGATATAAGTTATCAATAATTGTTTAAGCATCTAAGGGACGTAACAACATAGCATAGTAACTAGTATCATCGTATAGCAACTTGTAACATTGAATAGTAACTAGAAACATTGAATGGCCGGGTTTATATCACCTATCATGTAGGTGGGTTCGTCAAACCATTAGCGCTAACATTGTACCGGTGGGATTACTAAGTAACAATACTACTTTAAACTACCACATAAGGATTGCATCTTGCCCGGAACAAGACTAACATATTTTATGATCTCTTTTGGAAACAAATAGAAAACTTAAAACATTGTATAGTAATTGAACATATTTCAGCCCCAAAATGTAAAAGTAAAAAAGGAGAGTGATTTTACTCACCTTGAAATGCAAAGGTAACCGAAACAATAGAAACGCAGCTAAAGAGAACCGAGGGTTGCCCAAATATTAGTACCACCTAACTAATTGGGAAAAACCCTAACTTAGAAACGAAACAATATTAACAAAAATAAAAAAAACGAGATCTAGGATTTTGGATTTGGGATTTAGGGTTTTAGATTATAAATTGGAATTAGGGTTTTGAAATATAAATTAGGAATTAGGGTTTTCAAATACAATTGGGATTTATGTACGAAAAGTAATAGTATTTTTATGTATTTAATATATTTATTATAAGTATTTCTTTTTGTATTTTACCTTTGTACAAATTTAAAATACTTAATGTAAACAATATGTAAAAGAAAGGTGGAATATAAAAATAAAAGAACACAGGCAATGGGACTCGAACCCATGGCCATTCCACGCATAACAACAGTATCAAACCACTAAACCAACAGCCAGTTTTGTTAACTAATTCGATTTTATTTTCTGTTATCCCTTATTAATCAACAACCCCATTTTCAACACAAACCCTAGAATCAAGATCCCTCAAATTGATATTGATTATGTTAGTTTGATACCAATTAATCATAGGGCTTTTAGTCCCCATGATATCACAAGTATTTGGATGTAAATTACTCACTTGATGATAAGGATTTGGTACAGATTATAAGAAGAATGAAACTTTCCTGTTCTTGGTCAATTTGCGAATATCTGGGATGAAATAAGATAAAATTGATGAGTTGGGGAATTATAAAAGATCAAGAGGATTAGAATGAACACAACTACCACTTGTAACAATGCCCGGAAAATAGAAAACACCGACTCGCCGGAAAATGGTTTTGGTCGCTTGATTCGATTGTTGCAGTGAAAAATGGAGATGGTTTGGTGATTGACAAGTGTTAAGCGTGTGAAAGAAGATGTTATGGAAAGATTTAATCGTCAATTACGGATATAGCGACTTTCACTTTAATCTCATAATCAAATCAAACCAATTAGCTGTTAATGCGTAGATTTAGACGTTAAGGAAGTTCGAAAATAGATCAGAGAAGTTTTGGGATGATTTGCGGCTGATTTGGAAAGTTTAAACGCGTGATTTGGGGGTTGCCGAAATCTCGATTTGGCCGGAATCGTGTCACCGGAGCTGGGTGTTGGAAACACGGAGCAACAGCGGTTGGGCTGGGTTTTATATAAATATACATTAATGGTCCCTACACTTTCAATTGTTATTATCCTGAGTTATAAACATCAAAAACAAGTTTCAATAATTACAGTTTTGGCCCAAAGTTAGTTTTATTCATTATATTAACTAACTAACTTAACCGAGTTGAGACATAATGTTTATATAAGTGACGGTTTATTATTGTTAACTCGTTTTTTACGTTGGAAATGTTATTTGAGTCTTTAATAGTTTATATCTTTTCAAAAACCTCTTTATAAAATACGATTTATATATTTTTAAGATTCATGCAATATAAATAATAATTATTTATTACCCTTAGGAATTTATTGGTAGTCGTTGAAAAATTACTTGATCGATAAGTATTAAAGATGGGAATTAACGTAACGTTCATTCATATTTATATATATTTTTAATATCAACGCGTTACATCTTACGGAAATAAATACGAATACATATAAAAGTTAAATACTTCAGGTTCGAGTCGGACATCGGGCTTGGGTTTTGGGGCAGATGCCACAATTAACGTTTGTTGATAAGTCGCTAATGTGAGACCCTGACATATTTGTCACACTGCAATACACGACACATGTTGAAGTCGAAACATAACAATTACGACTCAGTCATCACATCGCGTGACCCGGTTAGGTAATTATTTTATATGTATAAATGTGAGATTTAAAAATGGATTATCAAGAATTCAAGATGGTTATTTTTACATAAATTATACTAAATTTGTATATTTATTTGTCATATTTAGAGATAGATATAGACAAACTACAGCTAGAAATGATGTGATAGAGGCTAAAACAGTCGACAACTACCTAAAGCGAATGGTTTAGACCGTTCGAGTGGGGTTCATTTTTTTCTTTCGTAAAAGAAATAATAAACGAAAGTCATGCAAGTGGGTTCATAGGGTACGGATGTCTTTTCGAAATTTTTGTTTACATTTGGGAATCGTCAAGACTAGGAAAGAACACAAATTGAATTTTGTTGTTTTAATCAGGACAAAATTGGTAAAAACAAATAAATGATGGCCCGCCTGTGAATGGAGAAAAACAATTTGATAATGATAAGATCTACTTCCTATTGATCTCTCAAAGCACGTATAAGAAATTAGATTATATTTTATGTGTTAAATGAGTTGAATAACTAAAAACATTTAATTATTATCTAACATAATAAACAAACAATCATATGACGAGTATTACACTATAAATCATTATCATGTTGAATACGTTCCCTAACATCAACGAAAACAAAACACATAGGAAAAATTATAAGACAAATTACGGGTTCACAAACAGAAAAATCCGATTAAAATCGTACAAATAGATGACAAATTGTACTGATACAAGCCATAAGCTTTAGTATAGAGATAAGAGACCGATAAACTAATTTAGTAGACAAAAACAATGGTTAAATAGTATTTAATACAAAAATAATGCTTTGGAATAAAATTGATATATTTTGATTTTTACTTTCGTAAGAATATGGTAATTATTTTTGTAATTGATAGAGAAATATATTACTAATATGGTAATAATTTTGTAACTGATAGTTAAATATACTATATGATGATCGTATATTGTGTAATAGTAAGATGATTAAATATGTAATATATTATTGGACTGAAAAATTATGCCAACAATGGCTCCATTGCGTGCCATGTGGCATCATACTAAAAAATGAAACTATTGCAACTTTTTTATAACTTTTATGCAACCTTTTTTTACAAAACAGTTGCATTAGAAGAAGTTGCATTAGATCTAATGCAACTTTTGTGTTGCCTATTGCAACTCTTTTTTAAAGAGTTGCATTTAAAAAAAAAGGTTGCATTTGAAAAAAAGTTGCATTATGTAAAAAAACAGTTGCATTATGTAATAAAAAAGTTGCAATAGATCTAATGCAACTTCACCTAATGAAACCTTTTTTTACCAAAAAAGTTGCAATAGCCTTATTTTCTTGTAGAAACCCTCTTTTATAAGAAGGTATAGATTATTTAATATATGCGTTGTGTTATTTATTAAATTAATATTTTTTATAGTGATATTAAAGATGTTAAGAACGCATGTTCAAATCTCATCCTATACTCTTTTATTCTACAGTATGATAATGAACCTCAAACATTGGCTAAACTAGGTTTATGGGCGACTTAAGTATTTTTGAAGCCTAAGGGGAAAAAATTAGGGCCCTTATCAAATTTGATGTTTAAAATTGATAACTAATATGATAATCAACTAAACAACTAATAGAACAGTCGACTAAGCAAATTTAACAAGCTAATCATTCATGTCTATAAGACACAACCATGAGTTTGAAATCGTGACAAAATATGGGTTATATAGTATAAGTTTATAAATCATCAAATAGCAATAAAATTTAGCTGAGACTAAAATCGCGGAAAAATAGCCTAGAATAATTATTACTACGACATATTGGTCGAAGATAACCCCAATTGCGTTTTTCCCCTTACAATGCTCCTCTATTAGTCCCACGTTAAAAAACACTTAATGTCGTTCATTTTTTTTCGATTTTCAAAATGATGTTTTAGGTTTTTTGATCGAGTTGAGGATAAAAGTCAATTGATGTAAAACTTACATACAATTTGTGCTCCAAACGACGAAACAGTGCTTCGAGAAGCTCTAAAATGATAAATTTTACACCGACTGAAACATTTTTACGACGGTTGGAGCACCGGTTTAAGGTACGTCTTACATCAATTGACTCGTATACTCCTCCCGATCAAAAGCCCTAAAACATCATTTGAAAATTCCAAAAAAAGTTATTGTTAAGTGTTTTTTAACGTGGATCCATTTTAGGCAAAATGATGAAAAGTTGGAACCATAGTAGGGAAGAAAACACAATTGATATTATTTTCGGCCAATAGATTATCGTTAAGATTAAAATATCGTCGATAAATACAATTACGGACCTATCCAACATTGGTCGACACAAGCGATTCATCAAATCCATAAACGCGGCTGGCACGTTTGTCAGTCCGAAGGACATGACCAAGAACTCATAATGTCCGTATCTCGTGCGGAATACTGTCTTCGGGATATCTTGCTCTCTAATCTTCAACTGATGATAACCGGAGCGAAGATCTATCTTTGAAAACCAACTCGCACCATGCAACTGATTGAATAAGTCGTCTATTCTGGGAAAGGGTAACGATTCTTCACAGTCAACTTGTTCAATACTCTACAGTCGATACACATTCTCATGCTCCCATCTTTCTTTTTAACAAACAACACTGGCGCTCCCCAGGGATAAGTGCTTGGTCGGATAAAACCTTTGTCTAGCAACTCCTTCAATTGCGTAATCAATTCCTTCATTTCACTTGGGGCTAAACGATATGGTGCTTTCGCCACGGGCTGTGCTCCTGGCATTAGATCAATCTGGAACTCGACTTCTCTGTCGGGTGGTGTTCTAGGAAAATCTTTGGGAAATACATCAGGGAAATTGCAAACTATCGGCACATCTGACAACTGCTTTGGTTCCTCCTTTACATCCTTAACATATGCTAGAAATGAGTTGCAGCCCTGTTGAATTAGTCGGTTTTCTTTCATCATCGAGATCACACGAGGAATCTTACTTCCCTGGTCGCCATACACAGTTACGAGGCTTCCATCGGGAGCTTTTAGACGAACTGACCTTTCACGACAACCTATGTTGATATCAAATTTGGACAACCAATCCATCCCCAATATCACGTCGAAACTACCCAAGGTCATAATGCATAAATCTGTAGGGAAACTACGCACTAATAGAGTAATGGTACAACCTTCTATCATTTGATCGAGTCTAATGAATTTAACCTTAGCTGTTTCTACATCAAAAGACTGTTCTACTGTTCTAGAGGGAACTTTTAAGGCCGTATAAAACAAAGCAGATACAAAACTCCTAATAGCACTAGAATCAAATAGCATAGATGCACAAATGTTGTTGACGAGAAACGCACCTGAAACGACATCTGGCTCCTTCCGTGCCTCTTTCCTGGTCATAGTAAATGCCCTAGCAGTAGCCTTCGACTTATCTTCCCCTTTGTGGTCCCCAATGTTCACACGACAATCCCCACTCATATGACCCTACTTACCACATCGGCTGCATTTAACAACCGCCTTACATTCAAAGGCACGATGGCCCGGCTTCCCACACTTGTAACACAGTCCTGACCCCATCCTGCATTCCCTCGAGTGGGATTTGCCACATTTTCCATAGTCTCTTCCACCATTCTGGTCACGAACTACTGCTTGATTCGCCTCGACCTTTGCCCTTTTGTTATCATACCCCCTTCGATCATTCCTAAACCTTTTTCCTGACTGATTTCGGGAATTATCCCAATGCTTTGGTTTCGCATCCATCACCTCTTTAGCAGCCACATTGTCATATACAATCCCAGCCAAATCCACAACCAACTCAAAAGTAGCCAGCCTGTGGGCATTCACGTGCGTGCGCACCTGGGTGGTAGCCCTTGGACATAACATTTAATCCTCCTTTGCTCAGTTTCAACCAAATAAGGCACCAACTATGCCATCTCATTGAACATCGTGGTGTACTCCAGGTGGCTCATACTTCCTGCAGTCAGATTTAGGAATTCCCTTTCAACTCGATCAACCACATACTACGGGCAAAACCTCTTAATCATCAATTTCTTCAAATCCTCCCATGCCATCTCTTTGATCGCCTTCCTTCCCTTGGACTGTTTCACAATAGTCCACCAATAAGTTGCAGCCCCAGTAAACGAGTGGGCAGCAAATTTCACCGCTTGATCAGCCCTACACTCGCTGATATCAATCACAACCTCCATCTCACTTAGCCACTCTAGGGTAGCAGCGGAACCTTTCTTCCCATCAAAAGTAAGGGGCCTGCACATCTGAAAGGCACCGCAGTTGCACCCCTTCCCTTCATTCTCAAAATACGAGTCATCAGACGACTCGATCTCTCTCTCTCTCTTCCTTCTCAAACCCCTCTTCCTCATCATCACCCTCAGCACCCTCCTTAGCGGGTTTCTTCTATTCAGCTTTCTTCATTTCTTTCATCATTTCCTTCAGAACCGTAGGCATAATGTCAGTCAGGACCTGGTGCACTTCGTGTGCAACAACATCTTTCAAATTCTGCTCAAGCTCGGAGGTTGGTGCGACATCAGCTTCGATTTCGGGATCGGTCTCAACACTCTTCTTTGTGGGCCTTCTCCCACGCTTCCCTCAGGGACTTTGGTTGCCTTAGCATTAGCAGCCTTGGCAGAGCTTCTAGTTACTCTCTTGGGTGCCATTTCTTACTTCCTATAAGATTCAAACACTCACGTTCATTAGTCAGAGTAATTCAGGACGTGATAAGTACTGTAAGTTCCTAATGACAGTGGCTAGTTGTAATTAACTATTTACTTTACTACTCACATTCTAAACATACCCCTCCTGAGTCCCTTCAGTATTCAAACCTAGTCTAGTTCACATAAAGCATACAAGAGCATTTTAGCACGTATCGAGCATGTAACATGTATAGGCACTAAACCTTTTCCCCTATTCTCCTAATACCTGTTCGTGTCACACTAAATTTCAACAGGCATCTCAATTACTGTCCTATTGCTTAGAGGCATAGCTCATCATCACATTACATCATCATTACTATTTTCGTCAATAATAGAATAATGACTTTTTTCATTTTCAGTTGCATAAACATGTCATATACAGCTCGTTGCTGTTCATTCTTTACCTCTTGGCGTGGAGCTAGCACACTGGCATTCTTAATTCGGTCCCATTTTTAGTTTAAGTATTAGGTTTTTTTTTCTTTTTGAAAACATTTTACCCATTTTCTCTTAAACTTTGGCTCTGATACCATCTTACAACGTCCGCCTTTCGGCAAGCACCACAGTTGGCATACATAAGCATAAAAGCAATCATATATTAAATAAAATCTAAATGCAGCGGAATACTTGTTTAAAACATCATTACATCATCATAATTGTCTTAGAAACTTCTTAAAAATGTTACAAAATGTAAATTCGATCTTAAATGTATTTTCTTCAATGCCAGTCTTCAACAAGTCTCTAGCTCTCGCCAAGCAGCTCTCTAAACCTTCTAACCTGCACATCAATCTAACATGCATACAAAAGGCAGCCACACTGAGTGATTTCTAGTTTTAAAACGTCCTTAAGAACTTTTCATATCTTTCATGTGATACAAGTAAATAGTATCATCATATTGTACTTCACATTCATATAACACATAACGTAATATCTTTGTTTGTTAGTAAGTCATCATCATGCTCTCTTTAATCACATGAGACCCACTTAGTGGTTCTTAACTGGTTTGATAACACCCCAGTAGGATTCTTACCTGGTTTTATCAGATCCCCAGTAGGATTCTTAGTTGGTTTTATCAGATCCCCAGTAGGATTCTTAGCTGGTTTTATCAGATCCCTAGTAGGATTCTTAGCTGGTTTTATCAGATCCCAAATAGGATTCTTAGCTGGTTTTATCAGATCCTAGTAGGATTCTTAGCTTCGTTAAGGCATACATTCATTCATATATAAGTATATAGTTACTTATTTTTACATCATCATCATACTTCACGTATTATCGCCTAACAGTCCATGAAACATCTCGGTATGCATGTTAGCCTCAAAAAACGTATTTAAAACGAAACGGAAGTGAGGTCTAGAACTCACCTGATTCTTAGGTGATCTTGCTTGTTTGGACAAGGTTATGGTGGTGGTATTGGTGCACGATCTGCATTTAAGTTATTATGGAAAATCGTCATTTTTACTTTAGTTTCGCAAACAGTTTCGCAATTAGTTTCGCAATGACGAACCATAGTGTCGCATGCTGCTTCAGCAGCACCTCCACTTGCAGTTTCGCAAGGCACTTACCCAACTTTCGTTGGGACTTAAACTACTTTCGCAAGCACACTCCGACACATAACATGAATTCAAGACATCATAGTTTCGCAAAATGATCATTAGTTTCGTATTATGAATGCACAATTTCGCAAAACGGGGTTTCAACTCGGTTTCAACCCAAAATCCTTGTTTTTCAACCAACTCTCAAACTTTTTACATCCAAAACCTTGTTTTATCATTTATATAACCAAATCTAAGCTTTTTCCATGATTTCAACCATAAAAATGCAACATTTATTGATTTTTTTGAAATTTTTTAAAACTTAAAAAACTCCATTAATGGCGAGATCCGTTTTGTGTTATGAAAACATGTTTTAGGGGATGATTTTACCTTGATTTCTTGTTGTTTAACACCTTTTAACTTCAGATCTACTCTTTGGTTTATTAAATCTTGGTTTCTCTTCTTTCTTTGCCTTAGTTTTCTTCAAATATGGAGGTTGTGTGTGTGTTTTTGATTGTTTAGAGATTGTAATGAGGTGGATGATGGCTGGAAATGTTGATTAAATAGTAGGGTTTCCATATTGGGTAGGGTTTTATGTGGGTTTGGGCCTTAATTAGGTAATTAGGCTATTTTAGAAAAGTCTTTTAACTAATCCACTTATCATTTTGGGCCTAATTCATTCTTTTACCCTTAATAGCCCATAATTACATCATAACCTCTTCATTAATCCTTTCTTTTTTCTAATTACCAAGTAATTAGTCATCACGTTTTACATTCTCGTACATTTATAATCATTTTCGTTCTTCATCTTACTTTTCATAATCATCACTGATGTGGTCTAAATCGTACATATTTTTATATAAATTTTCTCTATACTTTTTTATTACTTTTGGTCTAGTTATACTTGTATTCGGTTTATATTTATATGTTAATGATTTTCGGAGACTACGAGTAAAAAGCTTACGATTTGACCAAACTTGAGACCGATAAATAAAATATTAATTAATTCCTATTACTTTATTCTGACTTAACATCTAGTGCTTTGAAAACATGAGTTATCAACTTTTCGAAAACTCAAATTCAGTTAAATAACATAAAGTGTTGATTTTTAACACAATTTTAATTGTGTGTAGGTCACGTGGATGGTAGGATGGAGAAACATAGCTAAATTAATTCACAAAGCCCACAAGTAGAAAAATAAAAGGAAAAAAGGTCGGCCGAAGAAGGGAGGAAGAATAGAAAAAAGAAAAGAAAGAAAGTCCCGCCGTTCGAAAGAAGAAAAAGAAAGAATTCGAAGCAAGCTGCTAGGCACGTCACTGAATTAATTAAGCAAGCTAGCAGGCTGCTGAATTATATTTATTATCTTTCAATGAACGGTAACCCTGTTTGTGTTTCAGTTTTTATTTCAACTTTGAACATGGTTATTGGCTAGGCTTTATAAACTACCTAGGCTTACGATGAATTATTATTGTCGGTTTGATGTTTTTTTGGCCTATGTTTAATGTTAAGGTTTTTTTATGACTTAGTAAGTTATTACCTATGATTTGTTGATGCACAATTATATGTTTGGTTTGGTTTGATTTGGTTTAATTGTTCCACTTATTTCTTGATGAATGTCGTTCATATAATAGATTTAAGTTAGGTCGCAGACTTTGTGTTAGTGACTAGTTTTATGGTTTAAGTGCACTAAAACCATTGGAACAACGAATTGGATTAAACTAATAAAAACGTGTAGCTAAACTAGTATCCGTGAGGTGATAGTTTAATTGGTAGGTCTAAGTAGGTTGAATTGCTAGGCTAATTTCTGTGAAGAGTTGGTTTAGGTTCAGTTTAACTATGGTGTCTACTAGTGTCAACTGAATCAGGGTAATTCCCTTAGTTTACTGTGCTGTGAGGTAGGTAAACAATCTAGGTATTGAGTCATAATCATTAGACAAAAATGGACGCTAAAGTCCCACCTCCAGGTAACTTAAATGTTATTTATTCTTATGATAGTGATTCTGATGATGATCTAGATGAAACAAAATGGGCTCAGTATAGGGAATCCTTAGTTAGGGATGTAGTGTCTGAGGAAGAAGTAGAGTTAGGAGACTCCTTACGCTGGATGTTTGGTATAGATGAAGAAGAGATGGAGGTTTGTTGGTCTGAGGAGGATGAGTTCTTAAATCTAGAGTTAGATAGTTTACCCGATCATAGTGATTTAGGTATGATTGATACCGAGGGTGACTTAGTATTCTTTTATGGCCTCCTAGAAGATGAACAAGTTGAAATGATTGCCCTAATATCCTATAAAAATGCTAAGTGTGGGCATCATCAAGTAAGTGTGGTGATAGAAGAGGAACACCACAGCCGGCCCGTGATGCGTGAAGAGGATGAAACGTTACCTAGTTTACCTAAATCACGGGAGAAGGCAAGTAAGAGAAAGAAGAAGAGTTGGGTTCAGGCTAGGATAAAGATTAAAAAATTAGAAGTTAAGCATGATCTGTCTTCTAGTTACATGTCTCAAATCCGGTTCTTTCCAGGTAAGTTTAAATGTTGGTTGTCCGGCCCGTTTAGAGCTTTACAATCAATTGTCCAAATTGTTCTCAATTTCACTTGCAAGATTTTAAGTGTTTATCTGGATCGGGTGGAATTGAACGGGTTGGATAGAGTTCAGATCAAAAAGAAACCTCCTGATTAAGTTCAAGTGTGGGGAGGTTTCTTACTAGTTTGTATAAGTTTCTTTTATCAAGTTAGTTTTATTATTATTTTTATTTTTATTTTGTGTCGAGTCAGTGTTATGCTCGGGTATCTTGTGTTTGTTTTTGCAGGTTTAAATCATTCTTACCCGTACTCAATCTCCATTCGGGTGAGTTTGCATTTGTGAACACGAAGATGGATCTCGAGAGTGTCGGTGGAAGCTCGACCACGACCGAAATACTATACGATCGAAGCCGAAGATTGGAATGATGACTTGGAGCATACGCGTTCTGCATATTACCAGCTAACTCTTTTCCAATCCACCTATCTATCTTTTTATTTTTGCATTTTTAGTTTTTATTTTTAGATATTTTCCATTTCTACATTAGGGACAATGTAGAACTTAAGTGTGGGGATGGGAAATGGTCATTTCTGAGTCTTTAGTTGTTTGTTTGAGTCTTATAGAGTCTTAAAAATCCAAAAAAACTGGAAAAAATTTGAAAAATGTCTTTGGTTAAGCTGTGCACTTTTAAATAGAAAATGATAGTAAATTAATTTTGGCTTTCAAATGAGTTGTCGTTTTTAAACAAGGATGAATTGTGATAAACATTTAGTAATCCAATTAGCTGAGATGGTTCCCTAAGTGTAGTAATTGAATCTTAATTGTCGTGAATCTCGTGGGTCATCATCTTAGGAGAAATAGGAAGGCCTTAACTAAATAAAACTAGGAACCAGTTTAGGCTTTAGAACTTAAATAGGTTAAGGGGTAGTGCCATTTTGGGATTTATAGCACGCTTCTTGTGAAAGAAGTGGCACTTCCGCAAATCAATGTCCACAGGGTGTAGACTGAAAGCGCTCAAAGTAGTTGCAAAATAAAAGAGCTCAAAGTAGCCAAATCAAATGAAAAAGAAATTGAAAAAAAAAAAGAAAAGTGAAAAAAATTTAAGGCAAGTGATCCAAGACCTCATGTGCTCTATCTCTGGGATAGCGACTTAGAGCCGACACCCCTGGGTTAGGTGATCTTGTTTTATGAAAAGAAAAAGAGAATAAACAGTCTATACCCGTAAATATCATCCATCTAAAGTCCACCCTAATATGACACTAGTTCTTTAATTTAGTTAAGTTCTTTAGGTTACTCTGGTAGGAAAACCTTTGTGGTTTAATCTTGTGCCTCGTCAAGCAACAATTAATCGGGCTGACCTATTTTTCTTCTAATAAAATTTAAATTAAACATAAGGGGAAACTTAATTGGCTGGTGTTATGGTGTTTAATTAAACGCACCGTTGTTTATCAGATTCGGTTCTTGTTTGTGATTCTGTAATGAAATGTTGAAGCCTTAATTAGTTATGATTCTATGTGCATGCTTTTTTCAGGGACGAAAAAGGTTAAGTGTGGGATATTTGATGTGGTCTAAATCGTACATATTTTTATATAAATGTTCCCTATACTTTTTTATCACTTTTGGTCTACGTATACTTGTATTCGGTTTATATTTATATGTTAATGATTTTAGGAGACTACGAGTAAAAAGCTGATGATTTGACCAAACTTGAGACCGATAAATGGAATATTAATTAATTTCTATTATTTGATTCTGACTAAACATCTAGTGCTTTGAAAACATGAGTTATCAACTTTTCGAAAACTCAAATTGAGTTAAATAACATAAAGTGTTGATTTTTAACACAATTTTAATTTTGTGTGTAGGTCACATGGATGGTGGGATGGAGAAACATAGCTAAATTAAATCACAAAGCCCACAAGTAGAAAAATAAAAGGAAAAAAGTTCAGCCGAATAAGGGAGGAAGAAGAGAAAATAGAAAAGAAAGAACGTGCCGCCGTTCGAAAGAAGAAAAAGAAAGAATTCAAAGCAAGCTGCTAGCCACGTCACTGAAGTCAAATTTTTGATCGAGAATTAATTAAGCAAGCTAGCAGGCTGCTAAATTATATTTATTATCTTTCGTTGAACGGTAACCCTATTTGTGTTTCAGTTTTTATTTCAACTTTGAACATGGTTATTAGCTAGGCTTTATAAACTACCTAAGCTTACGATGAATTATTGTTGACGGTTTGATGTTTTTTTGGACTATGTTTAATGTTATGGTTTTTTTTATGACTTAGTAAGTTATTACCTATGATTTGTTGATGCACAATTATATGTTTGGTTTGGTTTAATTGTTCAACTTATTTCTTGATGAATGTCATTCATATAATAGATTTAAGTTAGGTCGCAGACTTTGTGTTAGTGACTAGTTTATGATTTAAGTGCAACTAAAACCATAGGAACAACGAATTGGATTAAATTAATAAAAACGTGTAGCTAAACTAGTATCCGTGAGGTGATAGTTTAATTGGTAGGTCTAAGTAGGTTGAATTGCTAGGCTAATTTCTGTGAAGAGTTAGTTTAGATTCAGTTTAACTATGGTGTCTACTACTGTCAACTAAATCAGGGTAATTACCTTAGTTTACTGTGCTGTGAGGTAGGTAAACAATCTAGGTACTGAGTCATAATCATTAGACGACTGTGAGGGAGTCAAAATAATAAATTGGGTTGCTTAATTACTTGATAGAAATCTATATGTGTTTTCTTGAAAATGGTCGAGGGTCTTATTTGAGTTTCAATTAAGTGAACATTTCAAGCTCCCAATTCCAAAACTAGAACATGCCCATTAAAATGATAACCAAAACAATAGGGATTCCGGCCTAGGTGGTTTACTTCCATTTCTTGATTCAAGTCTCATCTTGTCTAGTTAACTTCATTATCTTTATTATCTTATTTAGTTTATTAGTAAAAACCCCCTTCAATTAATATTTTCATTAAAATTTCGTGTCTTTTAGTAGAGTCTTAATTAGTTAATTAATTGTAGTATATAGATTCCGTGGGTCGACACCCGGACTTACGTACGCTATATTATATCCGATCGGTCCACTGCCGGTTGTGTGTGAAATAGTTAGTTTGTCTTGGTTTTATATATTTAAAACTTAAGTGTTTTTATTTATTTATATTTATATATATATTTGCACGCGTCAATCACATTTATCATAAACATAGCATATATCATAAGCGTCATACATTATTTTAATCATAATCATTTAAATGTAGTGTTAAAATAAAAGGTTTGCTTACAGAAGTAGTGTTAAAATAAAAGTGTTTGGGTTATATGAGGTGTTCTTAATCCTTTGGAGTACAATCCATTTTCTCCTTGATGGAATCTGAGTGTTACGATCACGAATGGGCCGTAGGGGGTATATGTTACACCGAGAAGATCGGTTTTCAGGAATCTTGTCTAGTTTAATTATGTAGGTCCCTTGAGTTGATCTAACAGTACTCATTTCAGGATATAGGTATAGGAATGGATTTATTAAGGGTTTAAGGCAATAAAAATGCTAGAAAGGATTTTGATATCAAGATTCATTGGATGGTAATCTTTGGATTTGTTGTTAGGGTGCTTAAAAGATGATGAGAGATAGTAGTCCAGTTGAGGCCTAGAGTTTATCGGGTCAGATTAGGATGTCGTGTTATTTCTCTACTTGGGTCATTTAGTTTCCCTAGTTCCCTTAAGTATGTAGTTTCTTGTTTGAGGGTTTTCATGGTTTAGAATGATTAGGTGACAATTGTTTACATTGCGCCTCAAATAGTTTGATCAGGAAGTTAATTCCATACAAAGTAGAATCTCTTGAATAATCTGGAGCTTCTAAAGAAAGATAATGGACGATTGGAGTGTCAAATAACAATGAGAGCATCAATTATGATGTTTGTTAGCAGATACAAATGTGTATTAGGTTAAATGGAATAAGAAGTTATTATTCTGAAGAGTAATGGATGTGGTATCAGTTGTTTATTGTGGATTGTTCTATTTATTATGTGAACCTTTAGCATCATGGAACGTATTCGATATTCATATTTATATATGGGAATGAGTTATTAACATTTGTGTCAATGTATAGTAGTGTGTAATCTTATTAAATTGTCAAAATAACTCATAAATCTTTTGATCGGGTCATTATGGATCGACTTTAATAGCAGAATGTGTACGGTGAGTTAGATGTGGGGAAGTTTGTATATATTTGAGTTTGTATTGTTTCTCATCTGTAGTGGTATTGTAAGTTTTTATCATCCATGGATGGGTTTCAATGAATGTAATCGAAGATAAACTTGATATTAGTGCGTTACTGAAGTATAAATGTTCGTTCCAGGTAGACTTTTGTTCAGATGGATTTGTGTTGAGTGATTCTACACTTTTGTGCTTCTGGGTATACCCCACATGAAAGGTGTTACCAGGATCATCGTGTACCTGTAAATTCAACATTACGTTACTCACCCGTAATTGTCAATTCACCTTACACAATCATCCTAGTTTGTCTCCCATCACGTGTTTAATCTTAGGTCTTATTATGCTTATTCTTTTGTTCTTATCTAGAAGATACGTTATCTTATTACGAATATAGGATGTATAAGAGATGTATGATAATACGTGTCAAAACGTGTAACTGTCTGGTCCAACCAGTCTTTGTCTAGAGCAAGAATACTATCAGTATTCGTCTTCACGAGATGCCTCTTCGAGTCAATAGTTTTCACGAGTGCAGCAAGCACCAACTTGACGAATGAAGGTAATTATGACAAGATAGAAAAGGCTTATAGTTTAAATAAATGGTTTAGCACTAACAGAGAATACCGCCGGGGGGGGGAGCACATTCCCTAGATCCTTCATTCTTTAAACACCCAAGGAATATAGAGTCTAACTATCAGATATTAACGGTCATGAATAACAAACGATTGATCATAGCCCACTAGGTCAACGATGAACCCTAGAAGACGCCTTTGATCCCGAAATGAATCCGTAGCACAGTAAAAGGATGGGAACGAGAATCAGAATCAAGATTAGAAATCAACTTACAGTCAAAGGGATAATATAAGGAAGTCTGCCCATGGAATCAAGTATAAGGAATCACATATAAGGTAGCACGTACATGAACATGTATAAGCCTAATCTAATTTAACTAATGTGCAGTGTGAGTGTAACTAATGCAATGCCTAGTTATAGTCTAGATGCAAATGCTAGTTCCCTATAACTTATGGCTCTGATACCAATCTGTCACACCCTCAATTTTCCACAAACGGGGAATCTGTTAGGCGTGTGACATGCCAGGATCTCAAGCCATTAGTTACAGCAAACACTGACTTAACGTTTTAAACAAAAGTCCTTATTAAAGTATTAAACCAAAACCCAGGGTTTAAAATGAAAAGTTTCAAAGTTTAGCGGAAGCATTTATAAAACAATCCCGTACTCAAAATCCAAGTACGTAACATAATGGGAACCGAAGTTTTAAACATCCGTGCATAAAGTTAGCACAACCAAACTATCATTTCAAAAACCAACAATAGTTTAAATAATAATAATTTATTAAATGATGATCAATGCATGCAAGTTTCCTACTCGTGCGCATTCCTAGATCCCTGAGAAAAACATACTAAAAAGAGTCAACAAATAATGTTGGTGAATTCAACGAGTTTATTTAAATAAAATAAATAAAATATAAGTTTCCTTGATAAATCAATATATATTGCTGGTTTGCAAGACCAGCTTGCTTACTACACAAGCACGTCGAGATTAAACTGAACGTTACTTGACTTGCCTTGTCGCCATCACTACGGATGACCAAATGTTTAAAGGACAATTTGCACCAACTAGCTCCCCGCTAGTGGTGGGGTCTGTTGAACCCGTAGTACTACTCAAATTTCCTCGTTATGCCGAAGTTGGCATATAAATAATCTCGACTAAAGAAAAGGACTTTATAAGTATGTTAATGCTCGGTAAAATAAGCCCTTAACAATAATATTATTTACCAAAAAGCATTGCCCAGCTGGCAACGTACGAGTTATGCCCGAAGGCCCCACCCGAAGGTGTAAAACGTAGCCTAAGTTGGCCCTGCCCGAAGGCATAAAGTTTTGCCCGAAGGCCCCACCCGAAGGTGTAAAACGTAGCCTTAGTTGGCTCTGCCCGAAGGCATAAAGTTTTGCCTGAAGGCCCTGCCCGAAGGCGTAAAAATGCAGTCCACCCGAAGGCGCTGTAAAATAGTTGCCCGTAGGCGTTTTAAAAACGTTTGTATGTTTTCTCCCCGAAAAAACATTTAAAAGCGGGCAAAGAACTCACCTTTGAAGTGCACAACAAAAACAACCAGCACAATGCAACAAAAGAACTAAACTGCTCTCGGACCTATTTTAGCAATTATTTACTAATCAATAACTAGAAACATGCAAGTAAATATATAATATAGTATTCGCTAGGGTTTTGAGGATTCGGTTCGGTTTCACAATCCCCAACAAATATAGTACTTCTGAGTAACTCATGCTTTCTTTAACTATATACCTATTACTTCTATAATTCTTTTTAACATACACAAGTTCCACATCATGCATATAAATCATACTTAACTCACGTCCTTAATAACACTTGTCAATACTCATGCTTGCACGTACGTTTACATTCATGTAAAAATCATACGTAATCATCGTCATCCACATATTTATATATATCGACATAGTTCACCTATCGCATATACAACACACATAAGGTTACATACACATACCTTTACATAGGATACAACACACCATATTGTCTATACGTACATGTTGTTCTTAATTATACAATATACACATACAGTTGCTGCAACATGATTAATACTTCCTGCTGTTACTGCTACTACACACATACACATACGCTCGACATCATTTACATGTACATATATACATACATTATACCGCACACATAAACATCCTATAATTCATCCCGACACAACCAACACAACTGCATATACGTATCATACAATCTAGATTTAACCGTAACCGAATCAAAGCCGGTAACTGTTGGGGTTATTTGAAGATGTCACTTTCCAAATATAAGCGAGCGAAGATATCGAGCATCATCACGAGCAAGCACGGGTGAAGACGTTCATTAATTGTATTTGTCTTAGAATATTTGTGTAATCGTTTCGTGCTTAAATGCGCGTTTGTGCTTAACTGCACGCTTTTAGGTTACTTTGTAAGGTGAATGGTATAGACTATAAATACCATCACCTAGGTCATTTGTTAGGGAGTTGCCTATTCTTGTTAGTCATATTCTCTTGTAACATCCTTTGATCTAATACAATTCACCTATTCTAATTATCATCATCTTCATCATACTTTGCATTGATCTTCATGAACATTCAAGCATCAATACGTGATCAGTGAGTTTCCGCATCACTGATTGCAAACAACATCACCAAACAATCTCAGATCTAGATCCAAGCTCGGTTCATCTAGAACTATCAGTAACGAAACCGAAACCTTAATCTAAAGAAAACTTTGATTCGAAATTTACCGGAGAGAGATGCGATTGGAGATGGATGAAATTGACTGCGGTTTTCTTGCTCGTACACGACACCGACTGAAGGCGCGACAGGGGGCGACTGCTGCTTTTGGTTCAATCACAGGGACGAGAAAGAGAGACAGATGATGGTGGCTGGAACATTGTGGTTGTTACGGCTGCTGCGCTGTGTTTTCCGGCGACCAGCGAAGATGAGAGACAGAGGGAGAGGTGTTGTGTTGTCGATGTGTGTTTTGAACAGGCGACTAGAAGAAGGTGGGTGGGATTTTAGGGTTGGGTTAATATTTCGTTTATAAAACTTTGTATCCCTATACTTTGCAAAGTTATTTGTTTTTAATTTAAAAGTTAAAACGCTTAAGAATATTAACATTTATTAATTACGAATCAAACCCTGAGCTATATATACTTTAAATTTATGAAGGCAATCATACATGTTAACCTTAATTTGCGGGGTGTCACATCATCCCCTTGTTAAATGAATTTTCGTCCCGAAAATTACGTCCCGTCATTAGTTGTCTGTAACGGAATAGAATAGAAGAAAGTAAATTTTTAGGTTGTCACATCATCCCCTTGTTAAAAGAATTTTCGTCCCGAAAATTAAATCATAATTTTGGTGTTAGACGTTGTTACTTTAATAGCGAAGAATGATTGTATTTGTGTGTCAGTAGGTTGCCACTTCATTAGGTTTAAACCATCTGGAGTAATCATTTGCAGGATTTCAACTGGTCTAATGTATTGCGGGTTCAAAAGTTTATTTGGGATCCATTCTTTAGATTTATAAACAACGATTTGTATGTAGAATGTTTCAGAAATTTAGATTACGGAGCTTCGAGTTGTTATTCAGATTTTCAAAGATCGAGTCTTAACTAAAGAGTCTATATTAAAGAAGCGTTGTTATTCGAGTTGTTAGAGATCATTAAATTGACTCAGCCTTGTCTAGGTTCTCTACTTTATTAAAGAATCGTTATCAAATGCGATCCTAAAGGATGTCATAGACATTCTAAAAACAGATAAAGAATGAATTTTGATACCGCTTATATGTTCGGAAGTACATGTTTTAAGCAAGAATGATCAAGGAATTAATAAGTATTTATGATTCGTTGTGAACGATAGAACAAGTGGTTGAATAACATAGGGTAAAATGTTATTAACGTTTGCTTACTGAAGTAGTGTTAAAATAAAAGTGTTTGTGTTATATGAGGTGTTCTTAATCCTTTGGAGTACAACCCGTTTTCTCTTTGACGGAATCTGAGTGTTACGATCACGAATGGGCCGTAGGGGGTATACGTTACACCAAGAAGATAGGTTTTCAGGAATCTTGTCTAGTTTAATTATGTAGGTCCTCTGAGTTGATCTAACAGTACTCATTTCAAGATATAGGTTTTATTATATGAATGGATTTATTAAGGGTTTAAGGCAATAAAAATGCTAGAAAGGATTTTGATATGAAGATTCATTGGATGGTAATCTTTGGATTTGTTGTTAGGGCGTTTAAAAGATGATGAGAGATAGTAGTCCAGTTGAGGCCTAGAGTTTATCGGGACAGATTAGGATGTCGTGTTATTTTGCTACTTGGGTCATTTAGTTTCACTAGTTACCTTAAGTATTTAGTTTCTTGTTTGAGGGTTTTAATGGTTTAGAATGATTAGGTGACAATTGTTTACATTGCGCCTCAAATAGTTTGATCAGGAAGTTAATTCCATACAAAGTAGAATTTCTTGAATAATCTGGAGCTTCTAAAGAAAGATAATGTACGATTGGAATGTCAAATAACAATGACAGCATCATTTGTGATGCTTGTTAGCATATACAAATGTGTATTAGGGTAAATGGAATAAGAAGTTATTATTCTGAAGAGTAATGGATGAGGTATCAGTTGTTTATTGTGGATTGTTCTATTTATTATGTGAACCTTTAGCATCATGGAACGTATTCGATATTCATATTTATATATGGGAATGAGTTATTAACATTTGTGTCAATGTGTAGTAGTGTGTAATCTTATTAAATTGTCAAAATAACTCATAAATCTTTCGATCGGGTCATTATGGATCGACTTCAATAGCATAATATGTACGGTGAGTTAGATGTGGGGAAGTTTGTATATATTTGAGTTTGTATTGTTTCTCATCTGTAGTGGTATTGTAAGTTTTTATCATCCATGGATGGGTTTCAATGAATGTAATCGAAGATAAACTTGATGTTAGTGCGTTACTAAAGTATAAATGTTCGTTCCAGGTAGACTTTTGTTCAGATGGATTTGTGTTGAGTGATAAGTTCAATTGGATCGTTAATATCGCTCAATGATCAGAATAACATACTAATAATTCTCTTTGTATATTGATGATCAAAGCAGTTTTGTAATACAAGTGCAGGAGAAAAATAAATCACACACACTAAGTTCTCTCTCTTCCGTGAAAATGTGATCTAGCCTCTCTCCTCACACTCTCTCACTACATGCTTTAAAGCAACAATTACAAGTTTAAGGAATATAACAAAATAGACCCTAAACTATACATAAACATATAAACAAAATACAAAGTAAATCTTAATCGAGGAAATAACCCTAACAGTACTCCCCCTAAGATTTATCTTTGAATCTTCAGCAAAATCTTCAAATCTTTTTCATGTTGTTCAGCATCAATCTCTTTCTCCAATCTTCTGGTTCTTCTTTTATATCCAGCAGCTCTTTTCCTTTAAACTCTTCTTGTTCTTTCAGTGCTTCTTCTATGCAAGACTTGAACTTTTCTGCAATCTTGGCTTGTCGTGGTTTGGACTCATTTGTAAGGATTGGACAGGCATTCATGCGTCTCAGAGAATCCAGATTTAAACCTGCAAAGTCAATGTTAGCATAAAACTCATAAGGCATCTCCTTCCCCTTGACTTGCACTTCTAAAGTACCCTTCGCACTAATTCTCATAAATTCTATCTCTGGTATGTCAACCCTCACGAGATTAGAATTTAGCAATGCTTTCCTCACTCGAATTTTCTCAGATGCAGCAGCTATTACCTCTATCATCACCACAAATAATTTTCTATCAGCTTCAGCCAGTTTATCTTTGCATTTCTCCATTCTGCAACTTCTTAGAAAATCGATATATGATGGATGCAACAGTTTCAGCTCAAAGGTACTAAATAAAGTAATCATATCTTTATCCCACTCTTCCAAATTTCGATCAAGCTTCAACTCAAAAGTTTCTTGATTGTAGAAAACTCTAAGTATTGGCTTCGTCATTTGAGATCCATCAATCACTTTCAGTCCCGGATTGGTCACCTTATCAAAATACTCATCAGAAAATTCTTCCAGGTACATGTCTTCACTGACAACCAATCTCTTTTTCTTTCTTTCTTTCTTCGCTTGCACATAAGCAGTGTCCTCCTGTTGTCCTCTGAAGTCTAAGTATTTCGGTGGTCTGGCTATCCCGGCATCAAGTAGCATTGCACATTTATCACCACGCTCAGCATGCGTGTGATTTATCAGTCTAAGTTTGTGCAATTCTTTCAGATCTTGTACTTCCAACTTGAAAATGCTAGAGTAATAATGGTATACGTCACATAAACCATTAACTCTCTTTATCATGAATGCATCAAACACCTCATCGTATTTCCATGCAATAATCTTTACCTTCTTGTTCTTTTCTGGTACAATCATTGAATCAAGAAGTTCAGCAATCGACTGACCCTTACTCAGCAGTGACCTCACAACGTCACCTGCTGTGGCTGATTTGTGCCATGATTCACGTACGTCCATTGGTATGTTATATGACTTGACTTCACTAGGAAACATGTCCATTAACTCGTGCCTTTTCTTGTGAGCATTTTCAGGTAAAGCCATCACCGGTAATTCTTTAGGTCCAAGAATTTTGTATCTCTTTGTCAGCTCATAGTATTGAGGATTGTTGTAGTCCAAATAAAACATACGATTGTACATTTTCTCCGTCTTCATAAAACTAACAACAATTTTCCTCAAAGACTCAGATTTCAATCTCTTCAGAGTCCTATATGGATAATTCCTTGAGCTCAGCCAATCACGCATTTCTCTACTTGACATTTCTTCTGGATTCTGGTGATACAATTCAGTTGGAGGCAAATCTTCTATATTCAAACTTTCTTGCAATGGAGTCCATTCACCCATCTCAATAATAAATTCTTTTTCATCAGCTTCGGCTTTGTCTTGGGCAATCATACACTTTTCATACTCTTCATTTATCTGGCTTACAGTCAACCCATTCAGAAAAACTGCATTGTACTTCATCTTTTCTAGATAAGCAAATCTTTGATCTAAGTCATCTGGAATCTCTTGATCAACATTAGTTTCTGGCTCAGCTTCTGGTTCAGACTCAGTAAAATCAATATCATCCAAATCATCTAAAGCCTCAATCATCGGTGCATTGTCAGTTTGAACCGGCTCAAACTGACTTGCTTCTACTGTGACAGTTTTAGGCACTTCTTCAACTTCAACAGCTTCAGATTGAATCGGCTCAATCTGAACTGGTTTAGCAATTTCAACTTCAGTCACAATCTCATCAACTATCTCAGTTTCAACTATAGCTACAGATTGAATCGGCTCAATCTGCACTGTCTCTTCCAGTTTTGCCTTCTTACTGCAACCTTCATCACCTGTGATTTCTGGAACTGCATCTAACTTCCTTTTTCCCTCAGCTTTGTCAGTATTGACAGTTTCAGCAACAGCTTCATCGGGAATGATGATTGGAGATTCCACCCTTATGCCAACATTTGTAGTGCCTCGTGCTCTAGTCAGATAAACTTTTGATACTTGATTCGCTTCAGTCATTTCAACCACTTCATCTGAAAAATCTTTATCAGATGTTGAACCCGATTTCTTCGGTTTGGTTTCTTCCAGCCATTTCTCCAACATCTCTTTTTCATCCTCCAGGGTATTACATTCAGCTTTCAACTCAGTATAATCATACTTTAGATTCTCATGTTCCTCCTTCAAACTTTCATAATCAACCTTCAATTTCGCATGCTCAGCAGCCAGCTTAACATGATCAGCATCCAATTCTTTGAAAGTTTTCAGGTTCTGATTGTGAATGTCCCAAAACTCTTCAAACCTTTTCTTCTTTCTATCATTCGAAGCCTTCAACAATTCATTTGCCTCTACCAACTTAGTCACCATTTCTTCTAATTCGACAATCCTTTTCTTATTTTCATTCTCATCAACAATTGACACAACTTTTGGTGAAGACTCCAAAACTTGTTCAATGTTTTCTGCAGCAGGGGATGATGTGGTGGGTATATCAACAGGGATAGGATCAGTAACGCCAGCATCAACTTCATCAACTATTTGTGCAATAGTCTCAGCTTCGGCCATTACTTCCTGAGCAATCTGAACAACATCTATCAGTTCAGGCTCAACCAACACTTTCTCAACAGCCTTTGGTTCCTCTACTAACTTAGGCTCTATTATTGGTTTCGATCTTTGTCTTCTAACATACTGAACAGTAATAACCTTTGGAACTTCAGTAACTACTTCTTCTTCAACAGAAGCAACCTCAACAGGTTCTTCTATCATACTTTGTTCAACAACTCCAACATTCTCTGTCTCCAAGTCCATTGGTTCAGCTGTTTCAATAATTTCTGCCTCCTCTGAATCAGATTCAGCATCATCATCACCATCATCATTACCACCGTCATCTTCATTTATCATCATTATTATTATCATCATCATTACCATAATCACTATCATCTTCTTCTTCATTCTCAGACTCATTTTCATCTTCTGGATGACGAGAAAAGTACTCATCATCATCTAACAAGTTATCAGGCACCTCATCAACTAGGTCCTGTGGATTCACTATCTCTCCATGTGATATGTGATGATAAATTCCTTCAACATCTTCTTCATTATTTGCTATATCTCTCATATAGTCAAATAAATCCATACTAGGCACATCCCTGATACTCATCTTCCTGTAAGATAGATCATTCATGTCCTCGGTATAAAGTATCCCACCAACCACTCCTTCTTCTCTAATCATGGGATAGGCAACATTGATCATTAGTTGTAAGAATCTCGGGTACATGAGAAACTTAAACCTTTTTCCCTTTACCAAATTAAATACAAACCCATTCATGATCCACCTTGACATATTGAATGGTTTGTTTTCAGCTATAGCAACAATTGGAGATGCTATATCTGATGGAAAGTTGTCAAAACCTGCACTCCTCCTCGACATGCATTGTTGGACAACATAACATAACAACTTCCATTTCTTCCCCAACTTTGCTCTATAAAATTGTGACTTTGGAAATGCAGGAGGATGTCCCATATTAACAAAGCACGATTGACACTCAGCCATAGTCAATTCATCATTAGCTCCAACTTCATCATCATCTATTCTCAAGGCTGTTCTGATGGCTTCTTCAGACACAGTCAACATCAACTCTCTAGTAATATTTCCTCTAACAACATCAACACCATTATCATCTCTAATAACCTCTGCTGTCCTCCAAAAGCTCTTAATCAACCTTGCATATATGACCGGTTTGGCACACATAGCATAAACATATTTCGTCCTCTTTATGAATCTGATCATATCTCTGTAACCTTCAGTTTCAGGGATAGATTCATCTAGACATGCCACAAGATTGTGCTTAGGTTCAAATTTGAGATTCTCCATCTGTTAAAACAAAAACAAACAAAAACAAGACAAATGTGTCAGATTCTTCATGAATAGATATCAAATTTTTATAAGTGTTTGAACAAAAGTTAAGAAGAAAAACATTCATATAAACATTTACCCCTAAATTGATCTAACAAACTGATTTACATCATTTTGATCAACACAACTTTGAGTTTTTAATGATTATATCACATTTTTCAATTTAACAGTTTCACACTTAAGACATAAATTTGACATTTATAAGATGAAGTTGTTTGACATGTTTTAGTTCAGTTTTAACAAGGATTTGTTAATGTTCAACACATATTTTGTCAGTTTGAAGTTAACACTTAAGAACTTTCAAGGTTCATCAATGGCGGTTTTAACAATTATGAACAATTTTGATTGATTCAGTTGGTTTTAAGGTGTATTGGTGCAAATGAGTGATTGATTGTTGATGATCGACAGTTTTATGCTTAAAACAACATTCGATTTTGGTTTTAACACACACAATCAAAGTGTCGATTCAATGATCAAAAACACTGTTCATCATCGTTTTTCATTTTATCGGTCGATTTGCAGGTTTATCAAGAACAAAAACACATAATCAATACCTTATTCAATCGATCACACTTGTTATAGAACAAACGATTGAATATGATAAATCAAAGGATTTGAGTACAGAGTGTTTGCTTGAATGTGTGAGTGAAAAATGATAAGTGTTTGTGAAGAGGCGGTTTTTTTTATATCGTTAAAAATTAGGTCAAACTTTGAGGTGCCGGGTCAACAAAATGGGACGGGCAAGCTTAAAAAGCCCAATAAGCCTTGACGGGTCAAGCACTGTTGTGACGGGTCATGCACTGTTGTGACGGGTCAAGTACTTCAAACAAGTCACAAAGTGTGACAGGTCAAACACTGTAGAGACGGGTAAGTCACTGTAGTGACGGGTAAAGGTTAGGAACAACTACACCTGTTTGGTTTTTCTCATCACCCGGCAGCATAGTAGTCTTCATAACATCACCCGGCTTGAACAATGAAATGTTTGTTCATTACCCGGCAACATAGTGATAACTTCATCACCCGACATTCTTTCTTCATTACCCGGCAACACAGTTGTCTTTTCTTTCACCCGGCATGCTTTCTTCTTCACACGGCATGCTTTCTTCATTACCCGGCAACACAGTTGCTTCCACTATTACCCGGCAACACAGTGTTATACACTTACACGGCAAGATAAGATTTCTTTTACCCGGCTGTATAATGACAACATATCTTCACCCGGCTGTATAGTAACAACTTGTCACCCGGTTGATATCTATGACCTTCACCCGGCTGTATTTGACATGTTCATTGCCCGGCTGTACAGTAGTCATAATATCTTCACCCGACTTCACTTCTTTTTCTCAATCACCCGGCTTGTATCAAACTCACAACTTTACCCGGCTGAACAGTGTGTTCATTACCCGGCAGAACTGTTGTGTCTTATATCTTTGCCCGGCTATAACACTTTGAGCAATTTTCTTCACTTTTTCTCGTCTGTTGACTTTATCAACTGCATTTATTGCACCTGCAAACATTCTCGACACATTAATTAGACAAGATATCTTTAAAAAGAATTTGTCATATTAATTATCTACAACATTAAACAAGTCAATAACATTAATTTCAATTAAAAACCTTTTTCTTTTTCTTTTTCAAAACTGTTTTTGCACAACCAATTTTTCTATATCCCGAAGCAATTTCTTAAAAACAATTCACAAGACCTTGGGTTTGTTTTTAACACATCCAATACTTATGCTTTTCATACCACATAATCTTGTTCATTCAAAACACACTTATTCAAGATATTTTTGGATTTTTTGCAAACATTTTTCTTCTTCAATTTATTCTCCCCCTAAACTTGAAATTTCTTGAAATTTTTAAGTTTAACAAGGATGTCGATGTGTCAATATAGATTCCATATGCCTGCACACACAAAGCACACACATTAAAATAAAGACATATGCAATGCAATGAATCAAAATATCGCAGTAAGATCATACCACACATTATCTGAACATGTTTTGCAAATTTTGAATAGACATTTGACTTATGTTTGATTGAGTGATGATATGAACACATACCAATTAGCTCGAGTTGACACACTTACTTTTTCAGTATCATGATGATATTAAGGTTCGATTAGAATGACTTATGTGACCCACATGTATACATATGTCAACATATTTCCTTTTCAACCACTACCTGAATGCATATTGCACAAAAACCTGGTCACTTACAGTCATACACAGTGTGGAATCTGGGTTCTATTCGGATTTGGTCCACTTTGGGACTTCTTTTTAATTCCATCTTTGGGAATTTTTCTTTCCTATCGTTCCCCTTGGGAATCTTCTGAATTCCTTTTTGGAATTTTTGTTTGGTGATGGTCCACATTTGGGACTCTTTTAGTTCCAACTTTGGGAATCTTTAGCTGCACCTTGAAGCTCAAAAAAGACTTCGTGTGAGACTTCAGGTCTGTGGGTACCACAACAAAGAAGCTCACGATGCGGTTCATCACACTGAATAGACTGCATCGTTACCCGATCATGCACAACTATCATCACAAGCAATGTATCAAAAGATATATATCTAGACATGTATAACAATGGAACTTAACACAAAGATCATTAAGTTTATGTTTGTCAACAATCAACTTACTTTTTCAGTCTAATTGCCTGAGCTGTCTAGCACATCAATTAACATTCATCAGTCTTTATTAAAAAAGATATAACAAATAATGTCTAGTGTAACTATCATCTCTCACTTTGTGCAATATAGATTCTTATGACATGATATTTTCTTTTCTTTTTGCTTTTATATTTTGTTTTTGCTTTTCTTTTTCATGCACACACACAATGCAAAACATAAAATAAAAGACAACGGAATCAATACTTGACATCAACTTATTATATTTTTGGCTTTTATATTTTCAGATTTTTGTTTGTTTTTACGAAACATAGAATCAATCATGATTGATTAATCCTATGGATTGAATTAAGAATTCAAACCGGCCTGACAAAAATGATTTTGTGAAAAGATCTGCCAGTTGTTTGTCGGTATGAACTTTAATCAAAATTATTAAACCTTTTTCAGAGTTATCTCTTAAAAAGTGATATCGAATTTCGATATGTTTGGTTTTTGAGTGTTGAACAGGATTAGCAGTAATGAACATAGCAGCAGTATTGTCTATGTAAATAGGAGTTTTGAGAAAGTTAAACCCGTAGTCCAGCAATTGGTTTTGTAGCCACAAAACTTGAGAACATCCTGCAGATGCAGCGATATACTCTGCTTCAGCTGTGGATACAGAAACGTTGGTCTGCTTCTTGCATTGCCAAGAGACAAGTCTAGGTCCCAGAAATTGACAACCACCAGTAGTCGATTTCCTGTCAAGAGCACACCCACCAAAGTCACTATCAGAATAACTATATAATTCAAAATTGCCTTCATAAGGATACCATAACCCAAGATTCGGTTTCCCTTTAAGGTATCTGAAAATACGTTTAACAGCAACCAGGTGTGACTCTTTTGGATCAGACTGATATCTTGCGCACACACATACAACATACATGATGTCTGGTCTTGATGCAGTAAGATACATCAGTGAACCGATCATTGATCTGTATAGTGTTTGATCCACGGATTTGCCTTTCGGATCCGGCTGTATCTTGCAGTTCACATCAGATGGAGTTCGAATAGTCTGACAATCTTGCATCTTGAACTTCTTCAACAACTTCTCAACAAATTTTGATTGATTGATGAAAATTCCGTCAACTGATTGTTTTACTTGTAAACCAAGAAAGAAGTTAATCTCCCCCATAGAACTCATCTGGAATCTGCACTTCATGATTTCCTCAAATTCTTTGCACATTGACGCACTGGTCGATCCGAAGATAATATCATCCACATAAACTTGAACACATAAGAGTTCTTCATTCTCCCTCTTCATAAACAAAGTTGGATCAATCTGTCCTCTTGTGAATCCATGTTCTAGTAAATGCTTAGATAATGTCTCATACCAGATTCTCGGAGCTTGGTGTAGACCATATAGAGCTTTACTCAACTTGTATACACGATGAGGATAGTCAGGATCTTCAAAACCCGGAGGTTGTCTGACATATACGTCATCTGTAATAGGTCCATACAGAAAAGCGCCTTTAACGTCCATTTGGAATACTTTAAACTTCATGAAGGAAGCATATGCAAGAAAAACGCGTATGGCTTCTAGTCTTGCGACCGTAGCGAACACTTCTTCATAATCAATGCCTTCTTCTTGAGTATATCCCTGTGCAATGAGTCTTGCTTTGTTTCTCACAACAATGCCACGTTCATCTGGCTTGTTTTTGTACAACCATCTAGTACCAATCGCATTCTCTCCTTCAGGTAAGTCCACTAATTTCCAAACCTCTTGTTTGCGAAATTGAAGTAACTCCTCTTGCATGGCTTCAATCCAACTATTATCTTGTAACGCTTCTGAAATGTTCTTCGGCACTACTTGAGAAAGAAAACATGAATAAAGACAAACATTTGCTTGCTCAGTTTGACTTCTTGTAGTTCTCTGATTCAACGGCCCGATAATCTGAGAGACAGGATGTTTCTTATGAATTCGATGAATTGGTATGTCATCTCCTTGCACTTGACTCTCCGGATTAGATTGATTCAGATTCGGTAGATCTTGTAGAATAGTAGACACATGCGGAGTGAAATTAGGAACTTGATCCGGTGAATTGATGAAGTAATCAAATGATTCTGGAATAACTTCAGCATTCGGATCTGATGATGGTTGATTTTGAACGGATCCACCATCATTAGGAGAACTTTGCGGATTCACATCATCTTCAAGATTGTTTGATTCTTGATCTTCTTGAGAACCAGAAGGACCCGGAGCTTGACTGGATTTGACATGATCAGGATTATGAAATGACATGAACGGATACTCAGAGTTGAGATTGCCATCCTCGTCATTATCAGAATCGTCACTAAAACTTCCCAAGTCACCTGATTCTTTCCTTGCTTTTCCTGAAAAATCAAACAAGTTAGAATTGAAAGATTTTGATAACGAATCTAAATCAAATAACCATTCGGGACCATGCGCCACTGACGGAAACGAATTTTCTAAAAACTTTACGTTAATAGTTTCAATAACAGTATTTGTTTTGCTACCCCCCGATAAGCTTTAGAAACAGACGAATAACCAAGGAAAAATCCATCGTCAGATTTTGACTCAAATTTCCCGAGATGATCATTTAAATTTAGAATCGATACAGGACAACCAAATGCTTTCAAATAAGAAATATTCGGTTTTCTTCCAAATAACAACTCATAAGATGTTTTCTGTTTATCCTGAACCAGTAATGTTCTGTTTTGTACAAAACATGCAGTAGCAATAGCTTCATCCCAGAATGTGATAGGGATTTTGGCATCTGCAAGCATGGATCTTGCTGCTTCAATCAGTGTCCTGTTTTTCCGTTCCGCAACCCCATTTTGTTGAGGCGTTCTTGGAGCACTAAATTGTCTAGCAATTCCTTTTTCTGCACAAAACAAATCAACATTAGTGTTTTTAAATTCTGTTCCATTATCACTTCGTAAAATTTTCACTTTACAATCCAACTGATTTTCAACTTTGATGATAAATTCTTTTAATAACTCCGCAGTTTCAGATTTAACATGCAAGAAATAAACCCAAGAAAATCTTGTTAGGGTTATTTCCTAGTTAAGATTTACTTTGTATTTTGTTTATATGTTTGTATATAGTTTAGGGTCTATTTTGTTATATTCCTTAAACTTGTATTTTGTTGCTATAAGCATGTAGTGAGAGAGTGTGAGGAGGGAGGCTAGATCACTATTACACGTTAGAGAGAGAGAGTTAACTGTGTGTGATTTATTTCTCCTGCACTTGTACTACAAATTTGCTTTGATCATCAATATACAAAGAGAATTATTAGTATGAATTGTGTTTGAGATTGAACTGTTTGTTTGTGCGAATTATTCTGATCATTGTGAGTGATATTAACGATCCAATTGAACCTATCAATTGGTATCAGAGCTTTCGGTATTGTGTTCTTCGCTGTTCTTAAGCAAAACACTACAATATTGCTCAAATATCATGATCTGAATGAATTGTTCGTGTTTTTAGTTGTGATTCATCAGCATAATCACTTCTAATTCACAACGATTGTGCAAATTTCATCAGATTATCATCAGATCTGAGGAATTAAGAAGATTGAAAAAGTTACTGTTCGATTGAATTTTGCTCAAATTCATCAAAAATTGAACATGTTTTGGATTGATTGATATAAGGGATTGATAATCGGACCATTTCACAGCTTGTGTGTGAATTTTGAACGAATTGGACAAGTTTTTGACAAAACCCAGAAAATTCTCATGAAGAAGATGATGAACAGTATGAACTTGGTTGAAGATTAACTTGCCGGGTGATTAATTTGACTTAGACAATTTCCTTTGGACTTAGATTGAAGAACAATTAGGTCCTGTATTGCCGTGTAAAGGAATTTGTGCTTGTCGGGTGAAGAATTTGACGAAGAAAAGGTGTTACTGTTCAGCCGGATCAAACACTGTTGTGCCGGGTAAAACACTGTTACGCCGGGTGATTAACAAATTTCAGCCGGGTAATCATCAACTGTGTAGCCGGGTAAACAACTGTGCCGTGTGATCGAGAACTGTTCAGCCGGGTAAAGCCTTCTGCCGTGTCAAGATTCAAGCCGGGTCAAAGATTATTGCCGTGTCAAAGTTAACTATTCTGCCGGGTAACTGTTCTGCCGGGTGAAGAACAAAAAGTTTACAACTGTTGAGCCGTGTGACTATTTAGCCGTGTAAAGACTTTTTCTCTGCCGGGTGAAGAACAAAGACACTGTTTAGCCGGGTGAAGAAGGATTTTTACTGTTCTGCCGTCCAACTCATTTTTAGTTGTTTTTCAATACTTGTTTCTTATCTTGTCTTTAATTACTTGTCTTTATTTTAGTATTTTAATCATTTCTTTTCAAAATTAACAAAAACCAAAAATATTTTCTTTAAATATTTTCTTTAAAAAAAAAAATTGTTAAAATGGCTCCTAATGATGATTCTGATAACCGTGTTCCTAGACTTGTTAATCGTGCAGATTTCAAGAATTGGACAATCAGACTGAGACATCACTTATGCTCAATTGACAATGATCTATGGAAGTCCATTGAAAAGGGTCCTCACATTCCAACTCAGACAGCACCAGATAGTGCAAGTACCTACACTAAAGATTCTACTACACCTTATCCAGAGGATAATTTGTCAGCAGAAGATTTGAGGAAGGTGAAGAATGATAACAAGGCTTATTCTTTAATGTGCAAGGGACTGCCACTTCAAGTTCTGTCTAGATTGGATGCATATCAGACTGGTTATACATGTTTCAAAGCATTAAAGTCGATATGTGAAGGAGGAGAACAATTAAGAAGTTTGAAGAAATCAAAGTTGAAAAGACAATTGGAATTGTTTGAGCACATTAATGGAGAAACAGTACACCAGATGATGAACAGGTTTGTTCACTTAACTACTGAGATGTCAAACCTCGGAGTTAAGACTGATCTTCAAGACTTGAATGATCGTTTGTTATGTGCTTTGCCATCATCATGGAAGCAGACTGTTACTTTGTTGAAGCATACTGAGAAATTTCCAATGGAATTAGACCTGCTTATTGGAAAGATTGAAGAAGTTGAGATTGATGAAGGATCAAGAAATACTGATAGATCAAGCTCACAAACTCAGTATAAGTATGTGGTAAATCCTGCCAATACTGTGGAGAATGCATTTCTTGCACAAGATGCAATGAAGTTTGAAGAAGAGGGTGACTTATTTGTTGGTGCAAGTTTCTATACTGATTCGTCATACTTTCCAAGTTCACCAACTTATTCTCAACCTCAATCTCCACCAAGAGCTCAAGTTCAAAGTCAGAATCTGAAGAATCAATCAGAAAATCAAAATTCAAATGTTCAAGCGAAGGTGAAAGATGTAATGAACATTCTGTTGCAAGATGACGAAACTAAAACTGCCTTTACTGCTTTTATGGCAAGTTTTCAAGCATACCAAGGAAGTCATTTAAGTCAAATGGACGTTGTTCTTCAAGATTTATTCGAAATGGATCCAGTTGATGTAGAAGAAATGGATTTAAACTGGCAGATGGTAATGGTTGCATATAGGACGCAGAAGCATGCATATGTTAACCGAAGTTACAAGCCTCATGCAAACAAAACTGTTGGTTTTGACAAATCAAAGGCCAGATGTTTCAATTGTAACCAGTATGGTCATTTCTCAAGAGAATGCAAAGCTCCAAAGAATTTCAATGACCAAGCTAGTTCAAGCAATCAAGGTCAAGGTCAAAGCTCGCAACAGTCTTCAAGTTATCAACAAAGAAATCAACGATATTTTCAGAAGCCATATCAAAGTCTTCCCATGCCGGAATTGAAAGATGAAGGAAAGAAACCAGAAGACCAAACAAAGGCACTGGTAGTGAGTGTAAAAGACGGTTATGATTGGAGTGCATATGCAGAACAATTTACGTCTGATCTTACATCAAGTCTGGCACTGGTATGTGAAATTGAAGAAGACTGGTCTGAAGAAGGGGATGGAAAAATGATTGAAGATGTCAGTGAAGATTCTGAAGATTATGACTGGAGTGCAAAGTCTGATCCTGTTGAAGAATCTGAGTCTGAAGTTGCGCTGATGGCTGCTGCCAATGAGTCTTCATCTTCTACTGAACAACCAAAGGTTAGTAATGACTTACCCCCTAACTATGTTCCTTTACCTGCTGATGTGAAAGAAAGGTTGTGTTCTGAACAATGCATTCAACAAGTAGAACATTATCGAACTCATTCATTTAAAATTGGTGATAAATTAAGCAAACATGAGAAAATTCATGAACAACTTAAAATTGATCACAAAATTTCTGATGAGAAGATTTTGTCACTAACCGAATCATGGAACAAAACTTTAAAAGAATTGGAACTTGTTACCAAACAACTTGAAGAAATGACAAAGAACTTTGAACAAGAAAAAGTTGCACATGCAGTCACTCAAGTTGAATTGAAAAAGGTTAAAAGTTGTAAAACAATGGTTGAACAACTCGTTAATGAAAAAGGTAACAAAAACAAAACCGGGTTGGGTTTTACTCATGAACCAATGCCAAATTCAATCACTCAAACCTTACCGGAAAGCTTTAATGAATTTGATCATTCACCTGAAAATGAACGTAAATTCAAAGAAATTCAAAGAAGTAAATCCGAGTCCGAAGGATCTGAGGTGTTGATTAAAAGCTTGAAAGATGAAGATGACGTGACAACTGAAGCAGATGATGAAGCAAGCAACAAATCCGAAAACAAACTGGAGCCTGTTCTTATTCAACTCGTTGAATATCCAAAGCTTAATCCCGAACCAGAACAAACGGTGAAGGAAGAAGGTGAATTTTCAGGATTCAATGATCCAAACTATATCAAATGGAAGAAGAAGGAAGAAAAGGCAAAAGTTGCTGCCCAACTGCTTGAGAAGAATGCAGTAAAGAAAGCTGAAGGTTCAACTGCAAAGAAGCAGAAATCGAAAGTAATGTCAAATCAATCTGAAACAAAAGAGTCAAAAGGCAAAAGTGTCTTAAAATCAAATGATAACACCAAAGTTCAAAGTGTTAAAACTGAAAAAGTTAAACCTGTCAAGAAAGTGTCAAAAGGTAAAACAATCAAGTTTGTGTCTGCAGGTACTTTCGACATGAACAGTTCTTATGGTAACCAAATCAATGCTCAAATCAAATCTAACTCTGGTCTGAAAACAGGTTCAGGTCCTAAGTCTTCCGCTGTCAATGATAAGAGAATTGAAAACAAAAAGGTAACCAAACAGAACAGTTTAAAATCGAACCAAAGTCCCATGCAATCAAAATCACAAACACTGATAATGAATCTCGAATGAGTTCAACATCAAAAGTTAACAATCGGCTCTTTAGGATTAGCAAGAGACACTGTGAGATATGTGATCGTTATAACCATGCAACTGCTGAATGTTTCTTTAACAGGTACTGCAGTTTCTGTGACAAAAGAAATCATTCTTCAGAAGAATGTTATTATAACAAATTTTGTGATATTTGTGAGAGAAGAAACCATGACACAAAGGATTGTTTCTTTCGATCAAACTCAACAAGAGAAATGACTCCGTTTTCAAACTTTAAAAGAAATCATTCATTTGGTTTTCAAAATATGAGTCAAAGTCATTCTCCGGTTTTGAGAAATTTTAATCGAAACAATTCTGTTTCTAACTTTTCAAGAAATGTGCAGGTTAATAATTTTAAACCAAGAGCTTTAATGGTAAGAAACCAAAAGTTTGAAAATAACCTTGATCCTAAGCTAGAGGAAAGGTTTAGTGCTTTGAGGAGAAAGCAGTCAATGAACGCCAATGGGCGAAACAACAGTTATCAGCATCAAAATCTCTTAAATGAAACAAATTTTCAAAAAATTCAATATCAACAAGTTACTATTGCAGATAGATTCGGAAAACTAAAGACCGTGTGGGCCTGGGTTGACCAAACTAACTAAGTAATTGTTGAAATGCAGGTACGCCCAAGAAGACCTATCAACTCATGGTTCGTTGATAGTGGGTGTAGCCGGCACATGACAGGCAACCATGCCTTGCTTCAGGATTTCAAGCTGAAAAATGGTACACACGTTGCATTTGGAGGTGATGCGGGTGGTAAGATAACAGGAGAAGGAACCGTATCCAATGGGGTCATTAGTTTTGATAAAGTCAACTACTGTGCACAGTTGAACTTTAACTTACTAAGTGTATCTCAAATTTGTGATAAATCGTATTCAACTTTATTTGATGATTCTTTATGTTATATACTCAAACCCGGTTTCAAGATCGACAATGAATGGGTAGTGGTGAAAGCTCCAAGAGATCGTGATGTATACAAGTTGGATATGTCGCAGATTGATGCCGAAACCGAAACTACTTGTCTCATTGCACATGCTTCAAATGATGAGAGTCAGCTTTGGCATAGACGGCTGGGCCATTCAAACTTCAGAAACATGAATCGACTTGTCACTGGAAATCACGCTGTAGGAATACCATCAAAGAAGTTCTCTACAACTGATCTATGTCCAGCATGTTTGAAAGGAAAACAACATCGCATGTCTTTTAAGTCCAAGCTAGAAAACTCCATTTCAAAACCCTTGCAGATGCTACATATGGATCTTTTCGGACCAACAAATGTGCAAAGCATCGGAAAGAAATCTTACTGTTTTGTCATCATTGACGATTTCACTAGATTTTCTTGGGTTTATTTCTTGCATGTTAAATCTGAAACTGCGGAGTTATTAAAAGAATTTATTTTCAAAGTTGAAAATCAGTTGGATTGTAAAGTGAAAGTTTTACGAAGTGATAATGGTACAGAATTTAAGAACGCTAATGTTGATTTGTTTTGTGCAGAAAAAGGAATTGCTAGAAAATTTAGTGCTCCAAGAACGCCTCAACGGAATGGGGTTGCGGAACGGAAAAACTGGACACTGATTGAAGCTGCAAGATCCATGCTTGCAGATGCCAAAATCCCTATCACATTCTGGGACGAAGCTATTGCTACTGCGTGTTTTGTACAAATAGGACATTATTGGTTCAGGACAAACAGAAAACATCTTATGAGTTGTTATTTGGAAGAAAACCGAATATTTCTTATTTGAAAGCATTTGGTTGTCCTGTAACGATTCTAAATTTAAATGATCATCTCGGGAAATTTGAGTCAAAATCTGACGATGGATTTTTCCTTGGTTATTCGTCTGTTTCTAAAGCTTATCGGGTTTTTAATAGCAAAACAAACACTGTTATTGAAACTATCAACGTAAAGTTTTTAGAAAATTCGTTTCCGTCAGTGGCGCATGGTCCTGAATGGTTATTTGATTTAGATTCGTTATCAAAATCTTTAAATTCTAACTTGTTTGATTTTTCAGGAAAAGCAAGAAAAGAATCAGGTGACTTGGGATGCTTTAGTGACGATTCTGATAATGACGAGGATGGAAATCTCAACTCTGAATATCCGTTCAAGTCATTTCATAATCCTGATCATGTCAAATCCAGTCAAGCTCCGAGTCCTTCTGGTTCTCAAGAAGATCAAGAATCAAACAATCTTGAAGATGATGTGAATCCGCAAAGTTCTCCTAATGATGGTGGATCCGTTCAAAATCAACCATCATCAGATCCGAATGCTGAAGTTATTCCAGAATCATTTGATTACTTCATCAATTCACCGGATCAAGTCCCAAATTTCACTCCGCATACTTCGTCTATTCTACAACATCTACCAAATCTGAATCAATCTAATCTGGAGACTCAAGTGCAAGGAGATGACATACCAATTCATCGAATTCACAAGAAACATCCTGTCTCTCAGATTATCGGGCCGTTGAATCAGAGAACTACAAGAAGTCAAACTGAGCAAGCAAATGTTTGTCTTTATTCATGTTTTCTTTCTCAAGTGGTGCCGAAGAACATTTCAGAAGCGTTGCAAGATAATAGTTGGATTGAAGCCATGCAAGAGGAGTTACTTCAATTTCGCAAACAAGAGGTTTGGAAATTAGTGGACTTACCTGAAGGAGAAAATGCGATTGGTACAAGATGGTTGTACAAAAACAAGCCAGACGAACGTGGCATTGTTGTAAGGAACAAAGCAAGACTCATTGCACAGGGATAGACTCAAGAAGAAGGCATTGATTATGAAGAGGTGTTCGCTCCGGTCGCAAGACTTGAAGCCATACGCGTTTTTCTTGCATATGCTTCCTTCATGAAGTTTAAAGTATTCCAAATGGGCGTTAAAGGCGCTTTTCTGTATGGACCTATTACAGATGACGTATATGTCAGACTGATAGGTTCAATTGGATCGTTAATATTACTCACAATGATCAGAATAATTCGCACAAACAAACAGTTCAATCACAAACACAATTCATACTAATAATTCTCTTTGTATATTGATGATCAAAGCAATTCGTAGTACAAGTGCAGGAGAAACAAAATCACACACAGTTAATTCTCTCTCTAACGTGTAAAAGTGATCTAGCCTCTCTCCTCACACACACACACTACATGCTTATAACAACAAAATACAAGTTTAAGGAATATAACAAAATAGACCCTAAACTATATACAAACATATAAACAAAATACAAAGTAAATCTTAACTAGGAAATAACCCTAACAGTACTCCCCCTAAGATTTATCTTTGAATCTTCAGCAAAATCTTCTATTTTTTTCTTCTTTGTTCAGCATCAATCTCTTTTACCATTCTTCCGGTTCGTCTTTGACATTCAGCATCTCTTTTCCTTTATACTCTTCTTGTTCCTTCAAAGCTTCTTCAATACATGATTTGAACTTTTCGGCAATCTTGGCTTGTCGAGGCTTGGATTCATTCGTCAGAATTGGGCAGGCATTCATACGTCTAAGTGAGTCCAGATTTAAACCTGCAAAATCAATATTAGCATAAAATTCGAATGGCATCTCCTGGTCTTTGACTTGCACCTCCAAGGTTCCTCTTCTAGATATCCTCATATACTCTATCTCTGGTAAATCAACCCTCACGAGATTAGAGTTCAGCAGTGCCTTTCTTACACGTATCTTTTCAGTTGCTGCAGCTATTACTTCAATCATAACAACAAACAACTTCCTGTCAGCTTCAGCAAGTGCATCTTTACACTTCTCCATTCTGCAGCTTCTCAAAAAGTCGATATATGATGGATGTAACAGCTTCAACTCAAACGTACTGAACAGTGTAATCATATCTTTGTCCCAATCTTCCAAGTTTCGAACAAGCTTCAATTCAAAAGTTTCTTGATTATAAAACACTCTGAGTATAGGCTTTGTCATTTGTGAACCATCTATCACCTTCAATCCAGGATTTGTCACTTTGTCAAAGTACTCATCTGAAAACTCTTCCAAATACATATCTTCAGTCACAACCAAACGCTTCTTCTTTCTTTCTTTCTTTGCTTGCACATACGCAGTATCTTCCTGTTGACCTCGGAAATCAAGATACTTTGGTGGTCTAGCAATTCCGGCATCTAAAAGCATAACACATTTATCACCACGCTCAGCATGCGTGTGATTTATCAACCTTAGTCTGTGCAATTCTTTCAAGTCCTGAACTTCCAATTTAAAAATGCTCGAGTAGTAATGATATACGTCACATAAACCATTTACTCTCTTAATCATAAACGCATCAAATACTTCATCGTATTTCCATGCTATTATCTTCACCTTTTTATTCTTCTCTGGCACAATCATAGAATCAAGTAACTCAGCTATTGACTGTCCTTTACTCAGCAGTGACTTAACCACGTCACCTGCTGTGGCTGACTTATGCCATGATTCTCTAACATCCATTGGAATGTTGTAAGATTTAACTTCGCTTGGAAACATATCGATTAATTCGTGCCTTTTCTTATGAGCATTTTCAGGAAGCGCCATCACCGGAATCTCCTTCGGTCCAAGAACTTTGAATCTTTTTGTCAACTCGAAATATTGTGGATTGTTATAGTCCAAATAAAACATTCTGTTGTACATTTTCTCCGTTTTCATAAAACTAACCACAATCTTCCTCAGTGACTCAGACTTCAACCTCTTCAACGTTTTGTACGGATAGTTTCTCGAACTCAACCAACTACGCATATTTGAAGCAGTCATTTCATCTGGATTTTGGTGATACAATTCAGTCGGAGGCAAATCTTCTATGTTTAGGCTTTCTTGCATCGGAGTCCATTCTCCCATCTCAATCACAAACTCTTTCTTATCAGCTTCGGTTTTATCTTGGGCAATCAGGCACTTTTCATATTCTTCATTTATTTGGCTCACAGTCAACCCGTTCAAAAATACAGCATTATACTTCATTTTCTCAAGGTATGCAAACCTTTGATCCAAATCATCCGGTATATCTTCAACAACATTCGGTTCTGGCCCAGCTTCATCTTCAGATTCAGTGAAGTCTATGTCATCTAAATCATCCAACGCCTCAATCATAGGTGCATCGTCAGTTTGAACCGGCTCAAACTGACTTGCAACTTCAGCTTTAGTTTCAGGCACATCAACAGCTTCAGATTGAAACGGCTCAATCTGAACTGTGTCCTCAGAACCAGCTTCTTTCTCACTATCAGTCACTACAAATACTTCAGTTTCAGCTCCAGAGTCTGTCACAGTTTCATCAACTTTCTCAGTCTCAACTACAGCTACAGATTGAATCGGCTCAATCTGCACTGTTTCAACAATCTTAGCCTTTTTCGAGCTTCCTTCATCACCAAAAATCTCTGGGATAGCATCCAACTTCCTTTTTCCCTCAGCTTTGTCAGAGATGACAATTTCAGCAACAGCTTCATCGGGAATGATGATTGGTGATTTCACCCTAATGCCAACATTCGTAGTGCCTCTTGCTCTAGTCAAATAAACTT
Source organism: Tagetes erecta (assembly GCA_030867185.1). Taxonomy (NCBI): domain Eukaryota; kingdom Viridiplantae; phylum Streptophyta; class Magnoliopsida; order Asterales; family Asteraceae; genus Tagetes; species Tagetes erecta. Next base: position 547,840 of record CM061486.1, on the reverse strand, counting down.
TAGGTACTTGAGGTTCAGTCACTTCAACTACTTCTTCAGAAAAATCTTTATCTGATGATGAGCCAGCTTTCTTTGGTTTAGTCTCCTCCAACTCTTTTTCTAGCATTTCTTTCTCGGCATCCAAAGTATTACATTCAGCTTGCAATTCTTTGTAATCAAATTTCAGATTTTCATGCTCCTCTGTCAGTTTTTCATAATCATTCTTCAACTTCACATGTTCATCAACAAGTTTAACATGATCCTCATCCAATTTCTTGAAGATTTTCAAATTCTGATTATGTATATCCCAATACTCATCAAATCTTTTCTTTTTCCGTTCATTTGAAGCTTTCAACAAATCATTCGCTTCAATCAACTTTGCAACCATTTCTTCTAACTCTGCAATTCTTTTCTCTTTCTCATCTTCATCAATCTTTGACACAACTTTTGGTGAAGACTCCAAACCTTGTTCAATATTTTCAGCAAATTGGGATGATGTGGTGGGAATATCAACAGCAGTAGGATCAGCAACGCCAGCATCAGCTTCCTCAACCATCTGTGCCATAGTTTCAGCTTCGGCCATTGCCTCCTGAGCAATCTGAAGTACATCAATCTCTTCAGGCTCTACAATCACATGCTCTTTCACTGATTTCGATCTCTTTCTTCTAACATACTGAACACTAACATCCTTTGGGATTTTAACACCAACTTTTTCAACACCAGAAGCAACCTCAACAGGTTCTTCTATCACAACATTCTCAAACTCTACTTCCATTGGTTCAACTGTTTCTACAATCTCTGCCTCCTCTGAATTAGATTCAGATTCAGCACCTTCATTACCACCATCATCATGTTCATCATCACTATCACTATCTCCATCATTATCACCATCACCATTCTCACCTTCTTCTTCATCTTCTGGATGACGAGCAAAGTACTCGTCATCATCTAACAAATTGTCAGGCACCTCATCCACTAGGTCCTGTGGATCAACAATCTCACCATGAGATATGTGATGATAAATACCTTCTACATCTTCTTCATTGTTGGCTATATCTCTCATATAGTCAAACAATTCCACATCAGGCACATTCCCGATACTCATCTTTCTGTAAGATAGATCGTTCATGTCCTCAGTGTATAACATCCCTCCAGCATAACCCTCGGATCTGATGATAGGATAGGCAATGTTGATCATCAGTTGTAAGAATCTCGGGTACATGAGAAACTTAAACCTCTTGCCCTTCACCAAGTTAAAAACAAAACCATTCATGATCCATCTCGACATATTAAATGGTTTGTTCTCTGCTATGGCAACAATCGGTGATGCAATATCTGATGGGAAATTATCAAACCCTGCACTCCTCCTGGACATGCATTGTTGCACCACATAGCATAACAATTTGTACTTCTTTCCCAACTTCGCCCTATAAAACTGTGACTTTGGAAATACAGGTGGATGACCCATATTAACAAAACACGCTTTGCATTCATCCATGGTCAACTCATCATTCATTCCAACCTCATCATCATCTATTCTCAGGGCATGTCTAATGGCTTCTTCAGAAACTGTCAAAATCATATCCCTAGTTATGTTCCCTCGAACAACAGCAACACCATTCTCATCTCTAACAACCTCTGCTGTCCTCCAGAAGCTCTTAATCAGCCTTGCATATATGACCGGTTTGGCACATATAGCATACACATATTTGGTCCTTTTGATGAACTTGATCATATCCCTGTAACCATCTGTTTCAGGAATTGATTCATCCAAACATGCTACCAAATTGTGCTTAGGCTCAAACTTGAGATTTTCCATCTGTTAAAACATAAACAAACACAAAACAAGACAAATGTGCTAGATTCTTCATTAAAACATATCACAATTTTCATAAGTGTTTGAATAAAAGTTAGAAAGCAAAAACATTCACATAATCATTTTAAAATCTAAATTGTTCTAATAACCTGATTTTCATCATTTTAATCAAACAACTTTGAATCTTAAAGATTATACTTATGTTTTAATTTTTAACAGTTAACACTTAAGACATAATTTTTGACATTTTATGATAAAATTGTTTATCAAGTTTTGGTTAAGTTTTAACAAGTATTAATCACTTTTTAAACAGATATTTCATCCTTTTGATGTTTAACTTTTAAAAACTTCAAAGTTCATCAATGGCGATTTTATCAGTTGTGAGCATTTTGAGTGATTCAGTTGATTTTAAGGTGTTTTGGAGCAAATGAGTGATTGAATGTTGATGATCGACAGATTTTGTACATAAAACAACATTCGATTTTGGTTTTAACACACAAAATCAAAGTGTCGATTCAATGCACAAAACACTGTTCATCATCGTTTTTCCTTTTAACAGTTGATTTGTAGGTCTATTTAGGTCAAAAACCCTAAATCACTACCTTATCCAATCGATCAACCTTGTTACAGTGCAAAACGATTGAATATGATAACAATGGCGATTCAAGTACAGAGGATTTGTGTGAAAGTGAGTGTGTGAAATGATAAGTGTTTGTGTAGAAGCGGGTTTTTGTATCGTCAAAATTTAGGTCAAAATTTTAAGTGCCGGGTCAACAAAAGGGACGGGTAAACATAAAAGGCCCAATAAGCTTTGACGGGTCAAGTACTGTAGTGACGGGTCATGTACTGTAGTGACGGGTCAAGTACATAAGACAAGTCGCAAACATGTGAAACACTTGACGGGTCAAACACTGTAGAGACGGGTAAGTCACTGTAGTGACGGGTAAAGGTTAGGAACAACTACACCTGATGGGTTTTATCAATCACCCGGCAGAATAGTAGTCTTCAACAATCACCCGGCAACCTTTCTTCATTACCCGGCAACACAGTTGCTTTCCTTCTTCATCCGGCTTGCTTTCTTCATCACCCGACAACATAGTTGCTTTACTTCTTCACACGGCATGCTTTTCTTCATTACACGGCAATATAGTTGTATCACCCGGCATGCTTTTACTTCTTCACACGGCAACATAGTGACTCATTTACACGGCAAGATAAAAGACTTTTACCCGGCTGTATAGTGAACACTTGTCACCCGGCTTGATATCTATGACCTTCACCCGGCTGTATTTGACATGATCATTGCCCGGCTGTACAGTGGTCATAGCATCTTCACCTTTTCCTCAATCACCCGGCTGTATCAACACACAACATTACCCGGCTGAACAGTTCTTTACCCGGCAAAATAGTTGCATCTGATATCTTTGCCCGGCTATAACATTTTGCGATTTTTCTTCACTTTTCTTGTCTGTTGACTTTTTCAACGGCATTTATTGCACCTACAAACATTCTCCGACATATTAATTAGACAAGATATCCTTAAAAAGAATTTGTCACATTAATTATCAATCAACATTTTTAGGGCAACAAATTTAACACAATTAAATTCATTTTTCTTTTTCTTTTTCAAAAATGTTTTTGCACAACCAATTTTTCTATATCCCGAAGCAATTTCTTAAAAACAATTTACAAGACCTTGGGTTTGTTTTTAACACATCCAATACCTTTGCTTTTCATTACCACATAATCTTGTTCATTCAAAACACACTTATTCAAAATATTTTTGGATTTTTGTAATATTTTTCTTCAATTTTATTCTCCCCCTAAACTTGAAATTTCTTGGAATTTTTAAGTTTAACAAGGATGTTGATGTATCAGTAATGATTCCAAATGCCTGCACACACAAAGCACACACATTAAAATAAAGACATATGCAATGCAATGAATCAAAATTATCGCAGTGAGATCATACCACACATTATCTGAACATGTTTTGCAAGTTTTGAATAGACATTTGACTTATGCTTGATTGAGTGATGATATGAAAACATACCAATTAGCTCGAGTTGACACACTTACTTTTTCAGTATCATGATGATATTTAAGGTTCCATTAGAATGACTTATGTGACCCACATGTATACATATGTCAACATATTTCCTTATCAAACACTACCTGAATGCATATTGGACAAAAACCTGGTCACTTACAGTCATACACAGTGTGGAATCTGGGTTCTATTCGGATTTGGTCCACTTTGGGACTTCTTTTTAATTCCATCTTTGGGAATTTTTTTCTTTCCTATCGTTCCCCTTGGGAATCTTCTGAATTCCTTTTTGGAATTTTTGTTTGGTGTTGGTCCACATTTGGGACTCTTTATGTTCCATTTTGGAATCTTTTGCTGCACCTTGAAGCTCAAAAGAGACTTCGTGTGAGACTTCAGGTCTGTGGGTACCACAACAAAGAAGCTCACGATGCGGTTCATCACACTGAATAGACTACATCGTTACCCGATCATGCACAACTATCATCACAAGCAATGTATCAAAAGATATATATCTAGACATGTATAACAATGGAACTTAACACAAAGATCATTAAGTTTATGTTGTCAACAATCAACTTACTTTTTCAGTCTAATTGCCTGAGCTGTCTAGCACATCAATTAACATTCATCAGTCTTTATTTAAAAATGATGTAACAAATAATGTCTAGTGTAACTATCATTTCTCACTTTGTGCAATATAGATTCTTATGACATGATATTTTTTTTTATTTGGTTTTATATTTTGTTTTTGCTTTTCTATTTTCTTTTTCATGCACACACATAATGCAAAACATAAAGTAAAAGACAAAGGAATCAAAATATAACATCAACTTATTATATTTTTGGCTTTTATGTTTTTGTTTTTTTTTTTTATGATATTTGTTTTGTTTTCGAAGAATAGAATCAATCATGATTGATTAATCCTATGGATTGAATTAAGAATTCAAACCGGCCTGACAAAAAGGATTTTGTGAAAAGATCTGCCAGTTGTTTGTCGGTATGAACCTTAATCAAAATTATTAAACCTTTTTCAGAGTTGTCTCTTAAAAAGTGATATTGAATTTCGATATGTTTGGTTTTTGAGTGTTGAACAGGATTAGCAGTAATAAACATAGCAGCAGTATTGTCTATGTAAATAGGAGTTTTTAGAAAGTTAAACCCGTAGTCAAGCAACTGATTTTGTAACCACAAAACCTGAGAACATCCTGCAGATGCAGCGATATACTCTGCTTCAGCTGTGGATACGGAAACATTGGTCTGCTTCTTGCATTGCCAAGAGACAAGCCTAGGACCCAGAAATTGACAGCCACCAGTTGTCGATTTCCTGTCAAGAGCACAACCACCAAAATCACTGTCAGAATAGCTATATAATTCAAAATTTCCTTCATAAGGATACCATAACCCAAGATTTGGTTTCCCTTTAAGATATCTGAATATACGCTTCACAGCAACAAGATGCGACTCTTTCGGATCAGACTGATATCTGGCGCATACACAAACAGCGTACATGATGTCTGGTCTTGATGCAGTAAGATACATCAGAGAACCGATCATTGATCTGTATAGTGTTTGATCAACTGCTTTGCCCTTTGGATCCGGTTGAATCTTGCAATTCACATCAGATGGAGTTCGAATTGTTTGACAATCTTGCATCTTGAACTTCTTCAACAATTTCTCAACAAATTTTGATTGATTGATGAAAATTCCGTCAGCTGATTGTTTCACTTGTAATCCAAGAAAGAAATTAATCTCCCCCATTGAACTCATCTGGAATCTAGACTTCATGATTTCTTCAAATTCTTTGCACATTGACGCACTGGTCGATCCGAAGATAATATCATCCACATATACTTGAACGCACAACAAATCGTCATTCTCCCTCTTCATAAACAAAGTTGGATCAATCTGACCTCTTGTAAATCCATGTTCTAGTAAATGCTTGGATAATGTCTCATACCAGATTCTTGGAGCTTGGTGTAGACCATATAGAGCTTTACTCAACTTGTATACATGATGAGGATAGTCAGGATCTTCAAAACCCGGAGGTTCTCTGACATATACGTCATCTGTAATTGGTCCATACAAGAAAGCACCTTTAACGTCCATTTGGAATACTTTAAACTTCATGAAAGAAGCATATGCAAGAAAAACGCGTATGGCTTCAAGTCTTGCGACCGGAGCAAACACCTCTTCATAATCAATGCCTTCTTCCTGAGTGTATCCCTGTGCAATGAGTCTTGCTTTGTTTCTCACTACAATGCCACGTTCGTCTGGCTTGTTTTTGTACAACCATCTTGTACCAATTGCGTTCTCTCCTTCAGGTAAGTCCACAAGTTTCCAAACTTCCTGTTTGCGAAACTGAAGCAATTCCTCTTGCATGGCTTCAATCCAACTGTTATCTTGCAGCGCCTCTGAAATGTTCTTTGGCACCACTTGAGATAGAAAACACGAAAAAAGACAGACATTCGCTTGCTCAGTCTGACTTCTTGTAGTTCTCTGATTCAACGGCCCAATAATCTGAGAGACAAGATGTTTCTTGTGAATTCGATGAATTGGTATGTCACCTCCTTGCACTTGAACTCATCTGGAATCTAGACTTCATGATTTCTTCAAATTCTTTGCACATTGACGCACTGGTCGATCCGAAGATAATATCGTCCACATATACTTGAACGCACAACAAATCGTCATTCTCCCTCTTCATAAACAAAATTGGATCAATCTGACCTCTTGTAAATCCATGTTCTAGTAAATGCTTGGATAATGTCTCATACCAGATTCTTGGAGCTTGGTGTAGACCATATAGAGCTTTACTCAACTTGTATACATGATGAGGATAGTCAGGATCTTCAAAACCCGGAGGTTGTCTGATATATACGTCATCTGTAATTGGTCCATACAAGAAAGCACCTTTAACGTCCATTTGGAATACTTTAAACTTCATGAAAGAAGCATATGCAAGAAAAACGCGTATGGCTTCAAGTCTTGCGACCGGAGCAAACACCTCTTCATAATCAATGCCTTCTTCCTGAGTGTATCCCTGTGCAATGAGTCTTGCTTTGTTTCTCACTACAATGCCACGTTCGTCTGGCTTGTTTTTGTACAACCATCTTGTACCAATTGCGTTCTCTCCTTCAGGTAAGTCCACAAGTTTCCAAACTTCCTGTTTGCGAAACTGAAGCAATTCCTCTTGCATGGCTTCAATCTGTCACACCCCCAAAATCCACTAACGGAGTTTTACCGTTAAATGTGTGACAAACCAGGATCTCAGTCATTAGTTACACCAAACGACACTATATGAATTTAAAACATACGTGTCTCATTAAATGAGAAAATTTATTACAGAGTTAACATTTAAAAGTTTGCGGAAGCGTAAACGAAATGTAATGCCAAAATATTAAATGGAAGCTAAATGCGCAGTACACGCGTCCAATACAAGATACAAAGTTTAAATAGACATTAAACTCAAAACATGGGTTGTAATGCATGAAAATGTTTAAATGAAAAGCCGTGACTCCATGCCATGTCCTAAGTGCGTGGTACCTCAGTGACCTGTAAAAGTGAAAGTCTCACAAGTGTCAACACGACGGTTGGTGAGTTCACATAGTAAGTATGAAATCAAGTAAGTTCAGTTGCAAGCAGAAATAAAAATTAAGTATGTCATTGTAGGTAGCTAGTCTACAGCACATGTCCTTAGAGGCGGAATGTATCTGACCGAAGCTGACGTATGTACACATTAAGTGCAGTTTGCCTGTTCGTACATCCCAGCAGGATGCACTGTAAGTATGTTAGGTCATTCAACACCCGTTCGACAGGTCCTTCTGTCGTGCTAGCGCGACTAGCCCGGGTGGGGTTTGTCAAACCCAGTAGTACTACTCAAAATTCCCCCGCTATTTCACAAATACTAACGGTCAACTAGGTATCCATGAGGTCTTTCATGAACAAAAATAAAAGTTGCTCTAATCCAGACATGCGACATACAGAATTTGTAAATCCGTAAAAGTATTCGTCCGAGTTCCAACCCAAAAAGGGTAGAATAGTAAATAGTTTAGTTCAGTGAACTCACCTTATTTTTGCAAGCAAGTATACGTAGATTAAAGTTGAAAGTCCACATAAGCACACAATGCATCGGCATTCAGCAATAACATCCCTACTTGTACAAATCATAATTAACCTATAGTATTAGCACGGTGTTATTATAGATATGCGGTTGAGCTCTTTGTAACAGTTAAATGTTCGTTTTTCTTGTATTAGTGCCTGCCATATCCTTACAAAATATATGTGTTCTTAGCTTTGCAGATAAAAGTTGTGGATATCTTGATTTAACTAACGAATATTACTAGTGAGAATGGTAGTAATAATAAGATTAAAGTAGTGTTCAAATAGCAAGAATGCTTAGTACGTTGGTCTCAAAATCTTAGATAGTATTCATATATATGTTTGTGTACGTTGTTCGCTATATATCACGATCTATAAGTCCAAGTCAAAGGTACTCATGTTCCGGTGTATTAGTAATAATATTAAACTTGTAATACTTACTACAATCGCGCTGTACTTTTATAATTCATAATCGTGTCACATTCTTTTAAAACCAAACGAGTCGCTACTATATTCTAGTTGGAAGATCTTATCGAGTTATTATGAGTTTATTATTTTTTTTAATCATTTTCTGTTTAGAGCCCAACACACGATCATTAACAATCAGAATATATTTATTTAAAACTTGTAAACATGTTTATACCTTTTTATTTGTTTCTACTAGTCGAGTTCACCCGTGTTTGACCTTCTTATCTCGTTACCTACTTTGTCCATCCACTAGTATCCTTGACTTTAGTCCCACATACTCACTCGACTTTCATTAACCAAAACCCGAGTACCCAAACGCATCCAAAATACATCCCAACACTAACTTATTGTCACTACAATCATCATCAACTATAACCACACCAACCAACAACGACCACCACTATTACCCCTTTCGTTAACATTACTTCTTGCACCTTCGAACCAGCACCGCATTATACCATCATCACTAACGCCATTACCATGTCCAGCAACAACCAAAAACCACCATGCCACTGATGCTTGACTTTTGCTACATCACAAACCACCACCATTAACGACAGTCAACCGCATCAGCTTCAAAACAGTTCCAAACCACCATAGCCCATCGTTGTTGTTGCTGCTGCAGTACCACTCGTCCACCACCACTGAAATCCATCACCGACACCATTAACCACTACTGCTGTGCTTTAGTTCTGCTGTCCATCACCGTCGCCGTCATCCATCGTAACCCACCACCACTATCATCAACAAAAACGAGTAACAAACCTGAAAACCCCAACAGCCGCAACCTTTGAAGACCTATAACTTTTTATCTGCTGTGATTCAGAGGGAACGGACACCACCGTTGGATTCCTCTCGTCGAGACGAAGATTTTGACATATAATACACCCCATGGGGACGTCGGAGTTGGCCGGAAAACGGCTGGAAAGTGGCTGCACTTGGGTGGTGGCGGCTTGAAGGTTTATGAAGGATCTAGGGTTTTCAAAAAAATGATGAAAAGAGATGAGAGGAGGTGTTTATAGCTAGGGTTCATTTAGGATTTCTTTTAAATAATAAACGTGCCTCTAATACCACGTCTAATACCGTTTCTCATCACGAATAACCGTCAAAACTAATATTCCATTCACGACATTTCAGATCGTTTCTATATGTTATTTTCTTCATTAGAAATGAAATTAGAGTAACATGTCTTATCAAATACGTGTTTGCTACGCGTTTCCCAATTAATTACGCTCTTTTGTTACGGAATTAGTTATTCGACCTCTTAAAATTATATAAGATGCATTTTATATTAGTATGTTAAACGAACACTCGTTACAATGCACTGGGCCTTTAATAGGCCTCGTTTATCATGTTGGGCCTTTATTGGACCTTTGGCCCATTCACTTGAAACCAATATATTCGAATCTTGAAATCGAGTTACACAATAATTAACACCCTTAAATTGCTCTAATTAAATGTAATATAATGATCGAATTAATCGAACTAACTGAAATTTGCTAACGGAGTTAACCTGAATTTGTCGGGTGTCACATCATCCCCTTGTTGAAGGAATTTTCGTCCCGAAAATTGGATACGGTCGTTAAAATAGGTTTCGAGTTGTCACACAATATTCCCAAAAACCTTTCAGTCACATAACATATAAGTTCACTAAATTTATATTTATTTAGTTGTTCGGAATTATTATTTTATTAACTTGCCAACATCCGTGTATTAACTCACGTGATCTTGTAATTCCTTGGGTTGTCGTTACATGTAACTGTTTGTGTAATATGTAGCACGTTTAACTCAACTAGTTAAATGTGGAGTATAATTTCATTAATAGAAGTAACGAGATTTTGTTAACGGGGTTAATATGAAATTCTCGGGTGTTACATCATCCCCTTGTTGAAAGAATTTTCGTCCCGAAAATTTAACCAGTAGTATTAGTATTTGATGTTGTCATTTGAAATAATTACAGATGCTTCTAAGTTCTAGCCAACTTCGATTATACTGATCTTACAGTGTTTGAGTGTTCTGAATTCTTTGACTAATATTTCAACTGATTTTCTGTGAAATGTTATTGTTCATCGATTGAGACGACAAGTGTTCCATTCAAATAATGTATAGGTTGAAGACATCAGAAACATTATGTACCATGTTTATCTTTTAAAACTGACCCAGTCAATGACCTAGAAGGCCAATACCCTAGGGTTTCAAATGGTCTAATGTATCATGGTTTTGATGGAATTCCAGAGTTTTTAGATGGGATTTACAAATAGCGATTTCTACACTGTATATTTCGGGGATTTAGGTTAATGAGTTCCACGTTGTTATTAGCTACCCGAGGACGAAGTATTGACAGAAGAGTTCATTTATTGGTATAGATTGTTAGACTCAAATAACTTGTACACAAGTTACACCGTGTGTAGGTACTTGCCTTCACTAAAGAAGCGTTTTCAAAACGCGGTCTCAAGGATGTCATGGACCTTCTAAAAATAGATAAGGAATGAATTTTTGATACTATCTATATGTTCGGACGTACGTGAATTAAGCAAGAATGATCAAGGAACTTAATAAGTATTCATGTTTCGTTGTGGTCGACGGAAAAAGTGGTTGGATGACGTAGGGTAAAGTGTTATTAATGTTTGCTTACTAGAGTAGTATTAAAATGAAAGTGTCTACGTTGCATGAGGTGTTCCTAATCCTTTGGACTACAATTGATTTTCTCTTTGATGGGTTCTGAGTGTTACGGTTAGAAGTGTGCCCGGGGCGTATGATACGCCAAGTATTTTCTCACTGAAAAGGTTTTCAAGAATGTCATCTTAAACTTCGCCATACATTTGTTTCCATAGTTGTTACAATTACAATACCTCAATATTTCGTTCCACTAACTGCGTATGATCACAGTTTCATGCTGCTCATCTCAATACCAAGTTCTTAATTTGTTGTTTAGTGTTTCAACCTAGATAGTTTTATGGCTATGTTACTGTATTATCAAGCTCTTGTTGTTACGTGATTTCCGTTGTATCTTTAGATTTTAATTCCTACATCATTAGCCGAAAAACAGGTGTTCTTATGGGCACTTACTTTAATTGAACTCCAGGGTAATGTTTACAAGGGTGTGAGGGAGTATACGATAAACAAACCATTTTCTCATAGAGGCAGGTTCCATTAGATTCGTAAGCCGACATTAGGTGGGGATTTGATTCACTTTTCGGTTATTCTTTATGGAGATCGTTTTAGTCCAGTTCATTATTTGTGGTTTTAGCTCCCTAACATACTAGGTAAGGGTTCCAGTATCAAATAGTAATATTCTAGTTGTGATTTTTATAACAGGATTCATCACACGGTAGTGTTTAGATTCACCATTTGAGGATATAAAAGACGATGAGGTATAACAGTCCGATTTAAAGTCTAGGGTTCCAAGTTCATTAACGGATTAGAAAGGATCTCGTGTTATATCATTACAAGTGTCGGGTGACTTCAGTATCATCATATCTTATATGGTTTCCACTACTAGGACCTTCACAAGTTAAAATAGCCAGGGTAAAGTTTCTTACATGGCAGCTAAACACTTTTTATTAAGGAGGGTAATTAAGTTTAATATGGAAATTGTTGGATAACAAGGCTCCTTCGAAGGGACGTCAGGCGTTCAAAGTGCCAACGGATAAACAGAGTATCAATATTATGTTTCTTGACGATTACGAAGATGTACCGGGAATGAAACAAAATAGAAAGTGGTTACCCTGGACCGTAATGAGTAAATCTCCCTCAGAACACCAACTGGTAGTGTTGATTTATTGTTGATGGTGGTAATCATCACCAGAATTCTTAGAGTCGTGAAATGTATTCCAAATCAGAATCTATATGCGTATGTCAGTTATGAAATGTTTGGTTTTTGTTGTTGTTGTGAATAAAGGGTATATGAAAGTTATAATTTATCCGAGTACATAGCAGGTTACCCTATGAAAGTTCCCCAGGTTAATTATCGGCTTGGTTTCAGGTCCACATCCAACGTACCGTTAGTGTTTATATATAGGGTGTACCGCAGCTAACCCACCACACCACCAGCACCTTGAAGGCGTACTTGTCACCCACTAACATTCATGTCCTCTTTACTAAGTCATTCAAAGGGTTGAGGAAAATGAATATATATTAAAGGAAATGGTAACGTTGTAATATACATACTGTAACATCGGTTATCTATTGGAATTTTATGTGATTCTAATGTGAATAATCACAAATCGAGACTTTTACAATGCTTAACTTGGTTCAGTTACGTGAATAATCAAGTAGAGGAGTTTGAATATATATTATGATGGATAAAATGTAGATAAGGTTTTAAAAGTAGATGTTCTTAAGAAAAAAAATAATAATTAGTCCCAAAACGTGTTTTACAACAGTGAAGATGTAGATTGGGTGTGAGAATTAACATTTAGGAGAGTGTTGGATTAAGATGAGCCATCCAACTAGATCGAAGCGTATACATACCACACGTGTGGTTCGTTGGTGCATCGTTAATAGTAGGAATATCATGAGCCATAATTATTTTTGGGTAACATGTTATCAGAAACAACTTGAAGTTCTGTTTATCTTGAAGAATTGTGAAAAGAAATTGAGAATAAGTTATGATTAGGTGACGTACTTCTAGGATGAGTCTGGTATGATACGAGGTATTTACATGGATGTTTAAGCGATATAGACTTATCCACAAGAGTGATTTTGAATGTGCAATATTACACGGTTGGTTTATCGTACCAACAAGAGTTTCGCTATTATATATATATTATATATATATATTTTATAAGTTGTTAGCTTTATTAAACTCCTCCATGGAGCCCTAAAAATTATAGGGTTTGTTTAACATTCATTTGCAGAACCAATGATGTTAAGATGTTACCGATTTGTTGGCAAGAGGTCATAGTACGTCGACCATAAATTAAAGCATCTCATTATGTATCACCAGGTTGTGACTTCCGTAGGATAAATGTTTCAACAGGTGGATTCAGATTGGTTATATGTGGAATGAGTCGTATCATTAGGGGACAAATATAGTAGTAGCCAAACATTATCAGGTTTTCAGCAGAGATCTTTGTTCTTATTTGTCTGTCACCAAGGAAAGATTTCAATTATCTTTAATTTAGGTATATAAGGTAAAATGTATGTAGTTTAAAGATAAACTTATCATAAGCCATCAAAGGTTGTATTGTAATTGTATATCATCCGTATATGGATTTTATGGGTTCAGTCAAGCATAGTCTTGATATCGGTGCGTTATTTAGAGATGGATGTTTGTTTCAGATGAATTTGTATTGATTGGTTCATCACCTTTGTGTTTCTTTTTGGGTATCACCCACATGAAAGATTTTGCCAGGATCATCATGTACCTGTAAATTCACCATTACGTTGCGCACCCGTAATCGTCAATTTACCTTACACAATCACCCAAGTTCGTCTCCCACCGGGTACATTAATCTTAAGTTTAGTTATGTTCTTGGATTTACATTTATCCGTGTGGCATTGCTGTTCCATAACAAGTATTGAGCGGTATAAGTGTATGATAAACCTATAAGTAGGAGATAACTACACTAGATGTATAGGACACCAACAGACTATCAGTGTGTTGTATCAATGGGTCGCATGTATCAGGTATGGTGTAAGTTCATACTAAGTGTAAGACTACTAGTCTAGGCACAATCTGGGTGTACGATGTGTATAAGCAGTAGTAATATCAAATCAAGTGAATAACATGTAGTGGATCACACAGTAAGTGACATGTTACAACTAATAATGTCCCATATTAAGTAACATGCTGTAGCACACGAACGTGTCGTATATTAATTAATTTGTAATAGCACGTAGGAGGTCACAAAAGTAATAAGTCATGACCTCACTAGGAATGAGTTTCTGGACAAAAATCCATTACTGTTGTTCATGTACCTCTATACCTTAGGCATCGGTCTCTGCCGGTTGGTTGCCATAATGAGGTAGGTAATTCAAAACTGAATTGTCTAGGCTTCATACGAAACCAGTTTGTTGCCATAGTCATGTAAGTTTCAAGTTATAATGAAATGTAATCGTTTCTCAACTAAGGCCCCTAAAAAAAAATTTGGCCTAAAAAGCGTGATACTTTTGAACAAGGTCCTTGTTAAATATTTCTCATGCAGACTTCAGTGAACATTTCAAAACTAGCAGATACACATCCAGTTCAAGCTTCACTAGAAGTGTCACGTAATACAGGTTGGTTACTTCATGTAATGCTAATGTAACCGTGTGTATGTGTATATAACATGTATATAGGTCACAAATGAATTCACATAAGTGCAACTAATGCAGTGTACAGTTATAGTCTAGAATGCAATGCAATGCAAACCTAGTTCGCTATAACCAATGCTCTGATACCAATCTGTCACACCCCCAAAATCCACTAACGGAGTTTTACCGTTAAATGTGTGACAAACCAGGATCTCAGTCATTAGTTACACCAAACGACACTATATGAATTTAAAACATACGTGTCTCATTAAATGAGAAAATTTATTACAGAGTTAACATTTAAAAGTTTGCGGAAGCGTAAACGAAATGTAATGCCAAAATATTAAATGGAAGCTAAATGCGCAGTACACGCGTCCAATACAAGATACAAAGTTTAAATAGACATTAAACTCAAAACATGGGTTGTAATGCATGAAAATGTTTAAATGAAAAGCCGTGACTCCATGCCATGTCCTAAGTGCGTGGTACCTCAGTGACCTGTAAAAGTGAAAGTCTCACAAGTGTCAACACGACGGTTGGTGAGTTCACATAGTAAGTATGAAATCAAGTAAGTTCAGTTGCAAGCAGAAATAAAAATTAAGTATGTCATTGTAGGTAGCTAGTCTACAGCACATGTCCTTAGAGGCGTAATGTATCTGACCGAAGCTGACGTATGTACACATTAAGTGCAGTTTGCCTGTTCGTACATCCCAGCAGGATGCACTGTAAGTATGTTAGGTCATTCAACACCCGTTCGACAGGTCCTTCTGTCGTGCTAGCGCGACTAGCCCGGGTGGGGTTTGTCAAACCCAGTAGTACTACTCAAAATTCCCCCGCTATTTCACAAATACTAACGGTCAACTAGGTATCCATGAGGTCTTTCATGAACAAAAATAAAAGTTGCTCTAATCCAGACATGCGACATACAGAATTTGTAAATCCGTAAAAGTATTCGTCCGAGTTCCAACCCAAAAAGGGTAGAATAGTAAATAGTTTAGTTCAGTGAACTCACCTTATTTTTGCAAGCAAGTATACGTAGATTAAAGTTGAAAGTCCACATAAGCACACAATGCATCGGCATTCAGCAATAACATCCCTACTTGTACAAATCATAATTAACCTATAGTATTAGCACGGTGTTATTATAGATATGCGGTTGAGCTCTTTGTAACAGTTAAATGTTCGTTTTTCTTGTATTAGTGCCTGCCATATCCTTACAAAATATATGTGTTCTTAGCTTTGCAGATAAAAGTTGTGGATATCTTGATTTAACTAACGAATATTACTAGTGAGAATGGTAGTAATAATAAGATTAAAGTAGTGTTCAAATAGCAAGAATGCTTAGTACGTTGGTCTCAAAATCTTAGATAGTATTCATATATATGTTTGTGTACGTTGTTCGCTATATATCACGATCTATAAGTCCAAGTCAAAGGTACTCATGTTCCGGTGTATTAGTAATAATATTAAACTTGTAATACTTACTACAATCGCGCTGTACTTTTATAATTCATAATCGTGTCACATTCTTTTAAAACCAAACGAGTCGCTACTATATTCTAGTTGGAAGATCTTATCGAGTTATTATGAGTTTATTATTTTTTTTAATCATTTTCTGTTTAGAGCCCAACACACGATCATTAACAATCAGAATATATTTATTTAAAACTTGTAAACATGTTTATACCTTTTTATTTGTTTCTACTAGTCGAGTTCACCCGTGTTTGACCTTCTTATCTCGTTACCTACTTTGTCCATCCACTAGTATCCTTGACTTTAGTCCCACATACTCACTCGACTTTCATTAACCAAAACCCGAGTACCCAAACGCATCCAAAATACATCCCAACACTAACTTATTGTCACTACAATCATCATCAACTATAGCCACACCAACCAACAACGACCACCACTATTACCCCTTTCGTTAACATTACTTCTTGCACCTTCGAACCAGCACCGCATTATACCATCATCACTAACGCCATTACCATGTCCAGCAACAACCAAAAACCACCATGCCACTGATGCTTGACTTTTGCTACATCACAAACCACCACCATTAACGACAGTCAACCGCATCAGCTTCAAAACAGTTCCAAACCACCATAGCCCATCGTTGTTGTTGCTGCTGCAGTACCACTCGTCCACCACCACTGAAATCCATCACCGACACCATTAACCACTACTGCTGTGCTTTAGTTCTGCTGTCCATCACCGTCGCCGTCATCCATCGTAACCCACCACCACTATCATCAACAAAAACGAGTAACAAACCTGAAAACCCCAACAGCCGCAACCTTTGAAGACCTATAACTTTTTATCTGCTGTGATTCAGAGGGAACGGACACCACCGTTGGATTCCTCTCGTCGAGACGAAGATTTTGACATATAATACACCCCATGGGGACGTCGGAGTTGGCCGGAAAACGGCTGGAAAGTGGCTGCACTTGGGTGGTGGCGGCTTGAAGGTTTATGAAGGATCTAGGGTTTTCAAAAAAATGATGAAAAGAGATGAGAGGAGGTGTTTATAGCTAGGGTTCATTTAGGATTTCTTTTAAATAATAAACGTGCCTCTAATACCACGTCTAATACCGTTTCTCATCACGAATAACCGTCAAAACTAATATTCCATTCACGACATTTCAGATCGTTTCTATATGTTATTTTCTTCATTAGAAATGAAATTAGAGTAACATGTCTTATCAAATACGTGTTTGCTACGCGTTTCCCAATTAATTACGCTCTTTTGTTACGGAATTAGTTATTCGACCTCTTAAAATTATATAAGATACATTTTATATTAGTATGTTAAACGAACACTCGTTACAATGCACTGGGCCTTTAATAGGCCTCGTTTATCATGTTGGGCCTTTATTGGACCTTTGGCCCATTCACTTGAAACCAATATATTCGAATCTTGAAATCGAGTTACACAATAATTAACACCCTTAAATTGCTCTAATTAAATGTAATATAATGATCGAATTAATCGAACTAACTGAAATTTGCTAACGGAGTTAACCTGAATTTGTCGGGTGTCACACAATCCAACTGTTATCTTGCAGCGCCTCTGAAATGTTCTTTGGCACCACTTGAGATAGAAAACACGAATAAAGACAGACATTCGCTTGCTCAGTCTGACTTCTTGTAGTTCTCTGATTCAACGGCCCAATAATCTGAGAGACAGGATGTTTCTTGTGAATTCGATGAATTGGTATGTCACCTCCTTGCACTTGACTCTCCAGATTAGAAGTATTCAGATTTGGTAGATCTTGTAGTATGGTCGAAGTATGCGGTGTGAAATTCGGGACTTGATCCGGTGAATTGATGAAGTAATCAAAAGATTCTGGAATAACTTCAGCATTCGGATCTGATGATGGTTGATTCTGAACAGATTCACCATCATTAGGAGAAATCACATCTTCTTCACGATTGTTCGATTCTTGATCTTCTTGCGAACCAGAAGGACCCGGATCTTGACTGGATTTGACATGATCAGGATTGTGAAAAGACATGAATGGATATTCTGAGTTGAGATTTCCATCCTCGTCATTATCAGAATCGTCACTAAAGCATCCCAAGTCGCCTGATTCCTTGTTTGTTTTTCCTGAAAAATCAAATAAGTTAGAATTGAAAGATTTCGATAGTGAATCTAAATCAAATAACCATTCGGGACCATGAGCCACTAACGGAAACGAATTTTCTAAAAACTTGACGTTAATAGTTTCAATAACAGTATTTGTTTTGCTATTAAAAACTCGATAAGCTTTAGAAACAGACGAATAACCTAAGAAAAATCCATCGTCAGATTTTGACTCAAACTTCCCGAGATGATCATTCAAATTTAGAATCAATACCGGACAACCAAATGCTTTCAAGTAAGAAATATTTGGTTTCCTTCCAAATAACAACTCATAAGAAGTTTTCTGTTTATCTTGAACTAATAATGTTCTATTTTGTACAAAACACGCAGTAGCAATAGCTTCGTCCCAAAAAGTGATAGGGATTTTGGCATCTGCGAGCATGGATCTTGCTGCTTCAATCAGTGTCCGGTTTTTCCGTTCCGCAACCCCGTTTTGTTGAGGCGTTCCCGGAGCACTAAATTGTCTAGCAATTCCCTTTTCTGCATAAAATAAATCAACATTAGCATTCTTAAATTCAGTTCCATTATCACTTCTTAAAACTTTAACTTTGCATTCCAATTGATTTTCAACTTTGATGATAAATTCTTTTAATAATTCAGCTGTTTCAGATTTAGCATGCAAAAAATAAACCCAAGAAAATCTAGTGAAATCGTCAATAATGACAAAACAGTAAGACTTCTTTCCAATGCTTTGCACATTTGTTGGTCCAAAAAGATCCATATGTAGCATCTGCAAGGGTTTTGAAATGGAGTTTTCTTGCTTGGACTTAAAAGACATCCTATGTTGTTTTCCCTTCAAACACGCTGGACAAAGATCAGTTGTGGAGAATTTCTTCGATGGGATTCCCACAGCGTGATTTCCAGTTACCAAACGGTTCATGTTTCTGAAGTTGGAATGTCCCAGCCGTCTATGCCAAAGCTGACTCTCATCATTTGAAGCATGGGCAATGAGACAGGTTGTTTCGGTTTCAGCATCAATCTGCGACATATCCAATTTGTATACATCACGATCTCTTGGAGCTTTAACCACTACCCACTCATTGTCAATCTTGAAACCTGGTTTAAGAATATAACAGAAAGAATCATCAAAAAGAGTTGAATAAGATTTATCACAGATTTGAGATACACTTAGTAAGTTAAAGTTCAACTGTGCACAGTAGTTGACTTTATCAAAACTAATAACCCCATTCGAAACAGTTCCTTCTCCTGTGATTTTACCACCCGCATCACCTCCAAATGCAACGTGAGTACCATTTTTCAGCTTGAAATCCTGAAGCAAGGCATGGTTGCCTGTCATGTGCCGGCTACACCCACTATCAACGAACCATGAGTTGATAGGTCTTCTTGGGCGTACCTGCAATTCAACAATCACTTAGTTAGTTTGGTCAACCCAGGCCCACACGGTCTTGGGTTTTCCGAATCTATCTACAATAGTAACTTGTTGATATTGAATATTTTGAAAATTTGTTTCGTTCATGAGATTTTGATGCTGATAACTATTGTTTCGCCCATTGGCGTTCATTAATTGCTTTCTTCTCAAAGCACTAAACCTTTCCTCTAGCTTAGGATCAAGGTTATTTTCAAACTTTTGATTTCTCACCATCAAAACTCTTGGCTTAAAACTGTTAACCTGCACACTTCTTGACAAGTTAGAAACAGAATTGTTTCGATTGAAATTTCTCAAAACCGGAGAATGACTTTGATTCATATTTTGAAAACAAAATGATTGATTTCTTTGAAAGTTTGAAAACGGAGTCATTTCTCTTGTTGAGTTTGATCGAAAGAAACAATCCTTTGTGTCATGGTTTCTTCTCTCACAAATTTCGCAAAATTTGTTATAAAAACATTCTTCTGAAGAATGGTTTCTTTTGTCACAGAAACTGCAGTACCTGTTAAAGAAACATTCAGCAGTTGCATGATTATACCTATCACAAATTTCACAATGTTTCTTGCTAATCCTAAAGAGCCGATTGTTAACTCTTGATGTTGAACTAAAACGTGATTCATTATCATGGTTGTTCGGTTTTAGATTAACGTTTTTTTGTGGAGTCTTTGTTTGTGACGTTGATTGCATGGGACTTTGGTTCGATTTTAAACTGTTCTGTTTGGTGACCTTTTTGTTTTCAATTCTCTTATCATTGACAGCGGAAGACTTAGGACCTGAACCTGTTTTCAGACCAGAGTTAGATTTGATTTGAGCATTGATTTGGTTACCATAAGAACCGTTCATGTTGAAAGTACCTGTAGACACAAATTTGATAGTCTTACCTTTTGTCACTTTCTTGCAATTGATAGGTTTAACTTTGTCAGTTTTAACACTTTCAACTTTGGTGTTTTCATTTGATTTTAAGACACTTTTTCCTTTTGACTGTTTCATTTCAGATTGATTGTTCATTATTTTCGATTTCTGCTTCTTTGCATTCGAAACTTCAGCCTTTTTCACTTCTTGCTTCTTGATCAACTGAGCAGCAACTTGCGCCTTTTGTTCTTTCTTCCACCTGATATATTCAGGATCATTGTATCCTGAAAAATCACCTTCTTCCTTCACCGTTGTTTCTGGTTCGGAATTAAGTTTTGGATACTCAACAAGTTGAATTAGAACAGGCTCTAATTTGTGGTCAGATTTGTTGCTTGCTTCATCATCTGCTTCAGTTGTCATTCCATCTTCTTCTTTCAAACTTTCAATCAACACCTCAGATCCTTCGGACTCGGATTTACTTCTTTGAATTTCTTTGAATTTACGTTCATTTTCAGGTGAATGATCAAATTCATTAAAGTTTTCCGGTAAGGTTTGAGTGATTGAATTTGGCATCGGTTCATGAGTAAAACCCAACCCGGTTTTGTTTTTGTTACCTCTTTCATTAATGAGTTGTTCAACCATTGTTTTACAACTTTTAACTTTCTTTAATTCAACTTGTGTGACAGAATGTTCAACTTTTTCGTGTTCAAAGTTCTTTGTCATTTCTTCAAGTTGTTTGGTAACAAGTTCCAATTCTTTTAAAGTTTTGTTCCATGATTCAGTTAGTGACAAAATCTTCTCATCAGAAATTTTGTGATCAATTTTAAGTTGTTCATGAATCTTTTCATGTTTGCTTAATTTGTCACCTATTTTAAATGAATGAGTTCGATAATGTTCTACTTGTTGAATGCATTGTTCAGAACATAACCTTTCTTTCACATCAGCAGGCAATGGAACATAATTAGGGGGTAAGTCGTTACTAACCTTTGGTTGTTCGGTAGATGATGAAGACTCATTGGATGTAGCCATTAACGCAACTTCAGATTCAGACTCTTCAGTAGGATTAGACTTTGCACTCTAGTCATAATCTTCAGCATCTTCACTTTCATCATCAACCATTTTTCCATCCCCTTCTTTAGACCAGTCTTCTTCAATTTCACATACCAGAGCCAGATTTGATGTAAGATCAGACGTAAATTGTTCTGCATATGCGCTCCAATCATAACCATCTTTTACGCTGACTACCAGTGCCTTTGTTTGGTCTTCTGGTTTCTTTCCTTCATCTTTCAGTTCTGGCATGGGAAGACTTTGATATGGTTTCTGAAAAGTACGTTGATTTCTGCTTTGGTAGCTTGAAAACTGTTGGGAACTTTGACCTTGACCTTGATTGCTTGAACTAGCTTGGTCATTGAAATTCTTTGGAGCTTTGCATTCTCTTGAGAAATGACCATACTGATTACAATTAAAACATCTGGCCTTTGATTTGTCAAATCCAACTGTCTTGTTAGCATGAGGTTTGTAACTTCGGTTAACATACGCATGCTTTTGTGTTCGATATGCAACCATAACCATTTGCCAATTAAGATCCATTTCTTCAACATCAACTGGATCCATTTCAAATAAGTCTTGAAGGACCACGTCCATTTGACTTAAATGACTTCCTTGGTACGCTTGAAAACTTGCCATAAAAGCAGTAAATGCAGTTTTAGTTTCGTCATCTTGCAACAGAATATTCATAACGTCTTTCACCTTGGCTTGAACATTCGAAGTTTGATTTTCTGATTGACTTTGAACTTGAGCTCTAGGTGGAGATTGAGGTTGAGAATAAGTTGTTGAATTAGGAAAGTATGCTGAATCAGTAAAGAAACTTGCACCAACAAATAAGTCACCCTCATCTTCAAACTTCGTTGCATCTTGTGCAAGAAAAGCATTATCCACAGTATTGGCAGGATTTACCACATACTTATACTGAGTTTGTGAGGTTGATCTATCAGTATTTCTTGATCCTTCATCAATCTCAACTTCTTCAATTTTTCCAATAAGCAGATCTAGTTCCATTGGAAATTTCTCAGTATGTTTCAACAAAGTAACAGTCTGCTTCCAAGACGATGGTAAAGCACATAACAACCGATCGTTTAAGTCTTGAAGTTCAGTCTTCACTCCGAGGTTTGACATCTCAGTAGTTAAGTGAACAAACCTGTTCATCATCTGGTGCACTGTTTCTCCATTGATATGCTCAAACAATTCCAGTTGTCTTTTCAACTTAGATTTCTTCAAACTTCTCAATTGTTCTCCTCCTTCACATATCGACTTTAAAGCTTTGAAACATGTATAACCAGTCTGATATGCATCCAATCTAGACAGAACTTGAAGTGGCAATCCCTTGCACATCAAAGAATAAGCCTTGCTATCATTCTTTACTTTCCTCAAATCTTCTGCTGACAAATTATCTTCTGGATAAGGTTCAGTAGAGTCTTTTGTGTAGGTACTAGCACTGTCTGGAGCAGTCTGAGTTGGAATATGAGGACCTTTTTCAATGGACTTCCACAAGTCATTGTCAATAGAACACAAGTGATGTCTCAACCTGATGGTCCAGTTCTTGAAATCTGCACGATTCAAAAGTCTAGGAACACGGTTATCAGAATCATCATTAGGAGCCATTTTAACAATTTTTAAAGAAAAATATTTTTGGTTTTTGTTAATTTTTGAAAAGAAATGATTAAAATATTAAACTAAAGACAAGTAATTAAAGACAAGATAAGAAACAAGTATTAAAAACAACTAAAGTGAGTCACACGGCAAAACAGTGAAAATCCTTCTTCAACCGGCTAAACAGTGTCTTTGTTCTTCACCCGGCAGGAAAAAGTCTTTACACGGCAGAACAGTTACCCGGCTCAACAGTTGTAATAATTTTGTTCTTCACCCGGATGAACAGTTACCCGGCAGCAAGAAAAACTTTGACACGGCAATAGATCTTGACCCGGCAGAATCTTGACACGGCAAAAGGTTTATCCGGCTGAACAGTACTCGATCACACGGCAGTTGTTAATCACCCGGCTACACAGTTGATGATTACCCAGCTGAATTTTCTTAATCACCCGGCGTAACAGTGTATTACCCGGCACTACAGTGTTTGATCCGGCTGAACAGTAACACTTTTTCAAGTCAAATTCTTCACCCGTCTAGCACAAATTCCCTTACACGGCAATACAGGACCTAATTGTTCTTCAATCTAAGTCCAAGGAAAATTGTCTAAGTCAATTTTAATCACCCGGCAAGTTAATCTTCAACCAAAATCATACTGTTCATCATCTTCTCCATGAGAATTTTCTGGGTTTTGTCAAAAACTTGTCCAATTAGTCCAAAATTCACACACAAGCTGTGAAATAGTCCGATTATCAATCCCTTATATCAATCAATCCAAAACATGATCAAATTTGAGCAAAATTCGATTGAACAGTAAATTTTTCTTTCTTCTAAATTCCTCAGATCTGATGATAATCTGAAGGAATCTGCACAATCGTTGTGTATAGGAGTGATTGCGATGATAAATCACAACTAAAAACAGCAACAATTCATTCAGATCATGATTTTTGAGCAATATTGATGTGTTTTGCTTAAGAACAGCGAAGAACACAGTACCAATAGCTCTGATACCAATTGATAGGTTCAATTGGATCGTTAATATTACTCACAATGATCAGAATAATTCGCACAAACAAACAGTTCAATCACAAACACAATTCATACTAATAATTCTCTTTGTATATTGATGATCAAAGCAATTCGTAGTACAAGTGCAGGAGAAACAAAATCACACACAGTTAATTCTCTCTCTAACGTGTAAAAGTGATCTAGCCTCTCTCCTCACACACACACACTACATGCTTATAACAACAAAATACAAGTTTAAGGAATATAACAAAATAGACCCTAAACTATATACAAACATATAAACAAAATACAAAGTAAATCTTAACTAGGAAATAACCCTAACACAGACAACCTCCGGGTTTTGAAGATCCTGACTATCCTCATCGTGTATACAAGTTGAGTAAAGCTCTTTATGGTCTACACCAAGCTCCGAGAATCTGGTATGAGACATTATCCAAGCATTTACTAGAACATGGATTCACAAGAGGTCAGATTGATCCAACTTTATTTATGAAGAGGGAGAATGAAGAACTCTTATGTGTTCAAGTTTATGTGGACGATATTATCTTCGGATCAACCAGTGAGTCAATGTGCAAAGAATTTGAGGAAATCATGAAGTGCAGATTCCAGATGAGTTCTATGGGGGAGATTAACTTCTTTCTTGGATTACAAGTAAAACAATCAGCTGATGGAATTTTCATCAATCAATCAAAATTTGTTGAGAAGTTGTTGAAGAAGTTCAAAATGCAAGATTGTCAGACAATTCGAACTCCATCTGATGTGAACTGCAAGATACAACCGGATCCGAAAGGCAAATCCGTGGATCAAACACTATACAGATCAATGATCGGTTCACTGATGTATCTTACTGCATCAAGGCCAGACATCATGTATGATGTATGTGTGTGTGCAAGATATCAGTCTGATCCAAAGGAGTCGCACCTGGTTGCTGTTAAACGTATTTTCATATACCTTAAAGGGAAACCGAATCTTGGGTTATGGTATCCTTATGAAGGCAATTTTGAATTATATAGTTATTCTGATAGTGACTTTGGTGGGTGTGCTCTTGACAGGAAATCGACTACTGGTGGATGTCAATTTCTGGGTCCTAGACTTGTCTCTTGGCAATGCAAGAAGCAGACCAACGTTTCTGTATCCACAGCTGAAGCAGAGTATATCGCTGCATCTGCAGGATGTTCTCAAGTTTTATGGTTACAAAACCAATTGCTGGACTACGGGTTTAACTTTCTCAAAACTCCTATATACATAGATAATACTGCTGCTATGTTCATTACTGCTAATCCTGTTCAACACTCAAAAACCAAACATATCGAAATTCGATATCACTTTTTAAGAGACAACTCTGAAAAAGGTTTAATAATTTTGATTAAGGTTCATACCGACAAACAACTGGCAGATCTTTTCACAAAATCTTTTTTGTCAGGCCGGTTTGAATTCTTAATTCAATCCATAGGATTAATCAATCATGATTGATTCTATTTTTCGAAAACAAAACAAAAATCAGAAAAATATAAAAGCCAAAAATATAATAAGTTGATGTCAAGTATTGATTCCTTTGTCTTTTATTTTATGTTTTGCATTGTGTGCTTGCATGAAAAAGAAAATAGAAAAACCAAACAAAATATAAAAGCAAAAAGAAAAGAAAATATCATGTCATAAGAATCTATATTGCAAAAAGTGAGAAATGATAGTTACACTAGACATTATGTGTTACATTATTTTTAATAAAGACTGATGAATGTTAATTGATGTGCTAGACAGCTCAGGCAATTAGACTGAAAAAGTAAGTTGATTGTTGACAAACATAAACTTAATGATCTTTGTGTTAAGTTCCATTGTTATACATGTCTAGATATATATCTTTTGATACATTGCTTGTAATGATAGTTGTGCATGATCGGGTAACGATGTAGTCTATTCAGTGTGATGAACCGCATCGTGAGCTTCTCTGTTGTGGTACCCACAGACCTGAAGTCTCACACAAAGTCTCTTATGAGCTTCAAGGTGCAGCAAAAGATTCCCAAAGTTGGAACAAAAAGAGTCCCAAATGTGGACCATCACCAAACAAAAATTCCAAAAAGGAATTCAGAAGGTTCCCAAGGGGAACGATAGGAAAGAAAAATTCCCAAAGCTGGAATTAAAAAGAAGTCCCAAAGTGGACCAAATCCGAATAGAACCCAGATTCCACACTGTGTATGACTGTAAGTGACCAGGTTTTTGTGCAATATGCATTCAGGTGGTGATTGATAAGGAAATATGTTGACATATGTATACATATGGGTCACATAAGTCATTTTAATCGAACCTTAATTATCATCATGATACTGAAAAAGTAAGTGTGTCAACTCGAGCTAATTGGTATGTTTTCATATCATCACTCAATCAAGCATACGTCAAATGTCTATTCAAAACTTGCAAAACATGTTCAGATAATGTGTGGTATGATCTCACTGCGATATTTTGATTCATTGCATTGCATATGTCTTTATTTTAATGTGTGTGCTTTGTGTGTGCAGGCATATGGAATCTTTATTGACACATCGACATCCTTGTTAAACTTAAAACTTTCAAGAAATTTCAAGTTTAGGGGGAGAATAAATAGATGAAGAAAATCATTTGCAAAAAATCCCAAAAATATTTTTGAATAAGTGTGTTTTGAATGAACAAGATTATGTGGTATGAAAAGCAAAGGTATTGGATGTGTTAAAAACAAACCCAAGGTCTTGCAAAATGTTTTTCAGAAATTGCTTCGGGATATAGAAAAATTGGTTGTGCAAGAACATTTTTGAAAAAGAAATAGAAAAATGAATTTAATTGTAATGTTATTGACTTGTTTAATATTGTTGATAATTAATATGACAAATTCTTTTTAAGGATATCTTGTCTAATTAATGTGTCGAGAATGTTTGCAGGTGCAATAAATGACGTTGAAAAAGTCAACAGACGAGAAAAGTGAAGAAAAATCGTTCAAAGGTTATAGCCGGGCAAAGATATTAAAACACAACTATTTAGCCGGGTAATGAACATACTGTTTAGCCGGGTAAAGTTGTGAGTTTGATTCAAGCCGGGTGATTGAGAAAAAGGTGAAGATATTATGACTACTGTGTAGCCGGGCAATGAACATGTCAAATACAGCCGGGTGAAGGTCATAAATATCTGCCGGGTGACAAGTGTTCACTATACTACCGGGTAAAAGTTTTTTATCTTGCCGTGTAAATGAGTCACTATGTTGCCGTGTGAAGAAGAAAAAGCATGCCGGGTGATACAACTGTGTTGCCGTGTAATGAAGAAAAGCATGCCGTGTGAAAGAGAAAGCAACTATGTTGCCGGGTGATGAAGAAAGCAAGCCGGATGAAGAAGGAAAGCAACTGTGTTGCCGGGTAATGAAGAAAGGTTGCCGGGTGATGTTTGAAGACTACTATTCTGCCGGGTGATTGATAAAACCCATCAGGTATAGTTGTTCCTAACCTTTACCCGTCACTACAGTGACTTACCCGTCTCTACAGTGTTTGACCCGTCAAGTGTTGTTCATATGTTTGTGACTTCCCTTATGTACTTGACCCGTCACTACAGTGCATGACCCGTCACTACAGTACTTGACCCGGCAAAGCTTAATGGGCCTTTTATGTTTACCCGTCCTTTTTTGTTGACCCGGCACCTCAAGTTTGACCTAAATTTTTTAACGATACAAAAACCCGCCTCTTCACAAACACTTATCATTTTTCACATTCACTTTCAAGCAAACACTCTGTACTTAAATCGTCTGTTATCATATTCAATCGTTTTGCTCTATAACAAGGTTGATCGATTGGATAAGGTAGTGATTATGTGTTTTTGACCTTGATAGACCTGCAAATCGACCGATAAAATGAAAAACGATGATGAACAGTGTTTTAATCATTGAATCGACACTTTGATTGTGTGTGTTAAAACCAAAATCGAATGTTGTTTTAAGTATAAAACTTGTCGATCGTTAAGAATCAATCATTCATTTGCACCAAAACACCTTAAAATCAACTGAATCAATCAAAATCATCACAACTGTTAAAACCGCCATTGATGAACTTTGAAGCTCTTAAATGTTTAACCTTAAAATGATGAAATGTGTGTTAAAATATGACAAATCCTTGTTAAAACTGAAACTAAAACATGATAAACAACTTCAATTTACAACTATCAAATTTGTGCTTAAGTGTTAAACTGTTAAACTTAAAAATATTGTATAATCATTAAAAATTCAAAGTTGCTTTGATCAAAATGATGAAAATCAGTTTGTTAGATCAATTTAGGATTAAAATGATTATGTGAATGTTTTTCTTTTTAACTGTTATTCATACACTTATAAAATTTTGATATGTTTTAATGAAGAATCTAACACATTTGTCTTGTTTTATGTTTTGTGTTTGTTTTGACAGATGGAGAATCTCAAGTTTGAGCCTAAACACAATTTGGTGGCATGTCTAGATGAATCTATCCCTGAGACTGATGGTTACAGAGATATGATCAAGTTTATAAAGAGGACCAAATATGTGTATGCTATGTGTGCCAAACCGGTCATATATGCAACGCTGATTAAGAGCTTCTGGAGAACAGCAGAAGTGATCAGAGATGAGAATGGTGTTGCTGTTGTTAGAGGGAATATTACTAGAGATATGGTATTGACAGTATCTGAAGAAGCCATCAGAAATGCTCTGAGAATAGATGAAGATGAGGTTGGGATGAATGATGAGCTGACCATGGCTGAGTGTCAAACGTGTTTTGTTAATATGGGTCATCCACCTGTATTTCCAAAGTCACAATTCTATCGGGCAAAATTGGGAAAGAAGTTCAAGTTGCTATGTTATGTTGTACAACAGTGCATGTCCAGGAGGAGTGCAGGCTTTGACAATTTCCCATCAGACATAGCATCCCCAATTGTTGCTATAGCAGAGAATAAGCCATTTAATATGTCAAGATGGATCATGAATGGCTTTGTTTTTAACTTGGTAAAAGGCAAGAGGTTTAAGTTTCTCATGTACCCGAGATTCTTACAACTGATGATCAATGTTGCATATCCTATCATCAGAACCGAAGGTTATTCTGGAGGTATCTTATATACTGAGGACATGAACGATCTATCTTACAGAAAGATGAGTATCGGGAATGTGCCTAATGTGGAGTTGTTTGACTATATGAGAGATATAGCCAACAATGAAGAAGATGTTGAAGGAGTGTATTATCATATCTCTCATGGTGAGATTGTTAACCCACAGGACCTAGTGGATGAGGTGCCTGATGATTTGTTAGATGATGATGAGTACTTTGCTCGTCATCCAGAGGATGAGAATGAACCTGAGGATGATGATCATGATGATAGTGGAGATGATGGTGGTAATGAAGGTGCTGAATCTGAATCTAATTCAGAGGAGGCAGAGATTGTAGAAACAACTGAACCAATGGAAGTAGAGACTGAGAATGTTGAAATCATTGAGCCTGATGTGATAGAAGAACCTGTTGAGGTTGCTTCTGTTGTTGAAGAAGTGGTTGCTGAAATCTCAAAGGATATTTCTGTTCAGTATGTTAGAAGAAAAAGGTCGAAACCAGTACTAGAGTCTGTGATCGTAGAAGAACCGAATGTGATTGAGACTGAAGAGATAAATGTGGTTCAGATTGCTCAGGAAGTAATTGCCGAAGCTGAAACTATGGCACATATAGTTGAGGAAGCTGATGCTGGCGTTGCTGATCCTATTCTTGTTGATATACCCACCACATCATCCCCCATTGCACAAAACATTGGACAAGGTTTGGAGTCTTCACCAAATTTTGTGCCAAGTGTTGATCAAACAGAGAATGAGAAAAGAATTGATGAGTTAGAGGATATGGTGGCAAAGCTGATAGAAGCAAATGACTTGTTGAAAGCGTCTAATGAAAGGAAAAAGAAAAGATTTGAAGAGTTTTGGAATATTCATAATCAGAATTTGAAAACCTTCAAAAAGTTGGACGAGGATCATGTCAAGCTTGCTGATGAACATGTGAAATTGAAGGACGATTATGAAAAACTGAAGGAGGAGTATGACAATCTGAAGTATGACTATACTGAGTTGAAAGCTGAATGCAATACTTTGGAAGATGAGAAAGAAATGTTGGAAAAATGGCTGGAAGAATCAAAACCGAAGAAATCTGGTTCATCATCTGATAAAGATTTTTCAGATGAAGTGGTTGAAATAGCTGGAGCGGCTCAAGTACCAAAAGTTTATCTGACCAGAGCACGAGGTACTACGAATGTTGGCATAAGGGTGGAATCACCAATCATCATTCCCGATGAAGCTGTTGCTGAAACTGTCATCTCTGACAAAGCTGAGGGAAAAAGGAAGTTAGATGCTATACCAGAGATTATTGGTGATGAAGGTAGTTCGAAAAAGGCAAAACTGGATGAAACAGTGCAAATTGAGCCGATTCAATCTGTAGCTGTAGTTGAGACTGAGAAAGTTGATGTGACTATGACTGAAGCTGAAATTGCTAAAACAGTTCAGATTGAGCCGATTCAATCTGAAGCTGTTATTGTTGAAGAATTGCCTGAAACTGCCAGTTGTAGAAAATGAGCCTGAAACTGTAACTGAAGTTGCAAGTCAGTTTGAGCCAGTTCAAACTGACAATGCACATATGATTGAAGCGTTGGATGATTTAGACGATATAGACTTTACTGAATCTGAAGATGAAGCTGAACCAGAACCTAATGTTGTTGAAGAGATTCCGGATGATTTGGATCAAAGATTTGCTTATCTTGAAAGGATGAAGTATAATCCTGTGTTTTTGAATGGGTTGACTGTGAGCCAGATAAATGAAGAATATGAAAAATGTATGATTGCCCAAGACAAAACCGAAGCTGATAAGAAAGAGTTTGTTGTTGAGATGGGAGAATGGACACCAATGCAAGAAAGTCTAAACATAGAAGACTTGCCTCCAACTGAATTTTATCATCAAAATCCGGAAGAAATGTCAAGTACTGATATGCGAAGTTGGCTGAGCTCGAGAAATTATCCGTATAGGACTCTGAAGAGGTTGAAATCTGAGTCACTGAGGAAGATTGTTACTAGCTTTATGAAGACCGAAAAAATGTACAATCGTATGTTTTATTTGGACTACAACAATCCTCAATACTTCGAGCTGACAAAGAAATTTAAAATTCTTGGACCAAAAGAACTTCCGGTGATGGCTTTACCTGAAGATGCTCACAAGAAAATGCATGAATTGATGGATATGTTTCCAAGCGAAGTTAAATCTTATAACATACCGATGGATGTTCGGGAATCATGGCATAAATCAGCCACAGCAGGTGATGTGGTGAGGTCACTGCTGAGTAAAGGTCAGTCAATCGCTGAATTACTTGATTCCATGATTGTGCCAGAGAAGAATAAGAAGGTGAAGATAATTGCATGGAAATACGATGAAGTGTTTGATGCTTTTATGATAAAAAGAGTAAATGGTTTATGTGACGTATACCATTATTACTCGAGCATTTTTAAGTTGGAAGTTCAGGATTTGAAGGAGTTGCACAAACTCAGGTTGATAAATCACACGCATGCTGAGCGTGGTGATAAATGTGCAATGCTTCTTGATGCCGGGATTGCCAGACCACCGAAGTATCTTGATTTCCGAGGCCAACAAGAAGACACTGCTTATGTGCAAGCGAAGAAAGAAAGAAAGAAGAAACGATTGGTTGTGACTGAAGATATGTATTTAGAAGAGTTTTCGGATGAGTATTTTGATAAGGTGACAAATCCTGGATTGAAGGTGATAGATGGTTCGCAAATGACAAAGCCTATACTTAGAGTTTTCTATAATCAAGAAACCTTTGAGTTGAAGCTTGTTTGGAATTTGGATGATTGGGACAAAGACATGATTACTCTGTTTAGTACTTTTGAGTTGAAGCTGCTTCATCCATCCTATATTGATTATCTAAGAAGTTGCAGAATGGAGAAATGTAAGGATAAACTAGCTGAAGCTGATAGGAAGCTGTTTGTTGTGATGATAGAAGTGATAGCTGCCGCAACTGAAAAGATTCGAGTGAGGAAGGCATTGCTGAACTCTAATCTCGTGAGGGTTGATTTACCAGAGATAGAGTTTATGAGAATATCTAGAAGAGGAACTTTGGAGGTGCAAGTCAAAGGACAGGAGATGCCGCTTGAATTTTATGCTAATATTGACTTTGCAGGTTTAAATCTGGATTCACTTAGACGCATGAATGCCTGCCCAATTCTGACAAATGAGTCCAAGCCGAGACAAGCCAAAATTGCTGAAAAGTTCAAGTCCTGTATAGAAGAAGCACTGAAGGAACAAGAAGAGTACAAAGGAAAAGAGCTGCTGAATGTTAAAGATGAACCGGAAGATTGGTAGAAAGAGATTGATGCTAAACAAGAAGAAAAAGATTAGAAGTTTTTACTGAAGATTCAAAGATAAATCTTAGGGGGAGTATTGTTAGGGTTATTTCCTAGTTAAGATTTACTTTGTATTTTGTTTATATGTTTGTATATAGTTTAGGGTCTATTTTGTTATATTCCTTAAACTTGTATTTTGTTGCTTTAAGCATGTAGTGAGAGAGTGTGAGGAGGGAGGCTAGATCACTATTACACGTTAGAGAGAGAGTTAACTGTGTGTGATTTATTTCTCCTGCACTTGTACTACAAATTTGCTTTGATCATCAATATACAAAGAGAATTATTAGTATGAATTGTGTTTGTGATTGAACTGTTTGTTTGTGCGAATTATTCTGATCATTGTGAGTGATATTAACGATCCAATTGAACCTATCAAATCTAGTGAAATCATCAATAATGACAAAACAGTAAGACTTCTTTCCGATGCTTTGCACATTTGTTGGTCCGAAAAGATCCATATGTAGCATCTGCAAGGGTTTTGAAATGGAGTTTTCTGGCTTGGACTTAAAAAACATGCGATGCTGTTTTCCTTTCAAACATGCATGACAGAGATCAGTTGTAGAGAATTTCTTCGATGGGATTCCCACAGCATGATTTCCAGTCACCAAACGATTCATGTTTCTGAAGTTTGAATGGCCCAGCCGTCTATGCCAAAGCTGACTCTCATCATTTGAAGCATGTGCAATGAGACAAGTAGTTTCGGTTTCAGCATCAATCTGCGACATATCAAGCTTGTATACATCACGATCTCTTGGAGCTTTAACCACCACCCACTCATTGTCAATCTTGAAGCCTGGTTTGAGTATATAACAGAAAGAATCATCAAATAAAGTTGAATAAGATTTATCACAAATTTGAGAGACACTTAGTAAGTTAAAGTTCAACTGTGCACAGTAGTTGACTTTATCCAAACTAATGACCCCATTCGATACGGTTCCTTCTCCTGTTATTTTACCACCCGCATCACCTCCAAATGCAACGTGTGTACCATTTTTCAGCTTGAAATCCTGAAGCAAGGCATGGTTGCCTGTCATGTGCCGGCTACACCCACTATCAACGAACCATGAGTTGATAGGTCTTCTTGGACGTACCTGCATTTCCAACAGTCGATTAGTTAGTTTGGTCAACCCAGGCCCACACGGTCTTGGGTTTTCCGAATCTATCTGCAATAGTAACTTGTTGATATTGAATGTTTTGAAAATTTGTTTCATTTAAGAGATTTTGATGCTGATAACTGTTGTTTCGCCCATTGGCGTGCATTGATTGCTTTCTTCTCAAAGCACTAAACCTTTTCTCTAACTTAGGATCAAGGTTATTTTCAAACTTTTGATTTCTAATCATCAAAGCTCTTGGCTTAAAACTGTTAACCTGCACATTTCTTGATGAAAAGTTAGAAACAGAATTGTTTCGATTGAAATTTCTCAAAACCGGAGAATGACTTTGATTCATATTTTGAAAACCAAATGATTGATTTCTTTGAAAGTTTGAAAACGGAGTCATTTCTCTTGTTGAGTTTGATCGAAAGAAACAATCCTTTGTGTCATGGTTTCTCCTCTCACAAATTTCACAAAATTTGTTATAAAAACATTCTTCTGAAGAATGATTTCTTTTGTCACAGTAATTGCAATACCTGTTAAAGAAACATTCAGCAGTTGCATGGTTATATCTATCACAAATTTCACAATGTTTCTTGCTAATCCTAAAGAGCCGATTGTTAACTTTTGATGTAGAACCAACTCGTGATTCATCTTCAGTTTTGTTCGGTTTTAGATTAACGTTCTTTTGTGGAGACTTTGTTTGTGATTTTGATTGCATGGGACTTTGGTTCGATTTTAAACTGTTTTGTTTGGTTACCTTTTTAGATTCAATTCTCTTATCATTGACAGCGGAAGACTTAGGACCTGAACCTGTTTTCAGACCAGAGTTAGAGTTGATTGGAGAATTGATTGGTTTACCATAAGATCCGTTCAAATCAAACGTTCCTGCAGACACAAACTTGATTTTCTTACCTTTTGACACTTTCTTGACAGGTTTAACTTTGTCAGTTTTAACACTTTGAACTTTGGTGTTATCATTCGATTTTAAGACACTTTTGCCTTTTGACTGTTTCGTTTCAGATTGATTGGTTATTACTTTCGATTTCTGCTTCTTTGCAGTTGAAACTTCAGCCTTCTTCACTTCTTGCTTCTTGATCAACTGATCAGCAACTTGCGCCTTTTGTTCTTTCTTCCACCTGATGTATTCAGGATCATTGTATCCTGAAAATTCACCTTCATCCTTCACTGTTTCTGGCTTCGGATTCAGTTCCGGATACTCAACCAGTTGAATCAGAACAGGCTCTGATTTGTTGCTAGCTTCATCGTCAGCTTCAGTTGTCACACCATCTTCTTCTTTCAAACTTTCCATCAACACTTCAGAACCTTCAGACTCGGATTTACTTCTTTGAATTTCTTTGAATTTTCTTTCATTTTCAGGTGAATGATCAAATTCATTAAAATTTTCCGGTAAGGTTTGAGTGATTGAATTTGGCATTGGTTCATGAGTAAAACCCAACCCGGTTTTGGTTTTGTTACCTCTTTCACTTATGAGTTGTTTCACCATGTTTTTACAACTTTTCACTTTTGTTAATTCAACTTGTGTGACAGCATGAGCAACTTTTTCTTGTTCAAAGTTCTTTGTCATTTCTTCAAGTTGTTTTGTTACCAATTCCAATTCCTTTAAAGTTTTGTTCCATGATTCTTTAAGTGACAAAATCTTCTCATCAGCAATTTTGTGATCAATTTTAAGTTGTTCATGAATTTTCTCATGTTTGCTTAATTTATCACCAATTTTAAATGAATGAGTTCGATAATGTTCTACTTGTTGAATGCATTGTTCAGAACATAATCTTTCTTTCACATCAGCAGGTAAAGGAACATAGTTAGGGGGTAAATCAGTACTAACCTTTGGTTGTTCGGTAGATGATGAAGACTCACTGGCAGTAGCCATCAGCGCAATTTCAGACTCAGATTCTTCAACAGGATCAGACTTTGCACTCCAGTCATAATCTTCAGAATCTTCACTCACATCTTCAATCATTTTTCCATCCCCTTCTTCAGACCAGTCTTCTTCAATTTCACACACCAGTGCCAGATTTGATGTTAGATCAGATGTGAATTGTTCTGCATACGCACTCCAATCATATCCGTCTTTTACACTAACTACCAGTGCCTTTGTTTGGTCTTCTGGTTTCTTTCCTTCATCCTTCAATTCTGGCATGGGAAGACTTTGGTATGGTTTCTGAAAATAACGTTGATTCCTTTGTTGATAGCTTGAAGATTGTTGCGAGCTTTGACCTTGACCTTGATTACTTGAACTAGCTTGATCATTGAAATTCTGATTCTTGGGAGCTTTGCATTCTCTTGAAAAATGACCATACTGGTTACAATTGAAACATCTGGCCTTTGATTTGTCAAAACCAACAGTTTTGTTTGCATGAGGCTTGTAGCTTCGGTTAACATATGCATGCTTTTGCGTTCTATATGCAACCATTACCATTTGCCAGTTTAAATCCATTTCCTCAACGTCATCAGGATCCATCTCGAATAAATCTTGAAGAACCACGTCCATTTGGCTCAAGTGACTTCCTTGATAAGCTTGAAAACTTGCCATAAACGCAGTAAAAGCAGTTTTGGTCTCGTCATCTTGCAACAGAATGTTCATTACATCTTTTACTTTGGCTTGAACATTCGAATTTTGACTTTCTGCTTGATTCTTCAGATTCTGACTTTGAACTTGAGCTCTTGGTGGAGATTGAGGTTGAGCATAAGTTGGTGAATTTGGAAAATATGATGAATCAGTGTAGAAACTTGCACCAACAAATAAATCACCCTCTTCTTCAAATTTGGTTGCATCTTGTGCAAGAAATGCATTCTCCACAGTATTGGCAGGATTTACCACATACTTATATTGAGCTTGTGAGCTTGATCTATCAGTATTTCTCGATCCTTCATCAATCTCAACTTCTTCAATCTTTCCAATAAGCAGATCTAAATCCATTGGAATTTTCTCAGTATGTTTTAACAAAGTAACAGTCTGCTTCCATGATGATGGCAAAGCACATAACAATCGATCATTCAAGTCTTGAAGGTCAGTCTTAACTCCGAGGTTTGACATCTCAGTAGTTAAGTGAACAAACCTGTTCATCATTTGATGCATTGTTTCTCCATTAATATGTTCAAACAACTCCAATTGTCTTTTCAACTTTGATTTCTTCAAACTTCTCAATTGTTCTCCTCCTTCACATATCGACTTTAATGCCTTGAAACATGTATAACCAGTCTGATATGCATCCAATCTCGACAAAACATGGAGTGGCAGTCCCTTGCACATTAAAGAATAAGCCTTGCTATCATTCTTTACTTTCCTCAAATCTTCTGCTGACAAATTGTCCTCTGGATAAGGTTCAGTAGAGTCTTTGGTGTAGGTACTTGCACTGTCTGGAGCAGTCTGAGTTGGAATATGAGGACCCTTTTCAATTGACTTCCATAAATCATTGTCAATGGAGCATAAGTGATGTCTCAGTCTGATTGTCCAATTCTTGAAATCTGCACGATTAACAAGTCTAGGAACACGGTTATCAGAATCATCATTAGGTGCCATTTTTTTAATTTTTTTAAGAAAAATTTTAAAGAAAATTTTTTTGTTTTTTGTTAATTTTTTGAAAAGAAATGATTAAAATACTAAAATAAAGACAAGTAATTAAAGACAAGATAAGAAACAAGTATTAAAAACAACTAAATTGAGTCACACGGCTGAACAGTGAAAATCCTTCTTCACCCGGCTAAACAGTAGCTTTGTTCTTCACTCGGCAGAGAAAAAGTCTTTACACGGCTAAACAGTTACACGGCTCAACAGTTGTAAATCTTGACTTCTTTACCCGGCAGAACAGTTACCCGGCAGAATAGTTAATCTTGACACGGCAAAAATCTTTGACCCGGCTTGAATCTTGACACGGCAAAAAGGCTTTACCTGGCTGAACAGTTGTCGATCACACGACAATGTTGTTTACCCGGCTACACAGTTGATTGATCACCCGGCTGAAATTGCTAATCACCCGGCGTAACAGTGTATCACCCGGCACAACAGTGTTTGATCCGGCTGAACAGTAACACCTTTTCTTCGTCAAATTCTTCACCCGACAAGCACAAATTCCTTTACACGGCTGCACAGGACCTAATTGTTCTTCAATCTAAGTCCAAAGGAAATTGTCTAAGTCAAATTTTATCACCCGGCAAGTTAATCTTCAACCAAGTTCATACTGTTCATCATCTTCTCCATGAGAATTTTCTGGGTTTTGTCAAAAACTTGTCCAATTCGTTCAAAATTCACACACAAGCAGTGAAATAGTCCGATTATCAATCCCTAATCTCAATCAATCCAAACATGATCAAATTTTGATGAATTTGAGCAAAATTCGATCGAACATTACCTTTTTCAATCTTCTTAATTCCTCAGATCTGATGATAATCTGATGGAATTTGCACAATCGTTGTGAATTAGAAGTGATTGCGATGATAAATCACAACTAAAAACAGCAACAATTCATTTAGATCATGATATTTGAGCAATATTGATGTGTTTTGCTTGATGAATAGCGAAGAACACAGTACCAACAGCTCTGATACCAATTGATAAGTTCAATTGGATCGTTAATATCGCTCAATGATCAGAATAACATATACACAAACACAGTTTAATCATTAACACAATTCATACTAATAATTCTCTTTGTATATTGATGATCAAAGCAGTTTTGTAATACAAGTGCAGGAGAAAAATAAATCACACACACTAAGTTCTCTCTCTTCCGTGAAAATGTGATCTAGCCTCTCTCCTCACACTCTCTCACTACATGCTTTAAAGCAACAATTACAAGTTTAAGGAATATAACAAAATAGACCCTAAACTATACATAAACATATAAACAAAATACAAAGTAAATCTTAATCTAGGAAATAACCCTAACATTGAGTGATTCTACACTTTTGTGCTTCTAGGTATACCCCACATGAAAGGTGTTACCAGGATCATCGTGTACATGTAAATTCATCATTACTTTACGCACCCGTAATCGTCAATTCACCTTACACAATCATCCTATTTTGTCTCCCATCACGTGTTTAATCTTAGGTCTTATTATGCTTATTCTTTTGTTCTTATCTAGAAGATACGTTATCTTATTACGAATATATGATGTATAAGAGATGTATGATAATACGTGTCAAAACGTGTAACTGTCTGGTCCAACCAGTCTTTGTCTAGAGCAAGAATACTATCAGTATTCGTCTTCACGAGATGCCTCTTCGAGTCAATAGTTTTCACGAGTGCAGCAAGCACCAACTTGACGAAAGAAGGTAATTATTACACGATAGAAAAGGCTTATAGTTTATATAAATGGTTTAGCACTAACAAAGAATACCGCGGGGGGGAGGGGGTAGCACATTCCCATGATCCTTCATTCTTTAAACACCCAAGGAATATAGAGTCTAACTATCAGATATTAACGGTCATGAATAACAAACGATTGATCATAGCCCACTAGGTCAACGATGAACCCTAGAAGACGCCCCTTGGATCCCGAAATGAATCCGTAGCACAGTAAAAGGATGGGAACGAGAATCAGAATCAAGATTAGAAATCAACTTACAGTCAAAGGCATAATATAAGGAAGTCTGCCCATGGAATCAAGTATAAGGAATCACGTATAAGGTAGCACGTACAGGAACATGTATAAGCCTAATCTAATTTAACTAATGTGCAATGTGAGTGTAACTAATGCAATGCCTAGTTATAGTCTAGATGCAAATGCTAGTTCCCTATAACTTATGGCTCTGATACCAATCTGTCTCACCCTCAACTTATGCAAATGCAAACGTTGGCTCTGCCCAAAGGCATAAAGTTTTGCCCGAAGGCCCTGCCTGAAGGCGTAAAGATGCAGTCCACCCGAAGGCGCAGTAAAATAGTTGCCCGAAGGCGTTGTAAAAACGTTTGTATATTTTCTCCCCGAAAAAGTATTTAAAAGCGGGCAAAGAACTCACCTTTGAAGCACACAGTAAAAACAACCAGCACAATGCAACAAAAGAACTAAACTGCTCTCGGACCTATTTTAGCAATTATTTTGTGACATTTGCCCCAAACCCGAATCCGGACGCCCGACTCGAACCCGAAGTTTTATCTCTTATCTGTAATCGTAATTATTTTCAGAAAATGTAACGTTTGTTATCATGATTATGAATAAACGCATTTGATTCTACGTTATTCCCGTCTCAATTAAATAATTATACTTATATTCTCGTGTGCCAAATAATTATTATTTGTAATAACGTATCTCAAAATATGTAAATATATATATATTATTCGTAAAAGAAAAACTATTAAAAATGTCAAACAAACATGCTTCTAACTTTCAAAATAGTCTCTTAATGACTTAAACAAACTAAAACTATAAAAACGTCACTTATTTAAACGTTACGTCTCAAAATATTAAGTTTGATAGTTAATACAATTTAAAAACTAACTTTGGGTCAAATATGTAAATTCTGAAACTGTAATTAAAAGCTTTTACCTAATACATAAACAAACACAAAACACAGGGGGCTAAAGTGTAAAACTCACAAAATCCCAAACCATTCCCCACCCATCCCCGCAAAATCGGCGAGCAGCGCCGGCCAAGTTCCGGCCACCTGCGTTTTTTTTCCGAAGAGCCCAATAATCACGTTTAACCTTCCAAAAATTAGCCGAAAATCATCCCAAAGAGTTTCCTTTTCCCATACGAATCTTAACCCTCAAAATTACGCGTGAATTACAACTAATTTGGTCGATTGAAATCAAATCCAAAATCTCATTACCTTAATTAGGGCACGTATCATCGATTTATTTAACCCATATCCTTCCAAAACGCTCGACTAACATTAACCCATCACCAAAACACTTTAATTTTGCTCCGAAAACATCTAAGTCAATCGTAAAAAAAAAACGACTCTGTCGACTTCATCGTTTTCAACTTTCCGGTCACCATCACAGATTCTTAGATTGAATCTCAAAACCGTCGACTCTAATTCTTCAATTCAACCCGTTCAATCCATCGAATCCAAGTGGTACCAATCTTTTTCTGTTTATTTTCCGCTTATTAAGGTGAGTAAACTCACTTCCTCTTTTTCTGTTTTACTTTTTGGGGCTGAAACATGTGTTCTATACGATGCTATGGTTTCTTTTCGTTTCTTGTTTCTTTTTCAAAATGAGATCATATAATATGTTAATCTAGTTTGGCCACTTGATGCAATATTATGTGTTAGGAATAGTAATTGTATTATTTGTAATTTCCACCGGTATGATATTAGCGCTAATGGCCTGACAAGCCCACCTACACTAATGGCCTGATAGGTGATTAGACCCGGCGATTCTTTTGTTGATTCTATAGGTTAGATTCTAGTTGCTAAACGAGATGCTTGTTACTACGTTGCTATGTCCCTTAAGATGCTGAGAATATTTATTGATAACTTATACAACGAGACGGTTCAATGACGGTTACTTGTCGGTTCAATAAATGTTATCAATAAATGTAACACGGTTGATTCTATGTTGATTATATGGTCATGGTTGAATGATAAAATGAAATTGCTATACACATAAACTTGCGTGACATATTCATATTGATCTCGGATTTCATATTATGTATTATCAATTGTGTTTTTACTCACTAGCTAATTCTTTAGCTAACTTATTTTACACATGATTCAGGTGGCGTTTGAATCGTTTATGTTTTACAAGACACATAGGATTGCTTTCGGACCTAGAATAAAAGTTAATTAAATAGCTTTGATTATTAGTTTTTACTTTCGTATTTAAGACTATTTACTTTTTCCTTGTTATGACATTGATGCTTAATTAAATATTAAAACCTGCTTTTAATGTACCATGTGCTTTGTACTATTGATATCCAATTCACTTGACAACCCGGTGTTTTCCGCCACCGGGCGGGGTGTCACAAAACTAACATTTTATAAAACAATTAACAACTTTATAAATTAATACAAGATATATAAAACTAAATAACAAAATAATTAAATAAATACTTCCACTCTACCTAAGCCTAATGTCACCGTATTACCCAACACCACCCCCTAATCACCAATGCATGTCCATTCTCCTTACTTACCCAACTACCCATAATCTCACCAAATCCCATACAAGATTTTCCACTCTTCTCCCTCTCTTTCTTCCCATTTCAGCCAAACACACTCAAACACACACACTACACCCACTTCATTTTTTTCAATACAATCTCACAACTCTCACACAAACACTCTCAAACATTCTCTCAACTTGTAAACAACTTCTTCACCACAAACACTCAGAAAACTCAGCTTCAACAAGCCTCAACAAGCGCCCAACAACTTCAAACACAAGCCAAGAGGAGCCACGAGTCCAAAGAAACCGCAAACCGAGCAACCGAAGCAGGAACAGTTCATCCCACGAGAAAGAAAGCCGATACCAGCCCTTTTCCAGTCGTGTTCCAGCCCCTCACGAGACCACAACGACATCCCAAGTTCACCCCACTCACTCTAATTAACGAGGTAACGAGAAAATACCCGAAAACACACTACGGGTACACGACACGCTCATTTTCACACACAATGACCGCCATGATTTGCCATATCTTATAACCATATAAAATTACTTTTTTTACAGTAACAAAACTATTAAAAATGATAGAAATCATTTTCCAAAGAAATACACAAGTTTGACTAAAACTAGTTAAACCGAACACTTTATTTAGAACAAAACATCAAGACTATACTAACCATCTTGAAAACGAGATTTTATATTTTCTGCACTTTCATTGTACCAAAATATGGTTATAAATTAAATTTCATAAATTTTGGAGTTATAAATTATTTAATATGCATTTTTGAATATTAAAAATTTATATTTTCACACTTATTTATTTAAAACGTATGGGAAGTGTAAAAATATAAAAATGAGCTATTATACTGTTATAAATATGCATATGAACACTTAGGATTGAAGATAGTTGATTGTTGATGGGTGAACCTAAGAATCGAATAATAAACGAGACTAAACGTACGAAACAACGAAGGTACCAAAAATATAAAAAAAAATCGAAATATTATATTCTCAGTAGCTTATATATGATATAAATATGTTAGAAAATAAATTTCATATTTTTCTGGAAATTAAAATAATTACTACAAATTTTCTAATAATTAATGGGATTAAAATACGAAAATTTGTAGAAAATAATTAAAGACTCCTAAGATCAAATTTACAGAACTCAAACTCATATATGGACATAAGGTAAGTAAATCTGGACCCTAAACGTTACCAAAGACTCTATGCTTAAAACGTAACATTAACCGAACCGAACGCGTTAAAAACACGAAACCGAGAAGCACAAGAAAAACCTAAGATTTTTAAATTCCATGAGCTTTTATACTTATAAGTAAAATATTTCACCAAGTT
This sequence comes from Tagetes erecta, assembly GCA_030867185.1. Lineage (NCBI taxonomy): Eukaryota > Viridiplantae > Streptophyta > Magnoliopsida > Asterales > Asteraceae > Tagetes > Tagetes erecta. The sequence continues at coordinate 504,694 of CM061486.1, read as the reverse complement.
ACATAATTTTTATATGCTTAATCCATTTATTATGATTTTTTCGAATATACTAACCTAGTACTTTCAAAAAAAGCATAAAAATTGGAGAAAGACCTATTTGTCAAGAAAAATATATTCTATACAGTAACATAAGACCCAAGGAAGTGTTTTAAAGTATAAAACGCGCTAAAAGAGTATTTTGTAAGCAAATCGTTTATTCATCGGTTTCATGCACTTTAAAATACGAAAACGACCAAAGGACTATAAAACTCAAATATTAAGTTTGTAACTAGTTACTTACTGTATAAATATATTGAAAATGAAGTTTCACTATTTATTGGGCCATGGTTTATTTTATACAAATTATTTATGTTTAAACAACATTAACCAGCTACATTCTTAAATAAAATATAGTAATTTTTAGAAATATCTAAAAATTATAAAAAGTATATTTTTACAGTAGCATATGAGCACCTAACATATTGGTACAATTATATTGAAGTACTTTGACTTAAACCTAAAACGTAACTTAATGCGCGATATCGCACCGCACTCGGTAGACCGGTGGAACCTAACTTTCATGAATCTAATACTTGGATATTTTTTATCCGTAGATTCGCACCTAAAATACTATACATAACATAAATATAATTTATAGTACTTATTAATATCAACCCTTAGTTAAAAACCCAACTTTAGTACGAATTTGACCATTTAACAAAGTCTAAGGACTAAATGTGACAACTATCAAACTTTACTAATTTAACATCAAAGTACACTTAATACCTACCTATATAGCCTATAATAACATAGGTATATACATACTTAGGCGTATAAGTCAACGCAAACGACTAAAACCATGACATTACACGAATGTAACTAAAACCGTACGCATACGACACCGACACAACGAAACACATAGACTTATGTATTTTGGGGTCTAACATGACTAAACTAAACATAGTAAGCCTGCTAGGAGGTAGAACTCTCACGCTGAAAGTACAAAATCTTTAGAAATCTTGAGCAGGCTAGACACCAGGTGAGTTCATGAACCCCCTTTTTACGTAATACTTTTGGGGCTGATACATACCTACTAAACTTGTTTATATAAACTGATTTTCATGGTGTAACACATCTGCTACTTGTCCCCGAACGTTTGTACAACTTTCGGTAGCCATTAACTTCTTGCAGGAGCCCTTTGATACGTGAATAGTACTATTTGGGAATCCCCCGCGTACAGTGGCATACCCCCCACTGAGGTTGAAAACCGTTACGCCACATGTTCAATGATTCGTTGGTGCTTAGCAGAGCACGTTAGCCCTTTTTAGGTTAGGGGACTGTTATATATGGTATTCGGGTTGGCTATAATCCGAACAGGTTTGGCTACATATTTTGTCGACCTTACACCATAAAATATATTGTTTTAGTGTCATGAATTTTATTAAACCATGAGCTCACCAACTTTGCGTTGACGTATTTTCGGGTATGTATTTCAGGCATTTAGACGATTTATCGATGGAAGTATACAAATAGACTTTATAACATTGGATGTGCATTTAGACACGGTTGAAAGCCTTAGAAGCACCTGATTAGACGAAACATGCAAAGATTATAGACAAAGTATAGAAGAAAACTACTTGGGAATAGTATACCAACTAGCTTCACTGTATTTGTTAGATTTTATTGTTGTACCCTTTGATTTACACTTATAATACACTGATATTACGTGTAAACCTATGGCCCACTATCAATGCATAGACAGTTTCCGTTGTGTTTTGTTGGATATTCAATCGTCACGGTCTAACCCTTTGGTCGGGGTGTGACATAATGCCCTCTTCTTGAGTGTATCCTTGCTCAACAAGTTGAGCTTTGTTTCTGATAACAATTACTCTTTTATCTAGTTTGTTTTTGAATAGCCACTTAGTTCCAATTGCAGATTCTCTTCGGGTAATACAACCAATTTCCGTACTTCCTGTTTTCGAAATTGTAACAGTTCTTCTTGCATAGCCTCGATCCAACTCTTATCTTTCAATGCTTCCATGACATTCTTTGGAACCACTTGTGATAAGAATCATGAATACAAACACACATTTGCTTGCGATTGACTACGTGTTGTGCGTTCGTCTAATGATTCGATTATCTGAGATAGAGGATGATTCCTGTGAATATGTAGTGTATGACTTACATCACTTCGAATATTCACTTCCAGATTCGAATGATTCAGTTCCGGTTGATCATTAGGATATTGATTTGTTTCTTCTGGAACTTGACTTTGATTTTGATTCTCTGGATCGAGAGTCTGATCTTGTTGTTGATCTTGATCCTTGTAGGCTTCTTCAAATGATAAAAATTGATAAAACTGATTTGAATCATCAGAGTCAGCATCTAAATCGTCACTAAATGATCTTAGATCTCCATCTTGATTTGTCTTTGAACCTGCGTTATTGAACAATTTAGAATCCAATGAGTCTGATAATGCGTCAAGATCAAATAACCATTCAGGATCTTGAGCAACAAATGGAAATGAGTGTTAAAGAAATTTAACATTATATGTTTCAATCACAATGTTAGTTTTTGAATTATACACTCGAAAAGCTTTTAAAAGTGATGAATATCCAAGAAAAAATCCATCATTTATTTTTGCATCAAATATTCCTAAATAATCACTTGAATTTAAAATAGACACCGGACATCCAAATGATTTTAAAAATACAATATGTGGTTTTCGACCAAAAATTAACTCATAAGGAGTTTTGTTTTTGTCAGATACAAGCAGCGTTCAATTTTGTACAAAACACGCCATGGAAATAGCTTCATCCCAAAAAGTAATTGAAGTTCTTGGCACACCGAATTGCCTTGAAATGCCTTTATCTGCACAAAATGAATAAACATTAGTATTATTAAACTCAGTCCCATTGTCACTTCTGGTAATTATGACTTTGCATACCAATTGATTTTCAATTTGATTGATAGACTCTTTTAAGATTTCACCGGTTTCAGATTTAGAATGAAGAAAGAAAACCCAAGTAAATATTGTAAAATCATCAATGATGACAAAACAGTAACATTTCTTCCCAATACATTGCACATTTGTTGGACCAAACAAATCCATATGCAACATTTGTAGAGGTTTGATATTTGAGTTTAACAGCTTTGACTTATAAGACACTCGATGTTGTTTTCCCTTCAAACATGCTGAGTAATAATCAGTGGTAGCGAATTTCTTGGACGGAATTCCAATCACATGATGTCCTGGTGCGAGCTTGTTCATGTTTCTAAAATTTGTATGCCCGAGACGCATATGCCAAAGTTGGCTTTCATCATTTGATCCTTTTGCAATCAGACACGTAGTTTAAACATTTTGATCAACATGAGACATGACGAGCTTGTACACATCTTGATCTCTATCTGCTTTCACAACGATCCAATCTTCACTAAACTGAAATCCTGGTTTTAAAATATAACAGTGAGAGTAATCAAACAAAGTTAAAAATGATTTATCACAGATTTGCGAAACATTTAGTAAATTAAAGTTTAACTGGGCACAGTAGTTGACTTTATCAAAACTAATTATTCCGTTCGTTACAGTTCCTTCGCTTGTGATTTTTCCACTTGCATCTCCTCCAACTGCTACATGTGTTCCATCTTTTTCTTTGAAATCTTTCAGCAAGGCATGATTGCCTGTCATATGCCAACTACACCCACTATCAACATACCATGTGTCAATAGGTCTTCTTGGGCGTACCTGCATTTAGGAACACAATTAGTTTGAGAGATCAACCTAAGCCGAGATCGTCTTGGGCTTGCCATTCTTAAAGCATGGTATCATTTTTCCAATTCAGAATCCATATTGTTGCTTGATACGTGTTTACCTGATTTATGCAACTTGACTGATCTTGGAGTAAAACGATCATTGTGAAAATACTTCCCTTGAATAGTTAGCAACAGATTTGTTCTTTCTGAAAACTCTCGATCCACATGACTGCAAAACTTTTGAGTTTCGAAAACCAATTTGTTGATTTCTTTGAAATTGACCGTATTGTGGAGAGGTGTTTCAGAAATAACATTCTGATGTGTTATGATTTATTTTATCACAAATTGCACAGTATTTGTTAAAATAACAATCCTCAAATGAATGATTCCGCTTGTCACAAATATGACAATACTTGTTAAAGAAACACTCTTCTGTACGATGATTGTACATGTCACAAATATCATAATATTTCTGGTGTGCCTTGAACAACTCACGTTTATCCCATGATTTTGATTCAAATTTAGAATTTTATCCCATGATATTTGGTTAGCGTGTTGTTTTGTTGATTGATGTTTGTTGATGGTTTTTGATTTGGACAAATTTGGATAAACCCTCATTGATTCAAACATTTTATGTACATCGGAAGACTTTGATCCCGAACCTGCTTTTGGACCATAGATTGGTTTGACCTTTGAGTTAGGTTGGTTATTTTCGAATTTGTTCATATCAAATTACCAGCTGAGACAAGTTTAACAGGTTTTAAAAACTTGTTGTTTTGTTTCTTATTCTTTTTCAGATTTGGTTCTGACTTAGACATTCTTGTTGATTTCTTTGATGATGAAGGACTTGACATCTTGGTTTGACTTTGAATTTTAGAGATGTTCTTTTGCTTCTTCATGTCCTTTTGCCATTTAATGAACTCTAGATTGTTAAATCCATAACTTGATGGCGATTTATCACTTGTTGATCCTTCTGACTTTGATTGCTCCTTCTTGTTTAGATTTTCTTCAACAATAACTTGTGAGCCTTTTAGCAACATACACTTGCTTCATTCTTGATAGTCACTATGTATAGGTTGGACTCACCGGCTTGTCGGTGTTACTTTTGTTTGTATTTGTTTAACTTATATTTGTATTTGTATTAGCGAACCTACGGGCGAATCTATAGATTCGCCCGCAGGTCAAGTAGTCTTTTGTATTAAGGTGTCGACTGGGCGAACCTATGTGCCCAGCGAACCTGTGTTGGTTCGCTAGATAGATTCGCTAGAGCGAATCTATCAGCGAACCTAACACTGCTATATATTGTAACCTTATCTTCACTTTATACAACTTTTGCACATCTTTTATCAAGACTATAATTCACTGATTGTGTCGTGTAATCGTTCCATTTGAGGTGCTAGGAGCATATTCTACTTATCATTGTAGCTTATTTACCTCATTTGTGTGTTAGATCTTGTTATTGGGTTGTTTGGTTAATATACACTTTGTTCTTCAAGTTTGGTCATATTTGTGTTAAACAAGTCAACATAGCACTGAAATCACGATATGGACCAACAATATGGTATCAGAGCCTTAGTGCTCTTGATTGTTTGATTCAAGTGATTTTTGTGTTGATTTTGAAGTTTTTGGGTCGAAATACCTTTTTGATTCTGCTCTAAGTTTGTTTTTCGTGTTTTGGTGTTGTATTTTGCCCAAAGATTGTGGTATTTGGTCATAGGAAGCTTTTAAAACAAACGTGTATGCAAATGGTCAAGTTTTGAAGGTTTTCGAGCTGTTTCCGTACTGTTGTAGGGTGGTTGAGCTACCAGCGAATCTGTCAGTTCAACCAGCGAAACTGTCTGTTCATCCAGCGAACCTAATTCAAATTTTTGTCCTGATTGGTTTGTGTTGTGGCCAGCGAATCTGACATATCATCGAACGAAAGTTCACTGAGCGAATCTGACATATCATCTGACAGCGAATCTGCTGTGTTCATTGAGCGAATCTGCCAGCGAATCTGCTGTGTTCATTGAGCGAATCTGCCAGCGAATCTACTGTGTTCATTGAGCGAATCTAGCCAGCGAATCTGTTTGTCTTCAGCGAATTTATAATCTGTTCCAAGTCATGACTTCATCAACACTGAATATGAACGATCTGGATAGCGTTCAACCTAACAGGCCTCCGAGGCTTGTTAGTGGTGAGAACTTTGAAGACTGGAAAAGATGTTTGAAAGCCTTTTTCTACTACACGGACTACAACCAATGGGAATCTATCGTAAATGGTCCGCACGTGCCAACAACTGTTGAAGGAACTGTTACTTCAACAAACACAAATCCAAGCACTTTCACTGAAGCAGACATCAGATTACTAGATCGAGACAAGAAGGCACTCGGGGCATTAATACTCTGCTTACATCAGGATATCTTTAACAGGTTTGCCGAACACACAACAGCAAAAAGTCTGTATGATGCTTTGTGTGAATTTTATGATGGCAATGAGGATCTGAAACTTGATAGAAAAGCTCAAGCCGAAAAGGAATTCAACTCTTTCGTGGGGTACTCACAAGAGAACTTGACAGACATTACCAACCGATTCCTATCTGTGTCAAGTAATTTGAAGAAATATGATGATAAGCTGGGCAATCATGAACAAGTTGCTAAATTGTTAGATTCTCTTCCTCCGCAATGGAGTCTTCAAATCAAGCTGTTGAAACAAGAGAGAAACTTTCCTGACTACAAATTGATGGACGTCATCAACAAGCTGAAGTCTTTCGACCTTGACGTGAAAAGAAGAGAATATAATCAGTCAATGATGGTTCCAAACATTCCTTCTCAAAATGCTGCACTTATCTCATCCGCTGCAAACTCTTATGCCTATAGTGCTGCATCTAGAGGACCTTCAAGTCATGTGTCTGCTAAATCTGCTGGTGTACCTTCAAATGTTGGTTCAAGCTCGAATGCGTCTGTCACCACGCAGATTCCGTCAGATACTATGGCTTTGTTTGGGATGTTTGTCCACAGTTATGAAGCTCTTGTTGCAGGTGAGTTAAAAGGGAAGGGTATGACTTTAGAAGACATGTATCAGGTGGATCCTGATGATCTGGAGGAAACAGATATCCAATGGCAGATGGCTATGCTCACTCTTCGTGCCAGACGATTCATGGAAAGAACTGGCAGAAGAAACTTTGGAAATCAGGGGCAGAATAGTAAGCTGGGGTATGACAAGGGAAAGTTAAGATGCTATAACTGCAAACAATTGGGCCACTTCAAGAGGGAATGCCCATTGCCAATTGTTACTGAGCCAGTTAACTCTGCAAATCCAAGATCTGCTCCAATTCAAGAAAAGGTTGAGGAAGCAAAGTCAAAGAATGAAACTGCACTGCTCACCAACTTTGATTGGAGTGCAGAAATTGAAGAAACCAAGGAGGAGATTAACCATGCCCTTGTTGCTGAAATTACTGAGTTTGATGACAATGATATAAATCTCTTTGATCCATTCAAAGAATTTTATGGAAAGGAAGAGGAAGAGAAAGTGGAGAATGTTGTTAAAGCTCAATCAGATGTTATTGCTCAAGGACATCTGAGTCATTCAGGGTTGGTTTGTGAAGCTGCTGTTAATGAAGTAAAGCATGAGGAGGAGTCTAAGGTTAGCTTGGAAGAAATGATTGAGAAGGCAAGGCTGGAGGCAGTTGATGAATTCAAAAGAAGCACTCCCTACTGTCAATGTGATCGTGCTCTGGCCGCCGAAAAATTGGTAATTGGTCTTCCTTACGATGTTATTGAAGATATGTGTTCATCTGCTTGCAAAATTCGTTTAATTGGCATATACAAAGCTAACAAATTGTTAATGTCAAACGAAAATGAATTAAAAAGGACCAACAAAGAGCTTAAATTAAATGAATCAAAATATTTTGTCAAGTTAAGAGAGGCTTTAAAAGAAAATGAACACTTAAAAAGAACTCTTTTAGAAAAGAACTGTGAAATTAACTACTTGACTGAGCAAGTTACACTTGCTGAATTTGAAGCAAGAAAACTTAAAAACAAATTGCAGCAGTGGACTATATCTGGTATGAAAAGGGAGGAACTCTGCCAAAAACAAAGGGGGGCCAGAGTTAAGACAGGTTTGGGTTTTAGTAACAAAGAATCATATGCATATCCCCCACCCAGTACTTTCTGTTATTCTCCTACACCTATTCCTCATCCCTCAAATGAGTTAATTCAAGAGATTATGCAGAATGATACTGACAGTTCCATTTCAGGTTTAAGTGAAGTAAATCTTAAGGAAGTTAGAGAAGATTACGCATATGGTGGGAGTGTTGGGCTCGGTTGTTCTAGCAGTAGTGATTGCAGTAGTTCTGATTCCAAGAAGTCTTTTGAAGACACTAGTTTAATTAATTCTGTTTGTAGTAACGTGTCATATTCAGACAATTCCATGTTTAATAGCAATCTAGGGTGCTCTACTTCAAACCCTAATGTGTTGAATGATGTTGATTTGATTGAAAATGCGTGTGTGAATGACAAAGACAAACTTTCAGGTCATGTCTCTGAAAGTCAAACCAAAACAAACTGTTTTCAAAAATTCTTCACTCACCAAATTCCATCTTTCACACCCGTGAGAATTTCAAAACCAAAAGAGAAGGAATCATCTTTTTCATACATTCTTAAACCAAAACCTGAATCTGATACAGTTAAAGTCACAACAGGTAAGTTAAAAGAACTCTATGAAACTTACAGTGACTGCAACTCACAACTGTCTGAATGTGATGAGGAAATTGAAATGGATAAGATTCCTGTTAACAGAGTTCCCAGAACTGGATTGAAGTCTCACTGTTTTAAATGTGGAAATACTGGTCACACTGTCAAGCAATGCCCTAAGATAATCCAAAATAGCTCAAAGCAAAAATCTTTCGGAAAAAGATTAAACACTTTTGTAAATAATTTCTTTTCTAATTCTTCATCTGCTTCACCACCCAAGTACACAAAGGCTTGGGTGCCAATTTCAAAGGTCTAACTTTTCATTTTTTTTTAATAAATGTCAGGAACATTCAAATGTTGTTGTAAATAGTCATTGGCATATTGACAGCGGATGTTCAAGACATATGACAGGATTGAAGGATCTTCTGACTAACTATAGGATCATAAATGGAGGGTATGTGGCCTTTGCGGGAGACAAGAAAGGTGGGAAGATGATTGGTCAAGGAGAAGTCTCAAACGGCTCACTTACTTTGGAAGACGTCAACTATGTTCCTGAACTGGCATTCAACCTTCTGAGTGTATCACAAATCTGTGATAAGAATATTCCTGTGATGTTTCTTCCAAATGAATGCCTGTTCTTGAAGCCAGAGTTTACCATTCCCGAAGATATGGTGATCATGCGAGCTCCGAGACGAAATGACACCTATATGTTAAATATGGGTTCACAGGAATCAAATTCCACCGTGACATGTCTCCTGTCTAAAGCTTCATCTTTTGAATCATTTTTGTGGCATAAACGTTTAGGACACATCAATTTTAAAATTCTGAATAAATTGGTTAAGAACAATTTGGTTAGGGGTTTACCACTGAAAGACTTTTCAGTGGTTGAGAAATGCATGGCTTGCGCTAAAGGAAAACAGCACAAAAAGCCACATAAACTTAAAATTACAAATACCATCTCAGAACCCCTCGAATTGTTACATACTGATTTATTTGGTCCAATAAGTGTCAAATCTATTGCTAAAAAGTCTTATTGCTTGGTTGTCACAGATGATTACTCTAGGTACACCTGGGTGAGATTCATGGCAAACAAGAGTGAGACTGCAGAAGAATTGATGAAGTTGATTCCTCTAATAGAGGTTCTTGGAAAGAAGAAGGTTCAAGCCATCAGAAGCGATAACGGAACTGAATTCAGAAACCACATCTTCAACTCCTTCTGTGAACAACGGGGTATTCTCAGACAGTTTAGCGCTGCCCGAACACCACAACAAAATGGTGTTGCTGAAAGGAATAATCGAACCCTTGTGGAGGCCGCTAGAACTATGCTGATCGAGTCAAAACTTCCAATTATTTTCTGGGCTGAAGCAGTTAATTGTGCAGCTTATGTTCTTAACAGGGTACTGATTGTCAAGGAAAAGATGAAGACTTCATATCAACTGTTTCGAGGAATTAAGCCGCTGATTGATTTTCTGCGCCCCTTTGGATGTTCTTGCACTCTTTTGAATACTCAAGATCAGAAGACGAAGTTTGGTGCTGTCTCTGATGAATGCTTCTTTGTGGGATACTCTAACACACAAAAGGCGTATCGCGTTTACAACAAGCGAACGCGGATTGTGCAAGAGTCCTACTATGTTGATTGGCAAGAATCAAACACTACCAGTATTGGTAGCGAACCGGCATGGTTTTATGATTCCACCACCATTTTCAAATCATTTAATCTTCCTGACTCTGACGATGACGACATCATTCCACACTCATCTGTTTCTATTTTCAATCATTCTCCTACACCATCACAACCACAACCTTCCACATCAGCCACACAACTACCTCCCACTTCATTTGACATTCCATCACCTCCACCACCTCAAACTGTTCAAACTTCTCCATCAGACATTCCATCCACATCCAACACCATCCCATCACCCACACCTCCACCACCATCTAATCAAACACCCTCAACCGATCCAAATCCTTTACTACTCAACACTGACTTCAAAACCCTGAAAAACCATCCTCACGATTATATCATTGGATCTATCACTGATGGTGTGCGAACTCGGAGTCAGAGTTGTTTGATTAATGAATGTCTTTATGCTGCCTTTCTGTCTCAAGTTGTTCCAAAAAATTATAAACAGGCACTTGAAGATCCAAGTTGGGTGGATGCCATGCAAATGGAGCTGCAGCAATTTCGGAAGCTTAAAGTTTGGGAATTGGTTGATCTTCCTCCTAATAAGTGTCCAATCGGCACTAAATGGGTTTTCCGAAACAAGCCAGATGATCGTGGTGTTGTAATCAGAAACAAAGCGAGACTGGTTGTTCAAGGGTTTGCTCAAGAGGAGGGGATTGACTACACCGAAGTTTTTGCTCCAGTCGCTCGCCTGGAAGCCATCAGAATCTTTCTTGCTCATGCCGCGAACAAAAACTTTAAAGTTTATCAGATGGATGTGAAATGTGCATTTCTATACGGAGATATTGATGAGGAGATCTACGTATGTCAACCACCAGGTTTCGAGGATCCCGATTTCCCGTCGAAGGTTTACAAGCTTGATAAATCCTTGTATGGGTTGCATCAAGCTCCACGGATCTGGTATGAAACTCTGACACAGTATCTCCTCAGCAAAGGTTTCTCCCGTGGGAGTATAGATATGACATTGTTCAAGAAGGAGGTGGATGGCGAGCTGCTGATCGTTCAAGTGTATGTTGATGATATCATTTTTGGTTCGACTAATGAAGGGTTGTGTAGAGAATTTGAGAAGGTGATGATGGAACGCTTTGAGATGACCATAATGGGGGAGATGTGTTTCTTCTTGGGGCTGCAAGTGGAGCAAAAGCCTGATGGAATTCTAATCCACCAAGAGAAATATATCAAAGAAATCCTCATGAAGTTTGGCATGGATGACTCTTCTCCTGAATTGATTCCTTTTACAGCTCAAACATGCCTTACTTCCGATGATAATGGGAATCCTGTGGATGCTCATCGGTATCGCTCGATGATCGGATCTCTCATGTATCTGACTGCAAGCCGTCCAGATATTACATTTGCCGTGTGTTACTGTGCTCGTTTCCAAGCCAATCCAAAAGAATCACACGAGAAAGCTGTTAAACGCATTTTTCGCTACCTTAAGGGTTCCTCTCGTTTGGGACTTTGGTACCCAAAAGGTGGGAACTTTGATTTACATGCTTTTTCTGATAGTGATCATGCTGGTTGCAGGATTAACAGGAAATCAGTCACTGGTGGATGTCAATACCTTGGAGAATGTCTTGTTTCATGGCAAAGCAAGAAGCAAACAACCGTCTCCCTGTCCACAGGAGAAGCAGAATACATAGCTGCGTCAAGTTGCTGTTGCCAAGTGCTGTGGATTCAACATCAGATGATGGATTATGGCATCAACTTTCTTCATACGCCACTATTCTGTGATAATGAAGCTGCTGTTGGAATTGCCAAGAATCCTATTCATCACACTCGAACCAAGCACATTGAAACAAGAATTCATGCAATCAGGGATGCACAGGAAAAGGGGTTTATTGATATTATTCCTATCGAAACTAGAAAGCAAAAAGCTGATCTTTTCACAAAAACTTTTGACAAACCACGTTTTTATGAACTGATCTCCATGCTAGGACTTATATCTTTTTGAAAACCTTTTTCTGTGAGAATCCATTTGTAAATATGTATATAATCTTCTTTTTCTTCTTTGAAAAATCCGTGGGTCACTCAACTCATCGCTCCGTTATTTTATTTTATTTTATTTCCTTTTATTTTCTTTTATCTTTCCTTTAATTCTGTATATATATATTAAGGAAAATCTGAAAAACAAAAATTTCTTTTTAGATAGCTATAATGTAAAAATTTTGGGGGAGATTATATAAAAGATTAACTTCTTATAGTTTTTCAAATTTTGCTATTTCAGGATCTCCGTTTTGATTGATGTTGAAGAGTCGTTGAAGGAGGTCAGAAGCATTGCGTTTGGGATATGTCAGATAGGCTCAGCCCGAAAACGAAGTAAACAGTGATTGTGCAGCCAAACATAACGCTCAAGATCTCGACAACAAGGATTATCTCCTTGATATGATTGGATTGCACAAAGATAATGGTTCTGTCAAAAATGGGTTGAGAGCGTCAAATCTTTGTCTTGATTTCCCTAAAAATCCCAAATCACCCTCGCCCTATCCCCGAATCGAGTTTCTAGTATGCAAAACAAAAAAAAAATAATAATAATAATAATAAAAAGCTGCTAGTGATGCTCTTCGGAAAAGCCTCTGAGTGAGTTACTCGTTAACTCCTCAGAACGTTTTGAGTCAAGTGCTTAACTCCTCTGCTATACGAAAGTATTGACCTGGAGTTGGTGGATCTTCTCTGCTATACGGAAGTATTGACCTGAAGATTCACCGAGCATGCTCAAATGTTTATCTCCTCTGTTATACGTCAGTATAGACCTGGAGCTCTAGACTATTTGAGTTTCCCAAATAATAAGTCGCATTGTATTCAAAAGAATCAATTGCTGACAAGCTCCACTCACAAAGAAAAGATGCATATTGCACAAGTGTCAAAAGAGACAAACGCATCGGTCAACATTCAAAAGTTGATCATTGAAATTCAAGCAAAGTCAATCGTATTGCTCAGATATACCCTGATGACAGAATTTGTTCTTTTTTACCTAGATGTCTGTGGGGACCGAGTTGTCTGAGTTTCTTCAATCAAACCGAAAACATCATAAAAGAAGCTGCTGATCTCTTGTTGAAAGGACTAAGGCATGGGTTTAAATGGACAAACATATCTGCAATCCCGCCAATCGATGATTCTCCGGATTCTACTCAAAAACATCATGAAGAATATATATCCTTTCTAGCGCTTAAAACCGTCTCTTGTTATTCTATTTTTATTTTATCTTATTTCATTTTACTTTATTTTATTTTTAAATTTTAGGATTATATGTGTATATGTTTATTTTTTGGAGCGTTGATATCGAGGGACGTTTTCACGTTTTTACAAAGATTTTAAAATTTAAGAAAAACCAAAAATATTTTTTTTTGTGTGTGCTAGCGAACCTAAGGCGAACCTACAGGTTCGCTCGGACCCCAAAGTTCGCCCGGAATCTCTTTGATTCGCTGACATGAAACATCCTTGTTTATGTGTCAGCGAACTTGCTAGCGAACCAGTCGGCTGCACTGTCTTTTGGTCTTCCGGCGAACCTAAGGTTCGCTGGTCTGTCTGCCAGCGAACTTATGATTGTATATATAAGCTGTGACAGCGAAGTTTTTCAAAACTTTCGCTGTCACCTGTACTGTAGCACGACTTTCAAAATCTCAACACTAACGTTCGATTCTCACTTCAACCGGTCTTTTTCACAAATTAAACATCATTTAAGTGTCTGGTATGTGAGCGATTTCATCCTAATCTCTATTTTAAACCTTTAATCGCATCTTATATCTGTCAAATCTGTCGATCTTTGATTATGTGGTGTTTAAATGACTGATTTTGTGTTAGTTGTTATGGTTTTACTTCATAATAGCCTCGTTTAGTGATTATACTACCTGTTTGTTGCTTTGAATGCCTGTTTATGATGAACTGTATGTGATTTTGGCCGTTTTTCAAAAACTAGGGTTTCCAGCGAACCTATGTGTTCGTCTGGCGAATCTGAATGAAAGTTCAAAACTTCGAGCGAACCTATGTCGTTATGCTGCCCGCGCAACAACATAGATTCGCCCGACTGTTTTCTAGCGAACCTATACATTCGCTCGACCACGATGACTGATTTTCATGACAGCGAATCTATAGGTTCTGGTGCCAAAATCTCAGGTTCGCTATACCAGCGAACCTAATTTCCAGCGAATCTATTAACTGATTTTCAAATCTTCGTTTCTGATCAATCTCCGTTTATTTTTCAGGCACAATGTCGACATTATTCTTCGAGAAAAAGCACAACATGTGTGCTTTACTTGACGAAAACCATGAAAAGGCCGGGAGCTATAGAGATGCAATCAAATGGCTGAAATCGTCTCATATACATTATGCCATTTCTCACTCTCCTACTATATATGAGACGCATGTCCGGGATTTTTGGCGAACCGCTGTCATGAACGTGTCGGTACTGCCGTCACGTATCTGTGCTAAAGTCGGTGGGTATGACCTGCAGTTCACAGAGGATGATCTAGCCAGGATTCTAAGATTAGAAGAGGATGTTGGTGAGGAGGTGAGTATGACCGCTGAGGAAGTGTACGGAGCACTCCGGACTGCTGGGTATGAGGGTCCGATGCCCGGAGAGAAGAAAATGGAGTTCGTTAAGTCCTACTTGATCCAGGAGTGGAGGTACATCGCTCATGTGTTTATCATGTGCCTGGATCATAGGAAAGGGGGTACGGACGGGCTTAACCTTGACTGGGCAAGGGCGATGGTGCTGTTTTGCCGAGGGCAAAAAGCAAATCTCGCGAAGCTGATATTTAATTATCTTCTCGAGAACATCCATGCCACGAAAGGGATCAAGTGGTTAATGTATCCCAGGTTCATTCAGATGGTACTGAATGACAAATTGCCGAATTTGCCGGTTGTTGGCGCTGAGCTGAAGGTTTGGGACATGCATTCAAGAATTTTCAAAGACTGCAAATCTGTGAGATCGGACTGTGTTGGTAGAACGTCATTTTTATGGGAGAACATGTACCCGGCTGAAAGATGGGTACAAATTCAGAGGTTGATTGAGTCGGAGAGGAAACGGGGCGGAGAAAATATAGAGGTGGTTGAGAAGAAGATCAGAAAAAGGAAAGCATATGCCAAAGAGAAAGATTATTCGTTTGACCGAGAGGTGGATGAGATACAAGCAGAAATAGATGCTGGAAGGGAACTGAGGACGAAAAGAAAGTCTGATACACACGCTGAAGCATCAAAGAAAGCTAGGCATGATACCGGGGGTACATCGGGGGAATCAGCTGGTGAATTAAAGGGTGTTGTTGAAAGACTGGAAGCAGAATTGGTTGAGCTGAGAAGTAAACATGAAGAACTGGAGAAACAGGATGCTGAGAAATCGACGGTTATATACGAAATGGGTAGGATGATGAAGGATCAGCAGTGTCTGTTGGTTAGGATCTTCAAAGAATTGAATAGTTTGAAAGAAAATGCTGGAACTGAACCGGCAATGACTGAAGCAGAACTGAACTCCTTAACGGATATTGCAAAGTATCTGTTAATGGATGTTGATTTTGGTGATAAAGGAAAGGGAAAGGCCGTTGAGGAAGAGTTTGATGAAGAGATGGGGATTGATATGGACATATTTGAAGGAGAAGAAGTGGTCGGAGGATCGAGTAAGGATTTTACTTTGATTGATGAACCTGAGACTGATGTCGATGCTGACAGTGAAGAAGATTTAGATGACGAGCCTGAAATGTATAAAGTTGAGGAAAAGGGGATGAGCTATCAGTTCGAGCATGCTGATTTAGACAAGTCTGAGTGGTTTAGAAAAGAAGAAGAAGTGGTTCCTGATGTACCAATATTCCAGCACTTGGATGAACCCAACACCAAACAGCTTGACAGGCAAATCATAGCATGGAAATATAACTGTTTGGTGGATGCTTACATGATCAAAAGAAGGGGCGGTGACATTAGCTACATCAAGAATAGGAAGCACTTCGCTACCTTTCCGAGATGGGACTTGCGTAGGCTGGCAGAGCTACCATTATTGGGGAAAGAAGAAAGTGGGAGGGCCTGTGCGTTCGAAGCTACAATCCAGGAGGCTGCAAAGACTGATTTTGCTGAATTCGGGTACCAAAAGCCAAAGAGGATGAGGCAAAGGAAAGATAGACATTGGGTGTCGTGGAAGGGAAAAATTGTGCTAAAGATTGCTGCACCAAAGGTAATGACCAGGGTTAAAGTTCCGGACACTCAGCCACCGAGACTGCAGGATTTTCTGAAATGGTTCTATGACAACAGCTCGGGTGAGGCAGTTATCAGATTGAAGGGAGAAGATCGTCCTGAAATCAGACTATTTGACCCTATGGAGATTTTTTCCTTCTGTGACGAGGATCTGAAGGTTTTGTGTGAAAACAGAATAAAGCACGGGGCTGGAGATGACACTGCTGCTGAAGCGAACCTGTTTGTAAAGGTCGCAAACAAAGCCCGGGGGATTCGTGCAGAACTTAAGGCTGTGAATGAAAGGTTGAGGAGGACGGATGATCAGCAAATGGACATGGACGACCTAACTCGACAGCTGGATCGATCAATTGAGCAGAGGTTTGAGAAACCGGTGGAGGTGATTGATTTGGAAATGATAAGCGAGGAGCAAACTGCAGAAATACAGGCGGAGACGACAGTTCAACTTGAGCCTGATGCTGAGGTCACAGATACAGAATTTGTAGACTCGATGCTGAATTTAAGTGAAGATGAGGCCGGATCTGAAGACATTACAAACCCAATGGCCGGAATTAAAGAAAGGGCAGGAACGTTTATCGAACATCTCTGAAGCCATCAAGACGGAGCTAAACCAGAAGACTTCCCCAGGTGAGGTCCAACCTAGGGGGAGTATTGATAGTCACTATGTATAGGTTGGACTCACCGGCTTGTCGGTGTTACTTTTGTTTGTATTTGTTTAACTTATATTTGTATTTGTATTAGCGAACCTACGGGCGAATCTATAGATTCGCCCGCAGGTCAAGTAGTCTTTTGTATTAAGGTGTCGACTGGGCGAACCTATGTGCCCAGCGAACCTGTGTTGGTTCGCTAGATAGATTCGCTAGAGCGAATCTATCAGCGAACCTAACACTGCTATATATTGTAACCTTATCTTCACTTTATACAACTTTTGCACATCTTTTATCAAGACTATAATTCACTAATTGTGTCGTGTAATCGTTCCATTTGAGGTGCTAGGAGCATATTCTACTTATCATTGTAGCTTATTTACCTCATTTGTGTGTTAGATCTTGTTATTGGGTTGTTTGGTTAATATACACTTTGTTCTTCAAGTTTGGTCATATTTGTGTTAAACAAGTCAACATAGCACTGAAATCACGATCATTATGGACCAACAATTCTATTTCTCGGATGATAAGAATTAATCTTCACAAGATGACCATTTTGAATCTTGGCTTGATCAGTTTTGACAAACACTTCAACTTCACTTTCATTAGCTTGTCTTTCAGAATCTGATTTCTTTTTGAGAAACTCTTTCAACCTTGCTTTGTTTTCTGGTGAATGGTCATTGGTGTTGAAATTTTCTGGTAGAGTGTTAGTGATTGATTCTGGCATGGGTTCATTTGTAAAACCAAGTCTAGTTTTGTTCTTGTTTCCTCTCTCACTCACCATTTGTTTGACCATTGTTTTACAACTTTTACCCTTTGTGAATTCAAGTTGTGTTACAGCAAGAGCAATTTTCTCATTTTTAAGAATCTTTGAAAGTTCAGATAGTTTATGTTTTAATAGTTAAATTTCTTCACGTGATTTCTTCCAAAACTCTTGTATGGACAAGATCTTTTCAGTTGAAACTTTATGATCATCTTTAAGTTTTTAGGCCTCTTTTCTTCTTTAGCCTGTTAGGGCTTGTTTCTGATAAAAGATTTACTTTGTACTTTGTTTATACAAGTTTGTATAGTTTAGGGTTAATTTTGCATTTTCCCTAAAGTGTTGATGCATAAAGCATGTTGCTAGTGAATGTTAGAGAGAGAGTCTAGATCACATCCTACACGTTAGAGAGAGAATTGTGTGTGTGATTGTATTCTCCTGCACCATTGTACTGCAACTATTTCTTTGATCATCAATACATGAGAATTATTTAGTAATGGATTGTGTTGTTGATTGAATTGTTGTGTTTGTACCTTGTTCGTTCTGATTTGATGCAATATCGATCCAATTGAACCTATCAATTGGTATCAGAGCTGTTGGTATTGTGTGTGTTCTTCGCTATTCATCAAGCAAAAACACATTAATATTGCTCAAATCATGATCTGAATGATCTGTTGCTGTTTTTGGATCTGATTCATCATCGGAATCATTTCTAATTCACAACAATTGTGCAAATTCATTAGATTATCATCAGATCTGAAGAATTAAGAAGAAATTGAAAGTTACTGTTCGATCAAATTTTTGCTAAAAATCATCAAAAATTGATCATGTTTTGGATTGATTGATATAAGAGATTGATAATCGGTATAAATCATCGTTTGTGTGTGATTTTTGGACAAATTGAACAAGTTTTTTTAAAATTCAGAAAAATTTGTTTGAAGAAGATGATGAATATGATGAACTGGTTGAAGATTAACTAGTCGGGTGATAAAATTTGACTTAGACAATATTTTGGACTTAGTTTTGTGAACAATTAGGTCCTTTGCAGTCGTGTAAAGGAAATTTGTCTAGACGGGTGAAGTTTTTCTAGTAAAAGTTGTGTACTGTTGTGCCGGGTGAAGTTACTGTGCAGCCGTGTGAAGTTATTATTCAGACGGGTGAAGCAATTGTTTACCCGGGTGATCAACATTACTGCCGGATCAACTTGTTACTGTTCAGCCGGGTCATTATCTCCTTTAGCCGTATCAAGTGTAGACGGGTGAAAGTTTTGATAACTATTGAGCCGGGTGACTGATTCCTTCAGCCGTGTCAAGTTTTTTTTTTTGCCGTGTCAAGTTATATCTTTTCAGCCATGTAACTATTCAGCCGGGTAACACTGTTTTGCCGGGTGAAGATATCAAGTTTTGAAGTTTTACAATTGTTTAGCCGTGTGACTGTTCAGACGGGTGAAAAGTTTTTTCAGTCGGGTGAAGAAGAAATTTCACTGTTCAGCCGGGTGATAAACAAAATTTCACTGTTCAGGCGTGTGACTTATTTTTAGTTGTTTTTAAACTTGTTATCTCATTTTGTTACTGTTTTAGTGCATTTAGTTTAAAATTTTCACTGTTTTTTTTCAAAAATCAACAAAAACACAAAAATATTTTCTTTAAAATCTTTAAAATGGCACCTAATGATGATTCTGATAATCGTGTTCCTAGATTGGTTAATCGTGCAGATTTCAAGAACTGGACAATCAGACTGAAACACCATTTATGCTCTATTGACAATGATTTGTGGAAGTCTATTGATAAAGGTCCTCACATTCCTACTCAGACTGCTCCTGACAGTGCAAGCACTTACACCAAAGATTCAACTGAACCTTATCCTGAAGATAATCTACAACCAGAAGACTTACGAAAGGTCAAGAATGACAGTAAGGCTTACTCTTTGATGTGTAAAGGGCTGCCACTTCAAGTGTTGTCAAGATTGGATGCTTATCAAACTGGCTACACATTGTTCAAGGCATTAAAATCAATTTGTGAAGGAGGAGAACAGTTAAGAAGTCTCAAGAAGTAGAAATTGAAGAGACAACTAGAACTGTTTGAGCATATTGCTGGAGAATCTGTGCACCAGATGATGAATAGATTTGTGTATCTAACTACTGAGATGAAAAATGTTCGTGCAAAGACAGATCTTCAAGACCTGAATGACAGATTATTGTGTGCTCTTCCATCTTCATGGAAACAAACAGTGACTCTACTGAAGTATACAGAAAAGTTTCCAATGGACTTAGATCTTCTTATTGCAAAGATTGAAGAAGTTGAAATTGATGAAAGTTCAAGAAATACTGACAGATCAAGTTCTCATGCACAGTATAAGTTTGTGGTGAATCCTTCTAATACAGTTGGGAATGCTTTTCTATCTCAAGATGCTGTTAAAACTGATGATGAGGGTGATTTGTTTGTTGGTGCAAGCTTTTACACTGATTCAACTTATCAACCAAGCTCACCAATTTACTCTCAACCTCAATCTCCACCAAGAGTTCAAGTTCAAAGCCAGTCTGTGAAATCTCAAGCAGAAAACCAAAGTTCAAGTTCCACAGTTCAAGCTAAAGTAAAAGATGTAATGAATATCTTGTTACAAGATGATGAGACTAAGAATGCTTTTACTGCATTCATGGCAAGCTTCCAAGCTTATCATGGAAGTCATTTGAGTCAGCTGGATGTTGTGCTGCAAGATCTGTTTGAAATGGATCCTGATGACGTTGAAGAGATGGACTTAAATTGGCAAATGGTTATGGTCGCATATCGAACTCAGAAACATGCATATGTGAACCGAAGTTACAAGCCAAATGCAAACAAGACAGTTGGTTTTGACAAGTTAAAGGCCAGATGTTTCAACTGTAACTACTATGGTCATTTTTCAAGGGAATGAAAAGCTCATAAGAATCAGAATTATAATGGTCAAGCTAGTTCCAGTGAACAAAATCAGTATCAAGGTCAAAGTCAGAACTCGCAACAGTCTTCAAGCTATCAAAACAGGAATCAACGTTTCATGCAAAATCCATATCAAAGTCTTCCAATGCCAGAACTAAAAGACGAAGGTAAAAAGCCAGAAGATCAGAACAAAGCACTCGTGGTGAGTGTGAAAGATGGATATGACTGGAGTGCTTATGCAGAACAGTTTACATCTGATCTTACTTCTAGTTTGGCACTGGTTTGTGAAATTGACGAAGAAGATTGGTCTGAAGAAGGGGATGATCAAGTGATTAAAGCTATCAGTGAAGATTCTGAAGATTATGACTGGAGTGGAAAGTCAGATCCTGTTGAAGAATCTGAATCAGAGATTGCTCTTATGGCTACATCTAAAGAGTCTTTCTCATCTGCTGAACAACCAAAGGTTAGTATCGAACTACCCCCTAATTATGTTCCTTTACCTGATGATGTGAAAGGTAGGTTGTGTTCTGACCAATGCATTAAACAAGTGGAACATTATCGAACTCATTCATTTAAAATTGGTGACAAATTAAGCAAACATGAACAAGTTCATGAACAACTTAAAATTGATCACAAAATTGCTAATGAGAAGATATTGTCACTTAAAGAATCATGGAACAAAACATTGAAGGAACTGGAAATGTCAAATAAACAATTGGAAGAAATGACCAAAAATTTTGAATCAGAAAAGATTGCTCATGCAGCAACTGAGGTTGAATTGACAAAAATGAAAAGTTCAAAAGCAATTCTAGCAAAGTTGATAAGTGATAGGAAAGAAAACAGAACAGGTTTGGGTTTCACACATGAACCAATGCCTAAATCAATCACTAACACTTTACCAGAAAACTTTAATGAATTTGATCATTCACCTGAAAATGAACAAAGATTCAAAGAAATTCAAAGAAGTAAGTCTGAATCCAAAGGATCTGAAGTTTTACTCGAAAGCTTGAAAGAAGATGACTGTGTGACTGTTGAAGCTGATGATGAAGCAAGCAACAAATCTGATCCTATTCTGCTGCAACTTGTTGAATATCCGGAACTGAATCCTAAACCAGCAGAAACGGTGAAGGACGAAGCAGAATTTTCGGGATACAATGATCCAGAATATATCAAGTGGAAAAATGAACAAAAAGCAAGTGTTGCTGATCAACTGATCAAGAAGAAAACAGTGAAGAAGACTGAAGTTTCGGATGCAAAGATGCAAAAATCAAAATTGTCAATCAATCAATTTGAAACAAAACAGTCAAAAGGTAAAAGTGTCATAACATCAAATGACAACACCAAAGCTCAAGTTGTTAAAACTGAAAATGTTAAACCTGTGACAAAGAAAGTGTCTAAAATCAAACCAATCAAGTTTGTGTCAGCAAGAACGTTTGATATGAACTCATCTCATTGTAACCAATTAAATTCTAAGATCAAATCTAACTCTGGTCTGAAAACAGGTTCAGGTCCTAAGACTTCTGCTGTCAATGATAAAAGATTTGAATCAAAGAAGGTAACTAAGCAAGATGTTTCAAAATCGAACCAAGTTCCCAAACAATCAAAACATGATAACAAACAATCAAAGTCACAACCAAAATCTCCACAAAAGAACCAAGTTAACTTAAAACCGAACAAATCTGTGATGAATCACGAGTGGGTTCAACATCTAGAGTTAACAATCGGCTCTTTAAGATTAGCAAGAAACATTGTGAGATTTGTGATCGTTATAATCATGTTACTGCTGAGTGTTTCTTTAACAGGTACTACGATTACTGTGACAAAAGAAATCATTCTTCAGAGGAATGTTTTTATAACAAGTTTTGTGAGATATGTGAAAGGAGAAATCATGACACTGTAGATTGTTTCTTTCGGAAAACCTCATCAAGAGAAATGACTCCTTTTCCAAATTTTCAAAGAAATCAATCTTTTGGTTTTCAAAAATTTAACCAAATTCATTCTCCTGATTTGAGACCTTTCAAAAGAATCAATTCTGATTTTAAGGAAAATTCATCCAGAAATCAGCAGGTTAACAGTTTTAAGCCAAGAGCTTTGATGGTAAGAAATCAAAGATTTGAAAATAACCTTGATCCTAAGTTAGAGGAAAGGTTTTCAGCTTTAAGAAGAAAGCAAACAAATCAAGCAAGTGGCAGAAACAGTTTTCAACCAAATCTCTCGAACGAATCAAATTTTCAAAATCTACATTATCAACAAGTTACTGTTACAGATAGATTCGGAAAACCCAAGACCATGTGGGCGTGGGTTGACCAAACTAACTAAGTAAATGTTGAAATGCAGGTGCGCCCTCGAAGACCTGTCAACTCATGGTTTGTTGATAGTGGGTGTAGCCGGCATATGACAGGCAACCATGCCTTGCTTCAAGATTTTAAGCTAAAGAATGGTACACATGTTGCGTTTGGAAGAGATGTTTGTGGAAAAATCACTGGAGAAGGAACTGTGTCAAATGGGATTATTAGCTTTGATAAAGTCAACTACTGTGCACAGTTGAACTTTAATTTGCTAAGTTTATCTCAAATTTGTGACAAATCATATTCAACATTGTTTGATGATTCTTTTTGTTACATACTTAAGCCAGGTTTCAAGATTGACAATGAATGGGTGGTGGTTAAAGCTCAAAGAGATCGAGATGTGTACAAGCTTGATATGTCTCAGATTGATGCTGAAACTGAAACCACGTGTCTCATTGAGCATGCATCGAATGATGAGAGTCAGCTTTGGCATAGACGGCTGGGCCATTCAAACTTCAGAAACATGAACCGACTGGTGACAGGAAATCATGCTGTGGGAATACCGTCAAAGAAATTTTCAACAACTGATCTCTGTCCAGCATTTTGAAAGGAAAACAGCACCGAATGTCTTTTAAGTTCACGCCAGAAAACTCTATCTCAAAACCCTTACAGATGCTACACATGGATCTATTCGGACCAACAAATGTTCAAAGCATCGGAAAGAAGTCTTATTGTTTTGTCATCATTGATGATTTTACTAGATTTTCTTGGGTTTATTTCTTGCATGTTAAATCTGAAACTGTTGTGTTGTTAAAAGAATTCATTATCAAAGTTGAAAATCAGTTAGATTGTAAAGTAAAAATCTTGAGAAGTAACAATGGAACCTAGTTTAAAAACTCTAATGTCGACTTGGTTTGTGCAAAAAAAGGAATTGCGCGTCAATTTAGTGCTCCAAGAACTCCACAACAAAACGGAGTCGCAGAACGGAAAAATCGAACACTAATTGAAGCTGCAAGATCCATGCACGCAGATGCCAAAATCCCTATCACATTCTGGGACGAAGCTATTGCTACTGCCTGCTTTGTACAAAACAGAACATTATTGGTTCAGGATAAACATAAAACATCATATGAGTTATTGTTTGGAAGAAAACCAAATATTTCATATTTGAAAGCATTTGGTTGTCCTGTGTTGATTCTAAATTTAAGTGATCATCTCGGTAAATTTGAGTCCAAATCTGACAATGGATTTTTTCTTGGATACTCTTCGGTTTCAAAAGCTTATCGGGTTATTAATAGCAAAACGAATGTTGTTATTGAAACTATTAACGTAAAGTTTTTAGAAAATTCATTTCCGTCAGTGGCTCATGGTCCCGAATGGTTGTTTGATTTAGATTCGTTATCAAAATCTTTCAATTCTAACTTATTTGATTTTTCAGGAAAATCGAGTAAAGAATCAGGAGACTTGGGATGTTTCAGTGATGATTCTGATAATGACGATGATAGTAATCTCAACTCTGAGTATCCGTTCATGTCATTTCATAATCCTGATAATGTGGTATCTAACCAACCTCCGGGTCCATCTGGTTCTCAAGAAGATCAGGAATCAAACAATTTTGGTGATAATGGTCCGCAAACCTCTCCTAATGATGGTGGATCTGTTTAAAATCAACCATCATCAGATCCGAATGTTGTTGTTCCAGAAACATTTGACTACTTCATTAATTCACCAGAACAAGTTCCTAATTTCACTCCGCATTCTTCTACAATTCTAGAAGATCTACCGAATCTGAATCAGTCTAATCTGGAGACTCAAGTTCAAGGTGATTCAATTCCAACTCACCGAGTTCATAGGAATTATCCTATCTCCCAGATTATAGGACCTTTGAATCAGAGAACTATGAGAAGTCCGACTGAGCATGCAAACGTTTGTCTTTATTCATGTTTTCTTTCTCAAGTGGTTCCGAAGAACATTTCAGAAGCACTACCAGATAACAGTTGGATTGAAGCCATGCAAGAGGAGTTACTTCAATTCAGAAAACAAGAAGTGTGGAAATTGTTGGACTTACCTGAAGGAGAAAATGCGATTGGTACAAGATGGTTGTACAAAAACAAGCCGGATGAACGTGGCATTGTTGTAAGAAATAAAGCAAGACTTATTGCACAAGACTTATTGCTCCGATCGCTCGACTTGAAGCTATTCGCGTTTTTCTAGCGTATGCCTCTTTCATGAAGTTCAAAGTGTTTCAAATGGATGTAAAAGGCGCATTTTTGTATGGACCAATTACCGATGATGTGTACGTCAGACAACCTCCAGGTTTTGAGGATCCTGAGTATCCACATCGTGTATACAAATTAAGCAAAGCTTTGTATGGTCTAGATCAAGCCCTAAGGATTTGGTACGAGACATTATCTAAACATTTGCTGGAACATGGTTTTACAAGAGGTCAGATTGATCCTACTTTATTCATGAAGCGGGAAAATGAAGATCTTCTATGTGTTCAAGTGTATGTGGATGATATCATCTTTGGATCAACAAGTCCATCCATGTGCAAAGAGTTTGAAGAGATTATGAAATCCAGATTTCAGATGAGTTCGATGGGAGAGATTAATTTCTTTCTCGGATTGCAGGTTAAACAGTCAGCAGAAGGAATTTTTATCAACCAATCAAAGTTTGTTGAAAAGTTGCCGAAAAAGTTCAAGATGCAGGATTGTCAGAATATTCGAACTCCATCTGATGTGAACTGCAAGATCCAGCCTGATCCAAAGGGCAAATCCGTTGATCAAACACTTTACAGATCAATGATTGGTTCATTGATGTATCTTACTACATCAAGACCAGACATCATGTATGTTGTATGTGTGTGTGCCAGATATCAGTGTGATCCGAAAGAGTCGCACTTGGTTGCTGTCAAACGTATTTTCAGATACCTTAAAGGGAAGCCGAATCTCGGGTTATGGTATCCTTATGAAGGGAATTTTGAATTATATAGTTATTCTGATAGTGACATTGGTGGGTGTGCTCTTGACAGGAAATCGACCACGGGTGGATGTCAATTTCTGGGTCCTCGACTTGTTTCATGGCAATGCAAAAAGCAGACCAATGTTTCCGTATCAACTGCTGAAGCAGTGTATATCGCTGCATCTGCAGGATGTTCTCATGTTTTGTAGCTACAAAACCAATTACTTGACTACGGGTTTAACTTTCTCAAAACTCCTATTTACATAGACAATACTGCTGCTATGTTCATTACTGCTAATCCTATTCAACACTAAAAAACCAAACATATCAAAATTCGATATCATTTTCTCAGAGACAACTCTGAAAAAGGTTTAATAGTTTTGATTAAGGTTCATACCGACAAACAACTTGCAGATCTTTTCACCAAACCATTCTTGTCAGGACGGTTTGAATTCTTAATTCAATCCATAGGGTTAATCAACCATGATTAATTCTATTTTATGAAAAACAACAATACAAATCAGAAAATATAAAAGCCAAAAATATAATAAGTCGATGTCAAGTATTGATTCCTTGTCTTTTTATTTTTTTATTTTTGCATTGTGAGTGTGCATGAAAAAGAAAAGCAAAAATAAAAAGAAAAGCAAAAGCAAAAAGAAAAGAAAATTCATGTCATAAGAATCTATATTGCATAAGTGAGAGATGATAGTTACACTATATATTATCTGTTTCATCATTTTTATTAATAAAGACTGACAAATGTTAATTGAAGTGCGAGACAACTCAGGCAATTAGACTGAACAAGTAAGTTCATTGTTGACAAATATAAACTTAATGATCTTTGTGTTAAGTTCCTTTGCTATACATGTCTAAATACATATCTTTTAATGCTCTGCTTGTGATGATAGTTGTACATAATCGGGTAATGATGCAATCTATTCAGTGTGATGAACCGCATCGTGAGCTTCTTTGTTGTGGTATCCACAGACCTGAAGTCTCACACGAAGTCTCTTTTGAGCTTAAAGATGCAGCAAAAGATTCCAAATAGAACAAAAAGAGTCCCAAATGTGGACCGTCACCAAACAAATTCCAAAACGGAATTCAGAAGATTCCCAAGGGGAACAATAGGAAATGAAAAATTCCAAAAAGGAATTCAAAAGAAGTCCCAAAGTGGACCAATCCAAATAGAACCCAAATTCCACACTGTTTATGATTGTAAGTGACCAGGTTTTTGTGCAATATGCATTCAAGTTGTGGTTGATAAGGAAGTATGTTGACATATGTATACATGTGGGTCACATAAGTCATTTTAATCGAACCTTAATCTCATCATGATACTGAAAAGTAAGTGTGTCAATTCGAGCTAATTGGTATGTTATCATATCATCACTCAATCAAACATAAGTCAAATGTCTATTCAAAAATTGCAAAACATGTTCATATAATGTGTGGTATGATCTCACTGCGATATTTTGATTCATTGCATTACATATGTATTTACTTTAATGTGTGTACTTTGTGTGTGCAGGCATATGGAGTCTTTATTGATACATCGACATCCTTTTTAAACTTAAAAATTTCAATAAATTTCAAGTTTAGGGGGAGAATAATTGAAGAAGAAAAATATTAACAAAAAGCCAAAAATATTTGCAATAAGTGTGTTGAATGTAAGGATCATGTGGTCAATGAAAGCAAATGTATTGGATGTGTTAAAAACAAACCTGAGGTCTTGTGATTTGTTTTTTATCAAAGAAAATTCCTTCGGGATATAGAAATATTGGTTGTGCAAAAACGTTTTTGAGGAAAATAAAAGAAAAATGAAAAAGGAAAAGTTAATGTGGTCTTTAATGTTAAATTTGTTGCCCTAGATTTTGTTCTTTGGATTATTTAATTCGACAAACCCTAATAAGGATGTCTTGTCTAATTAATACGTCGAGAATGATTGCAGGTGCAATAAATGCAGTTGAAAAGTCAACAGACAAAGAAAGTGGAGAAAAACTCGTTAAGTGTTGAAGCCGGGTGAAGACATCATTCAATTGTTCAGCCGGGTGATTGAATGAAAAGCAGCCGGGTGAAGAAAGGAAATGATGCCGGGTGACAAATTTGTAAAGTTACTATGCAGCCGGGTGATGAAGTGATTGACACTATGCAGCCGGGTAATAGAATGAAGTCTCTATACAACCGTGTAAGTGAAGCCATTGTACAGCCGGGTGATGAAAAGAAGGCTACTGTTC
The DNA here is from genome assembly GCA_030867185.1 of Tagetes erecta. Classification (NCBI taxonomy): domain Eukaryota; kingdom Viridiplantae; phylum Streptophyta; class Magnoliopsida; order Asterales; family Asteraceae; genus Tagetes; species Tagetes erecta. The sequence goes on along the minus strand of CM061486.1, from coordinate 476,623 downwards.
AGCCGGGTGATGGGAAAAACCAAAACAAAGGTGTAGTTGTTCCAAACTCTGTGATACGGCTATATCATGACCCGAATCATGTTTACATGGTGAAATTGCATTAAACAAATGTTGATCTGTCTCAACTGATGTTGACACGACTCAACAGTGTCTGACCTGTCCAAGCTTTTACATGAAGAATGTTTAGTGTAGACATTTTGACACGTCCAATATTGTTGACCCGTCCCAACAGTACCTGACCCGTCTCAACAGTGTGTGACCCGTCTAAGTGTTTTTACATGTTAAATGTTGTTGTCAAATTGTTGACCCGTCCAAACAGTAACATGACACGTCCCAATAGTAACATGACCCGTCTAAGGTTTTATGGGCCTAATTGTTTACCCGTCTAAAATGTTGACCCGTCACTTTGTGTTTGACCTAATTCTTGAGCCGGCTCATCAACATATAAATACCCGCCTTTTCTCAAACACTTATCACTTTTCACAAATCACTCTCAAGCAAAATCCCCTGTACATCAATCGTCTCATATCATATTCAATCCTTGATTCTGTAACAAGTTTTTGTGATTGAATAAGGTATAATCTTCATGATTCGACCTCGTCAAACCCACTGATGCTCATAAAATCGAAATGTTGATGATGAACAGTAATTGGACTTTGAATCGACACTTTGATTGTGTGTGTTAAAACTTAAATCGAGTGTTGTAATAGGTGTAATAACTGTTAATCACCAATGTTCATCCATTAACTTACACCAAATCATCCATAATGGACTGAATCAAACGAAAAAGTTCAAATTCTGTCGAATCGCCATTGATGAACCTTGAATGTTCTCATGTTTTTGATATCAAATGATAAATAATCTGCAATTGATTGATCAACTGGTGTTAAATATGAACTGAAACATGTTTTACAACTTCATTTTTGCAAATGACATATTTGTTCTTAAGAACTTAAGCAGTTTAAGAGTGTAATTTTACATGATCATTGATACACAAAAGTTTTGTTGAACAAGATGATGTTATCAGATTGTTGAGTAACTTAGGTGATAAATGTTTATGTGATTTGTTACATTGTCTCTTTGTGCTTATTTCTTATGCAAATACTGTTGTTTATTGAATGAGAATGTCTAACACATGTGTCTTGGTTTTTGTTAAAACAGATGAATGATCTAAAGTTTGAGCCTAAGCATAATCTTGTGGCTGTTTTGGATGAATCTATGCCTAAAGCAGAAGGGTATAGAGACATGATCATATTTTTAAGAATGACTAAGTATGTGTATGCAATGTGTGCCAAACCCATTGTATATGTTAGATTGATTAAGAGTTTTTGGAGGACAGCAGAGGTTATTACCAATGAGGCTGGTATATCGGTTGTGAGAGGAAATAATACCAGACAGTTACAGATAATTGTGTCTGAAGAGTCCATCAGGACTGCACTAAGGATTGATGAAGAAGAAGTTGGTGCTCCTGATGAATACACTACTGCTGAATGCCAGACATGTTTTATAAATATGGGACACCCTCCTGTGTTTCCTAACAGCAGTTTGTGAGAGCCAGATTGGGAAAGCAATGGAAATTGCTATGTTATGTTATTCAAAAATGTATGTCAAGAAGAAGTGTTGGTTTTGACAACTTTCCATCAGATATTGCATCCCCAATAGTTGCAATAGCTATGAACAGACCATTCAATATGGCAAAATGGATTATGAAGGGATTCATTTTCAATCTGGTGAAAGGAAAAAGATTCAAATTTCTGATGTATCCAAGATTCCTGCAATTGTTGATCAATATTGCTCATCCTGTGATACGTGAAGAAGGATTTGAGGGAGGAATTTTGTACACTAAAGACATAAATGCTCTATCTTATAGAAAGATGAGTATTGGAAATGTAGAAAATGTGCAAATTCTTGACTATATGTGAGATATAGCAAACAATGAAGAAGATATTGGAGAAATATACCATCATATTTCTCAAGGTGAAGTATTGGATCCGTTAGATCCTGTGGATGAGATTCCAGATAATTTGCTTGATGATGATGAGTATTTTGCTAGACATCCAGAAGATAAAGAGGATAGTGATGAAGATGATTATGATGATGAGGATGATGATAGTAATGAAGATGATGATGTTGTTGTGAGTGATAAAGAGACTGAAACAGAATCTGATGAAGCTGAAAAAGAAGCAGAGGTTGTTATACTTGAAGCTCATAGGGACATCATAGTCCATTATTCTAGATCACGACGATCTAAGACTGTTGTTGAACCTATGATTGTAGAGGAGCCGGTTATGTTTGAAGAAGTTAGTGTGCCTGAACAGATCGATGTTGTTAAGATTGCACAAGAAGTGGTGGCTGAGGTGGAGACTGTGGCACAGACAGTTGATGATACTGATGCTAGTTTCACGCATCCTGAACCAGTAGATATTGCCACAACATCATCTCCTGCAACTCCACAAATTGAACAACCAATGGAGTCTTCACCAAAAGTTGTTTCAATTGATGTTTTAATTGAAAAAGATAAAAGAGATTGAAAGTTTGAAGAAGTTGGTAGAGGAGTTGAAGAATGAGAATGAGTTATTAAAGGCTTCAAATGAACGTAAAAAGTTGAGACTGAATGAGTTCAGAGAAACTAATTTGAAGAATATGAAGGTTTTCAATGAGCTTGATGCTGAGTATGAGAAACTCAAAGATGATTACAAAGAGCTTTATGCTGAATGTAATACTTTGAATGCTGAGAAAGAAATGCTGGAGAAATGGTTAGAAGAGGCTGAACCAAAAAGATCAGGACCTCCATCTGATAAATATTTCTCTGATGAAGTGGTAGAAGTGGCTGAGCCTTCAAGAGAAATAAAGGTTTACTATACTAGATCACGAGGATCTAAGGCACTGGGAGAAAAGGTCAATGTATCAGTTTCCATTCCCGATGATGCTGCTGCTAATGTTACTTATGACAAAGCGGAGGGAAAATGTAAACTTGATGAAGTGACTGAAATTGTGAAAGAAGATGAGATTGTGAAGAAAGCTAGAACCGAGGAAGCAGTTCAGATTGAGCCGATTCAAGCTGAAATTGTTCCTACAACCGAACTGATGAATATATCGGATGAAGTTGATTTCACTGACTCTGAACCAGAAGCAAATATTGGTGAAGACATACCGTATGATTTGGATGAAAGATTTGCTTATCTGGAAAAGATGAAATATAATCCTGTTTATTTGAATGGACTCACGGTCAGTCAAATAAAAGAGGAATATGAGAAATGTGTAAATGCTCAAGATAGAGTTGAAGGTGATGTGAAAGAGTTTGTTGTTGAGCCTGGTGAGTGGACACCACTAGGAAAGTCTGAACATTGATGATCTTCCTCCGGAAGAATTATATCATCAAAATCCTGAAGAGATGACTTCCATAGATATGCGTCAGAGGTTGAAGAAAGAATCGTTATAGAAGATTGTTGTGAGCTTTCGAAAGTCAGAAAAGATGCATAACCGTATGCTCTTTTTGGATTATAACAATCCACAATACTTTGAACTAACCAAACGGTTCAAAGTACTCGAACCAAAAGAGATTCCGTTGTTGGCTTTGCCCGAAGACGCTCACAAGAAGAGAAAAGAGTTAATTGATATGTTTCCAAGCGAAATGAAAGCATATCACATTCCTATGGATGTACGCGAGTCATGGCACAAATCTGCCACAGCAGGTGATATCGTAAGATCACTGCTGAGTAAAGGTCAATTCGTTGCTGACTTATTAGACTCGATGATCGTACCGGAAAAATCCAAGGATGTGAAAATCATTGCATGAAAGTATGATGAGGTCTTTGATGCGTTCTTGATTAAAAGGGTGAATGGATTATGTGATGTCTATAACTATTATTCAAGTATTTTCAAGCTGCCGGTTCAAGACTTGAAAGAAGTGCACAAGCTGAGGTTGATAAATCATACACGAGCTGAACGTGGTGATAAGTGTGCGATGTTATTGGATGCTGGGATCAGCCGCATGCCAAAGTTTTTGAGTTTCGAGGACAGCAAGAAGATACCTCATATTTGAAAAGTAAGAAGAAGAAGCAGAAGAAGTTGATCCTTCAAGATATGTATTTAGATGAATTTTCAGACGAGTACTTCGACAAAGTAACAAATCCTGGGTTGAAGGTAATTGATGGTTCGCAAAAGACGAAGCCTATTCTGAAGTTCTTTTATCATGAAGAGACATATGAGCTGAAGTTGATTCGAAACTTGGATGATTGGGATCAATACATGATCACCTTATTCAGTACGTTTGAGCTTAAACTACTGCATCCATCTTACATTGATCATTTGCGAAATCACAAGATGGAAAAGATGAAGGATCCAGTTGCTGAAGCTGACAAAAGATTATTTGAAATTATGGTTAAGGTAATCGGTGCCGCAACTGAGAAGATCCGATTAAGGAAAGCATTACTCAATGCTGACCTTGTGAAGATCAACATACCAGAGATTGATTCCATGAGAGTTACTTCAAAGGGTGCCTTAGAAGTACGGGCCAAAGGAAAGAAAAGGCCGTACGAATTTTATGCTAACATTGATTTTGCAGGTATCACTTTGGAAACTTTGAAACGAATGGCGGCTTGTGACATTATCACAAATGAGTCTAAACCGAGACAAGCTGTAATTGCTGAAAAGTTCAAGTCATGCATTGAAGAAGCTATGATAGAACAAGAACATACAGGAAAATCGTCGCTGAAGGTCAAAGATGAACCTGAAGATTTTTGAGAGATTGAAGCCAAAAGCAAAAGAGTTGAAAGCTGAAGATTTTTTATTAAAGTCCAAAGTTAAATCTTAGGGGGAGTACTGTTAGGGCTCGTTTCTGATAAAATATTTACTTTGTACTTTGTTTATACAAGTTTGTATAGTTTAGGGTTAATTTTGCATTTTCCCTAAAGGGTTGATGCATAAAGCATGTTGCTTGTGAATGTTAGAGAGAGAGTCTAGATCACATCCTACACGTTAGAGAGAGAATTGTGTGTGTGATTGTATTCTCCAGCACCATTGTACTGCAACTATTGCTTTGATCATCAATACAAGAGAATTATTTAGTAATGGATTGTGTTGTTGATTGAATTGTTGTGTTTATACCTTGTTCGTTCTGATTTGATGCAATATCGATCCAATTGAACCTATCATAGCCAATTTCTCACAAATTCTAAAAGAATATGATCTATAATGCTTAATTTCTCAGCACTTTCAGGTGAACACAGTTTTTCTTTCACGGTTTCAGGTAGAGGAACATAATTTGATGGTTGTTCAGAATTAGAAGATGAGGATTCAACCTTTATATGTTCTGATTGAGCCATGAGTTCCATTTCTTCAGTCTTATTGCCTTCCACTGACAGATTAACATCTTCAACTTGATTCATTTCTTCAATTTGGATTTCTGCAATCGAATCTGATTTATCACTCCAATCATATTCATTATCTTCCTCTTCAACATTATTAAGCTTGGGATCACTTTCTTCTGACCAATCCTCTTCACACACTTCAGCGACTAATGCCAGATTTGATGTAAGATCAGAATTGAACTGTTCTGCATATGCACTCCAGTCGTATCCATCCTTGATGCTTACCACTAATGCCTTGTTTGGATCTTCCACCTTCTTTGATTCTTCTTTGACATCAGACATAGGTAGACTTTCATATTGTCTTTGAAATGTTAGTTGAGGTCTAGGTTGAAAGTTCTTGTTGCTTGTGCTTGCTTGATGTGAAAAACTGTCCGAATTTGATTGTCCTCTTGGTTGATGTTGCTTTGGAGCTTTGCATTCTCTTGAGAAATAACCATAACTACTACAGTTAAAGCATCTTGATTTTGACTTGTCAAATCCAACAGATTTGTTTGTATTGAGATACATATGCATGCTTTTAGGTTCTATAAGCCATCATCACCATTTGCCAATTGAGATACATTTCTTCTACATCATTCGGATCCATCTCGAGTAAATCCTGCAAAATAAATTCTAAGTTAGTAAGATGACTTCCTTGATATGCTTGAAAACGTGCCATAAAAACAGTAAAAGCATTCTTTGTTTCATCAACCTGTAATAAAATGTTAATAACATCATTCACTTTGCAATAATTAACAGAGTTTTGAGTAGGATTCTCAGACTGATTTTGGTTTGATTTCACAGATTGAGTAGATTGAGATTGAGTGGACTATGACTTGGTTGTTGATTGTTAGATTGTGCATTTGAGTAAAGTAATTCAGCAAAGAAACCAGCTCCTACGAATAAATCTCCACCTTCACTCATTTCTTCGTTTAGAACAACAAATGCATTATCACTTGTGTTTGCTGGCGAAGTCACAAATTTATACTGAGATGACGATACAACATGATCATTGTTCCTTGAGCTCTCATCGATCTCTATAGATTCAATTTTGGTAATTAGCATGTCGATGTCAATAACGTAACTGTGTGCTTCCAGCTTGATGGTAAAGCATTCAACAATAGATTATTCAGATCCTTCAGATCATTCTTGATTCCAGCAGTTGACATTTCTTGAGTTAATTGCATGAAACGGTTCATCATTTGATGTAAAGATTCTCCTGATCTATGCTCAAATAGTTCAAGTTGTCTCTTCAACTTTTTCTTCTTCAAAGATTGCAATTCTTCCCCTCCATCACATATTACTTTAAGTGTCTTGTAAAGAGTAAATCCGGTTTGATAATTTTCAAGTCGAGTTAACACTTGAAGAGGTAAGCCTTAGCATATAAATGAGTATGCTTTGATATCATTCTTTACAATCTTCAAATCTTCTCCTTCCAAATCATCTTCTGGATAAGGTGTAGTTGACTCCTTAGTGTATGCAACACCATTAGTATTTGGACCAACTGATTGAATAGGAATGAATGGACATTTCTCTATAGATTTCCATAATTCGGACTCTATTGAGTTTAAATAAAGCTTCAGCCTGATTGTCCAGTTTTTAAAATCTGATCGATTTTTCAGCTTTTGAACACTCTTCTCGGAATCATCAAGTGCCATGATGTTTGAATGAAACAAATATTTATGGTGTTTTTTTTTATTTTTAAAAGATAAATAAAGTACGTGAATGAAGAAAATTACTTAAGACAAAGAGCAAAGCGGACAAATACTTAGAAAAATTTAATGAAACGGATAAACTTTGTATGAAATGGACAAAACACTTAGAAAATTCTTAGTGAAATGGATGAAACGGACAGAGATTTGAAAATTATTGTGAAACGGAAAGAAATTGTGAAACGCACAGAAAAGACTTAAAATAATTTTGAACTTGAAACGGATGAATTGTGGTCAAACGGATGAATAGTACACGGATGAATCACTATTTTTCACTAAGTCCTGACTAATACGCTCAAACAGTTCTCAAACGGAAGAACAGTTTCCAAACTGATGAACACTTAGACAAATTTTATGTTTTCTCCAAAAATTCTCAGATCCAAAACGGAAGATTCATCATCATTTCGATTTCTGATTTCATGATTTTGACGTTGTTTTTGATGAATATTCTTTTGAATAGCTGAACAATGATTAGATCAATGATCCCCAATCACAACTTTCACCAATTCTCATCATAATAGTGACCAGGTTTTTGTGCAATATGCATTCAAGTAGTAGTTGATGAGGAAATATGTTGACATATGTATGCATGAGGGTCACATAAGTCATTTTAATCGAACCTTAATCTCATCATGATACTGAAAAAGTAAGTGTGTCAATTCGAGCTAATTGGTATGTTTTCATATCATCACTCAATCAAACATAAGTCAAATGTCTATTCAAAACTTGCAAAACATGTTCAGATAATGTGTAGTATGATCTCACTGTGATATTTTGATTCATTGCATTGCATATGTCTTTATTTTAATGTGTGTGCTTTGTGTGTGCATGCATATGGATTCTTTATTGACACATCGACATCCTGTTTTAACTTAAAAATTTCAAGAAATTTCAAGTTTAGGGGAGAATAGGTGAAGAAGAAAAATATTTACAAAAAGCCAAAAATATTTTTGTAATAAGTGTGTTGAATGAACAAGATTATGTGGTATGGAAAGCAAAAGTTTTGAATATGTTAAAAACAAACCTAAGGTCTTGTGATTTGTTTTTAGAAAATTGCTTCGGGATATAGGAATATTGGTTGTGCAAAAACATATTGTGAAGAAAAATGGAAAAGGCTTTAATGAGAATTAAATTAAATTTGTTGCCCTAATTACTATTTTTGAAGTATTTAATGTGACAAACCCTAATAAGGATGTCTTGTCTAATTAATATGTCGAGATTGTTTGCAGGTGCAATAAATGCAGTTGAAAAAGTCAACAGATGGAGAAAAGGAGAAAAATCATCTAAGTGTGGTTGTCGGGTAAAGATATCAGAAGACACTATTTAGCCGGGTAATGAAGTCACTATTTAGCCGGGTAAGGAAGTGTTGTTTGATATCAGCCGAGTGATTGAATGAGAAGATAGCCGGGTGAAAGAAGAAATGAAGTCGGGTGACAAGTTGTATGTTACTATACAGCCGGGTGATGAAGTGTTGTCACTGTACAACCGGGTAATAGAATGAAGATTCTATGAAGCCGTGTAAGTGAAGAACACTGTGCAGCCGGGTAAGTATGACAACTGTGTAGTCGGGTAATGAAGAAGAAGCTGTCATTATACAGCCGGGTGATGAAAGAGTATCACTATGCAGCCGGGTAATGAACATGAAGTTATTGTGCAGGCCGGGTGATGTTTAGAAGACTACTATGCAGTCGGGTGATGGGTAAAACCAAAACAGGTGTAGTTGTTCCTAACTCTGACCCGTCCCAACAGTACTTGACCCGTCTCTACAGTGATTGACCCATCTAAGTGTTTTACATGTTTTATGTTGACACGTCCCAAGGTTGTGACCCGTCCCAACAGTGCTTGACGCGGTTCAAAAGTGCATGACCCGTCCAAGCTTATTGGGCTTAAATGTTTACCCGTCCCAAATTGTTGACCCGTCACATTAAGTTTGACCTAATTTTTAATTGTTAAACAAACCATATACATACCCGCCTCTTCACAAACACTTATCATTTTTCACAACCAATTTCAAGCAAAAATCCCCTGTACCTCAAATCGTTAATATCATATTCAATCGATTGTTTCTGTAACAAGTCCTATTGATTGAATAAGGTATATCTTACATGATTCAACCTTGATAAACCAACTGATAGATCGTAAAAACGAAAAATGATGATGAACAGTAATTGGACCATTGAATCGACACTTTGATTTTGAGTGTTAAAACTTAAATCGAATGTTGTATTAGGTGTAATAACTGTCGATCATCAATAATCATTCATTAATTTGCATCAAATCGTCTAAAATGAACTGAATCAACTGAAAATCTTCATGTTACTGTCGAACCGCCATTGATGAACTTTTGAATGTTCAGATTTTTGAGATTAAACTGATGAATCATCTGTTATTGAATAACAAATGGATGCTAAAACTGAACTAAAACATGTTATACATTTCATTATACAAATTTTCAGATTTGTGATTAAGTGTTTAAACCGTTAAGAGTAAAATGTTGAATGATTTTTTATTACCAAAAAGTTTTTGTTGAACAAAATGATAAATATCAGTTTGTTAGATTAACTTAGGTGATTAAATGATTATGTGATTGTTTTACTTTGTAACTTTATGTTTAAATTCTTATGCAGATGTTGTTATTTGTGAATGAAAAATCTAACACATGTGTCTTGTTTTGTCAAAACAGATGAATGATCTTAAGTTTGAGCCAAAGCACAATCTTGTTGCTTGTTTGGATGAATCTATACCAGAAGCAGAAGGATACATAGACATGATCAGATTTATTAGAAGAACAAAGTATGTTTATGCAATGTGTGCCAAGCCAATTGTATATTCAAGACTTATAAAGAGTTTTTGGAGGACTGCTGAGGTGTTGACTGATGAAGCTGGTATTTTCTGTGGTTAGAGGAAACATCACCAGACAGTTACAGTTAACTGTATCTGAAGAGTCCATCCGGACTGCTCTAAGGATAGATGATGATGAGATTGGTGCTACAAATGAGCTAACAACTGCTGAGTGTCATGCGTGTTTTATCAATATGGGTCATCCTCCCATATTTCCAAAACAGCAGTTTGTTAGAGCTCGATTGGGAAAGAAGTGGAAACTATTGTGTTATGTCATCCAGCAGTGCATGTCAAGGAGAAGTGCTGGATTTGACAGTTTCCCTTCTGATATTGCTTCACCTATTGTTGCAATTGCTGAGAACAGACCTTTCAATATGTCGAAATGGATCATGAAAGGGTTTGTGTTTAATCTTGTTAAAGGGAAGAGATTCAAGTTTCTTATGTATCCAAGATTCTTGCAACTCATGATCAACATTGCTCATCCAATTATTCGTGAAGAAGGATTTAATGGAGGGATATTATACACTGAAGACATGAATGCTCTATCTTATCGAAAGATGAGTATTGGAAATGTTGAAGATGTTGAGATGTTTGCTTATATGCGAGATATAGCAAACAATGATGAGGACATTGAAGTTGTGTATCATCATATATCACAAGGTGAGGTTGTGAATCCATTGGACCTTGTTGATGAGATTCCAGATAATCTGTTAGATGATGATGAGTACTTTGCTCGTTATCCAGAAGATGAAGAACATGATGAGGATGAGAATGAATCTGAGAATGGTGAGTCAGATAGTGAAGATGATGAATCTGATAGTGATGATGGTGATGGTGGAAATGAGGATGTTATTGAAGATGAAAGTGCTGAATTAGTTTCTGAGGAGGCAGTACAAGAAGATGTAGAAATGAATGTTGAAGTTGTTGAACCAGTTATGACTGACACTTTTGAAACTGATGAACATGTTGAAGTTGTAAAAGAAGTTGAAGATGTTAGTGTTGATGCTACTAAGGATATCACAGTTTACTATTCTAGATCACGACGATCTAAGACTGTGATTGATCCTATGATTATTGAGGAACCAAGTGTGTTTGAAGATGTTAGTGTACCTGAACTGATAGATATAGTTCAAATTGCACAAGAAGCTGTAGCTGAAGTGGAGACTGTGGCACAGACAGTTGATGATACTAATGCTTGTGTGATTGTTTTTGCACCAGTAGATGTTGCCACATCCTCTAAAGCAGCTGAACACATTGATCAACCAAAGGAGTCTTCACCTAAAGTTGCATCAGATGTGAATTTAAATGAAGAAGAAGGTGAGATATATCACTTAGAAAGGATGATAGCCAAACTTTTAGATGCAAATGCGTTATTAAAAGCATCTAATGAAAGAAAGAAGAAGAGATTGGAAGAGTTTTGGGCTATTTATCAAAAGAATCTGGAAACTTTCAAGGAATTAGATGCTGATCATGAAAAGCTGAAAGCAGATTATGAGGAATTGCAAGCAGAATGCAATACTTTACGTGCTGAAAATGAAGTGTTAGAAAAATGGGTGAAAGAAAATGAGACAGAAAGTTCAGAGTCTGATAAAGAGTTTGTTGCGGATGAAGACGTTGGAGTGTCTGAGACTCCGAGGTACATCACAGTTTATCAAACTAGATCACAACGATCTAAGACTGTGACAGAACCAATTGTAGAATCTGTCCCTATTCCCGATGAAGCTGCTGATCTTGTCAATCTTGACAAAGCCGAGGGAAAACGTAAACTGGATGTTGTCCGGGAAATTGTGAAAGAAGATGAAATAACAAAGAAGGCTAGAACTGAAGAAACAGTTCAGATTGAGCCGATTCAATCTGAGTCTGTAATAGCAGCTGAAGTGCCTGAGGTGGTTAAAGTGGCTGAGATTGTGGAGGAAGCTGTTATTGAAGAAGCATCTCAGTTTGAGCCTGTTCAAACTGAACATGCACCCACAATCGAAGCATTAGATGATTTGGATGAAGTGGACTTTACTGAATCTGAACCGGAAGCTAATCCTGATGATGAGATACCTGTTGATCTTGATGAGCGATTTACATACTTGGAGAAGATGAAGTACAATCCTGTTTATTTGAATGGACTTACAGTCAGTCAAATAAACGAGGAATACGAAAAGTGTGTGAATGCGCAAGACAAGGTGATGGCTGATGAAAAGGAGTTTATAGTTGAAATAGGTGAGTGGACACCGCTTCAAGAAAGCTTAAACATTGATGATCTTCCTCCTGAAGAACTGTATCATCAAAACCCAGAAGAGATGTCAACTAGAAATATGCGTGAATGGCTAAGTTCGAGGAATTATCCATACAAGACTCTGAAAAGACTGAAGCGAGAATCGCTGAAAAAGATTGTGGTGAGCTTTATGAAGACTGAGAAGATGCATAACCGTATGTTTTTCTTGGATTATAATAATCCACAGTATTATGAGTTGACCAAAAGATACAGAGTGCTTGAGCCTAAAGAGATACCGTTGATGGCATTACCCGAAGATGCGCATAAGAAGAGGAAAGAGCTTATTGACATGTTTCCGAGCGAGATGAAGTCTTATAACATTCCAATGGAAGTACGAGAATCATGGCATAAGTCTGCCACAGCATGTGATATTGTCAGATCACTGCTGAGTAAGGGCCAGTCAGTTGCTGAATTGCTTGATTCAATGATCGTGCCGGAAAAATCCAAAAATGTGAAGATTATTGCTCGGAAATATGATGAGATTTTTTATGCGTTTCTGATAAAGAGGGTAAATGGTCTGTGCGATGTATATCATTATTATTCAAGTATTTTCAAGCTGCAAGTGCAAGATTTGAAAGAACTACACAAGTTGAGGTTGATTAATCACACGCGTGCAGAGCGTGGTGATAAATGTGCGATGTTACTGGATGCCGGGATCAGCCGCATGCCAAAGTATTTAGAGTTTCGAGGACAACAAGAAGATAGTGAATATGTACAGAAGAAGAAGAAGAAGAGGAAAGAGAAGAATCGTGACATGTACTTGGAAGAATTCTCAGATGAATATTTTGACAAAGTCACAGATCCGGGGTTGAAGGTGATTGATGGTTCTCAAGCTACAAAGCCCATTCTGAAGGTTTTCTATAATCAAGAAACCTATGAGCTGAAGTTGGTACGTAATTTGGATGATTGGGATCAAGACATGATCACATTGTTTAGTACGTTTGAGCTCAAACTGCTACATCCATCTTACATTGATTATCTTCGAAACTTCAAGATGGAAAAGTTGAAAGATCCTGTTGCTGAAGAAGATAGAATATTATTTGTGATTATGATAGAGGTGATTGGGGCTGCTACAGAGAAAATCCGATTAAGGAAGGCATTGCTTAATGCTAACCTTGTGAAGATTGACATGCCGGAGATCGAATATATGAGAGTGACATACAAGGGTACCTTAGAAGTGAAGGTCAAAGGAAAGAAGAAACCTAATGATTTTTATGCTAACATTGATTTTGCAGGTATAACCTTGGACACGTTGAAAAGAATGAAGGACTGTGACATTGCTACAAATGACTCAAACCCGCGACAAGCAAAGATTGCTGAGAAGTTCAAGTGTGTATTGAGGAGGCTTTGAAAGAACAAGAAGAATACAAAGGAAAGCCGTTGCTAGATGTTAAAGACGAACCTGAAGATTGGTGAGAGATTGAAGCTGAAAAAGCAAGAGTTGAAAACTGAAGATTTTTGAAGTCCAAAGTTAAATCTTAGGGGGAGTACTGTTAGGGCTCGTTTCTAGTTAAGATTTACTTTGTACTTTGTTTATACATGTTTGTATAGTTTAGGGTTAATTTTGTATTTTCCCTAATGTGTTGATGCATAAAGCATGTTGTGAGAAAATGTAAGAGAGAGAGTCTAGATCACAATGACATACTAGAGAGAGAATCAATGTGTGTGATTTTACATCTCCTGCACATTTGTACTACAACTTTTATGCTTTGATCATCAATACAAGAGAATTATCAGTAATGGATTGTGTTGTTGATTGAATTGTGTTTGTGTACTTAGATTGTTCTGATTTGCAGCAATATCGATCCAATTGAACCTATCAATTGGTATCAGAGCTGTTGGGTGATCTTTGATTGTTGTTGTTATTGATGGAATTTTAGCTACCATTAGCTTTGATTCATGTTTGTGTAAAGAACTGCAAAGTTTGAGATCAATTGGTGAAGATTTGACTGTGTTTTTGAAGAAATTGTTCATGTTCGTCATATTCACTACTCAATTTTTTGATCTGGAAATTGTTGATGATATTGAGAAATTGATGATTGAGATATGTTAGAAATCACTATCCTAAGCTTCGTTCATAATCAAACATCACTGATTTGTTGATTTCGATCCATATTTTGTCAAATTGTCTCAAAACCCACTTGTTGTGTTCTTCATCAAAAATCCGGATCTAAATGAGATTTAGCCAGATTCAAGGTAGAAAAACTTTGAAGGAGTGTTAGAAACATCATTCCTAAGCTAGTACAAGTATTGAATTGAACAAAAACAACAAAAATTGAAGAATTGATCTTATGTTCATCACAATTTTGACTTTGAAAAGTCAATCTGATATGAAGATTTGAAGAATTGATTGATATTTGCCCAGAAACGTACCATAATCTGAAGAAGAATTGAAGAATTGAGTGGTTGATTGAAAGAAATTTTCCTTAGTGTTGATAATTTTGACCCGTCTCTACGTCCAAGTTTTAGTCGTGTGAAGTTTGATACTATTCAGCCGGGTCAAGTATTTTTCACTATTTAGCCGTGTGAAGCACTGTTCAGCCGTGTGAAAGAAGAAAAACATTGTTTAGCCAGGTGAAGACACTGTTCAGCCGGGTGAAGACACTGTTCAGCCGTCCCAACTTTATGACCCGTCCCAACAGTGACACGTCCCAAGTTTGACCCGTCTCAACAGTTACCCGTCCAAACAGTTGAACCGTCTCAATTGTTGACCCGTCCCAACTTTGACCCGACTCAATAGTAAAAAAAATGTCAAATTTGTCTGGAAAATCGAAAAATTCATTTTTCCAAAATTTCAAATTAGTCATTTTTAGCCACCATGACTTCCCAGAAAAATTATCAAAATCACTTTGAAAATTCAAGAAAAATGTCAACCGGGATCCGAGAAGAAAATAAAAGAGAAGATATCAATGAATTTATTACAGAATTCAATTACATGTTTGAAACAACATATCTTCAAGTTGCAAAAACTTGTGATCAAAAGAGAAGAGACTTTCATGAACACACAAAACTTGCTCTTGTGAGTCAAGCAGATTCTCATGAAAATCATGATGAAGAAGAAGAATATGATTGGAGGGAAAACAATGATGTTGTTTCCATTCGAGAGATTGAAAAGAAAGATGAAGAAATCAGCAACTTGTCAGAAACCATTGCAAAGCAAGATGAGACAATTGCTCAACTGAATTCAGAAATAAAGAGATTGATGTCAGAAACAGAAAACGAGAAAGATGTTCAGAGTTCTTATGTTGAAATGCCAATTGAAGTCAGAGAAAAGATGTGCACCAAAGAATGTTTTCAACAAGTTGAACACTACAGAATATACTCTTTCAAGATTTGTGATAAACTCAAGAAGGAAGAGCAAATGCACAAGAATCTGAAAGAACAACAACAAATATCTGATCAAAGAATCACATCTCTCGAAGAGTCACTCAAGAAAAGTGAAAGAGAAGCAATGAATGTCAAGAATGAAGCTGCAAAATCAAATGAACACTCATCCAGTGTGATCAAAGATTTGCAAGAAGAGATTCTAAAGTTGAAGAAGTTGTCTGAGATGTTCAATTCAGAGAACAACACTCTGAAAAACAAACTGCAAGAAGAACAAGAGAAGCATGTAAGTCTACAAAAAGATCACCAATTGTGTGAAGATAGACTCAAATCTCTTACACAGAATGTTGATTCAATGCTTACCGAAGAGCATAATCTGAATGTTCAACTCATGGAGCTCACTGATAAACTCAACAGATCACAATCTGATCTTGTGTTTATCAAAGAAGAAGTCGAAAAAGGAAAGTCTGTTGAACAAGAAAAAGAGAGATTAGTGCCAACCAGAATTGTTGGATCACTATCTTCTCAAGGAGAAGAAGAAAAGACACAAGAGGTTCAGTCAAAGAAGAAGAAGAAGAAGGTTAGAAGAAAGAAAAGCAAAGCCAAGAAGAACAAGACAAAGGCCACTTCATCTGGTTGTACACCACAAACTCCTTCTACTTCAAAGTCTCAAGATTTCGAATCCCCGAGTGATTCAAACAGTGATGTCTACTGTTTAATCTGTGACTCTGAAACTCATCATATTTCAGATTGTATCTACAGTCAAGGTGTCTTTCCATATGGTACAAAAGCAAACATGTTCAAGACTCCAGCTTCTTCAATCAAGCTTCAACAAGATTCAGAGGTCAAAGCTCCTCATCAAGAGAAAGGTTCAACTGCAAAAGCTTCTCAAAAGCAAAGAAAGAAGTCTCCCTTCAAGGCTTATCAGAAGTACTGCGAGATATGTGAAATGTACAATCACACGACAACGAAATGCTACTACAACAAGTACTGCACCAACTGTCAGATGTACAACCACGACACAAGGGTGTTGGATCACTATCTTCTCAAGGAGAAGAAGAAAAGACACAAGAGGTTCAGTCAAAGAAGAAGAAGAAGAAGGTTAGAAGAAAGAAAAGCAAAGCCAAGAAGAACAAGACAAAGGCCACTTCATCTGGTTGTACACCACAAACTCCTTCTACTTCAAAGTCTCAAGATTCCGAATCCCCGAGTGATTCAAACAGTGATGTCTACTGTTTAATCTGTGACTCTAAAACTCATCATATTTCAGATTGTATCTACAGTCAAGGTGTCTTTCATTATGGTACAAAAGCAACCATGTTCAAGACTCCAGCTTCTTCAATCAAGCTTCAACAAGATTCAGAGGTCAAAGCTCCTCATCAAGAGAAAGGTTCAACTGCAAAAGCTTCTCAAAAGCAAAGAAAGAAGTCTCCCTTCAAGGCTTATCAGAAGTACTGCGAGATATGTGAAATGTACAATCACACGACAACGAAATGCTACTACAACAAGTACTGCACCAACTGTCAGATGTACAACCACGACACAATGGAATGTTACTACAACAAGTATTGCTCTATTTGTGACATGGTCAATCACAACACATCCGAGTGCTACTACAAGCCGAGAAGGTCAGTCCAAAGAAGTTCATCACGTGCATACCCTTCTAGGTACGTTTCTAACTTTAAAAGATCTCATCATAGACATTCTATTGATGAAAATCAACATGTCAATGATTCATGGACACCAAAGTTTGTCAGAAACAAAAAGGGAAATCATGATTTAAATGATAAAATGATTCCAATAGTGAATCAATCTTTGAATAAGAAATATAGTCAACAAAACCTGTTTTTAAATGAAATTCACAATTTGTGTGAAAATGACTCTAATTTCTCTTTTGCAAATAATCCATGAAAGAAGATGAAGGTACAAATTACATTGTATCATCAGAACCACCACCTGAAGGTATTCCTTGCACTTATGAGAATATCTCTTATGTTGATGAATTTGGACGACCCAAAACCGAAATGGTTTGGGTCATTACCTCTAACTGATTTGTTAGTGTGTTAGGGACAGTTATGGAGGCCTGTCAAACAAAGAAAAGAAGACCGTGGCTGATCCCTTATCATGACAAGATACCGAATCTTGTTCATGATGTTTTCAATGCAACTGACACCAAACGGAGTTGGAAACAAAAAGGAATCATTGCAGGAATTTTTAAAAAAACATTTTCAAAAATCAAACAATGATGGCAGTGCAAGAAACAACCGATGTTTCATTTCTTCTGTTTAGATTAAGTATATTGCATGCACTCTTCATACGTTGATAACATATCCGCCATTTTCTTTTTATTAAACTTTCAATTTTCATAGAAATTTAATGTTTAGGGGGAGAAAACCATTAAAAAAAATGATAAAATCCAAAAAATATGTTGAATCTACTTGCACGTACATGAGAAATGATAGATACACTAGAGTTATTCGACACATCATTTTTAAACATAAAGACTGAAGCGTGAAAATTGATGTGCGAGACGGCTCAGACAATTATACTGAACAAGTATATTCTTTGATGATTTAACTAAATTCTAATGAGTTTTTGTGGTTGAAACATCTTAGTTCATGTGAAACGTATATACAAATCAAATAGATATCTTGTGAAGCAACGATATACATCAGGTAATGATGCAATCTATTCAGTGTGATGAACCGCATCGTGAGCTTCTTTGTTGTGGTATCCACAGACCTGAAGTCTCACATGAAGTTTCTTTCGAGCTTCAAGATGCAGCAAAAGATTCCCAAAGATGGAACAAAAAGAGTCCCAAATGTGGACCGTCACCAAAAACAAAAATTCTGAAATGGAATTCAGAAGATTCCCAAGGGGAACAATAGGAAAAAGAAAAATTCCAAAAAGGAATTCAAAAGAAGTCCCAAAGTGGACCAAATTCAAATAGAACCCAAATTCCACACTGTTTATGACTGTAAGTGACCTGACGTGTTGAGATGTTCTCAGGATATTTAGATGAAGTGTATAACTTTCTAATGTGCAAGGTATGGGTCACTCATAACTTATTCCTAATCAACCTAATTGATTATCAAGAATAGAAAAAGTAAGTGTGTCACTTCGAGCTAATTGATTTGTTCAACAATTCATCACTCAATTACTTTACAATACAAATGTCTATTCTCAAAATCTGCAAAACATGTGTTGGATAAATTGCTAGTATGATCTCATTGCAGGTTAAATATTCATAAATGTAAAGAGAAAACTCCAAAAATTATCAAAAACATTGAAAAATTCAAAAAGAACAAAAAGATTTTGTTTTTAATCTTTTTCTTTTGTGTTGGCAGTTTAACATGTGTTATTGATGTAGGAGTTGTTCATCGAGCAATATCTCATCCGGTTGAGAACTTAATCTTTACATTGATGATAAATGCACATTATTGCCTGAGTTCTAATGTTTTCTTTGAGTTGCAGGAACAAGTTTCCATTGCAGAACAAGTTTCCACGCGACTTGAAGATGTTCCTGTTCAAGCCTGATTCCAGTCCAAAGATCTCCAAGTCAGGTTGCTGAGTGTTAAGAATCCTCCTCTTAATATCTCATACACATATCCCATTAACCTCGAAAGAAAAAGTTGAGGGGGAGTATTCTAAGTCAAAGAAGTCTTCGCATTCTACTTCAACCGTTGAAGAAGATCCCGTTGCTGATATATAGATTCACCGGAATCTACTCTCTGCTTATTTCTTTCCATAGCCTCTGATGTTACTCTAAAGGGAGAGAATGATGCAGATTGCTTGTTGAAAGACAGAGTTTTGACAGCATCATCTTAGGGGGAGTACTGTTGGGTCCTCTTGAAGATTTAAGCTGATATGTCAGATTTGTAAAGTGTCATCTTAGGGGGAGTACTGTTGGGGTTATTTGAAGATTTCACTTTCCAAATATAAGCGAGTGAAGATATCGAGCATCATCACGAGCAAGCATGGGTGAAGACGTTCATTAATTGTATTTGTCTTAGAATATTTGTGTAATCGTTTCGTGCTTAAATGCGCGTTTGTGCTTAATTGCACGTGGTTAGGTTACATTGTAAGGTGAATGGTATAAACTATAAATACCATCACCTAGGTCATTTGTGAAAGAGTTGCCTACATTTCATTCCATATCTTTTGTAACCTCTCTATTGATCTAATACAATTCACCTATTCATATTATCATCAATCTTCATCATACCTTGCATTGATCTTCATGAACATTCAAGCATCAATACGTGATTAGTGAGATTCCGCATCACTGATCGCAAACAACATCCCCAAACAATCTCAGATCGAGATCCAAGCTCGGTTCGTCTAGCACTATCATTTTCTCTCTTTTTGCTTGAATTTCTTCTCAATTGAGTTTCGATCTATGTGTATGATGATGAAACACAGCTTCGATTCAATTGATCTGATCAAAAACTTCGATCTGATACATATTTTCATTCAAACAGTGTTCGTTGTGATGAACATGGTTCAGATCTGAGCCAAACGCTTTGATACCAATTGATAGGGCAGGATTTAGATCTACAATGTGCAATAAAACGATATGATCAACACAAGACAACTCCACACAACACAATTATGATTCAATCGAACACAAAGCACAAATTACTCATAAAATTCTCATTGCATTGATCAAATAGCGATTACAATTGTGAAGGAAAAGCTCTCTTCTAAAGAGATACAAGCACTGTTTATAGACCAATACAAACTAGCTAGAAACAATCACATAAACAGTCCCTAGACTATATACAAAAGATGAAATACAAAGATAAACTATAAATTCTAATCTATATGTTCTAACATGTTAATAAATATCATGCAAAAGTGTATCACACAAGATAAAGCGAGTGCACAATCAAACCTAGATGACTTCAGCCACTTATTTACATAGATTAAGTCATAATAAGCAAAAGCATATGCTGGTCACAATCACCACTCGAAAGCCATATGGGTGGGCTTCTCAGGAAAAATAGATTTATTGTTGATAACTGTTGGCTTGAATAAATTAATGATTGTGCGAGAATAAATGTCTATGAAACACATAATTGCAAGTAATAACACAGATGAATCGAATTTAATAAAATGAATAAAAAATGAACATTATGATAAAACATGATTTAATAGGTCACATGATTTCACCCCAAAGCATAAAATAATAAAAGGGGGCTATATATACTTACCTGCTGATTGCTCGATAAAATGAAAATGAAAGTAACTTGAAAAGACACAAGGAAACTCTTTAAGGATCACCAAGAGTATGATGTCTTATGTTAGAGATAGCTAATTGTGATTCGGAAAACTAGGGTTCTAATAAGAATTTGGTGTTTTAGATAACTAGTTGATTTAATAGAAGTGCATGATAATCTAATAGTAACTGAGTGCGTATTAGTAATTTAATATGTAAGGTACAAACTACTAGGTTGATAACAAATAAATTAATGACATAAATGATATAACAAACTAATTATTATTTAAGATAATTATTTTAATTAATATTAATAAGTAAATAATACTATTGATATAGTTGTAAATAATTACATATTTTATTAAAAAGACATTTCATGAGATTAACTTTTACAACAATATACAAATTAACTGTTAATTAAAAGATTTGAAGTCTTAGTAAGTTATTAGAAGGATTTATAGTTTGATGTAATATTGAATAAAAACATATATGGTCCAGCGACTCGAACCTAGGACCTTCTAGTCCACCTAAAATCTAATAACCATCATACCATAATACAATTAGTTGTTTTAGAATTGAAATAAATAAATCATATAAAATATTAAAACAAAAACCCCAATTCCTTATAAACCCTAATACTAAACCATCAAAAATTGGGTTTAGTGTACAATGTATTTTATTTACCTTGATTGTTGATAATAGGATGATAATAAGAACTAATTCGATTCAAGAAACGATGATATGATGAAATTGATGATTTAGATTCACTTCCAGATACACAATGAATAAAACCCCCAAGAATATTGCAAATAAAACAACTCATATACGTTGTTGAGGTGATGAACAGAGACGAAGAAAAGCGACGAAAGTTGGTAAGTGTATTTGAGCTGAAAGTGCAATTGTTGCCACAGAAAGTGATGGTGTATTCTTATGAATGATTTGGATTTCGTAAATAAGTTTAATCTAGGGCCAAAGGATATGAACGTGTATTGAGTAGATTTCAGGTTGATTTGGATAGAATTACTGAAATTCTGGGATTTGATGTTCAATTGTATTGATTTATGAACTAATTATGTTAAAACGAAACTGAATTAGCTGCGTGATTTATGGAGTTCAGTTTGTGAGTTTCAAATTTGAGATCAGTGGATTTATTTAGATTTTAACATTTCAAATAATCTTTTCATTTAATGTTCGTGTATTGTTAGTAAGTCTTAATTCAGTTATTTTAAACATAATATATAGAGTCTGTGGGTCGACACCCGAACTTACTTTAGTGTCTTGGTTTTATAAATTTAAAGTTTTTTAGTGTCTGTTTTTATATATAGTATTGCACACATCACCACCCAATAGCCACCTCGCCACAGACACCACTTCTATAGCTGCCAATGGCTTGCTCGTCATCACCACTATCACCATATACAGTTACTACAAGCATCACCATAACCACTGCACCATACCGCAAGTCATCTCACTGTTGTTATTTAGGCTGTACACCACCACCGCACTATAACCATTATACAACAATCGTTGTTTTTGTTAGCTCTCACCAAAGTCACGGTCGAACACCTCCTCGCTACTACTAGTTATCACCCGCTACTTCCATTGCAGCCTGTGAAGTGACTTTAACCCCCACACCCATCGTCTTCATCATAAAATCATAGGGGCACACCAACGAAGCCCTAGTTGTCGATGCCTGCATCCTCTTACGCCATCACAACCATCGAGTTTCAACATAAACAACCATAGCCATAGAATTAGTACATTATGAGGAAGTAGATGAGATATGATTCTCTTCGTGACGTGCTCGAGATTTGACTGGATTTCGTAAGAGGGGTAGCGGCTAACTTGAGGGTTTTAGGGTTTTACAAATGAGGGAGAATGTTTTAGGATTGTTTATATAAGTAGGGTTTGGCTAGTGGGCTTTTTAATTAAATAACGCGTATATGGTTCAACATTCCTTTCACGATTCTCAATATCGTTTCCAAATATTATTTTCTTTAAAATAAGTTTAATTATATGAACATGTCTGATCGAATACACATTTTCATTGCGCATCTAATCATTTTCTCAAATATCGCATTTTAGACTCTCAATATCATTACTTTACTATATTTAATAAAATAATATGCATAGTATTTGAAATATTACAACACTTTGGTTATTATTTTTAGGTGTCAGTTAATGCTGGTAAGACTCGGTATCCGCATTTCATACACGTTTTATGTTTAGATAGTTTTATTGAGTACAGAATCAATTTCTTCGATTCTTCTTAGTTCATAGAACATATTTGTTATTAATACGCAGAAAATCAGTTATAACGTATTGGACCTTTATTGGGTTTGGTTAATCATGTTGGGCCTTATTGAGCCTTTAAGCCCACTTACCAGAAATCCAGCACATCTGTATCTTTAAATCAGGTTGCGCAATAATTAACACATTTAATAGATCTGAATAACAGTAATAGAAGATTGAATTAATACATCTAATAGAGTTTTATTAACAGAGTTAACTGGAAATAGTCGGGTGTCACAGTTTTGCAAAGAATCATTTCAGTTAGATATCCTTGATTGGAGACTAGTTATATTTTAAGAAATTGACCCTATCATTAGTGTTTTTCACATCTTAGTTAACTAGATTCTTAGTCTAGATAATATCTTAATTTACTTGCTTTACTTTCTTAATGTAATATTTTCTATTCGCATGCTAGTTTAAGTAAAAACAACAACTTGATTTTTTTTCGGTTGAACATTAGCAAAAATTTACTACCGAGAGCCATCGTATCCACAGATAGATATCCACTTCATACCTTTTTATTATATTACTAATTGATAGGTGCTCTTGTCTTTTGTGTGTGATTTAATACTTTTAGGTAGAAACCCTTTTCAAAACTAAATCCGTGTGAAAATTTTTTATTAAAAATCTATATGCTTTACACACATCAATGACTTTAACCATTTCACCTACTGGAAGATCTAGGAACATGAGATATTTGCTTCGATTGACTTATCTTATGTAAAGTTCTGAGTAAAGAAAATGAGAATTCAGGCTCTAACTTTCACAAATTGTTCGAAGTTTCACTCTTCTTAATGATAATCTAAGGTAAAGATTGAGAAAATGAAAAATGAAACTCTAATTTGACTAACTGGTTGGATGACTGCGGAAACTAACAAACCAGCCTCTAATTTAACATTGTTATACGTAAGTTGAGGAACATCATATGCTTGACTATTGAAAACGTATTAGACTTTCTTTGTTGTATCAGATGCCTATGTCTTCATGTCTTCTCTCAAATCGTTATGTCTTGACCTGGAATTAGCTCGCGGAATAATACATATGCAAAGAAACAACGCGTTAAGGCACCCCAAGGTACAAGGAAGGTTGTTCCTTGTGATAACTCTCCAGCGTGAGAATCAGTATTTGACTTAAGAATGTGATATGATGTGAGTGTCAGAGCAGAGAATTGTACATACCTGAAACTGTCAGTTAGAGGGGTATTTATAGTTGTCCTTGTCAGGGTTTTTATTGAGTGATACTTGTTGTATTTCTCTTATGGTGTCTGTTACTTTTGTGATTGGTGGAGATTCGTGTTATCTCCACGTGTCTGAATCATGAACCGTACAATCATTTAATTTGGGCTTTTACTCATTTACATATTTATATTTTGGATCACGTGTTTTTTAATGGGCTTTAAGCCCTTTCTAAAAGCATCACCAGACCCTTCTAAGCCGAGAGGTTTTGGCGAGATTAAAGTTGAGAGCGGGAGCTCTATTGGCGGGAAACTTCAAGCGAGAAATCTCAAGCGGGAAACTTGAGCGGGAAACTTGAGCGGGAAACATACGAGCAGAAATCCATAGCCGTTTTATATAAGTGATGTTCTCTTCTTTATAGTGGGATGTTCCGGCCTACTCGTCTTTAAGTCCCCCAAGCCTTGTTTTTTAATTTTAGTAAAAGACAATACTTTTTTATTGCAAGCAAAGTTTCTAACCTTGGATGTATGTATATGTTTGTAATTTTTTCATCGAATACCTTTTGCCACGTGTCCTTGAATGTACTTGGATTTTTTTACTATTCTAAAAATACTTCCTCATTTTACGTCTTTTACTTATTTACTTCTTTGTTATAGTTGTAAGGATGACTAGAAATGCTAATCGTAAGCCTACGTCTTCAGAGGTGGGCGAGGCTAAAAAGGTGGAATAAAAACCGAATATCGCGGATATAGTTGCTAAATGGGATCTGGCAGAGTTTAATGATCTTATTCGTGATTACCACATCTCTCCAAATTGGAATCCAACTTTGTCTTCTGCAACTGCAACTGTGATTTCTTCGTCAAAAGGGAAAATAGTGATGTATGCAGATTTTTTCTACTTCTACCATTTTTGCCTTCCTATTTCAAAGTTTGTTTTACATGTGTTGGAGTCTTATCAGGTTCATATTTCTTAGATACATCCGTTAGGATTGGCTAAGGTAATGCATTATGAATTTGTTATGCGGAGTTTACAGAAATAGCTCGCCTTAGCCTGTTTCATGCGTTTTTTAAGTTCAAGAAATATTGGGGATGGTACTCTTTTGATAAGCGTAAAGCTTCGAAGTGTATGATTGATTTTTAGCCGAAAAGTTCAAAAGACAAGAAATGGCGTTCTAAATTTTTTTTTGTTGATGAAGGCATGATTCCGGGAAATATGGTTTATCGTTTAAAAGGTGAGGATGCTTTGGAGGAGCCTCCTCTTTGGGGCGCCGAGCTGGATTGTGCTGACTATGCTCATTTATCTCTTCAGTCATCTGGTATTCAGCCGCTTCCTAAGCATGCTTTGGTTATTTTGGGGATGAGTCGCTTATGGACTGAAAAGCTTTTCATACCATCTTACGAGCATGTTCGACATAGTAAGCCTCCTTTTTGGTGCTATATTTTCCTTTTACGCTATCAAATAATATGTTTTTGAATTTGTGACATTCTTGCAGAAACGTTGTCTTTATTTGATTTGCTTTTTGGTAATACTCGTGTGGATTTTGAGCCTGTTAAAATGCATGTGGGAGATGGTCAGAGAAAGTTTTTAGATACGACCCGTGAGTGCTTTGTGTTTCCGAAAACTGATGGTTCGTTTAAGGCGGAAAACCACTTTTTTAAGAAAATCGAGGTATAACAATTATTTTCTGCTTTCTTTGTAAAATCGATTATTAAGTGTTTATTCTTACTCGTCTTATAGGGAAAGACTGCTTTAAAGTTTGCTAAAGAGATTGAGTTTTATGTTCCGATCTGTGTTGCGGGTGATGAAGTTTTAGACGATCAAAGTAACATCATTGTACATGGCATAGGCAAAAGTATTAAGGTGGTAGAAAGTTTTTTTGAAAGAAAAGGAGGTTTCTTAAAAGGTAAACACGCCTGCTGGGTATAGTACTTTGAGAAAACTTTTGCAGAAACGTAAGGAGACGCAACGAAAGAGTGTCGAAGTCAATTTAGAAGTCAATCCTGATGATTTTATGAGTTTTTTTTCTTGGAGACCGACCATGTAAATCTTATACTCATCTATGCATGTGTTTGTATGTCTATTCACGTCTTTATCTTGTAATCCGACATTTTGTTTGGGTATCTTTGATATAGCGGAGAAACCCATTGGTGAAGAAGTTTCAAATGTTATGGAGGTAGTTGACTCTCCTAACCGGTCGAATTCACCTGTTGTTGATAGCTTGAAGAGAAAGAAAGGGAAAGGATCCCTAGTCGTCGATCTTGGCACTTCTAATATTGAAGAAATTATGACTGAAGTTGATACTGATTTAAGCAAAAGTAAAAGCAGTTTTGATTCATTTATTACAAGAAAAAAACTTATTTCCAAAGGGGCAGAAGAGTTTCATTTGCTTGTTGACACAAATAATCTTGCATATTCTTCTAAAGATGTAATAGTGTCCTACCCCCCCCCCCCCCAAAAAAAAGAAAATAAATTAAAAAAAAAGGAACTCGCGCAAAACCTGTAAGAATTGGTTGATTGTTTATTATGTAGGGTATTGGTTTGCTACCTTCTATACTTTGTATGAATTGGTTGATAAATAAGTAGCATCCCACCCGCAGAGCAAGAACTCGTGCAAAACCTGCCTTCAATAAGCGTGCATGAGCATGTGGCCACTGATTTAGTGTCTTTGGCAGTACATTTTCCAGAGATGTGTTGTTGTGCTACCTATGCGGAGGAACAATTCGTAAGGATGCTCCAAGGGCGGAAAAAATCTGATCATGAATGGTTTTCGGCCAGAAGTTCTCTTTAGAGTTATAAGAAAGTGCATGCTGAGGAGGAGGCTAAAGTGCAGGATTTAAAGCAAATGGTAGACGAGTTGGAGCAAGAACTGGAGGTTGAGAGGCGAAAGAGTAATGATATGCAGAAAAAAGGGAATGACGCGGAGGAACAAGCGCGTTCTTTGACTCATGAGCATAATGTTATAGTTGATCGATTGTCAGCTAAAATTGTTTTGCTTTGCTCTGATAAACGATGGATCTTAACTAAAGGTGTTTCTTTAATGCTGAAAGCTTTTAGGTCAAGCCCTGAATTTCAACAGCATCTTCGATTAATGGCTAAAGCTACAGAAATGGTTGGGCGTCAAGATGGCATGCGCGATGGATATGAAGTTGGTCTCTTAAAAGGGGAATTATCATCTTATGAAAATTTTAGAGTTAGACGCAAAGAATGATATGTTGTTAGCTTTTAAAGGATTGAACTATTTTGAGCCAGAGATTGCAGGTAAAGTGTCGTTGTTTGCTGATGATATTGACATTGGTCATTTACAACGAATGTTTGGAGGTAACGCGGAAGTGGAACAAGGTCAGGGTTCCAATGTTGGTCATGGTTGTAGCAACTTGGAAAATTATCTTTTCATCTTAGACCCTTGTACCAACCGTACCCAATTTTCGGGACGAAAATTCTTCCAACAAGGGGATGATGTGACACCCGAGAATTTTGGATTAACTTCGTTACCTAAATCACGTTAATTCCATTAATGCCACTATACTCTACATTTAATTAGTTGAATTAAATGTGCTACTTGTTACGCAAACAGTTACACGTAACGAAAATTTAGAGAATTACAAAATCACGCGAGTTAATACTCGAATGTTGGTAAATTAATAAAATAATAATCCCGAACAACTAAATAAATATAAATTTAGTGAATTTATATTATATGTGACTTACATATTTAATTTCGTAAACTTTCG
Organism: Tagetes erecta; assembly: GCA_030867185.1. NCBI lineage: Eukaryota > Viridiplantae > Streptophyta > Magnoliopsida > Asterales > Asteraceae > Tagetes > Tagetes erecta. Next base: position 448,713 of record CM061486.1, on the reverse strand, counting down.
TGAATCGTATGTTTTACGTGTTTTAACATTGTAATCAAGATTAGTGAAATTTATAAAATAAAGGTTGATAATATAATTAGAGGGATCTTTCTTGTTATTTTGTAAACTCCAATTAAAAGGGGATCCATGGATCATCTAGGAGATCCATGGGTAATCCAAAACCCACCATTTAGACAAATAACTATACTAGTTAAACCAAAACCATAATCCTTCATAGCCTCCACACATAGTCCACACATAATCACTATCATTTTCTTGGCTTTTGATCAAATTCGTGGTGATTTTGCTTGCTATTTTGAGTTTTAGACACTATACAAGTAAGTTTTCATAAATCTTCCTACATGTTGTGAAATATTCATAAAGAAAAACCCTAGATCATCGAAATCCTTCAATTGGTATTTTGTATGTGAAGTTGGGTATTGATTGTTAGTTTATATGAAGTTTGATGAAATTGTAATCATTAGAAACTAGGGAATGTTATAAAAGTTCATGCTTTTATTTTTGGAGAAACTAGTGTGATATGGGTTTACTAGAACATGAAATTTTTATGATTGGATCGTTTTTATGTTCTACCTATGCTAAGAAACCATTTAGATTTTGTTTTTGACAAAACCGTTGATGACAAAATATTGACAGATTCGTAACATGATCTTTCTTGGACTGTAACTTGTTGAAAACCCAACCAAAACAGATGTCAAATCTGAAAATCTGGGCAGATAATGTGTCAACTTCAAAATGTCATAACTTTATAATTACAACGTATTGTTGGATGATTTATACCCCAAATTAAACCTTAATGTCTTAGCTTTCTATATTGATAAATTTGTATTTTTATTCTACTTTATGGTCGTCCAAACTTTATAAAACATTATAGTATGCAATCAGATGCTTTTCTGACCTTTATGTAAAGATGTATTTTTAATAAATAGTTGAATTAGGTTTCAAGTAAAGTATATAAAATAAGAAATGAACATAAGACAATATTCCAACTGCAGCTGAAATTTGGGTTTTGTACATGTTAGTTTGAGTTGTTTTCTTTACAACATAAAAACGGTTAACAAAGCTGAAAAATCTGAAGAATAGGCTTACAATATGTTTCACCTATATCATGTGTGCAACTAGTACATTTGATGTCCTGATGAATTAAGAGTAATACTAACATGCTTGTTTATATGTATTATGATGATTGTTGAATTGAATCATGATTATATGTAAAGTAATGATTGCTAGACATTGTTTTAAACATGATCATGGTTACATGAGGTAGTAAGTATGTTATATAGTTGCTATGATAGATTCATGGTTCAAAAGTGAGATGCATGGTTGTTATAGCTAATTGCTAATAATAATAACTTTAATGATGCAAATATTGGTAAAAGGCATACGAGTGGTTGTAGATGAATGAATGTATGTGTTCTAAACTAGTGGTTGGGTTTTAGAAATGTGGATTAAAGGTGTTGTATTGTTAGTGATCATATTGGTTGTATCTATTTACATAAGAGGAAACTTTATCAAAGTTGTGAAATATGAATTATGTTCTACCCAACTAGGATGCCATGGAATAATGTCGCTATGCTCTTGGTGTTGTAGTAACATGTTAGGAACGATATTTACTTTGAAATATCCATGTATGTTATGTTATATCAAAGTGGAACTTTATGTACCAATGTGTATCCATACTAAGATTTAGATACGTAAGGTGTGATACTTAAGCATGAAATGTGTATAGCCGAACATGTAAACCTACTAAGCATGTTAGTATGATCAAAACACGTCTTAGAACATATATTTCCTATAACGGAAACTTTAATAAAAATGGAATTTCGTTTTGTTGCATATGTGCCTTATAATGCGATATGTGAGCTTAAGGTGAGCAAGTGAACCTAACTGAGCATAACTACACTTAATAAATCACCAAGTAATCGCGGGGTCAACTCGGGTCAACAAAAGTCAACTTTGGTCAAGGTTGGTCAAAATTCAAACTTTTCAAATCACAAGTAAACAATTGAATTGTTTGGATGCTTAGGGTTTTACATACCAGCACAAACACACACTTATAGACTTATCATGTAGTAGGAAATGTTGTGTTTGCTTTTACCTTGCTGATGCTTGTAGCTGTGTACCCGAAGGTGAGTTCACTGAACCGTACTTTCTACTATTCTACCCTTTTATGGGCTGGAAAACATAATTGCTGGCTTATATCTATTATGTGAACTCACCAACCGTGGTGTTGACACTTGTTAGTATATCTTTTTCTCAGGTTTAAAGGTACACATCACGCTAGGGCATGGCATGGCATGGTTGCATGATTTTGATATCATAACATTTCATTCTTTTTAAAATATGTCATTCACATTTGGCGCGTGTTTGCGCATTTAGTTTCCATTCAATATTTTGACATCACATTTCGATTACGCTTCCGCAAACTTTTAAACATTAACTTTGTATTAAATTTTCTCATTTAATGAGACACGTATGTTTTAAATTCATATAGTGTCGTTTGGTGTAACTAATGACTGAGATCTTGGTTTGTCACACACTTAACGGTAAAACTCCGTTAGTCGATTTTGAGGGTGTGACAATGGTGATGTTAGTGATGGTGATGTGGATATTGAGAATGAGTGTGCAGATGAAGCAGAAGTGGATCCACATGCTGGCAAAGACTAAAGTTACTTGTTTTGTTATTTTTATGAAAAAATGTGTAACGTGGGTGTAACGCTTGTTGGCGTGTTGTCTTTATTTTGGAACTTCATATCTCTTAGTATGTATATGAAGCGTGTTTTGCCTTTTATCGCTGTTTTTTTCTTGAACGTTGCAATCGGTATTTTTTGTGTAACACCCATTTTGTATTCAAGATTAGTGATATGTTTTGTATTGACTCCTGATTCAGTCATTTTTGGGGGTTTTTTGTAACGCGCTTGTGTTAGCATGCAATCATGTTTGTTTTTGTTTGTCATGATTTCTACTCTGTGTAGTTTTAAATATTTATTGAACTATATTTTTTATTTTCCTATTGTGAACGGGGACAAAAACAAATGCTCCATAGCAAAGGAAGGCTGGTAAAAAACAAATACTTCATTGATGACTTTTTTTTGTAAAAAGAAAAGTAAACAGCTCATGAGCTAAGCTTCTAACGTTGTGGAATGTTACATCAATTTTGCTAAGTAAAACACATTTCAGGAGACCATAGATTACATGTAGCATTTTCTATGTTGTGCGACATTCCATGATCGTGGTAGAATTTTTCCATCCAGCTTCTTTAGGGTGTAGGCGCCCTTGCTTAAGTCTTCATGTACTTCATAGGGTCCTTCCTAATTGGGACCTAACTTGCCTTGAACTTCAGGCTTGCTGGCTATGTTTTTTCGGAACACGTAGTCCCCCACTTTAATGGAACATTTCTTCACTTTTTTGTTATATGAGTTGGGCATCTGTGTTTTGTAATGTGCTTCATTGATTATGGCAAGATCCGACGTTCCTCGAGAGATCCAAGTTTTGTCGCATTAACACATCATTGTCTACTGAATTGACCTGTAGGCTACGCCTTGATGGCAGACCCACTTCAGCAGGTATCATTACTTCCGACCGTAAGTCAAGCTGAAAGGTGTTTCGCCATTGCTTGTTTTTGGCATGATTCTGTGTGCCCATAGAACGTTTGGAATTGCATCAACCCATGACTCCCCTTCAGGATCTAAATGCTTCTTTATACCCTCAACGATGCTTCGGTTGATTCTTTCGACCTGTATGTTCCTTTGAGGGTGAGTGACTAAGGTAAAGATTTGTTTCACTTTAAGGGCTTCACCACCATTCCTGAATTTTCTTAACAATAAATTGTGTTCCATTGTCACTTACCAAATATAAAGGAATCCCAAACCTGCATACAATGTTTTCCTAAAAGAATTTTTTAACACTAAGGGCAGTGATGCTGGTTACAGGTTTGGCTTCCGTCTATTTCGTGAAATAATCTACTGCCACGATGAGCCATTTCATGCGCCTAGCCCCTTCTAGGAAAGGTCCCACAATATCGATGCCCCACTTCTAGAAAGGCCATGCCGCATAGACTGGAATCTATTTGTTCTTTGGTATGTGGGTATGCGGAGCATATTTTTGACAACTGATACTTTTTTAGCACAGTTTTCGCGGTGGCGTGCATTCCTGGCCAGTAATACCCCGCATTTATGATTTTGGCAACAACAGAACGTGGACCTGCATGAATGCCACAAATCCCTGCATGGATTTCTCTTACCAAATAATTTGCTTCTTCATGATCAACACATCTTACAAGAGGGCCAAGGTATGTACGCCTGTAAAGAACACCATCTAGAAAGCAGTAGTTTAGGGCTTTGTTTTGTAACTTTTGTGCTTCAGATTCATCGGCGGGTAATTCTCCGTGTTCCAAGTATTGGCGGATTGGATTCATCCAACTATTTTGAGCTAGAGAGATAATATGACACCCCACCCGACGGCGGAAACACCAGGTTGTCATAGAAATTGGATATCAAGAGTAAACAAAGCACATGCTAATTATTTATTAAGTTCTAATAATTTTCATAACATAAGTTTGGAACATGAGTCTTAAATAGAAACGACAAAAGTAATAAAACCGAAACAGTAAATGCAATTGTCTTTATTATTTTAACTAGGTCCAAGGCAATCCTATGTCTCTCTAAAAGCAGCAAAATAACATCAACAACACCTGAAATATGTGAAAAACAAAGTTAGGTATAAAAGCTAGTGAGTAAACCCAATTGATAAATAGTGGTATAGAAATCTGAGATCATCATAAATATGTTGCGCAGTCTTACATGTATAGATATTTCAAACTATTCTCAACCATGACCCATTGAACACACATTGTAATTGTAATATAACTTGTAGCCATTTATCATGAGGAACAAACTCATGTATTAATTAAAGATAACTCTTCAAGAAACTGTCACTTAACCATCTCGATATAATAGTTATCAATAATTATTTCGCAACTTAGGGACATTGCATAGCAACATATTATAGCATCTTGTAACATCGAATAGCAACTTGTAACATTGAAATTGAATGGCTGGGTTTAAATCACCTATCGGTGTTGTACATGTAGGTGGGTTTGTCAAACCATTAACGCTAATATGGTACCGGTGGGATTACGAAGTAATAATACTACTTTAAACTATCACATAAGACTGCATAATGCTGCAGCAAGACTAATACATTTGTATGATCTCTTTTGAAAATTGAAAGAAAATTAGAAAACTTTGCATTGTAATAGAACACATATTTCGGCCCCAAAACGTAAATTTAAAAAGGGGACTGAGTTTGGTTACCTTGAAACTCGGGCACGAAACAAATAGTACATGGTCTAAATAGAACCGAGGATCGTCCAAATATTAGGATCACCTAATTAAATGACAATCATAACTTAGTAGAACATATTGTATAGAATACTTGAATTGAAACAATAGGAATCTAAGGAAATTGGAATTATAGGGTTTTCGAGTTGGGATTTGGGGGTTTCTCGTTAAATGACTAAAATACATAAACTCATTTATTCGCAACGATAGTAGTAGTAATAATAATTATTTTCATAAACAATAGAAACTTTAATAATATATTTTTAACAACAATTATATTTTGTCAAAAATATGTTATATTTATTATAAAGACTTTAAAACATTTAAAAAAATTTAAAGTATATAAAAGTCTTATTTACATAGCCAATTATTTATAAAACGTTGTATGTGTTTTAAAAGTATTAGAATATATTTTTATTGAATTTTGAAAGTATTAGAAGGGTTCATAACAGTTGCAATTTAAAAACTATCATTATATAATATCATGGTCTTTATATTTATTGTATAAGATCATGTTTTTATATAACTTTAAGCCTTCTTTTACATTTTCAAAATGTAGTATTAGTATGACATTAAGTTAGTTAATGAAAATGGTTAGAACCATAACTAAAACAGAAAAATCAGCAAAAATGAAGGTCCTTGGTTTCGAACCCAAGACCTTTTCGTTCACAGCCTATGTACAAACCAGCAGCGATGGTTTTATTTTGTTTAAAAACATACCTGAAATGGTTTTAGCCTTTATTTAAACAAAACCCCAACTCCCAAATCAAGAACAAACCCTAATTCCTAAATTACTTTTAAGTGGATCAACAATCTAGAAATTGATTGAGGGTTTTTGATCTAGACATGATAAGGAGTATTTTGAGGTATTAAACATACCTATTAAAAGACGAATTGGATCGAGGAAGATGAAAGAAGACGAGCGACGGCTTGCAAACCAAAATGAGGGTTTGAAGCTGTTATATTTCAGTTATCGCTCCAGAATTCTTTTTCATGTGATGATGAATGAAACCAAATGATCAATTTCAGAAAACTGGGACGAATTGATGTTGAACCAGGGAGTTGCAGATTTCAGACATAGACGAGATCAATGGATGATTTTAAGAGTGTTTTGATTCCAATTGGAATAACAGAGAGCGAATACGAGTAATGGATAGTGAGTGGATTGATTAACTTTCATTAATTTGATTAAAAACCAGTTGAATGGGTTTAAGTATAGTTACAAGTTAATTGGATTAATTGGGTGATTAATTCATCATTTAAAACTCGATTAATTGTTGCCAACGGATTCCAATCGCTGAGATGATCAATGTAGTCAGTTTAATTCACTAATCTTATGTGTTTTTTAGCCTATTAAGTTTGTGGGTTTTGGTTTTCGGTTTATAAATCATATTTTAGCATTGATTCAGTCGATTAAATGATGATTTCAGATTGGTAAAGGTTTCGAAACAGATAGAGGAACGTTTTATATGGTTCGGATTTGGTTTAATAGAGTTAAAACATCAAAAACGCACATCGCTGGAGTTAAAGTTTTCCGGCCAAAACTGCTGGAAGGCGCATTGCCCGGAAACACGGGAAATTCTCGAGCAATGGGGCTGATTGGACACTTTCATTAATTGCAGTTTGGTCCCTTAAGTATTTGTTTATCATTGTTTTATGTTTATAACTTTAATTCAAGTTTGAAACTTGTCACTTTTAACCCAAAGTTAATTTATATATTATATCAACTAACTAACTTAACCTCGTTAACTCGTAACGTTTCTAAAGTTGATGTTTTTGAATGATTATTTTGCGGTTGACGATTGGTTATTTTGAGACTTAATAGTATTTATCTTTAATAAACTTTATAAAATACAACTTATACACTTTTGAGATTTAATTATTGTATTTAATAATTAATTTAAACGTTAGATAACAATTCGGTCGATTAATTAAATATTAAAAAATTATATATATAACGTTCGACATATTTATTTATGTTAAACGAAATGTTACACCTTTGAGAGAATTTAAATACGAATAAACGGAAACAAAACAATGGATTCGGGTTCGAGTCGAGCATTCAGGTTCTGGTTTGAGGCAGATGTCGTAGATACTATAGATTTCATAATTCAAAATTGTTGGCTGCTGTATTTCTTCGACTGTCACGTTTGGTTTGTCGAAACATGAAGCTAGTTTACTCAAAGCATCTGCTTTTTTGTTCTTACTTCGTAGAACATGTTGTACTTCACAAACTTTAAATTTTTTCATAAGTTGCTGACAAATTTCCAATAAACGCTCATGTTTTCTTCTTTGGCTTCGTATATAGAGTTGATCTGATTTGCGACCAGTAGTGAATCAACATGGGCTTTGAGATTGTCCACGCCTATTTTTATGGCAAGCTTGAAACTACCAATCAGTGCCTCATATTCACTTTCGTTGTTTAATTTTTTAAAAGGTATCTTTAAACCATGTGTTATCTCCCGCCCATCTGGCTAACCAATAGGAGTCCTACCCCTGCACCTTCATGGTTGGAGGAACCATCTATGTATAAGCTCCATTGTTCAGTTTCTAAAGTTTCAAGAATAACTGATGAGCTGTTGAGGGGTAGGACAATCTGAGAGCCAGATGGGATATTAGGAAGGAAATCAGCAATGACTTGACCTTTAGTTGATGTTCGTGGCTTGAAGTGGATCACGATTGTGCTGATCTCAATTTGTCACACCTCGACCGATGGCGGAAACCTCGGGGCGGACGTAAGTGAATAGATTGCTCATAGCTCATCGTACTAAAATGATTAAAATAATATTAAAGATCTAAATTTCATTAATTACATACAAGGCACAATAATTCAAATAAGACAATACAACATTGATAAATAGTCTGTTTTTAAACTAAGTCCAAGCATATCTTAAATGTTTCGCATCTTGAAATACAACTAAGCTGCAATTCCTAAAAACATGGGAAAATAGTATTTGATCAGCAACGAATTAGCTGGTGAGTAAACACAGGTTTTGAATACATAATAAATATAATAATTAAATTTCAATTCACATGTCATGTAAATACTATAAACTGCAAAGTGCTTCACATAAGATAACATTGCATAATCAAACACCAAATAACTGAATAGACTTAAAATCACACAGATCAGGCCATTAATGAATGTATAACCGGTCCTCAATCATCCACTGAGCAAAAGTATGAATATATATGGGGTGAGTTTGTCAGGACAATAGATATATCATTGATTAAAGGCGGTTTGAATAATGTCAATCATATAATGTACACATAATGCAAGTAAGAACACAACATGAATTGAATGAATTGAATATAATGAATAAAATGAGTATAATGATTATAATGAGTAAAAATGAATAAATTGAATAAAAATAATAAATATAAGTATGATTTATAAGTCATATGAATTCCCCCAAAAGTATAAAACGTAAAAAGGGATATGAAATACTCACATGGTAAATAAATGATGATTCAAATAAACAGAACTTGAATATTGCACGACGACTCTCCTTAACGATAGCCTAAGGAATGAAGTCCTAAATTAGAATAAATAATCTCTAGAAGGTTCGGGAATCTAGGGTCTAATAGGAATTTGGTATTCTAAATATTAATAATGATTAAATAAATATTCAATACTAATTAAATATATTAGGATCAATTTTATGTTAGATTAAATAAAAGATAAATTATTAACTACTATATTATTAAGAAGATGACTAAAATCTTAAGTTAATTACCTTTTTAACATAAAATAATTATCTAAATAATATCGAAGTAATTACCGAAACCTAAAATACAATAAACAACAAATCAATATATATATATATATATATATACACACCCTAAAAATATATAGAGTTAATAAATGAATGAATACTAGTTTTATACCTTTATAAATTTTATAGCTATTAAATGTCTATATATATATATATATATATATATATATATATATATATATATATATCTAAAAACGAACTCTTTATTGTACAATAAATACATTTTTATGATTCTTATACATTTAATGTTGTATTTTAAATTATATATCTTTTCAAGCATTCGTATAAGATTTAATTTTACAATAATCTAATAAATTAAGTAAATATATAATCATATAGATTTAATACACATGTAAACAAAACAATAAAAAAAATATTTACGTCTAGGGATTCGAACCCTGGCCCTCATGTTCAATTCCAACACCATTAAACCATTAGACTAGCGTTGTTGTTTCAGTTTTAAAACAAAATCGATTTAAATATTTTCATCCCTTAAACCAAAATCCTTTATAAACGTTACTCCATGATCACTAAAATTGAACCTTAATCTGAATCAATAATCGAACTCAAACACTACCAATATTATCATAATGAGAAAACAAGTATAAAGATGCTTTTAATTTATCTGAGTTGATGATCGAATGATGAAGAATAAAAAGAAAAAGAATGAATCAGTCGCGAATTAAATCAATGATGTAGATGATAATGAAGACGAAATTGATGACGCAGGATCACCTAATGCCATCCACTGAGTAAAAGCCCCAACAAATTGCAGATCGAGAAAACCCAGAAGATTTGAACCATCAATGAACAGAGGATGAATAAAATGAGGTCAAATGGTGAATCAATGGGTTTTGCAGTTGAAAGTGGTATTATAGAATTATAGTGTGAGGTCTCGTGAAAGTATTGAATGGGTTAAATAAGATCATTTCGATGCTACAGGTTTGAAACAAGTTTCGAGTTGATTTCGGGATAGATGGAGCATAATTTGGCTGCCAGTGTACGATTTGTTGGAATTAAATTGATTATCTCAATTTTGTGGACTAAAAGACCGATCTATGTTAGTTTAATTTAGTGATCAACTGTTATTAAGGTGGATTTGAACTTAACTTCGCCGAGAATGCCGAACTTGATTTGATTGGTGATTAACGAAATTGATTGAGGTGTTTGAGTTCGAATCTATGTAGATAAGATATAGGAACCGTTTAATTACGTGACGTGTCAGTTAGTTTTATTGTTTGGGACGTCGCCGGAGATGTGCTGGACTTGCCGGAGCTCAGTGCCGGAAAAACGAAGGGGGAGGATGTCGGGCTGGTTTAAAATTAATTACAGTATGGCCCCCTGAAGTTTGTTAGTTGTTTTAAATTTGAATTATAAGTTTCAAACCAAATTTCATAAATACCCAACTAGCCCCTTCTAAATTAATTTAGTTAATTAAGAAACTAATTATTTTATTTTATAACACTTTATTAAATTTGTAGAAATTGTATGTATATAAACATGTAGATTTCTTTGATAATTATACACATGTCTATGAATAAACTTTATAATTTTGTAAAGTTTATTTTGTAAGATATAAATTCATTAATTGATAGATGACTAAATAGTATAGTTAATTACGTAAATAGAATAATTGAAACACAACTGATTAAATAATGTCTTCTATTAATAAATAAAGAGAAGAGGTTACTAGTATATTTAGCCGGGTTCGGGTTCGAGAGTTGAAATGGGACAAATGTTCCAGTCACCCCTCGTTTAGAAAATTTCGTCCCGAAATTTGATTAGCATTAGTTTCGATAAAGCTCATGATGAATCAAATTGGATTTAATGAGGTAATTTAGAGATTTACTTTCTTCACTTCGTTTAATCTCATTTTTATTTAATATAGTTCATGTTGTAAGGAGGTCAAGTGAGCTATTTGAAAAGAGGTTAGAATAATTGATTGCCTCATGCTCAAAATGGAATGGAACTTGACTTGATCCATAGATTTAATGTGTGAATAAATGAATAGATTGCATTAACTTGATAAAAAATAATAATAAAATTGAATAAACGAATAAAGAGTAATTAATAAAGGAATCAAGTGAATAATCATGATTAATAAAGTGAATGGATGATCAAAAAGAATAATACAAATAACTTATGGCACAACTTTAAAAGTTGTTTATGATGATGCCTTTTCCATGATATATGTACTAACGTTATCTAGCTCCCTCGAGTTGAACAAGAATACATCAACCTCGAGAAGTTGAATCACCATCGTGAGCACTAGATGATGATAAATAATGATCAATGAAAGATTTAAGTGAAAACATTGCTAAGATTAAATTGCAATGGGCTAGGATCCGGAAGTAACACAAACTTCACTAGACATAGGTAGCACTTCATTTGATAATGTGACAAGTACACTTATATATAGGATGTACCAACGACGTATCCACCATGTCCTTATCACACCACATTTGTCGCATTGCCCAAAAGCACGCGACAAAATTTATTATGACTTCCATGCACCGACTTTTGTAATTCCGTGTGCACCCGTAATTACACTAGCCTTTACATGGTCCACATAGCTCGTTCTGTCACACATGGGTCTAAGGGACACAAAATTTCTGATTCACATTGGTTGTGATTTCATGCTTGAGAATTAAGGTCGGTAAAATTTAAGTTCACGTGTAATTATATACATGGTCATGTTTGCGAGGATCATGTTCATACATAGCAGATAATCATGTTTCATATAATAAGGGCAATACAACTTCATGAATAGTAGATGTTGCGGAAAATCAAGTTAGTGGATCAAGTGCGTAGATTATCTACATGAATTCAATGTATATGAACAAACAAGCTTTTTTTTATATGTATATACAGTTTATAGAACTAGTCGTGTATGAAGTCAAGTCTAGAGAAATGAGTGGTCACGCTCATAGAAAATCGAATAGATAGAACATAAAACTTATAGAAGTCGAGTTTGTTGAAAAATCATGTTCATGGAATACTGAGTTTATTGCTAAAATGGATGAGATATAATTAATAGTTTTATGATGTATGTGAACTTGATGGTAATTTTATGATTAAACTAATTATGTGAGAATTTGTTGGTTATTGTATGGATTGTATGAAGATTAGATGATATGATAAAATTAATTATATGTGAATTAAGTAATAAGTTTATGATACAATGGTATTAAATGGGAGCATGATTAAGAGTTAAGGAATAACTGATAAATAGTAGAATTTTATAGTGAGATTATGAAAAAAAAAATATTTATAATTGAAAGAGTAAACTGCAGTTTCAGTCCATGTGTATTGATATCATTAACAGTTTTAGTCTCATCTTAATAGTTTTGGTCCTTATGTTTTTATTTTCTAACAAAAATGGTCCCAAACACTAACTCCATCCAGTTTTTCGTTAAGTCTTTCACACGCTCCTCACATCTGAGAGGTAAAAATGTTAATTATCTCACTCTTTTATCTAGATTATCATGTAGGTTAACATTTTTATCGGTCGTATGTTAAAAAAAATGGGAGAAATAACATTTTTACTCCGCATGTGAGAGAGACTTAACGGAAATTTAGATGGAGTTAGTGTTCGGGACCATTTCTGTTAGAAAATGAAAACACGGGGACCAAAACTGTTAAAGTGGGACTAAAACTGTTAATGGTATCAAAACACGTGGACCGAAATTTCAATTTACTCTAATTGAAAGTTGAGTTTGGGAATAATTGAAAAGTCGGGATGTTAAAATCATGTTGAAATATTCCGAGTGTAAACGTTTAGTTCGCAAACTGAACGAGTACGTTGACTTATAAAGGAGTAAGTTCTATAACCTTTGTGAAGACATGGCTACCTATAAGTGGACACTCACCCCGAGGGTTCCTAGGTAAGGTAACGGATCCATCAGATGATTTGGATTTTATATGAGTACCTTTTCCAAGACAGAACACCCCAGGTACAGGCACCCACCCTTCCGGCATTGCACGTGTTCGGTTACAGAGCTTAGACTTTGGCGGGATTTTGAAAATAAAAGTATTGAATTTTAAATTTAATGAATAAATCTTAAAATCATGAATTAAAGTCTTTATTTGAATTTGAGAAACGATTAGGAAATCGATTTGAAACATGCATAAGCATATAGTTTTGAAGTTCAAGTGATTAATAACAGGAGTTGTATTAATGTAATAAGAGGTAAACAATATGAAAAATAAATATAACACGTGGGTAAACAAGTAGACATGAAATCAAATAGCATGAGTTAACAAGTAATGACTCTTGTTTTGGGTGCTTAGTTATAGACTAGGTCGTTCCATTTCTAATAACCTAATTCCCTATAACCATGGCTCTGATACCAATCTGTCATACCCTAACCGATTGCGGAAACCTCGGGGCGGATGTAAGTGAATAGATTGCTCGTAGCTCATGGTAGTAAAACGATTAAAATAATATTAAAGATCCAAATTTTATTAATTACATACAAGGCACAATAATTCAAATAAGACAATACAACAATGATAAATAGTCTGTTTTTAAACTAGGTCCAAGTATATCTTAGATGTTTCACATCTTGAAATACAACTAAGCTGTAATTCCCGAAAACATGTGAAAATAGTATTTTATCAGCTAATGAATTAGCTGGTGAGTAAACACAGGTTTTGAGTACATAATAAATATAATGATTAAAATTTCAATTCACATGTCATGTTAATACTATAAACTGCAAAGTGCTTCACATAAGATAACATTGCATAATCAAATACTAAATTACTGAATAGGCTTAAAATCACACAGATCATGCCATTAATTAATATATAATCGGTCATCAATCACCCACTGAGCAAAGACATCAATATATATGGGGTGGGTTTATCAGGCCAATAGATCTATCATTAATTAACGGCGGTTTGATTAATGTCTATCATATAATGAACACTTAATGCAAGTAAGAACACAGCATGAAATGAATGAATTGAATATAATGAATAAAATGAGTATAATGATTATAATGAGTAAAAATGAATAAATTGAATAAAAATTATAAATATAAATATGATTTATAAGTCACATGAATTCCCACAAAAGTATAAAACGTAAAAAGGGGCAATGAAATACTCACATGGTAAATAAATGATGAATCAAATAAACAGAACTTGAATATTGCACGGAGACTTTCCTTAGCGATAGCCTAAGGAAGAAAGTCCTAAATTAAAATAAATAATCTCTAGAAGGTTCAGGAATCTAGGGTCTAATAGGAATTTGAGATTCTAAATATTAATAATGATTAAATGAATATTCAATACTAATTAAATATATTAGGATCAATTTTATGGTAGATTAAATAAAAGATAAATTATTAACTACGAAATTATTAATAAGATGACTAAAATCTTAAGTTAATTACCTTTTTAACATAAAATAGTTATCTAAATAATATCGAAGTAATTACCGACAACTAAAAATACAATAATCAACAAATCAATATATATATATATATAGGAGGAAATTAATTTGGGAAGAGTCATATATTGCGAGAAGAAAAAGAAGAAACATAAATCACTTAAAAAAACTTATTAATGGTTTAGTTTTTTAAATAAGTTACTTCCTGCATACAAATGTGTAAGGTATAAAATAAAATAAAAAATAAAACGTTTATTACGTATGTATTTTTAGCGTTTTAAGTTTACCTACACATGTTTCGGTTATGTGTAAGTAACGTAACCTACACATGACTTCCACATGTGTAGGTTTAACAAATAAACAAAATTTATTCAATTTTATTTTTTTGAATATCAAAGTTGATGAATAAATATTGCATTTCTATCATTTTTCGTATGTTAAAAACGTTTTTGGTTGAAGAAATGAAGAATTTAGCTATTTCTTTTTCTTCTCGCAATATTTGCTCTTCTCAAATGAACCCTCCCCTATATATATATATATATATAGGATTAGCTTCATTTGAGAATGCTCATATATTGCAAGAAGAAAAAGAAGAAACTTAAATTACTAAAAAAACTTATCAATGGTTTGGTTTTTTAAATAAATTCACTTCCTACATACAAATGTGTAATGTATAAACTAAAAAAAAATCATTAGAATATTTTTTACATATGTATTTTTAGCGTTTTAAATTTACCTACACATGTGTAGGTTATGTGACCTACACATGATTTCCACATGTGTAGGTTTAACAAGTAAACGAAATTTATTCAATTTTATTTTTTGAATATCAAAGTTAATGAATAAATATTGCATTTCTATTATTTTTTTGTATGTTAAAAACGTTTTTGTTGAAAAAATTGAAGAATTTAGCTATTTCTTACGCTTCTCGCAATATTTAGTCTTCTCAAATGAACCTTCTCCTATATATGAATATATATATAAATATATATATATATATATATATATATATATATATATATATATATAT
Source organism: Tagetes erecta (assembly GCA_030867185.1). Lineage (NCBI taxonomy): Eukaryota > Viridiplantae > Streptophyta > Magnoliopsida > Asterales > Asteraceae > Tagetes > Tagetes erecta. The sequence goes on along the minus strand of CM061486.1, from coordinate 433,170 downwards.
ATATATGGGCCTTTATAAATTTTTAAACCCTAAAAATATATAGAGTTCATAAATAAATGAATACTAGCCTTTTATACCTTTATAAAATTTATAGCTATTAAATGTCTATATATATCTAAAAAAGAACTTTTTATTGTACAATAAATATATTTTTATGAGTCCTATACATTTAATGTTGTATTTTAACTTATATATCTTTTCAAGACTTTTTAAAGGATTTAATTTTACAATAATCAAATAAATTAAGTTAATATATAATAATATAGATTTAATACACATGTAAACAAAAAAGTAAAAAAATAATTTCAACCAAAAGGTACCAAGTAAAAAAATCGCGATTTGTGTTTTCTAGGGTTAATATGAAGTTGGGTTTTATTTGAAGCAATGTTAAAATCATTTTATCTCAAAATAATATCACTAAATGATTCTGGTTCATTGGTTTGCATGCGTTCATCTCAACCAAAAGGTACCAAGTTCGAAACTTGGATGAAACATATATTTTTATCTTTTGTTTAAACATAATATTAACTAGTTTTCACTAAATATCCTAATCTAATAATAATCCTATAATATGTATGGTATAAAATGCTAAAAATCTTAGAATATATATCAAAACCATGTTTTTATGAACTTAGATTTATAAATTTAATTGTTACAAATACTCTTAAAATATCTAAAAGAAATACTATATAATGTATTTTTTAATACTTCGAATGATATATGAAAGTTTAATAATAATAGTTTATTAATATAGACTTTGTATAAAACTTTTAAATAGTGGTAGTATTTTAAAGTATCTAATATATTCTTATCATTGTTGTTAACAATATATTAATTGAGTTTCTATCGTTTATCAAAAATTATTACTACTATTGCTATTCAGTCGTTGCGAGTAAATAATTTTATATACTTTTAATTGGTTAACGGGAAACCGCCAAATCCCAATCCGAAACCCTAGAATCTCAATCTTCATAGTTTTCTATTGTTTCTATTCTAGTTTTCTATGCTACGTGGTTGCTAAGTTAGGATGTCATTTACTTATGTGGTTCTAGTATTTGGGCAATCCTCGCTTCTATCTATGTTTATGCTATGTTTCGTGCCCATGTTTCAAGGTGAGTAAATTCACTCCCCTTTTTACTTTTAAGTTTTAGGGCTGAAATATGTGTTCAAATACTATACAATGTTTTCAATTTTCTATTTGTTTTCCAAAAGAGATCATAAAATGTTAACATCTTGACTCGCGACTGTGGTAGTTTAAAGTGGTTTATTACTATGTAATTTCCACCGGTACAATGTTAGCGCTAATGGTCTGACAAACTCACCTACACTTTACAACATCGATAGGTGATTTAAACCCGACGATTCTATATGTTTATTCTCTATGTTGGTTACTAGATACTATACTATGATGCTCGTTGCTATGTTGCTATGTCCCTTCGATGCTAAAACATTTTTTGATAACTTACACATCGAGACGGTTAAATGACAGTTATCATTAATTATAACATGAGTGGTTCCTCATGACTTGTTGATAAAGGTTACGTTGTGGGGTCTATGGTTGTTGTTTCTATGTGTTTCTATGGTCATGGTTGAGTAATATGATGAAATTGCTATACACATAAGCTTGCGCAACATATTATGATGATCTCGGATTTCTATACTATTATTTACCAATTGTGGTTTGCTCACTAGCTTTCAATAACTAACTTTATTTTCACATATTTTGGGTGATGATTTTATTGCTATTTATTCAAGACATAGGATGCCTTGGACTTAGAGAGAAATACTAAAGACTATTGGGTTTACTATTTCAGTTATTGCTTTTGTGGTTTTCTATTTATATCTTATGTTCTAAAAACTTATGTTAATCATTATTAGACTTTAATAAAAGTGTGACATGTGCTTTGGTTACTAAGATATCCATTTCTATGACAACCCGGTGTTTTCGCCGCCGGGTGGGGTGTCACATCGTGTGACGTACACCAATGCCAAAAATAATTTCTCGAGTGTTGTAAAATTGATTTCATGAGCGGATAGCACTCGGCTGACATAGTAAATTAGGGTTTGAGTGCCTCTTTGTTCAAGCATCAAGACGGCACTAACAACCTGATTGGCGACTGCTAGGTTCATTAGGAGTTGTACACCTTTCACAGGAGCTGTAAGAGTGGGTAACTTTGCTAGATAGACTTTCATGTCTTTGAAAGCGGAATCTGCCTCTGGAGTCTAAGTGAATTTGTTCTTAGCCAAACAATCTTTAAATACCTTTAGGAAAGGTAATGTTCGTTCCGGCTGTCGGGAAAGGAAACGATTTAGAGCAACCAATCTTCCGTTCAAGACCTGAATGTCCTTAATGAGGGTGCAAGCATATCTACGATAGATGTTATCTTTTTAGAATTTTCCGTAAACTCTTCATTAGTGACGATAACTCCTAGAAATTTTCGGAGCAGGAGCTGCCATTTTAACCCTTCTCGGGGGATTCCATTCACAAACCCAAAGTTTATGGCTGACTGATATGGCTCACCATCATTTAGCTATTGCATTTATTTTTTCATTGTTGGGCATATGTATAGAACTAATTTTGGGATTGGGCATAGTATGAAAGATCTTTTAGATGCACATATCCCTCCGGGAGGGTGATTGGGACGTAGGCATAAGGGCCTTTATGACACAATTAATAACTCGATTCATTTTCAATTAGGCCTATGTTTATTCTTTTTATTCTTATGACACGAGAATTCAATCCTGATTCTTGGATTTTTCCAATAAAATATCAATCCGCGTTTGAGTTCGGATGGAGGTTTGAATTCAAGTGAATAAAGAGTAAACCTATCTTTTTCTGGCTCTAAAACTAGGAGTTCTAGTGGTCGAGTTGGTTCTTTCAAATTGTTTCTCATTATTAAGAAAAGGTAACAAAGATAAAATACGAGCTTGTTTTATAGCAATAGTAATTAATCGTTGTTGTTTCAAGGTCAATCTATTTACTCGTCTAGATAATATTTTTCCCTGTTCACTAATAAATCGACTAATTAAAATCATGTTTTTATAATCAATTCGATCCCCCGATTGGATCGGGGGCAAACGCTTACGAAAAGATCGCTTGGATTTAAGAAAAGTTCGCTTGGATTTATCCATGGTTTGGTTAGTTTATTTCTTATCCCTAAAATCCTATTTCATCCGGATCTCTAATTTTCCGAAAGAGCATTTGTTTGGATTGAGTTTGATACCATGCTTCTTGAGATAAATGAATGTTTCAGAGTTGTCAGCTAGCTTGATCTTTTCGCTTTTTCTTTTAATTACCAGATCATCAACGTACACTTCAAGATTTATATTGATCTGACCGATGAACGCGTCATCCATGAGGCGCTAATAAGTTGCTCATGCGTTTTCCAATCCAAAAGGCATCTTCGTATAGCAATAAACCCCGATATCAGTATGAAAAGCCATTTTGTCCTCATTGTATTTTGTCATTTTAATTTAGTGATAGCCCTTGTAGGCATCTAAGAAGCATTTGTACTTGAATGGCGCAAGGGAGTCAATCTTTGTGTCAATATTTAGGAGTCTGTACGAATATTTCTCACATGCTCTGTTCAAATCGGTAAAATCGATGCATAAACGCCATGATCCGTCTGACTTTCCACCATGACTGGATTGGCAATCCAGGATTCAGTTTTTACTTCGCGTAATATGCTTGCTTCTACCAATTTGCGTACTTCCTATGTACAAGCCGCTTGGTGCTATAAACCCATAATGCGTCTCTTCTGGACTATTGGCTTAGCATATTCAGGAAGTTTCAATTTGTGCTCTGCATACTCTTTGGGTACCCCGGTCATGTCAGAATTTGAAAGGCGAATGATAGTCACATGTATAGGTTGGACTCACCGGTATGTCGGTGTTATATATTTGGTATGTATTTTGTATGACTTTTGTTTGTTTTAGTTCTAGCGAACCTACGGGCGAATCTATAGATTCGCCCGTAGCTCAGATTAGTTTTTGTTTAGGTGTCGACTGGGCGAACCTGTTTGTGCCCATCGAACCTATGTGGTTCGCTAGATAGATTCGCTACAGCGAATCTATCAGCGAACCTAAGACTGATATATATTGTAACCTTATCTTCAAGATAATACAACTTTTGCACAACTTTGACAAAAACCTTATCCTACTGATTGTGTCGTGTAATTGTTCTCTGGAGGTGCTAGGAGCATATATCATTCATCTTTGTAGCTTTATATACCTCCGGTTGTGTGGTTTTATCTCATTATTGGGTTTGTTGTTATTATACACTTTGTTTGTTCAAGTCAAGTGTGTTTGTTGTTAAACAAGTCATTATAGCACTGAAATCACGATCATTATGGACAAACAATATGGTATCAGAGCCTTAGTGCTCTTGATTGTTTGATTCTAGTGATTTTTGTGTTGATTTTGGGGTTTTTGTGTCAAAACACTATTTGATTCTTTTCTGGACTGATTTTGGTGTTTTGGTGTTGTATTTTGCTCAAGTGTTGTCATATTTGGTCATAGGAAGCTTTTGAAACAAACGTGTCAACAAATGGTCAAGTTTTGAAGCTGTCCGGGTTGTTTTCGTACTGTTACTGGTTTGTTCGTAACCCAGCGAACCTATCTGTTCTTCCAGCGAATCTAGGTGTTCATCCAGCGAACCTAATTCAAATTTTTGTACTGTTGGTTTGTGTTGTGGCTAGCGAATCTGACATTTCATCGAACGAAAGTTCACTTGTTTGGCAAATTGTGCAAGCGAAACTGCTGCCAAAATCAGGCGAGCGAAACTGTGCTTGCTGGTCAGCGAATCTGTTTTGTTTGTCTAGCGAATCTGTCTTCAGCGAATCTACCAGCGAATCTGCTGTGTTCTTTGAGCGAATCTAGCCAGCGAATCTATTTGTCTTCAGCGAATCTATAATCTGTTCAAAATTATGGCTACATCAACACTGAATATGAATGATCTGGATAGTGTTCAACCTAACAGGCCACCGAGGCTAGTTAGTGGTGAAAATTTTGAAGATTGGAAGAGGTGCTTGAAAGCTTTTTTCTACTACACTGACTACAATCAATGGGAGTCAATTGTAAATGGTCCGCACGTGCCGACGACAGTTGAAGGAACCGTTACTTCAATAAACAATGATCCAAGCACTTTTACTGAAGCAGACACCAAGTTGCTTGATCGTGACAAAAAGGCACTTGGGGCATTGATACTCTGTTTGCATCAAGATATTTTCAACAGGTTTGCTGAACACACAACTGCAAAAAGCTTGTATGATGCGTTGTGCGAGTTCTATGATGGTAACGAAGATTTGAAGTTGGATAGAAAAGCTCAAGCGGAGAAAGAATTCAATTCTTTTGTGGGATATTCGCAAGAAAATCTGACTGACATTACCAATCGATTTCTATCTGTATCAAGTAATCTGAAGAAATATGATGATAAGCTGGGCAATCATGAACAAGTCACAAAACTGTTAGATTCTCTTCCCCCTCAGTGGAGTCTTCAAATCAAGCTGTTGAAACAAGAAAGAAACTTTCCTGACTACAAGCTGATGGATGTTATAAACAAGCTGAAGTCATTCGATCTTGATGTGACGAGAAGAGAATACAATCAGTCTATGATGGTTCCAAACATTCCTTCTCAGAATGCTGCACTTATTTCATCCGCCGCAAACTCTTATATCTACAGTGCTGCACCTGGAGGATCATCAAGTCATGTGTCTGCTAAATCTGTTGGTACATCTACAAATGTTGGTTCAAGCTCAAATGCATCTGTCACCACTCAGATTCCATCTGACACTATGGCTTTATTTGGAATGTTTGTTCATAGCTATGAAGCTCTTGTTGCTGGTGAGTTGAAGGGAAAGGGGATGACTGTAGAAGATATGTATCAGGTAGATCCTGATGATCTGGAAGAAACCGACATCCAATGGCAAATGGCCATGCTTACTCTTCGTGCTAGACGATTTATGGAAAGAACAGGTAGAAGAAACTTTGGGAATCAGGGGCAGAATAGCAAGCTGGGGTATGACAAGGGAAAGCTGAGATGTTACAACTGCAAACAATTGGGTCACTTCAAAAGGGAATGTCCTTTACCAATTGTTACTGAACCAGTAAACTCTGGAAATCCAAGATCTGTTCCAAATCAAGAAAGGCTCGAGGAAGCAAAGTCAAAGAATGAAACTGCACTGCTCACCAACTTTGATTGGAGTGCAGAAATTGAAGAAACCAAGGAGGAAATTAATCATGCCCTTGTTGCTGAGATTGTTGAGATTGATGACAACTATATAAATTGCTTTGATCCCTTCAAAGAATTTTATGGTAAAGATGAGGAAGAAAAAGTGGAGAAAGTTGACAAAGATCAATCAGATGCTATTGTTCAAGGGCATCTGAATCACTCTGGTTTGGTTTGTGAAGCTGCGGTTAATGAAGTGAAGAATGAGGAGGAGTCAAAGCTTAACTTGGAAGCTATAATTGAGAAGGCGAGGCTTGATGCTGTTGATGAATTCAAAAGAAACACTCCCTACTGCTAGTGTGATCGTGCTCTTGCTGCCGAAAAACTGGTAATTGGTCTTCCTTATGATGTTATTGAAGATATGTGTTCATCTGCCTGCAAAATTCGTTTAATTGGCATATACAAAGCTAATAAACTGTTAATGTCAAACGAAAACGAATTAAAAAGAAACAACAAAGAGCTTCAATTTAAGTGAATCAAAATATTTTGTCAAATTACGAGAAGCTTTGAAAGAAAATGAACATTTAAAAAGAACTCTTTTGGAAAAGAACTGTGAAATAAACTACTTGACTGAGCAAGTTACTCTTGCTGAATTTGAAGCAAGAGAACTAAAACAAACAAAAGTCATACAAAATACATACCAAATATATAACACCGACATACCGGTGAGTCCAACCTATACATGTGACTATCAATACTCCCCCTAGGTTGGACCTCACCTGGGGAAGTCTTCTAATTAAGCTCCGTCTTTTTCTCGGCTTCAAAGGTTCTCAATGAATGCTCCTGCCCTATCTTCAATTCCGGCCAACGGATTTGTGACATCTTCTGATCCGGCCTCATCTTCACTAAAAACCAGCATCGACTCTACAAACTCAGCATCAGCGACATCAGTATCAGGCATTTGTTGAACAATCGTTTCCGCCTGTATTTCTGCTGTATCCTCCTCGCCAGCTACATCCAAATCTACAACCTCCACTGGTTTCTCGAACCTCTTCTCAATAGTAAAAAAAAAAAAAAAAAAAAACTGGAACATTCAAATGCCGTTGTAAATAGTCATTGGCATATTGACAGCGGATGTTCCAGACATATGACAGGGTTGAAGGACCTACTGACTAACTATCAGATCATCAATGGCGGATATGTTGCTTTTGCGGGAGACAAGAAAGGTGGTAAAATGATTGGTCAAGGAGAAGTCTCAAATGGTTCACTCACTTTGGAAGAAGTCAACTATGTTCCTGAACTGGCATTCAATCTTCTTAGTGTATCACAAATCTGTGATAAGAATATTCCAGTGATGTTTCTTCCAAACGAATGTTTGTTCCTGAAGCCAGAGTTTTCTATTCCTGAAGAGTTGGTGATCATGCGAGCTCCGAGACGAAATGATACATATATGCTGAATATGGGATCAAAGGAATCAAATTCCACCGTGACCTGTCTCCTGTCTAAAGCTTCATCTTTTGAATCGTTTCAGTGGCATAGACGTTTAGGGCACATTAATTTTAAAATTCTGAATAAATTGGTTAAGAACAATTTGGTTAGGGGTTTGCCACTCAAAGATTTTTCAGTGGTTGAGAAATGCATGGCTTGTGCTAAAGGAAAACAGCACAAAAAGCCACATAAACTTAAAATTACAAATACTATCTCAGAACCCCTCGAATTGTTACATACTGATTTATTTGGTCCAATAAGTGTCAAATCTATTGCTAAGAAATCTTATTGCTTGGTTGTCACAGATGATTACTCTAGGTACACCTGGGTGAGATTCATGGCATACAAGAGTGAGACTGTTGAAGAGTTGATGAAGCTGATTCCTCAAATCGAGGTTCTTGGAAAGAGAAAGGTTCAAGCCATCAGAAGCGATAACAGAACTGGATTCAGAAACCATATCTTCAACTCTTTCTGTGAACAACGGGGTATTCTCAGACAGTTTAGCGCCGCACGAACACCACAACAAAATGGTGTTGCTGAAAGGAAGAATCGAACCCTTGTGGAGGCTGCTAGAACTATGCTGATTGAGTCAAAGCTTCCAATTATTTTCTGGGCGGAGGCAGTTAATTGTGCAGCTTATGTTCTGAACAGGGTACTGATTGTCAAAGAAAAGATGAAGACTTCATACCAGCTGTTTCGAGGGATTAAGCCGTTGATTGATTTTCTGCGCCCCTTTGGATGTTCTTGTACTCTTTTGAATACTCAAGATCAGAAGACGAAGTTTGGTGCTGTATCGGATGAATGCTTCTTTGTAGGATACTCGAACACACAAAAGGCGTATCCTGTTTACAACAAGCGAACGCGGATTGTGCAAGAGTCCTACTATGTTGACTGGCAAGAGTCAAACACAACAAGTATTGGCAGTGAACCGGCATGGTTTTATGATTCCACCACTATTTTCAAATCATTTAATCTTCCTGACCCTGACGATGATGACATCCTTCCACACACATCAGTTTCTATTTTCAACCATCCACCTACACAATCACAACCACAACCTTCAACTACACAACTACCTCCCACTTCATTTGACATTCCACCACCTCAAACTGTTCCAACTTCTCCATCAGATATTCCATCCTCATCCACTACCATTCAATCATCTACCACTAATACAATTCCTCCAACATCACATACACCTTCACAACCATCTATTCTAACACCCTCAACCGAAACCAATCCTTTGCTCCTCAACACTGACTTCAAAACCTTGAAAAACCATCCTCATGATTATATCATAGGATCAATTACTGATGGTGTGCGAACTCGGAGTCAGAGTGGTTTGATTAATGAATGTCTCTATGCTGCCTTTCTATCTCAGGTTGTTCCGAAGAATTATAAACAAGCACTTGAAGATCCTAGTTGGGTGGATGCCATGCAAATGGAACTGCAGCAATTTAGGAAGCTTAAAGTTTGGGAACTGGTTGATCTTCCTCCTAATAAGTGTCCCATTGGCACTAAATGGGTTTTCCGAAACAAGCCAGATGATCGCGGTGTTGTCATCAGAAACAAGGCGAGACTGGTTGTTCAAGGTTTTGCTCAAGAGGAGGGGATTGACTACACCGAAGTTTTTGCTCCAGTCGCTCGCCTTGAAGCCATCAGAATCTTTCTTGCTCATGCTGCGAACAAAAACTTTAAAGTTTATCAGATGGATGTGAAATGTGCATTTCTATATGGAGATATCGATGAGGAGATCTACATATGTAAACCACCGGGTTTCGAGGATCCAGATTTCCCTTCAAAGGTTTACAAGCTTGATAAATCCTTGTATGGGTTACATCAAGCTCCACGTATCTGGTATGAAACTCTGACATAGTATCTTCTCAGCAAAGGTTTCTCGCGTGGGACTATAGATATGACATTGTTCAAGAAGGAGGTGAATGGCGAGCTGCTGATCGTTCAAGTGTATGTTGATGATATAATCTTCGGTTCGACTAATGAGGGGCTGTGTAGAGAATTTGAAAAGGTGATGATGGATCGCTTTGAAATGACGATAATGGGGGAGATGTGTTTCTTCTTGGGGCTGCAAGTGGAACAAAAGCCTGATGGAATTCTTATCCACCAAGAGAAATATATCAAAGAGATTCTCACGAAGTTTGGCATGGATGATTCTTCTCCTGAATTGATTCCATTCACCGCTCAAACATGCCTTACTTCCGATGATAATGGGTATCCTGTGGATGCTCATCGGTACCGCTCGATGATCGGATCTCTCATGTATCTGACTGCAAGCCGACCAGATATTACATTTGCTATGTGCTACTGTGCTTGTTTCCAAGCCAATCCAAAAGAATCACATGAGAAAGCTGTTAAACGCATTTTTCGTTACCTTAAGGGTTCCTCCCGTTTGGGACTTTGGTACCCAAAAGGTGGGAACTTTGATTTACATTCTTTTTCTGATAGTGATCATGCTGGTTGCAGGATTAACCGAAAATCAGTCACTGGCGGATGTCAATACCTTGGAGAATGTCTTGTTTCCTGGCAAAGCAAAAAGCAAACAACCGTCTCTCTGTCCACAGGAGAAGCAGAATACATTGCTGCATCAAGTTGCTGTTGCCAAGTGCTCTGGATTCAGCATCAAATGATGGATTATGGCATCAACTTTCTTCATACGCCACTCTTTTGTGATAATGAAGCTGCTGTTGGAATTGCCAAGAATCCTATTCATCACACTCGTACCAAGCACATTGAAACAAGAATTCATGCCATCAGGGATGCACAGGAAAAGGGGTTCATTGATATTATTCCTATTGAAACTCGAAAGCAAAAAGCTGATCTTTTCACAAAAACTTTTGACAAACCACGTTTTTATGAACAGATCTCTATGCTGGGACTTATATCTTTTTGAAAACCTTTTTTTATGTGAATCAATTTGTAAATATGTAAACAACTTTTTCTTTTTCTTCTTTGAAAATTTAGTGGGTCACTCTTTTCTTCGCTCCTTTATTTTATTTTATTTCCTTTTATTTTCTTTTATTTTTCTTTTAATTCTGTATATATATATATTAAGAAAAACTGAAAAACAAAAATTTCTTATTAGATAGCTATTATATAAAAATTTTGGGGGAGATATAAAAGATTAACTATTTATAGTTTTTCAAATTTTGCTATTTCAGGATCTCCGTTTTGATTGATGTTGAAGAGACGTTGAAGGAGGTCAGAAGCATTGCGTTTGGGATATGTCAGATAGGCTCAGCCCAGAAACAAAGTAAACAGTGATTGTGCAGCCAAACATAACGTTCAAGATCTCGGCAACAAGGATTATCTCCTTGACATGATTGGATTGCACAAAGATAAGGGTTCTGTCAAAAATGGGTTGAGAGCGTCAAATCTTTGCCTTGATTTCCCCAAACATCCCAAATCACCCTCGCCCTATCCCAGAATCGAGTTTCTAGTTTGCAAAAAGCTGCTAGTGATGCTCTTCGGAAAAGCCTCTGAGTGAGTTACTTGTTAACTCCTCAGAACGTATTGAGTCAAAGTGCTTAACTCCTCTGCTATACGGAAGTATTGACCTGGAGTTGGTGGATCTTCTCTGCTATACGGAAGTATTGACCTAAAGATTCACCGAGCATGCTCAAATGTTTATCTCCTCTGTTATACGTCGGTATAGACCTGGAGCTCTGAACTATTTGAGTTTCCCAAATAATAAGTCGCATTGTGTTCAAAAGAATCAATTGCTGACAAGCTCCACTCACAAAGAAAAGATGCAAAAATTGCACAAGTGTCAAAAGAAGCTAATGCATCGATCAATATTCAAAATTTGATCCTCGAAATTCAAGCAAAGTCAATCGTATTGCTCAGATATACCCTGATGACAGAACTTGTTCTTTTTGCCTCGATGTCTGTGGGGACCGAGTTGTCTGAGCTTCTTCAATCAAACCAAAAACATGATAAAAGAAGCTGCTGATCTCTTGTTGAAAGGACTAAGGCATGGGTTTAAATGGACAAACATATCTGCAATCCCGCCAATCGATGATTCTCCGGATTATGCTCAAAACATCATGAAAAATATATATATCCTTCTTTAGCGTTTAAAATTCTTGTCTCTTTCTTTCATTTTATTTTATTTTTCTAATTTCTATCTTGTTATTATTAGTATTTTTTAGGATAATATGTTTATTTTTGGAGCGTTGAAATTGTGGGACGGTTTCGTGGATTTACAAAGAATTTAAAATTTGAGAAAAACCAAAAATATTTTTAATTTGTGTGCTAGCGAACCTGCTAGCCAACCTACAGATTCGCCCGAACCTCAGGTTCGCCCGCAACCTCTTTGCACCGCCGCCGTAGGCTGTCTTGACCTTTGGGGATACGGGCGAATCTAAAGTTCGCTGGTCTGTCTGCCAGCGAACCTGTGTCTGTATATATATGTGGTGACAGCGAAATTTTTCACAATTTCGCTGTCACTACTGTAGCAAGGCTTTTCAAAATCCACTGACGAACGTTCGATTCTCACTTTTCAACCGGTTTTTCACACTTAAACATCTCTAATTTGGTCTGGTATGTGATCGCCTTCATCTTAATCTCTGTTTTAAACCCTTAATCGCACTTTTAAACTCTTAAATCCGTCGTTCTGTGATTGTGTGTAAATCAAATGTCTGATTTGGTGTTTTGTGTTAGGATTTTGCTTCATAATATCCCCCTTTGATGTTTATATTACCTGTTTGTTGCTTTGTATGCTTGATAATGGTGTATTGACTGTGATTCTGGCCGTTTTTCAAAAACTAGGGTTTCCAGCGAACCTATGTGTTCGTCTGGCGAATCTGAACGAAAGTTCAAAACTTCGAGCGAACCTATGTCGTTATGCTGCCCGCGCATCAACATAGATTCGCCCGACTGTTTCTAGCGAACCTATACATTTGCTCGACCAAATGACTGATTTTTCATGTCAGCGAATCTATAGGTTCTGGTGCCAAATCTCAGGTTCGCTATTTCAGCGAACCTAATTTCCAGTAAATCTATTAACTGTTTTTCAAAATCTTCATTTCTGATCAATCTCCGTTTATTTTTCAGGCACGATGTCTACACTATTCTTCGAATAAAAGCACAACATGTGTGCTTTGCTTGACGAGAATCACGAAAAGGCTGGTGGCTATAGAGATTGTATCAAATGGCTGAAGTCCTCTCACATACATTACGCCATTTCTCATTCACCAACCATATACGAGCTGCATGTTCGAGATTTCTGGAGAACTGCAGTGATGAATGTGTCTACACAGCCATCTCGTATATGTGCCAAGGTTAGCGGTTTCGATCTGGAGTTTACTGAAGCCGATCTGGCTAGAATCTTGAGGTTAGAAGAGGATGTGGGTGAGGAGGTTAGCATGACGGCGGAAGAGGTATATGGGGCTTTTCGAACTGCGGGTTATGAGGGTGGTCCGATGCCTGGTGAAAAGAAGATGGAGTTTGTAAAGTCCTATCTGATCCAAGAGTGGAGGTATATTGCACACGTATTTATAATGTGCTTGGATCATAGGAAAGGGGGCACATATGGGTTGAACTTAGACTAGGCTCGGGCAATGATGCTGTTTTGTCGGGGACAAAAGGCAAACCTTGCGAAGCTAATCTACAACTATCTGCTCGAGAACATCCATGCTACCAAAGGGGCTAAATGGTTGATGTACCCCAGATTCATTCAGATGATTCTGAATGACAAATTGCCAAATCTGCCGGTGGTGGGTGCAGAACTAAAGATCTGGGAGATGCACCCGAGGATATTCAAAGACTGCAAGTCGGTAAAGTCTGATTGCGTGGGTAGGCATTCGTTTTTGTGGGAGAACATGTACCCGGCCGATAGATGGGTACAAATTCAGAGATTGATGGAATCTGAAAGGAAACGGGGCGGTGAGAATATTGAGGTGGTTGAGAAAAGGATAAAGAAGAGAAAGCCATATGCAAAAGAAAAAGATTATTCGTTTGATCGAGAAGTGGATGAGATACAAGCTGAGATCGATGCTGGTAGGGAAAAACGGACGAAGAGGAAAGCTGATACACCAACTGAAGCATCAAAGAAGGCAAAGCACGATACTGGGGGTACATCTGCTGAATCTGGTAATGGACAGAAAGGTGAGATTGATAGTCTGAAGGCTGAGTTAGTGGAACTGAAAGGTAAGTATGAGGAATTGGAGACTCAGGATGCCGAAAAGTCAACAGTCATATATGAAATGGGGAGAATGATGAAGGACCAACAATGTCTGATGGTTAGGATTTTCAAGGAACTGAACAGTCTGAAGGAAAAGGTGGGGTCAGAATCTGCGATGTCCGAAGCTGAATTAAAGTCCTTAACGGATGCTGCAAGGTATCCGTTAATGGATGTTGTATTTGGAGATCATGACAAAGGAAAAGGCAAAGCTGTTGAGGAACCGTTTGACGAGGAAATGGGTATTGATTTGGATGTGTTTGAGGGGGCAGAGGTGGTTGGTGGATCAAGCGTAAACTTTAGTCTGATAGATGAACCTGAGGTCGACGTAAATGCTGATAGTGAGGAGGATTTAGATGATGAGCCGGAGACGTATAAGGTTGAAGAAAAGGGGGTTAGCTATCAGTTTGAGCACGTTGAGTTAGATAAATCAGAGTGGTTCCGAAAAGAAGAAGAAGTTGTTCCAGAGGTACCCATATTTCAGAATATTGATGAACCAAACACCTCCCAGCTAGATAGACAGGTGATCGCATGGAAATACAACTCTGCTGTTGACGCTTATATGGTTAAACGAAGGGGTGGGGACATCAGTTATATCAAGAATAGGAAGCATTTCGCCACCTTGCCTCGGTGGGATTTGCGGAGGTTGGCTGAACTCCCTTTGCTTGGTAAAGAAGATAGCGGCAGGGCTTGTGCGTTCGAGGTAACAATCAGGGAGGCTGCAAAGACAAACTTTGTGGATTTTGGGTACCAGAAGCCGAGGAGAATGAGACAGAAAAAGGATAGGCATTGGGTATCGTGGAAGGGAAAGATTGTTTTGAAGATTGAAGCACCGAAGGTTATGACAAGGGTCAGGGTTCCGGATACACAGCCACCGAGACTGAATGATTTCCTCAAATGGTTTTATGATAACAGTACGGGTGAAGCTGTTATCAGATTGAAAGGAGATGACCGTCTAGAAATTCGACTGTTTGATCCTATGGAGGTCTTCTCTTTTTGTGATGAGGATTTAAAAATTCTGTGTGAGAACCGGATTAAGCACGGGGCTGGAGACGATACTAGAACTGAAGCGAACCTGTTTGTGAAGGTCACAAACAAAGCCCGTGGAATTCGTGCTGAACTGAGGTCGGTGAATGAGAGACTGAGGATGACTGATGATCAGCAATTGGATATGGATGATTTATCTAGACAGCTGGATCAAACTATTGAGAAGAGGTTCGAGAAACCAGTGGAGGTTGTAGATTTGGATGTAGCTGGCGAGGAGGATACAGCAGAAATACAGGCGGAAACGATTGTTCAACAAATGCCTGATACTGATGTCGCTGATGCTGAGTTTGTAGAGTCGATGCTGGTTTTTAGTGAAGATGAGGCCGGATCAGAAGATGTCACAAATCCGTTGGCTGGAATTGAAGATAGGGCAGGAGCATTCATTGAGAACCTTTGAAGCCGAGAAAAAGACGGAGCTTAATTAGAAGACTTCCCCAGGTGAGGTCCAACCTAGGGGGAGTATTGATAGTCACATGTATAGGTTGGACTCACCGGTATGTCGGTGTTATATATTTGGTATGTATTTTGTATGACTTTTGTTTGTTTTAGTTCTCTTGCTTCAAATTCAGCAAGAGTAACTTGCTCAGTCAAGTAGTTTATTTCACAGTTCTTTTCCAAAAGAGTTCTTTTTAAATGTTCATTTTCTTTCAAAGCTTCTCGTAATTTGACAAAATATTTTGATTCACTTAATTTAAGCTCTTTGTTGTTTCTTTTTAATTCGTTTTCGTTTGACATTAACAGTTTATTAGCTTTGTATATGCCAATTAAACGAATTTTGCAGGCAGATGAACACATATCTTCAATAACATCATAAGGAAGACCAATTACCAGTTTTTCGGCAGCAAGAGCACGATCACACTAGCAGTAGGGAGTGTTTCTTTTGAATTCATCAACAGCATCAAGCCTCGCCTTCTCAATTATAGCTTCCAAGTTAAGCTTTGACTCCTCCTCATTCTTCACTTCATTAACCGCAGCTTCACAAACCAAACCAGAGTGATTCAGATGCCCTTGAACAATAGCATCTGATTGATCTTTGTCAACTTTCTCCACTTTTTCTTCCTCATCTTTACCATAAAATTCTTTGAAGGGATCAAAGCAATTTATATAGTTGTCATCAATCTCAACAATCTCAGCAACAAGGGCATGATTAATTTCCTCCTTGGTTTCTTCAATTTCTGCACTCCAATCAAAGTTGGTGAGCAGTGCAGTTTCATTCTTTGACTTTGCTTCCTCGAGCCTTTCTTGATTTGGAACAGATCTTGGATTTCCAGAGTTTACTGGTTCAGTAACAATTGGTAAAGGACATTCCCTTTTGAAGTGACCCAATTGTTTGCAGTTGTAACATCTCAGCTTTCCCTTGTCATACCCCAGCTTGCTATTCTGCCCCTGATTCCCAAAGTTTCTTCTACCTGTTCTTTCCATAAATCGTCTAGCACGAAGAGTAAGCATGGCCATTTGCCATTGGATGTCGGTTTCTTCCAGATCATCAGGATCTACCTGATACATATCTTCTACAGTCATCCCCTTTCCCTTCAACTCACCAGCAACAAGAGCTTCATAGCTATGAACAAACATTCCAAATAAAGCCATAGTGTCAGATGGAATCTGAGTGGTGACAGATGCATTTGAGCTTGAACCAACATTTGTAGATGTACCAACAGATTTAGCAGACACATGACTTGATGATCCTCCAGGTGCAGCACTGTAGATATAAGAGTTTGCGGCGGATGAAATAAGTGCAGCATTCTGAGAAGGAATGTTTGGAACCATCATAGACTGATTGTATTCTCTTCTCGTCACATCAAGATCGAATGACTTCAGCTTGTTTATAACATCCATCAGCTTGTAGTCAGGAAAGTTTCTTTCTTGTTTCAACAGCTTGATTTGAAGAATCCACTTAGGGGTGTGCGCGGTGCGGTTAGGTTCGGTTTTTACCCTTAACCGCAACCACAACCGTAATATGCGGTTAGTGGTTTTCATAAACCGTTCGGTGATCGGTTTTTTCGGTTTGTGGGTTTCGGTTTATTCGCGGTTTCGGTGTGGTTACGGTGCGGTGCGGTTATTTATTTATTTATTTTGTTTTACTAACCGAAGTTTGAAAGAGTAAACAATAAGTATATTGATAGATACGACATAAATTCATTAGTGGGATAAAATGCATTACATCAATAGTAAACCACGATGTGTTACGTTCATAAAGAAACAAAGTTCATTAAAGTAAAAAAAAAGACAATCAATAAAGTTCAAAAGATTGTTTTGTAGTCTTCATCAGAAAGATCCACTACACTTTTGCCTGTAAATATAAACAAAACCACACCACTTTAGTTCAATAAATAAGATCCACAATCTACATGCCATATTTATACTTATATTAAAACGAAGTTCGGTGCGGTTCGGTTATTTCGGTGGTTAGAAAAAGGAATAACCAAACCGCAACCGCAAATGTCGATTTCGGTTAATTTCGGTTCGGTTAATTGCGGTTACCTTTTCGGTTTGGTTATTTCGGTTCGGTTTAATCGGTTAGTTCGGTTTCGATTCGGTTAATTCGGTTTTTTGCACACCCCTAACTCCACTGAGGGGGAAGAGAATCTAACAGTTTTGTGACTTGTTCATGATTGCCCAGCTTATCATCATATTTCTTCAGATTACTTGATACAGATAGAAATCGATTGGTAATGTCAGTCAGATTTTCTTGCGAATATCCCACAAAAGAATTGAATTCTTTCTCCGCTTGAGCTTTTCTATCCAACTTCAAATCTTCGTTACCATCATAGAACTCGCACAACGCATCATACAAGCTTTTTGCAGTTGTGTGTTCAGCAAACCTGTTGAAAATATCTTGATGCAAACAGAGTATCAATGCCCCAAGTGCCTTTTTGTCACGATCAAGCAACTTGGTGTCTGCTTCAGTAAAAGTGCTTGGATCATTGTTTATTGAAGTAACGGTTCCTTCAACTGTCGTCGGCACGTGCGGACTATTTACAATTGACTCCCATTGATTGTAGTCAGTGTAGTAGAAAAAAGCTTTCAAGCACCTCTTCCAATCTTCAAAATTTTCACCACTAACTAGCCTCGGTGGCCTGTTAGGTTGAACACTATCCAGATCATTCATATTCAGTGTTGATGTAGCCATAATTTTGAACAGATTATAGATTCGCTGAAGACAAATAGATTCGCTGGCTAGATTCGCTCAAAGACAAACTTTGTGGATTTTGGGTACCAGAAGCCGAGGAGAATGAGACAGAAAAAGGATAGGCATTGGGTATCGTGGAAGGGAAAGATTGTTTTGAAGATTGAAGCACCGAAGGTTATGACAAGGGTCAGGGTTCCGGATACACAGCCACCGAGACTGAATGATTTCCTCAAATGGTTTTATGATAACAGTACGGGTGAAGCTGTTATCAGATTGAAAGGAGATGACCGTCTAGAAATTCGACTGTTTGATCCTATGGAGGTCTTCTCTTTTTGTGATGAGGATTTAAAAATTCTGTGTGAGAACCGGATTAAGCACGGGGCTGGAGACGATACTAGAACTGAAGCGAACCTGTTTGTGAAGGTCACAAACAAAGCCCGTGGAATTCGTGCTGAACTGAGGTCGGTGAATGAGAGACTGAGGATGACTGATGATCAGCAATTGGATATGGATGATTTATCTAGACAGCTGGATCAAACTATTGAGAAGAGGTTCGAGAAACCAGTGGAGGTTGTAGATTTGGATGTAGCTGGCGAGGAGGATACAGCAGAAATACAGGCGGAAACGATTGTTCAACAAATGCCTGATACTGATGTCGCTGATGCTGAGTTTGTAGAGTCGATGCTGGTTTTTAGTGAAGATGAGGCCGGATCAGAAGATGTCACAAATCCGTTGGCCGGAATTGAAGATAGGGCAGGAGCATTCATTGAGAACCTTTGAAGCCGAGAAAAAGACGGAGCTTAATTAGAAGACTTCCCCAGGTGAGGTCCAACCTAGGGGGTGTATTGATAGTCACATGTATAGGTTGGACTCACCGGTATGTCGGTGTTATATATTTGGTATGTATTTTGTATGACTTTTGTTTGTTTTAGTTCTAGCGAACCTACGGGCGAATCTATAGATTCGCCCGTAGCTCAGATTAGTTTTTGTTTAGGTGTCGACTGGGCGAACCTGTTTGTGCCCAGCGAACCTATGTGGTTCGCTAGATAGATTCGCTACAGCGAATCTATCAGCGAACCTAAGACTGATATATATTGTAACCTTATCTTCAAGATAATACAACTTTTGCACAACTTTGACAAAAACCTTATCCTACTGATTGTGTCGTGTAATTGTTCTCTGGAGGTGCTAGGAGCATATATCATTCATCTTTGTAGCTTTATATACCTCCGGTTGTGTGGTTTTATCTCATTATTGGGTTTGTTGTTATTATACACTTTGTTTGTTCAAGTCAAGTGTGTTTGTTGTTAAACAAGTCATCATAGCACTGAAATTACGATCATTATGGACCAACAGCGAAAACATCAAGATTTGATCTTATAAGCTCCTTTAAATGACTCTTTATTATTGGAGAAAAGATACCTCCTAGAACGATAGTTTGCTCAGGGAACTAGGGATTTGGGGCCCAGTTTTCATTTATGCCATTAGACTGTGGTACCGGCGGAAGATTATTTCGATCAGCCATGCAACAGTATATATACGCATATAATGATGCTACACCTCGCGGAGTTCTGAACATCATTAGGTTATGAGGAGTGGAGATTATTGCGCCTAAATCCGCAACCCCAGTCCTTCCTAAAATAATGTTATGTCACGAAGGGGTAGTGATGACTAAAAAGGTGAGTTGAATTGTACGCTTATACTATTGGTCCCCCGCTGTTACTGGAAAAGTGAGCTGACCGATTGGTTTTACCATTTCTCTTGAAAATCCCTTTACTGGTGCATTTATCTTCTCCAGCCTCTGTTGATCTACCCAGGTAAGTGTGCGGAAGCACTGTTCATACATAATGTCAGAGGAACTTCATGTGTCCACCAGAATTCTTCTCATTCTATAATTACCTACTAGGTAATTATGAGTGGACCAATGTTGTAATCTCCTTGTTGAAAGTAATTTCACTAATCATCCAAGCTTCTAATGTATCGCTCGGCCACTTCTTGCCTTAACATTAGGGTTTATGCCTCCCTTGATCATGTACATGTCATGTAGCTGAGGATTCTCTTTTCTTTCACTCTCAATCTTGTTTGTTACTTGATCTTTCCTTTTATCTTTCGACAAATGATTTAAACGTCCACCAGTGACATGTGCTTCAATCTGACGCTTTAATTGCCAACAGTGATCCGTCTCATGCCCTTGAGCCTTGTGAAAATCACAATATTTTGAAGTGTCACGCTTAGCGCCTTCTCG
This sequence comes from Tagetes erecta, assembly GCA_030867185.1. NCBI lineage: Eukaryota > Viridiplantae > Streptophyta > Magnoliopsida > Asterales > Asteraceae > Tagetes > Tagetes erecta. Next base: position 412,895 of record CM061486.1, on the reverse strand, counting down.
CATATAACGCGGGGCTTCAAACTTTATTTTTTCAGAAATCAAGATGTTGCTTGGGGTTTTATGAGTGCGGGGTAAGTAAAAGTAGGTAGGCGTGATGTAACACATGCCCCGATTCGTATCCAAACCCGATCATGTTTGGGTATTTAAGAAATTATTCCAAATCAACATGAAACAAAAACATCTATTTAATGACGTTTCATTTTAGTTATTATATTTAAGCCATTTGTTATGCCAGTCAATCATCATTTAAAGAATTTATATTTTATAGGGTTATTGGATTATAATACTCCAAACTATGGCCTATTGGCCGTTGTCACTCCCAACTAAGACTCTCACTGTCATCACTCCCAACTTAACATCATATTTGTTGTGTCACTCCCATCGTTAGAAAACACTAACGTCGTTAGTGTTTGGGTCAAAAGTGTCACTTTTGTAAATTGAAGGGTTAACTTTATTTTTTCTTTAATATATATATCCCACCACCATCATCATTACCACATTCAGTCACCACCACCTCCTCACCGCCACCTCCGGTCACCACCACCTCCGGTCACCACCACCTCCGATCACCGCCACCTCCTCACCACCATAACCCATCACCACCGCAGCCATTTTCCAGCTGAGACGACCACCTAAATATGATTTTTATGAATGTATGTATTTGAATACATATGAAAATTTGCCGCCAAATCATTCTTATATATGAATGTATGTATAATTTTCCAGCCTTTTTCTCCTTCAAATCATTCATTCATGTTGTTCAAAATCAATTTCATCATCATCTATGGCTGTTTAAGAAGTGTATAACAAACAAGAAACTTTGCCGCCAAAAGAAGCGAACAACGGTGGTGAGATCGAGTCAGACAATGGAAGCGACAGTAGTGGTGGTGGTGGTGGTGACAAGTCATGGTGGTGATGGTGGTGGTGACGGGTCATGGTGGTGAGGAGGTGGTGGTCACTCGTCACCGGAGGTGGTAGTGGGATATATATTAAATATATATATGAAAGAAAAAATAAATTAGCCCCTCAACTTAGGAAATTGACACTTTTGGCCCAAATGCTAACGTCGTTAGTGTATTCTAACGACGGGAGTGACACAGCAAATATGATGTTAAGTTGGGAGTGGTGACAGTGAGAGTCTTAGTTGGGAGTGGCAGCGGCCAATAGGTCATAGTTCGAAGTATTATAATCTAATAACCCTATTTTATAAAGTAGTTTTTATAAAATTTAAAGCCCATTATCTCAAAAATGTAACTTTACAAAAGGAATTTAAATAATTACGTAGAAACAGTGTTTTTGTATAATTAGTAAATTTTTTATATTAGTCTTTTATAGTTAGTTGGTTAGTTAGTTAGTTATATTTAATTAACAAAAACTAACTATGAGGGTTGTTTGTGTTATGAGGGTTGGCCTTTTGGTCCAATGACATTCCAATGATGGGCTAAAACACTTGACTTCCTAGAGGTCATGGGTTCTAGTCTTGAGGAGAGGAGTTTTACATAGAAAATGTTAAAGGTTCCTGCTGTGGTTTTCCCCCGGGGCGGTTAGTTGACGAGTCTTAGACTCCGACTTTCCTGCTCTTCGGAAGGGTTGGTCGGGGCCCCGAGAAGAGCATTCTTCTCTTAGGAGAGCTGCCACACTCTGCCACAAATAATCCTTCTTACAGGGGATAGGTTGTGGGCTTCTAGGCTCGGTCATTACACTCCCATGAGCCACCGGTTAGCTAATGGTGCAACTGCCGTTCCAAAAAAAAGTTATGAAACTTGAATTAAAAGTTTGAAACAAAATTAATAATACTTACAATCTTTAAGGGTACAAGATGTAAATCATAAATAAATCAAATTCATTTCACCAACCTCCCTCCCGTCCCTGTTCACCGGCAACATCTCCGGCCATTTTTCCGACTACCTCCAGCAAGCCACTAACACCCATTTAAATAGCATTTAATCAAATTAAACCCATCCAATCTCTTGACCAGCAAGTTTCGAACCATTATTCACACTCAAATTGTCGTTTTACCCGCTCATATCACCTTTTTGAAATGAAAATCCCATAAAAATCGAAACCGGATCGAAATCTTTTTATTAACGCGTAAAATTCACATCGTATCTGACCAAATTGTTTACTTGTTTACTTTGTTACCTTCAAGCATAATCAAGCCATTTATTGAATAAGAAAACACGGGATTTCGGTATTTCAATCCCAAAAGTTTCAGAATTTAATTGATACGCGTCTATAACGATTGAGATCGATTAAATCAATATGATTGGGCAAATCACTTGTGAACATCTTTTAGAACAGTATGTGAAAACAATAACACAAACAATAATACAAGTCGATCAAAATCCTTCACGGTTTTGCTTCCAACTCGTTAGACATCAAATCGTTGTTATCATCATCAATCAAATAAAGGACTTTACATATCAATCATCAAAGTGGCTTCGTAGACCATTATTCTTATCATATCATCACTCATGTATCGACTTAATCTCCTTCGGCTGCAACTCTTCTTCTTCTTCTACCTTTACAAATCTCTTATTAGTCAAGGTAATTGATTCAGTCTCTGGAATTGTTTTTATATATGGATCAAAAGCCTAATTCAATTCGGTAGATTTAGGATTTAGAAGAGTTTGGGGGGTTTGTCATGTAAAAGAAAAAACAAAAAAAAACTTAATCATTTTATTTTCGAATCTTAATAAGAAATATGTTTTGGTTCGTTGGTAGAAATCTACTTATGTGAGGCTAGTTACCTGAGTTCTATTCCGAGTTCTTACGTTTTCTTTTTCTTTTTCTTAAAACCGTATTTTTATATTATTATTTAGTTACAAAGAATATATATCTATCTATACATTTTAATAAAAGAGGGTTTTGGATGACACTTGTCATTCAATGGAAAGGGTGTTGAAGCATTTTCCCGCCAAAACTAAAAATATTTTATTCTAAGTTATATATGGAAAGAAATCGATAACATTAAATCAACCATAATTTTCTCATCTAAAATTTCAATATACCTTATTCACATTTTTGAAATAATTGTGAAAACGTAAAACAAACAACTTAAACAAATAAGTTATAACAATTTACGACCTAGAGTCGACCCATATGCTTGTGAGTGTCACCATGAATTTTGCCAGATATCTATCATCTGAATTATTTGTATATTTGTTTTTCTTAATCTTTTTTAAATTAATTGATAGGATTTACAAAACACCCAATTTAAAGCATCGATATCTAATTTGATACTAATAGTGTATTTGTAGATTGTAGTTTAAATCTATTTGTTGAAGTCTCAAGTTAGAATTTGAATGCAATGTGTGTTTCTATTCATATATCTTTTATATAATGTGTAGTTTGTTTTTAAATGTTACTTTTTAGTAAGGTTTTAGAATTGTCTTTTTTTATGTGGCTACCCGTATAAAATACGGGATTTAATCTAGTATAATACTATAAAACAATTTCATTAGATATTAACAAGAAACACTAGTATGTTATAAGTATTTATTTTAATACTTCTAAACTTTATAATAAAGAATTTATGAATATATTTTATATTTACTAAACGTTTAAAAAGTCTTATAAGATTCATAAATTAACAATTACTTCTGATTATTGCAAAACATATAACTTGTAAATATGTCAAATAAATACTTTTTTTTTCGGATTACTTTTAATTAATCAAATATTAAATTTACGACTTCGGACTAGTTATTTATTATTTATTTAAATATCATCACTTGTTATTGACATTATATGAATTATAGTACATATAAGTTTATTTATTAACATTTGATCATTATATGTTGTATTTATCTAAACTATTCACATAATCAAGTCATCAAGTTATCTAAATTGGTTATTAAATAAAACCCCAGACTCTTATTTAGAAACCCTAGTTCCCAAATCGTCATTTGACTTCTAAGTTCATTGTACTAATTTCGGATACCGCTCCTTAGGTTAACTTTAACGAGATCTTTTGGTGTCTTATTTTCAAGTTATATATTTAACCATTATCGCTCGTTAATCAAGTGAGTATTCATAGCCCCTTTTCAGTTTTACGTTTTGGAGTGATCTCATGTGAACCTATTAAACATATTTATCATTTTATCATTTTTATCATTTTATTATTTCATCAGTTTATCATGTTGATCAGTTCATCAGTTTAATCAATTCAATTCATGTTGTGTTATTACTTGCAATTATGTGTGCATAGCTTGATAAACATTGATTCTTGCATAATCATTAATTTATTTAACCGAAAGTTATCAATGATAGATTTATTGGTCAAAGGACCCACCCCCTTGATTCTTGGGTGATTATAACTGAGATTATCAAAATATGATTCTTGTCCCTATTCATCAACAGCTTAATCTGTGTGATTACGTGGCTGCAGTTTATCAAGGTTTGATTATGCGTTTGTCTTGTATGTTACACATTTGCATTATGGGTTTTGGCATAACATCAGAATTGAACACTTTTAATCATTTTGACCCTTTTTGTTCTTTTAATATTATCTATATGTTTTTAAACCTGTGTTTACTCACCAACAAATTCGTTAGCTGAACAAATATTTTTCACATGTTTCATGAAATTCAGTTTAGCCAATTTATCAAGATGCTTCAGTTAGGACTTTTGGACCTAGATTATAAACGGATCATTTATTATGTCACACCCCCAAATCCACTAACGGATTTTTACCGTTAGAGGCGTGACAAACCAGGAACCAGTCATTAATTACACCGAACGACTCTATATGAGTTTTGAAAACCAAACGTTTGCCCATTAAGTGTGGTAATTTAAACGTCAATCAGAGTAATTAGTGTATCAGTTATGCGGAAGCGTATTAATTAAGTAGTTTAAGCAAACCCAAACCATGCAGAAAGTAATTGCGCAAAAACACGCGCCTGGTACAAGACACGCAGTTTAAATAGTTGTCAAATCCCAAAACAAAGTTTTTAATGCAAGAATTGTTTTAAATGAAATGCGAGGACGCCATGCCATGCCCTACGTGTAGTGTACTTCAGTGACCTGAAAACAGTGAAAGGCTAACAAGTGCCAACACGACGGTTGGTGAATTCACATTGTAAGTATAAATTCAAGTAGTTCAGTTGCAACCAGATATATAAATTAAGTATGTCATTGTAGGTACCTAGTCTACAGTACATGTCCTTAGAGTCATATGTATCTGACCGAAGCTGACGTATGTACACATTAAGTGCATTTTGTCTGTTCGTACATCCCATCAGGATGCACATGTATGTATGTTAGGTCATTCAACACCCGTTCGACAAGTCCTTCTGTCGTGCTAGCGCGACTAGCCCGGGTGGGGTTTGTCAAACCCAGTCGTACTACTCAAAATTTCCCCGCTATTTCACAAATACTAACGGTCAACTAGGTATCCATGAGGTCTATCATGAACAAAATAAAAGTTGCTCTAATCCAGACATGCGACATACTAAATTCGTAAATCCGTAAAAGTATTCGTATGTGTTCAGCCCATAAAAGGGTATAATAGTAAAAGTGCGGTTTAGTGAACTCACCTTAAGTTGCACAGCAAATCAGTTTAAAACACACAACGTAATGCAGCGACCTAAATAATAGTAGGTCTATTAATGTGTGTTCATGTAGGGTCATAGAACCCTATGCATCCAAATGGTCATACAGTTTGTGCGTGATCGGAAAAGTTTGACTTTTGACCAAGTTTGACCAAGTTTGACTTTTTGTTCAAGTTTGACCAAGTTTGACTTTTTGTCCAAGTTTGACTTTTTATTGACCCGAGTTGACCCACGACCCGTTGGTGATTTATTAAGTGTAAGTATTTTACATTTGATTTATTTGATCCTATTTCATTCACAAACCAAGTCACACGTCAAGTATTCAACAAGTTAAGTTGATATGTCCGTAAAAGTTTCCTTTATAGGAAAGTCGGACTTTTAGAGTATGCTTGCATAATTCAACATCCTTGAGTTTCCCAAACATCCCTAAGCATGTCAACTATTACACAACAACCATAGCATGCTACACAAGGCAACAACCATACTATCACTTTACGGTTTCCAATACAACACATACTAGCATGCGTGGTCATTTCTAGGTACAATACAGTGTTCACATGTTTTGTTTCACTAACATTGCAACACTCTCATCATGGCAATACTAACTAACTAGCACACACCATTTAGATTCCAATCAAGCATTTCAAGCAACCGGACTAACAACCAACTAACACTTTCAAATGTCATCTCATGATCAAAATTAGTTTACCATACACCAAAATGCCTACAATCATTCATATTAAATCATGTTTGTATGTCCAAAGTTACTAAACATGCTCTCTAGTAGATTTCCACGACAAAAAGTTTTCACATTTAGCAAGTCTTTCAAAACCAAGTCGGATTCGTGCGTTCGAATAACCAAAATTCGCCTAATATACCATGTACACATACTAGTAACATCATATCAAGCCTTAGATGTCCATAACATGAAGTTTCACACAAACTCTAGGGGAAAAATTATTATTTTTAGTAATATAGTAAAACGTTCATGCAATTTCAACACCAAGTAACCAATCTTCATCAAATTTCATCATCTAACACATAATCTATCATGTTTCATCACACTCAAGCATGCAACATCAAGTTCCACTAACTTCCTACCAAACCCTAGTTTCATAACAATACAATTTATGTATTTATTTTGTTTTCTAACTATCAAAATAACAAATAACATATAACCAATAACCCAATTCCACAACACAATCATCAATTGGCCATTTTGGATGAACTAGGGTTTCCAATACTTATAATTTACGAAATATATAATAACAATCAAGACAAATGCTTACTAGTATTGCGTTTATCACTTCAATTAACACCCGAAAACACCAACAATCGAATCAAACTAGCAAAAATTGATCTTGTATATGTGTGTGTGACTTGCGACGACTAAGAAGAAAAGAAAAAGGGTTTATGGCCGAATTTTTATAAAACATTAGGTTTAGGATTTTTAGTTGTTTTGTAAATTAATTAGATTAGGTTAAAATAATGGGCCTTGGGCCATCCATGGGTCACATGGATGATCCACGGGCTTCGTTTTTGTTTCGGTTTGCAAACACAATGAAAAACTATATCAAACGTAACTTTTTGTTTCATAGAATTTATCGAATTTCGTAAATGGTTAAAACCGGTAAAATACGCAATCAATCGGAAACTCAACAACTAAGCACACCCGTTACTTACGATGTATATTTATTGTACTTGTATTCATTTAATTTCACCAACGCCCGGGTATTAACTCGTGTAGTCGTTTCGTGTGCTTGTTTGTGTAACAGTTTGTACATTTAATTCGTCAAATTAAATGAAAAGTATAATTACGTTAACGTGACTAACAGAGTTTAACTAACGAACTTAACCTGAATTTTGTCGGGCGTCACATATTATGTCATGTGGTTTAATGGTTGAATTTAATGTTTTGTAACGATGAAACTTGAATATTATATTATTTCAACTATTTTAGTATCATGAGCTATGAACAATCTATTCATTATCGTCCGCCTCGAGGTTTCCGCCAACGGTCGGGGTGTGACACGTGACTTATCAGGTTTGTTGGATTTGAAAGACGTCTCGCGCCGGGAAGATGGGTACGAATTATTCCTTTCGTTTTTGTGAGAAAAAGTCTATGAAGTTTCATTGGCTGAGTGGTGGGTGGTACACCCCCTCGAAAACGTTTGAACTGATCTCTATTTGAACGATTGTTAGGTGAACGCCAAACATCGCGAGATTTTTCATAAAGATCGGCTTAGAGCAACAAATTTTTCAGCTTGGATGTCGACTTTGGCGATATCCATTAAGGATTCCATTGTTCGAGGCTTGCCCGTGATTTTGACTCGAGCACGACCGTGCTTGATCTAAGCACGGTCGTGCGCCTGCTACCTCGAGACGGGAATCGAGATTTTGCTGAAAATGGAAACTGCGAAATGCATGGGCGAAAAAGAAAACACTGTAGCTACCAGCACGACCTGGAGCACGACCGTGCACCAGGTAGTGCACATCTGCTGTTTGCTATAAAAAGCCTTGTTTTCATTCATTACGGGTTGTTGAGTTTTTAGAGCAAAATTACACTAAGATTCACTGATTTTGAGTGTTTTTGGACCCATTGGAAGCCATAGAAGACTCAAGAATCATCAACCAACCATCTTTCCTTCTCCTTGCTTGTTTTCGATTTGAACGTTTAATTAGTTTAATCATGTTTTTAGTTAGTTTAATCATGTTTCTTGTAGTTTTTGTAAGCCTTCTGGGCTAAACACTCATGTTATCTAGATTAGGATGTTACTTATGCCTTGATGATGAATGAAACTTGAATATTTTGGTGATGTTTTATGTTAAGATCAATGATGAAATTATGGTAATATTTCAATGATGTTGTATGCTTGTCCAATTTTATTGTCATATGTTGTTGATGAATGCTAGGAAGTTGACATGTTGAAAAACCCATCTTCTTGATATTTGTTTGTAAATCTTATAAATGAATTTTGTAGGATTTATGCCATGATATTAGAAATGATGATTGGAATGTTAGATGACATGAAATTAGACAAGTGTGCTTTCTTTTACAAGATATTTGAAAAGATGACTGTGATGTTGTAATTTTTTAAACATGTTAGATGTGTAGGTTTGGAATTGTGGCCATAATATCTAGATTTGCATGACTTAGTTTGAGAATTACATGTTGGAATATTTCATAATTTTGTCTACTTTACGTAATTATTGGTGATTAGGATGTGATTATCGTTCTAGTTTTCCTTTAATTATGAAACTAGGACATTTTAGCGGATGACTAGTTTACCTTTAGTTCTTGACATAAAAGACATCAATTAGGCTTAATTGTATGATTTTAGGTGATTAGGATGTGTTTATCGTTCTAGTTTTTCAAAGAATCATTTTAGTTAGATATCCTTAATCGGAGTCTAGTTATTCCTATAAGAAAATTAACTTCACCATTAATAGTTTTCATCATCAAGGTTAAGTGGATTCTTAGTCTAGATAATATCTTAATTCCATAGTTTTATTCCTCTAGTTAAAATTCTCTTAGTTTAATATTTTCATTGTATGCTAGTTTAAGAAAAACCCAAATTCACTCTTTAATCGGACAAACATTAACAAACGTTAAGTATCGAGAGCTACCGTGTCCACGGATTGATATCCGGTTCTTACCATTTTTACTATATTACTAGCCGACAGGTACACTTGCCTTTCTGTGTGTGATTTAGTATTTTTAGGTGAAAACCCTTTTAAAACTAAATTTGTGTGAAAAATCTTTATTAAATATATATATATACTTTCACGCACATCAGATCTTCAAAACTATCAATGCTTCCCATTGGCAAACTGTCAAACCAAACACGTGCTACTCCTATTATGGTTTGGATGAACATATGACATTAGACTAGAACTGTCCAATTTTCATTTCCTTATGTGGTAACAAAAGTGTTAAAATGGTCATCAGGATATGTGGTACCATCATATTTACTTATGATTGATGGCATTTTTAGCTTGGCAGAAAATTCTGCTTGAGCGATATGACGATAAAATTTTGACTGAGCAATCAAAGCAGCTGGTTTGTATGGTTTTAGCATGTTAGCATCGGATAAATGTGTGCCAAGTGAAAGCGAAGATTGCCCCGTGAAAGGTGGTGGGAAGGCATGTGCGGTGGTGGCGTTGTGATAGGATGGGGTTGAGTAGTAAGAGTTTGGAAACTAGTTTCGCCAAAAGGAAATCTAGTTTGTAGATTAGCGAGATGAGCCTCACGCATCATTTGTTCATAATACTGATATTGTTGTTGTTGGGCTACCCACCAATCATTCAAGGATGGAGATTGTTGATAAAAATGTTGTTGAGGAGGTAATCCATAAGATATGCTAGAAGATGGAGCTGGTGTAATGTTTTTAATGAATTGTGGAGCAGTGTAAACTTGAGTTCAAAGGCCATTGGAGAATGGTTGAGAAAACCATTGTGGCGCAGAGGTTGTTATGAATGTTGGGCGAGGACCTTGGAGAGGAATGGTAGTCGAGCTTGAAGAAGCAATAGTATAAATTGGAAGTGTAACGGAAATAACTGTTGTCGAAGTAGAGGAAGTCAAAGGCAAAGATGAAGAAAAGGCACTAGTCATTGGCCTCAAAGAAGTAAGAGGACGGGGTGATGGAGGAGCAATGTGACGAAAGGCAGATACGCTAGAGACACCGGGTGGGGGTGGAGGAATTAAATTACGCAAGGACTCGTCAGCTCCAGGCAACATTGTTGTAAGAGAGAAATTTTGTAAAATTTTGCTGATCTAACTCGTTCGATCAACTGATGCCGCCAATGAAAACGTATTAGACTTTCTTTGCTGTATCAGATGCCTTTGTCTTCATGTCTTCTTTCAAATCGTTATGTCTTGACCTGGAATTAGCTCATGGAATAATACCTACGCAAAGAAACAACGCGTTAAGGCACCCCAAGGAACAGGGAAGCTTGTTCCTTGTGATAACCCTCTTGCATGAGAATCAGTATTTGACTTAAGAATGTGATAGGATGTGAGTGTCAGAGCAGAGAATTGTACATACATGAAACTGCCGTCAGAGGGATATTTATAGTTGTCCTTGTCAAGTTTTTTTATTGTGTGATATTTGTTGTATTTCTCTTATGGTGCAGTCACTTTTGTGATTGGTGGAGATTCGTGTTATCTCCACGTGTCTGAATCATGAACCGTACAATCAATTAATCCGGGCTTTTACCCATTTACATATTTATATTTTGGATTTTTAATGGGCTTTAAGCCCTTGCTAAAAGCATCGCCAGACCCTTCTAAGCCAAGAGGTTTTGGTTAGATTAAAGTTGAGAGCGGGAGCTCTATTGGCGGGAAATTTCAAGCGGGAAATCTCAAGCGGGAAACTTGAGCGGAAAAACTCAAGCGGGAAACTTAAGCTGAAAACAAACGAGCAGAATCCATAGCGCGCTTTACATAATTGATGTTCTCGTCTTTATAGCGGGATGTTCCGTCCTACTTGTCTTCAACTATAACCTTCTAAAATAATTATTATCATGATAACTATAATGTTCGGTTTGAGGTGGTTAAATTATGGTTGAAGAACATGAGAAATTTGAGTCCAAGAGTATACTAACATTGCTCAAATGACATTTATACACAATCATATTAGAAAAAATAAAATGTTATTAAATTTAACTAGATGAATTCAAAGTCAAGTAAATACTTCTTTTTTCTGAGTATTACATCATACCATTTACTTACTTGTAATTTACTTTTCTTGCATTTACGTTTTTATCGCATTTACACATTCACTCAACCTATTCACCCCGGCTAAATAAATATAATGATTTAGTATCACTAAGTTGTCGTGTTCTTGGATCGATACATAGTTTTTACCACAACTGTACTATATACAAGATAGTTACACTTGCCTCTTTGTGTGTAGTTATTGTTTTAGTAATAAATATTTTTATAAATTTAAAACGTAAAGGGTGTGTACGGGTTTGCTAGATATTTTTTTATATGCGCGTTCCAAAGCTTATATCATGCATGGACCACTGTATATTAGTCTTAAAGTGCATGGTCCAGACCAACTTTAAGAGACATTGTCTGCGATTCCCTAAAACATTAATGAAGTACACAAATATTAGAAAATCTTAGGGAATTGTTAACATGAGTACATGACATGAATGAATATTTCAAGTTTGAGTTTTAGCTAAAAGGGTTGGTTTGAGTTTGGTTTCCATTTGAAAGAATTATTGATTTTGAAAAGAGATTGTTACGTAGACATTAATTGTTAACATCACGTAGGTGAAGAAAGAAAGGTCTGATCAGTTTTTATGGAATTATACTCTATAAGTTTAAATTTTATAAAAACTTTAAAAAGTCATAAGATTATAACTAGTGACACTGTCATCATGTTATATTCTGTTTATAATCCTTTAATTTTCATTTAATTTTAAATCTAACAATCCAGATGTCTATCTTAAGCTTTATACAACATTTAAACTTTTTAGTTAACTCAATTCTTGGTCTTTATTGGAAATTTAATACACTCCCCGTTCCATTTTAAATGTTTATCTTTCTATTTTTTGTATTCTCAATTTAAAGTCCATTTCCAAAAATGTAAGTGTAATTTTCAATTTTACACATAATTATTTGAGACAAACGATTACATTAATTTTAAATTAATGACATTATTGTCATTTATACCTAAGAAACCATAGTAATCTAATATTTTCTTAAAGTGTGTGTTTTGGTCTAATTCCAACTAATATTGGACAAAGGAAAAATTTATTTTGTTTGTTTTAAAGATATTTAATTAAATAATAACAAGTTTATATCTTTTAATAAAATAATATTTTGAATGCCACATCACATTCATAGGAACGTCTCTTGTTCAATTCCCGTTCAAATCTGTATTGTAATAAAAAGTATCTTTTTTACTACATGACGCTTTCTCTTCACTTTCAATGTCAAAATCTCGGTATAAAAAGAAATTATCCAATCTCATACGCGCGGATCACTAAATGGATACCCATGACCCATTTTCTCTTTAATTTTAACTATTTGTAAGTTAAAATATATATTTTATCTTCAAATAAAAGCCACAAAAATTCAGATATGATTTTAAATTTTAAATGTTTAAAAGTTAAATTTAGATTAATATTTTCATTCTTACCATTCTATCCGCGTAACACATGGATAATAACCTACTCTATTTCGTATAATTCATACCAACATTAGCGTCATAAAATGATCTACATGCGATTGGGTTTGTCATTACAAATATGAACTTTGATTATTTAACCATTACAAATATGAACTTTCATTATTTAACTATTGGAAATGACAGTTGGCACCGTATAAGTTTAATAAAGGTCTTTTTTTAAAGCTTTCCTCCGATTGACGATTTGAGTTATTAGCCTATATGTTTTAATTCAAAGTTACAACCTTTTTGTCACCGTAAGAATAATGTCAGTGTACCAAATACTCGTTGGTAAACATAATATAAATGTATAATTTCATATATACCCCTACAAAGTTGCATAATATTATATTTACCCAAAGTACAAGTTTTTAATGCATAATGTACAACACTTTTTAAGCATGATTTGGGTAAATATGATATTATGCAACTTTGTAGCGGTATATATGAAATTGCCCCTAATATAAATACGGTCATGTGAAACAACAAAAACAAATAAAATATAATATATATAGAAAATAAAATAATTCATAATATAAAGGGTTACTAGATTTAATCACCTATAACTATTAATTATTGGCCGCTGTCACCCTCAAATATCACTTTGACCAATATAACTCCCAACTAAGCACCTTGGTGTCCATATCACCAAAAGTTAACAAAAACTTAACCAAAAGTGACTTGAATTGGTTAACTTTTAGTGATACGGTGTTCGTAACACCAAAAGTTAACCAAAAAATAACTAAAAGTTAACCAAAAGTGACTAGAATTGATTGACTTTTGGTTATACGGACACCAAAGTGTTTAGTTGGGAGTTATACCGGTTAAAGTGATACTTAAGGGTGACAGCGACCAATAACCAATAGTTGAGGGTGATTAAATTCAATAACCCTAATATAAAGTTATCAAATTATACTCCGTAATTGTTTATTATGAAGATATTTTTAGTTCGTTTTTAGCAAGTTATTTTCTCTTTCTATATTTTAAAATTCGAAAAAGAAAAAAACAGAAAAACAAGTTGATCCTTATGCATATAGAAAGTTGCAAGTTGCATGTCCATTGTAAAGTTTTAGAGTCGACATAAAAATTTAGGGACACCGTTTTGCCGTGTCTACGTCAATGGTTTATACATAATTTATTTGAATTAAATGTAATAGCATGAGATGGCAGAGCAGTATATATAGACATTCTTTTGCAACGAATAGTCATACAATTTGCATTGCAATCCAATTGAAATTCATTAATTTATTTGAAAAGAAAAGAAAAGAAAATCTTAGGGTAAATGGGTTTGGAAATATTATCTCCTACATCCGCTGCCGGTAAATGGATGGGGTTTGTGACCGCTGTATGGGTCCAAGCTATTGCCGGCAACAACTACACTTTCTCCAACTATTCCGACGCCCTTAAGTCTCTAATGGCTCTCACTCAGCTCCAGCTTAATAACCTCTCCGTTGCTAAAGATGTCGGAAAAGCTTTCGGTATCCTCGCTGGTCTAGCCTCCGATCGTCTCTCACCTCAACTTCTCCTTCTCATCGGTTCTGTCGAAGGTATCATTGGTTATGGCGTCCAATGGCTTATTGTTAGCCAGAGGATTCAACCTCTTCCTTACTGGCAGGTAACTTTTTTTTTATTTATTTTTTATTTGCATTTCATCATACACTTGGGGGTGTAAACGTTAAATGTCTTTGAACAACAGATGTGTATATTTCTATGTATGGGAGGAAACAGTACAACATGGATGAACACTGCGATCTTGGTTACATGCATCCGCAACTTTCGAAAAAACAGAGGTCCAGTGTCCGGTATCCTGAAAGGCTATTTGGGATTAAGCTCAGCCATATTCACCGACATCTGCACAGCTATTTTCAACAAAGATCCTGCACGTTTTCTCCTCATGCTAACACTTGTCCCCTTCTTCGTTTGTCTCTTCGCCATCGTTTTCCTCCGTGAAATTCCACCCTCATCCTCCGCTGCAGAAGACAAATCCGAAACTCGTTACTTTGCTATATTCAACATCGTCGCCGTTGTCATCGCCGTTTACCTCCTAATCTTTGACATCACCGGACAACACGGGACGACACTCTCACGGATATTTTGTATCATTTTACTCATCCTATTAGCCTCTCCGATATATGTTCCGGTGTACCTCGCAATCCAAAACCTAATCCGATCAGATCGGGAAACGCTAGACGTGGAAGCAACCACGCCCGGAATAACAGAGCCTTTACTTGTAGAAACAATCACGCCCATTGATACAAAAGATGTGCTGGAAAAGATATCTCCGGTGATCGGAGAAGAACACACGGTGATGGAGGCGTTGAAAACAATTGATTTCTGGATTTTGTTTGTATCGTTTTTGTGCGGGGTTGGTACCGGCCTTGCGGTTCAGAACAATATGGCTCAAATGGGTTTAGCAGTCGGTTATGCTGACGTCTCCATATTCATATCGTTGACTAGTATTTGGGGCTTTTTTGGTCGGATCGGAGCCGGCTCTATATCCGAATATTTCATGAAGTAAGTTTCTTAATCCTACTATTCTCTTTTATGTTTTAATTTAGGAGTATATATTATTTGATTTTTTTCTGTTTATGATTATATAATTGCTTACTTTTTCCTGAAAAAAAAAATTAAAATAAGGTATCTATCAATATGCGGATGTTAACTTTTTCATGAAAACAATTTAAAATAAGGTATCTATCAATATGCGGATCATAACATGCCTTTTGGGTTCATAATAATATTTTATTTAAATGGACTTGTTTAATGGTTGGTGATAAACGAATTTTCAACTCATTTTAATATAATTTCCTAGTGTAATTTATTTTTTGGATGCCTGTTATTTACTCATTTTAACTATTTGGATTTAAAATTATATTCTTTAACCTTATTGTTTGTATATCTAACTATAAGACTTCAACGTTTATATCTTAGGGGTTGTATGTTTCGTGAAATTCATATAAATTAGCATCGATTTTGAATGTGTAAGAATTTTCAAAATTATAATTGTGTTTGAAAAGCAATAAAATAAATGTTTTATCCTAAACTTTTTTGATCGTGAGATTTCAAATTCTTTTCATCTAGTAGAGAATTTCTGTATCACATAACAAAAAATATTTAAAGTAAAGCATTTGCTCTTATGTTATCAATACCAATTTTAATTCTCATTAATTTTGAAAATTAAGTGACTCCTTAAGGTTAGCTAGAATATTAATAATCATTACTCAAATTTCTAGTGTGATGAGTTTTACTATATAAAATATTTTACATTGCTTGCAACTTGCAAGTGGGTTAGCTAGATATTTTTTTATGCACGTTGGAAAGCTTATTTCATGTATGGACCACCACTAGTCTTAAAGTGTCTTGTCCATACCAACTGTTAAGAGACATTGTCTCTATGCTCTAAAATATTAATAAATGAATGAATGAAATTTACGAGTTTTTTTTAAGTTTAAAGTCTGACGGATTGTCCATTTTAGCCTTTTAATGTTTTAGATGTGTTAACGTCTTGGTATTAATGTTTCAGACTATTTGTTTTATGAATAGATGCATGAATGTCTCTGAATGGTTAAGCATTATACTGTGTTTAAAGGATGACCTCTTATATGAATTAGTCAGATATTTACGTTAAAATAGTTAAACAATATACTAGCTTTTAGTGATTCAGACCTATACTAGTTCAGCATTTTTTTTTAACGGCAAACTACATCTACTATTATATTACACCACTCCAAACTAAATTACACCAAATAACACCTTGTCAGGGATAGAACTCATGACCTCACATCTAAAAGACAATGCTTTTACCAAGTTCAGCACTTACCTATTCAAAAATTGTAGAACAAACCTTAAAAATTTTGGGTTCGGTTCTTCCGCTTTGAAGAATTATTGATTTTAAAAAAGAGGTTATTGCATAGACATCAATTGTTAACATCATCTAAACAATGACGTGAAGAAAGAAAGTTCTCATCAGTTTTGGTCCTTTTTGAAATTTAGTGTTCGTTTTTGTTTGTTTTGAAGATGTCTAATTAAACAGAAAAAATAGTGGTATATATAAGACTTTTTATTTAATATAAAAATGAGGCATGAGCTATCTAATATAAAATGAGTGTTTATTTAATACTCTAAGAAAGGTCGGTTCACATTATTTTTATTACGTAGGGAGTGGGATTTGAATTACGAAACCCACTTGGTTCTCATCAACCTTTCCTTTGACGTTAAGGAGCCGGGAAACCATAGATTTTTCAAAAGGTAACATAATTATGGTTTAACGTATTAAGTAAGCTGTTTTAAGTGGCTTGCAAGGCTCATGAAAATAGTACAATTAGTTTATCTCCTAGTATAAAATAAATAGTGAATAATAACTTGTTATATAACTAGATTAGGTTTAATACCCGCGCTACACACGGATTAAATATTAATATGTATAAATAAATTACTATCCTTTGTAATATATTAATTTTTTTATAATTTAATTCCATAAACTTATGCAAGGTAAAAAATTACTCTAAATTTTCTCCTAAATTTCCTATCATAAAAAAAATATTTTCCCCCTAAAACATAGCCTCTCCTAAATCTTAAATTGTTAGATAGATTACCCACTTAAACATCATAAATTATGAAAAATATTAATTTGCATAACAAATCATGATAATGTTCTACATTTTTAAATATTAAACTACAATCATTAAAATAGAACTATATATTTATATTTTTTTTATTTTTTGTTTTTTATAAGTTATTGAAATTAAATTTTTAATTGATTTTTAATATTCTAATTCTATATACAAACATTAAAACAATCGTTATTACTCTTCGATTGCAATGCAAATTGTTTGAAAACTTATCAATCAAATTTTAAAGCAAATCAAATATAGTTAAAGTATCATATTTTTTACTATATACCGGGTTGAGTTTTTCAACTCGTGTAATACATGGTAATTAAATCTATCACTTCTCATCCAAGTATGTCATCCACATAAACGCCATAAATTATAAAAAAGTTTTTACATGCATGATAAGTCATAATGATGTCATTCTTTAAGATTTTAATTAAAATCATGTAAATTAAATTTAATATTTATAATTTTCTCTTCTTTTATCTTTCTTGTATGATTTGAATTAAATTTCTAATTGTTTATAATACGTTAATTCCTTATACAAACATTAAAACAATTATTTGATAATATGATTTAAAAAAAAGTTATCATTCATCGGATTTAATGAATTAAGATTATTGATGAGGATTCAGACATAAACTTTCAAATTAGAAAAACCTAATTGGTCCTTCCTTTGCAAGGAAGATTAAGAATGTTTCTTCTTTTGTTTACATATGGTATTTGACAAAAGTATCGTTTATATTTTTGTGGGCCCTTGAATTAAATAATCGACAACTGCATCTTCCTGCCCCTTTCCTACTTTTGTCATTCATGGAGGTAGGTAGTTGCTCCAAAAACTGCTTACCTACCTTTTTTAAGGCTAAACTGACCGACATGATGAGTTAAGTCGGTAAAGCGGTTCATCAAGGGAAGATTGACAAAGCAATTTCTGTGTACTAAATCATTTTAGGTCCCCTAGGGAAAAATCATTGGTGTGAAAGCTTATTTAAGTGCATAAAATATCGATATTAATAAGTTGATGAAGGCAAAAAGCGGAATGGAAAACTCGGTTCTTTTTTGGATAGATTTGTTGATAGGCGAAGGTCGTCTTAAGGACCATTTCACTGACATGTTCAAACTTGAAAATAAAAAGATGAGCATGGCGGGTGAAAAATGTTTGGTTAGTGAGTTTGATTGGATTTGGAATTGTGAATGGAATCGGACACCTACTCTTGAGGAAGAAACACATCAACTCCAAAGGTGTTACAAGCTGCTTTAAGGTTTTAGGCCTTTAGTCGTAGCTGACTCTTTAGTTTGGGCCCCAATTGATTTGTACCCAATCATTTGGTGTAAAGGAGTTCTTTTAAACATTGGATGCTTTATTTGAAAGACAAGATTTGATAGAATATGTGTAAAAAAATCTTTAGTAGGGAGGGGCGTAATTGTGGGGATCGATGAGCGCTCGATGTGTTTTAACGAAACTGAATATAAGGATCATGTGTTCTCAATTGCCATTTTGCAGAAAAAGTGTGGTCAAAAGTTCGGTCTTAGGGCGGATGGCTGGGACACATGTGGGACACGATTGGGGATTGTATCGATTGGCCAAACACCATTAGTGGGTCGGAAAAGGGTAGAGAAATGGTGCGGGTGATCTTCGTGGCAATGGTTTTGTTTCTATGATTAGCTAGAAATGGTCTTATTTTCAACGGAAAATCACTCGGTGGATGTTTTTGTGTCAATAAGATAGTAGTGAATTTGTTTTTATGGTTAAAACATCGTGCGAATAGATAGACATTATGTGGCCAAATTGGTTCAATAGTCCTTTGTAATATGGGTGTTTGGGATGCTGTATTGGTGCTATCGTTCAAGTATCATGCTAGTGTTTGAGTTGTTTTTTTCTTGCCAACAAATTGACATTAACAAAAAGTTGGAGCGGGATGAATTACGAGTAATTTAAAAAAAAAACGAATTTCATCGCCTGCCCTTACGCAAACTCAACCGTTCATATTCTACGATTTTGTACCTTTCTTTTTGATAGTTTAAGACTATTTTTAAATGGCCATTTTAACTCAATATTCTAACATGGACCATTTTGGCTCCAACCGGAAAACAAAATCAAGAATTTGTCACTGATAAATGTTAATATGTATATTCTTTCTATTACAGGAGAGCTGGAACACCAAGACCTTTATGGAATGCAGCATCTCAAATTCTAATGGCAGTGGGCTATGTTCTGTTAGCTATAGCCATGCCAGGCTCACTCTACATAGGTTCAATAGTAGTCGGAATATGCTATGGTGTACGACTCTCCATCACTGTCCCAACCGCCTCTGAAATGTTCGGTCTCAAATACTACGGGCTCATCTACAATATCATCATCATCAACCTACCAATTGGGTCCTTCCTCTTTTCTGGTTTGCTTGCTGGGTTGTTGTATGATGCAGAGGCTACTACCACTGCTGGTGGCGGCAACACTTGCATCGGTGCACATTGTTACCGCCTCGTGTTTATTGTAATGGCCATTGTGTGTGTTGTCGGCTTTGTTTTGGATGTGTGGTTGGCTATCAGAACAAAAGCTTTGTATTCCAAGATTTACACCAACAGAAAGTCTAAGAAGTCGATGGCGGCATCTAACGTGCAATGATGGCGTCTGACCTGAGGTTGAGGGTTGATGGGAAGGTTTAATTTCCCGGTGACATCCTTAACACAAAAAATACGTAAGAAAAGGTAGATTATGGAGTTTAAATTGATTTCAAGTTTGTTATTATGAAATTGTTTGCAAGTATAACATTATTTTGAAGAACTTAATAACTATGGCTATTCTTATGATTTTCTATATGGTGAAGCTTGCATGTCCTGTACCTAGTTAGCACTTAAACCAAAATTAAACCCAGTTTCACTGGGACCAAATAGAAAAATACATTATACGGCAGTTTGTTTATCATAATAAGCCTAATAAGATGTTGATGTACTAATATCCATGTATCATTAAGTTTTTAAACATTTTTATATAGTGTATGATAAGATTTCTATGAAATAAATATTAAATTTAGTTTTATAATTTATAGTCTCGAGTATTTATAGGCTACAGATAGTTCATTTATCATGATGAGCCTGAGAATTAGATTGAAATGCTTCTCATCCACCTCTCACTTTTAGTAGGGATCTGTTCATTTTCAGACATGGGTCTTTTCCCTTTGTCTAAGTTTGGAGGTGTGATCCTGCCTCACCAGATGGTTCATTGATTGTAGGTTTTGATGTTCCAGTAATTGTGGGACATGGGCCATCAGTTTCAATATTCACCCATAAATTAACTTCTGCTTCAACATCAACCTTAGATTGACTAAGTCCTATTACCTGTACTTCTTATAGTGCACTAACCAACAAAAGTTTTACAAAGGAATTGTAACATCCTAACTTTAGAGACTTATTTTTAAATGACAAATATAAAGGTTTAAAATGATAAGACACCGGTTAATTGGTGGGATGCTTAATTAGGTAATCGTTAGTCTTAAAATGATCTATGATGATAGCTATTTTACCTAAAATACTCCAAATGAAAGTCTTGAACTTAACCATTTTAATAACCAAGTTAAATGGTGTCAACTTAGTATTTAAAATGTATCATGCACCAAAGTTCAGAGACTATATGCATAAACTACAAATGATAGATTAAGTCTCAAGTCTTATGGGTGTTAATCCATAACCCACACACTCTTACACACACAAATCGTTCCCGGGAAGTAAAAATGACAACCATGGAGTCTTGATGCAAAATTGAAGATGAATTCAGCAATTAACTAAAATGCATGATGAAATCCACTCAAAATATGGAAGCTTAACATGGATGGTCTATTTACAGAAGTCAAGGTATGACTTATCAACCCTAAATCATGGTGTCAAAGATGATATGAATGATAAGGTAGAATTTAATAAAAAATCATAATATACTTGCTATTTATTGGTTCCTTACGAGCATGCATAGTGTATTCATGTTTAATTTGTGTTTATAATGGTGTAAAGGGATGAATAGGTCAAATGGGAGATAAGTGTTGAACCCCTTGTGTGATTTAACAATGATTATGTGTTAATGATGAATAAAAAGGGGAAATATAGTATATGTCCACCAAGTGTTTGATGAAATGCATAAACCAAAATAAAAGTGAAAATTTAGAAGATTTGTCATATTTACTTGATTAAGATTAACATGATTTGTTAATAATCAAGGTTTAAATAGTGGGCATAAGTGTATGAGAAACCTGTTTATGATTTGGGTTAAAGAATGGTTGATCACCAAAATGGGTGTATAGATATAAATGGTTTCAGTTATGAAAATATATTTTGTGTCATTAATTGGAGAACTAAAGCATGTTTTTATATAGTAGTATGATAGTATTGACATCGTAGCTTGTGGTTATACAAAATGGGTGAAAACGGGTCAAATGAATGGTGATAATGAAATTACAAATTTTGGGTAAAAGAATGACTTAGAACACATGTTTGGAGATGGGTGAATAAATACTTAAGTATTAAGAGATAAATGCCCATGTTATGTGTTCTAATAATTTTCAAGTTTGATTTGTTGTCAAGATAGGCGAGGCATAACTTGGATGGCAACGGGTCAAACGAATTGCAAAGCAACAACACTCCTACGGGCGAAGGTGGGTGACTTAAATTATGTTTGGTTAAAGTGATTTAACACAAATTACTAAACATAGACCAGCTTAACATTAACGTATTGTTTGGAAATACTTTTGGGGGTTCACACCCATAAAGAATGTGTGCAATATGATAATGGGTCGTGTGGATCAAGTGCTGAAAATATTCAGCTTACTTTCAGATTTTAACCGGTTTAAAGTATTCATGATAAATTAATGAAAAGTCCCTTTGTGGTGTATTATATATCGATAGAAAGTCCTTAGAGTCTACTCTACTTGAGATTTTATTTTGAAGCGAAATACTTACTCTAAAGGAGGAAAAACACTCAAATACTTCAGTTGCACAAATTAGTTTTATAACAATAATTTTATGATATGCCCATAATCATTTGGAACTAACCAAGTACCCGTCATAAGTGAGTCTTGTATTATAGTAATCCTCAAGGTGTCTATATATAAGATTTATGTGATGGTAAGGTTGGTATGTAACGCCCGCCTATCGGCAAGCGTCGCAGTTGGTATACATAAGCATAAAACAATCATTTATTAAATAAATACTTCATTGCAGCGGAATTAATTGTCAAAACATCATTACATAAATAAAGATTTGTCTTAAATTAGCTCAAAAACATCTTTCAAAACATAGTAAATTCATTAAACTTCGTCTTTAGATATGCAAGTCTTCAAATGTGATTCCTAACTCTTGCCCATGCCAAGCAGCTCTCTCTTATTCTTCTGTCCTGCACATCAATCTACCATGCATACAAAAGTCAGCTACGCTGAGTGAGTTCTAGTTTTTTAAAATGTCATTAAGTATGTCAGACCCCGACTCCCAGGGCCCGCACGTTGCATAACATCAGCCAATCAAATAAATAATACAGCGGAAGACTTAATTCAAAAGACCACAAATAAGGTCCCAAACTTTAAACTTTCATTAAATGTCTTAAAATGAAAACAAACATTGTCTATCACTCGAAGTGAGTGTATTACAATATCATAACAAAACTAAAGACACTAATTCCAAGCGTCCTCCTTCCTCCTATGTGGAGTACTATCATCCAATCATCTCTAGCTAAGCTTTCCTAGCTAACGTCCACGGTTATTTCTTTCACCTGCATCACGAGCTAAAAGACGTCAACAACAACGTTGTTGGTGAGTCATAACCAGTGACATAAGATGTAACACCCTAGGCAAATCCCACATCGACCGTGGGCAGGAGAGATCTGGGATTTATAAGGGATGTCCGACCTCAAATACCAACAACGCGTTTTGGGGCTTAATGCTAGTGGATGAGTGGAAAACTTCACAGTTAAGCGTGCCCGGATGACATCAATCTCAGGATGGGTGACCATCCTGGGAAGGTTTCACCCGGGTAAACCAAAAGCAAATCCGTGAGCTCTAATGTAGCAAAGCGGACAATATTGGTGGTATGAGTGGCCGGATGTTACAAGTGGTATCAGAGCAACTCCTGCGCCGTTCGGGATGGTGGGGCAAACCTCATCGAGGATGGTGAGTCCCCGGGGGTGTTCAGAGGGACACCTTAGGCAAATCCCACATCCAAGAGATGGATGGTGGGGCAAACCTCATCGAGGACGATGAGTCCAAAAAGGGGGGGTGTTTGTAACACCCTAGGCAAATCCCACATCGGCCGTGGGCAGGAGAGATCTGGGATTTATAAGGGATGTCCGACCTCAAATACCAACAACGCGTTTTGGGGCTTAATGCTAGTGGATGAGTGGAGAACTCCACAGTTAAGCGTGCTCGGATGACAGCAATCTCAGGATGGGTGACCATACTGGGAAGGTTTCACCTGGGCAACCAGAAGCAAATCCGTGAGCTCTGATGTAGCAAAGCGGACAATATTGGTGGTATGAGGGGTCGGATGTTACAAGATCCCGAACGGCACAGGAGTTGCTCTGATACCACTTGTAACATCCGACCCCTCATACCACCAATATTGTCCGCTTTGCTACATCAGAGCTCACGGATTTGCTTCTGGTTGCCCAGGTGAAACCTTCCCAGTATGGTCACCCATCCTGAGATTGCTGTCATCCGAGCACGCTTAACTGTGGAGTTCTCCACTCATCCACTAGCATTAAGCCCCAAAACGCGTTGTTGGTATTTGAGGTCGGACATCCCTTATAAATCCCAGATCTCTCCTGCCCACGGCCGATGTGGGATTTGCCTAGGGTGTTACAAACACCCCCCCTTTTTGGACTCATCGTCCTCGATGAGGTTTGCCCCACCATCCATCTCTTGGATGTGGGATTTGCCTAAGGTGTCCCTCTGAACACCCCCGGGGACTCACCATCCTCGATGAGGTTTGCCCCACCATCCCGAACGGCGCAGGAGTTGCTCTGATACCACTTGTAACATCCGACCCCTCATACCACCAATATTGTCCGCTTTGCTACATCAGAGCTCACGGATTTGCTTCTGGTTGCCCAGGTGAAACCTTCCCAGTATGGTCACCCATCCTGAGATTGCTGTCATCCGAGCACGCTATGCTAGTGGATGAGTGGAGAACTCCACAGTTAAGCGTGCTCGGATGACAGCAATCTCAGGATGGGTGACCATACTGGGAAGGTTTCACCTGGGCAACCAGAAGCAAATCCGTGAGCTCTGATGTAGCAAAGCGGACAATATTGGTGGTATGAGGGGTCGGATGTTATAGAATGGTATCAGAGCAACTCCTGTGCCGTTCGGGATGGTGGGGCAAACCTCATCGAGGATGGTGAGTCCCCGGGGGTGTTCAGAGGGACACCTTAGGCAAATCCCACATCCAAGAATGTGATGGTGGGGCAAACCTCATCGAGGACGATGAGTCCAAAAGGGGGGGTGTTTTTAACACCCTAGGCAAATCCCACATCGACCGTGGGCAGGAGAGATCTGGGATTTATAAGGGATGTCCGACCTCAAATACCAACAACGCGTTTTGGGGCTTAATGCTAGTGGATGAGTGGAAAACTTCACAGTTAAGCGTGCCCGGATGACATCAATCTCAGGATGGGTGACCATCCTGGGAAGGTTTCACCCGGGTAAACCAAAAGCAAATCCGTGAGCTCTAATGTAGCAAAGCGGACAATATTGGTGGTATGAGTGGCCGGATGTTACAAGTGGTATCAGAGCAACTCCTGCGCCGTTCGGGATGGTGGGGCAAACCTCATCGAGGATGGTGAGTCCCCGGGGGTGTTCAGAGGGACACCTTAGGCAAATCCCACATCCAAGAGATGGATGGTGGGGCAAACCTCATCGAGGACGATGAGTCCAAAAAGGGGGGGTGTTTGTAACACCCTAGGCAAATCCCACATCGGCCGTGGGCAGGAGAGATCTGGGATTTATAAGGGATGTCCGACCTCAAATACCAACAACGCGTTTTGGGGCTTAATGCTAGTGGATGAGTGGAGAACTCCACAGTTAAGCGTGCTCGGATGACAGCAATCTCAGGATGGGTGACCATACTGGGAAGGTTTCACCTGGGCAACCAGAAGCAAATCCGTGAGCTCTGATGTAGCAAAGCGGACAATATTGGTGGTATGAGGGGTCGGATGTTACATAAGACATATAAAACATTTTGACATCATTCATTCATATATGTGTGGTGATAAGTTATCTACAAGCCAAATCTTCTCCAACGCCATATCTAATGGTAAATCTCGTCAAAGTCTGTTAACGTATATGCCGCATACAGGAATAACCAAGGTACCCTTATGACCTCTCTCGGTCGCATCATGTTGCCTAGGCGGGTGGTACCTCTCCTGTTACGAGCAGACAGTCTACCTAGTTGGATCCAACTAGACGCATATACATCCCGAGGCGGAGCCGGTAGTTCCTTAACCAACTACCTCTTAGCGCGAAGCCCTGCCCTAAAGACTTGCCCTGTGGCATGTACCCGCCGTCCTTTTCGTCGGACGACTTATAACGCGAAGCTTATTACCGCGGACCAACAACACAACAACCGGACAAACCTGGAGTTGAGGTGCGTTGAATCACCAGGTAGCGATCTACTTATAACCACATATATATATATATGCGTACACATATATATATATATTCATAACATTTATAAAACATTTCATACTTTTCATACAAGCTCGGATACAGCCCCGAAATCATAAAACATATAAAAGAGGGGCGGTTAGACTCACCTTCTGATGTAGCCTACGTATCACAAGCTAGTGGCTAATCAAGACAACCCTGTAAAACATTTCATACTTATTAGGATTCATTTCCCTTAGGGATAATCCTATCAGTGTTTTCTCACTGATGCCTTGCCTAAGTCACACTATGTGACTTTGGCGACGACTTTAGTCCTTGGTATAATCATTCTTCTCAGAGTGCTTTAACATCTGAGTCAGGGTTATCCTATATTCTTCTTATCATTTCATTTGAAAAGCCACATTATCATATCTTTGTGTTTCTCACACGATCATAGTGTTCCTTGAAAACATATTGTATTCCTAGTAATATTATATGACTAGGAATGTTCTATTCTAAAATCCTGGTTCTACCATGGACTTAAGTCATACATACATCTTAAATGAGTACGGGATCTGGGACGTTACCTAATGAGTCGAGCAGGGTGAGGGCCTAGGTACGAAAGTCTCTCTGGACTTGAGCAGCACTTCACCTCGTTCAGCAGTCTCGAGCTCACGTGTGTGTGGGAGGACACCGTTTACTATAATGACGGGGTTTCTGTCCCGTTTAATATCTAAGGTGTATATATATAAAATGGTAAGTACTCGAAGAAATCTAAAGACGAGTCTTACCGAACACCGAAGATACTCCGTAGGTGCCTTGT
Organism: Tagetes erecta; assembly: GCA_030867185.1. NCBI lineage: Eukaryota > Viridiplantae > Streptophyta > Magnoliopsida > Asterales > Asteraceae > Tagetes > Tagetes erecta. Next base: position 386,111 of record CM061486.1, on the reverse strand, counting down.
GAGCAAAACCGCACTCGAACCGAAATTTTGGAGGCTTCCGTTGCTTGTCGGAAACCCGCTGAGACTTCGTCGGGACTTCACTGGGCGTTTTTAGCCGGAATTTAGAGAGAGAGACTAGAGAGAGTGAGAGTTGAGGTGCAGAAATGAAGGGGGGGGGGGGTCGACCCCTTTTTATAGCTGCTCAGCGTGCGTTACGCGATACGCGCAGGGTGTGCCCCTCTCCTGCGCGCATCGCGTGGGGGAGGTGGTATTGCCGGAAGCTGCGGGCGCCCACAATGTCACGTACCCGGTTTTGGCCGCGCTAGGCAATACGCGCAGACTAGTGTCTCTCATGCGCGTATCGCGTAAATTTTTTTTTAAGTCTTTTTATTCTCGTACGAGGCTGAGTGTCACATTCTCCACTCCTTATTGGGATTCCGTCCCGGAATCACTCTGAGAATAAATGAGGGTACTTCTTTCTCATAGCGTCTTCTGGTTCCCAGGTAAACTCAGAACCACGCCTCACGTTCCATCTGACTTTAACGATGGGGATGCGTTTCCTTCTTAACTTCTTAACCTGTCTTTCGACTATCTCTGTTGGTTTCTCAACGAAATTTAGTCGTTCGTCCACTTGAATTTCTTCAAGTGGCGTTTGCAGGGTTTCATCAGACAGACATTTACGGAGTTGAGAGACATAGAAGACTGGGTGGATCCCACGCAGCTCTTCCGGGAGTTCAAGTCTATATGCTACTTTGCCTATTCTGCTGGTTATCACAAAAGGTCCGATAAATCGGGGACTTAGCTTTCCCCGTTTTCCAAAACGAATCGTGCCTTTCCATGGTGATACTTTTAACATAACTTTAACTCCTTCAGCGAACTCTAGTGGCCTTCGACGCCTGTCGGCATAGCTCTTTTGCCTACTTTGTGCCACTATGAGTCGCTCCCGGATCACCTTAACTTTTTCAATGGTGTCTAACACCATTTCAGGGCCGGTCATTTGACCTTCTCCCACTTGGAACCAGCATAGAGGCGTTCGGTATCTTCGGCCATATAAGACTTCGAAAGGTGAAGCTTTCAGACTCTTGTGATAACTATTATTATAAGAAAATTCAGCTAACGGGAGGTGGGTGTCCCAACTACCTCCAAAATCTATTACGCAGGCCCGCAACATATCTTCCAGGGTTTGGATGGTCCTCTCACTTTGGCCATCTGTTTGCGGGTGGTAGGCTGTACTCATTTCTAACTTTGTGCCAAGAGCTTCATGGAATTGTCTCCAATATCGGGATGTGAATCTCCCGTCTCTATCAGAAACTATAGACACTGGTACACCGTGCCTCGCCACTATTTCATCAACATATAACTGGGCGAGTTGTTCAGCTCCGGCGCTTTCTTTCATAGGTAAGAAGTGGGCGGACTTAGTGAGTCTGTCCACGATTACCCATATAGCATCATTCCCCTTTCTTGTTTTTGGCAAACCCATCACAAAGTCCATTGTGATCATTTCTCATTTCCACGTGGGGATCTCAAGGGGTTGGAGTATACCGGACGGTTTTTGGTGCTCGGCCTTCACCTGGAGACATGTCATGCAACGCTCCACATAGGTTGCTATGTCCTTTTTCATTCCAGGCCACCAAAATTGATCCTTCATGGTATAATACATCTTATCTGCTCCAGGATGAATGAGGTACTTGGTCTTATGGGCTTCATCCAAAATGAGTCCTCTCAAATTACCGAAGTTTGGTATCCAAATTCGGCATTTCATGCGGATGAACCCATCTTCTCCGGCTTCTATCTTCTTTATTACTCCAATCATTTATTCTTTTTGGACGTTTTCGTCCTTTAGTGCTTCCTTTTGGGCCATTTTCACTTGGTCCAAGAGGTTCACTTGCACATTCATTCTAAGTGCTCGGACACGTCTGGGTTTGGCGCACTCTTTCCTACTCAAGGCGTCAGCGACGACGTTTGCCTTCCCTGGATGGTAGTGAAGATAGAAGTCATAATTAGATAAAACTTCCATCCATCGCCGTTGTCTCATGTTAAGCTCCTTCTGATCGAATATGTGCTTTAAGCTCTTGTGATCAGAGTATACCGTAAACTTAGAGCCGTACAAATAGTGTCGCCATATTTTCAATGCGAACACTATTGCGCCTAACTCGAGATCATGAGTTGCGTATCCTGACGCGCCCTTCAGTTGTCTTGAAGCGTAAGCAATTACGTTGCTACGCTGCATCAAGACGCAGCCAAATCCTGTGGAGGATGCATCACAGTACACGACAAAGTCATCGTTACCATTGGGTAATGCAAGGATCGGTGCGCTGCTCAACCTTTCTTTCAAGGTTCTGAATGCCTCTTCTTGTTCGGGTTCCCACTTAAACACGATTTTATTTTGAGTTAGCTTAGTCAAAGACTTGGCTATCTTAGAGAAATCCTTAATGAATCTCCTATAGTAGCCGGCTAATCCAAGAAATCTCCGAATTTCAGTCGCCGTTCTAGGGGTTTCCCATTTCATTACTGCTTCAACCTTTGAAGGGTCAACTTGTATTCCTTGCTCATTGACAATATGTCCTAAGAACTGAACTTCTCGTAGCCAAAATTCGCACTTAGAAAATTTGGCATAGAGCTTTTCTCCTCTGAGGAGCTCGAGTACCTTTCGTAGGTGTTCAGAGTGCTCTTCCATGGTACGAGAGTAAATCAAAATATCGTCAATGAACACGATCACGAATTTGTCTAGATATGGCTTACACACTCGATTCATCAAGTCCATGAATACTGCTGGTGCATTAGTTAGCCCAAAGGGCATTACTAAGAATTCGTAATGGCCATATCTAGTTCGGAATGCCGTCTTTGGCACGTCTTCCTTCCGAACCTTCACTTGATGGTACCCAGATCTCAAATCTATTTTTGAGAAATAGCTTGCTCCTTGTAATTGATCGAACAAGTCGTCGATTCTGGGTAGTGGGTATCGATTCTTAATCTTCACCTTGTTAAGATCTCGATAGTCAATACACATTCTCAAAGTCCCATCCTTCTTCTTCACAAACAATATGGGGGCTCCCCATGGTGATGAGCTTGGTTGGATGAATCCTTTTTCTAAGAGCTCTTGAAGTTGGGCCATAAGTTCCTTCATCTCTGATGGCGCTAGTCGATAAGGTGATTTTGCGATTGATGCTGTGCCTGGCACTAAGTCGATGTGGAACTCGACTTGTCGGTCTGGAGGTAAACCAGGCAATTCTTCGGGAAACACGTCAGGGTATTCTGCAACTATTGGGACTTCTGAAATTTCCTTCTTCTCTCCCTTTTCGGTCATAAGGTATAACCAGAATCCTTCGCATCCTTGCCGCAAATATTTGCTTGCCTTAGCGATCGTCAAAAGTTTGGAAGGTTTACGCGGCGTGTCCCCCTTAATCTCTGCCTGTTGACCTTCGGGCAATTCGATTTTTAGCACTTTTCGCTCACAATCAATTTGCGCCTTATGTCTAGCTAACCAATCCATTCCTAGAACTATGTCAAATCCACCTAGTTTCATAGGGAGGAGTTCTAAGGGAATGTTTTGGTTATTAATCTTAAGGTAACAATCTCTAAGGGCATTTTCTACCTTTACCTCAAGGCCGTTAGCTATTTCGACAACATATGGTACGTTTAACTTAGCTATCAAGCCGTTTAGACAAGGTAAGAATGTATCTGAAACAAAACTCCTATTTGCGCCTGAATCGAATAGTACGCAAGCATAGGTATGATTAACTGGAAACATACCAGTGAGCACCTCATCATTGTTGCGGGCTTCCTCTGCGGTCATCTGGAAGACCCGGGCATTTGCCTTGCCTACCGTCTTCCCTTTATCATTTCCTCCCTTTGTTCTCTTAGGGCAGTTTGCCCTAATATGACCCTCTTGCCCACAACCATAGCATTTGTTGGAACCAACTAAACACTCTGCGGTTACATGACTAGATCTCCCGCACTTCCCACACTCGTCTGCGACAGATTTCTCCTCTGGGTTGACCTTCCTGAATTTGCTGGGACCAGACCTTTCTTTGCGTTTCCCTGCATTGAATTTCCTGAACTTCCTCTTGTTCCCACCTTCACTGTTCCCTACACTTATTCGGCTACTTTTAGCTCGAATAATATCTTCGGTAAGTTCAGCAGCTAAATCCACGGCTGCTTGTAGTGTTGGTGGCTTGGAAGTTCGTAAATCTCCTCGGATCTCTGGAATGACTCCCCAAATGTATCGGCCCACTTTCTTGGACTCAGATCCGGTGAACTCAGGCAATAATCCAACCAGCTCCAAGAAGCGTTCGGTGTACTTCTTGTGATCAGTTCCCTTCATTTCCAGGTGGAGGTACTCGTCTTCCAATTGCTCGATCTCATGGTGGGGTACGAACTTTTCCAAAAACCTCTGGCGAAAATTTCTCCATCCCATTGCAGATGCCTTCCTCGGGTTCATCAAAGCCTTCACCGTTTTCCACCACGAATGAGCCAACCCTTTGAATGACTGGGTTGCAAATAAAACTCGATCCTCATCGCTGCATCCGCTCACTTCGAGAGTAGTTTCAATCTCTTCAATCCACCTCAATGCATCCGTGGCTGTTTTGTCACCCCTGAATTGCTCGGGTTTGCAAGCCATGTAATGTCTATAGCTGCAGCCCTTGGCCCTCGGGTCTCGATCTACCCCTTCCTTGGGCTTGCTGACTTCATCATTTTCTTCGGAACTCGGGCTACTGCTTCCATGGCTGCTCTTCTCGGTACGACGGTAGTCAGAATCAGTATCATTCTTCTTTGAGTCCTTCTTTTAATTGCTTCCCGACTCTCCACTGTTCAGTACAGCTTTCGTGACTCCTGCGATGATCGCCGGCATAGCCGCGGTGATTCCTGCAGTTAGCATCTCTTGAAACTTAGCCATTTGTTCCACCTCTTGCTTTTGTTCGGCGGTTAGTGGCTCTTCTGGGTGAACCTCAATGGAGGGTTCCTTGTCTTGATTAGGATCAATCGGATCTTTATTTCTTCCTCTTGTGGAAGGTCCAACTTCGGAAATGACCTTGCTGCTCTTATCCTTAGCCATACTATATTTTAAACGTTTTCTTTTATTAATCGCACTCTTTTAATACAGTTTAAATACAATTTAGAAGTACTAAAACATACGATAGAGATTTATAACGTGATCCCAACATAATAGTCCAAGTCTAATATGACTTAGGTTATAACATAGTTCGAAACATAAATCAGAATACAGCTTAAATTCAAATACAACATAATTTAGAATTCAAATACAACATAATTCAGAATACAACTGAAATTCAAATACAACATAATTCAGAATACAACTTAAATTCAAATACAACATAATTCAGAATACAACTTAAATTCAAATACAACATAATTCAGAATACAACTTAAATTCAAATACAACTTAAATTCTTCATCTTCCTTGGTCATCACCCAAAGAATTTCCTCCAGTACTCTTCCTTTTCATCGTCCTTGTACTCCTGTTCATCATTTTCGAGTGGAACTCGATATCGTTCCATGACCCTAGCATCTTTTGTTGATCGCCTAGGAGGGTCTAGGCTATAGTGATGACTGGAAGATCCTGCCCCCATTGAGCTTCTTCCAGGCTCTGGGAGATACGAGTAAGGTGACTGATAGCTAGGAGGGGGATAGACTGGGTGAGCATAAGATGGTGGAGAATATGGATACGAAGCGTATGATGGAGGGGATGGATACATAGGGTATGGATGAGGAGCGTAACCCATCGGTGGTGATTGGTACATAGGAGGCGACGGATACATAGGTGGAGGTTGTGAGTACATCGGGGGTTGAGGGTAGGTAGGAACTGGCGGGTACATCGAGGGATGCGGGTAAGCTGGGGCCGCGTGAGCTTGACGATAGTACTCATGGTGACTACGTCGCATTGCCTTGGCTAGCTCATCGCGCTCCCGCTGCTTGTAGTCATATGGTGCTAAATAAGGATCCCTCTTAGGTATTGTTATAGCGCGTGACTTGGCACTGGACAACTCCTTAATCTTCTTCTTCCCTTTTCCCCTCGAAGGTTGATCGCTGTACTCATAGTCCATAGGAATGGACTCTTCCGGACGGTGATGGTGATCGACTTCGCCCCCGTTTTCGTCTCCATCTTCGGCAGGTTCCTCCCCATATTCGTTGCGTTCCACTTCTTCATTATCGCTTTCCATTTCAGCTTGGATTCGCGCTCTCTCGCTATCAGTCATCATGAAAATGGGAGAGTGGTGCTCTTCGGGGTCTTCTTCGTGTTCTTCTTCAGGTTCCTCCTCGTGTTGCTCCTCAGGTTCGTCTTCTTCATCTTCTTGGTTATCATCGGCGTTCTCGGCCTCACGAATTGATCGGCGTCGAGGAACCGATCAAAGATAAAAAGAAATTGTTCCTTATCACCTTAAACTAGTTAGGGTAAATAAGAGTGTCGAATCCACAAGGAGCTATTGGTTGGTAACTAGTTTATATTGGAAATGAGATTGAAATGCAAAAACCATTTGTTGAGATAATGATTAATTAGATTAATTCAAAAGACAAAATGTAATACTAAGATTTTAACAAATGTAAAGAAAAGTAATCACTTTGGGGTTGGGGTTTAATCATCTACATAAGCTAGTGAACTTTGTAAACATGTATGACAAATCACATAGACATGACTTATGCAACTTTATCATCAATAACCTAGTTTAAAGACAATCAATCGCGTAGGCTAACATACAACATAATGGAGTTTCTCCGTTATGGAATAGCATCTTGGTGATTTGACATCAAACTAATAATTCACAATGGTTCAATCGCATAGGAACATAATACAATCCTATAGAGTTTCTCTATAGAAGAATGAACATCTTGGTGAACACATCATAAAAGGGTTATATAGATCAACTCAAAAGTAGCAACACAAACACAATTAAGAACATGAAAGCAATGATTAAACAATTGTTAAGGTTCACACACATCTACAAAACATAACAAAAGACTTATAAGTAGTGATTAAAACCCCTAACCCGTGTGATTACAAAATGATTAGCCACTCATGTTATGGTTGGTTGAAATGAACGATTGTAGCATGAAATGCATTCAAGGATGATGATAGATTGATAACAAGCAATTCTTCAATGATTCTCCAAGCTATTTTCGTCCTCTAGTCACCCCAGCACTCTCTCCCTTCGTCTCCCTTCAAAAATCTTGAGAAAACTTCTTAAAACTCCCAAAAAACCGTTTTTCGTCAATCTGGGCGTTGACCAACGCCCCAGCAGAGTTGACCAACGCCCCAGGTTGCAATTTTTGTGTTTTACTCCGTTTTCTTCCGCTTTAATCTACAAACACATAACACAATCAAAGTACAATGTTTTCCAACATTTACAAGTCATATTATCATTATTAATCACTTAAACTCATGCATTTTTATGACTTGATCACGAATCGCAGCCAAATCAGCTTCTGTGAGCCTAAATCTTTCAATGTGGCCTTTCCGAATTGTCTTCTTGGCAGCCAACCTAGTTCGCGCACGACGAGGCTGGGGTTCGGGTTCCTGCTGGGGTTCATTCATCGCCCTTGCAAGTGAGGGTATGTGAGTGTAATAACCCGAAGCATCGGGTGAGTGAGACTCTCGCGGTTGAACAGAACGTTCCCCTTCTTCAGTGTTGTTGTTACTGGAACTACTCTTTTTGGAAGACGACCTGCTCATACCAATTGCTCTGAGGAGGAAACTTTTACCTGCCATTTCCTGTTATTTAAAGTAAAATATAAGCATATAATATTCGTATCGTATTAATATTAATGCCTAGTTCCTTCGCCTTTCCTGACGAGGTTTCTAAGTTAATCCACATGACTTGTAATTATTTTCTTGCTCACGCGAAGGATAATCGACAACTACGTTGATCAGGCGTATTTGTCTCATTTCATTAGGTGTTCAATCAATATTTACTCATCATATTTCATAACATCTCCTAGGGTTTTTCCTATCTTAGTGGTCTTTCGAGCCTCTCGGTTAAAGCTTAAGGATCTAAGTGAACCTTAATTCGCTAAAACCATTAGCTCTGATACCAACCTGTCAGACCCCGACTCCCAGGGCCCGACACGTTGCATAACATCAGCCAATCAAATAAATAATACAGCGGAAGACTTTATTCAAAAGACCACAAATAAGGTCCCAAACTTTAAACTTTCATTAAATGTCTTAAAATGAAAACAAACATTGTCTATCACTCGAAGTGAGTGTATTACAATATCATAACAAAACTAAAGACACTAATTCCAAGCGTCCTCCTTCCTCCTATGTGGAGTACTATCATCCAATCATCTCTAGCTAAGCTTTCCTAGCTAACGTCCACGGTTATTTCTTTCACCTGCATCACGAGCTAAAAGACGTCAACAACAATGTTGTTGGTGAGTCATAACCAGTGACATAAGACATATAAAACATTTTGACATCATTCATTCATATATGTGTGGTGATATTATCTACAAGCCAAATCTTCTCCAACGCCATATCTAATGGTAAATCTCGTCAGAGTCTGTTAACGTATATGCCGCATACAGGAATAACCAAGGTACCCTTATGACCTCTCTCGGTCGCATCATGTTGCATAGGCGGGTGGTACCTCTCCTGTTACGAGCAGACAGTCTACCTAGTTGGATCCAACTAGACGCATATACATCCCGAGGCGGAGCCGGTAGTTCCTTAACCAACTACCTCTTAGCGTGAAGCCCTGCCCTAATGACTTGCCCTGTGGCATGTAGCCGCCGTCCTTTTCGTCGGACGACTCTTAACGCGAAGCTTATTACCACGGACCAACAACACAACAACCGGACGAACCTGGAGTTGAGGTGCGTTGAATCACCAGGTAGCGATCTACTTATAACCACATATATATATGCGTACACATATATATATATATTCATAACATTTATAAAACATTTCATACTTTTCATACAAGCTCGGATACAGCCCCGAAATCATAAAACATATAAAAGAGGGGCGGTTAGTCTCACCTTCTGATGTAGCCTACGTATCACAAGCTAGTGGCTAATCAAGACAACCCTGTAAAACATTTCATACTTATTAGGATTCATTTCCCTTAGGGATAATCCTATCAGTGTTTTCTCACTGATGCCTTGCCTAAGTCACACTATGTGACTTTGGCGACGACTTTAGTCCTTGGTATAATCATTCTTCTCAGAGTGCTTTAACATCTGAGTCAGGGTTATCCTATATTCTTATTATCATTTCATTTGAAAAGCCACATTATCATATCTTTGTGTTTCTCACACGATCATAGTGTTCCTTGAAAACATATTGTATTCCTAGTAATATTATATGACTAGGAATGTTCTATTCTAAAATCCTGGTTCTACCATGGACATAAGTCATACATACATCTTAAATGAGTATGGGATCTGGGAAGTTACCTAATGAGTCGAGCAGGGTGAGGGCCTAGGTACGAAAGTCTCTCTGGACTTGAGCAGCACTTCACCTCGTTCAGCAGTCTCGAGCTCACGTGTGTGTGGGAGGACACCGTTTACTATAATGACGGGGTTTCTATCCTGTTTAATATCTAAGGTGTATATATATAAAATGGTAAGTACTCGAAGAAATCTAAAGACGAGTCTTACCGAACACCGAAGATACTCCGTAGGTGCCTTGTGAGCACAACCGCACTCGAACCGAACTTTTGGAGGCTTCCGTTGCTTGTCGGAAACCCGCTGAGACTTCGTCGGGACTTCACTGGGCGTTTTTAGCCGGAATTTAGAGAGAGAGACTAGAGAGAGTGAGAGTTGAGGTGCAGAAATGAAGGGGGGGGGTCGACCCCTTTTTATAGCTGCTCAGCGTGCGTTACGCGATACGCGCAGGGTGTGCCCCTCTCCTGCGCGCATCGCGTGGGGGAGGTGGTATTACCGGAAGCTGCGGGCGCCCACAATGTCGCGTACCCGGTTTTGGCCGCGCTAGGCGATACGCGCAGACTAGTGTCTCTCATGCGCGTATCGCGTAAATTTTTTTTTTAAGTCTTTTTATTCTCGTACGAGGCAGAGTGTCACAAAGTACGTTTCATATTTTCCTTGTATTACACGTATGTAATATCGTTATCTAATACGTATCTACAACTCTAACAGAGTTTACCGATATAACGGTTTTTCACTGGTTTTTAAAGTCCCCAGTCGGATCATAACTCTTCGACCCTCATGGAGTCTACCAGTATTTATATGACATCTTCACTAGTATTATAACCCCCAGTCGGATCATGATCGCCTCTACAAGAAATTGGGGTGTTTACCTACACATATTTTATCTACACATATACATGTGTGGGTAAATACCTACACATCGTTTTATGTGTGTAGCTAAAGTTATACTTATATATTTTCAAAATGAGTTACACTTAACATGTGTTGGTAATACGTTTCAGCTATAGTTGTTGTTGGTGGGAAAATTTCCCCCCAAATTGACGGTCAATTAAGTGTTAGATTACCCACACATGTGGCTAGTTTTCGTTATTTGTGGCTAAATTATCTACACATATGCTAAAACCTAATACATGTGTTGGTAATTGACTATCTTTTACCAACACAAATTAGTTGCAAATATATATATAGATAAAGTAAGTAAACAAAGTTTCATCTAAAATTTTTAAAAATGACATGGCAAATTAAATACATACACATGTTCTAAAAATGACTCTATATGTGGGTAATCCACTATGTATTTACCAACACATAATTTTCGTATACAAAATATGTAGATAAGCAACGTAAATAATTTTTTATTATTTTTTTAAGAATGACGTGGAAAAATTAGCTACCAACACTTACGTTAAAAACCACTCTATGTGTGGGTAAATGTCCATCCTTTTACCAACACATAATATTTGTAAATAAATGAGTAGATAAAGGAAGTGTGCATATTTTTTATTATTATTAGAAATGACATGGCGAAAGATATACCTACACATTTGTTAAAAACTAAGATATGTGTGGGTAATTAACTATGTTTAACAACACATAATATTTGTATATAAATATGTTGATAAATCAAGTTAATACGTATTCATTATACTTTTTCAGAATGAAGTGGTATAATAAATAACTATATATATAATTAAAAACTAACAGGGATAAACATGACCACACGTAGGTTGGCTCAAAATTAAAGGCGCTTTGCATGATTCATTCTGAATTGACCACACTTTAGATTTTTTTAAGCTCGTTAGGTTCAAATGGGTCATTTTAACCCATTTAGATTAAAGTTTAAAGCTTATAAGCCCGTTTGATTCAAATGGGTAGTTTTCACCCATTTATATTAAAATTTGATTTCTATAAGCTCATTTTATTCAAATGAGTAGTTTTGACCCATTTAGATTATAGTTTAAAGATTATATGCTCGTTTGGTTTAAATGGGTCATTATTACCCACTTAGAGCAAAATTGGCTTTATATAATGAGCTTGCTAGTTTAAAGTAACCCGTTTTGTCCAATTTATATGTATTAACTTCGAGCTACATGTACATATAAAAGAAAATTAATAAACTTCTTGTAAAGTATTCAAAACCTCTTTTTTAGAATTGCAAAAGTAAAAAAAAAAAAAACTTGGCAGGCATGGGTTTCGAACCCTGAACCTCTAGCAGTATAAACAAACACTCTTACCAGTACACCAAACTCAATTAGTTTGCAAGATTTTGATATTAATACTCTATATCCAGAAACAATTCGCACCATTTAAAAAAACCTAAACTAATTGGCATAAGCTTCTCCCCATCGACCCATGCACAAAATCAATGAGAATTGACATCCCCTGCATATTCACGTTCCTGTTGATATCCCTCAGTCACTCCCACAACAACAATTTGATGGTATTGTGCGATTTTTTTTGCAGATGATGAACTTCTTCTTTAGTAGGTCATGATTCACCTTCTTTGTTAACTTTGTTTGATATTTAGATTATAGCCTATGTATTCATAGTTTGCTGTTAAATTGATATTATTTTGACTGGTTATTAGATTTTTAGAACCATCATTCATGTCTATTTTCATATACGATTTGGTTCATTTGATCACATTACTTGTAATTTTGCTTCATATAGTGCTATTTCTGACTTTGTTGCATACTCCGTTAACATCAAGACAAATAAATATGAGTCATCAATGGGTGAAGAATGGGAATCGGGTTTCGATCGAGTATGTGGAAGGGGTAAAGGAATTTCTAAATGTTGCCCGACAAACTTTGAACTCTAACGAGTTAACTTTATGCCCATGTTCTAGGTTCAAATGGGTCGTTTTGACCCATTTATATTAAAGTTAAAAGATTATAAGCTCGTTTGGTTCAAATGGTTCGTTTTGACCCATTTATATTCAATTTGATTTCTATAAGCTCATTTGGTTCAAATGCGTCGTTTTGAACCTTTTAGATTAAAATTGAAGTATTATAAGCTCATTTTGTTCAAATGGGTCATTTTGACCCGTTTAGTTTAAAATTGAACTTTTGTAACCTCGTTGCATCCAAATTGGTTGTTTTGACCCATTTAAATTAAATTGGATTATTATAAGCTCGTTAGGTTAAAACATGTTGTTTCGACACATTTAAATTAAATCTAGATTATGATAAGCTAGTTATCCTAAATTGGGTTGTTTTGACCCATTTAAATTAAAGTTAGATTATTATAAGCCAATTATGTTCAAATAGGTCGTTTTGACCCATTTAGATAAATAATGAAATATTATAAGCTCGTAAGGTTCAAATAGGTCGTTTTGACCCATTTAGATAAATGATTAAAGATTGTAAGCTCGTTTTGTCAAATGGGTGGTTTTCATCCATTTAGATTAAAATTTAATTCTATCAAAAGGTCGATTCGACCCATTAAGATTAAAAATCAAAGATTATAAGCTTGTTAGATAAAAATTAGTTGTTTTGACCTATTTAGATTATTATAAGCTAGTTATGTTCAAATGGGTTGATTTTACCCTTTTAGATTAAAGTTTAATGATTATAAGCTCATTTTGTTCAAATGGGTTGTTTTGATCAACCTTTATTAAAATTTGATTTTTGTAAGGTCATTATGTTCAAATGGGTCGTTTTGACCCATTCAGATTCAAGTTTAAAGATTATAAGCTCGTTTGGTTCAAATTGGTCGTTTTACCCATTTGCTCGTTATGTTCAAATGAATCATTTTGACCAAATTTGTTTCTACAAGCCATGTGTGACCATGGAAGTTATATGTATTAACTTGGGGTTACATGTCATAGCTTATAGGATTATTATCATCGACTTAGATTTGGTTTTTATCTTCACCATGGTTAATATTTATGTCTTTTATGCCTGCAAATCCTAGTAGACTACAAATCAAAGTAGCTGGTCAAAATAGCTACTACTAGTATTTATGAAAATCAACAGCAGGTCACTAGTTCAAAATAGTTGTAGTTGGCGCGTATTGCCCAATTCAGCGTATTCATCATTTGTTGGAGGGGCCAACACAGTTAATACTACATCATGTTATAAAGCAACTTTAATTTGTCATTATTGTTTCATATGAATATGATAAGCAGTTCATATTGGTTTTAAACCTTGAAACCTTCTAATGGGTCAAAGTAGCCGCTGCTGATACTACTTATGAATGTAGATCATGGTAGTTGCTGCTAATAGCATGTCAACCGAGTAAAATTGCATAATTATAAGCTCATTAGGTTCAAATGGGTCATTTTGACCCATTTAGATTAAAATTGAAATACTATAAGCTTGCTTGGTTAAAATGGGTCGTTTTGACCCGTTTAGATTAAAGTTTCATTATTAGCTTAAGAAATTGTCAATGGCTTGATTGACCCATATTAACCGGCGATCATTTTACAAAATTGTCTATTCCTCTATTAGTGACCTTAAGTGACCATCATTAATCTTAATCGACTATCATTTACACTAATTGGTTGTAAGCGACCCTAAGTGACCACAAGTAAACTTAATGACCGTCATTAGCATTGATTGACCATCATTTACCATAAAATTAGATTATTATAATGTTGTTAGGTTCACATGGGTTATTTTGATGAATTTGATTAAATTTGTATTATTATAAGCTCATTAGGTTCACATGGGTTGTTTTGACAAATTTAGATTAATTGACTACGTTTTAAGAACACGTACTATATGTATATAAATTTATACATAAACTATGTTTTAGTTTTTTTCAAAATGACGTGGCATAATAAATTCCTACACTTTTTATTAGGAACAATAAAGTACGTGTAGATATTGGATACGTATGCCTAAAGTGAACGATAAGCATGACCACAAATAGGTTAGCTCAAAATTATGGACACTTTCCACGATTCGTTCCGAACCTGACATGATCTCTACACCTACACCATTCTTATAGAATTTTGCTTCTGTGTTCATGTCGGTTTTTAATTTGGCTTAAGCATTTATTAGTTATTTATATAAAAAAAATGAAATTGCATTGTGAGAATATGGTTTGACCTAAACTCACGCTTGCTTACTGCTATTAAAAAAAAGTCTCATACTCAAATTGACCCATACATGATGCAACACAATTACAAGGAAATCGAGATGTCAATCCCCACGTTCTCTTCATTGATTCAAGAACCGGTATCCCATCAATTACTCCCACACCAGGCTTTTTGGTTTTTCTGCGAAGATTTTTTGGCGGGGAGAAAACGCTCACCAGGTAACCAGGGGCGCACCGTAAGGGAGACAAACGGGGGCTCCGGCCCCTGCGCGTTTTTTTTTATCCCGAAGTACTGATTTTTACCCTGATACTTTAAATGTTTATATATATATTGATCTCGCCCCCATGTAAAAAAAGTTACATGTGTTATATATATATATATTGAGCTTGCGGCTCGCCCCCGTCAATAATAAACAACACGTATACTAGTTGGGTAGTCGGGTACTCGGTCATTAGTCCATTACAATTTAAATCCAAGTAACAAATTCTTAGCCTAGACTACACATTAGCCCATTAATTTAATTGGGTAGTGGGCCACAAAAACCCAACTACACATTACCCATATCTCATGACCCACCCCTTAATGTGAAACAAAAAAAAACACAGCCATCAACAGAAGAAAATTGAACAGCACATTCAAGTATTCAACAACCTAAGGTTGGTTTTCTTTCACTTTTGTTGGTTTAATTTGAGTTTAGGATCTAGGGTTTTATATTTTTAAGTTTTTTTAGGTTTTGTAGATTTGATTGAAACTTGAGTTTATGTTGAATTTAGGTTGATTTAGCATGGGAAAGGTGAACACTCTTCATTCTTTTTTCAAAAGAAAGGATGTTGAGGAAGAAATTGTTAATGAAAATCTAGTTTTTATATGTGTAATGTGTTAGTTGAATCATTTGTTTGAATGAAGAAATTTAGACATCTAGTGTTGTTATTGTTTGACCCGACCGGAATCAAATCTTCAACCCGAAAAATATAACCTGAAACATAGTGATAAGAAAAAAAATTTCGGGTCCTATAATTTTCAGCCCCCGTGCTGAAAGTATTCAGGATCCGCCACTGCAGGTAACGACCTCTGCTTCATCTTCTTCATTGAGAAGTTTGTTATTTGATAGTTTTATGCTTAACTTAAAGTGATTCGACATGTATTGAATTTATAGGACCCTAATTCATGTGTGTTTATGTACAATATATTTCTATGTTAGATTTGGTTCATTTGATCACATTACTTGTAAGAACCTTACTGCAGAGAATACGATTTCTTAACATCTTGACCAACGTAATTGCATAAATGAACTTGAAAGAACCAAATATGATTAATTGGTTTATGTTTAGTTTAGTATTATCTAGTTGACTTATAAAATGCTTACTTTTCTTTCTATTTTCGAAGGGCATAATGACAAGACGAGGTGGAATAGGTAGACGGGGTCGGCTACGTACTGATGATGGACGACGTGCTGGTATGTTCATAGTCCTTTCTTTTTAGTTGAACTTTTTATCAAGTTATTTTTTGAAATTTGTTTGAAATATGATGAATCATAATTGATAATGACAATTAACCGTTATAAATTCTATTCTCATTTGGAAATTATATACCATCCAAGATTTGTCGATTATCAAGATATTTCCCAACCACATTATATCGATAACCAACTTAATACGATATAAACACTTCACTAATTTTTGATATATATATACTAATGCAGGAGATCCAATCCCTTCACTCACAAGCCAAGAACCTGATTCAATATCTCCAATCTTAGGTGCCAATTTAAATTTTTTGCATGCGTATTTATACTTACTCATTATTCTACTTTGTAAACAGACACATCTCTAACAAACCGAGTTAGTAATGCTGAGCAATTTCAAGAAGATGAGCAAGAAATTGATAATGGTACGCCAAACAAAATTCTGTTTAACTTTACTTGTGAGTATATTTTTGTGAGTAATCTCATCACTGTAAATGTTTTAATACTTGTTTGTAGATGCACTTGGTGAGATTGGGCAAGCAAATGACAATGATATGACAAGCAGAAAACGTGGCAACACGTGTGGAAAGGGAGCTCGTAAAGTGATGAAAGTGTCTAAGAAGAGATTGCCAGTGGACTTTAACTTTTAATCGAGGCGACTGATTAATGTAAATGACTCATCCTTCATGCACGAGTGTGGCTACATTTTGCGTAACAATTGTAGCTTACAATATAAAGAGTGGAGGCATGTACCAAACAAAGAGAAGTCTCCACTACGCCACAAGCTAACTGTGAGTCTCTATTTATAATTTAGTATGATTTGAACATATATCTACATGACTTAATGGTTAATTATGCGTGTTGCTTGAAGACACTTTTTGATATTGATGTGGAGAATTCGGATGTTTGCAAAGTGATCGATAGCTACATGGCAAGGGCATGGAGAGGTTACTGAGCTGAATTGCATGTTGACTTCAAAGATATGGGAGGGCCCGAAGAACTAGCAAAAGCAAAAAGCACACCCCCTCGTAATGTTAGCAAAGAAGATTGGGAATACCTTTGTGATATGTGATGTGACCCTAAATATCTGGTAACGTGTTGACAATAATTTTAATTTAAGTATTATATTATTAATCATTCTTGAAGTGCATGTTTTATTTGGTTTATATATGTGAAGGAAACCGAAAAAAAGAGGGTTATGGCACGTGCAAAGCGAAAAGTCAACAGTAAAAATGGTTCAAAGAGCACAATACGCTATCATGTTGAGCGTGGATTGAGTTTGGATTCTTCATCAGGTCAACTTGAAACTTGGCGTCTTACACACTACGATGCTGAAAAAGGTTGGGAAACTCCGGATCTTGCTGCAAAATATGTAAGTTTACTTAGCTTCTGTCTGCTGCCAAATATTCATTATCTGGCCACTAATTATTTTGTTGTACGTTTTTGTTTTTTCCCACTAAAAGGAAGAGATGATGAAGCTGAGAAATGAGCATTCGGTGGAAGCAATGAGTGACAAGTCAATTATAGAGAAGGTGCTTGGACGAAATTCAGTTTGTTTGAATGGGTGGGGACGTGATCCGGTTATTGCTAGTAACACACCGGGTATGACTCAGAATTCAAAGCGTCCAACCTATGACGAGCTAGTGGATACAATTATAAAAGTGAATGGTAGATGTGCAATTATGAAGCAAGCATTAATTGAGAAAAATATCATGCCTCCACCAAGCATTGTAGGAGCATCCCAAGTTGATACATCAGGAGCATCACAAGGTGATACATTTGAGCGTAGTGCAAATACTGGTGAATGAAGTATTTTAGTATTTTTATAAAGTTGTAGTGACATTGATGTTTTAACTGTTTGAATTCTACAAGTAGTACTTTATTTTGGTGGTTTGAAGGATGATGTTTCAACTTTTAGTTTTCGAATGGTATCCTCACATATGTTTCTTTCTTCAAATGTGGTTTAGAAGCAAGGAATAGGTTATTTCAAATGGGTAGTTTTGACCAATGACCAAACGGGTTATTTTGACCCATTTAGATTAATACATGATGATTTCTTATTTAATCATGTGATAAAGGGGCTGAATGGGATCACATTTCAGATTGTATATTTTTCTTTAACTTATACAATCTGCAGTTGACTTTTTCTGTTTGACCAGACGTTCTATTGTAGTTGGCTGATGTTGTAGCTGATTGTATTGAGAATTACCTGATGCTATAACAGCTTGCTGCTTGACTTATTAATATGTTGTTATAATCTTTGGGTTTCTACTTGGTTGCTGTGATTTTGATCTTAATTTGTTGTTGTAATCTTTGGTTTTCTACTTGGCTGTTGTGATTATGTTCGCGATTTGCAATTATTGTGGTGTTGTTTTAGTGTTTGGCTTTCTACTTTGCTGTTGTCATATCAGCGTTTGACAACCTTTATTATGTTTTCAGCAACGTTTGACCCGTCTCACTTGATTATTGTAGGTTAGTGTCTTAAGGTGTTCATCAACATAGTTAGATGTTTATTATTGCATCACTTGTATTGTTTTCAGAGTGTGTATGTGCTGAAGTTGTTGACTCGTTGAGCGTGATTGTGTAATTGAAGTACCAGAGTTGAAAGTATTTTCTTTGGTAATCCCATCTTAAAAATTGCTTAGAAAAGATTAGTCAACAACAATTGTGGTAATTCACATTTTAAGCCGTAGTAGAGTTTTCATTTATTGTTGAACATGAAGTGGAGAATACAACCCATATTCAGTTTGAATGTAACATCACAATGAGCCTATAAGCTCATTTGGTTCAAATGGGTCGTTTTGACCCATTTAGAATAAATTTAATATATTATAAGATTGTTTGCTTCAAATGGGGTGTTTTGAGCCATTTGGATTATATTTGAAAGATTATAAGGTCATTTAGTTCAAATGGGATGTTTTGACCCATTTAGTTTAAAATTGGATTATCGTAAGCTAGTTAGGTTCAAATGGGTCGTAACCCATACATATTAAAATTAAAAGACTATAAGCTCATTTGGTTTAAATGGGTCGTTTTGACCCATTTAGAATAAATTTGACATATTATAATATTGTTTGGTTCAAATGGGGTGTTTTGAGACATTTGGATTATATTTGAAAGATTATAAGCTCATTTGGTTCAAATGGGACGTTTTGACCCATTTAGATTAAAATTGGATTATCGTAAGCTAGTTAGGTTCAAATGGGTCGTTTTAACCCATATTGATTAAAATTAAAAGACTATAAGCTCATTTGGTTCAAATGGGTCGTTTTGACCCATTTAGAATAAATTTGACATATTATAAGATTGTTTGGTTCAAATGGGGTGTTTTGAGCCATTTGGATTATATTTGAAAGATTATAAGCTCATTTGGTTCAAATGGGATGTTTTGACCCATTTAGATTAAGATTGGATTACCGTAAGCTAGTTAGGTTTAAATGGGTCGTTTTAACCCATATAGATTAAAATTAAAAGACTATAAGCTCATTTGGTTCAAATGGGTCGTTTTGACCCATTTAGAATAAATTTGACATATTATAAGATTGTTTGGTTCAAATGGGGTGTTTTGAGCCATTTGGATTATATTTGAAAGATTATAAGCTTATTTGGTTCAAATGGGACGTTTTGACCCATTTAGATTAAAATTGGATTACCGTAAGCTAGTTAGGGTTAAATGGGTCGTTTTAACCCATATGTATTAAAATTAAAAGACTATAAGCTCATTTGGTTCAAATATGTCGTTTTGACCCATTTAGAACAAATTTGACATATTATAAGATTGTTTGGTTCAAATGGGGTGTTTTGAGCCATTTGGATTATATTTGAAAGATTATAAGCTCATTTGGTTCAAATGGGACGTTTTGACCCATTTAGATTAAATTTGGATTACCGTAAGCTAGTTAGGTTTAAATTGGTTGTTTTAACCCATATATATTAAAATTAAAAGACTATAAGCTCATTTGGTTCAAATGGGTCGTTTTGACCCATTTAGAACAAATTTGACATATTATAAGATTGTTTGGTTCGAATGGGGTATTTTGAGCCATTTGGATTATGTTTGAAAGATTATAAGCTCATTTGGTTCAAATGGGACGTTTTGACCCATTTAGATTAAAATTGGATTACCGTAAGCTATTTAGGTTCAAATGGGTAGTTTTAACCCATATAGATTAAAATTAACAGACTATAAGCTCATTTGGTTCAAATGGGTCGTTTTAACCCATTTAGAATAAATTTGACATATTATAAGATTGTTTGGTTCAAATGGGGTGTTTTGAGCGATTTGGATTATATTTGAAAGATTATAAGCTCATTTGGTTCAAATGGGACGTTTTGACATATTTAGATTTATATTGGATTATTATAAGTTCGTTAGGTTCATATGGGTCCTTTTGACACATTTAGATTACAATTATTTATTTGAAGCTAATTTGGTTCAAATAGATCGTTTTCACCCATTTAGATTAAAATTGAAATATTTTAAGCTTTTTTTTTTGTTGAAATATGTCATTTTGACATATTTAGATTAAAATTTTATTTTTATAAGCTTTAGATTAAAATTGAAAGATTATAAGCGCTTTTGGTTCAAAAGGGTCGTTTTGACATATTTAGATAAAAATTAAAAGATTAAAAGCTCATTTGGTTCAAATGAGTCATTTTGACCCGTTTAGATTATAAATAAAAGATTAAAAGCTCATTTGGTTCAAATGGATCGTTTTAACTCATTTAGATTAAAGTTGAAATATTAGAAGCTTTTTGGTTCAAATAGGATGTTAGGGGCCCTAAGTGACAATCAGTAACCCTAACCTACCATCAATGACCATAATTTGCGGATATTGATATGTGTGATTCTACTCCTTAACCGGCCATCATTTACCATAATTTTTTGTCATTGACCTTAAGTGACCACCATTATCCTTAATTGACCATCATGTAGCCTAATTGGTCGTTAGCGACCCTAAGTGACCACTAGTTACCTTAATGACCATCATAAGCCTTAACTGGCCATTATTTACCATAAAATGATTACAATTGACCTTGATTGACCAAGGTTAATTGAAACCGGAGTTTAATAACCAAAATTAGCCTAATTGGTTATCAATGACCCTTATTGGTTGTTACTGACCCGAAGTGACCATCATTAAGTTTAATCGTCTGTTCGTGAGTTTAAGTGACCATCATTAACCTTAAGTGACAATCATTTACCTAAAACAACAATCAATAGTACTAGTTGATTATAATTAAACAAAAATGACTCCAATTGGTCATTAAGTGATGAATATATACTAATTTTTTTTATCTTTTTAAAGAATTAAAGTTTTTATATAGTATGATTTTTATTTTATAAACATAATTTAATTTCCCTCCTAATCCTTCTAAAAAAATTGAATCTTGCCTCTTAAATTTTTCTTTCCCCCTAAACTCACTACAACACATCTCGATCCACATATCTCTCTCTGATTAACTTCCAGTCTTCACCTATCTATTCTTCAAGAAACTGATTCAAGACCTCCAAAATATTCACAATATCTTTCATTCAAGCAATCTGTATAAAACACCAATAAAAAATAGGTCAGAATCTCTAAAACTCTCAAGTGAAGTTCAAATCATCGCCATTACTTCTTAAACCGCAAAAGGATGAAGTTTGCAACTAGCTAATCGTTAAATTGGGTTGCAGGACTTTATCTGTCACACCCTCAATTTTCCACAAACGGGGTATCCGTTAGGCGTGTGACATACCAGGATCTTAAGCGATTAGTTACAGTAACAGGACTCAATATTTTTAACAAAAGTTTAACTTACGTTAACCCAAAACTCAGGGTAAAAAAATGTAAGTTTTCAAAGTTTAGCGGAAGCATTTGTAAAACAATCCCATACTCAAAATCCAAGTACTTAATAGTAAAGGTTAAATCAACCTAAGTTATGAAAACCCGTGCATAAAGTTAGCACAACCAAACTACCGTTTCAAAAACCAACAATAGTTTAAATAATAATAATTTAATAAATGATGACCAATGCATGCAAGTGTCCTAGTCGTGCGCCTTCCTAGATCCCTGAGAAAAACATACTAAAACGAGTCAACAAATAATGTTGGTGAGTTCAATGAGTTTAAGTAACAAGAATATATAAAATACTAAAACCGTTTAACTGATAAACATCATTACAATTGCTGGTTAGCTAGACCACCTCGTTTACTACATGAGCACGTCGAGATTAAACTGAACGATACGATAAGGTTGCCTTGTTACCACCACGACGGGTGACCAAAAGTTAAAGGACAATTTGCACCACCTGGAAACCAATCCAGCATGATGGGGTCTGCCGAACCCGTAGTACTACTCAAATTTCCACGTTATACCCATTGTATATAAACAGTTAGACAATAGAATTTTGTTTTATCAAAACCGTTGCCCGAAGGCCCTGCCCGAAGGCGTAAACCTCAGCCTAAGGCTGCTTAAAATCCTGTCCGAAGGCCCTACCCGAAGGTATAAAACTCAGCCCAAGGCTGTTTAAAATCTTGCCCGAAGGCATTTATACTTTTACCGAAACCTGCCCGTAGGCATACCCGAAGGTATAAAAAGTAGCCTTAGTTGGCCCCGCCCGAAGGCATAAAGTTCTGCCCGAAGGCTCTGTAAAAACATTTGTATGTTTTCTCCCCGAAAAATGTTTAAAAGCGGGCAAAGAACTCAGCTTTGAAGCGCACCGCAAAAACAACAGCAAATATGCAAACAAGAATCCTAGGTCGCCCTACGACCGGAAAAACGACGAAAGAGGTGATCGGTACCGGAGTTACTGCTGTTGTTGTGTGCGCTGTTTGACAGATATGAACGCAGGAGTTGAAAATAAAACAAGACGGGTTCGACGGTTACGATATTTTGGGCTGCCGCCGACGGAGATCAACAGAGAAAACGAATAGAGGCTGTTGCGTCTGTCCCTCGCGGCTGCTGGATGAACAAAGATGATGATGGTGTTGGTCTCGTGCGGCCAATTAGGGTTTGTGGGGGGTACGTATGTGCGCGGATAAGAAGCAGGCGAAGAAGAAGAACAAGGGGGGGGGGTGGTTTGGTTTAAAATAATTTTAAAATTACACTTTAGGCCTTTGAACAATTGTAGGTTATTTAAATTGGTATTTAAGTTTATAAATTAGTTTAGCTATTTACCAAACGAACCTTAAGCTTAATAAAACTTGATTAATGAAGCGAGCGAGTCACATGACGAGTAGTATTAGCAAAGTTTAACGAAGAAGAGTTTACGGTGTTAACCTGAATTTGCGGGTTGTCACATTATCGGCTACTGGGAGTTACTGGATACACCGATTGGTCTTCAACGACGATGGTAGGTTGGGTATTGCCTCATTTCGATTTAAGATTTTTGCAAATTAGTTTTTTTTCTTAGTTTACTGGATCACTCTTCATACAGATTCAGGTTTCAAAGTCATGGTCAATTGATTTTGGAAAACTCATAAATACCTCATTGGAACTAAAAGTCAGGAAAGTTCATCTTCAACTGATTTTATGTGTTCATTCGACTTTAGATACAAGTTTAGATGTGATAAGTCACTCTAATATATATAGATTTATAAAGTGATACTCTACTTAGAGCAAGCATTGTCTGTGGCTTCTAAAAAGAATGAGTTATCGTTCAACTTTGCTTGGTTTGTTAAACAAATTAATTGGGTTCTACTGGTTTTTTCAATTTCAAATGTATTTTTCAGTTGTGTTCATTAAGACTATAATCGTGTTTTTACCAATTACAAGCATGTTATACTTCAACTTTTTTGAATTATAATCTTTTTCATCTATCTAATACGTTTGACATTTTTGTGTTTTAGCTTCATTTGTAAGATTATGTATCTGATTTGCTTCTTCATACATGTGAATTTGGATAACAGGTTGCTTCTTAATGTTCATAATTATTCAGTTATGTATACAAGGGTCATAATGTGACAATTGAGCTTTTTAACTAAAAGTAACAGATTAAGTACTATGAAGTCAATTGTTGTCTTTATAACTTTACTAACTAAGTGTGGTCATATTTAGTTTGATATGGGAATGTTCTAAAGAAGTGAAATTTGGGAAATTTTGTGCTTGTATTTAGTTTGATATGTGTGATGGATCAAAATGTGAATTTCAAATCTGAGTTTTCTTGATTTTCTTAACTATTGTTTTTTTAAATGCTTTTTGCAAGTATACGATCATCCTACACATACTTTTCTATTTCTAAGGTGTTTGGGTTTGATTTTATTTTTGATATTTATGGTGAACATGTACCAAGTTTGCACTAAAGAGTTTTCTATTAATTTGCAGCCCAAAGTTAACTTCTTTGACCAATAGACCCAAAAAAGTCAACTTATCTCTTGACTACCATGTTTGCGTTATCCTTTGGGTTATGCTGTTATACCTCATCCCATCAACTTATTTTGTTGCAATTTTTATAAATTCCATTTAATAATCTGAAAGACATGATTGATCGTTCTTGGATAATATCATGGTGTTATATGTTTACCTTTGCATTTTGAAAATTTATTTATTTTCAGTAATTGGTTCTGTTAAATGGGTAGGAGGAAAGCTGGAATAGTTGTAGTTTCAATTTCCGTAATGCAATTTAGCAGGAGGCTCTATGGTGGTAAAAGACTTCAATGGTATTGTGTTGTAAATTACACTTAATATTTAATAACAAATCCTACACTTAGTAGAGTACTCAATATTCTCTCCATTTTACATGCAGAACATGAGATCAAATGCTCCTTATTAGTTAGGCATCTCATATTTTAAGTGTTGGTGTCGGATTTTGATAGGACTAAATTGTGACTCGGTTTTTTTAGAGTCAATTCCGATGTACTAAGATATTGTGAACTCAAACTTTGCATACATGATGTTATTTATAAAATCTTTAAATTTTCAAATAAGTTTAATTATAATTATTTTAATCTTTAGATCTTATCGTTTCATCCGTGTAATACGCCGGCTCTAACCTACTACATTATATTTTACTTTCTTTCTTGCTTATTTAGATATTGATCGTCTGATGAATATGTTTCTTGTTTATTTAGTTTATTGATTGTATAATTGTTGATTATGGATTTATGGTTGTGTATTTGTCTATTGTGAAGTTGTTCATCTGGTATACTTTGACATCTTATCTTAGGCGAGAAGGCTGAGTTATTTGCTTTTAATTATATGCATTTGTGTTGTGTAACCTGTTATTAATTATAGTTGATATTCATTAAGTTCAGCCTGACTTGTAATTTTCAACACAAAGCTAATCTATGTATTTCATTTTTTATTTTCCATAAGTATCTGACTAGTTTTGATCAAATGATTAGGTCAAATATCATATATTCAGACCAATTTCACATAGCTGAAGGTATAATCTCTCGAATTTTATTTGGTTTTACTTTTTTTTTTTCCGCATGTGTTGCTCTTATCGATTATGGATTTTTCATTCACTTTTTGCGACATTGGATCAACTTAGTTTTATTGGTTTTTTCTTGAAATTAGTTGTGGGTTATTGAATTGGATTAAGTTACGTTACTGAATTTGGTCAATGAACCCTAAAAGCAAAAAATTTGAAGAACTTGAGTTTTGAAGAAATTATCACTCATAAGTGTCATGTTTATTAAAAAAATTCCTCTTCCTCATCCTTTATTAAGAAAATACCTAACTATTTTAATTCTCATATACGATCTAGAGAACTTAGTTGTGGATTTTATACCACAAAACTTAAACTACATAATAGTAACAGTACACACTTTACTGTATCTGCGCATAAGCTAATGTATTCTAAAGCTTATTGTAGGAGTAAGGGATATCTTTGCTACAAGTGCATGACAAAGCATTGGTAATGGTTTGGCTTATCACTCTTGATATGTATTATAATGATAGGTTATTAGGATTGTTAGAAATTACTATTGGTATACAATTTTGGTTTAATATACTTTTAATAGTTTATTTAATCTCATGTGAGTTTGCAATACAAACAAATGGGTTGTAAAAGTTAAAAGATAAATGTTTTCGCTTCATTTGCATTTTATTTAATTCATCAATATTGCAACATGTATTATATGCAGATGTTACCATCCACAACATAACTTCCATGATATAGTTAAGGAAGCTCTTGGCGCTCTCATGGACGACACGGATAAAAAAATTGAGATAATGCCAACTAGCCAACACAAATTGCTCCTGTATAGCAAAGGTACCCTTCACATACTTTTCAACTTATTTGTTAAACATTTACTGTCAATTAAACTCCTTGATCTTTTTCCTGTAATTGCAAATTAATGGTGTAAAGTTGATTTGAGCTAAGAATCTGTGTAGTTAGTCCAACTTTTTATTAGATAGTTATACTTCTAATATGATTATAGCTATGAATAAAGTTATTACGTTTCATACATTAAAGTTATAGTTTGGGCGATTTGTAACTTGTTTGACCCATTTTGTAACCTATTCGACCCATTTGGTAACGAGAATGAGTGAGAAAGTTGGCTCTGGTTATAGTGATTTGATTTATCTACTAGTTACAAAGATTGGATGTGCTAGTCATATATTGCTATATGTTTGAGCTTGATACCTATACATGCCATTTATGCTTATCAATTTGGTTACAAATTTGACCTTATCTTTCTCTACTATATGAGCATAATAACTAATTATATGATTCTCACAATAGTAATAGATATGTTGAAACCACAAGTATGCCAATTCATTTCAACAGGTGCTTGTTATAAAGACTCATGGGTGCCACTTTGTTTTTATTGCACAAATTAAAAACTATTTTTGTTTGAATTCTATGATTCTACAGAATTATTCAAGACTTCAACTTGGATTGTTAGGTATTCAAGAATTAAACTTTAGATGATTATCACCTATGATTCTTGGTTATCTTATCATGGTTATATAATTTATTTCTTTTCTAATTCTAATATGATTCTATTAACCTAATTTGTGACAAACATATTTGTGTGATGAGTTGAATTATAGCTTCAATTAATCATAGAGAACATGTGTAAAACTTTACAGATCATGTAAATAATATCTAAATATAGCTTATATGTACGAACCAGTGAAAAATATGTTGTTTAAATTGTGATAAAATCATATTGTTTTTTAGTTTAGGCATATTAGTTTTGACCTGATAATAACATTGTTACTCTTCATTTTATCCTAAATTTTATATCTAGTTCATATGCCTCTTAACCAATCATGGTTCAATTTCAGCATGCACTCTTGATGTATTTGAATGGTTATTTAACTCGACCATATTGCCATCTACAAGGCTTCAAAACTCATTAACCAAATCTATGACGTATTTGCATGTAGCTTTATTTTTAAAATGGAGCTTTTTAATGCACTTTGATCATTTACAACTAATTCCAAAATTTGTTTCAATTTTTTATTTTACATTACATGGATGAAATGTTATACATTATGATTCATACAAGTTGGCAATGAAAGGGATATTGGCGTCAACAAGAAGGTATGTATGTTATCTATATTTATTTATAGACATTCATCATGTATTATACAATGTGAACTGACCTCATAGTTTTTGAATCATCTTCACTCGTCCAACTTCACTTGTTCAATACACCCTTGTTACGAACAACGAATACCAAGGTACACATACTGAAATCTAGCTATATTTCATTTGTAATTTTCTTACAGCACCATGTTTTGATAGAAGAAGAATTAAACCAAAGAATGTGGCGGCAATAATACTCGGTGGTGGTGTAGGAACTCATCTCTTCCCTCTTACAAGCAAAACCGCTACTCCCGCTGTAAGCATACATCATTATCGATTCATATCTTTTTGTTATATTATGCTGCAAGTGATTTTAGGGTATGTTTATGAGGGTTGAGGATGGAAGCCTGTGTTTGACCTTAAAAGTTTTAAATTTATATTTTTTTTCTTTCTTGTTTCTGATTTTGACGGTATGTGTTGTACAGGTACCTGTGGGAGGATGTTATAGACTAATAGACATCCTAATGAGCAATTGTATTAACAGCACCATAAACACAATCTTTGTTCTGACTCAGTTCAATTCTGCTTCATTTAATCGTCACATTTCCTGAACTTATTTTGGCACCGGTGTGAATTTCGGGGATGGTTTCGTGGAGGTATGTTCTAGCTTTCACGAATATCAAGTGTCAAAATGGTATAGATTATAAGAATTTATTGTACTTTCTGAGAAGTTTTCAAAGAAAGATTTGACTTTTATAGGTGTTGGCTGCTACTCAAATACCTGGCGAGACGGGAATGAATTGGTTCCAAGGAACTGCAGATGCCGTGAGGCAATTTACATGGGTTTTTGAGGTTCGTTTGTGCATTCTTTTAATTAGTTGAATACACCCTCAAAGAAGCTTCAACTCAATGCACCTGCTCAATGTTTCTTTGTGTTGACTTTTTTTTTCTGCTCAATGTAGGATGCCAAGAACAAGGATGTTGAAGATATACTAATCATGTCTGGTGATCATCTTTACCGTATGGACTATCTAAACCTTTTGCAGGTATGTATATTGTTTTTTTTTTTACTTTTTTGCATCATGAAGTGAAATAGACTAACTTCACTGCCTTTTCGAAATGTACAAACAGAATCATATTGACAGAGACGCTGATATTACTGTTTCTTGCGTGCCAGTTGGTGAAATGTCTATAAATCTAAAACTTTATACTCTCACTTTTTTAACGATCCATTTTATCTAATCTGAAATGGGTTGTTGTATCTTTCAGCCGGGCATCTGATTTTGGACTGTTAAAGTTTGATAACAAGGGTAGAGTCGTCTAATTTGCAGAAAAACCGAAGGGATACGATTTGCAAGAAATGGTGAGCATACATTATTATCTCGTTGAGACATTAACCTTAAGTGTTTGAATTGTATAACATTAGTACTGTACTTTTTTAGGTTTGAAAGATGATGTTTCAACTTTTAATTTTAGAATGACAATCTTGGTTGCATGCGTTTTATATTTGCACCTGTATATTTGTTATTGTTTGTATGCATTTGAGGATTATTACCAACATATAAGCTGGTAAATGTCCACACATAAATTTATTTTTACCAACACATATATATTTCTTTTTACACATATTCAGATTGAATGTCTACACATTAATTACTTTTAACTACACATTCTATAACTTTTGCCCACACATTTGTAGGTGTTTCTACACATTCTTCAAATCAAATGTCTACACATCGACTACTTTTACCTACACATTATATAACTATCACCAATAAATCTATAGTTATTTCTACACATATTGCACTTTTAACTACACATAGTATTACTTTTACGCACACATATTATTTCTTTTACCCACACATTTGATTCTGACACGTGTCAAGAACACTTTTCTTGACGTCATCATTATGGTCCATGTCACCCGCCACGTCACCTGCCACATCACTCGCCACGTCATCCGCCAAACAGACAAATGTAATACTTCTACCCACACATAATAATTAACTTTAGCTACACATATATGAGTAGGTATTACGTGTTATATGCCTACACATAACTAATGTGTGGGTGATGACCTATCTCCACAGGTGCGAGGCAACACATCACGACACTTAAATCATGTGTAGGTAAAGAAAATCTCCCACACATAATAGGGTTTTACCAACACATTTGATGTGTAGGTAAAGGCCATGATTTCTTATAGTTCGACTCTTATGGAGTCTACCACTTTGGTGATGTCTCTTCACTGGTATTATAAGTCCCCAGTTGGATTACTGTCTCTATTTCTATCATTACCATACATACTCTTCATTTATTCAATACGTATTCATTCACATACTCTTCACCAGGTAGGGTAATCATATAAACATATCGGTATGCACGTTAGCCTCGCAAGCGTATTTAAAACGAAACAAAAGTGAGGTCTAGAACTCACCTGATTCTTAGGTAATCTTGCTTGTTTGGACAAGGTTAAGGTAGTGGTAGTGGTGCGCGATCTGCATTTAAGTTATTATGGAAAAATCATCATTTTTACTTTAGTTTCGCAATTAGTTTCGCAATCAGTTTCGCAATAACGAACCACAGTGTCGCATGCTGTTTCAATCAGCACCTTCACATGCAGTTTCGCAAGGCTCTTGCCCAATTTTCGATGTGACTTAAAATCTAAACATAATTACTTTCGCAAACACACACCCAGACACATGGCCTAAAATCTAAACATTACCGAAACTATAGTTTCGCAAGTCATGCGAAGCTACGGTTTCGCAAAAAGAACAATTAGTTTCGCATTATGAATGGACAGTTTCGCAAAACGGGGTTTCAGCTCGGTTTCAACCCAAAATCCTTGTTTTTCGCCCAAATCTCAAACCTTTTACGTCAAAAACCTTGTTTTATCATTTATATAACCAAATCTAAGCTTTTTCCATGATTTCAACCATAAAAATGCAATTGATTTTTTTGAAACTTTTGAAAACCTTAGAAACTCCATTAATGGCCAGATCCGTTTCGTGTTATGAAAACATGTTTTAGGGGATGATTTTACCTTGATTACCTGTTGTTTAACACCTTTTAACTTCAGATCGACTCTTTGATTCACAAAAATCTTGGTTTTTATTCTTTCTTTGCCTTAGTTTTCTTCAAAAGGGATTAGGGTTTGTGTGTGTTTGGTGTTGTGAGGATGTTGAATGTTTGATGGTGGCTGGAAATGGTGGTTTAAATAGTATGGTTTCCATATTGGGTAGAGTTTTTAGGTGGGCTTGGGCTTTAATTAGGAAATTAGGCTACTTTAGGAAGGTTTTTTTAAACTAAATCATTACTATTATGGGCATAATTCACTCTTTCACCCTTAATGGCTCATAATTACATCATAACCTTTTTACTAATCCTTCCCTTTTTCTAATTACCAAGTAACTAGTCATCAGTTTTTACATTTTCGTACATTTATAATCATTTTCATTATTCATCGTACTTATCATAATCATCATTTTTATCATAAACATAACATATATCATAATCGTCATGTATCATTTTAATCATGATCATTTAAATGCACGTCTCTATAAACATAATAACGTAAAGATGTCTTACCATAAAAATCAGGGTGTTACAAGTCTCCCCTCCTTATTTAGGTTTCGTCCCCGAAACCTTCTAACCACTAAATAACGCGGGATAATTCTTTCTCATTTCGTTTTCTAACTCACATGTAACATCCGAACCCTTTCTATGTCTCCATTGAAGTTTCACCTGCTTCAAGGTTTTATTCCGTAAGTGTTTTTCCTTTTCATCTAATATGGCTAATGGCTGTTCTACGTAGTTCAGCCGCTCATCAATTTCTAGATCATCATACGACACTGCCATACTTTCATCAGCTAAACATTTAAGCAAATGCGACACATGAAAGGTGGGGTGAATCCCACTCAATTCTTCTGGGAGATCCAATCGATAAGCAACATCTCCCACTCGTGCAGTTATTTTAAACACCCCGATATATCTAGGGCTTAACTTTCCTCTCTTCCTGAATCGAATGATTCCCTTCCATGGGGACACTTTTAGCATGACTCTATCCCCCACCTGGAACTCAATGTCCTTCCTTCTTTTGTCAGCGTAAGACTTGATTCCCTTTCATGGAGACACTTTTAGCATGACTCTATCCTCCACCTGGAACTCAATGTCCTTCCTTCTTTTGTCGGAGTAGGACTTTTGTCTGTCTTTAGCCGCTTTCATACACCCTTTGATCCTTTCAAGCCTTTCTGTCGTGGCCTCGACTAGCTCCACACTTCCGAGCTTTCTCTGCCCAATTTCTCCCCAGCATACGAAAGTCCTACATCTTCTTCCGTACACGACCACCCATATAGCATCATATCCCTTAGGAGTTCGTGGTAACATCGTAATAAAATCCATGGTTGTGACATCTGCCCCGAACCCGATTCCGAACGCCCGACTCGAACCCGAAGTTAATTGTATTCATACCTCTTTCTTTAAAATGTAACGGTTGTTATTATTATTTATGAATACATTGGGTTGTACGTTATTTTCCCGTTTTAATTAATTTATCATGGAAACAGCTGCGTGTACTAAACAATTATAAATCTCCTAAATCTCAATAACAAATCTCAATATATATATCTATATATATATATATATATACATAGCGTATAAAAAGTAATCCTATAAAAATTGTCAAACAAAAATGCTCCTAAATCTCGAAATAGTCACTTAATGTCTTAAACGAGCTACAGCTATAAAAACGTCACTCATATAATTGCCACATTTCAATTTAGTTAGGTTAGTTAATTAATATAATTTATAATATAACTTTGGGCCAATGTTGTAACTTTTAAAACTGTAATTAAAATTTTTTAGCCTAAATTAAACAAACTGAAAACAAAAGGGCCATTGTGTAAATTTATTAAAACCAATTCCTCCCCCCCTGATGAAACGCATTTCCGACAGCAGCCCCTTCCTTTTTCCGGCCACCTTTTTGTTTTCAGGCGAGCCTAATGCACGCGTTTAACCATTCCAAAATTTCTGCAAATCATTCCAAATCTTTCCTAAGCTATTTTCGAATCTTTTACTAACCAAAATACGCATAAACAGAACTCCAATTAAACCGATTCGAATTCGTGATACTATTTCAAAATCTCATTCCCGTAATTAGACTTGTATCAACGAATTAAAACTCCCCAAATCCTTCTCTATACTCGACTAACATAAACCCATCACCAAAACCTCCAATTGTTCTCAGCAATAATAAAAAAACAAACTTCAAACCCAATTTCCGGGGAAGGTGTAAATCTCCATCTTTCCGGCATCATTTCAGGTACTTTCTGGTTTCGTTTCAATCCCCTTGATCATCCGAAACCATCTAACACACCAATTACATCTCATATCGTTCCAGATTAACATATTTTGATCCATAATAGTCGGGTTTTTTCCGGTTCGAATCCATAACAATTCTTCATCGATCAAGTAAGTTACTTATATCAAAACGATCGTGTTTATATGTAGATTAAAAGCCCTAAGATTGATTTGGCGTATGATTAACCGATTTAACGAATTGGATTAATCTTTGTTGTAGGGTTTATGTGGAAATGGGTATTTTTAGTTATAATGTGTTAAAACAATTAAAAAGCAGGTTCATATCATAAAAAAGAATCTGGTCTACTGTTGTGGTTGTTTGTTCTGCACTCGGAGGTCACGGGTTCGAGTGCCCTGGCCTGTAATTTGTGTAATTTTTATTTTTATGTTCTTTTACATAATGGTTAACATTAAATTATAATTATAAATAAACCAATAAATAATATCTTTTATATTAGATTCATTTTAAGGTTTATAAAATTTATGATTTCTTGATTTAAATATAAATGTTAAATGTTTATAAGTATTTTGCGTTATACAAATATTAAAGTAAAATACAAAAGTGAAATATAGATAGATATCCAAATACGAAAATACGACTACGTTTCGTATAAAAAATCTCAATCTATAATCTAAAACCCTAGTTCTCAATTTTAATCTAAAACCCTAAAATCTCAAATCCGAAACCCTAGATCTCGGATTTGTGATTTTTGTTTCTATTGTTTCGTTTCTAAGTTAGGTTTTCTCATTTAATTAGGTGATCCTGATATTTGGGCAACCATTAATTCTAGTTAGTCACGTTTCGATCTTTCCGGTTATCTTTGCTTGTTAAGGTGAGTAAACTCACTCCCCTTTTACTGTTTTACTTTTTGGGGCTGACACATGTGTTCCTATATAATGCTACGGTTTTTCGTTTCTTGTTTCTTTTTCAAAATGAGATCATTTGATGTGTTAATCTTGTTTGGCCGCTTGATGCAATATTATGTGTTAGTAAATAGTAATATTATTTTGTAATTTCCACCGGTACGATATTAGCGCTAATGGCTTGACAAGCCCACCTACACTTTTTGGCACGATAGGTGATTTTAACCCGTCGATTCTTTTGTTGATTCAATATGTTGGATTCTAGTTGCTAAACGAGATGCTTGTTACTAGGTTGCCATGTCCCTTATGATGCTAAGAATATTTATTGATAACTTATGCAACGAGATGGTTCAATGACGGTTAAATGACAGTTACATGTCGGTTCAATAAATGTTATCAATAATTGTAACACGGTTGACTCTATGTTGTTTCTATGGTCATGGTTGAATGATATAATGAAATTGCTATACACATAAACTTGCGTGACATATTCATATTGATCTCGGATTTCATATTACGTGTTATCAATTGTGTTTTTACTCACTAGCTAATTCTTTAGCTAACTTATTTTACACATGTTTCAGGAGGCGTTTGAATCGTTTATGCTTTACAAGATACGTAGGATTACTTTTGGACCTAGAATAAAAGTTAATTAAATGACTTTGATTATTGGCTTTTACTTGCGTATTTAAGACTATTTACTTTTTCTTGTCATGACATTTATGCTTAATTAAATATTAAAATATGCTTTTAGTGTGCCATGTGCTTTGTACTGTTGATATCCAATCCACTTGGCGCGCCTAGTGTTTTCCGCCACCGGGCGGGGTGTCATAATGGTGATGTGCTCTCACTTCCATTTGGGTATTTCCAATGGCTGAATCTTACCATATGGTTTTTGATGTTCCGCCTTGACTTGAAGGCAAGTCAGGCACTTGCTCACATATGTTTCTACCTCTCTCTTCATACCAGGCCACCAATAATCTTTCTTCAGATCCTGATACATTTTTGTCCCTCCCGGATGGATTGAGTATCAGGACTTATATGCTTCATCAAGTATACCTTTCCGTATCTCCTCGAATCGAGGTACCCATACCCGACCGTATATCGTCTTAACACCATAGGTGTTCTTGGTCAATTATATTTCCATCCCAACCATTCTTTCTGTCCTAATCTGATCCTCCTTTAGGGCCTCTACATGAGCCCTCCTGATCTCTTCCATAACTCCGGGTGTAATAATCAGCTGGCAAGCTCTAACCCGGATCGGTTCATGTTTCTCCTTTCTACTCAAAGCATCGGCCACTACGTTGGCCTTTCCTGGATGGTAATGAATCTCACAGTTGTAATCCTTGATCAACTCCAACCACCTTCTCTGTCTCATATTTAGATCTTTCTGCTTAAAGAAATACTTCAAACTCTTATGGTCAGTGTACAAGGTACACTTCGTTTCGTACAAATAGTGTCTCCATATCTTCAAAGCGAAAACAACTACCGCGAGCTCAAGATCATGAGTCGGGTAGTTCATCTCATTTTCCTTCAACTACCTCGATGCGTAAGCAATTACTTTTCCTCGCTGCATAAGAACGCATCCTAAACCTTGTCGTGACGCATCAGAATATACCACTAGATCATCATTCCCTTCATGTAACGTTAGCACGAGGGCTTCAGTCAACCTTTTTCTCAATTTATTAAACGCTTCTTGCTGACTTTTCCCCAATCAAATACTACATTCTTTCTTGTCAATTTCGTTATCGGGGAGGCTATCCTTGAGAAATCTTGGATGAATCTTCTATAATAAGCTGCCAAACCCAAGAAACTACGGATGTTGGATGGCGTTTTTGGAATTTCCCACTTCCTAACTGCCTCAATCTTCGATGGGTCAACCATGATTCCCTCGTGGTTTATGACATGACCCAAAAACTGAACTTCTCGTAACCAAAAGGCACACTTCGAGAACTTATCATACAATTTCTCGTTTTGCAGCATCTCTAACACTTCCTTCAAATGACACAAATGATCGCTTTCATTCTTTGAATAAATCAAAATGTCATCGATAAATACAATTACGGACCTATCCAACATTGGTCGACACGCGCGATTCATCAAATCCATAAACACGGCTGGCGCGCTAGTCCGTCCGAAGGACATAACCAGAACTCATAATGTCCGTACATCGTGCGGAATGCTGTCTTCGGGATATCTTGCTCTCTAATTTTCAACTGATGATAACCAAAACGAAGATCTATCTCTGAAAACCAACTCGCACCTTGCAACTCATCGAATAAGTCGTCTATCCTGGGCAAAGGGTAACGATTCTTCACAGTCAACTTGTTCAATTCCCTATAGTCGATACACATTCTCATGATCCCATCTTTCTTTTTAACAAACAACACTGGCGCTCCCCAGGGAGAAGTGCTCGGTCGGATAAAACCTTTGTCTAGCAACTCCTTCAGTTGCGTCATCAATTCCTTCATTTCACTTGGGGCTAAACAATATGGTGCTTTCGCCACGGGCTGTGCTTCTGGCATTAGGTTAATCTGGAATTCGATCTCTCTGTCGGTTGGTGTTCCGGGCAAATCCTCGGGAAACACATCGGGGAAATTGCAAACTATAGGCACGTTTGACAATTGCTTCGGTTTCTCCTCTACATTCTTAACATATGCTAGAAACGAATTGTAGCCCTGTTGAATTAGTCGGTTTGCTTTCATCATTGAGATCACACGTGGAATCTTACTTTCCTGGTCACAGTACACAGTTACAGGACTTCCATCGGGAGCTTTTAAACGAACCACCCTCTCACGAGAACCTATGTTGGCATCAAAATTGGACAACCAATCCATTCCCAATATCATGTCGAAACTACCCAAGGTCATAAACATAGGTCTGTAGGGAAACTATGTCCTAATAGAGTAATGGTGCAACCTTCTATCATTTGATTAACTCTAATGAATTTACCCTCGGCTGTTTCTACATCAAAAGACTGTTCTACTCTTCTAGAGGGCACTTTTAAGGCAGTATAAAACAAAGCAGATACAAAACTCCTACTAGCACCAGAATCAAATAACACAGATG
Source organism: Tagetes erecta (assembly GCA_030867185.1). NCBI lineage: Eukaryota > Viridiplantae > Streptophyta > Magnoliopsida > Asterales > Asteraceae > Tagetes > Tagetes erecta. The sequence goes on along the minus strand of CM061486.1, from coordinate 349,461 downwards.
CACAGATGTTGTTGACAAAAAACGTACCTGAAACGACCTCTGGTTCTTTTCTTGCCTCCTTCCTTGTCATGATGAAAGCCCTAGCAGTAGTCTTTGGCTTGTCACCTCCTTTTCTTGCCCAACATTCCTTGGCCACATGACCCGACTTCCCACACTTATCGCACTTAACGACCCCTCTACACTCCATGGCACGATGGCCCTGCTTTCCACACTTATAGCAAGCCCTAGTTCCCATTTGCATTCCCCGGAGTGGGGTTTGCCACACTTTGCACAATTGTTGTTCCCATTCTGATTACGCACCAATGCCTGCTTTGCTTCAAACTTGGCCCGCTTGTTATCATACTTCCTACCATCATATCTGTACCTCTTCCCTGACTGATTTCAGGAGTTATCCCAATGCTTTGGTTTCACATCCATCACTTCTTCAGCAGCCACATTGTCATATACGATCCCAGCCAGATCCACAACTGACTCAAAAGTACCCGACCTGTGGGCATTCACGTGCGTGCACACTCTAGGTGGCAGCCCTTGGACATAACAACTAATCCTCCTTTGCTCAGTTTCAACCAAATAAGGCACCAATTATGCCATCTCATTGAACTTCATGGTGTACTCCAGCTGGCTCATACTTCCTGCCGAAAAATTCAGGAATTCCTTCTCAACTCGATCGACCTCATATTGCGGGCAAAACCTTTTAACCATCAATTTCTTCAGATCCTCCCATGCCATCTCTTTGATCGCCTTCCTTCCCTTGTACTGTTTCACAGTAGTCCATCAATAAATTGCAGCCCTAGTAAATGAGTGGGCAGCAAATTTCACAGCTTGATCAGCCATGCACTCACTGATATCAACCACCGCTTCCATCTCACTTAGCCACTCTAGGGTGGCAGCTGAACCTTTCTTCCCATCAAAAGTAGGGGGCCTGCACATCTGAAAGGGACCATAGTTGCACCCCTTCCCATTATCTTCAAAATCCGAGTCATCAGACGACTCGACCTCTCTTTCTACCTTCTCAGAATTCTCTCCCTCATCATCACCCTCAGCACCCTTCTTAGCGGGTTTCTTCTTTTCAGCTTTCTTCATTTCTTTAATCATTTCCTTCAGACCCATAGGCATAACGTCAGTCAAGACCTGGTGCACTTCATGTACAACAACGTCCTTCAAATTTTGTCCGAGTTCGGAGGCTGGTGTAACCTCAGCTTCAATCTCGGGGTCGGTCTCAGCATTCTTCCTTGTGGGCTTTCTCCCATGCTTCCCCTCAAGGGATTTCGTTGCATTAGCATTAGCAGCCTCGACAGAACTTCTGGTTACTCTCTTGGGTGCCATTTCTTACCTCCTATAAGATTCAAACACTCACGTTCGTCAGTCATGGCAATTCAGGACGTGATAAGTACTGTAAGTTTCTAATGACAGTGGCCAGTTGTAATTAACTACTTACTTTTCTGCTCACGTTCTAAACATACCCCTCCTGAGTCACGTTAGTATTCAAACCTAGTCTACTTAACATAAAGCATACACGAACATATTAACACGTATAGAGCACGTAACATGTATAGGCACTAAACCTATCCCTCTACTCTTCTAATACCTGTTCATGTCACAAAACTTTCTACATGCATCTCAATTACTGTCCTAATATACACATGCAACTCATTAATATATGATTCATGACTTCTTTCATTTTCAGTTGCATAAACATGTCATATTGAAACAACCCAATTTTTTTATAGTAACTTTTCACAAAAATATATTTATCAGAATCAGAGTAGGTCCCAGTTTAAATCCAAAACTTGTCACTCGTAGTGACGTGTCATTTCATTATATATTTATTACAACAAAAACAAGATCGTTTTACAACGACTTTATTTTACAAATTATTAAGCACAAGAGTAGGGTTCCTTGTCAGTCCAGCCACGTCCATGAAGCTTCAACCATTTATAGGTGCTTTCCCTGAAAACATTTAAAAATATTTTTATTAGCTTTCGCTAAGTAAGTACACTCTTTTTATCTCAAAACATATTTTCTTTTGTTTGGGATCAACACCCAAAATTATTTTACTTAATCCCTATTACTCCATGGAATTCACACAGATTTCCTTATGGGTTTAATAAAAACCCTTAGGGATTATTAACTCCACTTTTTATATTTAATCCTCATTACTCCGTAGGAATTCACACAGATTTCCTTTGGGTTTAACCCTTGAGGATTATTATCTCTATTTTATATTTAATCCTCATTACTCCGTTAGAATTCACATAGATTTCCTATGGGTTTAACCCTTGAGGATTATTATCTCCATTTTATATATGTGGAGTTCAATACCCGAACCCCTTGGGATTTCAACACCCGAAATCCTTACATATATTTACTCCTCTTTTTATATATGTGGAGTTCAACACCCGAACCCCTTGGGATTTCAACACCCAAAATCCTTCCATATATTTTCTCCCCCTTTTTTTTTATATATATGAAGTTCACACCTGAACTCCTTGGGATTTCAACACCCGAAATCCTTACATATATTTGCTCTCTTTTTATAAATATATCAATTCATATAATTAGACCCGTAATACCACAAAACATCCCATAATCATGCGTAACATGAAATCAAATATGTCTTATCTCCATAAAATAATACAAAATAAATACATATAACATGTTAATAAACATGCAAAATGATTTAGTTTTGGGTTGGTGTACTTAAGATCATACCATTTTTATAGTCAACATGTAGCATATAAAATGATTTATTTATATACAGTTTAGTGTACTTACCTTCTGATGTCAGTGACTAAACTAGCTAGCTCCTTTGGTGACAGCGACTCAACTAGCTTTTGATATTCGAACTCGTCACCAAAATATACAATCACTCTTATAATCTCTTGTTTAAATTTCACACCCGAAGCTACCCAAATAATAATTTCTTCTTTAATATTCTATTGATATTCTTTAGTCATGATCATTGTTTTAGTTATTTATGTTATATGTTTGAAACTACATAATGTTTATTTATACTGTAACTTTGCCGACTCCATGAAGCTTCAAGAAGATAATATTAAACATTTTTCTTTTTAAACAAACCGTCATACACATCTATATCTCCATTATGAAGACATGAATTAATTTCTCATTTTCCCTTTAACCCCATGCATTTTCTTATATAGCGTAACTAATCCTCAAGTTTTAATTTAATAACTTTAACCCCTAGATAGTATTTTTATTATTACTATTATTGTTATTATTAGTAGTATATATCTTTAAACTAATTTAGACGCTCGGTTAAATGTAACACGTTTCAATAGTTGCTTTATCAAAATTACTTACTTTTTATCATTATTTGAAATATAAAATTCAAATATTATAATTTATCTTAAAAATTAGGATGTTACACATATACAGCTTGTTGCTGTTCATTCTTTACCTCTTGGCATGGAGCTAGTAGACTGGCATTCTTACTTTGGTCTCATTTTTAGTTTAAGTATTAGGTTTTTCTTTTGAAAACATTTTACCCATTTTCTCTTAAACTTTGGCTCTGATACCAACTTGTAACGGCCGCCTATCGGCAAGCATCGCAGTTGGTATACATAAGCATAAAACAATCATTCATTAAATAAATACTTCATTGCAGCGGAATTAATTCTCAAAAATCATTACATAAATAAAGATTTGTCTTAAATTAACTCAAAAACATCTTTCAAAACATAGTAAATTCATTAAACTTCGTCTTCAGATATGCCAGTCTTCAAATGTGATTCCTAACTCTTGCTCATGCCAAGCAGCTCTCTCTTATTCTTATGTCCTGCACATCAATCTAACATGCATACAAAAGTAAGCTACGCTGAGTGAGTTCTAGTTTTTTGAAATGTCATTAAGTACGTTTCATATCTTCCTTGTATTACACGTATGTAATATCGTCATATAATACGTATCTACAACTCTTATAGAGTTTACCGATATAACGGTTCTTCACTAGTATTTAAAGTCCCCAGTCGGATCATAACTCTTCGACCCTCATGGATTCTACCGGTATTTATATGACATCTTCACTGGTATTATAACCCCCAGCAAGATCATGTCTCTTCGACTCTTACGGAGTCTACCAATTTGGTGTTGTCTCTTCACTGGTATTATAAGTCCCCAGTTGGATTGCTGTCTAGATTTCTATTATTACCATACATACTCTTTATTTAGTCAATACGTATTCACTCACATACTCTTCACCACGTAGGGTAATCATATAAACATATCGGTATGCACGTTAGCCTCGCAAGCGTATTTAAAACGAAACGAAAGTAGGTCTAGAACTCACCTGATTCTTAGGTAATCTTGCTTGTTTGGACAAGGTTAAGGTAGTGGTAGTGGTGTGCGATCTGCATTTAAGTTATTATGGAAAAATCGTCATTTTTACTTTAGTTTCACGAACAGTTTCGCAATTAGTTTCGCAATCAGTTTCGCAATTACGAGCCACAGTGTCGCATGTTGTTTCAGTCAGCACCTTCACATGCAGTTTCGCAAGGCTCTTGCCCAACTTTCGTTGGGACTTAAACTACTTTCGCAAACACACCCAGACACATGGCCTAAAATGTAAACATTACCGAAACTATAGTTTCGCAAGTCATGCGAAGCTACGGTTTCGCAAAAAGAAAAATTAGTTTCGCATTATGAATGGACAGTTTCGCAAAACGGGGTTTCAGCTCGGTTTCAAGCCAAAATCCTTGTTTTTCGCCCAAATCTCAAACTTTTTACATCCAAAACCTTGTTTTATCATTTAAATAACCAAATATAAGCTTTTTCCATGATTTCAACCGTAAAAATGCAATCTTTATTGATTTTTTTTGAAACTTTTGAAAACCTTAAAAACTCCATTAATGGCCAGATCTGTTTCGTGTTATGAAAACATGTTTTAGGGGATGATTTTACCTTGATTACCTGTTGTTTAACACCTTTTAACTTCAGATCGACTTGTTGATTCAGAAAAATCTTGGTTTTTCTTCTTTCTTTGCCTTAGTTTTCTTCAAAAGGGATTAGGGTTTGTGTGTGTTTGGTGTTGTGAGGATGGTTGTTTAAATAGTAGGGTTTCCATATTGGGTTTGTTTTGTTGGTGGGCTTTGGATTTAATTAGGTAATTAGGCTATTTTAGGAAGTTTTTTTTAACTAAGTCTCTTACCATTTTGGGCCTAATTCACTCTTTCATCCTTAATGACCCATAAGTACATCGTAACCTCTTCATTAATTCTTTCATTTTTCTAATTACCAAGTAATTAGTCATCACGTTTTTACATTTTCGTACATTTATAATCATTTTATCATAAACATAGCATATATCATAATCATCATGTACTTATTTTAATCATGATCATTTAAATGTGCATCTCTATAAACATAATCACGTAAAGATGTCTTACCATAAAAATCAGGGTGTTATATGGTATTACTCTTTATGGGTTAGAATTATCCAAAATAGTATATGTTGCGTATTTACTGATGTCAGAGTATCATACGCTGAGTAGAGTAATATATGCTAGAGGTGCAATGTATTATATGCCAGAATGGGTCTGAATACGCCGACCATACGCCAGAAGGTCATTCTTTTCCTTTCTCCTATAATTTTTCGTATGCCATTGGCTTTGGTGTACATTGTTATTAACCATGTTAAACCTTAGGAGTAATGTATCCTTGGGATGTTTGGTAAAAAATTCAAGCTATGATAAGTGTTATTGGAAATTTTTATTATGTGCACATGCCAAATAAGAAGTATGTGTTGCAAATAACACATGCACATATGCATAGTTATAATGAACTAAGGCGCATTTTAGTATACGTGTTTGTAACCGTCAAGCATTTCTATATAAATTGAGTGTTACTATGGTTTACAATAAGGGTATGTCTAGCGGGTTTTGCTCACTAAACATTGATAATGATTTAATATTGTTTACTAAAGGTTGCAGGTGCTACTGCATAATTGAAGTGGAAGGACTTAGATATACATTATATATGTGGTTAAGCTTCCTTCAACGGAGGCCAGAATAACTAACTGGATTTGACTTCCAGTGACTTGTATAACACATATTAATGGTATTATTAAGTGTATTTTGTTCTAACGGTTATATGTTGGTGACAATAGGTGCAAATGGGATTGAACCTATCGACTAAACGAGGTGAATGTCTTGAACCAATCATGAGGGTTAATGAGATAGCTTTGAACTATAGCCACAAGATTAAGGAATTGTGTTTGAGGGATGTCTGAATGATCCGGTATAAAGCTTACATTAAGTTATTATTATAACATCTTAAAGAAGGTGGGATATTTTGATTTATGCCTAACATATGGTGATGTGGAAAAGAAGTATGAAGTAAAAGGCAAAGATGATCAAGTCTTGGAAGAGGGTCAACGATAGGAAGATTGGTGACAATTGTTACTATCTAAAATATATAGTTTTTTTATGTTGATCAATAACAAATTATTGTTTATTTGGTGTATGATTTTAATGTCGGTCTAATTAGTGAATGAAAGTAAATGCGTTTATGGAGTCATGTGTAAGTTACTAAAATATTTTATTTATAAACAAGTTTTGGTTCGCCGTAAGGGATGTTCATTATATGAACGTGTCATGTCGAATTTTTGTAAGAAATATCTAGCATGCCATGTGCACGATGTGTTATATTATACTATGTATAATATACAAACTGAATGAACAGTTGCCGGGGCACTTCTGTAATTTCATTTCAATGTTTTTGAGCTGGGTTGGATAACATGGGTACGTGTTCCTTTTTAAACCGCTTTGTTGCATCGCGTCAATTGTTACTATTTAATGTTATAATAATACAATATACACTCCTGCATTTTCCATATCCTCCATTGTTGTTTCTCTGTCATTAAAAGAAACCCGGGTTTCCAACGATTGTCGATGATGATGTTTGACAATCTGTGATCTAACATCCAGAGGTAATTTAGAAGATCTACTGCATTATGGTTTCGGAGTTGGTTTGAGCAATAAGCGGTGAAGATCTACAGCATCTAGAGGGTTTCGCGAATTGGACGACTGCAACAAAGGATCTCTGCCTTATATCGAAAAGTGCATGCCCTGTTCCTCAGGGCAGATCGCGATTGCTAAGGTAAATTTCAAACCCTAATCGAATTAAGGAGAAGGTAAATTAAATTAGGGCTGGAAGCTCATTAATTTGTACACCACTTGTAGTTTCGAAAAAACCCTAACCTGCCGGAAAAGACAACATGCACCTGCACCTGATTGGTTAAGAATTGTATACACTTGCAGTGTCGCACCACCGGAACCTAATTAATATTTTACCCATGACGCGCACCTGCACCTGATTGGTTAAGTATTGTATACACTTTGCATCCATATTAAGGAAGACAAGCTGCTACTTCCATCCATATTAAGGAGGACAAGATGCTAATCGCTTCGCTGTTTTTTTTAAGTTAGTTTCCATGTTTACCCATTGTAATCTTATATGTGTATTGTACTGCATTCTCTTTACCTGGAGCTTGAATTAGTTTTGTTGTTTTTTACACACATTGTATTTAATAAAATGTTTCAATAGGTAGATGGGTTTGATTTGCTAATTATCTCTGTTGTTTGTTTCATGTTTCTGTGTTTTTTATCTTGCTTTTGTTTGTCTTTAACATATCGTTTGGTTTTGTTTCTTTTGCAGCCTGTTATGTTTTTTGCTGTTATCTTTGATTCAATATCTTTAAGGCTAAGTGGACTATTTTGCTTCGTTCTATGTTAATGAGGTTGATCCTTTTCAGTTTGTTGAAATCTTTTGAGGCATTGTTAGTTATCAAAGACAACATATTCTAAGAATCGGGATCTAATTGTGAACAAAACATGTAACTATGTTAGTACAATTGTGAACCTTACAGGTCAGATACGTTATGACTTATTAGTATTTGAATTTGAGAAGTTTAAATACTTTCACCAAATATTTTGATCCTTTGCAAGTGAACCATATAGGTTGCATACATCATGTGCATGAATTTGAGAAGTTGATTACTTTTTGACCTCTTTGTATGTGAACCTTAAAAGTTGGATACATTGCTAGATATGTATACCAATGTTGTCTGAGGGTTCTTGCTTGTTTATTGATTAAATAGTTAGAACTACTTTAGAATCAAGGTGTACATATTTTTGTAGTTAGTTGACTCTATGCATAATTAACCAACGAGTTGCAGTGTCAGATCATCCAAATATGAAGCGAAGGTATACCTTTTAAGCATTCAAAGCACTCTTAATATACATTTTTTCCTCTATTATTATAATATATTTAATGATAATAATATGGTCCAACTTACATGCGGCTCTGATCGATGAAGTGGGTAGTTTTCTTTTCAAACCTCATTTGGTGAGGCAAGCTAAGTACCAGGTTGTATGTTCCGAACAATTAAAGTTGATTTCCTTATCATCATATTAGCATTCGATGCTTCTCCACAACCCTCTTGAGATGCTAAGAACATTACTGGTGTATATTTAGTTGAAATTGTATGTATTTAATTGGTTCTAGATAAAAGTTAGCGAACGCAATCTGCAAATCATGGGTTTAATCTTGAACATGGTTTTCTTTTGTAATCGAGATTCACAGTGAAGCAAGAAATCTTGCACACAACTGGCTCGCGCAACGCGCGAGCATGGCATATACCTAGTTTTGTTTAAAACAAAAGGAAATAAGGATTACTTTTATAAGTAATGTTTTTGTTGAAAAACATTCTGGGACTATTTTTCGCAATAAAGTTTATAAAGAAAATTACCCAAATGCTACAACATGAAACACTATAATATAAGAATATATATAAATTACCTGTATGCAACAACAAACAAAATTACTAAATTACCTAAAAACACTATTAGTGAAGATTGTGAATTAATATATAGTAATAACTTGGGTTATATATTGTACTTTAGTACTCACAACTATGGGTTATTGGCCTCTGCCATTCTAAACTAAGACCATCATTCTCACCACTCCCAACTTAATATTACACTTGTTGTATCATTTCTGTCGTTTGAAAACACTAATATCGTTACTATTTAGGTCAAGTGTCATTTGTTAACTTAAGGGGTAAATGAATGTTGTGTTTTTTTATATAGGATGAAGTTCAAATAAGATGAAGTTCAAATAAGATGAATCAAATTATGTGAGAAGAAAAATAATAACAATCAACCAATCATATTTTTTATTATTATTTGTATTTTATTTTATTAAAAGGGTGTGATAGTAATTTACAAAATCAAATTAGATATTTGTTTTAAGTCAAACATCATTAATTAAATATACATTAAATTACATCCATTATAGCTTTTTTACCTATATTCTCTTAATTCAAATTTCAGTGACATAAGCCATTGAAAATCAAATGTTTTTTAATTGTGCAATTCAACAACAAAAGTTTTAATCATGGTGAATCACGATTAAAAATTGCTTTAAAAAATTACTTAATCTTGTTTTTATGTACGAAAAACATATTATTTCGTGTAGGATGAACTATATCAATCCATTCAACTATAGGTATCTGTGTACTTATCTAGGTAGATTTTGTATATATGTAGGAGAAGTATTATGGTCAGTAACACTACTATACCACATTATATATGTTACACACGATTTTTTCAATTCTATATTACATAGGATTCAATGCATCAAGTGTATTTGTTTATTTATAGCATTCATATATAGAAGTTATATTTATTGTGTGCATGCCAATATTTTATCATTTGTAACAGCTTACACATTATATATGTGGAATTTATATTTATGTAGAAATAAATTATTGTGTGTAATCATATTGTGTCATGTGTATATGCTTTTTAATAAGATGCATATGTTAAAATATATTATTGTGCGTAGGCCAATACTATATCATGTGTAAGAGTTTATATATTATATAAGAAGTTATACTTATGTAGGATATAAATATATGTGTGTAAGATCATATTATATCATGAGTATGTGCTTATTTTATAACATGCATATGTAGAAATTTTTTTATTTTTATATAGAAAAAAATATTATTGTGTAAGATTATTATCCATCATTTATAGCCGAGTAAAAGAATGTCGTCTACACATACTCATACAAACTTGTGTATACCGTGGACATGTCTACAAGGAGGACACGACAAAGTCATCTACATATTCTTTTTGTTCCCAAATCCAAATCGTTAACCCTAAGCCCTAAATGACACTTCTCTTTAGCTCTTTAGAATTTCCCTCGTGCTTATCGCCTCTGCTATGCGTAAGCATTGACCTGGAGTTGTCACACCTGGATCCAGAGGCTAGACGTAACGACTGGTATTTAACAATCAATGCAGCAGAAATAATACTATTCATTGATGGTTTACTGTAATACATTTTTTCAGCTAGATGATAGGATTTACATGTGACACCCCACCCTGCGGCAAAAACATCGGGTTGTCATAGAAATTGGATATCCGTAGTAACCAAAGCACATGGTATTTATTTATTAAAGTCTAATTATGATAACATGAGTTTTGGAACATAAGTCTTAAATGGAAACGATAAAGTAATAAACCGAACAATAATTGTAAAGTCTATATTTTTAATCTAGGTCCAAGGCATCCCTATGTCTTGAATAAATAGCCATAAAATCAATCTCATGCAACACGTGAAATATGTGAAAATAAAGTTAGCTATTTAAAGCTAGTGAGTAAACCACAATTGATAAATAATAGTATCGAAATCCAAGATCATCATAATATGCTGCGCAAGCTTATGTGTATAGTCATTTCGTAAATGTTACTCAACCATGACCATAGAAACGTACATAGAAACATCAATCATAGACCCCGCAAAATCATGAGGAACCATGACCGATGTCGAAGCGCCGACCAAAAATAAAGAGTTTCCTTACCTTTTTCTATTTTTAACTAGATATGGCAAGTATGAGTATCGTATCCACAAGGAGTGTTTGTGGTTAGCTACTAACTTTCATTAATCAAAAAGGAAATTGTGAAAGTTGATTGGTTGGTTATTTTATAAACTAATGGCATAAAAAGTAAAAGTAAAGTTTAATAAAAGAGTTGTTACAATTTGGAGATAGTGTAGTCATTTCCGTGTCAGGATTTATGACCAAGTTGTTAGTAATAATTAATGTTTATTTAAATATTGATTTAGTCACATAGACATGACCTAGTTCAAGTTCACCACTAACCTAGAGCACAATTTATATACCTACACACCAAACGTCTGTTCCTTAACTAAAATAACTAGGGGTGTACTAGACACGTTCTGGTGGCGTATGATAAACTGTCTGTCGAATCAACGTCAAATAAAACACATATAACTAGCTATAAACCATCACATGTCAATGACAACTAATCATAGGTTCTATGATGAAAACTAAACATATATAGGTTCAAACAACTAGAATTAAAACCTCTCGTACCGGTGTGACTACGAGACAGTTAGCCGATCATTGTGGAGACAGTTGAGTACACCATATCATGTGTCAAATGCTTCATCAACATCATCAGATTCGATCTTCAGTTCCCGTCCAAAAATCCGCCGCTGTCTCTGTTCTTTTCTCCCCAAAAAAATATGAATTGTTGTGTCCACGTGATAGGGGCTGCTCTATGACTTTAGATTGCGTGAGATCGATGGTCCCTGTGTGGATGAGATATTTTTGTTGTGTGCGTCCCTCGACTACCCCAAAATTCAAAGTAACATGTTTTCTTTTGTCTTTAATTTGGTAGTCCATACACAAGGTTATGTGAAGCCCACAAGACTAGTTCAAAGCACATTTACTTGCAAGGCATACCAGAACTTTTTAATTCTTTTTGTTACATTCGATTTGCAACACCATGTCATCCTTTTCTTTAAATTTTATTTTATTTTTGTGTGCTTCACTTCAAATAGCAAAACAATCATGCATTCATGCCTAAAAGCAATTTGAACTTGGTGCATGAAGCCAATCTCGTATTCAGCAAAACTTTATCATTTAAGCCATTTCTCCACACCTAAAAATAATTAAAAACAACTTTGCATAGTATGTTTTGTAATCAAATCAACGCAATTAATGGACTACTCATATGAAATAAAGTTCATCTAAAATGAACCGATAAAACCTCCCCAACTTATCTTTTTCTCGTCCCGAGAAATTGACAGAACAAATTTATTAAACACACCAAAGGCTTGCAAACTTCAAGTACCAACTAACACATATCATAACAATTTATAATACATGTGAATGCATTATTATGTGAAGATGTCATCTATTAAATAGGGGGTTTTCTCATGAATGCTCACTCTCTCTATTTCTATAGGCTTAGTGTTTCACTCATCATTTCAAAAGAACTGCGTTCCATAGGCTTGCATATATTTTTAATTCTCTAATACAAAGTTGTATGCAAACATATGTCAAATGGTCTTTTTAAAGGTTTTAACGGGACATGGCTAAGGGTATGTCAAAAGGCTAAAATTGCCTTATTCAATAAGCATGGTAAGTCCCAATTTACTTTCCGTACACTTGTTCCCATTTCCACATTCAAAATTTGTCGCTCATTCCCATTTTGATTCATATTATCATCATTTTTCTCTTGAGGTCAACTTTTCAACTATTTTTTTTTCGTTGCATTTCTTTGATGGGAACACTCTTTTTTTTTAGTTGCACATTTTGGGTGAACTGGCAGCCATTCTTTTACTTTAGGCTAATTTTTTTTCTCCTCTTTTGACTTGAAACTTTGATATCACTTCTTCGATATTGTCACAAATCAACCCTACCCATTACACATGCTTAATTAAGGGTTCAAACTTTAAGAAGACTTGAAAGGGCTAGGCTTAATTGGGTTAGAACAAAAAGATGGAATTATCTTGAAGGCTCAAAGGGGCTCACTAAGGGATATATATACGGGTAGGAGAAAAACTGAAAGGAATATACAAGAAGGCTCACCTAATTTTTCATTATCATCCACATGCTTGAATACTTGTAATTTTAAAGAAACAATATGCAAGTTCTAGATAACAATTCAATTAAAAAGTATCCTCATGAAAAGATATTAGACTAATTATGTACGTGTCAGCCATGAAAGGCTCAATATCTCACTAGGCTTTATGATAGTTAAAACCTTCACATAACAAAAAGATAGCCTATGAAAGCATAATATTATAACTATCAGATCTAACCGATTAGTTGACACATATTCATTTGCACATGCAATGGTGGCTTACTCAAAAGTTCTCTCAATTTTTAAGGATCCCACTTCAGTTTAGTTTTACTACACTAATGACAAACTAGCATGACTTGATTGATTTTTTTTATCATTCTAGAATAAATATCAAGTTAGATGCATAAAAGGAACAAAAGAACCTGATGGATGATGTCGAGCAGCTGGTAATCTTGGTCTTAAGGTAGCACACAGATGTTAGGACGACTGCTTGATGATTCTTTGATGTTGCAAGAAGTAACGGATGATACAACTCTCGTACTCCTTGAAAATGTAGAAGAGCCTTTCACACTATATATTTCCTCTTCTTTTTTTTTCAATTTTATGGATTAAGATTGTAATTTTACAGTTGTTTTGAAAAAATTCCAGTTTCATCAAGTTTTTTTTTGGACAGCGAAACGAATAAAGCCCGGCTACCCGGGGTAACCCAATGGCGAAAGGCGACCCCAAACGCTCTGCGAACACAGACAGCGCTGGGTAGCCGAAGCCCACCTATTAAACCAACTCCAATTCGGGGGAAACCCACTAGCCCGTCCGCCCGTAGGCACGACAACAACCTAGCGGTAAAACCCGTTTGGCTCAGAGATCGAACTTATGTTGGCCACAAGTCTCCCTTCATTGCCCCCATTTGCCCCTTCCAAAGTGGTGGTAGTGGGACTAGAACTTGGGTCTCTTTTGGAGAATCCAAGCCTCTTACCACTACACCACATTGGAAGTTGCTCCAGTTTCATCAAGTTAACAATCATATTTACGAAACCGAACTGTAAATTTACGAAGTTAAACCGTGCTATCATAATTTCATTTAAAATTTTTTTTCTCAAAAATTTACCGTATAATTACTTTAAAATACCAAATTTATGAATTGCATTGTCCTCAATGCATAAACACTGGAAATGAGTTAAAAATTCCTTGATTATGTATATTTAGACAACCAAAACGCCCTCCCCAACTTTGAACCTTTCAAAAACTGGCCTAATGAATTATATATAATTGTTGGGAGGGACATGCAAAAAATATAGCAAAAAATTAGGTTAATGGTAACTCATGGGTTGCCTCCCGAGTAGCGCTACGTTTAATGTCTGCAGCCTGACATTACATGTGCGGTTTAGGTGGTGTGATACTTGGGTGAGTCTACAAGAAACCTCACAACCTCAATTTTAGCACCTTCTTGGTCAACTGCAGTAATATATGGTTTCAATCGATGCCTTTGACCACCTTTCATATCAGCTATTTCTACAGCTCCAAACTTGTTGACGTGTTTGATGATGAATGAACCCGTCCATTTGCTTTTGAGCTTACCTGGGAAAACTTGAGTCGTGAATTGAAAAGCCACCCTTTTTGTACAATTTCAAATGTCTTGACTCGCAATTTGGCATCATGGACGGCTTTCATCTTGGGTTTATAGCTTGCTGCACATTCATAAGGGTAAATGACACGCCTTTCCATAAACTAGTCGATAAGGAGATATCCCAACTGGAGTCTTGTAAGCCGTTCGATAGGCCCACAAAGCATCGTCAAGACGTAAAGACCAATCCTTGCGATCAGGTCTAACGGTTTTTTTTGTAAAATCTCTTTTATTTGACGATTAGAAACCTCGACTTGTCCACTAGTTTGTGGATGATAGGGTGTGGCTATTCGATGATTAATACCATATTGTCGAAGTAGTTTGCCAAATCTAAAATGTTTAAAATGTGAACCCCCATCACTAATAATAGCTCTAGAGATACCATGTCATGAAAATATATTATTTTTAACAAATTTACACACAACATTATGGTCGTTGGTCCTGGTGGCTTCGGCTTCAACCCATTTAGACATATAGTTGACCACTACCAAGATATAAAGATAGCCAAATGAGGTGGGAATGACCCCCATGAAATCAATTCCCCACACCAAATATGTCAACAACAAGAATATGGTTCATGGGCATTTGATCACGTTTAGAAATACCCCCAAGTTGTTGACACCTTAAACACTGTTTTGCAAAAATAATTGAATCACGAAAAATGATAGGCAAAATAAACCACAAGCAAGAACACGATGACCAGTTTTTCTTCCACTCAGGTGACCCCCACAAGAAGATGAATGAGCATGAGTTAAAACTTCTTGTATCTCATCATCTGGAACACATCGCCAGATTATTTGATCTGGTCCAATCTTGAACAAGTCCGGTTCATCCCAAATGTATTTCCTAGCTTGTGATAGAAAATGCTTTCTTTGTTGCTTAGTCCAATGTCCCGGAATTTTACCTACAACCAAATAGTTAATTAAATTAGCAAACCAAGGTACATTAGAAATAGAAAACAATTGCTCATCTGGAAATTTATCTGAGATTTCATCACTAGACTCAACATTTACATTGGGTATGCGTGAAAGATGATCCGCAACAACATTATCACACCCTTTTTAATCACGTATTTCAAAATCAAACTCTTGAAGTAACAATATACAACGGATTAATCTAGGTTTTGCATCTTTCTTTTCCATTAGATATCGTATAGCACTATGATTCGAATAAATTATGACTTTTCCACCCCAAATATAAGAACGAATGCAAAGACCACCGCTAGTAGTTCCTTTTCGGTTGTGGTGTAGTTAAGTTGTGCATCCGATAAGGTCCTACTAGCATAATAAATGGCAACATGATTTATTCACCCGTTGACCCAAAACGGCCGCCACTGCAAAATCACTTGCATCACCCATAATTTCAAACGGAAGTGACCAATCAGGTGATTGTAAAATGGGGGACGTGATGAGTTTGTTTTTTAATGCATTGAAAGTTTCAAGACAATCTTTATCAAAGACAAATGGTGCATCTTTTGAAAGTAGATTGTAAAGAGGTTTAGAAATGGCACTAAAGTCTTTGATAAATCGCCTATAAAACCCATCGTGTCCTAAAAATGACCTTACACCTTTAACATTTGTCGGGGGAGGTAAAGTAGAAATAACTTGTACTTTGGCCGGGTCAACCTCAAGTCCCCTCTCGGAGATCACATGGCCTAGTACAACTCCTTCCTTAACCATGAAATGAATTTTCTCCCAAGTTAAAACCAAATTAGTTTCAGTGCAGCTTTTCAAAACCTTTTCAAGTTGACTAAGACAATTTTTAAAAGTGGATCCAAAGATTGAAAAATCATCCATGAATATCTCAAGAGACTCTCCCACCATATCTGAAAAGTTACTCAAAGGCGGGGGGCATTACATAGTTCAAATGGCATTCGCCTAAATGCGAAAGTACCATAAGGACAAGTAAAAGAAGTCTTCCTTTGATCTTCTGGATGTATTGCAATTTGATTATAACCTGAGTATCCATAAAAAAACAGTAAAATTTCTTACCAGACAACTTTTCAATAATTTGATCAATAAAAGGTAAAGAAAAATGGTCCTTAGATGTCGCCGCATTGAGCTTGCGGTAGTCAATGCATACTCGCCATCCCGTTACCGGGTGGGTGACAAGTTGTTTTCCATCTTCACCATTTACAATTTGAATGCCAGCCTTCTTTGGAACAGTCTGAGTGGGGCTGACCCATTCACTATCTGAAATTGAATACACAATTCCTGCATCTAGCCACTTAAGACCATCCTTTTTCACAACTTCTCGCATATTCGGGTTCAATCTCCTTTGAGCATCTCGAGATGGTTTGGTTGTTGAGTCAGTGATCAACCTGTGCATGCATATAGACAGACTAAATCCCTTTAAGTCCACTTTCGTCCACCCAATTGCACCCTTGTATTTCTCTAACACCCTAAGGAGTGCTTTTTCTTGGTCCTCCAATAAATCAGCTGCAACGATAATAGATAAAGTGTCATTCTTTCCCAAGAAAACATATTTCAAATGGGTCGGCAATGTCTTCAACTCCAACTAAGGTGAGCTTTCTAACGATGGCTTCAAATCATCAGCAATCTAATCTGGTAAGCTTTCAACTTTGTGTGTCCATGGAGGGTGGTCTTCTTCTAAACCCATTACAAACTCTTCTTGCATTTGCTTCATGCTTTCATCCTCATCCATGCTAACCTGTTCATCAAAAATAAACTTCTACAAGGGATCGCCCGAAATTACACGCGATGTGTAAGAATATACACACCCATCAATAATGTCTACCTGATAGGTTCAGTTGGATCGATATTACTGCAAATCAGAATGTTCTAAGTACAAACACACAATTCAATCAACAACACCATCCATTACTAAATAATTCTCTTGTATTGATGATCAAAGCATAAAAGTTGTAATACAAATGTGCAGGAGAATACAAATCACACACACAATTCTCTCTCTAGCGTGTAATTGTGATCTAGACTCCCTTTCTAACATTCTCTCACAACATGCTTTATGCATCAACACATTTAGGGAAAATACAAAATTAACCCTAAACTATACAAACATGTGTAAATAAAGTACAAAGTAAATCTTAAACAGAAACGAGCCCTAACAGTACTCCCCCTAAGATTTAACTTTGAACTTCAAAAATCTTCAGTTTTCAACTTTAGCTTTTCAGTTTCAATCTCTCAAAAATCTTCATACTCTTCTTTAACATCCAGCAACGGCTTCCCTTTATATTCTTCTTGTTCTTTTAGAGCTTCTTCTATGCATGACTTGAATTTTTCAGCAATCTTTGCTTGTCTCGGCTTTGATTCATTTGTAACAATGTCACAATCCTTAATTCGTTTCAGAGTGTCCAAATAAATACCTGCAAAATCAATGTTAGCATAAAACTCGTACGGCTTCTTCTTTCCTTTCACTTTCACTTCTAAGGTACCCTTTGAAGTCACTCTCATATATTCGATCTCAGGCATATCAATCTTCACAAGGTTAGCATTAAGCAATGCCTTCCTTAATCGAATTTTCTCTGTGGCAGCTCCAATCACCTCTATCATAATTGTGAACAATCTTCTGTCTTCTTCAGCAACATAATCTTTTAACTTCTCCATCTTGTGACTTCGAAGATAATCAATGTACGATGGATGCAACAGTTTCAGCTCAAAAGTACTAAACATTGTGATCATGTCTTGATCCCAATCATCCAGATTTCGAACCAACTTCAGCTCATAAGTCTCTTGATTGTAAAAACACTTCAGTATGGGCTTTGTTGCTTGCGAACCATCTATCACCTTCAAACCAGGATCCGTCACCTTATCAAAGTACATATCTCGCAAAATCAACTTCTTCTCTTTCCTATTCTTTTTCTTCAGATATTCACTATCTTCTTGTTGACCCCGAAATTCTAAAAATTTTGGCATGCGGCTGATCCCAGCATCCAATAACGTAGCACATTTATCACCACGCTCTACTCGTGAGTGATTTATCAGCCTCAACTTATGCAATTCTTTCAGATCTTGAACCGGTAACTTGAAGATACTCGAGTAGTAATGATATACATCGCATAATCCATTCACACTCTTGATCAGAAACGCATCAAAAATCTCATCATATTTCCAAGCAATGATCTTAACATCTTTAGACTTTTCTGGCACGATCATTGAATCAAGTAATTCAGCAACGGACTGACCCTTACTCAGCAGTGATCTAACAATATCACCTGCTGTGGCAGACTTGTGCCATGATTCTCGTACTTCCATCGGAATGTTGTAGGACTTCATTTCGCTCAGAAACATGTCAATAAGCTCCTTCCTCTTCTTATGCGCATCAACGGGCAATGCCATCAAAGGTATCTCTTTAGGTTCAAGCACTCTGTATCTTTTGGTCAACTCATAATACTGTGGATTATTGTAATCCAAGAAAAAACATACGGTTATGCATCTTCTCAGTCTTCTGAAAGCTCACCACAATCTTTTTCAGCGATTCTCGTTTCAGTCTTTTCAGAGTCTTGTATGGATAATTTCTTGAACTGAGCCATTGACGCATGCTTGTAGTTGACATCTCTTCCCGATTTTGATGATAAAGTTCTTCCGGAGGAAGATCATCAATGTTTAAACTTTCTTGGAGCGGCGTCCACTCACCCATTTCAACTACAAATTCCTTTTCATCAGCCACCCACTTTGTCTTGCGCATTCACACACTTTTCATATTCCTCGTTTATTTTACTGACTGTAAGTCCATTCAAATAAACAGGATTGTACTTCATCTTCTCCAAGTATGTAAATCGCTCATCAAGATCCATAGGTATGTCATCATCAGGATTAGCTTCCGGTTCAGAATCAGTAAAATCCACTTCATCCAAATCATCTAATGCTTCTATTGTGGGTGCATGTTCAGTTTGAACCGGCTCAAACTGAATTGCTTCTTCAATAACAGCTTCCTTCACAATCTCAGTCACTTTATCAACCTCGGGCACTTCAGTTGCCATTACAGACTCAGATTGAATCGGCTCAATCTGAACTGTTTCTTCAGTTCTAGCTTTCTTTGCAATTTCATCTTCTTTCACAATCTCTGGCATAGCATCCAGTTTATGTTTTCCCTCAGCTTTGTCAAGATTGACAAGATCAGCCGCTTCATCGGGAATTTGAATTTGCATTTCAACCTTTTCACCCACATTCTTAGTTCCTCGAGCTCTGGTATAATAAACTTTAATCTCTTGCGAAGGCCCGGCAACTTCCATCACTTCATCTGAAAAATCTTTATCTGATGTAGATTCTGACTTCTTTGGTTTAGCTTCCTCTAACCACTTTTCTAACATCTCCTTTTCAGCATTTAGGGGCTGTTTGTTTACCTCTTAATGGTTCAGTTCAGTGCTTAACCATTCAGAATTCAGCATTCAGAGCGTTTGTTTCAGAAAAAAGAGCCTCTGAATGGTTCAGTTAAGTGCTGAATGGTTAAGAGACTGAGTGTCACACCCCCAAATTCCACTAACGGAGTTTTACCGTTAGGAAGGTGACAAACCAGGATCCAAGTCATTAATTACACAAACGACTCTAAATGAGTTTAGAAATAACGTGTCTCAATAAATGAGAAAAACCAAACGTCAAAGTTTAACCGTTAAAAAAATAATGCGGAAGCATAAAGTAAAGTAAACCAAAACATCTGCGCAAAACACGCGCCCCAAGGTATAAGTTTAAAATGCAAGCAAATAAATAAATAAAAATGTTTGAAAACCAAGCAGACCCATGATGCATGTCCTAATATAACGCTCAGCTAACATTGGCACCTGAGAAAAACACGCTAAAAAGTGTCAACGCTAGGTTGGTGAGTTCACAGGTTTTTAATAACAGTTCATAAACAAGTTTTCCAGATAATGTAAATCACAAATATATCAGTAGGTAGCTAACCCAAGTTTTCATGTTACTCAAACGTTTCGAATCCGAGCTGACTGTTTATGTTGTGCCTTGTTACCATTGTTAACATTCAATGGCCATGAGATTAGGACAATTCACACCTGCCCGGATCCCAGCCGAGGGTGGGGTTTGTCAAACCCAGTAGTACTACCCGAATTTCCTCGCTATACCCCGTATATTAACGGTTCGAGAGAATGAAAGGACTTTCGTATGTTAAGTTTGACATTTAGTAAACCATGATGATATATAAGTAGATACAAAATCATAAAGTGTTTTCGTTGCGTGCTTTCTCCCCCAACAGGAAAATAGTAAAAGGGGCCGTGAAACTCACCTTAGGTTGCGCGGCTACAATCAATTTGCAAGTAAAAAGCCTAGGTAGTCCCACTACCTAATCATGATCACTAATTTAGCTACTAGCAATTAAAATAAACTTAGACGTTTTCTCGTCTCTGATTCGGTTTCGTACCCAATGCCTTAGTATAAATATGTCTTGAAATAAAAATGTGTTTTAACATGTGACTCGACTAAAAAGTTTAGACTATTATTATAGAAATCCAATTATGTGGAGAATCCACTTATACAACTTGTTACACATTACGAAAACACCATTTCACATAAAATATACTTCACATATAATTTATTATGCCATTTTTATCTACTTATTAATTATTTTCACGTAATGCTCGTATTTTCATTATCATTCAAGCATCGTATCTTTATTACTTAAGCATAACCATTACATAAAGGAACAATCTTAAATCATCATATTAGCATACATACAAATATATATACTACTTCATGTTAAATAAACTTGTTGTACAAAACAATATCATCTCAAATACATTTATTTACCAAACATATCAGTCATAAAACATCTTTGTATTCATTATGTATAGATATTACGTGTCACACGTACCTACATTTTACACATACCTTGCATATATTATATGCACTACTAACGCCACACATTGTATATGTACGTCTCGCAAATCAATACACGTACATCATAACTTGAAAATCTCATGACACATTATTTACCTATATATTTGTTATTTCACATCACAATTCAAGTACACATACTTACATTCATAACCACGTTTTCATAACATGTGCACACTCTATGAACCTATTATAATTACTTTTATTTAACATGTCATCATCTCATCGTCATTTTCATTCATCTCATCCTCATTTTCATCATATTATCCTTCACCAATATATGACACCCACAAATATATGACATGCATTCCACCTTCTGTTTTCTATCCTAGTTTCATATACGCATATATATATATCAGCCCTATAAATACACATATATATACACTTTTATATAACCCATTCATCAATGTTCACATACCTCCTTGTTTTTATATAAATATAACATATATGTATATCACCTACTCCTACGCTATAATACAGATGTACACCTACGCGGCAGTCCAAAACACACACATAATAACCATACCTACACACCCATATCCTTCACATATAAATACATCTTGTGCATACATAAACATATAGATATATATTTATCATTCCGTTAACTATCGAACCCAACCCGACACACATCTACGCTCATGTATGCACCGTATGTTTATATATATACAACCGAATTAGATTGAATCCAAACCGCAGCAGAAACCGAAACCGAAATCGCAATGAACCAATACTATAACGCATCACCAAAACTTACCAGATAGTTTACGCGCTGGTTCACCGTGTTTGTAGAGTTCACCGGAGGTTGCAGGTTCGTCAGGGATGGTGATGGCGTCCCGAAACAATACTAGCGATGGTTGGTGGTGGTGACTCCGAACAGCAACAATAGTTGATGATGATTGCAACGATGGTTCATGGATGGCGTAGGACGATGATGGTGATTCCGGAGAGTACGAATGGCGATGAGTTTAGGTTTTCAGGGTTGCGGCTATTGTGTTTACGTAATGGTGAAGGAGACTTGTATTGGGGGTGGGTTGGGTTATATAAGATTTGATTTAATTAAATGTTACACAATGGCCCCTCAAGTAATTAAAATGTTTAACTTGTTTCCAAAGTTAAGTAATTAAACTTTAACTAATTATAATTTGAACACTAAACTTTAACTAACAAGTATAATTTACGGAAAATATTACGTTAACACTCGGTAATTTTTGCGAGTCGTGTAAACTAGTAATTCCCCCGAATTACTATCCGTTTAGTGTTACTCGTGATGACTCAAACAATTCCCCGAATTATTATTGTGTATTTATTATTACATAATTAATAATTTCAACCAAGTGTAGCACGTATAAAACATTGTTTATTTAGCGGCTTAACAGGATTTAAGAAAGTCGGGTTAACGGTGTTAACCTGAAAATGGCGGGTGTCACATCATCCCCTTGTTAAAAGAATTTTCGTCCCGAAAATTGAGTAAGGTTGGTAAGGGTTTGTGGTTGCATGGAAGAAAAGAAAGAAAAAAATTTTTGGATTGTCACATCATCCCCTTGTTGAATGAAATTTCGTCCCGAAATTTAGTCAATATTATTAATATAAGACATTATCATTTTGAATAGTTAAGGATGCTTGTACAATATTAGATTTTCACGCTCCTATATAAACCTGGACCACGCTTTAAATTCTAACAACTTCGATTATAAGGATCTTACCAGGTTTGAGTGTTTTGGATTCTCGGTCCACAATTTCAACCGATAATCAAGTATGTAGTTTCTTATTCTCGGATTTCACAGTTTAGGATGACTAGATAATAATTGATTACATTGAGACTTAAAATATTTTGACCAAGGGAGCTTGTTACATACAAAATGGGATTTCTTGAATTAACTGGCCTTGTAAGAAAGGATTTGACGCGTTTAGAATGTCAAATGACAATAAGAGAGTTGATCACAGTATTTCTTAGCAACTACTAAGATGTATCAGGATGAGCCGAAATAAGAGGTTATGCTGGACCGTAATGGTTAAAGCTCGCTCTGAAGTATTAGTTGGTATTGATAGTTTATTGTTTATGGTACCATTCGTCACGTGAATCCTTAGAGTCATGAAATGCATTCAATATCTGAACTTATATACGTCAGATACAACTTAGAGTTTTGTTTATCTTGAAATATTACGAATGAGGTACGAGCCTAATATATTACGAGGTATTATGATAAATATTTAATTGACATGGATTCTCTTTATGAAGAGTGATCCTGAATGTTAAATAGAAAGATATTTTCCAAATAAGTTGTTATCTTTATGTGATTCCTCCAAGGAATCCTTACATACATAGGTTTGTTTAACTTTCGCTTGAAGAAACCATGATGTTAACATATAACCGGATTTTGGCAAACGTTCACAACACACTGATCAGAATCTGAAGTACCCGACCACGTATCGTAGGTCTGTGAATTTTGGTAAGGTAAAAGTTTTAGCTGAGGGATTTAAATTGATATAGAGGAAATGAATCGTTATCATTAGGATCTAGATACAGTAGTGGACGCTTATTTAGTTTGAAATTTTTTTTTAAATTAATTTGTTATAGGGTCATTACTGATGGACTTACGTAGTAAGATGTTGATGTATGTACGGTACACTTGACGTAAGGTATATCGTACGCATCTTAGTTTTTACTGTTTGTCCTCTACGGTTGTATTGTAAGTGTCCATCATCCAAGGATGAACCATTAAGACAATGTCATCACAAGATGGGCTTCGTATATATCTTATTTAGGTGTATACGATAAGTTGTATGTCATCCAAGGATGGAATTTTATCAATGGTTATATGGAATAGGCTTTTATTTCAGATAAATCGTACAGATTGTTTCTGCATTTTTGTGTTTAGGGTATGTCCACACGAAAGGTTTTACCAGGATCATTGTGTACCTGTAAATTCACAATTACGTTGCGCACCCATAATCGTCAATTTACCATACACAACCACCCTAGTTTGTCTCCCATCGGGTGCCTTAATCTTATGTCTTATCATACTCATTGTTTTGTGCTTATCAATGTGGTGTTTCTTTCTATTCACTTTTAGTTATAGGATAGGTAAGAAAAGTTTGGTATAGTTTTTTTTTTTATTTTTTTTTTTATTTTTTTTTTATCAGGCAACCATACTACAAGTTTATGCTATGTGTGATGTACTTATAAAGAGAACATGTCAAGAATATTATAAGTTAATGAAGAGTATTCAGGTAAGACTAGTAGTAACATGTAGTGAGAATACAATAATCATGAACAAGGAACACACCAAGGCATCTAAGTAACATATTAGAGCACATTAGAGTTGTATCAAGTAACATGTTATAACACCTGAATAAGTCACATAACATGTGACGTGTGATAGCATGAGTAAGTCACGCAACTACCAAGTTAAAACCTCACTAAAAAAATGAGTTTCTAGAAAGCAAGCCAGTTTTGTTGTTCTTGTACTCCTATTCATTAAGTGTCGGTCCCACCGGTTGGTTGCCGTAATGATGTAAGTCTAAAGTTCAAATGCAAAGATAATGTTTCTCAAGTAATCCCAAAAATTTGGTTTAAATGACATAGTGGCAAAATTTGTAAGACCACTAAGTGCACCCTAAATGCGATCAAGTAATGGGTCACTTATAAGTTCACACAAGTGTAACTAATGCAGTGTACAGTTATAGTCTAGAATGCAATGCAATGCAACCCTAGTTCGCTATAACCAATGGCTCTGATACCAATCTGTCACACCCCCAAATTCCACTAACGGAGTTTTACCGTTAGGAAGGTGACAAACCAGGATCCAAGTCATTAATTACACAAACGACTCTAAATGAGTTTAGAAATAACGTGTCTCAATAAATGAGAAAAACCAAACGTCAAAGTTTAACCGTTAAAAAAATAATGCGGAAGCATAAAGTAAAGTAAACCAAAACATCTGCGCAAAACACGCGCCCCAAGGTATAAGTTTAAAATGCAAGCAAATAAATAAATAAAAATGTTTGAAAACCAAGCAGACCCATGATGCATGTCCTAATATAACGCTCAGCTAACATTGGCACCTGAGAAAAACACGCTAAAAAGTGTCAACGCTAGGTTGGTGAGTTCACAGGTTTTTAATAACAGTTCATAAACAAGTTTTCCAGATAATGTAAATCACAAATATATCAGTAGGTAGCTAACCCAAGTTTTCATGTTACTCAAACGTTTCGAATCCGAGCTGACTGTTTATGTTGTGCCTTGTTACCATTGTTAACATTCAATGGCCATGAGATTAGGACAATTCACACCTGCCCGGATCCCAGCCGAGGGTGGGGTTTGTCAAACCCAGTAGTACTACCCGAATTTCCTCGCTATACCCCGTATATTAACGGTTCGAGAGAATGAAAGGACTTTCGTATGTTAAGTTTGACGTTTAGTAAACCATGATGATATATAAGTAGATACAAAATCATAAAGTGTTTTCGTTGCGTGCTTTCTCCCCCAACAGGAAAATAGTAAAAGGGGCCGTGAAACTCACCTTAGGTTGCGCGGCTACAATCAATTTGCAAGTAAAAAGCCTAGGTAGTCCCACTACCTAATCATGATCACTAATTTAGCTACTAGCAATTAAAATAAACTTAGACGTTTTCTCGTCTCTGATTCGGTTTCGTACCCAATGCCTTAGTATAAATATGTCTTGAAATAAAAATGTGTTTTAACATGTGACTCGACTAAAAAGTTTAGACTATTATTATAGAAATCCAATTATGTGGAGAATCCACTTATACAACTTGTTACACATTACGAAAACACCATTTCACATAAAATATACTTCACATATAATTTATTATGCCATTTTTATCTACTTATTAATTATTTTCACGTAATGCTCGTATTTTCATTATCATTCAAGCATCGTATCTTTATTACTTAAGCATAACCATTACATAAAGGAACAATCTTAAATCATCATATTAGCATACATACAAATATATATACTACTTCATGTTAAATAAACTTGTTGTACAAAACAATATCATCTCAAATACATTTATTTACCAAACATATCAGTCATAAAACATCTTTGTATTCATTATGTATAGATATTACGTGTCACACGTACCTACATTTTACACATACCTTGCATATATTATATGCACTACTAACGCCACACATTGTATATGTACGTCTCGCAAATCAATACACGTACATCATAACTTGAAAATCTCATGACACATTATTTACCTATATATTTGTTATTTCACATCACAATTCAAGTACACATACTTACATTCATAACCACGTTTTCATAACATGTGCACACTCTATGAACCTATTATAATTACTTTTATTTAACATGTCATCATCTCATCGTCATTTTCATTCATCTCATCCTCATTTTCATCATATTATCCTTCACCAATATATGACACCCACAAATATATGACATGCATTCCACCTTCTGTTTTCTATCCTAGTTTCATATACGCATATATATATATCAGCCCTATAAATACACATATATATACACTTTTATATAACCCATTCATCAATGTTCACATACCTCCTTGTTTTTATATAAATATAACATATATGTATATCACCTACTCCTACGCTATAATACAGATGTACACCTACGCGGCAGTCCAAAACACACACATAATAACCATACCTACACACCCATATCCTTCACATATAAATACATCTTGTGCATACATAAACATATAGATATATATTTATCATTCCGTTAACTATCGAACCCAACCCGACACACATCTACGCTCATGTATGCACCGTATGTTTATATATATACAACCGAATTAGATTGAATCCAAACCGCAGCAGAAACCGAAACCGAAATCGCAATGAACCAATACTATAACGCATCACCAAAACTTACCAGATAGTTTACGCGCTGGTTCACCGTGTTTGTAGAGTTCACCGGAGGTTGCAGGTTCGTCAGGGATGGTGATGGCGTCCCGAAACAATACTAGCGATGGTTGGTGGTGGTGACTCCGAACAGCAACAATAGTTGATGATGATTGCAACGATGGTTCATGGATGGCGTAGGACGATGATGGTGATTCCGGAGAGTACGAATGGCGATGAGTTTAGGTTTTCAGGGTTGCGGCTATTGTGTTTACGTAATGGTGAAGGAGACTTGTATTGGGGGTGGGTTGGGTTATATAAGATTTGATTTAATTAAATGTTACACAATGGCCCCTCAAGTAATTAAAATGTTTAACTTGTTTCCAAAGTTAAGTAATTAAACTTTAACTAATTATAATTTGAACACTAAACTTTAACTAACAAGTATAATTTACGGAAAATATTACGTTAACACTCGGTAATTTTTGCGAGTCGTGTAAACTAGTAATTCCCCCGAATTACTATCCGTTTAGTGTTACTCGTGATGACTCAAACAATTCCCCGAATTATTATTGTGTATTTATTATTACATAATTAATAATTTCAACCAAGTGTAGCACGTATAAAACATTGTTTATTTAGCGGCTTAACAGGATTTAAGAAAGTCGGGTTAACGGTGTTAACCTGAAAATGGCGGGTGTCACACTGAGAGATGCTGAATGGAACTGAATGAGGCATATGCTAACTTTATACTCATCTGAAGTTCTACCCCAACATATCTCTCATTGATGGAACCTCTTAATGGTTCACACCTCTTAACCATTCAGCACTTAATGATTCAGATTTTGCCAAACAGCCCCTTAGAGTATTACATTCAGCATACAACTCTCTGTAATCCTCTTTAAGCTTCTCATACTCATCATCAAGTTCTTTAAACACCTTCATATTCTTCAAATTGGTTTCTCTGAACTCATTCAGTCTAACCTTCTTCCTTTCATTCGAAGCTTTTAACAGTTCATTCTCCTTCATCAAATCTTCAATCACTTTATTCAGCCGTTCTATCTCTTTATCCTTTTCAGTCATATCACTTGACACAACTTTTGGTGAAGAAACCATAGGTTGATCAATGTTTTCTGTTGCTTTGGAGGATGTGGCAATATCAGCTGGTTCAGAAGCAATAAATCCAGCATCAGTATCATCGACCGTCTGTGCCACAGTCTCCACTTCAGCAACTACTTCATGTGCAATGTGAACAACATCCACTAGTTCAGGCACACTCACTTCTTCAAAAATATTCGGCTCCTCAACAATCATTGGCTCATTCACAGTTTTAGATCTTCGAGATCTAGAATAATGAACTGTGATGTTCCTAGGAGCATCAACAATAACATCTTCAACTACTTTCACACCCTCAACAGGTTCATCAACTTGTCTATCTTCTTCTACACGCTTTGCCTCCTCAGAATCTGATTCAGCACTTTCTCCTTCAATAACATCATCATTCCCATCATCACTATTACAATCACTTTCACTATCATCATCACTATCTTCATCATTACTATCATCCTTATCACCACCAGATTCATCATCTTCTTCATCTTCTGGATAACGAGCAAGATACTCATCATCATCGAGCAAATTGTCCGGAATCTCATCAACAAGGTCCAACGGATCTACAACTTCACCTTGTGATATATGATGATACACTCCTTCAATGTCCTCATCATTGTTTGCTATATCTCGCATATAGGCAAACATCTCAACATCTTCAACATTCCCAATACTCATCTTTCAGTAAGATAAAGCATTCATATCTTCAGTGTATAGTATCCCTCCTTCAAAACCTTCTTCTCTAATAATTGGATAAGCAATGTTGATCATCAGTTGCAAGAATCTTGGATACATAAGAAACTTGAACCTCTTCCCTTTAACTAGATTGAAAACAAACCCCTTCATGATCCACTTCGACATGTTGAAAGGCCTGTTCTCAGCAATTGCAACAATAAGGGATGCAATGTCTGAAGGAAAATTGTCAAACCCAGCACTTCTCCTAGACATACACTGCTGGATGACATAGCATAATAGCTTCCACTTCTTTCCCAATCGAGCTCTAACAAACTGCTGCTTTGGAAATATGGGAGGATGACCCATATTGATAAAGCAAGTCTGACATTCAGCAGTTGTTAGCTCATCTATAGCACCAATCTCATCATCATCTATCCTTAGAGCAGTCCGGATAGACTCTTCAGACACAGTTAATTGTAACTGTCTGGTAATGTTTCCTCTAACCACACTAACTCCAGCTTCATCAGTAACAACTTCTGCAGTCCTCCAAAAGCTTTTGATCAGTCTTGCATATACAATGGGTTTGGCACACATTGCATATACATATTTTGTTCATCTCAGAAATCTGATCATGTCTCTATACCCTTCAGCTTCTGGTATAGATTCATCCAAACAAGCAATAAGATTGTGCTTTGGCTCAAACTTAAGATCATTCATCTGTTACGACAAAAACAAGACACATATGTTAGACTTTTCATTCACAAATAACAACATTTGTATAAGAATTTAAACTTAAACTGACAATGTAACAAATCACATAATCATTTAACACCTAAGTTAATCTAACAATCTGATTTTCATCATTTTGTTCAACAAAACTTTGGGAATCAATGATCATACAACATTTTACACATAACAGTTTAAACGCAAATCTGAAATTTTATATGATGAAATTGTTTAACATGTTTTAGTTCAGTTTTAGCATCGATTTGTCACACTAACAAATATATCATCGTTTGACATCAATAATCATGAACATTCAAAAGTTCATCAACGGCGGTTCGACAGTGATATGAAAATTTCAGTTGATTCAGTTGATTTTAAGTGATTTCATGCAAATTTATGGTAGAAAATTGATGATCGACAGTTATTACACTTAGTACAACATTCAATTTAAGTTTTAACACTCAAAATCAAAATGTTGATTCAATGGTCAAATTACTGTTCATCACAATATTTCGTTTTAACGATCAATTAGCAGGTTCAACATTGTTGAAACATGTAGATTAAATATGGTATGGACGATTGAGGTACAGGGGATTTGCTTGAAATTATTTGCGAAAAATGATAAGTGTTTGTGAAGAGGCGGGTATTTATATGGTTTGTTCAACTGATTGAAAAATTAGGTCAAACTTAATGGGACGGGTCAACAATTTGGGACGGGTAAACAATTTAGCCCAAACAGCCTGGACGGGTCATGTACTGTTGAGCCGCGTCAAGTACTGTTGGGACGGGTCACAGTCTTGGGACGAGTCACAACTTTGGACGGGTCAACATTCAATCATATGAAACACTTAGACAGGTCAATCACTGTAGAGACGGGTCAAGTACTGTAGGGACGGGTAAGAGTTAGGAACAACCACACCTGTTTTGGTTTTACCCATCACCCGGCTGCATAGTAGTCTTTTAAACATCACCCGGCTTGCACAATAACTTCATTCGTTTATCACCCGGCTATACAGTGACAACTTTTCTTCATCACCCGGCTGTACAGTGACAGCTTTTCTTCATCACCCGGCTGTACAGTGACAGCTTTTCTTCATCACCTGGCTGTACAGTTGTCATACTTACCCGGCTGCACAGTGTTCTTCACTTACACGGCTGTATAGAATCTTCATTCTATTACCCGGCTGTACAGTGTCAACACTTTATCACCCGGCTGTATAGTAACTTACAACTTGTCACCCGGCATCATTTCTTCTTTCACACGGCTACCTTCTCATTCAATCACCCGGCCGGCTAAATAGTGAAGTCTGATATCTTCACCCGGCAACAACACTTAGACGATTTTTCATATTTCTCCGTCTGTTGACTTTTCAACTGCATTTATTGCACCTGCAAACATTCTCGACATATTAATTAGACAAGACATCCTTATTAGGGTTTGTCATATTAAATAATCAAAAATATTAATTAGGGCAACAATTTTAATTCCCATAAGTTCCCTTTTTCATTTTCTATGATTTTCCTCACTAAAATGTTTTTGCACAACCAAAATTTCTATATCCCGAAGCAATTTTCTAAAAAACAAATTACAAGACCTTGGGTTTGTTTTTAACGCATCCAATACATTTGCATTCATTAACCACATGATCTTGTTCAATCAACACACTTATTTCAAAATATTTTTTGCTTTTTGTAATTATTCTCCCCCTAAACTTGAAATTTCTTGAAATTTTTAAGTTTAACAAGGATGTCGATGTGTCAATAAAGAATCCATATGCCTGCACACATAAAGCACACACATTAAAATAAAGACATATGTAATGCAATGAATCAAAATATCGCAGTGAGATCATACCACACATTATCTGAGCATGTTTTGCAAGTTTTGAATAGACATTTGACTTATGTTAGATTGAGTGATGATATGAAAACATACCAATTAGCTCGAGTTGACACACTTACTTTTTCAGTATCATGATGAGATTAAGGTTCGATTAAAATGACTTATGTGACCCTCATGAATACATATGTCAACATATTTCCTCATCAACCATTCCCTGAATGCATATTGCACAAAAACCTGGTCACTTACAGTCATAAACAGTGTGGAATCTGGGTTCTATTTGGATTTGGTCCACTTTGAGACTTCTTTTGAATTCCTTTTTGGAATTTAATTTCCTATCGTTCCCCTTGGGAATCTTCTGAATTCCATTTTGGAATTTTTGTTTGGTGATGGTCCACATTTGGGACTCTTTTTGTTCCAACTTTGGGAATCTTTTGCTGCACCTTGAAGCTCAAAAGAGACTTCATGTGAGACTTCAGGTCTGTGGATACCACAACAAAGAAGTTCACGATGCGGTTCATCACACTGAAAAGACTGCATCGTTACCCGATTATGAACAACTATCATCACAAGCAATGCATCCAAAGATATATATTTAGACATGTATAGCAAAGGAACTTAACACAAAGATCATTAAGTTTAGATTTGTCAACAATGAACTTACTTTTTCAGTCTAATTGCCTGAGCCGTCTCGCACATCAACTTACATTCATCAGTCTTTATTATTAAAATGATGAAACAAATAATGTCTAGTGTAACTATCATTTCTCACTTTTTGCAATATAAATTCTTATGACATGATATTTGCTTTTCTTTTTGCTTTTTATATTCTTTTTAATTGCTTTTCTTTTTCATGCACACTCACAATGCAAAAACAATAAAGTAAAAGGCAAAGGAATCAATACTTGACATCGACTTATTCTATTTTTGGCTTTTATATTTTTGATTTTGTATTGAGTTTTGTAAAAATAGAATCAATCATGGTTGATTAATCCTATGCATTGAATTAAGAATTCAAACAGTCCTGACAAAAAAGATTTTGTGAAAAGATCTGCCAGTTGTTTATCGGTATGAACTTTAATCAAAATTATTAAACCTTTTTCAGAGTTTTCTCTGAGAAAATGATATCGGATTTCGATATGTTTGGTTTTTGAGTGTTGAACAGGATTAGCAGTAATGAACATAGCAGCCGTATTGTCTATGTAAATAGGAGTTTTGAGAAAGTTAAACCCGTAGTCAAGTAATTGGTTTTGTAACCACAAAACTTGAGAACATCCTGCAGATACAGCGATATACTCTGCTTCAGCTGTGGATACAGAAACGTTGGTCTGCTTTTTGCATTGCCAAGAAACAAGTCTAGGACCCAGAAATTGACATCCACCCGTAGTCGATTTCCTGTCAAGAGCACACCCACCAAAGTCACTATCAGAATAACTATATAATTCAAAATTGCCTTCGTAAGGATACCATAACCCAAGATTCGGTTTCCCTTTAAGGTATCTGAAAATACGTTTAACAGCAACTAGGTGCGACTCTTTTGGATCAGACTGATATCTTGCACACACACATACAACATACATAATGTCTGGTCTTGATGCAGTAAGATACATCAGTTAACCGATCATTGATCTGTATAGTGTTTGATCAACGGATTTGCCTTTTGGATCCGGCTGTATCTTGCAATTCACATCAGATGGCGTTCGAATAGTCTGACAATCTTGCATCTTGAACTTTTTCAGCAACTTCTCAACAAACTTTGATTGGTTGATAAAAATTCCTTCAGCTGACTGTTTTACTTGTAATCCGAGAAAGAAATTAATCTCCCCCATCGAACTCATCTGAAATCTTGATTTCATAATCTCTTCAAACTCTTTGCACATGGACGGACTTGTTGATCCAAAGATGATATCATCCACATATACTTGAACACATAAAAGATCTTCATTTTCCTGCTTCATGAATAAAGTTGGATCAATCTGACCTCTTGTAAAACCATGTTCCAGCAGATGTTTAGATAATGTCTCGTACCAAATCCTTGGGGCTTGATGTAGACCATATAAAGCTTTGCTCAATTTGTATACACGATATGGATACTCAGGATCCTCAAAACCTGGAGGTTGTCTGACGTACACATCATCGGTAATTGGTCCAAACAAAAATGCGCCTTTTACATCCATTTGAAACACTTTGAACTTCATGAAAGAGGCATACACTAGAAAAACACGAATAGCTTCTAATCGAGCGACCGGAGCAAACACTTCTTCATAGTCAATACCTTCTTCTTGAGTGTAACCTTGTGCAATAAGTCTGGCTTTATTTCTGACCACAATGCCACGTTCATCTGGCTTGTTCTTGTACAACCATCTTGTACCAATCGCATTTTCTCCTTCAGGTAAATCCACTAATTTCCAAACCTCTTGTTTGCGAAATTGAAGTAACTCCTCTTGCATGGCTTCAATCCAACTGTTATCTTGTAACGCTTCTGAAATGTTCTTCGGAACCACTTGAAAAGAAAACATGAATAAAGACAAACGTTTGCTTGTTCAGTCTGACTTCTCATAGTTCTCTGATTCAAAGGCCCAATAATCTGAGAGAGAGGATGATTCCTGTGAACTCGATGAGTTGGAGTTGAATCACCTTGTACTTGAGTCTCTAGATTAGACTGATTCAGATTCGGTAGATCTTGTAAAATTGTAGAAGCATGCGAAGTGAAATTAGGAACTTGTTCTGGTAAATTGATGAAGTAGTCAAATGATTCTGGAACAACTTCAACATTCGAATCTGATGATGGATGATTTTGAACAGATCCACCATCATTAGGAGAATTTTGCGGATTCACATCATCACCAAAATTGTTTGATCTTGATCTTGTTGAGAAACAGATGGACCCGGATCTTGATTGGATACACCATTATCAGGATTATGAAATGACATAAACGGATACTCAGAATTGAGATTGCCATCATCGTCATTATCAGAATTATCACTAAAGCATCCTAAGTCTCCTGATTCTTTTCTCGATTTTCCTGAAAAATCAAATAAGTTAGAATTGAAAGATTTTGATAACGAATCTAAATCAAACAACCATTCGGGACCATGAACCACTGACGGAAATGAATTTTCTAAAAACTTTACGTTAATAGTTTCAATAACAATGTTAGTTTTGCTATTAAAAACCCGATAAGCTTTTGAAACGGATGAGTAACCAAGAAAAAATCCATCGTCAGATTTTGACTCAAATTTACCGAGATGATCACTCAAATTTAGAATCGATACAGGACAACCAAATGCTTTCAAGTAAGAAATATTCGGTTTTCTTCCAAAAAGTAACTCATAAGACGTTTTATTTTTATCCTGAACCAATAATGTCCTGTTTTGTACAAAGCAGGCAGTAGCAATAGCTTCGTCCCAGAATGTGATAGGGATTTTGGCATCTGCGAGCATGGATCTTGCTGCTTCAATCAGTGTCCGATTTTTCCGTTCTGCAACTCCGTTCTGCTGTGGAGTTCTTGGAGCACTAAATTGGCGAGCAATTCCTTTTTCTGCACAAAAAGAATCGACATTAGAGTTTTTAAACTCGGTTCCATTATCACTTCTCAAGATTTTTACTTTACAATCCAACTGATTTTCAACTTTGATAATAAATTCTTTTAACAACTCAGCAATTTCAGATTTAACATGCAAGAAATAAACCCAAGAAAATCTAGTAAAATCATCAATGATGACAAAACAATAAGACTTCTTTCTGATGCTTTGAACATTTGTTGGTCCGAATAGATCCATGTGTAGCATTTTTAAGGGTTTTGAAATAGAGTGTTCTTGCTTGGACTTAAAAGACATTCTGTGCTGTTTTACTTTCAAACATGCTGGACAGAGATCAGTTGTTGAGAATTTCTTTGACGGTATTCACACATCATGATTTCCAGTCACCAGTCGGTTCATGTTTCTGAAGTTTGAATGACCCAGCCGTCTATGCCAAAGCTGACTCTCATCATTTGAAGCATGCGCAATGAGACAAGTGGTTTCGGTTTCAGCATCAATCTGCGACATATCAAGCTTGTATACATCACGATCTCTTGGAGCTTTAACCACCACGCATTCATTGTCAATCTTGAAACCTGGTTTGAGTATGTAACAAAAAGAATCATCAAACAATGTTGAATATGATTTGTCACAAATTTGAGATACACTTAGCAAATTAAAGTTCAACTGTGCACAGTAGTTGACTTTATCAAAGCTAATGACCCCATTTGACACGGTTCCTTCTCTAGTAATCTTTCCACCAGCATCTCCTCCAAATGCAACATGAGTACCATTCTTTAGCTTAAAATCTTGAAGCAAGGCATGATTGCCTGTCATATTCCGGCTACACCCACTATCAACAAACCATGAGTTGATAGGTCTTCGAGGGCGTACCTGCATTTCAACATTTACCTAGTTAGTTTAGTCAACCCAGGCCCACATGGTCTTGGGTTTTCCGAATCTATCTGTAACAGTAACTTGTTGATAATGTAGATTTTGAAAATTTGTTTCATTTGAGAGATTTGGTTGAAAACTGTTTCGCCTAACGGCTTGATTTGTTTGCTTTCTTCTTAAAGCAATGAACCTTTCCTCTAACTTAGGATCAAGGTTATTTTCAAATTTCTGATTTCTCACCATCAAAGCTCTCGGCTTAAAACTGTTAACCTGCACATTTCTGGATGAAAAGTCATTAAAACCAGAATTGTTTCGTTTGAAAGTTCTCAAATCAGGAGAATGACTTTGGTTAAATTTTTGAAAACCAAAGATTGATTTCTTTGAAAATTCAGAAAAGGAGTCATTTCTCTTGATGAGTTTTTCCGAAAGAAAAAATCTGCAGTGTCATGATTTCTTCTTTCACAAATATCACAGAATTTGTTATAAAAACATTCTTCTGAAGAATGATTTCTTTTGTCACTGTAATTGCAGTACCTGTTAAAGAAACATTCAGCAGTAACATGATTATAACGATCACAAATCTCACAATGTTTCTTGCTAATCCTAAAGAGCCGATTGTTAACTTTTGATGTTGAACCCACTCGTAATTCATTATCATTTTTGTTCGGTTTTAAGTTAACAACATTCTTTTGTGAAGATTTTGTTTGTGATTTTGATTGCTTGGGAACTTGGTTCGATTTTAAACCATCTTGTTTGGTTATCTTCTTTGATTCAAATCTTTTATCATTGACAGCGGAAGTCTTAGGACCTGAACCTGTTTTCAGACCAGAGTTAGATTTGATTGAAGAATTGATTTGGTTACCATAAGACCCGTTCATATCGAATGTTCCTACAGACACAAACTTGATTGTTTTACCTTTTGACACTTTCTTTTTCACAGGTTTGACATTGTCAGTTTTAACAATTTGAGCTTTGGGTTTGTCATTTGACATTATGAAACTTTTACCTTTCGACTGTTTTGTTTCAGATTGATTGTTTGTTAATTTCGATTTCTGCACCTTTGCATTTGAAACTTCAGTCTTCTTCACTGGTTTCTTCTTGATCAGTTGATCAGCAACAATCGCCTTTTGCTCATTCTTCCATTTGATATATTCTGGATCATTGTATCCTGAAAATTCAGCTTCATCCTTCACCTTTTCTTCTGGCTTGGGATTCAGTTCCGGATATTCAACAAGTTGAACCAGAATAGGATCAGATTTGTTGCTAGCTTCATCATCAGCTTCAACTGTCACAACATCATCTTCTTTCAAGCTTTCCAGTAACACTTCAGATCCTTCAGATTCAGATTTACTTCTTTGAATTTCTTTGAATCTTTGTTCATTTTCAGGTGAATGATCAAATTCATTGAAGTTTTCAGGTAAAGTGTTAGTGATTGATTTAGGAATTGGTTCATGAGTGAAACCCAATCCTAGTTTGCTTTTATTACCTCTTTCACTCACAAGTTGTCTCACCATTGTTTTACAACTTTTTACCTTTGTTAGTTCAACTTGCGTGACTGCATGAGCAACATTTTCTTGTTCAAAATTCTTTGTCATTTCTTCAAGTTATTTTGTCACTAGTTCCAATTCCTTTAAGGTTTTGTTCCATGATTCTTTAAGTGACAATATCTTCTCATCAGCAATTTTGTGATCAATTTTAAGTTGTTCATGAATTTTTTCATGTTTGCTTAATTTGTCACCAATTTTAAAGGAATGAGTTCGATAATGTTCCACTTGTTTAATCCATTGTTCAGAACATAACCTACCTTTAACATCATCAGGCAAAGAAACATAGTTAGGGGGTAGTTCAGTACTAACCTTTGGTTGCTCAACAGATGATGAAGATTCGTCAGATGTAGCCATAAGCGCAACTTCTGGTTCAGATTCTTCGACAAGATCTGACTTTGCATTCCAATCATAGTCTTCAGAATCTTCACTCACAGTTTTAATTAGTTGATCATCCCCCTTCTTCAGACCAATCTTCTTCAATTTCACATACCAGTGCTAGACTTGATGTAAGATCAGATGTAAACTGTTCCGCATACGCACTCCAGTCATATCCGTCTTTCACACTAACCACCAGTGCTTTGTTCTGATCTTCTGTCTTCTTGCCTTCATCTTTCAGTTCTGGCATTGGAAGACTTTGATATGGCTTCTGCATGAAACATTGATTCCTGTTTTGATAGCTTGAAGACTGTTGTGAGTTCTGACTTTGACCTTGATTCTGTCCACTTGAACCAGCTTGATCATTGTAATTCTGATTCTTAGGAGCCTTGCATTCCCTAGAAAAATGACCATAGCAGTTACAGTTGAAACATCTGGCCTTTGACTTGTCAAAACCAACTGTCTTGTTTGCATGTGGCTTGTAGCTTCGGTTTACATATGCATGTTTCTGAGTTCGATATGCAACCATCACCATTTGCCAATTTAAATCCATTTCCTCAACGTCATCAGGATCCATTTCAAATAGATCTTGAAGCACAACATCCATCTGAGTCAAATGACTTCCTTGATATGCTTGAAAACTTGCCATGAAAGCAGTAAATGCATTCTTTGTCTCATCATCTTGTAACAAGATGTTCATAACATCTTTTACTTTGGCTTGAACTGTAGAACTTTGATTTTCTGATTGAGTTTTCACATTCTGACTTTGAACTTGAGCTCTTGGTGGAGATTGAGGTTGAGAATATGTTGGTGAGTTTTGGATGTATGACGAATCAGTATAAAAGCTTGCACCAACAAATAAATCACCCTCATCATCAGTTTTTGCAGTATCTTGTGCAAGAAAAGCATTCTCCACTGTGCTAGAAGGATTCACAACGAACTTGTGCTGAGCATGTGAACCTGATCTGTCAGTATTTCTTGAACTTTCATCAATCTCAACTTCTTCTATCTTTGCAATGAGCAGATCTAAGTCCATTGGAAACTTTTCTGTATGCTTCAGTAGAGTCACAGTCTGTTTCCATGAAGATGGAAGAGCACACAACAATCTGTCATTCAGATCTTGAAGATCTGTCTTTGCACCAACATTTGTCATTTCAGTAGTTAGATGAACAAATCTATTCATCATCTGGTGCACAGATTCTCCAGCAATATGTTCAAACAATTCCAATTGTCTCTTCAATTTCTGCTTCTTGAGACTTCTCAACTATTCTCCTCCTTCACAGATTGATTTTAATGCTTTGAACAATGTGTAGCCAGTTTGATAAGCATCCAACCTCGATAACACTTGAAATGGCAGTCCTTTACACATCAAAGAGTAAGCCTTACTGTCATTTTTGACCTTTCGTAAGTCTTCTGCTGAAAGATTATCTTCAGGATAAGGTTCAGTTGAGTCTTTGGTGTAGGTGCTTGCACTGTCAGGAGCAGTCTGAGTAGGAATGTGAGGACCTTTATCAATTGACTTCCATAGATCATTGTCAATAGAGCATAGATGATGCTTCAATCTGATTGTCCAATTCTTGAAATCTGCACGATTAACCAATCTAGAAAAACGGTTATCAGAATCATCATTAGGTGCCATTTTAACGATTTTTAAAGAAAATATTTTTGTGTTGTTTTTTTTTTAATGATTTTTGAAAAGAAAACAATTAAAATTTAAACTAAAAGCAAGTAAATAATGACAAGATAAGATAACAAGGTTTGAAACAACTGAAAATGAATCACACGGCTGAACAGTGAAAATTTCTTCTTCACCCGGCTGAATAGTAACTTTTCTTCTTCACCCGGCTGAGAATTTTCTTCACCCGTATAAATAGTGACACGGCTCAACAGTTGTCAATCTTCAACACTTGCAATCTTCACCCGGCAGGTAGAGTTAATGACCCGGCTGAACAGTTACACGGCTGAATAATAAAACTTGACACGGCTTGGAACTTGACACGACAGAAAGGTTTACCCGGCTGAACAGTTGTTGATCACACGACAGAAATGTTGTTTACCCGGCAAAACAGTTGTCAATCACCCGGCTGAAATGTTAATCACCCGGCTGAACAGTTGATCACCCGGCACAACAGTTCTTTGATCCGGCTGAACAGTACAACCTTTTTCTCGCAAATTCTTTACCCGTCTAGACAAAAATCCCTTACACGGCTGCACAGGACCTAATTGTTCACAAATCTAAGTCCATAAATTTTGTCTAAGTCAAATTTATCACCCGGCTAGTTAATCTTCAACCAGTTCATCCTGTTCATCATTTCGTTCAATCAATTTTTCAGAATTTTAATGAAACTTGTCCAATTTTTCCAAAATTCACACCCAATCAGTGAAATATACCTATTATCAATCTTCAATCTCAATCAATCCAAAACATGATCAAATTTTGATGAATTTGAGCAAAATTTTGATCGAACAGTAAACTTCAATTCCTTCTTAATTCCTCAGATCTGATGATAATCTGATGGAATTTGCACAATTGTTGTGAATTAGAAGTGATTGCGATGATGAATCACAACTAAAAACAGCAACAGATCATTCAGATCATGATTTGAGCAATATTGATGTGTTTTTGCTTGATGAATAGCGAAGAACACACACAAGACCAACAGCTCTGATACCAATTGATAGGTTCAATTGGATCGATATTACTGCAAATCAGAATGATCTAAGTACAAACACACAATTCAATCAACAACATAATCCATTACTAAATAATTCTCTTGTATTGATGATCAAAGCATAAAAGTTGTAGTACAAATGTGCAGGAGAATACAAATCACACACACAATTCTCTCTCTAGCATGTAATTGTGATCTAGACTCTCGTTCTAACATTCTCTCACAACATGCTTTATGCATCAACACTTTTAGGGAAAATACAAAATTAACCCTAAACTATACAAACATGTGTAAATAAAGTACAAAGTAAATCTTAAACAGAAACGAGCCCTAACAGTGCCATGAAACAATCACTATTAATTGGAGCGTTAGGAGCATGCTTGAAAACATTTAATCTAATCTTTCTATTACCAAATGTGATATCCAGCGCCCCTTCTCGACAATTAATTTGGGTATTTACAGTTGCCAAGAATGGTCAGCCAAGAATCACATTAGGTTGTCTATCAGTGTATTGGCATTCAGAATCCAATACAAGGAAGTGAACTAGGTACTAAAAATAAGCTACGTTTACAATAACATCTGCTAACACCCCTCTAAGAAGCTTGTGAGATAAATCTGCCAACACCACGGTAGTGTCAGTTTTTTGCAATGGACCAATGTCGTATTGGTCGTATAAGGTTCCGGGAAGTATGTTAACACTTGCCCCAAGATCTAAGAATGCCTTTGAAATTTCGAATTTACCAATTTGAATGGAAATTAAAGGAGCACCTGGATCTTTCATTTTTAGTGGCAAAGGGTTTGATTAAATGGCACTAACATGTGTAGTCAAGTCAACTTTTTTAGGAAGCTTGTGGTGCCGTTTATGCGGACACAAATCCTTCAAAAACTTTGCATAAGCTGGAATTTACTTGATGGTATCAAGGAGTGGTAAATTAATTTTGACTTGTTAAAATGTTTCCCACACGTCTTCTGATTGTGGTCCTCGTTTACCAAAAATACTTTTCTTAATTGGTTGATTCAAAGCGAATGGATAAGGGGTGGCATTATACTCCACACATTGGTCCTCATCCTTCGTTTTGTTCGAGTTTTCAGATTCTTTTGAAAGTGGTGTTTTCTCGTTTTTAAATTTGTTTTCATTTAAAGGTGCATTTTCCAACTCATGTTCGTCATCATCAGATGTACAATCCACCAGCTCACATCAATTGGGCTTGATGAAGGTTTAACTGGATTTTCATAAGTTTTACCACTTCTTAGCACACGTACTTCATTTACCCCTACATTTCTAGAACTTGCCTGGTTCTGTTTTGGAACTTGATGTTGAGGGTTCAATTGTGTGTTGCTGGGTAGTGTGCCTAGTACACGATTGGCAAGTTGTTCCGCCAGTTAATCAATTTGTTTTCCTATAGAAATGTTCGTCTTTTTTGAAGCTTGAACTTTTGATCAAACTTTTGATTCATTTTCTTGATCTCTTCTAAAAGTTGAGAAGCTACACTGTCAGCCATTTGAGGAGTTTGTCTAACTTGACCTTGCTGATTTTGTTGACCTTGAGATGAATTTGAATACTGATTTGGTCCTTGGATGTAATTTCTTTGATAATTTGCAGGTTGATAAATTTGGATGATTTCTCAATCCTAGATGATACACATTTGAGTTCATGTTGTATGCCCTCCTTTCTCCATATGCCTCGTTCACCTCTTCTAATCCACCATTGATTCCAGAACACATGTCGGATGTATGACCAAAATTCCCAATTTCTTCACATATATTTTCCACCTGTGAAAATTAACGGAATACCCTTCTCTACCTCTCATTAGCATAGCCATTTGTTTTTCTATCATTTATAATCTATCATTATTTTCAGAAGTAGTGATATTATGCACAGCTTTCCCAAATGATGGTGGCTTTCGTCGATTCGCCGAAGCTTAGATTTTTGATCCTTGACTCAAGAAAATCTCATTAAACATCTGGGGGCGGGTTAAAAATTTGTCACTACTACTTGCCAAAACAAATTTTCTGTCATCTTCTAAGTGTGGACGGAGTCGATGAGGGGTGGGTGCGGCCCCGAATCGGCCCCGCACAAGCACACCGCCCCACCCCCCTTCGGGCCCGAACTTTGGGGTCCAATTTGGTGTGTCTTCCCCGAGCTTCACCCCGCATTTTTTTGACCGTTACATATGTTCCATTTGCTGCTGCTGTACGAGGTATCCCATCTGTTTCTTCTTCATTCATCCTCTTCCATTTGCTGCTGCTGTACGGTAGAAGAGGAAGCTTAACCTAAAATTTTTGCTACTGAAGTTAAAGTTTGATTGCTTGATTCTTTGTTCTTGATTTTGAAATTTACTTTTTGGGTACTGAAATTGATCCATTTGTGTTTGGATCTAGATGTTTGTGAGCGATTTTTTTTATCCCCCTTTTGATTGGTTTTGAGTCTTGTTTCTTGAATTTTGACTTTTTTTACTGAATTAGTTTACTTGTGTTTGGATCTTTAAAGTGATAAATGAAGATGAATTGAGTTGATGATGAAGATATGAAATGGTAAAGGGTGGTGATGAAGATATGATGAAGTGATTAATGGTGAAATGAAGATGAAAAAGTTTTAAAAAATGAGAAATAATAATTGAAAAATGATGTGGGGTGGCGTGGGGTGGATACCGGGTGATTTGGGGTGAGTGTGGGGTGGATGTGGGGTGAAGTAAAAAGTGTGGGGTAGTGTGGGGTGGTGAGGGATGGACTCCCCTCACCCTAATAAACCTTCACAAAATATTTTAACCAAATCCCATTTTTCAAAGTTATGATGTGGACACAATCTTAGCATTTCTTTGAAACGAGCAAAAGATTCATGAAGTAATTCACCCAGATATTGATGAAAAGAGTTTATATTACTTCGGGCTTCACTTGTTTTACTCATTGGATAATACTCATTTAAAAATTGTTGTTGCATCTTGTCCCACGTGTAAATACTACCCGGGGGTAGAGAT
Source organism: Tagetes erecta (assembly GCA_030867185.1). Classification (NCBI taxonomy): domain Eukaryota; kingdom Viridiplantae; phylum Streptophyta; class Magnoliopsida; order Asterales; family Asteraceae; genus Tagetes; species Tagetes erecta. Next base: position 305,895 of record CM061486.1, on the reverse strand, counting down.
ATAAACCATTGCTTTTTTGCTTTATCTTCCAAAGAAAATTGAAAAAGGTGAAGTTTTACCTCATCTTGAGTGAAACCTTGCCTACTTATTGTGCCACATATTATTGCATACTCTTGATGGTGTGTATATGGCTCTTCGGATGACAATCCATGAAAAGTCTGAATGATGTTTAGATATTGAGGTCAAATCTCAAAGTGTTGGCCTTGCCATTCAGGCACAACAACGGGAGAGGGATTTTGCACAATTGTAGGAAGAAAATATGATTCAACACCTCTTTGTTGTCTCCTAATGTAATTCCCCCTATATTGCCGCATGTATGGCCGATCATTGTTCCTTGGCTCATAAATATATCCACCATCATTGTTGTTGTTTTGGTTCTTAAAATAAAGGCATTCTTCTTCCATGTTGATCATTCTGATTTTCATTGATGTTTCCTTCACCAAATTGATTATTGTAACCACGGACTCTAGTTTCGAACTCATTCTCATGATAATATTCTTCCTCCCAGTTAACAATATCTTCCTTAGTTGGAGGAATTTTGTCGTTGGTTACTGGTTCGTTTGGTTCTGGTATATTTGGTGAGGGTTGTTGATTTGTTGTTTGAGGTGGAATGTCAGGTTTTGGAGGGTTTTGAGTTTGGTTACCAGGTTGTGCCTTTGGTTTTGGTTCCATTCCTCCCAGTTTGCCTTTGGTTCCCCCAAACTCGTGTATAACAAAAAACTTTAGGTGGTGAGGGTGGTTCCATTCCTACTTGTTCACTTTCTGAGCTTGATGAACCAAGTGTGACATCCTCAAAATTCATTGCTCCTAATGGTGTTGCTGCTTTGGTTTTGTTTTGATTTGGTTGAAGAGCTCGATTCCTTCTTACAACCTTTTCTATTTCTGGATCAAACTTCAAAGGTGACCTTCTTGCCGAATATCTTTTATGCATATACTGAATCGTTACCTACACACACAAAACAAAATACCAAGCGTAATAGAGAAGAGACAAAAAACTAAATAAACAACTATATATTAGAGAAAGTAATAAAGTACAAGATAAACTAAGCGCACTCACTCCCCGGCAACGGAGCCAAAATTTGACCGATGTCGAAGCGTCAGCCAAAAATAAAGAGTTTCCTTACTTTTTCTATTTTTAACTAGATGTGGCAAGTACGAGTATCGTATACACGAGGAGTGTTTGTGCTTAGCTACTAACTTTCATTAATCAAAAAGGAAATTGTAAAAGTTGATTGGTTGGTTATTTTATAAACTAATGGCATAAAAAGAAAAGTAAAGTTTAATAAAAGAGTTGATACGATTTGGAGAGAGTGTAGTCATTTCCGGTGTCAGGGTTTATGACCAAGTTGTTTGTAATAATTAATGTTGATTTCAATATTGATTTAGTCACATAGACATGATCTAGTACAAGTTCACCACTAACCTAGAGCACAATTTATATACTTATACACCAAACGTCTGTTCCTTAACTAAACTAAATAGGGTGTACTGGGAACGTTCGGGTGGCGTATGATAAACTGTCTGTCGAATCAATGTCAAATCAAACACATATAACTAGCTATAAACCATCACATGTCAAAGTTTACAACTAATCATAGGTTCAATAATGAAAACTAAACATATATAGATTCAAACAACTAGAATCAAGAACACCTCGTACCTGTGTGACTACGAGACGATTAGCCGATCATTGTGGAGAGAGTTGAATACACCAATCATGTGTCAAACGCTTCATCAACATCATCAGATTCGATTTCAGTTCCCGTCCAAAAATCCGTCGCTGTCTCTGTTCTTTTCTCCCCAAAAAAATAGAATCGCCGGGTTTAAATAACCTATCGTTGTTGTATAAGTTGGTGGGTTTGTCAGACCATTAGCGTTAACATTGTACCGGTGGAAATTACAAAGTAATATACTACTTTAAACTACCACATAAGATTGCATCTTGTTGCTAGTAAAGACTAAAACATTTTATGATCTCTTTTGGAAAAACAAATAGAAAATTGAAAACATTGTATAGTATTGGAACACATATTTCATCCCCAAAATATAAAAGTAAAAAAGAGAGTGAATTTACTCACCTCGAAAGACAAGCACGGAATAATAGCAACAATTAGATAGAACCGAGGATTTGCCCAAATACTAGGATCACCTAAGTAAATGGCAATCCCTACTTAGCAAACATATAGTATAGAAAACCAGAGTATGATCAATTGGAATCTAATGTAATTTGGATTTCTAGGGTTTGAATTCGGGATTTGGGGGTTTTTCAGTAATGATTGGTAATATATTAATTGGTTAAACGTGACATCTAAAACGAGATATAGTTTTGATGAATATTATTGGATGGTGTAACGATTTAATAATATTATAACTTATTTAATTAAGAAATTCATATAACTTGATGATAATAGAAAATTGACTGATAATATGAAATAATATATTAATTGTTAGTTAATAAATAAATAAATTTCTTAATTTAATTATATAAGAAATCTCTTAAGTTTATGTTGGAAATTATATTGAAACGTGTCTAGCATTTTTAGAATGATTTGTACTTTATAAGACTAGTTAATACGACAATATAAAACTATTTTTAGAATTTCCAACTCTTTGTAGAACTTTATAAAAATAAAATCTTTTGTAATTCAGTTTTATAAAACTTGATGGGAAGTAATCTAAATTAATGAAACTAATTTTTTCCTTATAATCCTTGTATATTTTATTGAATTTTTTGTATTTAAAAAAAAGTAAATAAAGACCCCCTCCGTACCCTGTGTGAAGGAGCTGTAGAATTAGTCCTAGCTATCTGATAAAAACTATAAAAACAGCAAAATGTTGGTGACAGGTTTCGAACCTGTGACCTTCGTGTTTAGAAACATAGTACTTAACCAGCCACGCTAGGCTCCAGATCTGTTTAAAAAGGGATATAAAATGGTTTTACTGTATATTAGACAACCAAATCACCAAGAACAAACAAACCCTAAATCCTAAAGGGCTTTTGATCAGTAAATAAAAACGAGTATTTTAACATAAAGTTCTTACTTGAATGATGACGAATTAAGTCAGAAGAGAAGATGAACAAGAAACGACGGGTTTGGATTCAAAGCGATAGCTAGAAGATGTTAAAGTTCTATACAACCTCCAGAAACAATCTTGATGATGTGAAGAATAAAAGCCCTAAGTTAATTTTAGATAGTAACAACGATTTGATGATGAACATGTTGCGTTTAGATTAAGGGTTTTTGGATGATCAATGTATTGATTTAGAGAGTTTTGAACAAATTAATTCATTGGTATTATTTATAAATCATGAGAGGAGTGTTTTGATTCGAAGAATTGATTACATCGAGCGTTACATCGACGAATAGTTAGTTGAGTTTTTGGTTTCGGTTTTGAAATCAATTAAAACTATTAATGGATTGATTATTTGATGATTTGATACGCATTACAGGTTTGAAACATGTTAAGATACATTTTATCGTGTTTTAACTTGGTCAAATCGCACAAAAAACAGATGTTTGAGCCTGCCGGAGTATTGCCAGAATCGTCACCGGCACCGGCGAGGTGTTTGACGGAAAAACAGGCAAGGGTGGACTAGGATGGTTTTAAAATTAATTGTACAGCTTTGGTCCTTGGAGATTGAAATATTATTTTAATTAAGTTATAAACTTTAATTTAAGTTTAATATTTTAAATTTTTAGCTCAAAGTTAGTTTATACAATATTTTAACTAAATATTATATATATATATATATATATATACTTCTCTTTCGACATTAGATGATTATATTTAGTCTTAGAATCAATTTTCTTGGACAATTTTTATAAAATCTCTTTTATAAAGTACAAGTTATATATTTTGAGATTTATTATTATAAGTAGTAATTATTTAGTACGCTTAGATATTTCACGGCATGAATTCGGTCGACTATTTAAGACGGAAACAACATAAATTCTGACATATTTATTCATATTAATAATAAGGAAACGTTACATTGTCAGGAATTAAGTACGAATTCAATAAAGATTGATAACTTCGAGTACGAGTCGGGCATTCGGGTTTAGGTTTAGGGCAGTTGTCACAGTCTCCCCTCCTTATAGAAATTTAGTCCTGAAATTTGCTCAAACCGAAGAAGAAAATGAAACGAAAAGATGCGATTATTTAGCTTTCCATTATTAATGTACTTACGCTATTTAGCTCTTTAAATTTGAACAAGGATTATGTTAGTCTCGAGGAGTTGAATTAGAATACACCAGCTTAAGTGAATGGTAATATGCGAAAACAATTGTTAAATGTTGATTTCTGTATGATAAGAATTTATTTTTGATTATAGGTTCAAGTGGTAATAGGTTTGTTATTTTAGATCAACTTAGAATATATATAGTTTATCTTACTCGATGTTATACGATAGGTCTTATTATATGAATAGAATACTTAGAACAACCATCACTAGTCACAGACAACGCTTCATTTTATAGTATGACAAAAACACTTATATATAGGATGTACCAGCGGCGTATCCACCATGCCCTTGTCATACCACATTTGTCGCATTGCCCTCAAACACATGACAAAACTTTCTATGGTTTCCATACACCCGTAATTACTTTAGTTTTTGCATGGACCACATAGTTCATTCGATCACGTGCGAGTCAAATGTACACAAAAATTTCTAAGTTAAGTAATGATACACATAGATTCTGAAATTATATTTTATAACATTTATTTCTTGTGAAGTATAATTTAAGATGATACGTAAACTGATGATTTGAGAGAATTGAGTTTATTAGGTAGTCATTACCCATAATAATAGTTTTGTTCATAGATACAAATAGTCAAATTCAAGTACCAAAATTGTAACAACTTAAGTTTTTGAAAACCAATTTCATGTGTGTGAGATGTAGATGTCAATTGTTCATGGTATCGCTAAGTTCATAAGCATTGAATGATGATGTACATAAATAATCTAGTTCATAAGGATTTTTAGAATAATTAGTTTAATGAAGATTTGATGCTATGGGTAGTCCAATTTATATCTCCAATTTATAGATTACTCCGTTCTTATTGCTTTTGATTTTTTTAAAACGTTTGAGTTCATATTACAAAAGTTTTTAGGCACACCAAGTGCATTGATTTTGAAAATAAACAAAGTTATAAGATATGATATTGTTTCTCTAAAATGAGGTTTTTTTAATAAAAACTAAATAATTAAACGATGAATTTAAAAAAATAAATTTTCTTTTATCTTTTCCATAGATAAGGTATTTATTTGAAAATAAGTAAATGGCACAGTTTAAGTTTCGAGTATTCGATATTGGAAAACATAAATCATTACGTTTGTTGCAAGTCTTTGTTTCATACTTGAGAAAACGTGGAAATGTTGTGTAATCGCTAAAATAACCAATCTCTTTTTAAGGAAATCATTTATCATAATTTTAAATTTTTTTTTGTATATATATTTATTTTTATTTGGGAAAGTAAGGAAATCATTTTAATAGAATCAATTGTTGATAGTTTTTCACGAAAACCGCAGATAAAACATAGTGTTTTAAGTAGAGAGTTTATACGTTAGACATGTTGTGTTTGGATGAATTTATAGAAACGAGATGTATAGAGTTTCATTAGTGGTCATTTATACAAATGAAATATATCAGTTCAATGAACTTAGGAATAGTTGTGTAGTGTGTTCACGCTAAGTTTTGGAAAAAAAATTTATGAGTAGCATCATTTAATGGTGGATTAGAAGTTGGAATAGAATCTTATGATTAGATGAGTAGTTTAGAAAACATTTGAGTATTGAGATCAAGTTGAGATACTTTGGAGGTAAATGTGCGATTCGTAAATCAAACTAATGCGTTGACATAACAAAATAGTAAATCTGTTACGAGATTTCGGGAATCATGAATTAAGTCTTTAACTTGGGATTCGATAATTGAATTGAGGTTAGAAATATGCCTTAGATTTGGTATTTGGTATTTGTTTTGAAGTTTTGCTAATTTAATTAAGGTTAGTCAATATATCTTAGTTTTGATTTAGAACATTTGGGTCACGATGGTATTAGCGAGTCGTTCACGTCTTGTTGCATTCTACTGGATAAGATAGAAAAATAAATTTATGAGACATAAGAAAATTTTGGATAACATAAGTTGTAATGGAATTTTGGATTGAATAGAAAAGATAATTGTACTTTGAATTTCATAAAAATTTTAGAACACGTAACATAGTAATCGCTTAGAAATCATTGAGATGTAAATAAGCAAACTTGGATCAACATTTGAAATAACATAGAAACCCATTGAAATAATTTGAAATCATAGAAAATGATAATCATATAATCCATAAATAAATAGAATTTGAAGGCTTAGGAATGTGTCTTGGTTTTGTACACTTAAGACTTATCAAAGTGTTAAGTTCGTTTTCAATGTATTCGAGAAGACGTGCTTTAACCTATAGGGTCACACTCATTTCATCCATCCCCAGGTAAGCATACAGATCTCTTAAAGAGATTAATACGAAATGCTTTGTCTTAGACAGGATGTCCGTGATACAAGCGTTTCCCTTTCCAGATTGCAAACCTTCCCAATGTTTCAAACTAACTTAAGACGATGACGAGATTTCACAAAGAGAAAGATCCTAATCACACTGATGAGTCTCTTGTAGCTCCTTCGTGAAATCAGATAAAAAATAAGATCAAGAAAGACATCATAAGGTTCGTAAAAACAATAAGTAAAATAAGTTCAAAAAGAGTTTTCTAAACACGAACTATTTGCACTAAGGACTCTTAGACTATAGTCTAGGTCGGTGTGTTTTCTAATACCCTATCATAGTTCCCAATAATCATGGCTCTGATACCAAACTATGACACCCCACCTGCGGCGGAAACACCGGGTTGTCATGGAAATTTGATATCCATAGTAACCAAAGAACATGGTATTTGTTTATTAAAGTCTAATTATGATAACATAAGTTTTGGAAAATAAGTCTTAAATGGAAACGACAAAGTAATAAACTGAACAATAATTGAAAAGGCTATATTATTAATCTAGGTCCAAGGCATCCGTAGGTCTTGAATAAATAGCCATAAAATCAATCTCATGCAACACCTGAAATATGTGAATATAAAGATAGTTATTTAAAGCTAGTGAGTAAACCACAATTGATAAATAACAGTATCGAAATCCGATATAATCATAATATGTTGCGCAAGCTTATGTGTATAGTCATTTCATAAATATTACTCAACCATGACCATAGAAACGTACATAGAAACATCAACCATAGACACCATAGGGTAGCAACAAGTCTTGAGGAACTACTCATGTTACAATTAGTGATAACTGTCATTTAACCGTCTCGATGTGTAAGTTATCAAAAATTGTTTTAGCATCGAAGGGACATAATAGAATAGCAACAAGCATCACAGTATAGCAACTAGTAACCATTGTATGGAATCAAACAAATAGAATCGCCGGGTTTAAATCACCTATCGTTGTTGTATAAGTAGGTGGGTTTGTCAGACCATTAGCGTTAACATTGTACCGGTGGAAATTACAAAGTAATATACTACTTTAAACTACCACATGAGATTGCATCTGTGACACCCCGCCTGGAGGCGGAACACCGGGATGTCAAGTAAATTGGATATCAATAGTACAAAGCACATGGCATACTAAAAGCATATTTTAATATCATTAAAGCAATAATTGTTGTGACATAAATGAGGAATAAATAGTCATAAATTCAGAAATAAAGACCGGCTATCAAAGTAATTTATTGCTCAATTATTCTAAGTCCGATAGGCATCCTATGTCTTGAAGGCATAAAACGCTCAGACACCACCTGAAATATGTAAAAATAAAGTTAGCTAATTAAAGCTAGTGAGCAAACCATAATTGATACGTAATAATAAAGAAATCCGAGATCATCATAATATGCTGCGCAATCTTACATGCATAGCTATTTCATATCATTCTCGACCATGACACCTTGAAACACACATTGAACACATTGAACACCATCATTGTATTGCATCTTGTAATCGTTTGTCATGAGGAACCAACTCATGTTATTAAATAAAGATAACCTATTTAGCAACCGTCACGTAACCGTCTCGATATGCGTTATCAATAATTGTTTAAGCATCTAAGGGACGTAGCAACATAGCATAGCAACTAGTAGCATTGAATAGTAACTTGTAACATAGCAACTTGTAACATTGATATTGAATGGCCGGGTTTAAATCACCTGTTTTGAAATACATGCAGGTGGGTTTGTCAAACCATTAGCGCTAACATTGTACCGGTGGGATTACTAAGTAACAATACTACTTTAAACTACCACATAAGGATTGCATCTTGTTGCAGACAAAACTAACACATTTAATGATCTCATTTGAAAATAGAAACAAAAAAACGAAAACCGAAAACATTGAATAGTAGTTCAGCCCCAAAATGTAAAAGTAAAAAGGGGAGTGAATTTACTCACCTTGAAATGCAATAGATAATCGAAATAGAAACGCAGCAATAACGAACCGTGGGTTGCCCAAATATTAGTATCACCTAATTATACCCTAACTTAGAAACGAAACAATAGTAACAAGAATAAAAAATCCGAGATATAGGGTTCCAGATTTGGGATTTAGGGTTTTAAAGTACAATTTGGGATTTAGGGTACGAAACGTAATAGTATATTTTGTTATATATATATATATATATATATATATATATATATATATATATATATAGGGGAGGGATTTTCTAAAAAAGCAAAAAACTCTAAAAAGCCTCAGAAGTAATCTGGGACGTCGGATATGGTGTTTTACGGCCCAGATGGACGCGGTGGCATTTTTGTAATTATTTTGATGTTTTGGTCACACGCGAGATGGATTTGAGGGTAGATTTGTCATTGTGCGTATTTAACACCACAATTCAAACGCCATGGTGTTTCTTAGATCCGTGCGTTTTTAACACAAAATTCAAACGCCATGGTGTTTCTTAGATCTGTGTATTCTGAATCATGGTGTTTTTTACATAGTCGACGTTTTTGGTGTTTTATTTCTCACACATTCTAACTTTTCCCATGGTGTTTCTTAGATCTGTGTCTTCTGAATCATGGTGTTTTTTATGTTTGAACTGATCACAGTAAAAACAATTGACTTTTTTGGTGTTTTATTTCTCACACATTCTAACTTTTCTCATGGTGTTTCTTAGCACTATCAAATGGATGTATGTCTTCTGAATCATGGTGTTTTTAACATTCGAACTGATCACTAAAAACACCATGATTCAGAATGTTAAAAACACAATGATTCAGAAGAACTGAACATTGATCGGACGTTCGTAATTAGTAAACGAAAACGTCAAAAACAAACAAAAACATCATCGCTTTCAGTATTCGTCATAGATGAATGATTATGGATTCAAAATTAAAAACGAAAAACGTCAAAAACACGCTATACCTGAACAGATGTTCGTAATTAATAAACATAAAAAAAAACACCATAACTGAACATTGCGAGTGATACCAGGATTTCGAAGTCAGCATCGCGCGTATAAATGACGAAGATGCCCCTCCGTGTTTTTTTTATCTCATGGCCACGTGCTTGTTGTTGATTGCTTCCTACACTTCTCAGAGTTTTGAGCCTTTTTAGAAAATCCCCAATTATATATATATATATATATATATATATATATATATATATATATATATATATATATATATATATATATATATATATATATATATATATATATATATATATATATTTTATTTGTATTTTACTTCAAATATTTGCACAATTCAAATACTTATAAACATATAATATTATTATTTGAATTCTAGAAATCATAAGTTTTAAAATTGTTAAAATGTATTTAATATATATTTGTATAAGTACTAATAGTCATGGAACATTATTTATGAGTTTTTAGGCATTTAGAAATAGATTTAACTTGAACATTTTATATTTGGTTATTAGAAAAGTATAATTAAAGGTTTAAGTGTATAAAGTATAAAAGAATGACAAAAACAGGTCATGGGACTCGAACCCATGACCACTGCACCTTTAACAAACACAACCAACCAGTTGACCAGATTTTTTTTGTGTTTATTAACCCGTTTTTTAATAGTTTTAACCCTTTATAAGTAATAACAACCATTTCAATATAAACCCTAGAATCAAGAAACCATCTAATTCGTTTTGACCTGTTAATCTAATCCAAAACAAACATAGGGCTTTTAATCCCCATGAAATCACGATCATTTTGATATAAAGAACTTACTTGATAGTGAAGATTGGATACGGGTTTGAATTGGATGAAGAACTCGACTGTTCTTGATGATTTTGCGTGAAACTGGAATGATATAAGATGAAACTGATGGATTAGGAAGATATAGATGGTCAATAGGATTGAAACGAATATATAAACTACCCGTAACGATGGCCGGAAGGTGAAAAACGATGCAATCGCCGGAAGTATTTGTTTGCGTCGATCGGTTTGGTAAAATGCAGAAAGAAAAGGTGTTTTTGGTGCTTGTACAGTGTTATTCGGCTTAAATGGAACGAAAATGGATTATTTAGTCGATGATTGAGTGTCTAATTTAGGAAGTGAGATTTCGAATTGAAATCACAAAACCAATTCGCGCATAAACCCGCTGTCAACGCGTTTTCTTGGGTTTTAAAGGTTCGAAACATGGTAAGTGGACGATAAGAAATGATTTTGGGTGTTTAATTGGTGATTTTGGTGCGTAATTTGCTCCGCCGGAGCTTGGGTTTGGCCAGAAAAAGGTGGCCGGAATGGTGGCCGGATCTACGGCAACAACAGGGGGCTGGGTCAATGAGATATTTACACAAATGGCCCCTGTGGTTTGAGATGGTCTATTTATTGTTAAAAGCTTTTAGTTTAAGTTTCAAAAGTTGCAATTTTGACACAAAGTTAGGTTATAGATTATGTTAACTACTAACTTAACCGAGTTAAGACGTAATGTTTGTACAAGTGACATTTTTATATCTTTAACTCGTTCTTGACTTCGAATCACTATTCCAAGGCTCGGAAATAATTTTGTGTAACAATTTCTATAAACTCTCTTTTATAAACTATATATGTATATATATATACATATATATATATATACATATATATATATACATATATATATATTTATATTGGAAAATATGAATATGAGGCTGTCACGCATCTAAGCTTAGATGCGAAATAATCAAAACTACGTCGTTTTGATTAAAAACAATTTAAAAGTTAATTCAAATTTCTTCTTTTTTTCTTCCGTAAAATTAGGCCTACTCTAATTTCTCTATCTTTCTTCCTCTTCCTAATTTAGAGATTGAGTTGTTCACAAAAACACGTCCTAGTTAGATGATGTTCGAATCAACAATGTGAGATGACGTTTCAGTCATTTTGGCTTCTAATTTGCATGCTTTTAGTGATTGTTCTTTTTAATTTGTTGATAGGCATCTCTTGCTTGTGGGAGTATGATTTTGTTGATGGCCGGGTTCATAGACATCTCTCATGTATGGGAAAATGTCTACTTTTTATGAATGAACAAATTAAAATGGATACCAATTTCATTTTAATTGGAAATTGATGACTTCATAGAACTTTTTTTAATTGAATTGGATCAAAAAGAAGCATGCATATAGTTGATATTAGTTGGAATTATAATTATGATTTGAGATTGGAACAATAGATGCACTTTTGATGTAGATAAACGAGGAAGAAGTAGCAAAACTGGATTACAGAGTAAAATCGATCATCAAAAGTGTAGAATTAATTTTGAAGGGAATAAACATGATATTTTAATTAATTTTTAATCAAAACGACGTAGTAATGATTGTTTCGCATATAAGCTTAGATGTCTTACAGCCTCATATTCACTTTCCCTATATATATATATATATATATATATATATATATATATATATATATATATATATATATATATATATATATATATATATATATATATATATATATATATATTCAGTACCAAAATGTTACATTTAACGAAAAAAATACGAATATATTAAAGGATAAACAGTTTCGGGTTCGAGTCGGGCATTCGGATTCGGGTTTGGGGCAGATGTCACAGCATCTTGTCGCGAGTCAAGACTAACACATTTTATGATCTCTTTTGGAAAAACAAATAGAAAATTGAAAAAATTATATAATATTAGAACACATATTTCAGCCCCAAAACGTAAAAGTAAAAAGGGGAGTGAATTTACTCACCTCAAAACACGAGCACGAAATAATAGCATCATCTAGATAGAACCGAAGATTTTCCCAAATACTAGGATCACCTAAGTATATGACAATCCATACTTAGCAAACATATAGTATAGAAAACCAGAGTATGATCAATAGGAATCTAAGGTAATATGAAATTCTAAGGTTTCAATTCGGGATTTGGTATTTTCCGATAACGATTGGTAGTATATTAATTGGTAACGTAACATCTAAAACGAGATATAGTTTTGATGAATATTATTGTATGGTGTAATGATTTAATAATAATATAATTTATTTAATTAAGAAATTTATATAACTTGATGATAATAGAAAATTGATTGATAATATGAAATAATAGATTAATAGTTAGTTAATAAATAATTAAATTTCTTAATCCAGTTTTATAAGAAATCTCTTAAGTTTATGTTGGAAATTATATTGAAACGTGTCTAGCGTTTTTTTTAATGATTTATCTATACTATCTATAAAGCCAATTAGAAGTGCATTTTAAGATACCACAAAAATAAGAACAAGTTACTAATTAATTACACTATAAACCCTAACTAATTACAATATAAACCCTAATTTACGAAATTTATATTAAATTTATACCCCAGATTACACTTCTAAATGTTAGATTTATAAACAATACTGCTAAAATTTTTCCGAAAACATCAACTAAATCGTCAAATTTATATCTTTCATATGCATTTTAAAATTTTTACAACAATTATAAACCTATTTAAACTGAATTTTTGACTACGTCAAAACTGCAGTTATCAGTTGTTTTTTTATAAAAAACAACTACATTCCAGTCTAACAGTCCAAATACAGTCCAATTTATTACAGTTCAAATATACAATCCAGTTTTTAGAAAAAAAAAACATAGTAGCTAGCTAAAATCACCAAACTCCAGCAATCCGCAAATCGTTGGCGCGTTTGAGCTGTAACAAATGTAGTTGCAGCTGGTGCAACACAATTTTACAATCAAGGGCTCAAACAAAACAGTTCAAAAGTCGAAAAAATAGGAGTGATTACATGTATTTGCAGCTGGTGCTCAAGTCGTGAATATGTTGCTCGACAGTCATCTATTCGAGATGCTCGACAACCGGTGTGTACGAGTTCGTAAAAATACCGTTCGATCTGTAAAAATGTGGTGCAACACAACTTTACAATCAAAAGCTCAAACAATCAACAACCTAAAATACTTAAAAAGTCGAAAATAATTGAGTTATTACATGTATTTGCAGCTGGTGCAGAATGGATTGCTTTGGGTTGTTGATTGTATCATTTACCATAATACCATTTGCTGCTCTGCTCCATGTCCGAGTTCCCAACTACATTCTGCTGCTAGACAAATCTGTTGCTCGACAAGTTTAAAATGAAAGCCATAAATCTAAAATAAATGCTATAAATTTAAAATGATAAACAAGCTACGTTAAATTTAAAATCGCATGCTGGAATTATGTAAATGTTTACAATCAGCAACCCAAAACAATAATTTAGATATGAATAGAACTATACCATCAATTCCAATTACCTTAAATTCGTATGACATTCTTCAACTCCAGCTGCTGCTCGACACTTGCTTCTGCTGCACAAATCGTGCTTCTACCGGTCTACAGAGTTGCCAGCTATACCATTTGAGTATTTTAGGTGAGTTTTTCAAATCATATCATGTATATATATGATCATGTTAATGCAATAATACATAAACAACTCAAATTACCATAAAGTCAAGCCGCGTTTTAGAATCTTCACTTCAATAGTTATTTGATGCTTGACTCGTGCTTTGGTTGATCAATCAAAAATCTAACTATATACAACCCACAACAATATTACAATCAGCAACCCACAACAATAGTACAGTATTAAGCAGTCTAACACAATTCAAATTACCATAAAGTTAATGTAATATACACCAACGGATGTTAATGTAATTAAGCAAATTTCATTTCAGACAAAGAAAACAACTTATGGTAACTTTTTATCAAGTGAATATTAAAAAAATCAGGATATACTAATCGTAACATAATGATTACCTAGGTTTATGAAAATCTGGTTAAAAAAGGATGTTAAATCCACTAAATCTGGGATGTTAAATCCACTAAATCTGGATTTTAACAAACTATTTCGTAATTTAAGGTAAGCGGGAAATCAAAGTTTTTAAAGTTTAAAAAAACCCTAGCTTAATCACTGTATAAATATACTAACAATGTTTTGTTTTATTTGCATTCTTGATTTATATTAGCCATGGAAGCTACTTCAAAGAATATCAAACAAATCCAGGTTACATTCTTCTCTATAGTATAGATAACATTATGCATCATCTATTTATGTTATTCATAAATTTTCTTATTGATATTTGTCTTATTTATTCAGTCCGTTTATGCTGATTTAAAATCAGAATTGTTTCATGGTTCTTGTGATCTTAACACACTAAAAATCTTTGCTTCAAAAGTTCAACCTGTCAATGGTTTTTCATTTTCAGTCAAATGCTTATAATTTTTTCATATATAATATGTTAATAATAGTCTTATTTAAGCAGGAAACTATTTATGATGATATGAAAACAGAAAAAGAATATGATTCTTTTGATTTGCATATTACAAAAAATGATTCTTCGAAACAGATTAATAATGCAGGAACTATGGAATCAGAAAAACAAGTTGTTTCTTGTGACCTTAACACACGAATAGTCTTTGCTACAAAAGTTATATCTGTGTTAGATTTTCAATCGGTCAAATGTTTATAATTTTTGCATTACTGATTTTATTAATATTCTTATTTAAGTAGGAAAGTGCTAATGATGATCTGAAAACAGAAAAACATTGTTCTATTGATTTGCATAAAACAAGTGATGATTCAAAGGTTCATAAGTTCAAGTTTGTCATCTTCATTTTCAATCAAATATTTGTAGTTTGTTCGAATATGTTCTTAATAACACTTTTATTTTGGCAGGAAGTTGCTCATGATGATTTGAAAATAGAAAAAGAAGATGCTTCATTTGATTTTAACACACCAAAATTTGGTGCTTCAAAGGTTCATAATATCAAGTTCACAAACACTTTTCCTTTGAAATAGACAATAGTTTTCATATGTACATTGTTTAATATGTTTGTTTCTGTGTAGGCTGATTCTGATAGTAGTGTTGAGATCATTTATCATGGTTTAATGTTCAGTCCATACAAGTTAGATCTTGAACATGAATGGGCTGAAGAGGTAAGAATAAACTTAACTAACTTATATTTTTATAGGTGCATTATAAAAGTTTAACATAAAAAAACATTTCAGGATCGCATCTTTGAAGAAGAAAGAAAGGTTTTTAAAACAGAGCAAAAAGAGTCAAGAGGCTTGAATCAGAGTGGAATTGGGCTGAAGTCATTGAGCTAGATGGTTCAGATGAAGAAGAAAAAAACCTTTTTAAAAATTCTGGAAATTCAATAAAAGGGAAAGAAAGCCCAGCTAAGATAGCTCGAGTTACGATTCAAAAAAGAAACATGCCTCATTTAGTTTGAATTTAATTATGCTATTAATTATGAAAATATTTTTGTTTTGAATTGATCATCTTTGTTAGAACCAAGATGTTTGAATAAAGTTTTATTTATGTTTAATAATGAAAAACGGAACCGGTAGTATAAAGTGTTATGTGTTCGATTGTGTTATCCATATACAATATCTAAGTAATATTTAATAAAGTTCTGCCTCACATTAACAAAAAAAAAACTAATAGTTTCATTAATAATTTAATAAAACAATTTAAATTCTAAAAAAATGGAACCTTTAAAAAAACCATTAAGAATTGAACTCAAACAATATTTATTTCGTACAAATCATAACAATATTACATTAAAAGATTTATAATAAAAATATGAATCAGAAAATAAAAAATAATTATATATTTAAGAACAATATTTATTTCGTACAAACCATAACAATATTACATTAAAAGATTTATTAGCAACCTAAGAACAAAAAATAAAAAAGTTTAGGCTGGATACAGAAAGTATGAATCAGAAAGTTTTAATCACAAGTTTTTATAATAAAAATAATTATATATTTAAGTGATAAGTATATAGAAATAAGTATCTAAAATCAATATACAATCGGAAATTCAGACTCTCCTGAAAATACTCCAAGGTTTGTTCCATTTTTTATTGATAAAGTTTTAACTATATATGATATTTATCTCTTATATAAAAAAATTAAAACCCTAACAGAAATGTACTATAAATACTATGAAACACAAACCACATATTCACATTTCACTTCTACCTCCAATACGCAAGCTTCAGAGGTGAGTTTGACAATTTAATTTTTTCTATCTATGATATATAGTAAACATTTATACACGTTTATGTATTGCTCTAAATCGTCATGCGTCTCTTAAACATGCAGTTTATCTATCTCATTTTTAGTTCAGATTTTTACCCAGGTATTTAATCATGTTTTGTTATAACCTCATGTTTTAAATCAAATTGATACGTATGTAATATTGAATCAACCCATGTTTAAGGATCATTTCTGATTTACATTAAACAAAACTAATAATTTCCTAAACCATATAATAAAAAGTGTTAATTTTCTAAAATAACAGTTAAGACTAAAAGCACTAACATACTGCTTAATATTATATATTTTTTACATATTGTTCTTAACATGTTTGTGCTTCTTAAACATGCAGTTTGGTTGATCTCGTTTTCCATTTAAGCTTTTCAAACAAGTATGTAATCATGTTTTGTTAATGTTGTCATTTAAAACCATAACCGTATTATTAGCTTAAAAGAACAAAAAATAAAAAGTTTAAGCTGGATACAGAAAGTATGAATTAGAAAGTTTTAATCACAAGTTTTTATAATAAAGATAATTATATATTTAAGTGATAAGTATATAGAAATAAGTAGCTAAAATCGACATACAATCAGAAATCTAGACTCTCCTGAAAATACTCCAAGGTTTGTTCCATTTTTTAGTGATAAAGTTTAACTATAATTGATGTTTATCTCTTATATAAAAAATTAAAACCCTAACAGAAATGTAATATAAATACTATGAAACACAAACCACATATTCACATTTCACATCTACCTCCAATACGCAAGCTTCAGAGGTGAGTTTGACCATTCAATGTTTTCTATCTATGATATATAGTAAACATTTATACATGTTTATGTATTGTTCTAAATCTTCATGCGTCTCCTAAACATGCAGTTTATCTATCTCATTTTCAGTTCAGATTTTTACAAAGGTATTTAATCATGTTTTGTTATAACTTCTTGTTTTAAATCAAATTGATACGTATGTAATATTGAATCAACCCATGTTTAAGGATCAATTCTGATTTACATTAAACAAAACTAACCATTTCCTAAACCATATAATAAAAAGTGTTAATTTTCTAAAATAACAGTTAAGATTAAAAACACTAACATACTACTTAATATTATATATTTTTTACGTATTGTTCTTAACATGTTTGTGCTTCTTAAACATGTAGTTTTGTTGATCTCATTTTCATTTTGGCTTTTCAAACAGGTATGTAATCACGTTCTGTTAATGTTTTGTCATTTATTTGTTCATGTATTTCGATCCTTAAAATGTTTTATTTTCAATTTCATGTCATGTTTGCAATCTGCTGTATGTAAATATCAAATGTTAATTACATTACATCACTACAAAAACAAAGTTAGTAAATATCATATATTAATAGATGTAAAGTTTATAATACATATCTTATACGTAAATGTTTGCCTTTTTTAAAAACAAAGGTAGTAAATAACATATATTAATAGATGAAAACACACAACAAATTTGAAAATTCTCTATTAAAACATTCAAACTTATTTAAAAGTATAACCTGAACACCACTAAACTCTTATTTAAATATATGGGTTCTCATTAAAACATTACACTTTTTACATCTACTATAACAAAAACCATGGCCAAATAAAACAAACTAAAACCAATATAACTAAAACACTTTATATTTACAATTTGATTAATACTTATATGTATCATGTTTTACCAAGCCCTACCTTTTTTTACTTTAATCTATTATATGAAAACCCAACGTCAATAACAAACACACATATTAATCAAACTTTATAAAATCTCTTACGGAAAAAATATGCACACAAATAAAAATCAATTATAATCAGTGTTAACGAAGCCTAGATGGAGGCCAGATTCCTAAACCTCTCTAATGAAGGCCGGACAAGCACATCTAGGGAGTTAGGCACTTTGTACAACTGATTTCATTTAAAATAATACATTCAAACAAGTTTCATGTTAAAAATGACATATTTAGAACAAATAGCCACATTGAATGTAAAACAAACAAAATGACAGTTAAAAAATTTCATAAAATAGCTGATAGAACCACGCCTATAGTTCAAGTTTTAACACCAGTGGGCAGTTAATTCCCGTATCCAATCGGAAACTCACTGGTGAAGAGACTTGCTACCGGTCGGGGTATTTAGATGACTTACAATGATGTTTCAATACCCATAATAATAGAAATCTGACAACCGTCTCTTATAATTTCTCACCAGTCGCCAGTTGATTACCGACTACATTCCATAACTAACCAGTGAACGTACCTACAACATTATTGAACATAACACTTAGTTACTATATGGAAAAAAATATAAAGCTAACAAGTACTTGATTAACTAAATGGTTAAATACTTACAATTATTTGTTTAACTAAGACCGGATTAGTAGCCAAAAACTTCCATATGCACAAATTTTTCAATCCACTATAACTAACTCTGCAAAAAAGACACAATTGGTCATTATGTAAAATCAAACAATCATAATCAACTCAGAATGTCATGGTAGATAAAACAAACAAAAAAAACTTCAAAATTATCACATTATCTAACAACAATAAGCAGATTGAGTCAATTCAAACTTCAACTACACCCTGTAAACATAATAACAACTATGTTTAACTAAAACATAACAACAACTATGTTTAACTAAAACATAACGGTAACTATGTTTAACTAAAAACATTGTATGCTCTAATTACACTTAAATGTTGTTCAACACTGACCATCAACCATCTTTTTCAAAACAAATCAAACACTGCTCACAACATTTTAAAGAAAAGCAACAAAAACAAAAAAAGCAACAATGTACCCAATTGTGAGAGTCGTAAGTTGTTACATGAATTAGGAACTCTTCCCTCCAATCTGCACCACGATAAAATGCCACACCTAAGCTTTGAAATCTTTCTTGTCCGGCTGTGTCCCATATCTGAAACAGATCACCCATTAAATGTGATTAGCATCAAGTTTTAAAACTAACTATCAACTCACAATTCACAAGTAATCAGTTAGTTTATAATGTTTAGATATGGTGAAACAGAGCTTAAATCCTTTGATAATCAGACTTTGCCAACATTCAAACGTCTTATTGGTTACCTGATATAATCACATCTTCAAACAAAGCACATCTACAAAGCATAATTTCATACGATAACTAACAAACAAAGAACATTCATACAACAAATATCCTAAAATTATAAATATGATACTTGTAATGTGAAAATCCTATTTTCAAATTTTTATTTCTTTAGATAAGAAATCAGCTCCAATAGTAGCTTTATATTGATTACTAAACTTGCGACTTACATATCTTAATTAACAAAACTAAAACCCAACAACATGATAAATTTGACATTATTAGGTTTGAAAATTGCAGTAAAATAAAAATTAGGGCAAGATAACCATAACACATCTTACATACTAGCAACATATAAGGTAATAGTTCAAACACTTATCAAACCGATTAGTTTTGATTCATAACTTTTAATCAATCTATATACAAAGTTGAACATTAGAAAGTTGAACATCACAAAGTAACATCCAGAAATCAAACATAATCTGTTATCCAGTTCACAAAACCCTTATCAAAGACTTAATCGAGCCAAACTCTTAGAACACATATCATAAATCAACATATAATCCGATTTCGTTTATATATAGTGAAGATACATAGATTGTTACCTGATTCCGAAACCCCTAATCAAATCTTCATTGTTTGAAACCTCCAATCAAGTAAACGACATCGATGATGGTGTTGGTTGTCATACAATAGTTGCGTTCAACTGATTAGCAGACAGTGATTGTGGTCTAGGGTTAGCAGATTTGTGTTCGAAGATAGAGGCGATAGAGGATTTTGTCTAGGGTTTTATGGAATGTGTGTGTTGGAAGATACCGGATATAGAGGCGACATATGATTTAGGGTTTGGTAATGACCTTATATACTAACGTTAAATAGCGGATTTACATATGTCTTAACCTCACCCATCAACCCATTTGTTAACAATAGCCCAAATATATTAACAGATCAAGCCCAATGTGTTGTGTTTTTTTATCATTACGTCATCTCTGATACGTTTCATTTACTTTTATTGAACTCATTACCGCTTTATATTCCAGTTATAACCGAACTTCGTCATTATGCGTCCAACCCTCAATCTCGTTTGTTTAATCCTAGCGTATACCCGACCCATAACTCAAATTTTTATATTTAAATTAGCCCAACGCTTTTAAGAAGCCCAAAACCCATTTTTTTGAGTTTTTTTTACCAAATGAGTGTTGGTGGAAAACTTATTTACCAAAATAGGTGTTTTGAGAAATATTTACCAAAGTGGGTGTTTTTTGATAAAGTTTCTTTTTTCACTTCTAATATTATTAGATTAAAAATATAAAGAGTTTACTTCTAAGTAACCCATATAAAAAGTTTACTTCAATATTAAATAAAAAGATATGTTCGGTCATTAGGTTTAATAATTTTTTTTAAAAAAATCGTATAACTCATTTGCAAACATCTTAAAGTTGTTTTTTTACTAAGTGTTTTATATTACTTAGAAATTTGTTAAATACATATAAACGACTTTTATGAAACCGGCCTTTAAAATACCTTCAATTTTTAAAAACTCCCTCTATGTTGCCTTTCGGGGTTTTTAAACTTCCTTTTCAAAAAGCGTTTGGTTTTTTTTCTAAACGTCTTTTTAAGAATTTTTTTGTAAATGTTTTTTAAAGACAAATGGTGTTAAATAAATTACAACTATCTTTTTTGTAAACATATTTTCTAAAAGTGTCTTTACTAATGCAAACACATAATATGAAAAATCAATTTTTTTAATAGAAATATAAGTAAATTTTTTTAACGAAAGAGACATACAATAACTTGTTTTTAATTTAGTTGAAATATCTTACTCCGTACTTAATGTTGCTAATAAATAATAATGAGTTATTGTTAAACCAATAATATTAAGAGTGAGAAACATTGTTTTTATAAAAAACAACCATATTGGTAAATATTTTTCAAACCACCCACTTTGGTCAATAATTTTTCTATTAACACCTATTTGGAAAAAAAATCATTTTTTTTATTTTATAACTATTATTATGTTCAACATAAAAATTACACATTTTTTAATTTTATAACGATATTTTCAGCGTAACCCATTTCTGGGTTTTTTCTTTTACAGTAACCCAACATTATAGATTCTATAAATTAATTAAAGTGTGTTATGTTTGTTTTTAAAAATAAAGGTTGCTAATTATAAAAAATACACATTTTTTTAATTTTATAACCCTCATTCATAATTTGGCGTAACCCATTTCTGGGTTTTTTCTTTTAGAGTAACCTAATATTATAGATTGTATAGATTAATTAAAGTGTGTTATGTTTGTTTTTAAAAATAAAGGTTGCTAATTATAAAAAATACACATTTTTTTATTTTATAACCCTCATTCATATTTTCAGCGTAATTCATTTCTGGGTTTTTTTCTTTTATAGTAACCTAATATTATAGATTGTATAGATTAATTAAAGTGTGTTATGTTTGATTTTAAAAATAAAGGTTGTTAATTTTAAAAAATACACATTTTTTATTTTATAACCCTCATTCATATTTTATTTCCAGTTATATCTTTATTATGCCTCCATCAACTAAAATAATATGTATGAATGTCAACGGTCGTCGTACTACTTCAATCGATGATGTTCATACCGACATACTATCTACAGAAATACTAACAAGGCTTCCTGCAAAATGTATCGGCCGATGTAAGATCATGTCTAAGCAATGGTTGTCTTTGGTAGCTGCTCAAAATTTCCGTCTAATGCATTGTCGTCGCATGTCCACATCTTATAATCAAATGTTTTTATCTAGCTATCGGTATTTGCGATTCGTCTGTCTTTCGCGTTACTTTTGAAAAATCAGATTATTTTTCAAAGACCCAAATTCCTCTACCATCAAATGTTTCTTCGTCTGGTGTTCGCGTCCTAACAAGCTTTGATGGGCTTATATGTCTTTCTTTTCGTGGCACCCACAAACTGATTCTCTAGAACCCCCTAACCCGCGTGACTAAATTCATATCCAGCACCCAAAGTCAAGGTCGATTCAAACAAATATCAGATGCTGTTGGGTTGTATGCTTCTCATTCGAATGAGTACATGCTTCTACATGTGAAACGCAGAAATGGCATGATGACTCTTTACAAATATTCATCAAGGCATGATTCGTGGCGCAAGATGGGGTTCATCGACGAACGAAAGTACCATAAGTATAAAATGTCATGGTCTAATGGAACTTTCTTCCAAGGAGTGGTTTATTTTACTATTAAAGTGCATGCTATTGGTGCGGGAAACTACTTATACGGTTTTCACGTTGATTCTGATCAGTTTAAGTCTAAGCCCTTTCCAGCAACTTCACATGACGACGGAGAAGTGAGTTTAGTGTTGGTTCGTAAAGCGCTTCACATATTTGTTGCTCACGGTTTCCCTTTTTGGTCTCTTGACTTGTGGAGGATGGACAGAGATAACTGGACTAAAATATGGGTTCGCCAGTCCATTGTGCCATAGTCACTTTTTAGTCACACCATTACGTACATTGTGAGTACAGACAGGTTTCTTGTAGTAAGCAAATCTGGATGTGTCAATGAACTAGACATTACTAAGAATGGCGAAGAGTGTTACTATCCAGTGTTTTTGGGGAGCAGACTACAAGGAGCGGTTTATACCGAGACTCTTATGTCAGGGGATTTTTAGTTTTTAAAATCATATTTTTAATTTATGTTTGTTTGAATGTTTTGGATTTCCTTCCTTTCTGTAAGACGATGAATCCAATATTGTTATGTTGGTATGAATGTTTTGTGTTTCGTTTCTTTATGTAAGACGAGCAATCCATTTTGTTGTTTTCCATGAAGTTTTTCGTTAATTATCCTAGCTCGATCTGAATACATGTGATTATTTATGTTATAGCTAACTAATAAGTTCACGATCTTTTCTCTCTTGTTATATTCAATTCTAGATCCAAACAACTATGAATCCACAACTCTTCATGCTTTTGATGTTCAAGATAATTGCGGAGCTACCACCACTGCTTATAATCAAATGCAAGTGCGTATGCAAGGAATGGTATGATTGTATATCAAGCAACGATTTTCTACTGGCACACACCAATTATGCTAGAGATTCATTAAATCAGAAACTTATCACCACTGGAGACCAACCGACATGCGTTTCAAGGCTGTTGAATAATCAAAGTCCTAACTATTTAGAGGGTAATGATGTAACGCCCCCTGATAATATCCATCCAAAAAATATGATATTCTTAGCAATCTTGGATGGCATGTTATGTGTGACCATTCAACACGCGTGGGACTTGCTTGTTTGGAATCCACTAACAGGTGCTGTGACAACCCACAGATTTAGGTTAATGTCGCTGACAGTTTTCCCGTTTATTCCGATAATTTTATATAAGTTAAGGGTTCGGTTTGTAATTAACTAAACTAATTATTAATTTTATAACCTAAACTAAATAACTTTTAAAGTAGAAGGACCTAAGCGTAAATTAGAAATTAAATTACCCAACCCTAGCCGACCCCCCCTTTATATCATCTTCATCATCACCGAGTTTTCTCGGTGACAATAGAAAATGCAGCAGCAGCCGCATACCTTTCATTCCGGTTCACCGTTGTGTCACTGCAGCCACAGACAACATCGCTATACGCATCGTACCCATCTCCCTCGCTCTCGTGTCCCGTTCCTTGCTCCTGTTTGCGGTGTTTCGGTTCGAATCAACGGGTAACCGGTGACTGTCTCGGAACAACAACTGCAACGCCTTGCTCCGATTCTTCTGTTCGCAGTTTTTTGGTGAGTTTCTCGTGACCCGTAACTGTGTTAAAGTAAACTGATTTGCTGTACGTGTTCTAGTGAGCATAGGGTGTATATAGCGATGTAGGCGGATCGGTGTATATATATGTATGTAAGTTAAAGTGCTGAATATATAGAACTGAATATATATGTACGTGTGTTTGTATTGGGATGATGTAGATTTTATGTATGCTTAATTAAATGTATGCGCAGCAATATATATATATATATATATATATATATATATATATATATATATATATATATATATATATATATATATATATATATATATATATATATATATATATATATATATATATATATATGCATGAACATGGATTTAGGTATACTACGTGTGTGTATGGTATGGGTATATAGTCAACGTATGTGCATGCGTAAGAAAGAGATACATATATATATATATATATATATATATATAGAGGAGAGTTATCCTACATAGTGATGGAAATCTAAGAAGGCTAAGAAGAATTTATGACCTTTAGATCTCTTTTTTAATGGTTGAGATCAATTTGTAGGAAAAGAAATTGATGGAAGGGTACATTAGTCATAGCCACTTTTGTTGACTTTCTCTCTCCACATGCAAGGCACATGTCAATTCCCCCATTTTTTTTAAAACTTTCATAACTTTTGGATACGATATTATTTTTTTAAAAAAATTACACCAAAAAAACAAGCGTTTTGTTATCTTTAAAACGCGTATAATATTGATATATAAAAAATAAAAAAAAAAATTCGGCACTTGTCTAGTCCTTGTGTAATATCATGTGATTGTGTTATATTATAACTAGTGAAATATCATTTTTATCGGTTCATTCTTAAGTCATTATATAATATCATCTTATTATAAATATTTGTTGTGTCATATTATGTGTTTAGAAATTATTACCGTGTCACAAATTGTTAATATGTGTTTGAGAAATGTTCAAAGACAACGTCATTTTTTTGTTACAAAGTGTGAGAATGACACAATGGTAAACAAAGAGACAATGGTAAAGAAAGACACAATGACACTTTTAAAAAAATTATAACTCACAATATAAATCAAATTTGAAAAAAGTGGTTCGGAGACCTTGTTCCCCATGTATTCCTCTTTCAGAAAATAAATAAACGAAAAATTAAAAAAAATTAAAAAAATTACCGTTTTTTTATTTTTTAAATTAGACACAATGAAAAAAGACACAATGAGAAAATAGTAGTTTTTTTAAGTTTTGTTTATTTATTTTTTAAGGAGGATGATGTGAAAGCAAGATCTTTGAAATACTTTTTGTGTTATTGTGTAATTATTATTAGATCATTGTGTAATACTTGTCAAATAAGATTACACAATGACCCGATGAATGACACAACAATCTTACGGATGACACAATCACACAATGACCTGATGAAAGACACAATGACCTGACGGAAGACACAATGACCTGACGTTAGACACAATGAACTGAAAAATTGTGAAAAAAAAGTTTGTTTTTTATATATCAATATTATACGCGTTTTAAAGAGAAAAAAATTCTCGTTTTTATGGTGTAGTTTTAAAAAAAAAATAATATCGTATGTAAAAGTTATAAACGTTTTAAAGAAGTGGGGGAATTGACATGTGACTTGCATGTGGAGAGAGAATATTTAAAAAAGTGGGCATGACTAAAATACCCCATCTCCTAATTTTCCTAGATGCCACATGTCAATCTCTTATTGCTTCTTAGCATTCTTAGATTTATAACACTATGTAGGTGAACCTCACTCTATATATATATATATATATATATATATATATCTGCAGTAAAAGTAGCCGAGCATGTTTGTTAAAACTCACAATAATTGGCAACGATGTATGTATATTAAACCGGGTATATGTAGTTGCAGCACTTAGTCGATATGCGTATAAGTTGTATGGAGGCAGTAGTAACATATTTCGAATATACATTCGTGGTTAACAGTGAGTATTAATGTACGGTTTTGATGTATATGTTTCCACAACATGAGTGTATATATATGTGAAATCTGTGCAAGACTGATGTATGTATATCGCATGATGGAGGTAATGCATGATCGTAATTGGAGGCATTAAATGAGATATGTACGTATGAATAATTAGTTTGAGCAACATGTTGTATGTAGAAACGGTATGTAGTGTGTGATTCGTAATGTTAAATGCTCGTATCGGTATCGCGAGAATGATTATAGATAATATAAACTGTAAAATGTAGCATATTGATTTGTAAATTGATGATATGTATTGTGTGTAAACTATGCATTGTGGGTAGTGTTGTGTTAAATGGAATATATAAATGTTTAGATATGTAAGGATAGTTTATTTTGTGTGAATGCATGACATGAGATACAAGTGTGAAAACTATATAAGTCACGTGATGATAATCTGAGTCGATTGGATCTAGTAATAGGATGCGTGAAATGTGCTATATGAGTATGTGTGTATGTATATATAGAGGAAAGATCAAATACAAAATTGATTTTGCCTAAAAAGTGTGAGGAGTGACTTAAATCACACCAAAACTGGGTCAAACGAACTCCGTTTGAGCTCATTCAAGCGGCGTTGGAACCGTCTCGTCGAGCTTTATCATCTTAGCTTCTAGGGTTTAACTTTTAGGGTTTAGCTTTAAAATTTAGTTTTTACCTTAAGGTTTAGCCTTAGGGTTTAGCATTAGAATTTAGCTTTTAGGGTTTAGTTTTTAGATTTTAGGCTTTTATATGGATGGGGTGAGGGGTTTAGGTTTTTAGGGGGTGGGTGGGTGGGGTTTAGGTTTTTGGGGGTAGGGGTGGGGGGTTTTAGGTTTTTTGGGTGGTGGGTGGGTGGTTTTTAGGTTTTTAGAAGGTGCGGGTCGGGTGATTTAGGTTTTTGGGGGGTGGGGGTGGGGGGTTTTAGGTTTTTTGGGTGGTGGGGCCGGGGGTTTGACGACACGGTTCTAACGCCACAAGAATGAGTTCAATCGGAGTTCGTTTGACCCGGTTTTGATGCGTCTAAATATCACTTCTCACGCTTCTTAGGCAAAATCCATTTTGTACGGTAACCTTCCCCTATATATATATGTTTGTGTAAATATAAATGGCTAATAATTAATAATTAACTATAAAGCAGGTCGTAAGACGGTTTAGGTTCTGTGTTGCATTTGTGCTGTTTGATTTGCTGTGCGCTTCAAATGTGAGTTCTTTGCCCGCTTTTAAACCTTTTTCGGGGAGAAAACATACAAATATTTTACAACGCCTTCGGGCAACCATTTTTCAGTGCCTTTGGGCGGACTGCATTTTTATGCCTTCGGGCAAAACTTTATGCCTTCGGGAGGGGCCAACTAAGGCTACTTTTTATACCTTCGGGTAATGCCTACGGGCAGGTTTCGGTAAGAGTATAGATGCCTTCGGGCAAGATTTTAAACAACCTTGGGCTGAGGTTTACGCCTTCGGGCAGGGCCTTCGGGCAATGGTTTTGATAAAACAAAGTTCTATTGTCTAACTGTTTATTTTACTGAGCATGATTCCACCCAACTCTAAAGTCCTTTCCTTTTTGTCGAGATTATTAATATACAGTGGGTGTAACGGGGAAATTTGAGTAGTACTACGGGTTCGGCAGACCCCATCATGCTGGATTGGTTTCCAGGTGGTGCAAATTGTCCTTTAACTTTTGGTCACCCGTCGTGGTGGTAACAAGGCAACCTTATCGTATCGTTCAGTTTAATCTCGACGTGCTCATGTAGTAAGCGAGGTGGTCTAGCTAACCAGCAATAGTAAAGATGTTTATCGGTTAAACTGTTTCAGTATTTTATATACTCTTGTTACTTAAACTCATTGAACTCACCAACATTATTTGTTGACTCGTTTTAGTATGTTTTTCTCAGGGATCTAGGAAGGCGCACGACTAGGACACTTGCATGCATTGGTCATCATTTATTAAATTATTATTATTTAAACTATTGTTGGTTTTTGAAATGGTAGTTTGGTTGTGCTAACTTTATGCACGGGTTTTCATAACTTAGGTTGGTTTAACCTTTACTATTACGTACTT
Organism: Tagetes erecta; assembly: GCA_030867185.1. Classification (NCBI taxonomy): domain Eukaryota; kingdom Viridiplantae; phylum Streptophyta; class Magnoliopsida; order Asterales; family Asteraceae; genus Tagetes; species Tagetes erecta. The sequence goes on along the minus strand of CM061486.1, from coordinate 277,434 downwards.
GGATTTTGAGTATGGGATTGTTTTACAAATGCTTCCGCTAAACTTTGAAACTTTTCATTTTAAACCCTGGGTGTTGGTTTAATACTTTAATAAGGAACTTTCGTTTAAAACGTTGAGTCAGTGTTTGCTGTAACTAGTGGCTTGAGATCCTGGTATGTCACACGCCTAACGGATACCCGTTTGTGGAAAATTGAGGGTGTGACAGGTGCTTATAGAATGTTGTCCAACCGTGTTAAGAAAGGTTTCTTCAAGGCAGACAACGATTATGTTGGTTTCTATGTTGACGCAACCTTCAATTACAACATTATTCACTTAAAACGTAGACGAGGTACTCTTGCCATTTATTTGTTTTCGTTTCGTCGTGGATCTTGGAAACATGTACCCTTCTTGAAGAAGACACCTTACTCTGCTGATAACTATGAGTGGTCTTTAGGAACCTTCTCTGGAGATGCTGTATACTTCAGGGTTTCCGAATCTGACATGCTAGATGTCATCAAGAGCGTTATTCGGTTTGACGTAAACACGCATAAATTTTTAGTGTTAGAATATCCGAGATCTGGGACTTTGAGTCCTAACGGTGCTTTGTTTAGCTGGCGCTCGGAACTATATACTTTTGTTTCTTGCGGTTACTTTAACAAGCCATTGGAATTATGGAAGCTACAAAACGGAATTTGGAACATGATAGATGAATATCGTTACCGAGTATGTCTTTCATTTCCACGTTTGACTACCCTTACTCATTACAATGTAAGTGGCTCTATAATTGTCATCACTGGTTGGGGACTATTTCTTGAAATCGATGTGAACCTTTTAGATGTTCATCATTTTGAGCCTGCAACTTTTGATGGATGTTTTCATGGTGCTGTTTACACGGATACCGTACTTTCACCGTGGTGTTAGCTCGATTCCATGCGTTTAAATATTATGAATCTTTTTGCATTGTTTATTTTATCATGTTTAGAACTTTATGATTGATTTTGTTTTGATATGTAATGGGATTATTCAGTGTGTTTGTTTATCATGTTTCTTTTGATCCAACTAAGAGCACAATATTTATGTTTCTTTCAAGCTTAAATTGTTCAGTTTTTTATTATGTTTATGCATGAAGGTATACTTCGTCATGGATACGCATACCATTGTCGATGATTTTACATCAGTCACACAATTCTGCCTTTGGTATACTGTGTGTTTCGTTTGGGTTGACTTTGTTTTGCCTATCGCGTTTGAAGAAAAACTTTTAATAGTTTTTCTCGACCAACACGTAAGACCTTTTTTTTGTTATAAAATTATATATACTCAATATTATGTGCATGGTACTTGAATCAATAGGTTAATTTTTTTTATAGAGACAGAGGGTTGTGGGCTTTATCCCGAAAACGTTGATGCAAACTTTTTTAGATATGGATCTGGTTGGGAACATGTTCGTTCTAAACCGTTTTCAAAGAGAGAGGTTTGGTTTCAATGAGTGGCCCAAACATGAAAGCTACCTCTTGGTTTGGAGTAATTTCAAGATTGTATTTAATGAGCACACGAAACTTCTATCATTCTCAAGTCATCTACCAAAGGGGTTACGTGTGTTTCCATTAGTGGCTCCCATTAAATATCTTTTGGAAAAAGCAATGGCCCGGATAAAATAATTGTTGGTACGTATAAATATATTTTAATCAAGCAACTTTTGATTGCATGCTACATCTTTTTGCTACAAAATAAAAACAACATGTATTGGTTGTAAATGTTGTTGGGAAGATTGTCAAGGGTGTGCGCCTATGTGGGGAGAATCGTATATTTCTTAAAGATCATGCGTAAGGCATTTGAATTATACTAAATAAATATTGAGAACATACTTAAACTATATCACTCGATCGTACAATATATTTTGTTTCTATTTCTAATGTAAGTAAAGGATTTAACAGAGGTGGCGTAATAAAACTATCTTTATACGACCCGCCGAATATTCATATGTTGGAAACCTTTCCTGCAATGATAGGAAAAGCAACTGTCTTTGTATCTCGCGTCAAGTTGATTTGTTTGTTTAGGGGTATGTTATACTTAAACAATATTAACAACTAACGTGTATTTTTCTGGTTCATATCGTTTTCTATAACTTACACATTTCATTTTAAATTACAGGGAATACTTTACAGTCAACAGAGTTCTCTAGGATCGTCGTAGAACTAAAAGTGCCACAGGCTCTTTCTATTTGAATTTTTTATTTTTCTTTTAGTCATTGTTATTCGTGTCCAACATTGTTTTATATCTTTTAGATAATATATTTCTTTATTACTGTGTTATGATATGTATTATGTTGCTATTTCATACAAAGTTACATATATTGTCGATATATATTAATTATATATTTCAATCACCTATTTGAATTTTGTATATTAATTTAACCTATATAAAATTACAAAAGTAACACTCAATTTATAGGTAACTATATACACCGAACAAATTTAAACGTCATCCAAAATTACAAATCCAAATAAGTAAAGACAACAAAAACAATTGATCTCATTACTGTAAATAATTAGATGGCTATGAACCAAAATAAATACTCGATGTATTGTTGTTTTACTCTCCTTCCATATATTGTAGTTGCATGTCATACATATACTGTTATATATTTGTTCCATGTTTGTTAGTACATACATAAAACTGTTTTTACTATGTTAGTTAATTAACTATTAGTTACAAATGTTTGTACATGTAGATAAATTGGGAAATAATACTCACACCGTAGGTATTTGTTCCAGTATAGATTCATCATTTTAATATGAGCAACGGTCAGACAAAATATCCTAATGACGTTTCGTCCTCAAGTACATCTACGTCACGAGATGTGAAAAGGAAAGAGTATAATAGACGTTACTGGTCAAACAAAGAGAACAAGAAAGCGGCAAACGCCGTCAACTCCGGTGTATATCAACGCGATCAATTCACATCACTTCCCATTAACCAGTCGTGTGAAAGGAGACCTCTAGGATCCTTAAACTCTAATAGTAGTCAGACAGAACAATTTGCAAACGAGAGAGTCGCATGTAGTGCAGCTGAACAAAGACGAGAGTGAAATAGACGATATTATCTTGCACGTAAAGATAAAGGAAAACCCATTTCAAATGACGTTGCGGTTGCACAGATTACAGACGGCGAACAACCACCGGTAGAAGAGGATCCTTATAACTTTGTTTACGACGGTGTACCGTCAGAGTCTCTCATATTAAAGGATCGGAGTTCATGCTTGAAATGTTCCGCAAAACTATTTAAATATGAATTCTCCACCTTTTGTTGCATGAATGGTCTGACTGAATTAGCACATTTAGAGATCCCTAGAGAACTGTACCTGTTGTTCACGTTGCAAAATGAAATTGGCATAATGTTTAGGTCCAACATACGAGCTTATAACACGAATTTTTCGTTCGCAGGGCGTCACGTTGGATGAAACACTGAACAATATGAGGGACGGTTTTTATACATTCCGTGCATACAAAGAAATCTACCACAGAATCGACAAGTTAGTCTCCAGGGATGGAACACCCAAATACCTACAACTGTATTTTTATGATCCTGAAACCGATCTAGAACACAGACTCCGATGGCCAAATCTAGATCGGAATATCACTAAGACGTTGTCACGTGTTCTTTCTACCAATCCTTACGTCGTCACATTCCGTAGTCTTGCGGAGCTTGGTCCTCTAGACAACTATAAAGTCACACTCAACGCTTCAGTTGATGTTGACCAGAGGGTGTACAACCGACCGATGACATCAGAGGTATATAGAATATAATTATTTGATTTACACTTATTCACGTGATTTGTTAGTTATAAACACATATTCTTTAGGTTGCCGGTGTCTGGGTGGAAGGGAATGACAATATTACAGCACACAAAAGGAGTATTGTCGTGTATGGAAGGTCAGACCGTACTCAAACTATTCAACCGTACTTTGGATGTTATGATCCATTATGTTATCCTCTGTTTTTTCCTTATGGTGAGTCGGGATGGCATCCTAACATACCACGTAAAGGAGTGTCAATAAACAAATTAAATAGCCATTCGGCCAACATAGACGAAGAACATGAAGGTACCAACACTTTATCCGTTTTTTAAGTGGATGTGCTATGTTATGTACTAATAACATGATCTTTACATTTATATAGGTGTTAACCAACAAAGTGGTACGACAACAGTAGCAATGCGGGAGTACTATTGCTACAAGTTTCAGATTCGCCCGATAGAAAACTTAGTATTGTTAAGTGGTCGGCTGCTACAGCAGTTTGTCGTCGATACTTACATAAAGATTGAAACATCCCGTGTACAATATGTTGAACACCACCAAAGTGATATACGAGCTGATCTATACCAAGGTATTGTTGATTGTGTTCATGCTGGGGAGGTTCAGCCAAACAGAATCGGACAACGGGTTGTGTTGCCTGCAAGTTTCGTTGGAGGTCCTCGCGACATGCGACGCCGTTTTTTAGATGCCATGACTTTAGTTCAAGACGACGGACGTCCCGATTTTTTCCTAACGATGACATGTAATCCTCAGTGGCCTGAAATATGTGATAACTTAAAACCTGGCCAAACTGCACAAGACCGTCCAGATCTTGTTTCTAGAGTGTTTCATGCCCGATTAGAGGAGCTTAAGCATCATCTATTCAAGAAACATATACTTGGTCATGTAAAGTCATACGTTTACGTCATCGAGTTTCAGAAGCGTGGTTTGCCGCATGCGCATTTCCTCCTTATCATGCACGCGGAAGACAAAATGGGTTACCCAGATCATTATGATAAGGTTGTGTGTTCTGAGATTCCTGACCCGGTACGTCATCCGAAGCTGCACGAAGTTGTTGTTAAGCACATGATGCATGGTCCGTGCGGTGCTTTACGGAAAAGCAGTCCTTGTATGGAGGGTGATCCACCGGTCTGTCGGTTTCATTATCCTAGAGGGTTTAATGAACAGACTACGCAAGGAGAGGATTCATATCCTTGATACAGAAGGCGAGACAACAAAATTAGTGTTGATGTGCGAGAATCAAGTCTTGATAACAGATGGGTGGTCCCTTATAACCCAAGGCTTTTGATGATGTTTAACTGCCACATGAATGTCGAGGTTTGTTCAAGTATAAAATCTGTTAAGTATCTGTTTAAATATGTTTACAAAGGGCACGACAAGCAAGTTATTCACGTCGATGAAGATGGCCAAGGTGTTATTAATGAGATTAAAAGATATCAGGATGCGCGTTACGTGTCTCCGCCGGAGGCCATGTGGCGTATTTTTTCATTCGACCTTTCAAAAATCCATCCTTCGGTGTTGGCCTTACATCTTCATCTCCCGAATATGCATAAGGTTAGATTTAGAGAGAATGATACGCTGAAAAACATTGTTGATAGGGAGTCAGACAAGGGTTCCATGCTCACTGCATTTTTTAAAACAAACAGGTCGAATCCCAATGCTAGACAATATCTTTATAAGGAATTTCCAAAACACTTCACGTGGGATGCAAGCAAGTGTAAATGGAACGAACGTAAAGCTCAGGGATAACGAGGCTGTATTGTTGTTGCTAATCCCGCTGAAGGCGAAAGGTACTACTTGCGACTACTTATGTTAAATGTAAGAGGACCTACTTCTTTTGAAAATCTTCGCACGATTAATGGTGTAACACACCCAACATTTCGAAGAGCGGCTCTAGAGCACGGGTTAATAGAGAACGATGATAGTTTATCGCAATGTCTCACGGAAGCCTCTCTATTCCAGTTCCCTAGTTCACTGAGAAGGTTATTAGCAACAATAATGGTATTTTACGAACCTGGTGATATTCTGTTGGTCATCTAGATCGTAATTTCAGTGCTATAATGATTTGTATTACAACGAAACACACTTGACTCAAACAAACAAAGTCTAATATAACCCAACACACAATAACGAGATTAAAGCCACACAACCGGAGGTAAATACGCTACATAGACGAATAATATATGCTCCTAGCACCTCTTGAAAACACACAAACGATACAAGGGTTTGGATAAGATTTTTGTCAAAGTTGTCTTGCATTAAGATAAGGTTACAATATATATCAGCTTTAGGTTCGCTGATAGATTCGCTGACAGCGAATCTATCTAGCGAACCATATAGTTTCGCCGGGCACAATCAGGTTCGCCCGGTCGATACTAACACAAAAACTATGCTGTGCTACGGGCGAATCTATAGATTCGCCCGTAGGTTCGCTAGCACCAAAATCTACAAAATACATACAAAAGATATAACACCGACATGCCGGTGAGTCCAACCTATACATGACTATCAATACTCCCCCTAGGTTGGACCTCGCCTGGGGAAGTCTTCAGTTAAGCTCCGTCTTTTTCGGCTTCACAAATTTTCAAGATACGCTCCTGCCCTTTCTTCAATCCCGGCCAACGGATTTGTCACATCTTCAGATCCGGCCTCTTCATCTTCACTAAATACCAACATCGACTCCACAAACTCAGTTTCGGCGACATCAGTATCAGGCATATCCAGAACAATCGTTTCCGCCTGAATTTTTTCAGTATGCTCCTCACCTCCCACATCCAAATCAACAACCTCAACAGGTTTCTCGAACCTTCTCTCAATTGATTCATCAAGCTGTCTGGATAAGTCATCAATATCCATGTTCTGATCATCTGTCATCCTCAACCTTTCATTAACACTCCTCAGCTCAGCACGAATACCCCGGGCTTTGTTAGCGACTTTCACGAACAAGTTCGCTTCAGTCCGCGTATAATCTCCTGCCCCGTGCTTAATAAGATTCTCACAAAAAATCTTCAAGTCTTCGTCACAGAAAGAGAAGACCTCCATTGGATCAAACAGACGAATCTCCAGATGATCTTCCCCTTTAAGTCTAATCACCGCTTCACCCGTACCATTATCATAGAACCACTTCAAGAATTCTTGTAGACAAGCAGGCTGAGTATCAGGAATCCTAACCCTAGTCATAATCTTTGGAGCGCTCAACTTTAGTACAACCTTTCCTTTCCAAGAAACCCAATGCCTGTCCTTCTTTTGCCTCATCCGCTTTGGCTTCTGATATCCGAAATCAACAAAGTTATTCTCCGCAGCCCTCCTAATTGTAACTTCAAATGCACATGTTTACATACCTGGAGGAATTAAAACAATTCAATTTGTAATGAAAAGCCTTAAGCGAGATTCGAACTTGAAAATTTTGAAATGAACCGGTTACAGTGCAAGCGAATATGTTAAATGGGTTCGCAGAACAACATATATACAAAGCCCATGGTTCGCTGAAAGACAACGAGGCAAATCTCAGGTTCGATCGGAACATTAGGTCAGAAGAAAGTCTAAAAGACTTAAACCAGGTTCGGGCGAGCCTGTAGATTCGCTGTTGGTTCGCTGGATTGAAGAAATTAAAATATTTTTGGTTTTTGAAAATTTTGATTTCCTTTGAGAATCCTTGAAACGCCCCACAATTTCAACGCTCAAAAATAAAAGATAAAAGATAGAATAAAAGGAAAATAAAATGAAAAATAAGAATAAGTGAAACTAAAACTAAAATTAAAACTAAAGGAGGATATATATATATTTCTTGACGTTTTTCGAGCAGAATCCGGAGAATCATAGATTGGCGGGATTGCAGATATGTTTGTCCATTTAAACCCATTCCTTAGTCCTTTTAACAAGAGATCAGCAGCTTCTTTTATCATGTTTTGGTTTGATTGAAGAAGCTCAGACAACTCGGTCCCCACAAAGGTAAAAAGAACAAGTCCTATCATCAGGGTATATTGAGCAATATGATTGACTTTGCATGAATTTCTTGGATCAAATCTTGAATATTGATCGATGCATTAGCTTCTTTTGACATTTTTGCAATTTTTTGCATCTTTTTGTGAGTGGAGCTTGTCAACAATGATTCATTTGAATACATTGCGACTTATTATTTGGGAAACTCAAATAGTTTAGAGCTCCAGGTCTATACTGACGTATAACAGAGGAGATAAACATTTGAGCATGCTCGGTGAATCTTCAGGTCAATACTTCCGTATAGCAGAGAAGATCCACCAACTCCAGGTCAATACTTCCGTATAGCAGAGGAGTTAAGCACTTTGACTCAATACATTCTGAGGAATTAACAAGTAACTCACTCAGAGGCTTTTTTGAAGAGCAACACTAGCAGCTTTTTATTATGTTTTGCTAACTAGAAACTCAATTCAGGGCTAGGGTGAGGGTGATTTGGGATGTTTTGAGAAAAACAAAGCAAAGATTTGACACTCTCAACCCACTTCTGACAAGGACTTGTAACTTTGTGCAGGCCAATCATGTCAAGGAGATAATCCTTATTGCCGAGTTCTTGAACGTTATGTTTGGCTGCACAATCACTGTTTACTTTGTTTTCGGGCTGAGCCTATCTAACATATCCCAAACACAATACTTCTGACCTCCTTCAACGTCTCTTCAACATCATTTCAAAAACGGGGATCCTGAAATAGCAAAATTTGAAAAACTATAAGTAGTTAATCTTTAATATCTCCCCAAAATTTCTATATAATAGCCATCTAAAAAGAAATTTTTTTTTGTTTTTCGGATTTTCTTAATATATATATACATAAACAAAGAACAGCAAATAAAAAGAAATAAAGTAAAATAAAAGTGAAGGAGCGAAGAAATAAGTAACCCACGGATTTTCAAAGAAGAAAAATGAAATAGTTATTTACATATTTACAAAGAAAGGCAAGCTAGACTTTTGAAATCGGGACCCAAGCCTTAGTGTACTTGGGTCGTGGAACAGAAGAATTACAAAAGAAATTATTTACAAACGTGTTTAATCTTTTTCCAAAAGATTTTTGCCTTGAACTATTTGTGACTAACTCAGGGCATTGCTTAACAGTATGATCAATATTTCCACACTGAAAGCAATGAGATTTTAAACTTCTTTTAGAACATTTAGCAGTCTCTTCATTACTATCAGATGTTTGTGAGTTACAATCACTGCAAGAGTCGTAAGACTCTTTTGACTTACCTGTTGTGACTTTTACCTTGGAGGGTGCAGACTTAGGTTTAATAATGGATGAAAAAGATGATTCCTTGTCTTTCGGTTTTGAAATTCTTATTGGTGTGAAAGATGGAATTTGATGAGACAAAGAATTTTTGAAAACAATTTGTTTTGGTTTGACTTTCAGAGACTTGACCTGAAAGTTTTGCTTTGTTGTTCACACAAACATTTCCAATAACATCATCATTCAAATTGCTTAAGTTTGAAATTGAGCATCCAGAATTAATATCACACATAATATCCTTTGAAGTTAAAACTTGACTAGAAATAAAGACATTCAAACTACTGTCTTCAACAGTCTTCTTTGAATCAAAATTAGAACAATCACTACTGCTAGAACAACCAAGCCTAGTACACCCACCATAAGCGTAATCCTCTCTAACCTCTTTAAGATTTACTCCACTTAAACCTGCAATAGAGCTGTTAGTATCATTCTGTATAATCTCTTGTATCAGCTCATTTGAAGGATGAGGAATAGGTGTTGGAGAGTAACAGAAGGTACTAGGTGGGGGATATGCATATGTTTCATTGGTAACACCCAAACCTGTCTTAACTCTGGCCCCCCGTTGTTTCTTGCAGAGTTCCTCCCTTTTCATACTAGATATTGTCCATTGCTGCAGTTTATTTTTGAGTTTTCTTGTTTCAAATTCAGAAAGAGTGACTTGCTCAGTCAAATAATTTATTTCACAATTCTTTTCCAAGAGAGATCTTTTTAAATGTTCATTTTCTTTCAAAGCTTCTCTTAATTTGACAAAATATTTTGATTCACTCAATTTAAGCTCTTTGTTAGTTCTCTTTAATTCGTTTTCATTTGACATTAACAGTTTATTGGCTTTGTATATGCCAATTAAACGAATTTTGCATGCAGATGAACACATATCTTCAATAACGTCATAAGGAAGACCAATTACCAGGTTTTCTGCAGCAAGGGCACGATCGCACTGACAGTAGGGAGTGTTCCTCTTGAATTCATCCACAGCATCAAGACTCGCCTTCTCAATCATGGCTTCCAAGTTAAGCTTTGACTCTTCATCATTCTTCATCTCATTTACCGCAGCTTCACATACCAATCCCAAGTGATTCAGATGCCCTTGAACAATAGCATCTGACTGGTCTTCATCAACTCTCTCCACTTTCCCTTCTTCGTCTTTTTCACCATAAAATTCTTTGAAAGGATCAAAGCAGTTTATATAGTTATCATCATTCTCAACGATCTCAGCAACCAAGGCATGATTAATTTCTTCCTTTGTTTCTTCAATTTCCGCACTCCAATCAAAGTTGGTGAGCAGTGTAGTTTCATTCCTTGATTTCACTTCCTCAAGTCGTTCTTGAATAGGAGCGGTTCTTGAATTTCCAGAATTCACGGGTTCAGTAACAATTGGTAAAGGACATTCCCTTTTGAAGTGACCAATTGTTTGCAGTTGTAGCATCTCAGCTTTCCTTTATCATACCCCAGCTTGTTATTCTGTCCCTGATTCCCAAAACTTCTTCTACCTGTTCTCTCCATAAACCGTCTAGCACGTAGGGTAAGCATGGCCATTTGCCATTGGATGTCGGTTTCTTCAAGATCATCAGGATCCACCTGATACATATCCTCAACAGTCATCCCCTTTCCCTTTAACTCACCAGCGACAAGAGCTTCATAGCTATGAACAAACATTCCAAACAAAGCCATAGTGTCAGATGGAATCTGAGTGGTGACAGATGCATTTGAGCTTGAACCAACATTTGTAGATGCACCAACAGATTTAACAGACACATGACTTGATGATCCTCCAGGTGCAACACTATAGATATGAGAGTTTGCAGCGGATGAAATAAGTGCAGCATTCTGAGAAGGAATATTTGGAACTATCATAGACTGATTGTATTCTCTTCTCTTCACATCAAGATCAAATGACTTCAGCTTATTTATAACATCCATCAGCTTATAGTCATGAAAGTTTCTTTCTTGTTTCAACAATTTGATCTGAAGACTCCACTGAAGAGGAAGTGAATCTAACAGCTTTGTGACTTGTTCATGATTTCCCAGCTTCTCATCATATACTTTTTCAGGTTACTTGATACAGACAGAAATCGATTGGTAATATCAGTTAAATTTTCTTGCGAATACCCCACAAAAGAATTGAACTCTTTCTCAGCTTGAGCCTTTCTATCCAACTTCAAGTCCTCATTACCATCATAGAACTCGCACAACGCATCATATAAGCTTTTTGCAGTTGTGTGTTCAGCAAACCTGTTGTATATATCCTGATGCAAACAGAGTATCAATGCTCCGAGTGCCTTTTTGTCTCGATCAAGCAACTTGATGTCACTTTCAGTAAATGTACTCGAATCAGTGTTTATTGTAGTAACGGTTCCTTCAACTGTCTTTGGCACGTGCGGACCATTTACAATTGACTCCCATTGATTATAGTCAGTGTAGTAGAAAAAAGCTTTCAAACACCTCTTCCAATCTTCAAAATTTTCACCACTAACAAGCCTCGGTGGCCTGTTAGGTTGAACACTATCCAGATCATTGATATTCAGGGTTGATGTAGTCATAATTTTAAACAGATTGTAGATTCGCCAAAGACAAATAGATTCGCTGGATTAGATTCGCCCAAAGAGCAAACAGATTCGCTCGCAGATTCGCTGTCAGATTCGCTCGACTAACAAACAGATTCGCTGGACAGCAAGCACAGTTTCGCCCGACAGATTTGCTGTCAGATTCGCTCAAATGAATTTGGCAGCAGTTTCGCTTGCACAATGAGCCAAACAAGTGAACTTTCGTTCAGTAAAATGCTAGATTCGCTACACAGAACCACAGAAAGACAGAACACAAGATTGTGTTAGTTTCTCTGGAAGAACAATCAGATTCGCTGGAAGAACAGACAGGTTAGCTGGGTTACGAACAAAACAGTTTCAGTACAAAAACTATCAGAGCAGCTTCAAAACACAACCATTTGTAGACCCGTTTGTTTCAGAAGCTTCCTATGACCAAATATGACAAATCCCAAGCAAAATACAACACAGAAACACACAAACCAGTTCAGAAAAGAATCAAATAGTGTTTTGACACAAAAACCCCAAAATCATCACAAAAATCTCTAGGATCAAACAATCAAGAGCACTAAGGCTCTGATACCATATTGTTGGTCCATCTAGATCGTAATTTCAGTGCTATAATGATTTGTATTACAACGAAACACACTTGACTCAAACAAACAAAGTCTAATATAACCCAACACACAATAACGAGATTAAAACCACACAACCGGAGGTAAATACGCTACAAAGATGAATAATATATGCTCCTAGCACCTCCTGGAAACACACAAACGATACAAGGGTTTGGATAAGATTTTTGTCAAAGTTGTTATGCATTAAGATAAGGTTACAATATATCAGCTTTAGGTTCGCTGATAGATTCGCTGACAGCGAATCTATCTAGCGAACCATATAGTTTCGCCGGGCACAATCAGGTTCGCCCGGTCGATACTAACACAAAAACTATACTGTGCTACGTGCGAATCTATAGATTCGCCCGTAGGTTCGCTAGCACCAAAATCTACAAAATACATACAAAAGATATAACACCGACATGCCGGTGAGTCCAACCTATACATGACTATCATATTCGTAGGTTGTGGAATGAACACTTCGAATCGCTTTCTGAAGATTATCGTTTACATTTCCAGAACGCGGAAAGAGTACAAAATATGGCTCTTACAGACATCAGGGTCTTTCTACAATCTATGGGTATACATATTCGTGATTTTGATCTTCCTGATATAACACAAGAAAACGTACAGCACACAAGTTCTCATGAGGTACAGGAGGAGTATGATATAGCTGTGGATCCTGAACACTTACGTGCAAAAGACGATATGAATTCAGACCAGAAAAGGGTGTTTGATGAGATCATGTCGCATGTGGACGATAATCGTTCAGGTGTGTTTTTTGTAGATGGACCTGGTGGGACGGGCAAAACCTTTTTATATAAAGCTTTGTTCGCTCAAGTTCATTCACGTGGGCTTGTAGCTCTTGCGACAGCCTCATCTGGTGCTGCGGCGAATAATATGCCCAGAGGTCGAACGGCTCACTCGAGGTTCAAAATTCCTATTACCCTTGATAATAACTCTATGTGCACTATAAAAAAGCAAAGTGGTGCGGCTGAAATACTTAGGTTGGCTACATTAATCATATGGGACGAGGCATCAATGGCAAAGCGTCAGGGGATAAAGGCCGTAGTGTTGGGGTTATTTGAAGATGTCACTTTCCAAATATAAGCGAGTGAAGATATCGAGCATCATCACGAGCAAGCACGAGTGAAGACGTTCATAATTTGTATTTGTCTTAGAATATTTGTGTAATCGTTTCGTGCTTAAATGCGCATTTGTGCTTAACTGCACGTGGTTAGGTTGCATTGTAAGGTGAATTGTATAGACTATAAATACCATCACCTAGGTCATTTGTAAGTGAGTTGCCTACATTTCATTCCATATCCCTTGTAACCTTCACAAAGATCTAATACAATTTCACCTATTCATATTATCATAATCTTCATCATACCTTGCATTGATCTTCATGAACATTCAAGCATCAATACGTGATCAGTGAGTTTCCGCATCACTGATTGCAAAAAACATCACCAAACAATCTCAGATCTAGATCCAAGCTCGGTTCGTCTAGAACTATCAATTGGTATCAGAGCTGTTGGGTGATCTTTGATTGTTGTTGTTATTGATGGAATTTTAGCTACCATTAGCTTTGATTCATGTTTGTGTAAAGAACTGCAAAGTTTGAGATCTATTGGTGAAGATTTGACTGAGTTTTCGAAGAAATTGTTCATATTCGTCATATTTACTGCTCCAATTTGAGACTGGAATTTGTTGTTGATATTGAGAAATTGTTGATAGAGATATGTTAGAAATCATAATCCTAAGCCTCGTTGATGATCCAACCATTCAGATTTGTTTATTTCAATCCATATTTTGTCAATTTATCTCAAAACCCACTTGTTGTGTTCTTCATCAAAAATCCGGATCTGAATGAAATTTAGCTTGTTTCAAGGTAATACTTTGAAGGATTGTTAGAAACATCATTCCTTAGCTAATACGAGTATTGAATTGAACAAAAACAACAAATATTGAAAAATTGATCTTGTGTTCATCATAATTTTGACTTTGAAAAGTCAATCTGATATGAAGATTTGAAGATTTGATTGATATTTGCCCAGAAACTTATCATAATCAGAAGAAGAATTGAAGAATTAAGTGATTGATTCAAGAAATTTTCCTAAGTGATTGAAACCACTAAGTTGACCCATCCAAAAAGTGCTGAAACGTCCAAGGTGAAGTCTGATACTATTCAGCCGGGTGATAGAGTGAATTTACTATTCAGCCGGGTGAAGTAGAAGAAATCACTGTTCAGCCGTGTGAACCTGTCAGCCGGGTGAAAACACTGTTCAGCCGGGTGAAAACACTGATCAGCCGGGTGAAGACACTGTTCAGCCGGGTGAAGACACTGTTCAACCGTCCCAAGTTGTTGACACGACCAAACAGTGACCCGTCTCAATTGTCACCCGTCTCAACTGTTCAGCCGTCCTAAGTTTGTGACCCGTCCCAACAGTTACCCGTCCCAACAGTGACCCGTCTCTAAAAAAAAATTTCATTTGACTTCCTAGAAAAATTATCAAGATGACTTTGAAAATTCAAGAAAAATGTCAACGGGCATGTTACTCGTGATCCGAGAAGAAAATAAAAGAGAAGATATCAATAAATTTATTACAGAATTTAATCACATGTTTGAAACAACATATCTTCAAGAAGCCAAAGCTTGTGATCAAATGAGAATAGACTTTCATGAACACACAAAACTTGCTCTTTTGAGTCAAGCAAATTCTCATGACAATCAGGAAGATGAAGAAGAATATGATTGGAGTGAAAACAATGATGTTGTTTCCATTCAAGAGATTGAAAAGAAAGATAAAGAAATTAGCAACTTGTCAGAAACCATTGCAAAGCAAGATGAGACAATTGCTCAATTGAAATCAGAAATGGAGAAATTGATGTCTGAAAAGGAATCCGAGAAAGATGTTCAGAGTTCTTATGTTGAAATGCCAATTCACGTCAGAGAAAAGATGTGCACGAAAGAGTGTTTCACACAAGTTGAACACTACAGAGTATATTCATTCAAGATTTGTGATAAACTTAAGATGGAAGAAACCATGCACAAGAACCTGAAAGAACAACACGAAATATCTGATCAAAGAATCACATCTCTCGAAGAGTCACTTAAGAAAAGTGAAAGAGAAGCAATGAATGTCAAGAATGAAGCTGCAAAATCAAATGCACATTCATCCAGTGTGATCAAAGATTTGCAAGAAGAGATTACAACATTGAAGAAACTCTCTGAAATGGTTAATTCAGAAAATAGCAGTCTGAAAACCAAGCTTCAAGAAGAACAAGAGAAATTCAAAAGTCTTCAAGAAGATCACAAACTGTGTGAAGACAGATTTAAATCTCTTACACAGAATGTTGATTCAATGCTTATCGAAAAGCATAATCTGAATGTACAACTCATGGAGCTTACTGACAAACTAAACAGATCACAATCTGATCTTGTGCTTATCAAAGAAGAAGCTGAAAAAGCAAAGTCATCCGAACAAGAAAGAGAAGGATTAGTGCCAACCGGATTGTTGGATCACTATCTTCTCAAGAAGAAGAAGAAAAGACACAAGAGTTTCAGTCAAAGAAGAAGAAGAAGGTTAGAAGAAAGAAGAGCAAAGCCAAGAAGAACAAGACAAAGGCCGCTTCATCTGATTCTACACCACAGCTTTCTTCAACTCCAAAGTCTCAAGATTCCGAATCCCCGAGTGATTCAAACAGTGACGTATACTGTTTAATCTGTGACTCTGAAACTCATCATATTTCAGATTGTATCTACAGTCAAGGTGTCTTTCCATATGGTTCAAGAGCAAACATGTTCAAAACTCCAGCTTCTTCAATCAAGCTTCAACAAGATTCAGAGGTCAAAGCTTCACAAAAACAACAAGATTCAACTGCAAAAGCTTCTCAAAAGCAAAGAAAGAAGTCTCGCTTCAAGGCTCATCAGAAGTACTGCGAGATATGTGAAATGTACAATCACACGACAACGGAATGCTACTACAGCAAGTACTGCACCAACTGTCAGATGTACAACCACGACACAATGGAATGTTACTACAACAAGTATTGTTCCTTCTGTGACATGGTAAATCACAACACATCCGAGTGCTACTACAAGCCGAGAAGGTCAGTCCAAAGAAGTTCATCATGTGCATACCCTTCCAGGTACGTTTCTAACTTTAAAAGATCTCATCATAGACATTCTTTTGATGAAAATCAACATGTCAATGATTCATGGAAACCAAAGTTTGTCAAAAACAAAAAGAGAAATCATGATTTAAATGATAAAATGATTCCAATAGTGAATCAATCTTTGAATAAGAAATATAGTCAACAAAACCTGTTTTTAAAAGAAAATCATAATCTGTTTGAAAATGACTATAATTTCTCTTTTGACAAACAATCCATGAAAGAAGATGAAGGTACAAATTACATTGTATCATCAAAACCACCACCTGAAGGTATTCCTTGCACTTATGAGAATATCTCTTATGTTGATGAATTTGGACGACCCAAAACCGAAATGGTTTGGGTCATTACCTCTAACTAATTTGTTAGTGTGTTAGGGACAGTTATGGGGCCGGTCAAACAAAGGAAAGAAGACCGTGGCTGATCCCTTATCATGACAAGATACCGAATCTTGTTCATGATGCCTTCGATGCAACTGACGCCAAATGGAGTTGGAAACAAAAAGGAACCATTGCAGGAATTTTTAAAAACATTTTCAAAAATCAAACAATGATGGCAGTGCAAGAAACAACCGATGTTTCATTTCGTCTGTTTAGATTAAGTATATTGCATGCACACTTCATACGTTGATAACATATCTGCCATTTTCTTTTCATTAAACTTTCAATTTTCGTAGAAATTTAAAAGTTTAGGGGGAGAAATCATTATTAAAAAAAAATGATAAAAAAATGATAAAATCAGAAAAATCCAAAAATATGTTGATCTACTTGCACGTACATGAGAAATGATAGTACACTAGAGTTATTCAACGCATCATTTTAAACAATAAAGACTGAAGCGTGAAAATTGATGTGCGAGACAGCTCAGACAATTATACTGAACAAGTATATTCTATGATGATTTAACTAAATGCAAATGAGTTTTTGTGGTTGAAACATATCAAGTGCATGTGTATTGTTTGTACAAATCAAATAGATATCTCGTGACGCAACTGATATACATCGGGTAATGATGCAATCTATTCAGTGTGATGAACCGCATCGTGAGCTTCTTTGTTGTGGTATCCACAGACCTGAAGTCTCACACGAAGTGTCTTTTGAGCTTCAAGATGCAGCAAAAGATTCCAAAATGGAACAAAAAGAGTCCCAAATGCGGACCGTCACCAAACAGATTCCAAAATGGAATTCAGAAGATTCCCAAGGGGAACATAGGCATAAAAAGAAAAATTCCAAAAAGGAATTCAAAAGAAGTCCCAAAGTGGACCAAATCCAAATAGAACCCAAATTCCACACTGTTTATGATTGTAAGTGACCTGACGTGTTGAGTTGTTCTCGGGTTATTTAGATGAAGTGTATAACTTTCTAATCTGCTAGGTATGGGTCACTCAAAACTTATTCCTAATCAACCTAATTGATCATCAAGAATAGAAAAAGCAAGTGTGTCACTTCGAGCTAATTGATTTGTTCAACAATTCATCACTCAATTACTTCACAATTCAAATGTCTATTTTAAAAAAAAAACTGCAAAATATCTGTTGAATTAATTGCTGGTATGATCTCATTGCAGGTTAAAAATTCAGAATGTAAAGAGAAATCTCCAAAAATATATCAAAAACATTGAAAAATTCAAAAAGAACAAAAAGATTTTCTTTTTTATTTTTCTTCTGTTTTGGCAGATTAACATATGTTATTGATGTAGGAGTTGTTCATCAAGCAATATCTCATCCGATTGAGAACTTAATCTTTACATTGATGATAAATGCACATTATTGCATGAGTTTTAATGTTTTTCTTTGAGTTGCAGGAACAGTTTCCATTGCAGAACAAGCTTTCACGTGACTTGAAGATGTTCCTGTTCAAGCCTGATTCCAGTCCAAAGATCTCCAAGTCAGTTTGCTGAGTGTTAAGAATCCTCCTCTTAATATCTCATACACAGATCCCATTAACCTCTAAAGCAAAAGTTGAGGGGGAGTATTCTAAGTCAAAGAAGTCTCCTCATTCTACTTCAACCGTTGAAGAAGATCCCGTTGCTGATATATAGATTCACCGGAATCTACTCTCTGCTTATTTCTTTCCATAGCCTCTGATGTTACTCAAAAGGGAGAGAAGGATGCAGATTGCTTGTTGAAAGACAGAGTTTTGACAGCATCATCTTAGGGGGAGTACTGTTGGGTCCTCTTGAAGATAATGCATACCAAAACTTTAAGTTGCTCTCTATACTCGCCATATGAAGATTTAAGCTGATATGTCAGATTTGTAAAGTGTCATCTTAGGGGGAGTACTGTTGGGGTTATTTGAAGATGTCACTTTCCAAATATAAGCGAGTGAAGATATCGAGCATCATCACGAGCAAGCACGGGTGAAGACGTTCATAATTTGTATTTGTCTTAGAATATTTGTGTAATCGTTTCGTGCTTAAATGCACGTTTGTGCTTAATTGCACGTGTTTAGGTTACATTGTAAGGTGAATGGTATAGACTATAAATACCATCACCTAGGTCATTTGTTAAGAGAGTTGCCTACATTTTATTCCATATCAATTTTGTAACCTCTCTATTGATCTAATACAATTCACCTATTCATATTATCATCATCTTCATCATACTTTGCATTGATCTTCATGAACATTCAAGCATCAATACGTGATCAGTGAGTTTCCGCATCACTGATCGCAAACAACATCACCAAACAATCTCAGATCTAGATCCAAGCTCGGTTCGTCTAGAACTATCAAATGATGAATCATATGACGATGATGACAATACCAATCCAGTGTATCCATTTATATCATTTCACGATCCTCATGTCATCCTCTAATCAATCACAAGGTCCGTCAGCTTCTCAAGAAGATCAAGAATCAAACAATCAAGCACATGTTCAAAGTCAGCAAAATTCTCCTAATGATGGTGGATCTGTTCATACCAATTCACAACCATCATCAGATCCTAATGGTGAAGTTGTTCCAGAGTCGCTCGATTACTTTATCAATTCACCAGATCATGTCCCTAACTTTACACCAAACTCTTCGACAATCATGCAAGATCTACCCAATCTGAATCAGTCAAATATGGACATACAAATACAAGGAGAAGGTCATCCTACTTCACGTATTCACAGGAATCATCCTATCTCTCATATCATCGGTTCTTTGAATCAAAGAACTATGAGACGTCAGACGGAACAAGCAAACATCTGTCTATACTACTGTTTTCTTTCTCAAGTGTTTCCGAAGAACATTTCAGAAGCGTTGCAGGACAACAGTTGGATAGAGGCTATGCAAGAGGAGTTACTTCAGTGCAGGAAACAGGAAGTATGGAAGTTAGTGGATTTTCTTGAAGGAGAAAATGCTATTGACACAAGATGGTTGTATAAGAACAAGCCAGATGAACGCGGCATTGTGATAAGAAACAAAGCTAGACTAGTTGCACAGGGATACACTCAGGAGGAAGGCATAGTGTTGGATCCAAAAACACTATTGAATCATTATATTGTGAGGATTTTGGATCAAATTGACATAAATATATGAATATGGATGAACACATGAAGAACACTCATAAAACCCTCATTTAATCTATATAGAATTGCATCAGATATTACAAAAGTGGAAACCCTAATTTTTTGCTCATTCAAGCATCCAAAACCCTAATTGCCATTTACTATTTATAGCCTAGTGACATTTTGAACTAATGACAATTAGGACCCTATACTTAGAGTAAAACTTGTCAAATGGAAATAATACACATAAAACCCTAATGTTTAGTCTAATATATATTTTGTCATTAAGACAAAATATATATATTACACAAGATACTAAAATGATGAAAACGATTAAATATATTTTGTTGACACAAAATATATTTATTAACAATTTAACTCCGTCGCCTTCAACGTCTTGTCTCTAATCTTTGTCCCGAAGGCGTCGTGTTGACTTTTGCGTTGACTTTGACCGTTGATGTTGACTTTTGTTGACTTTGACTGTGTTGATAATATTAGACTACAATTCAGGTCCAACAATACTCCCCCATAGTCTATTATTATCAACGTCTTGCATCGTGTTTAGCACCGATAAGTCAATACAGTTGGATCTTCAATTTGGTAAGCTTCAGTCTTAATTTCTAATCCAACAAAACTCCCCAAGACTGATGCTTGCCAAATTATGTTGTTGAAGATCATTAATCTCACAAACTCCCCCATATTGTATGCTCCCCATTTTCTGTGCATCCTTTCGTAAAATCTGGAACTGCTTTCCAACTATCTTTTCTTGAGTGCTTCAGAAGATGTAGGAGGATGCTTCCTAGCTCGGTATCTTCTGAAAAAATTTGAGGAACATGTTCTCTGGTCAGGTGCTTTTTTCAACTGATGATCGGCCATCATTTGCAGCAAATATCTGTAACACAAAAATCACAGACAAAATCTCGAGATTTCTAATTAGATCATTTCCTTAAACAAAATAAACCCGTGTTTATTTGTGTATGAAGAAAAGCGAACCCGTGTTCGTTTGTGTGTGAAATTTCCCGTGAAAGGCATGTGAAAATGATAGCATATTAATAGCATAATATGGAAGACTTGAACATAGTTTGAAATTAAAAATCTTTTTGGATTTTTTTTAATTAAAAATTCGGAAATGAGAGGACGAGTCCGACAAGATCACAAATATTTTAGACAAAGAGAACACATCCCATAAGGTACACACGACCAACAAGACTCAAGAACCCAAACATAAAATAATGATAATAAACGAAATTTTCATTAAGGAATCAGATAATGCGTTTCGAGCGACCATCCAGAGAAACATAAATTTGGCGAGATTGTCAATATGTTTGTCCATTTAAACCTATGCCTTGTTCCTTTCAACAAACAACCTGTGACGATCTTATCATGTTTTGGTTCGATTTGAAGAAACTCAAGCGACTTAGTTTTCACAGACATTCAGCAAAGTAACTTGTTTTGACGTCATGGCTTTTTGAGTTTAGATGAATCATCAAGATCTTTTATTTGGGTGTGCATAGACCAAGATTAATTAATAATCAAGGTGAATGTTCTTGGGAGTGAATTGGAGTTGGGTTTAATGTATGAAGCGTCAAACAGTGATCTTGATGTAGAAATATTGTGAGCTTAGCTTTACATTTGAGCATATTTTTATGTATGATGCGTCAAACAATGAACTTGATGTAGAAACATTGTGAGCATAGCTTTACATTTGGGTTGCAGATGATGAGCGCTCCAGGTCTATACCGACGTATAATAGAGGAGATAATCATCTGAGCGTGCTGATGAGAGCTTCAGGTCTATATTTACATATAACAGAGAAGATCATCACTCCAGGTCAATACTTTCGTATAGCAGAGGATATAAGCACGGAAATAAATTCTGAAGAGCTAACGAGAAGCGTCATTCAGGGCTACGGCTAAAGGGTTTTGATTTGGGAAAAATCAAGCACGAAACAAGTACTCTCAGCTCATTTTTGTCAAAACTTATTACTTTGTGCAGGCCAAATGTCTTTGAAAGTACTCCTCATCACCGAGTCCTTATTGAATTTAGTTTGATCACAGAATTGCTGTCTAATTGTATTCGGGCTGAGCCTATTGACACATCATTACACAAATCAACGTCCTCCTTTAGGTGCTTTCCACACATATCTGAAAGCTGTATAAGGACACAAAATATTTACACAAAAAAAGAATTTTAGACTAATGATATTCAGTACATTCATTTGAGATATTACTCCCCTAAAATTTCTATTTCTGCACAAAATTGAAATTTTCAAAAACACAAAAGCGACCACAAAGGGATGTGAAAACTTGATCACAAATACGAGTAAAAATGTTAGGCTCACCCAAAATTTCTATTTGATAGCTATATATATATATATATATATATATATTTTTTAATTAATTTTTTTTATACTATCTACTATATATAAAATAGAAATTACCAAAGAAACGCCTTCCATATTACCCTACAAAAGATTATAAATGAGTTATCAAGAAAAATGCAGTGGCTGTGAAAATCAAAGATCCAGAATGTGGATAAGATACCAGAACCATAACATGTTTGTTCTGCCTCAAATTTGAATAAGGAACATTCTCTGTCAGTAAACCAGATTACTATCAGTCCTCCTAAAATGTTCCTTCACTCATCAACAGATTAGTTAGAAAGGGGAACTCAGGCCATCGTAGTCCTGGGCATTCCGTTTTCATCAGCGTAGTACATCTGTTTAAACACACAACGAGTTTTTTGTATCACTTATCTTTTCCTCTTTCTTTTTAATTTGCCAAATTTTTTTAGGTTCAAACATTTTCGATTTGTTGGACCTAAAGTTTAGTCTAATATTATTAACACAGTCAAAGTCAACAAAAGTCAACGTCAACGGTCAAAGTCAACGCAAAAGTCAAGACGACGCGTTCGGGACGAAGATTAGAGACAAGACGTTGAAGGCGACGGAGATTTATTGTTAACAAATATATTTTGTCAACAAAATATATTTAATCATTTTCGTCTTTTTAGTACTTTATGTAATATATATATTTTATCATAGTGACAAAATATATATTAGACTAAACATTAGCGTTTTATTTGTATTATTTACATTTGTCATGTTTTAGTTCTAAGTCTAGGGTTCTAATTGTCATTAGTCCAAAGTGTCATTAGGCTATAAATAGAAAAAGGCAATTAGGGTTTATGGGGCTTGAATGAGCATGATTTGAGGTCTTTCCATGTAAACAATATCTGATGCAAATTAATATGAATCAAATATGAGTTTTAAGTGTGTTCTTCATTGTTCATCATTTGTTCTTCATAATTTTTACCATTTTGATTCAAATCTTCATCAAATTACTGATTCAATAGTGTTATGGGACCAACACATAGACTATGAAGAACTGTTTGCTTTGCTGGCCTGACTTGAAGCAATTCGCGTTTTTCTTGCTTATGCATTTTTCATGAAGTTCAAAGTGTATCAAATTGATGTTAAAGGCACATTTTTGTATGGACCTATTACCGATGATGTGTACGTCAGGAAATCGCCAGGTTTCGAAGACCCTAAGTATCCACATCGTGTATACAAACTTAGCAAAGAATTGTATTATCTACATCAAGCTCCAAGGATTTTGTACGAGACGTTATCGAAACATTTGCAGGAACATGGTTATACCAGAGGTCAGATTGATCCCACTTTATTCATGAAGCGGGAAAATGAAGATCTTTTGTGTGTTCAAGTGTATGTTGATGATATCTTCTTTGGATCAATAAGCCCATCCATGTGCAAAGAGTTCGAGGAAATCATGAAATCCAGATTTTAGATGTGTTCTATGGGGGAGATCGATTTCTTCCTTGGATTGCAAGTTAAACAGTCTGCAGATAGAATCTTCATCAACAAATAAAGTTCGTTGACAAATTGTTGAAGAAGTTCAAGTTGCAAGATTGTCATTGTCACACCCGAGAATTTTAGATTAACCCCGTTACCTAAATCACGTTAATTCCAATAATGCAACTATACTCTACATTTAATTAGTTAAATTAAATGTGCTACTAGTTACGCAAACAGTTACACGTAACGGTAATTTAGAGAATTACAAAAGCACACGAGTTAATACATGGACGTTGGTGAATTGATAAAATAATAATCCTAAACAACTAACTAAATATAAATTTAGCAAATTTATATGTTATATAACTTATGTGTTTAATTTCTTAACCTTTCGTGAAATCGCGTATTTGACCGGTTTTAACGTTTAACAAGTTCAGCAAGTTTTATGGCTAAATTTATAAATCAAGTTTTTTTTATAAAATACATAAAGAGCTTTTCTTATATTTTAGCAAACTTCAACTAATAGATGATCCATGGATCATCTAGTCGATCCATGGGTGACCCAAACCCACCATTTTAATTAATTTAATTATATTAAACCATTTAACCAAATAAAAAAAAACATATTCCCCTCTTCCCCTTTAACCCTAGATGATGGCAACCATCTCTACACACACAACATGTAATTTTTGACATTTTTGTGAAATTGGTGATCAATCTTGGTGTTATTTGAAGTTCTAAAGCATATTACAAGTAAGTAATTTGATCAATCCATTGTAGATTTTCTTTTTTCTTCATGTTACATAAACCCTAGTTCATCCAATTTCTTCAATTGGTATTTTGTATGTAAAATTGGGTAATGATTGTTGATTTATATGAAGTTTTGATGAAATTGTGATCACTAGAAACTAGGGGATGTTATAAAAGTTTAGGCTTTTGTTTTTGGAGAAACTAGTGTCATAGGGGTTTACAAGAACATGAAATTTTTATGTTTGGATCGTTTTTGTGTTCTACCTATGCTAAGAAACCATTTAGATTTCATTTTTGACAAAACCATTGATAACCAGAATTTTGACAGATTCATAACCTGATTTTCCTTGGGCTATATCTTGTTGAAAACCGAACCAAAATGGGTCATTCTTGAGCCTAGATTATATTTTAAAGAGTCTAGTTTCCAGAAAACTAAACCAATGAACTTTTAGAGAAGAATTAGTTAGACATTTGGATTTCACAAAAACAGATGTCAAATCTGAAAATATGGGCAGAAAATGGGTCACCTTCAAAAGGGCATAACTTTATAATTACAACGTATTCTTGAATGATATTTTCACCAAATTAAACCTTAATGTCTTAGCTTTCTATATTGGTAACATTTGTATTTTTATTCTACTTTATGGTCGTCCAAATCTTATAAAACATTACAGTGTGCAATCAGATGTGTTTTTTGACCTTTAGGTAAAGATGTATTTTTAATAAATAGTTGATTTGGGTTTCAAGTATAGTATATAAAATAAGAAATGAACCTAAGACAGTATTGCAACTGTAGGTGATGTGACACCCCGCCCGACGGCGAAAAACACCGGGCGCGTCAAGTGAATCGGATATCAAAGTACAAAGCACATGGCACACTAAATGCATATTTTAATATTAATTAAGCAATAATGTCGTGACATAAAGAACCATTCAATAGTCATAAATACCGTAACAAAAACCGACAATTAAATATTGTTTATTGTCTTTTTATTCTAGGTCCGAAGCATCCTAAATGTCTTGAACCAAAACTGTATCAAACACCACCTGAAAAACGTGCAAAATAAGTTAGCTAAAGAAATTAGCTAGTGAGTAAATCACAATTTAGTACATAACATAAAATCCGAGATCATTATAGATTGTGTTTCGCAATCTCATGTGCATAGCAATTTCAGCATATATCTCAACCATGACCATAGAAACATAGAAACAAGTATCATAGACCCCACAGGGTTACCTTTAGCAACAAGTCATGAGGAACCAACTCATGTTACATTTATTGATAACTATCGTTTAACCGTCATTTAACCGTCTCGATATGCAAGTTATCAAAAATGTTTAAGCATCTAAGGGACATAGCAACGTAGCAACAAGCATCACATGTAGTAACTAGTAACATAGAATCAACCAAAGAATCGCCGGGTCAAAATCACCTATCAGGCCATTAATGTAGGTGGGCTTGTCAAGCCATTAGCGCTAACATCGTACCGGTGAAAATTACAAGATAATATAACTAATATTGACTATTACACAATTTTGCATCATGCGGCCAAACACGATTAACACATCTAATGATCTCATTTTCGAAAATAGAAACATCAAAAGAAACCGTTGTATTATAGAAACACGTATTTCAGCCCCAAAAACGTAAAGAGTAAAAAGGGGAGTGAGTTTACTCACCTTGAAAAGTAATTACAATCGAACAGTTAGAAACGCAGCTAAAAAGCACCGAGGGTTGTCCAAACATTAGTACCACCTAATTTATTGGGGAAAACCCTAACTTAGAAACGAAACAATAGTAACAAGAATCAAAAGTCCGAGATCTAGGGTTTCAGATTTGGA
Organism: Tagetes erecta; assembly: GCA_030867185.1. Taxonomy (NCBI): domain Eukaryota; kingdom Viridiplantae; phylum Streptophyta; class Magnoliopsida; order Asterales; family Asteraceae; genus Tagetes; species Tagetes erecta. The sequence goes on along the minus strand of CM061486.1, from coordinate 251,149 downwards.
ATTTAGGGTTTTAAATCACAAATTGGGAATTTAGGGTTTTGAAATGTAATTTAGGAATTAGGGTTTTAAATTACGAATTGGGATTTTGGTACGAAACGTAATTGTATTTTCGTTTTTTGAATATATATATTATAAGTAAATATTTGTACAGATTATCATACTTATAGTATGTATATTATTTGAATCTCAAATTTATAAGAAAGATATTATTTATTATCTTATAATTTGTAACTATAATTTAGTCTTAACAATTAGGAAAAACAAAGATTTAAAATAAAAGAAAAAGAGAATGGTTGCAGTAGGAATCGAACCCTGGTCACGGGCGTAAACAACTCACAACGAAACCGCTGGACCAGGAGCGATGTTTGCTATTGTAATTGATTTTTAATTGTTTTAACACTTATTCAACAACAAAACCCATTTCACATTCAAGCCTTAGAAACAAGATCATCCAAATTCGTTTTATTCTGTTGATCTCATCAAGAAAAAGTATAGGGCTTTTGATCTACGATACAACATGAGCATTTTGATATAAAACACTTACTTGATTGATGGAGAATCGGGTCGATGAAACTGATGAACAAGGACGACGGGTTTGAGAATCAATTATTGGGTTTTTGATGTTCTTACTTGAAATTGAACCCACAGAGAGTGAAATTGATGGTAGGCGTTTTTATCTCTAGAAGGAATTGAACTGGTTTGGTCTAAAGCTATACGAACGGGTCTCGCGTTAATGGCGAGTTAATTGGATTAATTTAGGTGTTAATTTGATGATTAAGATTCGATTAATTGTTGTAAACATGTTGTAGTCGTTGAGATGAACGCTTTGGTTGATCCAATTTATTGGATTAGTGCGTTTTTGGTCGATTCAACAAACGGGTTTTGAAACCGAAACTTTGATTTGCAATAAACACAGGTTTGGGTTGATTAAACAATGAGTTGAAGGTGGTAGTGGGTTCGAATCTCATCCACGGTCATTCTCCTGTTTTTAATTTGATTTTAAGCTGTTAAAATGAAAATTTAGACTTCGACGGAAAAATGACCTCCGGCCAAGATGGCCGGAATAGTTGGGACCGGAAACACGGGCGTGAAGGGGTGGGGGTTGGGTGAATTCGCAATTTACCGAAACGGTTCCTCAACTTTCAGTTTGTTTTAAATAGTCATTATAAGTTTTAAATAATAGTTTGTAAATTGACATATTTAGCCCAAAGTTAAGTATATAAATATTTTAACTAGCTAACTTAACTAAATTGAAACGTAACCATTATATACGTGACGTTTTTATAGTTTTAGTTCGTTTAAGCCATTAAGAGATTATTTCGAGACTTAGAAGCGTTTTGTTTAACGTTTTCAATAATTTTCTTTTACGAACTAAATATATATTTTTTCATATATATATTTTGAGTTTTATTGTCACGAATAACAATTATTTGATACGCGTGAATGTTTTGAGACATAAATATGATTATTTAATTGAGAAGGGAATAACGTAGAATCCAATGCGTTTATTCAATATAATAATAAACATTACATTTTGAAGAAAGATGAATACGATTACAATTTAAAGGATAACAACTTCGGGTTCGAGTCGGGTATTCGGGTTCGGGTTTGGGGCAGATGTCACAGTCTCCCCTCCTTATAGAAATTTCGTCCCGAAATTTGCTCAAATCGAAGTAGAAGAAGATGAAGCAAAAAGGTGCGGATACTTAAACTTCATTTGGTCCTAAATTCTTGTTCACATTTAGAGTTTTAACGATCATTAATGATTGATGTCTGATTACGCTTGAGTTGGTTGACTTCACGGTCCATAATTTCCAATGGCCGTTGCATCAATTCATCATCGATATGCACAATGAAATTTTTATCGAATAAGTACTTATTCAGATTAGAAACATGAAGCACGAGATGAACACTGCCCACTTCCGTAGGGAGTTTCATCTCGCAAGAAACTCTTGAGAATTCGGTCAATGGAAAAAAATGAGCATTTTGATTGAGACACGATTTTAAATAACAAGGTTAAGAAGTTATTTAATTTTAATTTGCTTTGTCTCATTGAGAATTGTTTACTTAACTCTTTTCACTTATAAGAGTTCGGTTGAACTATTTGTATGTAGATTCGAATAAATTTTATTTGCTACTCAATATAGGAATAGAATAGGATACCAACTTGCAAATGAAATATTTTAAGTATGGATTTAAAATTATTTAAATGATCATTGAGAATAGTCGTGACTAATAGAATGTTTGAAACGAATTAAGTAACCTTACACATAGTTAAGTGACTTATATGCAATTAGTAAAATGAGTAAACAAGTCAAGTGAAAATAAGATGATTAAATATGGCCCAGCTACACAAGACAAAACTTACTATGGTTCCCATGCACCAACTTTCATAATTCCGTGTGCACCCGTAATTACTTCAGTTTTTGCATGGACTCCACAGTTCATTCGATCACGTGCTAGTCAGAGGTACACAACAATTTTAGGTTAAAAAATGATGATACGTATAGGTATTGTTATCATACTTGATAGAAATAGTACTTGGAAAAATCATATTAAGATGATAAGTAGATTGATGATTCAGAAGTAACTAACGTCCATTAGGTAGATATTGCTCATATAAATAACTTTGTTCAACGATATAGATAGTTAAATTCGAGTACTATGATAGTAACACTTAAGCTTGTGAAAATCGGCTCTATGTGTGTAAGATGTAATTATCTAGGTTTTTTCTTGATATTGACCAGTTCAGAAGCATTAGTTGATGGTGTACATGTAATAATATAGTTTATTGGGGTCTTTAGAAAAATTAGTTTCATGAAAATTTGATAATGCGGATAATCCAATTTATAATTCGAATGAATAGATCACTTAGTTCCAATTGGATTTAATTTTTAAGGTGTTTGTATTTATATGACCAACAGCTCTAGGTAAACCAGATGTAGGGGGTAAATAAGTTTATAAGAGATGATATTGTTTTTTTAATTTTTTTATAATGCAGTTTTAAAAGCTAAGTAAAAAGTTGAAGGTTTTAACCTTACCATAGATAAGAGGGTTGATTTGAAAATAAATGACATAATTTAAGTTGTAAGTGCATGGTTTTGGTAAACAAAAGACATAGTGTTTGTTGCAATTCTTTGTATCACTTTGAGAAAACGGAGAAATCTTGTGTAAATATTTGACCAACGTCAGAATAATCAATCTCCTTTTTAAAGAAGTTATTTATCACGAAATGCATATAAAATACTAAAACCCAAAGGTTATTTTAATTAAAATCCCCCTTTTATATATGTATATATGTATATTTTTATTCTGGAAAATAAGGAAATAATTTTAATAGAGTCGAATACCGGTAGTTTTAAAAACTCCATTGATTACACCTTGTGTTAGAGTAAAGAGTTTATAAATGAAATGCACTAGGTTTGGATTAGTTCATGGAAACTAGTTGCGTAGAATTTCGTTGGTGGTCATATGTATAGATGAAAACATTTAGTTGAATGAGTACAGAATAGTTGAGTAGTGAGTTCTCGTTAGGTTTGGATAACGAATTCATGGATAGCATCGTCTGGTTGATTAACGAGTACTTGTTTTGATGGTTAGTTCATAATTTGATAGTAGATTTATAGTTGTAATGATGGATTAGAAATTGGTTAGAATCTTATAGTTAGATGAGTAGTTTTGAAATTATTTGAGTATAAAAGTCAAGTTGAAATATTTGAGGGTAGACGTTCGATTCAAATACATTAGCTCATAAGAATAGCAAAATCCGTTAACTTTTATTTAGTTATGGAGTTTAGCCTTGACTAAAACTTAGAAATCATAACGAACCCTTGATTGGAGAGTCGATAATTGATTTAGGATTAGAATACGACTTAGAATTCGGTAATTGATATATGTATGATCTGAAGTTTTGGATAATTCGATTGAGATATGTCTTAGTTTTGATTTGAAATGTTTGGTTTACAACGGTGTAATTGTGTTATATGGATAAGCTAGCGAGTACATAGCATAAGTATTATTGTATCTTAGAAACAAATGGAATGATGAAACGTAGAATAACACTGATAGTTCTAGAGGGAGCGAGCTTGGATCTAGATCTGAGATTGTTTGATGATGTTGTTTGCGATCAGTGATGCGGAATATCACTGATCACGCATTGATGCTTGAATGTTCATGAAGATCAATGCAAAGTATGATGAAGATGATGATAATATGAATAGGTGAATTGTATTGATCAATGGAGAGGTTACAAGGAATATTGAATGAAATGTAGGCCAACTCCTTTAACAAATGACCTAGGTGATGGTATTTATAGTCTATACCATTCACCTTACAATGTAACCTAAAACACGTGCAGTTAAGCACAAACGCGCATTTAAGCACGAAACGATTACACAAATATTCTAAGACAAATACAATTAATGAACGTCTTCACCCGTGCTTGCGATGATGCTCGATATCTTCACTCGCTTATATTTGGAAAGTGACATCTTCAAATAACCCCAACAGTACTCCCCCTAAGATGACACTTTACAAATCTGACATATCAGCTTAAATCTGCTAGTGTTGGGGTTATTTGAAGATGTCACTTTCCAAATATAAGCGAGTGAAGATATCGAGCATCATCACGAGCAAGCACGGGTGAAGACGTTCATTAATTGTATTTGTCTTAGAATATTTGTGTAATCGTTTCGTGCTTAAATGCGCGTTTGTGCTTAACTGCACGTGTTTTAGGTTATTACATTGTAAGGTGAATGGTATAGACTATAAATACCATCACCTAGGTCATTTGTTAAAGGAGTTGGCCTACATTTCATTCAATATTCCTTGTAACCTCTCCATTGATCAATACAATTCACCTATTCATATTATCATCATCTTCATCATACTTTGCATTGATCTTCATGAACATTCAAGCATCAATGCGTGATCAGTGAGATTCCGCATCACTGCAAACAACATCATCAAACAATCTCAGATCTAGATCCAAGCTCGCTCCCTCTAGAACTATCAATTGGTATCAGAGCTGTTGGGTGATCTCTGATTGTTGTTGTTATTGATGGAATTTTAGCTACCATTAGCTTTGATTCATGTTTGTGTAAAGAACTGCAAAGTTTGAGATCAATTGGTGAAGATTTGACTGAGTTTTTGAAGAAATTGTTCAAGTTCGTCATATTCACTGCTCAAAATTGAAATCTGGAATTTGTTGTTGATATTGAGAAATTGTTGACTGAGATATGCTAGAAATCATAATCCTAAGCTTCGTTCATGATCAAACATCACTGATTTGTTGATTTCCATCCATATTTTGTCAATTTTGTCAAAACCCACTTATTGTGTTCTTCATCAAAAATCCGGATCTGAGTGAGATTTAGCTTGATTCAAGGTAGGAAAACTTTGAAGGAGTGTTAGAAACATCATTCCTAAGCTAATACAAGCATTGAATTGAACAAAAACAACAAAAATTGAAGAATTGATCTTGTGTTCATCACAATTTTGACTTTGAAAAGTCAATCTGATATGAAGATTTGAAGAAGTTTTCAGCCGGGTAAAGAAGAAATCACTGTTCAGCCGGGTGAAACACTGTTCAGCAGGGTGAAGACACTGTTCAGCAGGGTAAAGACACTGTTCAGCAGGGTAAAGACACTGTTCAGCCGGGTGAAACACTGTTCAGCCGGGTAAAGCACTGTTCAGCCTGGTAAAGACACTGTTCAGCAGGGTAAAGACACTGTTCAGCCGGGTGAAACACTGTTCAGCCGGGTGAAGCACTGTTCAGCCGGGTGAAGAAGAAAAATTCACTTTTTAGCCGGGTGAAGGAACTGTTCAGCCGGGTGAAGTTACTGTTCAGCCGGGTGAAGAAGAAAAATTCACTTTATAGCCGGGTGATAGAAGGAAATCACTGTTTAGCCGTCCCAACCTTGTTGACCCGTCCAAACAGTTACCCGTCCCAACAGTGACCCGTCTCTAAAAAAAAAAAAAAAAGTCTGGAAAAACGAAAAATTTATTTTTCCAAAATTTCAAATTAGTCATTTTTAGCCACCATGACTTCCCAGAAAAAGTATCAAGATGACTTTGAAAATTCAAGAAAAATGTCAACGGGCATGTTACCCGTGATCCAAGAAGAAAATAAAAGAGAAAAGATGTGCACCAAAGAATGTTTTGAACAAATTGAAGAGTGCAAATTATATTCACTTTGGATTTGTGATAAACTAAAGAAAGAAGAAACCATGCACAAGAATCTAAAAGAACAACACGAAATATCTGAGCACAGAATCACATCTCTTCAAGAGTCACTCAAGAAAAGTGAACAAGAAGTTACAAATGCAAAGAATGAAGCTGCAAAATCAAATGCACACTCATCCAGTGTGATCAAAGATTTGCAAGAAGAGATTCTAAAGTTGAAGAAATTGTCTGAGATGTTTAATTCAGAGAACAACATTCTGAAAACCAAACTGCAAGAAGAACAAGAGAAGCATGCAAGTCTACAAAAAGATCACCAATTGTGTGAAGATAGACTCAAATCTCTCACACAGAATGTTGATTCAATGCTTACCGAAAAGCATAATCTGAATGTTCAACTCATGGAGCTCACTGATAAACTCAACAGATCACAATCTGATCTTGTGCTTATCAAAGAAGAAGTCGAAAAAGAAAAGTCTGTTGAAAAGAAAGATGAGAGATTAGTGCCAACCGGAATTGTTGGATCACTATCTTCTCAAGAAGAAGAAGAAAAGATATAAGAGTTTCAGTCGAAGAAGAAGAAGAAGGTTAGAAGAAAGAAGAGCAAAGCCAAGAAGAACAAGACAAAGGGCGCTTCATCTGATTCTACACCACAGTCTCCTTCTACTTCAAAGTCTCAAGATTCCGAATCCCCGAGTGATTCAAACAGTGACGTATACTGTTTAATCTGTGACTCTGAAACTCATCATATCTCAGATTGTATTTACAGTCAAGGTGTCTTTCCTTTTGGGTCAAAAGGTGACAAGTTCAAGACTCCAGCTCCTTCAAGAAAAATTCAACAAGATTCAGAGGTCAAAGCTTCTCTGAAACAACAATCTTCAACAGCAAAGACTTCTCAGAAGAAAGGAAAGAAGTCTCCCTTCAAGGCTCATCAGAAGTACTGTGATATATGTGAGATGTACAATCACATGACATCAGAATGTTGCTACAACAAGTACTGCATCAACTGTCAGATGTACAACCACGACACAACGGAATGTTACTACAACAAGTACTGTTCCTTCTGTGACATGGTCAATCACAACACTCAGGATTGCTTCTACAACAAAAACTCAAGGATGAAGCCGAGAAGGTATGTCCAAAGAAATTCATCATCTGCAAATTCTGCCAGGTATGTTTCTAATTTTAAATTCTCTGATCGTGATCATTCAAATGATTCATGGAAACCAAGATCTGTAAGAAAACAAAATCAAACAAATCCATTTTTGCATAAGCAAAATAGTCAACAAAACCGATTTTTGAAAAATAGGTTTAGAAATGACTATGACAGATCTTCCATGAATGATTCTAGATGGGTGTCCAAACCAAAGCATTCCTTTGGTCCCACACAAAAACAGTTGTGGAGAAAAACACCTGTTAAGAATCAAGATGAGCAACGTGCTTCATCAATCGATGGTCCACCAGAAGATGCAATTTATCAAAAAGTTACATATATTGATGATTTCGGACAATCCAAGACCGCAATGGCTTGGATTTCACACTCTAACTAATTTGTTAGTGTGTTAGGGACAGTTATGGAGGCCGGTCAAACAAAGAAAAGAAGACCGTGACTGATCCCTTATCATGACAAGATACCAAATCTTGTTCATGATGTTTTCGATGCAACTGACACCAAATGGAGTTGGAAACAAAAAGGAATCATTGCAGGAATTATTATTTTTTTTTTTAAAAAAAAAAACATTTTCAAAAATCAAACAATGATGGCAGTGCAAGAAACAACCGATGTTTCATTTCGTCTGTTTAGATTAAGTATATTGCATGCACACTTCATACGTTGATAACATATCTGCCATTTTCTTTTCATTAAACTTTCAATTTTCTTAGAAATTTAAAAGTTTAGGGGGAGAAATCATTATTAAAAAAAATATAAAAAAAATGATAAAATCAAAAAAAAAAATCCAAAAATATGTTGAATCTACTTGCACGTACATGAGAAATGATAGATACACTAGAGTTATTCGACACATCATTTATCAACAATAAAGACTGAAGCGTGAAAATTGATGTGCGAGACGGCTCAGACAATTATACTGAACAAGTATATTCTTTGATGATTTAACTAAATTCTAATGAGTTTTTGTGGTTGAAACATCTTAGTTCATGTGAAACGTTTATACAAATCAGATAGATATCTTGTGACGCAACGATATACATCGGGTAATGATGCAATCTATTCAGTGTGATGAACCGCATCGTGAGCTTCTTTGTTGTGGTACCCACAGACCTGAAGTCTCACACGAAGTCTCTTTTGAGCTTCAAGGTGCAGCAAAAGATTCCAAAATGGAACAAAAAGAGTCCCAAATGTGGACCGTCACCAATCAAATTCCAAAATGGAATTCAGAAGATTCCCAAGGGGAACAATAGGAAAAAGAAAAATTCCAAAAAGGAATTCAAAAGAAGTCCCAAAGTGGACCAAATCCAAATAGAACCCAAATTCCACACTGTTTATGATTGTAAGTGACCTGACGTGTTGAGTTGTTCTCAGGATATTTAGATGAGGTGTATAACTTTCTAATGTGCAAAGTATGGGTCACTCAAAACTTATTCCTAATCAACCTAATTGATCATCAAGAATAGAAAAAGTAAGTGTGTCACTTCGAGCTAATTGATTTGTTCAACAATTCATCACTCAATTACTTCACAATTCAAATGTCTATTTTAAAAACTGCAAAACATGTGTTGGATTAATTGCTGGTATGATCTCATTGCAGGTTAAAGATTCAGAATGTAAAGAGAAAATTCCAAAAATATCAAAAACATTGGAAAAATTCAAAAACACCAAAAAGATTGTCATTTTAATATTTTTCTTTTGTGTTGGCAATTTAACATGTGTTATTGATGTAGAAGTTGTTCATTAAGCAATATCTCATCCGATTGAGAACTTAATCTTTACATTGATGATAAATGCACATTATTGCCTGAGTTTTAATGTTTTTCTTTGAGTTGCAGGAACTGTTTCCATTTGCAGAACAAGCTTCCACACGACTTGAAGATGTTCCTGTTCAAGCCTGATTCTAGTCCAAAGATCTCCAAGTCAGATTGCTGAGTGTTAAGAATCCTCCTCTTAATATCTCATACACAGATCCCATTAACCTCTGAAGAAAAAGTTGAGGGGGAGTATTCTAAGTCAAAGAAGTCTTCTCATTCTACTTCAACCGTTGAAGAAGATCCCGTTGCTGATATATAGATTCACCGGAATCTACTCTCTGCTTATTTCTTTCCATAGCCTCTGATGTTACTTGAAAGGGAGAGAAGGATGCAGATTGCTTGTTGAAGGACAGAGTTTTGGCAGCATCATCTTAGGGGGAGTACTGTTGGGTCCACTTGAAGATAATGCATACCAAACTTTAAGTTGCTCTCTATACTCGCCACATGAAGATTTAAGCTGATATGTCAGATTTGTAAAGTGTCATCTTAGGGGGAGTACTGTTGGGGTTATTTGAAGATGTCACTTTCCAAATATGACATATCAGCTTAAATCTTCATGTGGCGAGTATAGAGAGCAACTTAAAGTTTGGTATGCATTATCTTCAAGAGGACCCAACAAACACGGTTTTGTAGCAACATCTTTGACCGATAGAAACATCCGATGTAATAATAGCACCTCGTTCCACTTAGATTATCACAGAATCTTTTGAAACATACCATAGAAAATCACGTAGAAGCTTTAGAAACTTTAGAAATTTCGATTAACTGAAATAGTGATAGTACTTTAGAACATCATAGAATCCTTTGAACATATCATAGAAAATCACTTAGAACCTTTAGAAACATTAGTAAATGAAGTTGGAATATTATTTGAATCACCATAAAAATTCATAGAAATAATTATAAATCGTAGGAATGAAAATCATAGAATCATTAAGAAAATGAAATTTCGATGGCTTAGGAGCGTGTCTTGGTTTTGGACACTAATGACTTATCAAAGTGTTAAGTTCATTTTCAACTTATTTGAGAAAGCATGCTTTAGCCTATAGGTTCACACTCATCTCGTACATCCCCAGGTAAGCATACAGGTCTCTTAAAGAGATTTATACGAAATGCTTTGCCTTAGACAGGATGTCCGTGATACAGGCGTTCCCCCTTCCGGATTGCACACGTTCCCACGTTTCAAACTTACTTAAGACGATGAAGAGATTCCACAAAGAGAAAGATCCTAATCATACCGACGAGTCTCTTGTAGCTCCTTCGAGAAATCAGATAAAAAATAAGATAAAGAAACAGCATAGAGAAATTCATAAAAAAGAATAAAGCAATAAGTTCTAGAAAAGTTTTCAAAGCACAAGCTATTTGTACTAAGGACTCTTAGGTTATAGTCTAGGTCGGTGTGTTACTAATACCCTATCCTAGTTCCCTATAACCATGGCTCTGATACCAAACTGTGACACCCCGTCGGGCGGCGAAAAACACCGGGCGCGTCAAGTGAATCGGATATCAAAGTACAAAACACATGGCACACTAAATGCATATTTTAATATTAATTAAGCAATAATGTCGTGACATAAAGAACCATTCAATAGTCATAAAAACCGTAACAGAAACCGACAATTAAATATTGTTTATTGTCTTTTTATTCTAGGTCCGAAGCATCCTAAATGTCTTGAACCAAAACTGTATCAAACACCACCTGAAAAACGTGCAAAATAAGTTAGCTAAAGAAATTAGCTAGTGAGTAAATCACAATTTAGTACATAACATAAAATCCGAGATCATTATAGATTGTGTTTCGCAATCTCATGTGCATAGCAATTTCAGCATATATCTCAACCATGACCATAGAAACATAGAAACAAGTATCATAGACCCCATAGGGTTACCTTTAGCAACAAGTCATGAGGAACCAACTCATGTTACATTTATTGATAACTATCGTTTAACCGTCATTTAACCGTCTCGATATGCAAGTTATCAAAAATGTTTAAGCATCTAAGGGACATAGCAACGTAGCAACAAGCATCACATGTAGTAACTAGTAACATAGAATCAACCAAAGAATCGCCGGGTCAAAATCACCTATCAGGCCATTAATGTAGGTGGGCTTGTCAAGCCATTAGCGCTAACATCGTACCGGTGGAAATTACAAGATAATATAACTAATATTGACTATCACACAATTTTGCATCATGCGGCCAAACACGATTAACACATCTAATGATCTCATTTTCGATAATAGAACCATCAAAAGAAACCGTTGTATTATAGAAACACGTTTTTCAGCCCAAAAAACGTAAACAGTAAAAAGGGGAGTGAGTTTACTCAATTTGAAAAGTAATTACAATCGAACCGTTAGAAACGCAGCTAAAAAGCACCGAGGGTTGCCCAAACATTAGTACCACCTAATTTATTGGGAAAAACCCTAACTTAGAAACGAAACAATAGTAACAAGAATCAAAAGTCCGAGATCTAGGGTTTCAGATTTGGAATTTAGGGTTTTAAATCACAAATTGGGAATTTAGGGTTTTGAAATGTAATTTAGGAATTAGGGTTTTAAATTACGAATTGGGATTTTGGTACGAAACGTAATTGTATTTTCGTTTTTTGAATATATATATTATAAGTAAATATTTGTACAGATTATCATACTTATAGTATGTATATTATTTGAATCTCAAATTTATAAGAAAGATATTATTTATTATCTTATAATTTGTAACTATAATTTAGTCTTAACAATTAGGAAAAACAAAGATTTAAAATAAAAGAAAAAGAGAATGGTTGCAGTAGGAATCGAACCCTGGTCACGGGCGTAAACAACTCACAACGAAACCGCTGGACCAGGAGCGATGTTTGCTATTGTAATTGATTTTTAATTGTTTTAACACTTATTCAACAACAAAACCCATTTCACATTCAAGCCTTAGAAACAAGATCATCCAAATTCGTTTTATTCTGTTGATCTCATCAAGAAAAAGTATAGGGCTTTTGATCTACGATACAACATGAGCATTTTGATATAAAACACTTACTTGATTGATGGAGAATCGGGTCGATGAAACTGATGAACAAGGACGACGGGTTTGAGAATCAATTATTGGGTTTTTGATGTTCTTACTTGAAATTGAACCCACAGAGAGTGAAATTGATGGTAGGAGTTTTTATCTCTAGAAGGAATTGAACTGGTTTGGTCTAAAGCTATACGAACATGTCTCGCGTTAATGGCGAGTTAATTGGATTAATTTAGGTGTTAATTTGATGATTAAGATTCGATTAATTGTTGTAAACAGGTTGTAGCCGTTGATATGAACGCTTTGGTTGATCCAATTTATTGGATTAGTGTGTTTTTGGTCGATTCAACAAACGGGTTTTGAAACCGAAACTTTGATTTGCAATAAACACAGGTTTGGGTTGATTAAACAATGAACTGAAGGTGGTAGTGGGTTCGAATCTCATCCATGGTCATTCTCCTGTTTTTAATTTGATTTTAAGCGGTTAAAATGAAAATTTAGACTTCACCGGAAAAATGAACTCCGGCCAAGATGGCCGGAATAGTTGGGACCAGAAACACGGGCGTGAAGGGGTGGGGGTTGGGTGAATTCGCAATTTACCGAAACGGTCCCTCAACTTTCAGTTTGTTTTAAATAGTCATTATAAGTTTTAAATAATAGTTTGTAAATTGACATATTTAGCCCAAAGTTAAGTATATAAATATTTTTACTAACTAACTTAACTAAATTGAAACGTAACCATTATATACGTGACGTTTATATAGTTTTAGTTCGTTTAAGCCATTAAGAGATTATTTCGAGACTTAGAAGCGTTTTGTTTAACGTTTTCAATAATTTTCTTTTACGAACTAAATATATATTTATTCATATATATTTTGAGTTTTATTGTCACGAATAACAATTATTTGATACGCGTGAATGTTTTGCGACATAAATATGATTATTTAATTGAGAAGGGAATAACGTAGAATCCAATGCGTTTATTCATAATATAATAATAAACGTTACATTTTGAAGAAAGATGAATACGATTACAATTTAAAGGATAACAACTTCGGGTTCGAGTCGGGTATTCCGGTTCGGGTTTGGGGTAGATGTCACATGTTTTGTTTCAACTAGCATAGTGACACTTTCATCATGACATCCTAGTTACTAGCACACACCATTTAGACTTCAAACAAAACAATTTCAAGCAACCGGTCTACTAACCAACTAGTACCTACGAATGTCATCTCTTGATCAACACATGTTTACCAACCACCACATGCCTACACGCATTCATATGCAAACCCAATCATATTTGTACGTCCAAAATCACTAAACATGTATTCTAGTAAATTTCCATGACAAAAAGTTTCTACATTTAGCAAGTCTTTCAAAACCAAGTCGGATTCGGACGTTCAAATACCCAAAATTTGTCTAATACATTATCTTAACGTACTAGTGATCTAAAAACCATTCTTAGGCATCAACAACAAGCAATTACTTACAAGTTCATGAGAAAAAGTTACTATTTTAAGTAATATGGTAAAATGATCATACAATTTCAAAACCAATTAGTCAATCTTCATCCAATTCATCATCTAAACACACAATCAATCGTATTTCATCAAAATCAAGCATGCAACATCAAGTTTCTATGACTTCCTAACAAACCCTAATTTCATAACCACAATTAGTGTACCCATTTCATCATCTAATCATCAAAACAACAATTAACACATAACCAATAACCCATTTTCACAACACAATCATCAATTGGCCATTTTGGATGAACTAGGGTTTTAATCTACCAATTTCGTAATATATATTGTGATTTTAGGATTAAAAATTACTTGTATTGTGTTTACAACTCCAATCAGCAAGCAACAACACCACCAAAGATCCAACACAACCGAACATCATCACTGGACGAACCAAGCAGCCGAACTCTTCAACTGGCCATAACTTTTTCATCGCTACGAGTTAGGAGACGTATTTACTATCATTGGAACCGTCTTGTCGAGACGAAGATTTTGATATATAATAGGCCTCCTTACAACGTAGGAGCTGGCCGGAAAGGGTGACGGCTGAAAGGAGAGATTTTTAGGGTTGGGTTTTAATTTTTGTTACGGTTTGTAAACACAATGAAGCTCTTTCTTAACGTACTTTTCCCGTCTCCTAAAATTTACTGAATTTCATAAAAGGTTAAAACCAGTATAATACGTAAATACTCGAAAGTTCAACAATTAAGCACACATGTTACTTAGGATATATATATTTATTGTATTTGTATCAATTAAATTCACCAACGCCCGGGTATTAACTTGTTCGATCGTTTCGTGTGTACGTTTGTGTAACAGTTTGTACATTTAATTCACCAAATTAAATGAAAAGTATAATTGTGTTAACGTGATTAACATAGTTTGACTAACGAGGTTAACCTGAATTTGTCGGGTGTCACATCATCCCCTTGTTGAAGGAATTTTCGTCCTGAAAATTGGATACGGTCATTAAAATAGGTTTCAAGTTGTCACATCATGTTCCCGAAAACATTTCAGTCACATAACATATAAATTCACTAAATTTATATTTATTTAGTTGTCCGAAATTATTATTTTATTAATTCGCCAACATTCGTGTATTAACTCATGTGATCTGGTAATTCCTTGGATTGTCGTTAAATGTAACTGTTTGTGTAACAAGTAGCACGTTTAATTCAACTAATTAAATGTGGAGTATAATTTCATTAATGGAAATAACGGGATTTAGTTAACAGAGTTAATCTGAAATTCTCGGATGTCACATCATCCCCTTATTGAAAGAATTTTCGTCCCGAAAATTGGATATAGCTGGTACAAGGGTCTAAAATGAAAAGATAATTACGGATGTTTGAACATTGAATTTTCGAAGGTGCTACATCATCCCCTTGTTGAAAGAAATTTCGTCTCGAAATTTAGCCATTAGTGCTAGTGTTAGACGTTGTCATTTGAAATAGTTACAGATGTTTGTACATTATTAGATTTTCACACTCCTACATAAACTTTGGTCCACGATTTAAGTTCTATCAAACTTTGTTTATAGCGATCTAACTGTGTTTAAGTGTGTTGAATTCTCTGTCCATAATTTCAACCGATTTTTCGGTGGAACGTTGTTCATCATCGAATCGAACCTCGTTAAGTGGGACGACGAGTGTTTCATTAGGTAAGAGCTTGATTAGTTTGAAGATGTCGGAAACTTTGTGTACCATGTTTATCTCTTAAAACTTATCCAGTCAGTTATCTAGTAGGACAATACCCTAGGACTTCAAGTTGTTTAATATAACATGGTTTTGATGGGATTCCAAAGTTTTTTTGGATGGGATTTATAAATAGCGATTTCAATAATGTATGTTTCGGGGGTTTAGATTAATGAGTTTCACGTTGTTATTTAGCTAACTAAAGAGTTCATTTATTGGTATAGATTGTTAAACTAAGAAAACTTGTGTACAAGGTAAACCGTGTGTAGGTACTCTGCTTTATTAAAAAGAGCATTGTAAAAACACGAATATCAGGGATGTCATAGAAACCCTATGAATAGATGGAGAAGGATGAACGATGACACAACTTATATGTTCAGAAAAATGATCAAAAAATTTAATAAGTATTTCTATCTTCGATAATTATACTTTTTGTTTTTGTAATTGAGAGGACACGTGGTTGTGTGACATGGAGTAATATGTTATCAAAGTTTATATATTGAAATGATGTTAAAACAAGGGAGTCCATGTAAAATGAGGTGTTTCTAATCTTTTGGAGTATAATGCATGTTGTTTGTAAACCATAAGGTTTTGTAGTACTAATTACCTAGTTATTTTAGACTCGTGGTTCTGAGTTCGTTAGAAATTATGATCCTACTACAATAGCGGTAAACAAGTGTTCTTAAGGGCATCAATTCTATAAAGAACCCTATGGTAATGTTTACAAGTATGTGTGAGTATATGAGACGCAACCCATTTTCTCATAGAGGAAGGTTCCATGAGATTCGTAAGCTGGCACGAAGTGGAGATTGATTCTGTGTTTGGATGTTCTTTATGGAGATATGGTTTTAGTCTAGCTTATTATTTGTGGTTTTAGTTCTGTAACATACTAAGTAAGGGTTCCAGGTTCAAATGGTAATATTCTAGCCATGATTTTTATAACGGGATCCATCATAGAGTAGTATTTAGATTCACCATTTGGGTATAGAAAGAGGATGAGGTATAGTAGTCCGGTTAAAGTCTAGAGTTCTAAGTTCACTAATGGTTTAGAAAAGGATCTCATGTTATATCAATACTTGTGTCGTGTGGCTTCAATATCATCAATACTTATATAGTTCCCTCTACTAGGACATTCACATGTTAGAACAGCTAGGTTAAAGTTTCTTACATAGCGACTGAAAATTTTAATCAAGAAAGCTAATTAAGTTTAATATGAAAATTATTGAATAATCGAGCTTCTAAGAACGGACGTTAGATGTTTATAGTATCAAATGATAATGCGAGTATCAAATATTGTGTTTCTTAGAAAATACAAAGGTGTATTAGGAATGAAAACAAAATGGGAAGTGGTTATCCTGGACCATAATGGATAAAGCTCCCTCAGAATATTAGCTAGTGTTGGGGGTTCGTTGTTGACGGTGGTAATCATCACGAGAATTCTTAGCGTCGTGAAATGAATTCGAAATCATAATTTATATACGTGAGTCAGTTCCGAAACATTTGGTTTTGTTATTACTGTGAATATATGATGTATTAAAGTTATAATTATCTGAGTACATAGCAGGTTACCCTATGAATGATAGGTTAAATAGCATTATTAGAACTTATGTGTTTTTAAAAGGTATGAGAATGATATATTAGAGTTTCTCAGGTTAATTATTGCCTTGGTTTCAGGTCCACATCCAACATACCGTTAGTGTTTATATATAGGGTGTACCGCAGCTAACCCACCACACCACCAGCACCTTGAAGGCGTACCTGTCACCTACTAACATTCTTGCCTACTTTACTAAGTCATTCAAAGGGGTTGGGGGAGAAAAAAAAAGAGTATACTTTAAGTGAAATGGAAACGTTATAATATATATGGTAACTTCGGTTATGTATTAGAATTTTATGGGGGTTGAATGTGAATAATCACAGATCGAGACTTTGACAATGCTTAACTTGGTTCTGTTACGCGAATAATCGAGTAGATGAGTTTGAGTATATATTAAGATGGACAAAATGTAGATAATGTTTTAAAATTAAATGTTCTTGAGAAAAACAAATTGACCCAAAACGTGTTTTACAACAGTGGAGATGCAGATTGGGTGTGAGAATTAACATTTACAAGAGTGTTGGATCAAGATGAGTCATCCAACTAGATCGAAACATATACATACCACATGTGTGGTTCGTTGGTGCATCGTTAGTAGTAGGAACATCATGAGTCATAATTATTTTTGGGTAACTTATTATCAGAAACAACTTGAAGTTCTGTTTATCTTGAAGAATTAAGAATAGGTTATGATAAGGTGAAGCACTTCTAGGATGAGCCTAGTATTTTACGAGGTATTTATATGAATGTTTAAGCGTTACCGATTTACTTCACAAGAAGTGATTTTGAATGAGAAATATCACGCGGTTGGTTTATCATATCAACAAGAGGTTATTTTCGAATAGGTTGTTAGCTTTATAAGGCTCCTCCATTGAATCCTAACAATTATAGAGTTTGTTTAACAATCATTTGCAGAAACAACGATGTTAAGATATTACTGGTGTGCTAAAAGGTTATAGTCCACAGACTGGAATTTATAATTTTATGAGTTTGCTACCCTACTTATCCCAGCTCTATAAGCAGCTACTGACTCGTCAAGTTGAGTCGACAGTGATTCTTCTTGTTCCGCTGTGAATGTATCGTTATCGTATTCAGTAGTTTTCCCTGCTCGCTAAAACCCTTCTTCTTAGTCTTCGGCTTTCACAGGATTCGCAAGTAAGGTAAATGTTTTAACTGGAGGACTCAGATTGTTTATATGCGGAATGAATCATCCTCATTAGGGGTCAAATATAGTAGTACTGAAGCATTATCAGCTTTGTCAACATAGATCTTAGTTCTTATTTATGTGTCACCAAGGAAAGATTTCAATTATCTTCAATTTAGGTGTATAAGGTAAAGTGTATGTAGTTTAAAGATAAACTTATGATATGCCATCAAAGGTGTATTGTAACTGTCTACTATCCATAGATGTATTTTATGGGTTCGGTCAAGTATAGACTTGATATCGGTGTGTTATTTAGGGATGGATGTTTGTTCCATATGAATTTGTATTGATTGGTTCTTCACTTTTGTGTTTTTTTTTATCACCCACATGGCAGATTTTGCCAGGATCATCGTGTACCTGTAAATTCACCATTACGTTGCGCACCCGTAATCGTCAATTTACCTTACACAATCACCCCAGTTTTCCCCCATCGGTTACATTGATCTTATGTTTATTATGTTCTTTAATCTGCATTCCCCCGTATGGTATTTCTATCCCATGTCAAGTATTGAATGTGTGTAACTGTATGTTAAACCTATTAGTAAAGGACGACTATACTAGGTGTATAGGACACTAACAGACTATCAATGTGATGTATCAATGGGTTGCATGTATCAGGTATATTGTAAGTTCATAATAAGTGTAAGACTACTAGTCTAAACACAATCTGAGTGTACAATGAGCATGAGTAGTGATAATATCGAATCAAGTAGATAGCACTTAGTGGATCACACAATAAGTGACATGTTACAACTACTAATATGTCTCATATTAAGTAACATGTTACAGTATACGAATGTGTCATATAATAAGTGTCGTGTAGTAGCACATAGTAGGTCACATAACTAACAAGTCAAGACCTCTATATGAGTGAGTTTCTGGACAAAAATCCATTACTGTTGTTCATGTACCTCTATACCATAGGCATCGGTCTCTACCGGTTGGTTGCCATAATAAGGTAGGTAATTCAAAACTGAATTGTTTAGGCTTCATACGAAACCAGTTTGTTGCCAGAATCTTGTAAGTTTCAAGTTATAATGAAATGTTAACATTTCCCAGCTAAGGCCCTAAAAAAAATTTTGGCCTAAAAGACGGGATAACTTTTGAACAAGGTCATTGTCAAATATTTCTCATGCATACTTCGGTGAACAATTCAAAAACTAGCAGATACACACCTAGTTCAAACTTCACTAGCAGAGCAAGTTACTAAAAAAAATTTGCTCTAAAGTGTCACATAATACAAGCTGGTCACTTCATAAAATGCTAGTGTAGGTGTGTGTATGTGTAAATAACATGTATATGGGTCACAAATAAATTTACACAAGTGCAACTAATGTCATTTCTGAAATCAAGTGTGTACAAGTCACTAACAAATAATAAGTTCATAAATAATTCACTCGGTGCAACTAATATAGTGTACAGTTATAGTCTAGAATGCAATGCAATGCAAACCTAGTTCGCTATAACCAATGTCTCTAATACCAATCTGTCACACCCCCAAAGTCCACTAACGGAGTTTTACCGTTAAGTGTGTGACAAACCAGGATCTCCGTCATTAGTTACACCAAACAACACTATATGAATTTAAAATATACGTGTCTCATTAAATGAGAAAATCTAATACAGAGTTAATGTTTTAAAAGTTTGCGGAAGCGTAATCGAAATGTAATGTCAAAATATTAAATGGAACTAAATGCGCAAATACGCGCCCAACATAAGAAACATAGTTTAAATATTTGTTAAAACCAACATAGTTTTTACATGCAAGAAAGTGTTTAAATGAAATGTTGTGACTCCATGCCATGTCCTAAGTGCGTTGAACCTCAATGACCTGTAAAAGTGAAAGGCTACAAGTGTCAACACGACGGTTGGTGAGTTCACATAGTAAGTAGGATATAATATAAATTAAGTATGTCATTGTAGGTAACTAGTCTACAGCACATGTTCTTAGAGGCGTATGTATCTGACCGAAGCTGACGTATGTACACATTAAGTGCATTTTGCCCGTTCGTACATCCCAGCAGGATGCACTGTAAGTATGTTAGGTCATTTAACTCCCGTTCGACAGGTCCTTCTGTCGTGCTAGCGCGACTAGCCCGGGTGGGGTTTGTCAAACCCAGTATTACTACTCAAATTTTCCCCGCTATTTCACAAAACTAACGGTCAACTAGGTATCCACGAGGTCTTTCATGAACAAATAAAAGTTGCTCTAATCCGGAAATGCGACATACAGAATTTATAAATCCGTAAAAGTAATCGTTCGCGTTCTCAGCCCATAAAATGGTGAAATAGTAAAAGTGTGGTTTAGTGAACTCACCTTAGGTTGCGCAACAATTCAGTTTCTAAAAGCACACAGTAATAGTAGGTCTATTAATGTGTGTTCATGTAGGGTCATAGTACCCTATACATCCAAATGGTCATACAGTTTGTGCGAGTTTGGAATAGTTTGACTCTTTAACCAAGTTTGACCAAGTTTGACTTTTTGTCTAAGTTTGACCAAGTTTGACTTTTTGTCGACCCGAGTTGACCCACGACTTGTTGGTGATTTATTAAGTGTAAGTATGTTTCATTTGAAGTATTTGATCACATTACATTCACATACCACACCACATGTCACATATTCAACAAGTTGAGTTTCTACTTCCGTAAAAGTTTCCTTTATAGGAAAGTCGGACTTTTAAAGTATATTTGCATAATTCAATATCCCTAAGCATGTCAACTATTACACAAATACCATAGCATGCTTCACAAGTCAATAACGTATACTATCATCTTTCGGTTTCCAATATAAAGCATACTAGCATGCGTGGTCATTTCTAGGCACAATATATTGTTCACATGTTTTGTTTCAACTAGCATAGTGACACTTTCATCATGGCATCCTAGTTACTAGCACACACCATTTAGATTTCAAACAAAACAATTTCAAGCAACTGGTCTACTAACCAACTAGTACCTACGAATGTCATTTCTTAATCAACACATGTTTACCAACCACCACATGCCTACAAGCATTCATATGCAAACCCAATCATATTTGTACGTCAAAAATAACTAAACATGCATTCTAGTAAATTTTCATGACAAAAAGTTTCTACATTTAGCAAGTCTTTCAAAACCAAGTCGGATTCGTACGTTCAAATACCCAAAATTTGTCTAATACATTATGCTAACGTACTAGTGATCTAAAAACCATTCATGAGAAAAAGTTACTATTTTAAGTAATATTGTAACATGATCATACAATTTCAAAACCAATTAGTCAATCTTCATCCAATTCATCATCTAAACACACAATCAATCATATTTCATCAAAATCAAGCATGCAACATCAAGTTTCTATGACTTCCTAACAAACCCTAATTTCATAACCACAATTTGTGTACCCATTTCATCATCTAATCATCAAAACAACAATTAACACAACCAATAACCCATTTCCACAACACAATCATTAATTGGCCATTTTGGATGAACTAGGGTTTTAATCTACCAATTTCGTAATATATATAGTGATTTTAGGATTAAAAATTACTTGTATTGTGTTTACAACTCCAATCAGCAAGCAACAACATCGCCAAAGATCCAACACAACCGAACATCATCACTGGACGAACCAAGCAGCCGAACTATTCAACTGGCCAGAACTTTTTCATCGCTACGAGTTAGGAGACGTATTTCCTTATCATTGGAACCCTCTCGTCGAGACGAAGATTTTGATATATAATAGGCCTCGTGACGACGTCGGAGCTGGCCGGAAAGGGTGACGGCTGAAAGGAGAGATTATTAGGGTTGGGTTTTAATTTTTGTTAAATGATTAAGTTAGGTTTAGGTTAAGTTGGGCCTTGAGCCATCCATGGATAATATGGATGATCCATGGGCTACGTTTTGTTACGATTTGTAAACACAATGAATCTCTTTCTTAACGTACTTTTCCCGTCTCCTAAAATTTACTGAATTTCATAAAAGGTTAAAACCAGTAAAATACGTAAATACTCGAAAGTTCAACAATTAAGCACACATGTTACTTAGGATATATATATTTATTGTATTTGTATCAATTAAATTCACCAACGCCCGGGTATTAACTTGTGTGATCGTTTCGCGTGTACGTTTGTGAAACAGTTTGTACATCTAATTCACCAAATTAAATGAAAAGTATAATTGTTTAAACGTGATTAACATAGTTTGACTAACGAGGTTAACCTGAATTTGTTGGGTGTCACAGCTGTGTTGCTTTTACCTTGCTGATTCTTGTAGCTGTGCACCCGAAGGTGAGTTCACTGAACCGTACTCTTTACCGTTCCACCCTTTTATGGGCTGGAAACATGAACAATTACTTTTACGGATTTACAAATTGTGTATGTCGCATGTCTGGATTAGAGTAACTCTTATTTTGTTCATGAAAGACCTCATGGATACCTAGTCTACCGTTAGTATTTGTAAAAAATGAAGATTTTGGGCAAAAACCGAGCCGAAACCCCGTTTTGCAACAGTAGTGTTCTTGATGCGAAACTAGTGTTCTTTTTGCGACAATGTAGTGTCACCTTTGTGACACTGTAATGTCACCTATGCGACACTATAGTGTCACCTATGCGACACTGTAGTGTCTCATGTGTTTGAGATCTGTAGCGGTGTATCTGAGTGTGCATAAGTCCCAACGAAAGTTGGGCATGAGCAATGCGAAACTACATGAGACACTAGCTGCGACACTGTATTGTCACCCATACGACACTAGCAAAAAAATGACCAAATTGTACGTTAACCCTTATCAGGCAGTGTAGTGTGATTTCTTAGACTTGAAGTTAAATTTTCATAGCAGGTGAGTCCTAGATCCCCTCCTTTTACTGTTTTAAACTATTTTGGGGCTATACGCATACCAGTGGCGAGATTTGAAGTAAAGATTTTATGACACACTTTTATAAAGAGGAAGATTTCCTAATGAACTTTCCTTGAAAGACTTTTATACGGACTTAAGACATTATTTCCCTTTTTGAAATGTTTGGACTATTGATGTGTGATTCATGTGTTGACGTATGATATAGTTACATTGTGTTGCATTATACTATGTAAAAACTAAAAGATGAAAGTGAAAGAAAAAAAAAAGATAATTGGGCCCAAATTTGGAGTTACATCTAAAAGAAAGCCTTGCAAGCAAATGGGGAGAATTGCATTCGTTGCATTCTCGTGAGCTACATCTTAAAAGTGGTGCTACATCTGAAAAGACGGATCCTATACTAAAGCCGGCAAATTAGCCGTTGGGCATTAGTGGATCAAACTATCATGGGCCTTGCTAGCCACAGATTTATCTACCTGATAGGGGCTTAAGGCCACGGTAATGATCATGTTCGGCCCATTGGCGAACTTGGAAAGAGGAAAGATTAGTCTGGTCTTTCGGCAGACTGTGAATTGACGGATAAATGAAGATGAACCCTAATTCAATGAACTAACGAATTAGGAAGAAAATTTGGTGAATGACGTATAAAGATGAGATTTGCTATATATATACATATATATCTTTGTTTATGAGATTGTGTAATAATTATAAAACTAGAACTCACTCAGCGTAGCTGACTTTTGTATGCATATTAGTTTGACAGGTGAGGTGACGAAGTTTGGGATGGCATGGAGTGCAAGTTATTTGGTGTGTGAAGGCTGGCATTCGTTCGTGAAGATTATTAAGAAGACTATTTGTCCATTATTATTTATTTTAAAAGACAAATGTTGAATGTTTAATGGTTTGTGATGACTTACTTATGTTTTATGACTAATTCCGCTGTAATGTTTTAAGATTAATGTATAAAACTTATTTTCATGCTGTGTATGACCAACTGTGGGGTCTCCTGGGATCAGGGGCCTTACAAGTTGGTATCAGAGCCAAAGTTTAAGAGATTTGGGAAAAATATTTTCAAAACCTAAACTTGAACTGAAAATAGGACTACGAGACAGGGATGCCAGCTCGAGTAGCTTCATGACAAGGGTAATAGATGTACTGTATTATGTTTATACTATGTTTATTTATATCGTGTTGCTAAGAGGGTATTTAGTAATAGATTGTGCCTATGTGATTATATGATTGATCATACGTGCTTAGAATAAATGTAGTAGATTCCAATTACTAATGTTGCTCATGATAGGAAGGTTTAGACCCTGAAAAGTGATGTAAGTAGTTAATCACAACTGGCCACTATAATTAAAACCTTACAATACTCGACATGATCTGAACTAGCCTTGACTGATCGCGTTGGTGGTGTGAATCTTATAGGAGTAGTAAGTTATGGCTGGTAAGAAGGTAGTGTCGAAGAGGTTCACGCGCAGTAGTGCTAAGAACGATCCCCCGCCTAAGACAAAGGAAACAAAGAGCAAAGCAAAGAAGCCAGTTGGGAAGCCGAAAAAGAAGCCTTTGGAGAAACCAATTGAGTCTGAGAGTGAAGCTGAAGAGCCTTCTGCTGAGCAAGGGAAGCTAAAGAAAACGGTGAAGGAAGCGATAGCTCATGAAGTGAATCAGATTCTGGCTGATGTGATTCCTACTTTGTTCGATGAACTGGTTGAAAAGATTAAAGGAGGGGGCAAGAAGAAGGTTAACAAAAAGAAGGAAATTAAGAACGAAGGGAGTGATAAGGAGGAGGAATATGAGGGTGATGACTCTGATTATTCTGAGGCTGAAGAGATTGTGAAGGGGTGTAACTACGGGTCTTTTTCGAGATGCAAGCCCCCAACTTTTGATGGTAAGGGTAGCGTTGAGGATGCTCAACGTTGGGTTAGGGAAATGGAGGTTGTGTTGAAGATAAGTGAGTGTAGGGAAAATCAGAAGGTGAAGTTTGCTGCTCATTCTCTTGTGGGTCCGGCACTGGCTTGGTGGGATAACATTACTGCTGCTATTGGGGAAAAGGCTGTTCAAAGGATGAAGTGGTCTGAGATGCGAAAATTGTTTATTGAGGAGTATTGCCCTGAAAGGGTGCTAGATAAGATTGAGTTGGAATTCCTAAGCTTGGAAGCTAGGAACATGTCCACCAGGAGTACACCACTAAGTTCAACGATATGGCACGTTTAGTGCCTGATTTGGTGACTCCCGAATAAAAAAGGATTAAGAGGTACATTCAAGGATTGCCTTTGGATATCCGTAGGATATGGTCACTGTAAGACCTGGCACCTTTAGGTCGCCAGTAGACCTCAGTGGGAGATTATATGATCATCGGAGGACAGTATTCGTAAGTGAAAATAAGAAGAACTGGAACAACAATGGTAAAAGGTATGGAAATGGAAACTACCAAACAAGTAACAAGAAACCTAGGGTTGAGGTAAAGCAAGTTGTGGTCAAGGAATCTGGGGATAAGAAAAATTGTGTGAACTGTGGAAAGCAACATCTTGGGGCATGTTAATGGGGTCCAACTAAGTGCTACAAATGTGGAAAGGCGGGTCATTTTTCTAGGGATTGTCGAGAGCCAGTCAAATGCTTTCAATGTGGGGGTTCAGGTCATATGAGTTGCGAATGCAAGAAGAGTAATGATAAGCCTAAGGCTTCAGCAAGAGCTTTCACCATGAACAAGAAGGAAGCAAGGAAAGACCCTGATGTGGTGTTAGGTATGTTTCTAATTAATGATGTTTGTGCTTCTTTGTTATTTGATTCCGGTGCCAGTAGATGTTTTATATCCGCATCATTCTATGTTGCATTACATAATAAGGCTAGGAGAGTAGAACAAACCTTTGAGGTAGAAACTGCTGAGGGTAAATCTATTAAAATAACTACTGAGTTAGAAGGCTGCCAGATAGTGATAGGAGGTCATCGTTTTCCTGTAAAATTAAATGTCATGACCTTATGGGGTTTCGATGTTGTGCTGGGAATGGATTGGTTAGCTGCCTATGATGCTAGAATAGTTTGTCAACAAATGTTAATCTGATTAACGGTCCGGATGGTAACATGGTAACGATTTACGGTGATCAAGATTGTAGAGTTCCTAGGGTCATTTCTATGATTAAAGCCGAGAAGTGTATGAAGCGAGGGTGCGAAGCATACCTAGCTTATGTTAAAGATGTTAAGGGTAAGGATGATGAGTTGACAAGTGTGCCGGTAGTACGTGATTTTCCTGATGTTTTCCCTGATGATCTACCGGGGGTACCACCTGATCGAGAGATAGAATTCCAGATTGATTTGTTTCCTGGAGTTCAACCACTTGCAAAGGCGCCATATCGTCTGGCTCCGTCTGAGATGAAAGAACTTATGTCTCAACTACAAGAACTTCTTGATAAGGGTTTCATTAGACCAAGTATTTCTCCATGGGGAGCTCCAGTATTGTTTGTAAAGAAGAAAGATGGTAGCATGCGAATGTTTATTGATTATAGGGAATTAAACAAGCTGACAGTGAAGAACCGATATCCATTGCCAAGGATAGATGAATTGTTTGATCAATTGCAAGGTGAAAGTTGGTTCTCGAGATTAGATCTCAGGTCTGGTTATCATCAATTGAAAGTAAGGGAGCAAGACATTCCGAAGACAGCATTCTGAACGCGGTATGGGCACTATGAAATTCTGGTTATGTAATTTGGATTAACTAATGCCCCTGCTACATTTATGGACTTGATGAATCGAGTATGTCGACCCATGTTGGACAGATCAGTAATTGTCTTCATAGATGATATCTTAATTTACTCTAAGAACGAAGGTGATCATGCCTGTCATATAAAAAAGTGTTGGAGATCTTGAGAAAGGAAAAGTTATATGCAAAGTTTTCAAAGTGTGCATTCTGGCTGCGTGAAGTGCAATTTTTGGGTCATGTTATAAATCCAAAAGGGATTATGGTGGATCCAGCTAAAGTTGAAGCCGTGATTAAATGGAATTCCCCAAAGACTCCGACTGAAATCCGTTGTTTCTTGGGATTGGCAGGATACTATAGAAGATTCATTCAAGACTTTTCTAAGATAGCTTCCCCATTAACAAAATTGACAAGAAAAAGGGAAGTCTTTGAATGGGGTACTGAGCAGGAAAGAGCATTTCAAGAACTGAAGGGTCGGTTAACCAGTGCACCAGTGCTGACCTTGCTAGAAGGTGATAAAGATTTGGTGGTATATTCAGATGCATCTTACTCAGGATTGGGTTGTGTGTTAATGCAACGAGGAAAGGTCATAGCCTATGCTTCGAGACAGTTAAAGGAGAATGAGGTTAATTATCCGACGCATGATTTAGAGCTTGCTGCTGTGGTGTTTGCGTTAAAAATATGGAACCATTATTTGTACGGTACCAAGTGTACGATTTTCACAGATCACAAGAGTCTAAAATATTTCTTCGAACAAAAGGATCTGAACATGAGGCAGAGGAGATGGTTAGAATTAATAAAAGATTATGATTGTGAAATTCACTCCACCCAGGGAAAGCGAATGTAGTGGCAGATGCCCTAAGCCGTAAAGAAATTTCGAGCCTATTCGAGTGAAAACATGCAAAATAGTGATAACTCCGAATATCCTGAATCAAATTCGTGAAGCTCAGAATGAAGTCGTGAAGGAGAGCTATGTAAAAAAAGAGAGAATGGTGGGAAAGGTGAGCGAACTAGTTGAAAATACCAATGGTGTTAAAAACATTTATGGGCGGTTATGGATTCCTAGATATGGGGACTTAGGAAGTAAAATTTTGGACGAAGCTCATAAGACTCGATATTCAATCCATCCGGGAGCAAACAAGATGTATTTTGATTTAAAGAAGGATTATTGGTGGCCGGGAATGAAAAGGGAAGTTGCAGCTTACGTCAACAAGTGCTTGACATGTTTACAAGTAAAGGCTGATCATCAGAAACCTTATGGATACATACAACCATTAGAAGTACCAGAATGGAAGTGGGAACACCTTACTATGGATTTTATCACAAAATTACCTCGCACAACTAAGGGAAACGATTCGATTTGGGTAGTGGTTGACAGGTTGACAAAGAGTGCGCACTTCTTGCCTATCAAAGAAGCGATTAGTTCTGAGAAGCTCGCAGAGTTGTTTATCAAAGAGGTTGTTGCACGACATGGTATGCCCGTGTCGATTGTGTTGGATAGGGACACGCGGTTTACATCAAAATTTTGGAGGAAGTTTAATGAAGAAATGGGAACAAAACTACATATTAGTACGGCATACCATCCTCAGACCAATGGCCAATCTGAAAGGACAATTCAAACATTAGAAGACATGTTGCGGGCATGCGTGATAGACTTCGGTGGTAGCTGGGACAATCACTTACCGTTGGCGGAATTTTCATATAATAATAGTTACCATGCTAGTATCAAAATGCCTCCATATGAGATGTTATACGGAAGAAGGTATAGAACACTAGTAAGTTGGGACGAGGTTGGGCAGAGAAAGGTGTACAGCTTGGAAATTATCGAGGCCACGACTGAAAAGTTAGAAAAGATCAAGGCCTATAAGAAAGCTGCAAAAGATCGACAAAAGTCATATGCCGACAAAAGAAGGAGACCAATAGAGTTCATGGTCGATGACAGAGTAATGTTGAAAGTATCACCCTGGAAGGGAATCATTCGTTTTCGAAAGAGGAGAAAGTTAAGTCCAAGGTTTATTGGACCGTTTAGAATATTGGCTCGCTTGGACATGTAGCGTATAAGTTGGATCTTCTAGAAGAGCTGAGAGGGATTCATCCCACATTCCATGTATCGCACTTGCCAAAATGTTTAGCTGACAACGATATGATTGTGCCCCTCGATGATATCGAGGTTGATGAAAGGTTGAATTATGTGGAGCAACCTGTAGCTATATTGGACAGAAAGGAGAAACAATTAAGAAACAAGGTAATCAAGCAAGTTAAAGTACAATGGAAACACCAGAAGGGTTCTGGTTCCACTTGGGAATCCGAAGAAGAGATGAAGCAACACTACCCTAGTCTGTTTGATGACTAGCAAGTTTCGAGGACAAAACCTAAATAAGAGGGGGAGACTTGTAACATACCAAAAGTTGAACCGAGTAATTAGTAGTGTGGGCTTTACAAATAGGCATTTTAATTAGAGAATAAGAGAGATTATGGACTTAAGGAGTCCATGGGCCTAAAGCTATGGGTTTAAGGGCCCATAAACATCCCTTAAACAACCCTGGTTAGCCTCCGCCTCCATTATTTCCATCCATTTCATTTCAATCCTAGAGAGAGAGTAGTGAGAGAAAGTGAATAATTTGAAGATTTTGGGATTTTGGATTCAAAATCTGATTGTTTGTGCAATGAATCATCAAGACAAGAGAGGGAAATCCAGGTAAGATTCATCTCCAAAGCATCTCTTTAGATCTGGATCAAATCTAGGGTTTTTGGGTTTTTAGAAAAAGTGAGCAAAAATCTTAAAAAGATCGCGTTTATGTTTGAATGGTATAAAAATGATAGATTTAGTGTTTTGGATGATAAACCAAAGATTTGGACGTTTAAAGGTTGAATTTTGGGTGAAAAATGAAGATTTTGGGCAAAAACCGAGCTGAAACCCCGTTTTGCGACACTAGTGTTCTTGATGCGAAACTTGTGTTCTTTTTGCGACACTGTAGTGTCACCTATGCGACACTGTAGTGTCTCATGTGTCTGAGATCTGTAGTGGTATATCTGAGTGTGCATAAGTCCCAACGAAAGTTGGGCATGAGCCATGCGAAACTGCATGAGACACTAGCAGCGACACTGTAGTGTCACCCATGCGACACTGTAGTGTCACCCATGCGACACTAGCAAAAAAATGAACAAATTGTATGTTAACCCTTATCAGGCAGTGTAGTGTGATTGCTTAGACTTGAAGTTAAATTTTCATAGCAGGTGAGTCCTAGATCCCCTCTTTTTACTGTTTTTAACTATTTTGGGGCTATACGCATACCAGTGGCGAGATTTGAAATAAAGATTTTATGACAGACTTTTATAAATAGGAAGATTTCCTAATGAACTTTCCTTTAAAGACTTTTATACGGACTTAAGACATTATTTCCCTTTGTGAAATGTTTGGACTATTGATGTGTGATTCATGTGCTGACGTATGATATAGTTACATTGTGTTGCATTATACTATGTAAAAACTAAAAGATGAAAGTGAAAGATAAAAAAAAGATAATTGGGCCCAAATTTGGAGTTACATCTAAAAGAAAGCCTTGCAAGCAAAATTGGGAGAATTGCATTCGTTGCATTCTCGTGAGCTACATCTTAAAAGTGGTGCTACATCTGAAAAGACGGATCCTGTAAAACCCTAAATTTTGACGTAAGTATATGTCGATAATGGGCGGGTGTTCATGTAAATAGCACGTTGAATAAAAAGTCCTAATGTATAGAGATAAACCCTAGGGGTGGTAGAGGACTTAAAATGAAGAATGTGGGCGAAAACGGAACTTAAATCGGAGTTATAACGAAACGGGAAATGCGAAAACACCCGAGAAATGCCCGAAAATTTCTTTCGAGCATATCTTGACTTAGAAGAAGAGTTACGGAGCCCATAATATATGAATTCCACGTGTTTCGACGAGAGGAATCTGAAAATGTAGGTTACGCGATCCGCGCATCAAAGGGTAGGCCCTTGCGCGTATCGCCTAGTGTCAGTCGGGTGGAAAACAGCTGTCAGGCACTTGCCTGTTACGCGATACGCGCAGGAGGACCCATTGTCCTGCGCGTAGCGCCTAGAACAGCCCAGACAACCTATAAAAGGGGGTGCAACCCCCCTTCACTTGTGCTCACACTTCTCTCTCTCTCTAGAACGTTTTAGAGAGAGAAACACTAGTTTTTCTTATGGAATCGCGCCTCGAGTGCGGTACCCTGCATCGTGACGTTCCTTCGAGTCTCGGGTGCGTGTAGATCGCTTGGCGTGCGTCGAGGTTCTGCCCGAGTGAAGAACGGTGATCATCAAGGTGTTGCGCGATTGAAGATCGGTGATCGACGAGGTAATGGTCTTTCATTCTCGATTAGTTTAGGACGGGAATCGGGTTGGGAACCCGATGGGAATGCGGGGTGGAGATACCCGCATAGCACGAAGGACGTGCTAGGGGAAATGGTTGCGGGATTAAACACCCGCAACTAACGGGTAGATTACCCGGGGAGGGTGCGGATTGAATATCCGTACCCTAGGGGTATGATATCCGTTGTGAACGGGTAACGTATCTCTGTAGGATTCGTTTAGATTCCCGAGGTTTGGGATTTGGTAAGCGTAGGTGGCAATGACTCGTGTCTAGTCGTATGCTTCACTAGTTATGCCCTAGGACTTACATAGTCTTAGGAATCGTTATTTATAACGTTGTGATATCGCGTTATAGGTGGATTATAGCTATTGAGATTGATTGTCGATATAGCTATTTGTGTGATCGTGAAGATATCCATTTGGATTTATTGTTGGGATTAGATCAAGGACCGAAACTAGTTGTGAGCTTGTTGTGATCTTGTTGAGGTGAGTTCATACACTTAAACTCTTTTGAAATGATTGTATGTTTTACAAAACTGGATGTGTTGCATAAACCTGTTTTGGTTGGAAATGATTGTGAGTTTCTGTATAAACTCTTTTGGATTGGTTGTGTTCTTAAACTGTTGTTTTTGAACGGTTGGCTAGCATTCTACGGTAAATATCGGGCAATACCACTTCAGTTATAGGGTGACGCGGTAAACTCGGTGAATGGTATATGCATATATTCTGCTCCAACGCAGACGTGCCTGACGGAGTTGTTGAGGGGTTTATCGTATTGTTTGTGTATATTTATCTGATGATGCTAGTATGTTTATGAAATGCTTGTAAGTGATGGAGTTAGTGGTAACTCTTTGATCAATGGAGCTTGGCAACTCGTTGATCAAGGTTTTTACAAGTATTTGGTTGAATGTTTTGTAATGTTTTGTAAAATGTTTTATTATGAACTCACCAGCGTAAGCTGACCCTTTCTTTTAAACTTTTTGGCACACATCCTAGGTGCCGAGTGATGCAGGAAAGCACTGTTGAGGCTAGAGCAGGTAGAAGGCTTGCGGGCTTAGAAGATAGACGCTCTGGACCTAGAATAGTTGCTAGCTTTAGTTGTTGATGTTATGTATCAAACAATCATTTGTCATTTTGAGAACTATGTACTTGTAGTTTGAAGTTTAATGTATGAACAACTTTAAGTATTAAGCTGTGTGTGTATGTATTATGTTATGTTGATTCCGCTGCGTTGCTCCTGATATCCATTCGTCACACGCGTGTAAACCCCCGGGCACCTGGGACCGCCCGCCGTGTTGGGGTTGTGACAGGCTTGGTATTAGAGCCGTAGTTTAAGCGAACTAGGTACAAGCTTAGTATCTAGACTTAAACTAAGATAAGATAGGATAGGCCCGCATAGGTGTATAGAAGTTGCCTTTCTGGATAGGGAAATGGGTTTTGGTATGAACGTGGCGGAGAATGGCTAAGAACACGATCAACGCGGTAAATAAATAATTGCAACTGGCCACTATCATTATTTGTTTACAAGCACTATATTGTTCTTAATCATGGTCCATCATGTGAATACTGACTCCCTGCTCTCTTTCGTAGGTAGAGTTATGGCCGGTAAAAAGAAAGGTAGTGGTAGACGTCCTCATACAAGAAGAAATACTAGGACGAACACGAACAAAGAAACAGTTAACGCTGAGACTACCGATAATCATGATAAAGACGTAGGGGAAGTTATCATGACGGAAACCCAGTTTATTTCGGCGGTTGCTAATCAAGTCTCCAAGGTACTAGAAGCCACGTTGCCTAGGATTATAGACTCTGCGTTGCAGAGGAGATCATATGAAGGAGAAAGGAAAAGGAAGTCGGAGGATAAGAAGAGTGGTTCTGGCGGTAGATTCAAGTTCAAAAAGGGAGAAGGTGGTAGCAAAGATAAGGAGAAAATAGAAGAGGAATCTCAAGAGAGGAAGTGTTACAGATGTCAGCAATCGGGACATCTCGCAAGATCGTGTCCGACATTTAAGTGTTTTAATTGTCAGGAAATTGGGCATTATAAGAGTGAATGCCCCAAAATCCAGAAAACGCAAGGAGGAAAGAACCCAGCCAAAGGGCGGGTGTCTGTTATGAAGAAGGGAGGTGATAAGGAAGTAAATGAGGATGTTGTGGCGGGTATGTTTCCTGTAAATAATGTTTATGCTAAGGTTTTATTTGACACGGGTGCAAATAAGAGTTTTGTGTCAACTTCCTTTGGTAAATACCTAGGAAAAGAACCTTTAGTACTAGATCTTGCTTATGAGGTAAAAAACCGCAAATGGAGGAAGTGATATGATAACAGTAGTGTATAAGGATTGCTTGCTTAATTTAAATGGTGTTGATGTTATGCCTATGAACTTGTGTGGTTATGATGTAGTCATAGGAATGGACTGGTTAACTTATAATCGAGCCCAAGTTGATTGTGAGAAAAAGTTGGTTAGGGTATGTAAGTCAGATGGTGAAACATTAATGGTTAAGGGAGATAGTATCGGAGGTAATATCCGGATGATATCTGCAATTAAGGCTAGTAAATGTTTGATGAAAGGTTGTGAGGCTTTTATAGCCTTTGCTTTAGATGCTAAGCTCGAAAAGCAGATTTCGGATATCCCAGTCGTGTGTGATTACCCTGATGTGTTTCCTGACGACTTACCTGGACTCCCTCCCAACCGACAAATCGAATTTCGAATCGATTTAATACCTGAAGCAAGGCCGATTGCGAAGGCTCCTTATCGTTTGGCGCCCTCCGAATTGCAAGAGCTGATGAAGCAAGTCCAGGAGTTGCTCGACCTAGGCTTCATTAGACCGAGTTCATCCCCTTGGGGTGCACCAGTTCTGTTTGTGAAGAAGAAAGACGGCTCCATGCGGATGTGCATTGACTATCGTGAGCTGAACAAGTTAACAATTAAGAACAAGTATCCTTTGCCAGGAATAGACGATCTGTTTGATCAGCTGCAAGGAGCCAGCTATTTTTCTAAGATCGATCTTAGGTCTGTATACCATCAGCTAAAGGTGCGGGAAGAAGATATTCCCAAGACGGCTTTTAGAACCCGTTATGGGCACTATGAGTTTTTGTTATGTCCTTTGGACTAACCAATGCCCCTGCAGCATTCATGGATCTCATGAACAGAGTCTGCAAGCCGTACTTAGACAAATTTGTCATTGTCTTTATCGATGATATTTTGGTCTATTCGAGAGATCAAAATGATCATGCTGAACACTTGAAGAAGGTTTTGGAAACTCTCAGGCAGGAGAAGCTGTACGCTAAGTTCTCCAAGTGTGATTTTTGGAAGAGAGAAGTTCAATTTCTCGGGCATGTGATAAATGAAGCAGGTGTTCAGGTAGATCCAACTAAGATAGAGGCTATAATGAAATGGGAAGCCCCGAAGACTCCCACGGAAATTAGAAGCTTCTTAGGCTTAGCTGTGTACTACCGAAGATTTATCAAAGACTTCTCCAAGATTGCTACACCGATGACTGCATTAACGCGGAAGAAGGCTGAATTCAAATGGGGACCCGATCAAGAGGAAGCCTTTAGTGTCTTGAAGAAGAAGCTTTGTAGCGCTCCAATTCTTTCATTACCCGAAGGTAATGAGGACTATGTGGTATGTTGTGATGCCTCACTTAATGGTCTTGGTTGCGTGCTGATGCAACGAGAGAAGGTCATTGCCTATGCATCACGACAATTGAGCATTCATGAGAAACGTTACACCACACATGATTTGGAATTAGGTGCCATAGTGTTTGCCTTGAAGACGTGGCGACACTATCTTTATGGTACTAAATTCGTGATATATTCTGATCACAAAAGCCTACAACACCTTTTTGATCAGAAGGAGCTAAATATGAGGCAACGTAGATGGATGGAATTGCTTAGCGATTATGATTGTGAGATCAAATACCACCCTGGCAAGGCCAATGTGGTAGCGGATGCCCTGAGTCGGAAGGAGAGGGTTAAACCCATTAGAGTAAGGGCTTTGTAGATTGTTGTAACAGTTGATTGGAAGGATCATATTGTTGAAGCTCAAACCAATGCTTTAAAGAAAGAAAACATTAAGAAGGAGCAAATGGTTGGAAAGGAAGGTTTGTTGACAAAAGGGGAGGATGAGATTCTAAGGTTTGGGTCAAGAATTTGGATTCCAAAGTTTGGAGGTATCCAGGATAAGATTCTTGATGAAACCCACAAGTCCAAGTACTCGATTCATCCTGGAACGGATAAGATGTTCAAGAGCTTGAAAGAACATTATTGGTGGCCCAATATGAAGAGATCAATTGCACAATATGTGCAAAGGTGCTTGACTTGTTTACAAGTTAAGATTGAGCATCAGAAACCAGCAGGTCTGTTACAACAGATAGAATTACCAGTTTGGAAGTGGGAAAGAATAACGATGGATTATGTTACGAAGCTCCCAAGAACTCTTGCAGGGCATAATGCCATATGGGTGGTTGTGGATCGATTGACCAAGTCGTCCCATTTCATACCATATAACGAGAGCTACTCACAAGAGAAGATGGCGAAATTGTATATCAAGGAGATTGTGAGTAGACATGGCATGCCACTTTCGATCATCTCTGACAGAGATAGTCGATTCACGTCAAGGTTTTGGGCGAGTTTGCAAAAAGATCTAGGAACTAGATTGAATTTGAGCACGGCATATCACCCTCAAACTGATGGGCAAAGTGAGCGTACTATCCAAACCCTTGAGGATATGTTGCGTGCGTGTGTGATTGACTTTAGTGGTAGTTGGGATGAATTCTTACCATTGGTTGAGTTTTCATACAACAACAGTTATCAGACCAGCATAGGGATGGCACCGTTTGAAGCACTTTACGGAAGAAAGTGCAGAACTCCTGTTTGTTGGACTGAAGTTGGGGAGGATCAGTTGTGTAGTACAGAGATGATGCTAGAAACAACTGATAAAATCCAACTGATTAGGCAAAGGCTAAAAGCTGCCCAGGATAGGCAGAAAAGTTATGCTGATGTTCGTAGAAGGCCTTTAGAATTCAAAGTCGGAGATCACGTGATGTTGAAAGTATCTCCTTGGAAAGGAGTGGTGAGATTTATCAAACGGGGAAAGTTAGCCCCGAGGTACATTGGTCCATTTAAGATTGTTGCGGGAGTTGGGAAAGTTGCTTTTAAGCTTGAGTTACCGGAAACCTTGAAGGGTGTGCACGATACCTTTCATGTGTCAAACTTAAGGAAATGTTTGGTAGAACCGAATCAAGCTGTACCTCTCAAAAATGTTCAAGTAAGTGAGAAGCTATCTTTTACTGAGAGGCCAGTGAAGATTCTTGATACTCAAGAAAGAAAGTTGAGAAAGAAAAGAATTCGGTTGGTGTTGGTCCAATGGGAAGGACAAAGAGGACCGGAGAAGACTTGGGAATTGGCTAGTGAGATGAAAGCCAAATATCCTCAGTTATTTTTGTAATACTCGAATTTCGAGGACGAAATTTTTTTAAGGAGGGGAGAAATGTAAAACCCTAAATTTTGACGTAAGTATATGTCGATAATGGGCGGGTGTTCATGTAAATAGCACGTTGAATAAAACGTCCTAATGTATAGAGATAAACCCTAGGGGTGGTAGAGGACTTAAAATGAAGAACTTGGGCGAAATCGGAACTCAAATCGGAGTTATAACGAAACGGGAAATGCGAAAACACCCGAGAAATGCCCGAAAACTTCTTTCGAGCATATCTTGACTTAGAAGAAGAGTTACGGAGCCCATAATATATGAATTCCTCGTGTTTCGACGAGAGGAATCTGAAAATGTAGGTTACACGATCCGCGCATCAAAGGGTAGGCCCCTGCGCGTATCGCCTAGTGTCAGTCGGGTGGAAAACAGCTGTCAGGCACTTGCCTGTTACGCGATACGCGCAGGAGGACCCATGGTCCTGCGCGTAGCGCCTAGAACAGCCCAGACAGCCTATAAAAGGGGGTGCAACCCCCCTTCACTTGTGCTCACACTTCTCTCTCTCTAGAACGTTTTAGAGAGAGAAACACCTAGTTTTTCTTGCGGAATCGCGCCTCGAGCGCGGTACCCTGCGTCGTGACGTTCCTTCGAGTCTCGGGCGCGTGTAGATCGCTTGGCGTGCGTCGAGGTTCTGCCCGAGTGAAGAACGGTGATCATCAAGGTGTTGCGCGATTGAAGATCTGTGATCGACGAGGTAATGGTCTTTCATTCTCGATTAGTTTAGGACGGGAATCGGGTTGGGAACCCGATGGGAATGCGGGGTGAAGATACCCGCATAGCACGAGGGACGTGCTAGGGGAAATGGTTGCGGGATTAAACACCCGCAACTAACGGGTAGATTACCCGGGGAGGGTGCGGATTGAATATCCGTACCCTAGGGGTATGATATCCGTTGTGAACGGGTAACGTATCTCTGTAGAATTCGTTTAGATTCCCAAGGTTCGGGATTTGGTAAGCGTAGGTAGCAATGACTCGTGTCTAGTCGTATGCTTCGCTAGTTATGCCCTAGGACTTATAGCGTTGTGATATCGCGTTATAGGTGGATTATAGCTATTGAGATTGATTGTCGATATAGCTATTTGTGTGATCGTGAAGATATCCATTTGGATTGATTGTTGGGATTAGTTCAAGGACCGAAGCTAGTTGTGAGCTTGTTGTGATCTTGTTGAGGTGAGTTCATACACTTAAACTCTTTTGAAATGATTGTATGTTTTAAAAAACTGGATGTGTTGCTTAAACCTGTTTTGGTTGGAAATGATTGTGAGTTTCTGTATAAACTCTTTTGGATTGGTTGTGTTCTTAAACTGTTGTTTTTGAACGGTTGGCTAGCATTCTACGGTAAATATCGGGCAATACCACTTCAGTTATAGGGTGACGCGGTAAACTCGGTGAAGGGTATATGCATATATTCTTCTCCAGCGCAGACGTGCCTGACGGAGTTGTTGAGGGGTTTATCGTATTGTTTGTGTACATTTATCTGATGATGCTAGTATGTTTATGAAATGCTTGTAAGTGATGGAGTTAGTGGTAACTCTTTGATCAATGGAGCTTGGCAACTCGTTGATCAAGGTTTTTACAAGTATTTGGTTGAATGTTTTGTAATGTTTTGTAAAATGTTTTATTATGAACTCACCAGCGTAAGCTGACCCTTTCTTTTAAACTTTTTGGCACACATCCTAGGTGCCGAGTGATGCAGGAAAGCACTGTTGAGGCTAGAGCAGGTAGAAGGCTTGCGGGCTTAGAAGATAGACGCTCTGGACCTAGAATAGTTGCTAGCTTTAGTTGTTGATGTTATGTATCAAACAATCATTTGTCATTTTGAGAACTATGTACTTGTAGTTTGAAGTTTAATGTATGAACAGCTTTAAGTATTAAGTTGTGTGTGTATGTATTATGTTATGTTGATTCCGCTGCGTTGCTCCTGATATCCATTCGTCACACGCGTGTAAACCCCCGGGCACCTGGGACCGCCCGCCGTGTTGGGGTTGTGACAGATCCTATACTAAAGCCAGCAAATAAGTCGTTGGGCATTATTTGCTCAAACTATCAGGGGCCTTGCTAGCCACAAATTTATCTAAAAACATTATCCTAACGTACTAGTGATCTAAAAACCATTCTTAGGCATCAACAACAAGCAATTTCATACAAGTTCATGAGAAAAAGTTACTATTTTAAGTAATATGGTAAAATGATCATACAATTTCAAAACCAATTAGTCAATCTTCATGCAATTTATCATCTAAACACACAATATATCGTATTTCATCAAAATCAAGCATGCAACATCAAGTTTCTATGACTGGACGAACCAAGCAGCCGAACTCTTCAACTGGCCATAACTTTTTCATCACTACGAGTTAGGAGACGTATTTACTATCATTGGAACCGTCTCATCGAGACGAAGATTTTGACATATAATAGGCCTCGTGACGACGTTGGAGCTGGCCGGAATCTGGCCGGAAAGGTTGACGGCTGAAAGGAGAGATTTTTAGGGTTGGGTTTTAATTTTTGTTAAATGATTAAGTTAGGTTTAGGTTAAGTTGGGCCTTGGGCCATCCATGGATAACATGGATGATCCATGAGCTACGTTTTGTTACGGTTTGTAAACACAATGAAACTCTTTCTTAACGTACTTTTCCCGTCTCCTAAAATTTACTGAATTTCATAAAAGGTTAAAACCAGTAAAATACGTAAATACTCGAAAGTTCAACAATTAAGCACACAAGTTACTTAGGATATATATATTTATTGTATTTGTATCAATTAAATTCACCAACGCTCGGGTGTTAACTTGTGTGATCGTTTCGTGTGTACGTTTGTGTAACAGTTTGTACATTTAATACACAAAATTAAATGAAAAGTATAATTGTGTTAACGTGATTAACATAGTTTGACTAACGAGGTTAACCTGAATTTGTCGGGTGTCACATCATCCCCTTGTTGAAGGAATTTTCGTCCCGAAAATTGGATACGATCGTTAAAATAGGTTTCGAGTTGTCACATCATGTTCTCGAAAACATTTCAGTCACATAACATATGAATTCACTAAATTTATATTTATTTAGTTGTTCGAAATTATTATTTTATTAATTCGCCAACATTCGCGTATTAACTCACGTGATCTGGTAGTTCCTTGGATTGTCGTTACATGTAACTGTTTGTGTAACAAGTAGCACGTTTAATTCAACTAATTAAATGTGGAGTATAATTTCATTAATGGAAATAACGGGATTTAATTAACAGAGTTAATCTGAAATTCTCGGATGTCACATCATACCCTTGTTGAAAGAATTTTCGTCCCAAAAATTGGATATAGCTGGTACAAGGGTCTAAAATGAAAAGATAATTACGGATGTTTGTACATTGAATTTTCGAAGGTGCTACATCATCCCCTTGTTGAAAGAAATTTCGTCTCGAAATTTAGCCAATAGTGTTAGTGTTAGACGTTGTCATTTGAAATAGTTACGGATGTTTGTACATTATTAGATTTTTCACACTCCTACATAAACTTTGGTCCACGCTTTAAGTTCTATCAAACTTTGTTTATAGCGATCTAACTGTGTTTAAGTGTGTTGAATTCTTTGTCCATAATTTCAACCGATTTTTCGGTGGAACGTTGTTCATCATCGAATCGAACCTCGTTAAGTGGGACGACGAGCTTGATTAGTTTGAAGATGTCAAAAACTTTGTGTACCATGTTTATCTCTTAAAACTTATCCAGTCAATTATCTAGTAGGACAATAACCTAGGATTTCAAGTTGTCTAATGTAACATGGTTTCGATGGGATTCCAAAGTTTTTTTGGATGGGAGTTATAAATAGCGATTTCAATAATGTATGTTTCGGGGGTTTAGATTAATGAGTTTCACGTTGTTATTTAGCTAACTAAAGAGTTCATTTATTGGTATAGATTGTTAAACTAAGACAACTTGTGTACAAGGTAAACCGTGTGTAGGTACTCTACTTATATGAATAGATGGAGAAGGATGAACGATGACACAACTTATATGTTCAGAAAAATGATCAAAAAATTTAATAAGTATTTCTATCTTCGATAATTATACTTTTTATTTTTGTAATTGAGAGGACACGTGGTTGTGTGACATGGAGTAATATGTTATCAAAGTTTATATATTGAAATGATGTTAAAACAAGGGAGTCCATGTTAAATGAGGTGTTTCTAATCTTTTGGAGTATAATGCATGTTGTTTGTAAACCATAAGGTTTTGTAGTACTAATTACCTAGTTATTTTAGACTCGTGGTTCTGAATTCGTTAGAAATTATGATCCTACTACAATAGCGGTCAACAAGTGTTCTTAAGGGCATCAATTCTATAAAGAACCCTAGGGTAATGTTTACAAGTGTGTGTGAGTATATGAGACGCAACCCATTTTCTCATAGAGGAAGGTTCCATGAGATTCGTAAGCCGGCACGAAGTGGAGATTGATTCAGTGTTTGGATGTTCTTTATGGAGATATAGTTTTAGTCCAGCTTATTATTTGTGGTTTTAGTTCTGTAACATACTAAGTAAGGGTTCCTGATAGTTTTAGATGAACCGAGCTTGGATCTAGATCTGAGATTGTTTGGGGATGTTGTTTGTAATCAGTAATGCGGAAACTCACTGATCATGTATTGATGCTTGAATGTTCATGAAGATCAATGCAAAGTATGATGAAGATGATAATAATATGAATAGGTGAATTGTATTAGATCAAAAGAGAGGTTACAAAGGATATGGAATGAAATGTAGGCAACTCTCTATAACAAATGACCTAAGTGATGGTATTTATAGTCTATACCATTCACCTTACATTTCAACCTAACCACGTGCAGTTAAGCACAAACGCGCATTTAAGCACGAAACGATTACACAAATATTCTAAGACAAATACAAATTATGAACGTCTTCACCCATGCTTGCTCGTGATGATGCTCGATATCTTCACTCGCTTATATTTGGAAAGTGACATCTTCAAATAACCCCAACAGTACTCCCCCTAAGATGACACTTTACAAATCCGACATATCAGCTTAAATCTTCATGTGACGAGCATAGAGAGCAACTTAAAGTTTTGGTATGCATTATCTTCAAGAGGACCCAACAGTACTCCCCCTAAGATGATGCTGCCAAAACTCTGTCTTTCAACAAGCAATCTGCATCCTTCTCTCCCTTTTGAGTAACATCAGAGGTTATGGAAAGAAATAAGCAGAGAGTAGATTCCGGTGAATCTATATATGAGCAACGGGATCTTCTTCAATAGTTGAAATAGAATGAGAAGACTTCTTTGAGTTAGAATACTCCCCCTTAACTTTTTCTTTAGAGGCTAATGGGATCTGTGTATGAGATATTAAGAGGAGGATTCTTAACACTCAGCAATCTGACTTGGAGATGTTTGGACTGGAATCAGGCTTCAACAGGAACATCTTCAAGTCGCGTGGAAGCTTGTTCTGCAATGGAAACTATTCCTGCAACTCAAAGAAAAACATTAAACTCAGGCAATAATGTGCATTAAACTAATGCCAACACATAAGAAACAGATAAAATGACAATCTTTTTGGTGTTTTTGAATTTTTCAATGTTTTTGATATTTTTGGAATTTTCTCTTTACATTCTAAATCTTTAACCTGCAATGAGATCATACCAGCAATTATCCAACACATGTTTTGTAGTTTTGAGAATAGACATTTGAATTGTCAAGTAATTGAGTGATGAATTGTTGAACAAATCAATTAGCTCGAAGTGACACACTTACTTTTTCTATTCTTGATGATCAATTAGGTTGATTAAGAATAAGTTTTGAGTGACCCATACCTTGCACATTAGAAAGTTATACACTTCATCTAAATATCCTGAGAACATCTCAACACGTCAGGTCACTTACAATCATAAACAGTGTGGAATTTGGGTTCTAATTGAATTTGGTCCACTTTGGGACTTCTTTTGAATTCCTTTTTGGATTTTTTCTTTTTCCTATTGTTCCCCTTGGGAATCTTCTGAATTCCATTTTGGAATTTTTGTTTTTGGTGACGGTCCACATTTGGGACTCTTTTTGTTCCATCTTTGGGAATCTTTTGCTGCACCTTGAAGCTCAAAAGAGACTTCGTGTGAGACTTCAGGTCTGTGGATACCACAACAAAGAAGCTCACGATGCGGTTCATCACACTGAATAGATTGCATCATTACCCGATGTAATTTGGATGCTTCACGAGATATCTATTTGATTTGTATAAACGTTTCACATGCACTAAGACGTTTCAACCACAAAAACTCATTGGAATTTAGTTAAATCATCATAGAATGTACTTGTTCAGTATACTTGTCTGAGCTGTCTCGCACATCAATTTTCACGCTTCAGTCTTTATTGTTTAAAATGATGCGTTGAATAACTCTAGTGTACTATCATTTCTCATGTACGTGCAAGTAGATTCAACATATTTTTGGATTTTTCTTGTTTTATCAATTTTTTTTAATAATGATTTCTCCCCCTAAACTTTTAAATATCTAGGAAAATTGAAAGTTTAAGGAAAAGAAAATGGCAGATATGTTATCAACGTATAAAGTGTGCATGCAATATACTTAATCTAAACAGACGAAATGAAACATCGGTTGTTTCTTGCACTACCATCATTGTTTGATTTTTGAAAATGTTTTTTAAAAATTCCTGCAATGATTCCTTTTTGTTTCCAACTCCATTTGGTGTCAGTTGCATCGAAGGCATCATGAACAAGATTCGGTATCTTGTCATGATAAGGGATCAGCCACGGTCTTCTTTTCTTTGTTTGACCGGCCTCCATAACTGTCCCTAACACAGTAACAAATTAGTTAGAGTGTGAAATCCAAGCCATTGCGGTCTTGGATTGTCCGAAATCATCAATATATGTAACTTCTTGATAAATTGCATCTTCTGGTGGACCATCGATTCATGAAGCATGTTGCTCATCTTGATTCTTAACAGGTGTTTTTCTCCACAACTGTTTTTGTGTGGGACCGAAGGAATGCTTTGGTTTGGACACCCATCTAGAATCATTCATGGAAGATATGTCAT
Organism: Tagetes erecta; assembly: GCA_030867185.1. Lineage (NCBI taxonomy): Eukaryota > Viridiplantae > Streptophyta > Magnoliopsida > Asterales > Asteraceae > Tagetes > Tagetes erecta. The sequence continues at coordinate 207,520 of CM061486.1, read as the reverse complement.
AGTCATTTCTAAACCTATTTTTCAAAAATCGGTTTTGTAGACCATTTTGCTTATGCAAAAATGGATTTGTTTGATTTTGTTTTCTTACAGATCTTGGTTTCCATGAATCACTTGAATGATCACCATTAGAGAATTTAAAAATCAGAAACATACCTGGCAGAATGTGCCGATGATGAATTTCTTTGGACATACCTTCTCGGCTTCATCGTTGATCTTTTGTTGTAGAAGCAATCTTGAGTGTTGTGATTGACCATGTCACAAATGGAGCAATACTTGTTGTAGTAACATTCCATGGTGCCGTGGTTGTACATCTGACAGTTGATGCAGTACTTGTTGTAGAAGCATTCTGATGTCATGTGATTGTACATCTCACATATCTCGCAGTACTTCTGATGAGCCTTGAAGGGAGACTTCTTTCTTTGCTTTGGAGAAGTCTTTGCAGTTGAAGATTGTTCTTTCTGTGAAGCTTTGACCTTTGAAGAAGCTGAAGTCTTGAACTTGTCACTTTTTGACCCATAAGGAAAGACACCTTGACTGTAGATACAATCAGAGATATGATGAGTTTCAGAGTCACAGATTAAACAGTAGATGTTACTGCTTGAATCGCTCGAGGATTCGGAATCTTGAGACTTTGAAGTAGAAGGAGTCTGTGGTGTAGAATCAGATGAAGCGGCCTTTTTCTAGTTCTTCTTGTCTTTGCTCTTCTTTCTTCTAACCTTCTTCTTCTTCTTTGCCTGAACCTCTTCTATCTTTTCTTCTTGAGAACATAGTGATCCAACAATTCCGGCTGGCACTAATCTCTCATCTTTCTTTTCAACAGACTTTTCTTTTTCGACTTCTTCTTTGATAAGCACAAGATCAGATTGTGATCTGTTTAGTTTGTCAGTAAGCTCCATGAGTTGTACATTCAGATTATGCTTTTCGATAAGCATTGAATCAACATTCTGTGTAAGATATTTGAATCTGTCTTCACACAGTTTGTGATCTTCTTGAAGACTTTTGAATTTCTCTTGTTCTTCTTGAAGCTTGGTTTTCAGACTGCTGTTTTCTGAATTAACCATTTCAGAGAGTTTCTTCAACGTTGTAATCTCTTCTTGCAAATCTTTGATCACACTGGATGAGTGTGCATTTGATGTTTCAGCTTCATTCTTTGCATTTGTAACTTCTTGTTCACTTTTCTTGAGTGACTCTTGAAGAGATGTGATTCTGTGCTCAGATATTTCGTGTTGTTCTTTTAGATTCTTGTGCATGGTTTCTTCTTTCTTTAGTTTATCACAAATCCAAAGTGAATATAATTTGCACTCTTCAATTTGTTTAAAACATTCTTTGGTGCACATCTTTTCTCTTTTATTTTCTTCTCGGATCACGAGTAACCATTGTGGCTAAAAATGACTAATTTTTGATGATTTTTCTGGGAAGTCATGGTGGCTAAAAATGACTAATTTGAAGTTTTGGAAAAATGAATTTGGAAAAATGACATTTTTTTTTACTGTTGAGTCGGGTCAAACTTGGGACGGGTCTACAATTGAGACGGGTCACTATTTGGACGGGTCAACAAAGTTGGGACGACTGAACAGTTGAGACGGGTGACAATTGAGACGGGTCACTGTTTGGTCATGTCAACAACTTGGGACGGCTGAACAGTGTCTACACCCGGCTGAACAGTGTCTTCACCCGGCTTGAACAGTGTTTTTTCACACGGATGAACAATGTTTTTACCCGGCTGAACACTTCACGCGGCTGAACAGTAATTCACCCGGCTGAACAGTGCCTTCACCCGGCTGAACAGTGTTCTTCACTTACATGGCTATATAGAATATTGATAGTTCGAGATGAACCGAGCTTGGATCTAGATCTGAGATCGTTTGGGGATGTTGTTTGCGATCAGTGATGCGAAAACTCACTGATCACGTATTGATGCTTGAATGTTCATGAAGATCAATGCAAGGTATGATGAAGATCATGATAATATGAATATCTTTTTCTTTTGTTTTTGCTTTTTCTTTTTCATGCACACTCACAATGCAATAACATAAAAGACAAAGGAATCAATACTTGACATCGACTTATTCTATTTTTGGCTTTTATATTTTCTATTTTTGCATTGAGTTTTGTAAAAATAGAATCAAACATGGTTGATTAACCATATGGATTGAATTAAGAATTGAAACCGTCCTGACAAGAAAGATTTTGTGAAAAGATCTGCCAGTTGTTTGTCGGTATGAACTTTAATCAAAATTATTAAACCTTTTTCAGAGTTGTCTCTGAGAAAATGATATCGGATTTCGATATGTTTGGTTTTTGAGTGTTGAACAGGATTAGCAGTAATGAACATAGCAGCAGTATTGTCTATGTAAATAGGAGTTTTGAGAAAGTTAAACCCGTAGTCAAGCAATTGGTTTTGTAACCACAAAACTTGAGAACATCCTGCAGATGCAACGATATACTCTGCTTCAGCTGTGGATACAGAAACGTTGGTCTGCTTTTTGCATTGCCAAGAAACAAGTCCAGGACCCAGAAATTGACATCCACCCGTAGTCGATTTCCTGTCAAGAGCACAACCACCAAAGTCACTATCAGAATAACTATATAATTCAAAATTGCCTTCATAAGGATACCATAACCCGAGATTCGATTTCCCTTTAAGGTATCTGAAAATACGTTTAACAGCAACTAGGTGCGACTCTTTTGGATCAGACTGATATCTTGCACACACACATACAGCATACATAATGTCTGGCCTTGATGCAGTAAGATACATCAGTGAACCAATCATTGATCTGTACAGTGTTTGATCAACAGATTTGCCTTTTGGATCCGGCTGTATCTTGCAATTCACATCAGATGGAGTTCGAATATTCTGACAATCCTGCATCTTGAACTTTTTCAGCAACTTTTCAACAAACTTTGATTGGTTGATAAAAATTCCTTCAGCTGACTGTTTGACTTGCAATCTGAGAAAGAAATTGATCTCTCCCATCGAACTCATCTGAAATCTTGATTTCATAACCTCCTCAAACTCTTTGCACATGGACGGACTTGTTGATCCAAAGATGATATCATCCACATATACTTGAACACATAAAAGATCTTCATTTTCCCGCTTCATGAATAGCTTGCTTCATCATTAGCGTCAACTGTCACACTATCATCTTCTTTCAAGCTTTCGAGTAACACTTCAGATCCTTAGGATTCAGATTTACTTCTTTGAATTTCTTTGAATCTATGCTCATTTTCAGGTGAATGATCAAATTCATTGAAGTTTTCAGGTAAAGTGTTTGTGATTGATTTAGGCATTGGTTCATGTGTGAAACTGAAACCTAGTTTACTTTTGTTTCCTCTTTCACTCACAAGTTGTCTAACCATTGTTTTACAACTTTTTACCTTTGTTAATTCAACTTGTGTGACTGCATGAGCAACCTTTTCTTGTTCAAAATTCTTTGTCATTTCTTCAAGTTGTTTGGTTACCAATTCCAGTTCTTTCAAGGTTTTGTTCCATGATTCTTTAAGTGACAATATCTTCTCATCAGAAATTTTGTGATCAATTTTAAGTTGTTCATGAATTCGTTCATGTTTGCTTAATTTGTCACCAATTTTAAAAGAATGAGTTCGATAATGTTCCACTTGTTTAATGCATTGGTCAGAACATAACCTACTTTTAACATCATCAGGCAAAGGAACATAATTAGGGGTAGTTCGGTACTAACCTTTGGTTGCTCAACAGATGATGAAGACTCGTCAGATGTAGCCATAAGAGCAATTTCTGGTTTAGATTCTTCAACAGGATCTGACTTTGCACTCCAATCATACTCTTCAGAATCTTCACTGATAGCATTAGTCACTTGATCATCCCCTTCTTCAGACCAATCTTCTTCAATTTCACATACCAGTGCTAGACTCGATGTAAGATCAGATGTAAACTGTTCCGCATAAGCACTCCAGTCATATCCGTCTTTTACACTAACCACCAGTGCTTTGTTCTGATCTTCTGGTTTCTTGCCTTCATCTTTCAGTTCTGGCATGGGAAGACTTTGATATGGCTTTTGCATGAAACGTTGATTCCTGTTCTGATAGCTTGAAGACTGTTGCGAGTTCTGACTTTGACCATGATTCTGTCCACTTGAACCAGCTTGATCATTATAGTTCTGATTCTTAGGAGCTTTGCATTCCCTCGAAAAGTGACCATAGCAGTTACTGTTGAAACATCTGGCCTTTGACTTGTCAAAACCAACTGACTTGTTCGCATTAGGCTTGTAACTTCGGTTCACATATGCATGTTTCTGAGTTCGATATGAGACCATAACCATTTGCCAATTTAAGTCCATTTCTTCAACCTCATCAGGGCCCATTTCAAACAGATCTTGAAGCACAACATCCAGTTGAGTCAAATGACTTCCTTGATACGCTTGAAAGCTTGCCATGAAAGCAGTAAATGCATTATTTGTCTCATCATCTTGTAACAAGATGTTCATCACATCTTTTACTTTGGCTTGAACTGTGGAACTTGAACTTTGGTTTTCTGATTGAGATTTCACAAACTGACTTTGAACTTGAGCCCTTGGTGGAGATTGAGGTTGAGAGTAAATTGGTGAGCTTGGTAGATACGATGAATCAGTGTAAAAGCTAGCACCAACAAACAAATCACCCTCGTCATCAGTCTTAGCAACATCTTGAGCAAGGAAAGCATTCTCCACTGTGTTAGAAGGATTCATCACAAATTTATACTGAGCATGTGAACCTGATCTGTTAGTATTTCTTGAACTTTCATCAATCTCAACTTCTTCAATATTTGCAATAAGCAGATCTAAGTCCATTGGAAACTTTTCTGTATGCTTCAGTAGAGTCACTGTTTGTTTCCATGAAGATGGAAGAGCACACAATAATCTATCATTCAGGTCTTGAAGATCTGTCTTTGCACCAACATTTGTCATCTCAGTAGTTAGATGCACAAATCTATTCATCATCTGGTGCACAGATTCTCCAGCAATATGCTCAAACAATTCCAATTGTCTCTTCAATTTCTGCTTCTTGAGACTTCTTAATTGTTCTCCTCCTTCACAGATTGATTTTAATGCCTTTAACAATGTGTAGCCAGTTTGATAAGCATCCAATCTTGACAACACTTGAAGTGGCAGCCCTTTACACATCAAAGAGTAAGCCTTATTGTCATTCTTGACCTTTCGTAAGTCTTCTACTGATAGATTATCTTCAGGATATGGTTCAGTTGAATCTTTGGTGTAGGTGCTTGCACTATCAGGAGCAGTCTGAGTAGGAATGTGAGGACCTTTATCAATTGACTTCCACAGATCATTGTCAATAGAGCATAGATGGTGTTTCAATCTGATTGTCCAATTCTTGAAATCTGCACGATTAACCAATCTAGGAACACGGTTATCAGAATCATCATTAGGTGCCATTTTAAATACTTAAAAGAAAATATTTTTGTGATTTTGTTGATTTTTGAAAAGAAAACAATTAAAATTTTAAACTAAATATGACAAAGTAATGACAAGATAAAATAAAAAATTTTGAAACAACTGAAAATAAGTCACGCGGCTGAACAGTGAATTTTTTTTTTCTTCACCCGGCTGAACAGTAATTCTTCTTCTTCACCCGGCTGAACAGTCACATGGCTAAACAGTTTTCAATCTTCAACACTTTGAAATCTTCACCTGGTAAAGTATGTTATCCGGCTGAATAGTTACGCGGCTGAACATTTATAACTTCACACGGCTGAAACTTGACACGGCTAACAGAAGAAATATTCACCCGGCTTCACAGTTATCAACACTTCACCCGGCTATACTTGACACGGCTGAAAGAGTTAATGACCCGGCTGAATAGTAACAAGTTGATCCGGCTGTAATGTTGATCACCCTGCTAAACAGTGCTTTACCCGTCTGAAAAAGATCTTCACACGGCTAAACAGTACACTCACCCGGCGCAACAGTACACAGTTTTTACTTGCAAATCTTCACTCGTCAAGACAATTTTCCTTTACACGGCTGCACAGGACCTATTTGTTCACAAATCTAAATCCAAAAATATTGTCTAAGTCAAATTTTATCACTCGGCTAGTTAATCTTCAACCAGTTCATCCTGTTCATCATCTTCGTCAATCGAATTTTTCTGAATTTTAATGAAACTTGTCCAATTTATCCAAAATTCACACCCAATTAGTGAGTTATACCGATTATCAATCTCCTATATCAATCAATCCAAAATATGATCAATTTTTGATGATTTTGAGCAAAAATTTGATCGAACAGTAACTTTCAATTCCTTCTTAGTTCCTTAGATCTGAGGATAATCTGATGGAATTTGCACAATTGTTGTGAATTAGAGATGATTCCGATGATGAATCAAATCCAAAAACAGCAACAGATCATTCAGATCATGATTTGAGCAATATTGATGTGTTTTTGCTTGATGAATAGCGAAGAACACACACAATACCAACAACTCTGATACCAATTGATAGGTTCAATTGGATCGATATTGCTGCAAATCAGAATGATCTAAGTACAAACACACAGTTCAATCAACAACACAATCCATTACTAAATAATTCTCTTGTATTGATGATCAAAGCAAAATCGTTGTAGTACAATGTGCAGGAGAATACAATCACACACACAATTCTCTCTCTAGCGTGTAAGTTGTGATCTAGACTCTCTCTCTAAACATTCACTAGCAACTTGCTTTATGCATCAACACTTTAGGGAAAATACACAATTAACCCTAAACTATACAAACTTGTATAAACAAAGTACAAATTAAATCTTCTAAACAAGAACGAGCCCTAACACAAAGTTTGTTTGTTTAGGGTTAATTCTGCATTTTCCTTAAAGTGTATTGGTGTATAAATACTTGTTGCTAGTGTGTGTGTAGAGAGAGAGAGTTTTAGACATCACAAAGAGTGTGTGTGAATTGTATTCTCTCCTGCACAAATTGTACTTCAACTAATTTCATCATCAATACAAGTGAATTATTTAGTAATGAATTATCTGTTGATCATTGGTTGTGTTGCATAGATCATAGTGATTTGTAGCGGTAATTGATCCAATTGAACCTATCAGAATGATACAAACTCTTAAAGATATGCTTTGGGCTTGTGTTACAGATTTTGGTGGCAATTAGGAATCACATCTATCGTTGGTTGAATTTTCATACAATAACAACTATCATTCGAGTATCGATATGGCACCTTTCGAAGCTCTTTATGGTCGAAAGTGTCGATCTCCTATTGTTGGACTGAGATTGGCGAAACTCAAATCACTGGTCCCGAATTTATTCACTTATCTACCGATAAAATTCATAAAATTCGTGACAACTTACTTGCTACTATAAACCGCCAGAAGTATTATGCTGATATAAAGTGGAAACCCATGGAATACAATGTCGGTGATCTCGTACTTCTTATGGTATCCCCTTCGAAGGGAGTGGTTCGATTTGGAAAGAAAGGGAATCTAGCACCTCGTTATGTTGGTTCATTCAATGTTATTGAGCGTGTCAGGAAAGTGGCTTACGAGTTGGATCTACCTGAAGAACTCAGTAATGTTCCTCCTACGTTTCATGTTTCAAATATAAATAAGTTTTTAGCCGATGAAAATCTTCACATTCCTCTTTAGGAAGTGCAAATCGATGAATCAATGCACTTTATCGAGAAACCAGTTGAAATCATGGATCGGGAAGTTAAGAAGCTCAAGCGTAGTCGGATACCTATTCTAAAGGTACGCTGGGAGTCTTAACGTGGATAAGAGTTTACTTCGGAGCGTGAAGACCAAATGAAGAAGAAGTATCCGCATCTCTTTGTTATAACCTCTTCATAATTAAATTTCCTATGTAAACCTGATTTGTTTTCTATGTAAAGCCGAACCATTGAATAAAATTGTAATCATTTGAATCATTAAGAAATAAATGGGTTCTTTTTATTTATTATCAAATCCATTTAATCATTTTATTATCAAATTATAAGTTATGGTTTGGTTTTATAAAATTTTCAATATGTTATAAGTTATAAAATTTATGGTTGGTAAGTTTATTAACAAAAATTATAACTTGGATTGACTAATCATAAACCATGAAAACCATTAAAACATTTAATGAAAACTTTATAAACTCTTAAACATAAAGGGTGTAAAGTGTAACATTAATTTGAAACCAAAAACCCAAAATCTTATCCGGCGTCGGCTCCGGCATAGCTCCGACAGCGAACAAAAACCCCAAATTTATCTACTAAAATCGACCAGATCGTTCCTATCCTCTTATCGGTGAGTTTCGAACTTGAATTTGCACAAAAACAATGGATTAACAGCAATGTAATCATCTCCATCATCCTCGGCATATTCAAAACTGAATTCAACCAAATCAGGCATAAAACTCGGATTAAATCAATCTAAAACTCTCCCCTGATCTTTTAACACTCGATTATGAGGCTGAATTAACAATAACCACACGAAATATATGGATTTATCTCAATCATCAACCGCAACTAACTCAAATTTTCAGTTATTTACCTATCTCAATCAAATATATACTCCTAATCACTCGCCCGACCTCACTCAAGCAATCTGCACAATTGATTTCACTTTTAACACACACAAAATCATCTATTGATCATCCTCATCATCTTCATCCTCTATTCATCGATCGTCGACAACTTCTGGGTTATTTTAATCAACGATTTATTGGGGTTATTATTCATCGATCGCCATTAATCGTTTCTGCTTCATCAATTTCTTCACTTAATATCTCTGGATCGTCTTCAGTTGTATCCAAAGTCGACATCCTCTATTCTTATTATTCTCATCAATTTCGCATCAAATCAGGTAATTAAACCATTCAATTTACTCGCTTTGTTATTCATATCATCGTTTTCTTGTTTAATTTCAATTAGCACTTCAATTCATTGATCAATTTTAATGTTTGCGGATTCTAGGTTTATGAAGAATAGGGGTTTTAATGTGAGATAATACTTAATCTAATATTTGCAGTATTTTATCAATGATAAATCTTCCATTCAAGTGGTTTGTTCGTTTCTTAATTGACCACAAGGTCACGGGTTCAAACCCCATGCTTCACACCCCTGCCTTTTTATGTTTTAAAAACCTTTATGTTTTCTTCATTTAAAAAAAACTCAAATCCTAAATTTTATAGATTATTATATGTTAAATGAAAGTTTCTTTAACTAAGGAAAGTTTGGCAAAGAAAGTATAGATGCATAAATATGTATATAAGAACTTTATAAAATTGTTATTTTTACAACAAAAGTTAATGATATTAATTTAAAAATATGGTCGTTAATACTTAGATTTTTATAAAAGATATTAATTAATTTATGAACATTAAATATTTTAAAGTCTAAATATTTAAAATAATGTATATTGATTTATTGACTTTTAAATGACTAGATGTCAATAATTATTTTAGTATTATTATTTAAATAATTACTTGATGGGGAATAGGATAATTATCTTAAGTAATAAGTGGTTTACTTAAAATATTGTATTTGTGGAGTCATCTTTTGTTAAATTACTAACTTTTACTATTAAGGTTGATATATTTTAAATGTTGGTTTAGTTCATCACTATTGTAAGTTAATGGTAAACTATTATTTAATCCAATACTTATTTTAAAAACTCGATTTAATAATCGAACCCTAAATTTCCGAATCACCTAGAGATTATTTATTTTAACTTAGGACTTCTTTCCTTAGGGTATCGCTAAGGAGAGTGTCGGTGCATTATTCAAGTTTCGTTTATTTAGTTCATCATCTATTTACCATGTGAGTATTCGTATCCTCTTTTTCGTATTTATTACTTTGGGGTGATCTCATGTGACATATTAAAATAATATTTTACTCAATTTCTTCATGTATTCATGTATTAAATTCGTGTTATGTTTCTACTTGCATTTATGTTCATTATATGATAAACATTAATCAAAGATGTTAATCGATTATAGATTTGTTGGCCTGACAAACCCACCCCATTTAATCATGCATTTGGTCAGTGGGTGATTGAAAAACGGTTATATATTCATTAATGACTTAATCCGTAGGCTTTTAAGTCTATTCAGTTATTTAGTGTTTGATTGTGTAAATGTTTGTTCTATGTGTACACTATGCAGTTATGACATTTGAATTGAAATTTATTCATCTATACTACATTATAAACATTTAGCATGGGCATAATAGTAATTTAACAATTTCCTTAAACTTTTAACACTTCAACACAAAACCCTAAATACCAAAACACAGATATATCTTATATATGAGCCAACATATTCAAAGCCAGACAAAAACCCTAGATGTCGCCTTTAGCTCCCTATCTCCGTCTATAGCTTTAGTTGTCTCACAAAACCATCTCAAAACTGCTCGATCTCCTCAGTTATCTAAATACTCATCATCTTATGCTATCTTAATGGTGGGTTTTTGCTTTGTTTGTAATGGTTTGATATATATTGAGTTGTTTCATTTTCGTGTACTGATTCTATATACAGAAGCGAACAACGAATTTGAAATTAGGCGGATTTAGGGTTTCATCTTTTTATTTCTCCACATGCCACTGAGATGGTTCTATTTCTCAAATCTAGATCGGTTCTATTTCTTTTAGCGATTTTGTGATGTTGACTGAAGTGGAAGAACAACAAACGGTTCTACAAAGAAGAAGAACATCATTCAGTTTCAGGTTTCATGATGTCGGCTAAATCTAGAATCATGGAGACGAGGTAATTCAAGTAAGTTTTTTCAATCTTGTAACATTTTCGTTGCTTATGATTTAGGATTTCAGGTCTGGTTTTTAGTGATTTCATTTCAACATTACGAAAATTGTGATTTTGTTTCTACCGATCATTATTAATAACATTCTTATTTGATGTTTCTGAAGTAAACCTAATTTGGGTGCTTCTAATTCAGAATTTTTTGGAACGATTACAGTTGGAGAATATGGTATACTTGTATGTTGCATTACAAGATTATTATTTGATTTTCTCTGTCGATGGTGGTTGTTACGGCAGTGTATGCAGCACGTTCAGCACTAAACAAGAGTCAGTTGTGATCCGTTTTTGAATAGATGAAAAATCTATATCCTTGATTGTAGTGTTCTATTTAAATCAATATATTGCTTATTAGGTTTTCTTTCAATCCAGCCTAGGTTTTTGTTCTATGTTTCAAGATTTGCCATGTTATTGGGCTTTCTCTTATTACTATTGTTGATTGATTCTAACATTTTTCTTTGATTTTTGTTTTAGAATATGGCAATCGATACCCGAATGCTCAATCCTATATATTCCGAATCATCCATTGTTTTCAAATATCAATAGAAACTCATCTTCAGATGATAAATGATAACCAGGTATGAGATTCTTCTATTTTCTACATTTATGCTTATTGACAATCTATTATTCTAAACAATATGACTAATTAATGTTTTTTTTTGCCTATTTCCTAATATTTAATGGATATTCTTTTACATATGTTCGATTTAGGGTTAATCTATTGGCATTATCTTGAACGTTACTCTATTGCTTTTTCGGTTTCAATCAAGATCACTTCCTAAATAGGTTTTACAGATTTAGAGCATTTGAATCCTAAATTTAAGGATTCCTTGTATGAAGTTCATTTTAAATCATGTTCCATTCTCATCACACCTCGATCTTCAATTGCTTCTTAAAATTTAGCTATGTGTTTATTTGATTATCATGATATGGTTATGATTATTCATCAATGATTTCTATGTGTCGTGTTTAATTTAATTCATGTATGTTTTTCAGAGCTCAAGTTATTTCACAAAAGTTTCCTACCCAGAATAACCATTGTTGTTCCGTCATTTGTGCTTTTGTAGCATCTCTTGGTAATTCTTCGTTTCATCCCTTCATATTCCCAACCCTTAAAATCGGTGCAAGATTGATTTCTCAACCTGGAAATCGCATTTTATAAGTTTGTGCCATAAATTTTGATCACATGTTCATATGCATTGTAAAGGTTCGAGGCAATGAGACTCCTTTGATTTTTATCTTATTTGTAACAAACAGCTCTAATGCTGCTTAAGTTAAATCAAAGCTACACGTCACTGAACATGGTGTCCAACTAGGTTTTAACCTCTACACGTCTTCTGTTTATTCTAGTTATTTTTGTGTTTGTAAAGCAATTTGAGTCAAAAGATTTGAAATTTAGTAATTACTTGTACAAGATTTGTGTAGCTGCATTTGGATTTTTTAGAGCTAAGAAACGTGTTCATATTACGATTATTAAACAAACTTTAGTTGATTTGAGATCTAAAGAAAAAATTATTTAGGAGTTTCAAAATGCATTTGATGGAGTTGTGAAATGATGTGTCAGAAAAGACCTTTTTGGAAATGCTACATTCAAGTTTATGACATGGTTTGCAAACCCAGAGATTAGATGGTGTTATGATTTAATGAGTGCTATATATTTTTATGGTGTTAGTAATAAAAAATGGCCATAAAAGGTTAGATCATAGTAGATGTGGACACTATCTCTTGTGAATCTTGCAGGCCAATTTGTTTTTCACCCCATCATCTTGGGCACAACAAATATAAGCTGCTATTGGGATTTTCTGAATTGAAATAGTAGGTTTTTAGTTTTGTGGCTGAATCTTTAAGGTAACTATTAAACGTTCCATATTACTTAATTTATGAAGATATCAATTATTTTGAGGATTTATAATATATGTTTTGAATTTTAATCAATTATAGTCTTTGTCCTTGAGGAGCTCATGTTTTGCATAAGTTTTAAGAGTTGATTCTTTTTAAAAACAAATGGAAAAGTGACGCCACTTATTTAACAACGTTCTTTCACATTGATATTTTTATATGAATTCTACAGCTTTGATTGGAAATAACAAAATTGTCAGGACCATATTATTTTATTTTGTGTTCTCAACTTTCAAGAATGAATGTTTGTGATTTAGTGTTTTTGGTGGTAATATATTTAACTGTGTTTGTTCTCTTTGACTTTTTAATGGTAAATTCTTATAAATGAACCAGCGTAAAGATGGAAGTGTTAGAAATTGTCGAGTTGGAATATTAGACACACAGGTTTCGGGATATAGAACACATAAAGTTGTCATAGATTTAATCAATTAAGTTGACCGTTTTAAGTGATCCGTTTAGTAAAACTGTTTCATCATTTGAATCAAAGTTTTGAGGTAAATTTTACATCATTCGATTCGTATCCTTCCGATTAAAAGCCCCAAAATATTAGTTTGAAATTCGAAATAACTTAACAGTGTTATATTATTTTTTTAACGCGAGTCCTCTATTAAAAAAATTAGAAAATTGGAACCTCTAAATTTCCTTATTTGGGACCTTCCTGGCCAATAAGGTCAGTTCGTATTTTTAAAATTCAATTTTCCCTTATTTTATATACAAACATCTTATATATAGATGGTTTTTTATTTAAAAATTTTATTTTTTTCGATGTGGATGCATGGGTTTTAAACCTAGCGTTAAACAGAGGCATAAGTGGTGGAGTTTTACAAACTATTGTGGTTTATTTTGTTTGAATTGGGTCATTATAGAGTGTTGGGTTGAAGGCTTTTGGGATTTTTGGGTTTGGTCCGGTTTGGGCATGGGGCCCATTGTGTTAACCCTAATTAGGTTTACTAGTTGCCTTATTTACTAACCCTAACTATAGTCTTATATATACCCATGATTGTAATTGTATCTTGTGAGCACCTAATAATATAAACCCTAGTTGCAAAGTGGACGTAGGTCAATTGGGACTGAACCACTATAATTCTCGTGTCTCTAGCTTTCTGCGTGATATTCGTTTGTGCGTGTGTGTTGTTTCGCTTCCGCGTACCGCTTGTTCCTAACAACTGGTATCAGAGCTTTGGCTCGTTGTACACACGGTTTACACTGTGACGATTCGCAAAGGTTTGTTTATCTGGATTCAAAGAGCAAAGTCGAGATTTCGGGATTTTGGTTTTCGGGTTTGTTTGCTGATTGAATAGCCAAAGGATTCTTGAAATTATCGTGCGCCTAATCTGCGGTATAATTAAAGCCATCGTCGTCGGTTTTTTTTTCTTGGTTAATTTGCGTTAAAAAGAAAGGAAGATATTGTGTTTGTATTGGAAACTGTGAATACAATTAACTCTTGATTCTTGTTTTTGATACAGTTTGAACAACTATATTGTTTCTTTTTGTTCCATACGTGAATAGAAAAAAAAAGATTGCCTTTGGTGCTTGTCTAATTAAGGAGCAGGTTACCAAACAAAGAAAATAAGTTGTTTTTTCTTGTGTTTGTGTTTGAATGAGGTAAAGTACCGAGTTAGGGGTTTGGGTTATTATTGAAGGTTGCTCAGCTTCAAGCGCTTATTTTACTTGGTTTTCTCTGGTTTTCGTTTGCGATGTCTGAAGACGGGAAGGTTCGAGTCGACAAGTTTAATGGTACTGATTTTGCATGGTGGCGAATGCATATAGAGGCGTTACTTGATGAGTGCGACTTGGAGATGGTACTAGAGGAAAAACCTGCGGGAATGAGTAAGGCTGATGAAGCGGCGTGGAACTCAAAGGACAGAAAGGCAAGGGGTAAGATTACATTGGCTTTGACAAGAAACGTAGCTTTTAATATCATGAAAGAGAAAACTGCTTGTGGTATGATAACAGCTTTGTCAAATATGTTGGGTCCTCTTGAAGATAATGCATACCAAAACTTTAAGTTGCTCTCTATGCTCGTCACATGAAGATTTAAGCTGATATGTCAGATTTGTAAAATGTCATCTTAGGGGGAGTACTGTTGGGGTTATTTGAAGATGTCACTTTCCAAATATAAGCGAGTGAAGATATCGAGCATCATCACGAGCAAGTACGGGTGAAGACGTTCATTATTTGTATTTGTCTTAGAATATTTGTGTAATCGTTTCGTGCTTAAATGCGCGTTTGTGCTTAACTGCACGTGGTTAGGTTGAAATGTAAGGTGAATGGTATGGACTATAAATACCATCACCTAGGTCATTTGTTATTGTGAGTTGCCTACATTTCATTCAATATCATTTGTAAACTCTCTATTGATCTAATACAATTCACCTATTCATATTATCATCATCTTCATCATACTTTGCATTGATCTTCATGAACATTCAAGCATCAATACGTGATCAGTGATTTTCCGCATCACTGATTACAAATAACATCCCCAAACAATCTCAGATCTAGATCCAAGTTCGTTTCATCTGGCACTATCAATTGGTATCAGAGCTGTTGGTATTGTGTTCTTCGCTATTCATCAAGCAAAACACTACAATATTGCTCAAAAATCATGATCTGAATGAATTGTTGCTGTTTTTAGTTGTGATTTATCATCGCAATCACTCCTAATTCACAACAATTGTGCAAATTCCATCAGATTATCATCAGATCTGAGGAATTAAGAAGATTGAAAAAGTTACTGTTCGATCGAATTTTGCTCAAATTCATCAAAATTTGATCATGTTTTGGATTGATTGAGATTAGGGATT
Source organism: Tagetes erecta (assembly GCA_030867185.1). NCBI lineage: Eukaryota > Viridiplantae > Streptophyta > Magnoliopsida > Asterales > Asteraceae > Tagetes > Tagetes erecta. The sequence continues at coordinate 192,035 of CM061486.1, read as the reverse complement.
GTTAATCGGACTATTTCACTGCTTGTGTGTGAATTTTGAACGAATTGGACAAGTTTTTGATAAACCCAGAAAATTCTCATGATGAAGATGATGAACAGTATGAACTTGGTTGAAGATTAACTTGCCGGGTGATAAATTTGACTTAGACAATTTCCTTTGGACTTAGATTTGTGAACAATTAGGTCCTGTGCAGCCGTGTAAAGGATTTTGTGCTAGACGGGTAAAGAATTTGACGAGGAAAAGGTGTTACTGTTCAGCCGGATCAAGTACTGTTGTGCCGGGTGATACACTGTTACGCCGGGTGATTAACAATTTCAGCCGGGTGATCGACAACTGTGTAGCCGGGTAAACAACTTTGCTGTCGTGTGATCGTCAACTGTTCAGCCGGGTTAAGCCTTTCTGCCGTGTCAAGATTCAAGCCGGGTCAAGGTTTATTGCCGTGTGAAGTTAACTGTGCAGTCGGGTAACTGTTCTGCCGGGTAAAGAATTCAAGACTTACAACTGTTGGGCCGTGTGACTGTTTAGACGGGTGAAGACTTTTCTCTGCCGGGTAAAGAACAAAAGCTACTGTTCAGCCGGGTGAAGAAGGATTTTTCACTGTTCAGCCGTGTGACTCATTTTTAGTTGTTTTAATCCTTGTTTTCTTATCTTGTCTTTAATTACTTGTCTTTATTTTAATAGTTTAACTATTTCTTTTCATAAATTAACAAAAACCAAAAATATTTTCTTTAAAATTGTTAAAATGGCACCTAATGATGATTCTGATAACCGTGTTCCTAGACTTGTCAATCGTGCAGATTTCAAGAATTGGACGATTAGACTGAAGCACCATCTTTGCTCAATAGACAATGATCTTTGGAAGTCAATCGACAAGGGTCCTCACACACCTACACAGACAGCTCCAGATAGTGCAAGTACCTACACCAAGGACTCTACTGAACCTTATCTAGAGGATAACTTGTCAGCAGAAGATTTAAGGAAGGTGAAGAATGATAGCAAAGCATATTCTTTGATGTGTAAGGGATTGCCACTACAAGTACTGTCAAGGTTGGACACCTATCAAACAGGTTATACATTGTTCAAGGCTTTGAAGTCCATCTGTGAAGGAGGTGAACAACTCAGAAGTCTCAAGAAACAAAAGCTGAAAAGACAGTTGGAGTTATTTGAACACATTGCTGGAGAGTCCGTGCACCAGATGATGAATAGGTTTGTTCATCTGACTACTGAAATGACCAATGCGGGTGCAAAGACAGATCTTCAAGATCTGAATGACAGATTGTTAAGTGCACTTCCATCATCATGGAAACAGACTGTGACCTTACAAGTTTCCGATGGACCTAGATCTGCTCATTGCAAAGATAGAAGAAGTAGAGATTGATGAAGGTTCTAGAAACACTGATAGAACTGGTTCACATGCACAATACAAATATATTATGAATCCTGCTAATACTGTGGAGAATGCCTTTCTTGCACAAGATGCAACTAAGTTTGAAGATGAGGGTGATTTATTTGTTGGCGCGTGTTTTTATACTGATTCATCATACTTTCCAAGTTCACCAACTTATTCTCAACCTCAATCTCCACCAAGAGCTCAAGTTCAAAGTCAGAATCTGAAGAATCAAGCAGAAAGTTCAAGTTCAAATGTTCAAGCCAAGGTAAAAGATGTGATGAACATTTTGTTACAAGATGACGAGACCAAAACTGCCTTTACAGCTTTTATGGCAAGTTTTCAAGCATACCAAGGAAGTCATTTGAGTCAAATGGACGTTGTCCTTCAAGATTTATTTGAGATGGATCCTGATGACGTTGAGGAAATGGATCTGAATTGGCAAATGGTAATGGTTGCATACCGAACACAAAAGCATGCATATGTTAACCGAAGCTACAAGCCTCATGCAAACAAGACGGTTGGATTTGACAAATCAAAGGCCAGATGTTTCAACTGTAACTTCTATGGTCATTTTTCAAGGGAATGTAAAGCTCCTAAGAATCAAAACTACAATGATCAAGCGAGTTCAAGTGGACAGAATCAAGGTCAAGGTCAAAGCTCGCAACAGTCTTCAAGTTATCAACAAAGAAATCAACGTTTCTTTCAGAAACCATATCAAAGTCTTCCCATGCCGGAACTGAAGGATGAAGGAAAGAAACCAGAAGATCAAACTAAAGCACTGGTGGTTAGTGTGAAAGATGGTTATGATTGGAGTGCGTATGCAGAACAATTCACATCTGATCTTACATCGAGTTTGGCACTGGTATGTGAAATTGAAGAGGATTGGTCTGAAGAAGGAGATATCAAGGTGATTGATACTGTTAGTGAAGATTCTGAAGAATATGACTGGAGTGCAAAGTCAGATCCTGTTAAAGAATCTGAGTCAGAAATTGCCCTGATGGCTACATCCAGTGAGTCTTCGTCATCCACTGAACAACCAAAGGTTAGTACTGATTGACCCCCTAATTATGTTCCATTGCCTGCTGATGTGAAAGAAAGGTTATGTTCTGAACAATGCATTCAACAAGTAGAACATTATCGAACTCATTCATTTAAAATTGGTGATAAATTAAGCAAACATGAGAAAATTCATGAACAACTTAAAATTGATCACAAAATTTCTGATGAGAAGATTTTGTCACTTAAAGAATCATGGAACAAAACTTTAAAGGAATTGGAACTGGTAACAAAACAACTTGAAGAAATGACAAAGAACTTTGAACAAGAAAAAGTTGCTCATGCTGTCACACAAGTTGAATTAACAAAAGTGAAAAGTTGTAAAACAATGGTTAAACAACTTATAAGTGAAAGAGGTAACAAAACCAAAACAGGGTTGGGTTTCACTCATGAACCAATGCCTAATTCAATCACACAAACTTTACCTGAAAACTTCAATGAATTTGATCATTCACCTAAAAATGAACGAAAATTCAAAGAAATTCAAAGAAGTAAATCTGAATCCGAAGGATCTGAAGTGTTGATTGAAAGTTTGAAAGAAGATGATGGTGTGACCACTGAAGCTGATGATGAAGCTAGCAACAAATCAGAACCTCTTCTGATTCAACTTGTTGAGTATCCGGAACTGAATCCGAAGTCAGAAACAGTGAAGGATGAAGGTGAATTTTCAGGATACAATGATCCTGAATACATCAAGTGGAAGAAGGAACAGAAGGCGCAAGTTACTGATCAAGTGATCAAGAAGCAAGAAGTGAAAAAGACTGAAGTTTCGAATGCAAAATTGCAGAAATTAAAATCGAAAGTCAATCAATCTGAAACGAAACAGTCAAAAGGTAAAGGTGTCATAAAATCAAATGACAACACCAAAGCTCAAATTGTTAAAACTGAAAATGTTAAACCTGTCAAGAAGAAAGTGACAAAAGGTAAAACAATTAAGTTTGTGTCTGCAGGAACTTTTGATTTAAACGGATCTTATGGTAAACCAATCAATTCTCCAATCAAATCTGACTCTGGTCTGAAAACAGGTTCAGGTCCTAAGTCTTCCGCTGTCAATGATAAAAGAGTTGAATAAAAAAGGTTAACCAAACAAGGTGTGTTAAAATCGAACCAAGTTTCTAAGCAAGGAAATTCACAAACAAAATCTCCACAAAAGAATCAAGTTAATCTAAAACCGAACAAAACTGATAATGAATCACGTGTGGGTTCAACATCAAAAGTTAACAATCGGCTCTTTAGGATTAGCAAGAAACATTGTGAGATATGTGATCGTTATAATCATGCAACTGCTGAATGTTTCTTTAACAGGTACTGCAGTTTCTGTGACAAAAGAAACCATTCTTCAGAAGAATGTTTTTATAACAAATTTTGTGATATTTGTGAAAGGCGAAATCATGACACAAAGGATTGTTTCTTTCGAACAAACTCATCACGAGAAATGACTCAATTTCCAAATTTTCAAAGAAATCAGTCAATTGGTTTTCAAAATGTTAATCAAAGTCATTCTCCCGTCTTGAGAAACTTCAATCGAAACAATTCAATTTCTAATAACTTTTCATCAAGAAATGTGCAGGTTAACAGTTTTAAACCGAGAGCTTTGATGGTAAGAAATCAGAAATTTGATAATAACCTTGATCCTAAGTTAGAGGAAAGGTTTATTGCTTTGAGAAGAAAGCAATCAATTCACGCCAATGGGCGAAACAGTTTTCAAAATCTCTCAAATGAAACAAGTTTTCAAAATCTTCATTATCAACAAGTTACTGTTACAGATAGATTCGGAAAACCCAAGACCATGTGGGCCTGGGTTGACCAAACTAACTAAGTGATTGTTGAAATGCAGGTACGCCCAAGAAGACCTATCAACTCATGGTTCGTTGATAGTGGGTGTAGCTGGCATATGATAGACAACCATGCCTTGCTTCAAGATTTTAAGCTAAAAAATGGTACACATGTTGCATTTGGAGGAGATGCTGGTGGTAAAATAACTGGAGAAGGAACTGTGTCAAATGGGGTCATTAGCTTTGATAAAGTCAACTACTGTGCACAGTTGAACTTTAATTTGCTAAGTGTATCTCAAATTTGTGACAAATCTTATTTAACTTTATTTGATGATTCTTTCTGTTATATTCTCAAACCAGGTTTCAAGATTGACAATGACTGGGTAGTGGTTAAAGCTCCAAGAGATCGTGATGTATACAAGCTTGATATGTCGCAGATTGATGCTGAAACCGAAACTACTTGTCTCATTGCGCATGCTTCAAATGATGAGAGTCAGCTTTGGCATAGACGGCTGGGCCATTCAAACTTCAGAAACATGAATCGACTGGTGACTGGAAATCACGCTGTAGGAATACCATCAAAGAAGTTCTCTACAACTGATCTCTGTCCAGCATGTTTGAAGGGAAAACAGCACCGAATGTCTTTTAAGTCCAAGCAAGAACACTCCATTTCAAAACCCTTGCAGATGCTACATATGGATCTTTTCGGACCAACAAATGTTCAAAGCATCGGAAAGAAGTCTTATTGTTTTGTCATTATTGACGATTTCACTAGATTTTCTTGGGTTTATTTCTTGCATGTTAAATCTGAAACTGTTGAGTTGTTAAAAGAATTTATTGTCAAAGTTGAAAATCAGTTGGATTGTAAAGTTAAAATTTTGAGAAGTGATAATGGTACAGAATTTAAGAACGCTAATGTTGATTTGTTTTGTGCAGAAAAAGGAATTGCTAGACAATTTAGTGCTCCAAGAACGCCTCAACAAAATGGGGTTGCGGAACGGAAAAATCGGACACTGATTGAAGCAGCAAGATCCATGCTCGCAGATGCCAAAATCCCTATCACATTCTGGGACGAAGCTATTGCTACTGCGTGTTTTGTACAAAACAGGACATTATTGGTTCAGGATAAAAATAAAACATCTTATAAGTTATTGTTTGGAAGAAAACCGAGTATTTCATACTTGAAAGCATTTGGTTGTCCTGTATCGATTCTAAATTTAAGTACTCATCTCGGGAAATTTGAGTCAAAATCTGACGATGGTTTTTTCCTTGGTTATTCGTCTGTTTCTAAAGCTTATCGAGTTTTTAATAGCAAAACAAACACTGTTATTGAAACTATTAACGTAAAGTTTTTAGAAAATTCGTTTCCGTCAGTGGCACATGGTCCTGAATGGTTGTTTGATTTAGATTCTTTATCGAAATCTTTCAATTCTAACTTGTTTGATTTTTCAGGAAAAGCGAGGAAAGAATCAGGTGACTTGGGATGCTTTAGTGACGATTCTGATAATGACGATGATAGCAATCTCAATTCTGAGTATGCGTTCATGTCATTTCATAATCCTGATCATGTCAAAACCAGTCAAGCTCCGGGTCCTTCTGGTTCTCAAGAAGATCAAGAATCAAATATTCTTGGTGATGATGTTAATCCGCAAAGTTCTCCTAATGATGGCGGATCTGTTCAAAATCAACCATCATCAGATCCGAATGTTGAAGTTATTCCAGAATCATTTGATTACTTCATCAATTCACCGGATCAAGTTCCTAATTTCACTCCGCATACTTCTACCATTTTGCAAGATCTACCGAATCTGAATCAGTCTAATCTGGAGAGTCAAGTGCAAGGAGATGTCATACCAACTCATCGAATTCACAAGAAACATCCTGTCTCTCAGATTATCGGGCCATTGAATCAGAGAACTACAAGAAGTCAAACTGAGCAAGCAAACGTTTGTCTTTATTCATGTTTTCTTTCTCAAGTGGTGCCGAAGAACATTTCAGAAGCGTTACAAGATAACAGTTGGATTGAAGCCATGCAAGAGGAGTTACTTCAATTTCGCAAACAAGAGGTTTGGAAATTAGTGGACTTACCTGAAGGAGAAAATGCAATTGGTACAAGATGGTTGTACAAAAACAAGCCAGATGAACGTGGTATTGTTGTGAGAAACAAAGCCAGACTTATTGCACATGGATATACTCAGGAAGAAGGCATTGATTATGAAGAGGTGTTCGCTCCGGTCGCACGACTTGAAGCTATACGCGTCTTTCTTGCATATGCATCTTTCATGAAGTTTAAAGTATTCCAAATGGACGTTAAAGGCGCTTTTCTGTATGGACCAATTACCGATGATGTTTATGTCAGACAACCACCTGGTTTTGAAGATCCTGATTATCCACATCGTGTATACAAATTGAGCAAAGCTTTATATGGTCTACATCAAGCTCCAAGGATCTGGTACGAGACGTTATCTAAACATTTGCTAGAACATAATTGATAGTGCCAGATGAACCGAGCTTGGATCTAGATCTGAGATTGTTTGGGGATGTTGTTTGTAATCAGTGATGCGGAAACTCACTGATCACGTATTGATGCTTGAATGTTCATGAAGATCAATGCAAAGTATGATGAAGATGATGATAATATGAATAGGTGAATTGTATTAGATCAATAGAGAGTTTACAAATGATATTGAATGAAATGTAGGCAACTCACAATAACAAATGACCTAGGTGATGGTATTTATAGTCCATACCATTCACCTTACATTTCAACCTAACCACGTGCAGTTAAGCACAAACGCGCATTTAAGCACGAAACGATTACACAAATATTCTAAGACAAATACAAATAATGAACGTCTTCACCCGTACTTGCTCGCTTAAAGTTTTGGTCTGCATTATCTTCAAGAGGACCCAACAGTACTCCCCCTAAGATGATGCTGCCAAAACTCTGTCTTTCAACAAGCAATCTGCATCCTTCTCTCCCTTTTGAGTAACATCAGAGGCTATGGAAAGAAATAAGCAGAGAGTAGATTCCGGTGAATCTATATATCAGCAACGGGATCTTCTTCAACGGTTGAAGTAAAATGCGAAGACTTCTTTGACTTAGAATACTCCCCCTCAACTTTTGCTTTAGAGGTAAATGGGATCTGTGTATGAGATATTAAGAGGAGGATTCTTAACACTCAGCAATCTGACTTGGAGATCTTTGGACTAGAATCAGGCTTGAACAGGAACAGCTTCAAGTCGCGTGGAAGCTTGTTCTGCAATGGAAACTGTTCCTGCAACTCAAAGAAAAACATTAAAACTCAGGCAATAATGTGCATTTATCATCAATGTAAAGATTAAGTTCTCAATCGGATGAGATATTGCTTGATGAACAACTCCTACATCAATAACATATGTTAATCTGCCAACACAAAAGAAAAATATTAAAATGACAATCTTTTTGGTGTTTTTGAATTTTTTCAATGTTTTTGATATTTTTGGAATTTTCTCTTTACATTCATGAATCTTTTATCCTGCATTGAGATCATACCAACAATTTATCCAACACATGTTTTGCAGTTTTGAGAATAGACATTTGAATTGTGAAGTAATTGAGTGATGAATTGTTGAACAAATCAATTAGCTCGAAGTGACACACTTACCTTTTCTATTCTTGATGATCAATTAGGTTGATTAGGAATAAGTTTTGAGTGACCCATACTTTGCACATTAGAAAGTTATACACCTCATCTAAATATCCTGAGAACAACTCAACACGTCAGGTCACTTACAATCATAAACAGTGTGGAATTTGGGTTCTATTTGGATTTGGTCCACTTTGGGACTTCTTTTGAATTCCTTTTTGGAATTTTTCTTATTCCTATTGTTCCCCTTGGGAATCTTCTGAATTCCTTTTTGGAATTTGTTTGGTGACGGTCCACATTTGGGACTCTTTTTGTTCCATTTTGGAATCTTTTGCTGCATCTTGAAGCTCAAAAGAGACTTCGTGTGAGACTTCAGGTCTGTGGATACCACAACAAAGAAGCCCACGATGCGGTTCATCACACTGAATAGACTGCATCGTTACCCGATGTATATCGTTGCGTGTCAAGATATCTATTTGATTTGTATAAACGTTTCACATGCACTAAGATGTTTCAACCACAAAAACTCATTAGAATTTAGTTAAATCATCAAAGAGTATACTTGTTCAGTATAATTGTCTGAGCTGTCTCGCACATCAATTTTCACGCTTCAGTCTTTATTGTTTAAAAATGATGTGTCGAATAACTCTAGTGTACTATCATTTCTCATGTACGTGCAAGTAGATTCAACATATTTTTGGATTTTTCTGATTTTATCATTTTTTTTTCATTTTTTTTTAATAATGATTTCTCCCCCTTAAACTTTTAAATTTCTTGGAAATTTGAAAGTTTAATGAAAAGAAAATGGCAGATATGTTATCAACGTATGAAGAGTGCATGCAATATACTTAATCTAAACAGACGAAATGAAACATCGGTTGTTTCTTGCACAGCCATCATTGTTTGATTTTTTGAAAATGTTTTTAAAATTCCTACAATGATTCCTTTTTGTTTCCAACTCCATTTGGTGTCAGTTGCATCGAAAACATCATGAAAAGATTCGGTATCTTGTCATGATAAGGGATCAGCCACGGTCTTCTTTTCTTTGTTTGACCGGCCTCCATAACTGTCCCTAACACACTAACAAATCAGTTAGAGGTAATGACCCAAACCATTTCGGTTTTGGGTCGTCCAAATTCATCAACATAAGAGATATTCTCATAAGTGCAAGGAATACCTTCAGGTGGTGGTTCTGATGATACAATGTAATTTGTACCTTCATCTTCTTTCATGGATTGTTTGTCAAAAGAGAAATTATAGTCATTTTCAAATAGATTATGATTTTCTTTTAAAAATAGGTTTTGTTGACTATATTTCTTATTCAAAGATTGATTCACTATTGGAATCATTTTATCATTTAAATCATGATTTTCCTTTTTGTTTTTGACAAACTTTGGTGTCCATGAATCATTGACATGTTGATTTTCATCAAACGAATGTCTATGATTAGATCTTTTAAAGTTAGAAAAATACCTGGAAGGGTATGCACATGATGAACTTCTTTGGAATGACCTTCTCGGCTTGTAGTAGCACTCGGATGTGTTGTGATTGACCATGTCACAAATAGAGCAATACTTGTTGTAGTAACATTCCATTGTGTCGTGGTTGTACATCTGACAGTTGGTGCAGTACTTGTTGTAGCAGCATTCTGATGTCATGTGATTGTACATCTCACATATCTCACAATACTTCTGATGAACCTTGAAGGGAGACTTCTTTCTTTGCTTTTGAGAAGCTTTTGCTGTTGAAGATTGTTGTTTCTGAGAAGCTTTGACCTCTGAATCTTGTTAAATCTTTCTTGAAGGATCTGGAGTCTTGAACTTGTCACCTTTTGGCCCAAAAGGAAAGACACCTTGACTGTAAATACAATCTGAGATATGATGAGTTTCAGAGTCACAGATTAAACAATAGATGTTACTGTTTGAATCACTCGGGGATTCGGAATCTTGAGACTTTGGAGTAGAAGGAGTTTGTGGTGTAGAATCAGTTGAAGCGGCCTTTGTCTTGTTCTTCTTGGCTTTGCTCTTCTTTCTTCTAACCTTCTTCTTCTTCTTCTTTGACTGAAACTCTTCTGTCTTTTCTTCTTGAGAAGAGAGTGATCCAACAATTCTGGTTGGCACTAATCCCTCATCTTTCTTTTCAACAGACTTTCCTTTTTTCGACTTCTTCTTTGATAAACACAAGATCAGATTGTGATCTGTTGAGTTTATCAGTGAGCTCCATGAGTTGAACGTTCAACTTATGCTTTTCGGTAAGCATTGAATCAACATTCTGTGTAAGAGATTTGAGTCTATATTCACACAATTGGTGATCTTTTTGTAGACTTGCATGCTTCTCTTGTTCTTCTTGCAGTTTGTTTTTCAGAATGTTGTTCTCTGAATTGAACATCTCAGACAACTTCTTCAACTTTTGAATTTCTGCTTGAAAATCGCTGATCACTCTTGAAAGATGTTCATTCGATTTTTCAGCTTCCTTTCTGATGTTCATTGCATCTTTTTCTTTTTTCTTGAGCAACTCTTCGAGAGATGTGATTCTGTGATCAGATATTTCGTGTTGTTATTTCAGATTCTTGTGCATTTGCTCTTCCTTCTTGAGTTTATCACAAATCTTGAAAGAGTATATTCTGTAGTGTTCAACTTGTTGAAAACATTCTTTGGTGCACATCTTTTCTCTGACTTCAATTGGCATTTCAACATAAGAACTCTGAACATCTTTCTCGTTTTCTTTTTCTGATATCAATCTCTTTATTTCTGAATTCAGTTGAGCAATTGTCTCATCTTGCTTTTCAATGGTTTCAGACAAGTTGCTGATTTCTTTATCTTTCTTTTCAATCTCTTGAATGGAAACAAAATCATTGTTTTCGCTCCAATCATATTCTTCTTCATCATCATGATTTTCATGAGAATTTGTTTGAGTCACAAGTGCGACTTTTGTATGTTCAAGAAAGTCTCTTCTCTTTTGATCACAGGCTTTTGCAACTTGTAGATATGTTGTTTCAAACATGTGATTGAATTCTGTAATAAATTTATAGATATCTTCTCTTTCATTTTCTTCTCGGATCACGGTGAACATGCCCGATGACATTCTTCTTGAATTTTCAATGTCATTTTGATGATTTTTCTGGGAAGTCATGGTGGCTAAAAATGACTAAATTGAAATTTTGGAAAAATGAATTTTTTGAATTTTTTTTTATAGACGGGTCACTGTTGGGACGGGTAAACAACTTGGATCGGTTGAACAGTGCTTCACCCGACAGAACAGTGCTTCACCCGGCTGAACAGTGCTTCACCCAGCTGAACAGTGCTTCACCAGGCTGAACAGTATCTTCACCCGACTGAACAGTGTTTCACCCGGCTGAACAGTGCTTCACCCGGCTGAACAGTGTTTCACTTCTTCTTCACACGGCTGAATAGTATCTAACTTCACCCGACTAACACTTGACACGGCTGAATAGTGTTTTCACCCGGCTGAACAGTGAAATTTCTTCTTCACCCGGCTGAAAACTTCTTCACCCGTCTGAAAACTTCTTCAAGATTATCAACACTTAAGAAAAAATTTCTTTGAATCAATCACACAATTCTTCAGTTCTTCTTCAGATTATGATACTTTTCTGGGCAAACATCAATCAATTCTTCAAATCTTCATATCAGATTGACTTTTTAAAGTCAAAATTGTGATGAACACAAGATCAATTCTTCAATTTTTGTTGTTTTTGTTCAATTCAATACTTGTATTAGCTTAGGAATGATGTTTCTAACAATCCTTCAAAGTATTACACCTTGAAACAAGCTAAATCTCATTCAGATCCGGATTTTTGATGAAGAACACAACAAGTGGGTTTTGAGACAATTTGACAAAATATGGATCGAAATCAACAAATCAGTGATGTTTGATCATGAACGAAGCTTAGGATAGTGATTTCTAACATATCTCAATCAACAATTTCTCAATATCATCAACAATTTCCGGATTTCAAATTTGAGCAGTGAATATGACGAACATGAACAATTTCTTCAAAAACACAATCAAATCTTCACCAATTGATCTCAAACTTTGCAGTTCTTTACACAAACATGAATCAAAGCTAATGGTAGCTAAAATTCCAACAATAACAACAACAATCAAAGATCACCCAACAGCTCTGATACCAATTGATAGTGCCAGATGAACCGAGCTTGGATCTAGATCTGAGATTGTTTGGGGATGTTGTTTGTAATCAGTGATGCGGAAACTCACTGATCACGTATTGATGCTTGAATGTTCATGAAGATCAATGCAAAGTATGATGAAGATGATGATAATATGAATAGGTGAATTGTATTAGATCAATAGAGAGTTTACAAATGATATTGAATGAAATGTAGGCAACTCACAATAACAAATGACCTAGGTGATGGTATTTATAGTCCATACCATTCACCTTACATTTCAACCTAACCACGTGCAGTTAAGCACAAACGTGCATTTAAGCACGAAACGATTACACAAATATTCTAAGACAAATACAAATAATGAACGTCTTCACCCGTACTTGCTTGTGATGATGCTCGATATCTTCACTCGCTTATATTTGGAAAGTGACATCTTCAAATAACCCCAACAAAATATGTATGAGAAACCGTCTGCCGGGAATAGAGTGTTCTTGATGAGGGAATTGTTCACGATGAGAATGCGTGAGAGCGGTTCAGTTACTGATCACATTAACGAAATCAATTCAATTTTGTCTAGATTATCGTCTGTAGGCATGAAGTTGGATGATGATACTCAAGCTGTGATTCTGTTATCTTCGTTGCCTGAAAGTTTGTCTGGTTTTGTGACAACGGTCACTGAAACTACCGGGACCGGAAACTTTAAGTTTGATCGGATCCGCGATAGTGTTTTGGGTGAAGACGTTCGCCGGAGAAACTCTAGTGGAGGATCATCTTCTGGTATATTCAGTGTTGGCAGGGGAAGGGAAAATAACAGGAACAATGGGAGTCGTGGAAGGAGTTCTTCTAGAGCTCAAAAGAATGTGAAGTGCTGGAACTGTGGTGAAAAAGGGCATGTTAAAAGCGAGTGTCCTGGTCCTAATAAAAAGGATGAAAGGTCAGTGAATAATGTTCATTCAGATGAAGATTCTGGAGATGATGCATTGGTTTGCTGTGTAGAGTCTACAAACTCTTGGGTCATGGATTCTGGTTCATCGTTTCATGCTACGCACAGCGGGGAGACAATGGTGAATTTAAAAACTGGTAACTTTGGGAAGGTACGAATAGCTAATGGTGAGGTCCTTGATGTTACGGGCATGGGTGATTTGAACTTAGTAACTCCATTGGGTACCACATGGAATTTGAAAGACGTCAGGGTTATTCCGGCTTTGAAGAGTAAACTTATCTCTGTCGGTCAGCTGGATAAACAGGGTCTGGAAGTCAAATTTGGTGGAGGCAAATGGAAGGTAACTAAAGGTAATCTGGTAATTGCTCGTGGAAACAGGCGTGGATCGTTATACATGGTGGAAGTGCCTGCTGAGGAAAGTATGACCGTTCCTCAAAACAAAGTTAGGCTCGCTGAATCTAAGGAGTAAAAGAAGGTTCAATTTGCAAGAGGTGAACCTTGTGCAAAGGTGATTCAAGCTGAGTGGGTTCGGAGGTTTAAACCGAGTCGGGGGTTTGGTGACAGTGGGAGCACGCGGCGTGTTCCGGGTACAGTTACAAAACAACAATGGGTTTTGAATACCGCTAATCCGACTGTTAAAATCTCTCCTATGGAAGTCTTGCTAAATGAGGAGAGTGATTCTCGGGTTATCTCTGGAGCTGGGGGATTGTGCGGACCGGTTGAGATAGAGAATGAGTTGGAGCTCGGGAGAGTTTCAACTGCCCCTTCATGTAATTGATGAGTTGGGGGTGGCAACTAGGGATGATCATGAAGTCTTAGCTAATCTATGAAGATTGAGGCTTGGAAGACCTGAATTCTAAAGATACTGAAGTTACTGAATCTGGGTCACTTGGATAGAGGATTTATGGACTGCATAAAGCCTTCAAGTGGGAGATTGTTGGGTTGAAGGCTTTTGGGTTTTTTGGGTTTGGTCCGGTTTGGGCATGGGGCCCATTGTGTTAACCCTAATTAGGTTTACTAGTTGCCTTATTTACTAACCCTAATTATATTCTTATATATACCCATGATTGTAATTGTATCTTGTGAGCACCTAATAATATAAACCCTAGTTGCAAAGTCGACGTAGGTCAATTGGGACCGAACCACTATAATTCTCGTGTCTCTAGCTTTCTGCGTGATATTCGTTTGTGCGTGTGTGTTGTTTCGCTTCCGCGTACCGCTTGTTCCTAACATAGAGGTGGTTCTTAGGCCATTGAAGCTGAAACACAAAATTTGGAGCTTCATTTTTCAAGTTTGGGAGCTATGCATACCTTGTTTAAGAGATGTTTGACGTATCAAACTGCAAAAGGAATGAGATATTTAGGCGTGCAACACAGTTGGATGTCGTGGTTAGTTCCATTACATGTTTTTTTTTCTTTTAGTATCTTGATATCGGTTGGTAATAGCGGACATATTTATGATATTTTAAGCCAATTTTTTTTAATATAGGTTCTTTCTACTCATTAATATTTTTGTTAGATTTGATGATTTGCCCATTTAACCGGTTTGAGATAAAAATAGATCTCAATCTAGCTCAATGTTAGGTTGCTTTGTTTTGCATCAGTTTTTGATCACTAACATTTTATTTTAAATCATAAGCTTAAAAACATTCGCATGCATAAAATAGAAGTTATAAAAAAATTTGAAGATTTTACCCCTTTCAATAGATTTTCTAATCCAATACTGAATGTATGTTTCAGATTTGGTATAGTAACATTCCCAACACCACTCTGGTTGAAGTTAAGGGCAAAAAAACTAGGTCAAAGTGATCGATGAATATCTTACTTTTCCCGCGGGTGGTACTTAGTTCTAGAAGGGAGCTTTTCACTATACTGATCACATTCAAAAGGTAAGTCTTGTTTTAAACTTTCTGTTAGAGGTGAAAATTTTGATTCATTTACTTACGAATGGATCAAACGCATTAATAAAAATAGCCAAATTAGAATCGGTCAAACGGTCTAAAGTTGCCCATAAGTTTATCTTTAATTCTTAAATTCTTCTAAATAGTTTTTTTCTTAAAAAGTTATTAATATTGAAATTTGATTTATACAATATTCAGACAAAAGTGTTCCACGTCAAACCAACTTGATCCGTTGTGACCTATAGTATAAAGTATCCATTTTAGCCCATTACCCAATCTCCTTACCTGCCCATTTTATGTCATATTAAGTTTGTTTATTCCCTTTAAACAATTGCAGTCATTTCCTATAATATTGAATAGGAAAAAGAACATGTGTGATACTAGATGTTGGATGTGGAGTTGAGGCTTTTTTTAAAGATGGTACTTGATTGTTGATCATAAACTTAATTTTGTTTTCTTTTCAACTAAATCAAATCATGTATTATTTTTTGAAGACTTAGAATACAAGGATGCTAATCATAATAGTACAGGTCTTCTATATACGTTTTTTTATCATCTAGGTTTATTTTCCATGAGAGTGTATTTCTTTATAAGTATTGATGCAACAAAGATATAATCAACACAATTCGTTGCAAATATTAGTTAGAATCGAACTCAAGATCAAAGTGTGTTTGAAACCAGTAAGTTGCAAACGAAACTCGAAAAATGGACAATTTCAGGGATGAAACTTGTGACACCCGGCAAATTTCCAGGTCAATATTCGTACTATCTTAAAACGTGCATAATTTTTAAATTGCGTCATTTGACTTAATTATGATAATTAAGGTGTTATTAAAGTTAGTGAAGCCCATTTTGTGCATTGTTTTGCAATTTGTGATTTTTGAAATTGCTTAATCGCGTAGCGGTTAAATACCCGGTAATGAACGTTGGTGACTGCCTGATGAATTTTAACAGTCCAATAACTGATATAATGCTCGTAATAGCATCAAATAATATATTTTGGGTGTGTATAAGTGAAAACATAATAAAAACTAAAAGCATGTATTTTGTCCGTTGTTTTTCCGGTTATCGCGTGTGTTTCGGTTTTTGCCCGGTTTTACTACCAGTACACTACCCGGAATACATTAAAATAATTATTTATATATTTTTACTATTTTAAATATAATATAATAATATGGGAAGTATTATGGCAAATATGGGGATAAAAGTTTAAAAGATTTGAAAAATGTTAGTGATTAAAGTGTGTAATGTGTATTATATAAAAACTTTTAAAATTTTCTTTTTTTTAAAATAAAAATCCGGCCCTAGGCCATTAAATCCCACAAAAATCCCTACAAAATCTTTCCAATATCCCCTACACATTTTCTCAACACCCATTTACTACACTCCACCCTTTCTCCACTTCCACACACAACCATTACCACTCCCACACTCCCCTTCTCTCTCTTTCTTTCTTCTTCAATCCGTAAATCCACCACCACCACTCTCAAAATTCAGCCAACACTCTCCACAACACTCTCCACAATCATTCTTGCACCTTGTTGCAAAGCCTTGAAGTTTTGGTGGTCTTGAAAGCAAGTAGTGGTGTCCAAGAGGTGTTCAAGGGCTAAAATCCATTCTCTTCATCTTTTCTAGTATTCATCTAAGGTATGAACACTTTTCATTTTGATTTTTATGGTTTGAATGTATTCAAGATTGTATTCTTGAAGTGTTGTTCACCAAACCAAAAACCAAAAGATGAATGTTTTTGAAATGAAAATGGGTTTTTAAAATGAGTGTGTGTATATGTGTGTGTTGTGTCCGTATGTATGTATGAATGAGTATGTGTGTGTGTTTTTGATTTTTGAAAACAAGATTACATAAGTGTTAAATGTATGGTTTTGAAAGATGATAAAGGAAATGGGAAGAAATGAACAACTATATGTTATGTGTGGTCATCAAAACATGATTTTGGGTATGTATGTATCTAGATCCGTACGTAGGTTTATGTGTGTGTGTGAGTGTTTACATGTTAGTGAAATGATGTTAATGTTGTGTTCTTGCATTGATGATGTTTAGGACAAAAGTGTTAAAAGTTTGTTTTGTTGGAAATGAGATTAAATGAATACATGCATGATAAGTGTGGGTATTGAAAATGTGATTTTATACATGTATGTATATATGGCCGTAGCTTGTATGTATGTATGTATGTATGTATGTATGTATGTATGTATGTATGTATGTATGTATGTATGTATGTATGTATGTATGTATGTATGTATGTATGTATGTATGTATGTATGTATGTATGTATGTATGTATGTATGTATGTATGTATGTATATATATGTTGTTTGAAATCATGTAAGATTTGTTGAAAGTTGCATATAAAAAGGATAGACATTGACATGCAAATAAGTTTTAATAAAGTTAAGTGAACTTTGTCACTAGATGATTTTTGAATAACTTGAAAAGTGTTATGAATATTACTTGCAAGAATATGTTGTTATGTTATAAAGTTGAAAGATGTTATTATTGTGTAAACTTGCTATACGTTGTTTTATGAAATTGCTAGATGAAGGTATGCTAAAGTGATTTGTTATGCCATGTATGACATGATAAATATGTGATTTAACTAAGTGTGAAAGTATGTATGCATGTAAGAAATTATATGGTAAGTGATGATATATGATACTTGATGGTTAAGAAGGTTAAAACGCAACTTTTATGCATTTTTGTGAAGTTATAAAAACTAATTTATATTCTGAGTTAGAATATATTTTTAATATTTTTAAACTTTATAAAATAAGTATTTTAATTGTATTATAACAAAGAAATGATTTAAACCTTATAAATAATGGTTTTTGGTACAAAAATACGCGTAAAACGCACCGATTTTTGCTTAAAAATGTAAAATATGTCAAAATGATATTTTAACAGATTCTTAAGATTATTTTTATGTAAAAATATGATATTTAAAGTTTGGTACAAAACTTGGAGTTTTGAGCCCAAAAACATGCAAACTATGTACACGGAAAAGTCGAAAACGACGATTTTCGACTCTAAAACGTAATATTTTTGCAAACTGATTTGGATCAGAAACTTTGGACTTATTTTGAAGGTAACATACTGATATAAAAGTGATTAAAAGGTAATGACAAAAAATACGGGTATTGGGTTGCTTTCCGTGACCCGAAAACGTACCCGGATTTGAAAGAAATTGACACGTTGGACTTATATTGTGACTTGTATGTATAATATGTGAGACAAGAGTTATGTGGTATAATATGAATGCTTTGTTGTAGATTTATATATGATTAAGTAAGTGCTTGTGAAAAACGTGGTTAAATATCTGGTTAAGTGTTAACCGTCATGTTTAGAAAATGCATGCTAGTTAACTAGGAACAATGTGTATTTTCTACTATGTGTTATAAATTGTGATCATGGCATGAATATGATAAATATATTTTCGTAAGTTATGTATAACATTGTGTAAGTATATATATTACTTAGGTAAGTGATGGACTAAATGTGACTTTTACATGTTACTTATGTATAAGTGTGTGTTACTATATATATAACACTTTAAAGGCAAGGGTCACCAACGGGTCATTAAAATGAAAGGGTTGTTTTTGTAAATGAAATGTTTTCAGATAAGTCTAGTTAGGTTTTGGTGAACAACCTACATGGTTTTAGACTTTGTATTTGTGTGCATCTCTTGAACTGGTCCTTGTGTATAGGGCGTTCTTAGGTGGTGTTTTCATTGGGCTTGTATTTTCTAGCTTTGGCGTATTCAATGTGAGTTTCTCGGCCCCTTTTTGAATAATGTTGTTATTTAACTGTTTTGGGGGAAAAACATGTATTTTGTTTATGATGTTTTGATATGAATTGGGAGACATATTGTGTTTGACCAAAATGATGGCATGGGTGTTTGTTGTGAAAGTGTACACATTGCCCTCTCATAATCATTTATCTCTCTTGGAGGGAGAGACAACAGGTTATATTTGTAGATCTATCGGGTTTGGAATTCCGCCCCTCGTGATCAGTCGCTCTGATCGTGTTGACATGCGGGGGAATATAAGTTGAATGTTGTGAGGGAACCTCGTTTCTTGGTTGATTATGAACCCATGACTTGATGATTCATTTGTCGTTGGGCCTAGCTAGCTCTTTGACGTATGGTCTTGTTGACGTCTCAAAGCCAAGCATATCAATTGTGAATGAAAAATGAATTTTATTTGATTAAAACCCTAACACTCACCAACTTTATGTTGACTCAGTTTTTACATGTTTTTCAGGTACGAAATGATAAGCTCCGGGTATTTGTGGAAGGACAGTTTTGGACTGCAAACTCCACATGTGTTTAGTTGTTTCTGGGACCGCTTTATTAAAAACTCCGTTTAAGTTTTTATTTCAAACAATTATGCTTCGTTAAGACAATTGATGTTTTTCTTAATGAACATTGTGGATGTTGACGTGTCAACGTTAACGTAATCAACTATTTCAAATTAATGTGGATGTTTGCTTTATAATTAATGGGTGCCAACTTCGCTCCTTACACCACTATATCGTATATTTCCGCTGCGACGATTTTTGGGGTGTGACAAAACTTGAGGATTTAATCAAAAGCCAACGGGGGGCTCGTATTAAGACTGGGTTGGGTCATGAAGATAAGGCTTTTGTATATCCTCCTCCCAGCACTTACTGTTACTCTCCTACACCAACTCCACACCCGACCAATGAGTTGATTCATGAAATAATTAAGAAAGATACAGATAGTTTGTATGCAGGATTTGAGAATGTGAATCTTAAAGAGATGCGGGATGATTATGAGTCCCCGACTAGTATTGGATACAGTAAACCGGATGCTGTCAGTCAAGCCAATGATTGTTCAGTTTCCGGTGTTAGTAAATCTGTATAATCTGTTTCTTCTAACTTCTTTGACAAGTTTAAAGCATGTGAAATTCCTAGTTTTGAGCCTGTCATGATTGCGAAGGAAGAGATAAAGCCGGATTCACGTAATCATCAAGCTGTCAATCAAGATCCGTTGGAAGCAGAGGTACTTATTGAAGACTAGACAAGTTCAGATGATGAATCAAACACTAAGACAAAGGAGAGTCTCGTAGATCCAAAGATCAAGATGTCACCTGAAACTGTCAAATCTGAAATGCTTCCAAAATCCAAATCAAGACAAATCCGGATCTCAGTTCCAGCTGCAAAACAAGTCGGTCATCCTTCAAAAGCTCAAAAGAAGAAGCCTTCACCTTTGTCCATCCTATCTCAAGTTTGTAAAAGACTTGAGAACAAGCAAGTGAAGACCTCATCTCCCATCCGACAAACCACAACTCAACAAAAGAAGCCACAAGTTTGTTCCTCTTTCACTGTTCAACATAAGAAGCCACAAGTCTTCCAACAAGTTGCATCAAGTTCAAAGCAAGCCCCACCCCCAGCTGCTCCACACGGGCCAGTCAAGCATCAAAAGCCATTCAAGGCTTGCTTCAAGTGTGGAAGGATGATCATGTGCTCAAGAAATGCTCAAGAACGGTAAAGGCAAACAGGTTTGCTTCTCTGGATCAGTGTCGAGAAAGAATCCTTCACATGGTAAAGGTAAACAGGTTTGTTTATTTGAATTTCAAGTTAAAAAGCATACATCTTTGAATGGTCGGATGACGAATATTCCATCCCTACCTTCTCATGTGAAGCCAATTTCACATGATTCAAAGATGAATGTGACCACATCATCAAAACCAAAATCTTTTTCCTCGGGTCTTAAACAGGAAATGATTTCCAAATTTAACTCTTTCAAATCGAAAATGTTTGAACCAAAACAAATTTGGCAAATTAAAAGAAAAGAGGAAATGGGAATAGATACAAGAACTCGTTGTGTGTTTAAATAGGTGTACTACGCTGATGAAAAAGGAACACCCAGGACTACGATGGCCTGGGTTCCCCTTTCTAACTAATCTGTTGATGAGTGAAGGAACATTTCAGAAGGATTGTTAGTAATCCGGTTTACTGACAGAGAATGTTCCTTATTCAAATTTAAGGCGGAACAAACAGGTCATGGTTTTTGGTATCTTATCCACATTCTGGATCTTTCTTTGGTTTTCACAGCCACTGCATTTTTCTTGATAACTCATTTGTTAGGGCTTATTTCTGTTTAAGATTTACTTTGTACTTTGTTTATACATTTTGTATAGTTTAGGGTTTATTTTGTATTTTCCCTAAATGTATTGTTGCATAAAGCATGTAGTAAGAGAATGTTAGAGAGAGAGTCTAGATCACAATTACACGTTAGAGAGAGAGTTAACTGTGTGTGATTTACATTCTCCTACACATTTTGTACTGCAATTTGCTTTGATCATCAATACAAAGAGAATTATTTAGTAATGAATTGTGTTGCTGATTGAACTGTTTTGTTTACTTGTTTCATTCTGATCATTGAGCGATATCGATCCAATTGAACCTATCAATTGGTATCAGAGCTGTTGGTATTGTGTTCTTCGCTATTCATCAAGCAAAAACACTACAATATTGCTCAAAATCATGATCTGAATGATCTGTTGCTGTTTTTAGTTGTGATTCATCATCGCAATCACTTCTAATTCACAACAATTGTGCAAATTCCATCAGATTATCATCAGATCTGAGGAATTAAGAAGGAATTGAAATTTACTGTTCAATCAAAATTTTGCTCAAATACATCAAAATTTGATCATGTTTTGGATTGATTGAGATTGGAGATTGATTATCGGTGTATTTCGGTGCTTGTGTGTGAATTTTGAAGGAATTGGACAAGTTTGTGTTAAACCCAGAAAAATTCGTTTGACGAAGATGATGAACAGGATGAACAGGTTGAAGATTAACTAGCCGGGTGATAAAATTTGACTTAGAAAAATTTTTGGACTTAAATTTGTGAACAATTAGGTCCTGTGCAGCCGTGTGAAGGCAATTTTGTCTAGACGGGTAAAGAATTTGCGAGAAAAAGGTTGTACTGTTCAGTCGGGTGATTAATATTTCAGCCGGGTGAGTGTACTGTTTAGCCGTGTGAAGTATCTTTCAGACGGGTAAGACAACTGTTCAGCCGGGTGATCAACAACTATTCAGCCGGGTAAACAACTTTGCTGCCGTGTGATCAACAACTGTTCAGCCGGGTAAACCTTTTTGCCGTGTGAAGATTCTTGTCGGGTCAAGTTTCTTTCAGCCGTGTCAAGTGTTACTGTTCAGCCGTGTAACTGTTCAGCCGGGTAACATACTTGCCGGGTGAAGATTACAAGTGTTGAAGATTGACAACTGTTGAGCCGTGTGACTGTTTAGACGGGTGAAGTTTTTCTCAGCCGGGTGAAGAAGAAAAGCTACTGTTCAGCCGGGTGAAGAAGAAATTTTCACTGTTCAGCGTGTGACTCAATTTTAGTTGTTTCAAACCGTGTTATCTTATCTTGTTATTATTTACTTGTCTTTATTTTAGTATTTTAACTATTTCTTTTCAAAAATCATTAAAAACACAAAAATATTTTCTTTAAAATTGTTAAAATGGCACCTAATGATGATTCTGATAACCGTGTCCCTAAATTGGTTAATCGTGCAGATTTCAAGAACTGGACAATCAGATTGAAGCATCATCTATGCTCTATTGACAATGATCTTTGGAAGTCAATTGATAAAGGTCCTCACATTCCAACTCAGACTGCTCCTGATAGTGCAAGTACCTACACCAAAGACTCTACTGAACCTTATCCAGAAGATAATCTATCAGCTGAAGACTTACGAAAGGTCAAGAATGATAGTAAGGCTTACTCTTTGATGTGTAAGGGACTGCCACTTCAAGTGTTGTCAAGATTGGATACTTATCAAACTGGCTACACATTGTTTAAAGCCTTGAAGTCAATATGTGAAGGAGGAGAACAGTTGAGAAGTCTCAAGAAGCAGAAACTGAAGAGACAATTGGAGTTATTTGAACATATTGCTGGAGAATCTGTGCACCAGATGATGAATAGATTTGTTCATCTAACTACTGAGATGACAAATGTCGGTGCAAAGACAGATCTTCAAGATTTGAATGACAGATTGTTATGTGCTCTTCCATCTTCATGGAAACAGACTGTGACTTTACTGAAGCATACTGAGAAATTTCCTATGGACTTAGATCTGCTCATTGCAAAGATAGAGGAAGTAGAGATTAATGAAAGCTCAAGAAATACTGACAGATCAAGTTCACATGCTCAGTACAAATTTGTTGTTAATCCTGCTAACACAGTGGAGAATGCCTTTCTTGCACAAGATGCATCTAAGATTGAAGATGAGGGTGATTTATTTGTTGGTGCAAGCTTTTATACTGATTCGTCTTACTTTCCAAACTCACCAACTTATTCTCAACCTCAATCTCCACCAAGAGCTCAAGTTCAAAGTCAGAATGTGAAATCTCAGTCTGAAAGCCAAAGTTCTACTGTTCAAGCTAAAGTTAAAGATGTGATAAACATCTTGTTACAAAATGATGAGACAAAGAATGCTTTTACTGCATTTATGGCAAGCTTTCAAACTTATCAAGGAAGCCATTTGAATCAAATGGACGTCGTGCTTCAAGACTTATTTGAAATGGATCCTGATGACGTTGAAGAAATGGATTTGAATTGGCAAATGGTGATGGTTGCATATCGAACTCAGAAACATTCATATGTTAACCGAAGCTTCAAGCCACATGCAAACAAGACAGTTGGTTTTGACAAGTCAAAGGCCAGATGTTTCAACTGTAACTGCTATGGTCACTTTTCAAGGGAATGCAAGGCTCCTAAGAATCAGAACTATAACGATCAAGCAAGTTCAAGTGGACAGAATCAAGGTCAAGGTCAAAGCTCGCAACAGTCTTCAAGCTATCAACATAGGAATCAACGTTTCATGCAGAAACCATATCAAAGTCTTCCAATGCCAGAACTGAAAGATGAAGGCAAGAAACCAGAAGATCAGACTAAAGCACTGGTGGTTAGTGTGAAAGACGAATACGACTGGAGTGCTTATGCGGAACAGTTTACATCTGATCTTACATCCAGTTTGGCGTTAGTTTGTGAAATTGAGGAAGATTGGTCTGAAGAAGGGGATGATAAAGTGACTGATACTGTGAGTGAAGATTCTGAGGAATATGACTGGAGTGCAAAGTCAGATCCTGTTGAAGAATCTGAACCAGAAATTGCGCTGATGGCTACATCCAATGAATCTTCATCATCTGCTGAACAACCTAAGGTTAGTACTGAATTACCTCCTAACTATGTTCCTTTGCCTGATGATGTTAGAGGTAGGTTATGTTCTGACCAATGCATTCAACAAGTATAACATTATCGTACTCATTCTTTTAAAATTGGTGATAAATTAAGCAAACATGAAAAAATTCATGAACAACTTAAAATTGATCACAAAATTTCTGATGAGAAGATATTGTCACTTAAAGAATCCTGGAACAAAACCTTAAAGGATTTGGAACTTGTAACAAAACAACTTGAAGAAATGACAAAGAACTTTGAACAAGAAAAAGTTGCTCATGCTGTCACACAAGTTGAATTAACAAAGGTGAAAAGTTGTAAAACAATGGTTAAACAACTTATAAGTGAAAGAGGAAATAAAAGCAAACTAGGATTGGTTTTACTCATGAACCAATGCCTAAATCAATCACACAAACTTTACCTGAAAACTTCAATGAATTTGATCATTCACCTGAAAATGAACGAAAATTCAAAGAAATTCAAAGAAGTAAATCCGAATCCGTAGGATCTGAAGTGTTGATTAAGAGTTTGAATCATGACACAAAAGAGAAATCATGACACAAAAGATTGTTTCTTTTGGAAAAACTCATCAAGAGAAATGACTCCGTTTCCAAATTTTCAAAGAAATCAATCTTTTGGTTTTCAAAAATTTAACCAAAGTCATTCTCCTGATTTGAGAACTTTCAAACGAAACAATTCTGTTTTTAATGACTTTTCACTAAGAAATGTGCAGGTTAACAGTTTTAAGCCGAGAGCTTTGATGGTGAGAAATCAGAAATTTGAAAATAACCTTGATCCTAAGTTAGAGGAAAGGTTCATTGCTTTGAGAAGAAAGCAAACAAATCAAGCCGTTGGGCGAAACAGTTTTCAACCAAATCTCTCAAATGAAACAAATTTTCAAAATCTTCATTATCAACAAGTTACTGTTACAGATAAATTCGGAAAACCCAAGACCATGTGGGCATGGGTTACCAAACTAACTAGGTAATTGTTGAAATGCAGGTACGCCCTCAAAGACCTATCAACTCATGGTTTGTTGATAGTGGGTGTAGCCGGCACATGACAGGCAACCATGCCTTGCTTCAAGATTTTAAGCTAAAGAATGGTACACATGTTGCATTTGGAGGAGATGCTGGTGGTAAAATAACTAGAGAAGGAACCGTGTCAAATGGGGTCATTAGCTTTGATAAAGTCAACTACTGTGCACAGTTGAACTTTAATTTGCTAAGTGTATCTCAAATTTGTGACAAATCTTATTCAACATTATTTGATGATTCTTTTTGTTACATACTCAAACCAGGTTTCAAGATTGACAATGAGTGGGTGGTGGTTAAAGCTCCAAGAGATCGTGATGTATACAAGCTTGATATGTCGCAGATTGACGCTGAAACCGAAACTACTTGTCTCATTGCACATGCTTCAAATGATGAGAGTCAGCTTTGGCATAGACGGCTGGGCCATTCAAAATTCAGAAACATGAACCGTTTAGTGACTGGCAATCATGTTGTGGGAATACCGTCAAAGAAATTCTCAACAACTGATCTCTGTCCAGCATGTTTGAAAGGAAAACATCACAGAATGTCTTTTAAGTCCAAGCAAGAACACTCCATTTCAAAACCCTTGCAGATGCTACACATGGATTTTTTCGGACCTACAAATGTTCAAAGCATCGGAAAGAAGTCTTATTGTTTTGTCATCATTGATGATTTTACTAGATTTTCTTGGGTTTATTTCTTGCATGTTAAATCTGAAACTGCTGAGTTGTTAAAAGAATTCATTATTAAAGTTGAAAATCAGTTGGATTGTAAAGTAAAAATCTTGAGAAGTGATAATGGAACCGAGTTTAAAAACACTAATGTCGATTTGTTTTGTGCAGAAAAAGGAATTGCTCGTCAATTTAGTGCTCCAAGAACATGTCTAGATATATATCTTTTGATGCATTGCTTGTGATGATAGTTGTTCATGATCGGGTAACGATGCAGTCTATTCAGTGTGATGAACCGCATCGTGAGCTTCTTTGTTCTGGTATCCACAGACCTGAAGTCTCACATGAAGTCTCTTTTGAGCTTCAAGGTGCAGCAAAAGATTCCCAAAGTTGGAACAAAAAGAGTCCCAAATGTGGACCATCACCAAACAAAAAAATTCCAAAAAGGAATTCAGAAGATTCCCAAGGGGAACGATAGGAAATTAAAATTCCAAAATGGAATCAAAAGATATCCCAAAGTGGACCAAATCCGAATAGAACCCAGATTCCACACTGTTTATGATTGTAAGTAACCAGGTTTTTGTGCAATATGCATTCAAGTAGTGGTTGATAAGGAAATATGTTGACATATGTATACATGTGGGTCACATAAGTCATTTTAATCGAACCTTAATCTCATCATGATACTGAAAAAGTAAGTGTGTCAACTCGAGCTAATTGGTATGTTTTCATATCATCACTCAATCAAACATTAGTCAAATGTCTATTCAAAACTTGCAAAACATGTTCAGATAATGTGTGGTATGATCTCAATGCGATATTTTGATTCATTGCACTGCATATGTCTTTATTTTAATGTGTGTGCTTTGTGTGTGCAGGCATATGGAATCTTTATTGACACATCGACATCATTGTTAAACCTAAAAATTTCAAGAAATTTCAAGTTTAGGGGGAGAATAAGTGAAGAAGAAAAATATTTACAAAATCCAAAAATATTTTTGAATAAGTGTGTTTTGAACGAACAAGATCATGTGGTATGAAAAGCAAATGTATTGGATATGTTAAAAACAAACCCAAGGTCTTGTGATGTGTTTTTAAGAAATTGCTTCGGGATATAGAAATTTTGGTTGTGCAAAATCATTTTTGAAAATCAAAGAAAAGGAAAAGGAATTTATGAGAATTAAATTTTAGAATTAAATTTGTTACATGTTTAATGTTGTTGATTATTAATTGACAAACCCTAATAAGGATGTCTTGTCTAATTAATATGTCGAGAATGTTTGCAGGTGCAATAAATGCAGTTGAAAAGTCAACAGACGGAAAAAGAAGAAATTGTCAAAGTGTTTTTCGCCGGGTGAAGATATCAGAAGATACTATTTAGCCGGGTAATGAAGTCACTATTTAGCCGGGTAAAGAAGTGTTGTTTGATATTAGCCGGGTGATTGTGTGAAAGAAGGTAGCCGGGTGAAAGAACAAATGAAGCCGGGTGACAAGTTGTATGTTACTATACAGCCGGGTGAAGAAGTGTTGACACTGTACAGCCGGGTAATAGAATGAAGATTCTATGTAGCCGTGTAAGTGAAAAACACTATGCAGCCGGGTAAAGTACAACAACTGTGTAGCCGGGTGATGAAGAGAAGGTCTCTATACTGCTGGGTGATGGAAGAATGATAGGTTCAATTGGATCGATATCGCTCAAATGATCAGAATGATTAGTACACAAAAACAGTTCAATCAGCAACACAATTCATTACTTAATAATTCTCTTTGTATTGATGATCAAAGCAAATATTGTAGTACAAAATGCAGGAGAATGTAATCACACACAGTTAACTCTCTCTCTAACGTGTAATTGTGATCTAGACTCTCTCACTAACATTCTCTTACTACATGCTTTATGCAACAATACATTAGGGAAAATAACAAAATTAACCCTAAACTATACAAAATGTATAAAACAAAGTACAAAGTAAATCTTAAACGGAAATATCCCTAACAGTACTCCCCCTAAGATTTATCTTTGGACTTCAAAAATCTTCAACAGTTTTCATCTTTTGCTTTTTCAGCTCCAATCTCTCACCAATCTTCAGACTCTTCTTTAACATCCAGCAACTTCTTACCTTTGTATTCTTCTTGTTCTTTTAATGCTTCCTCGATGCATGACTTGAACTTCTCAGCGATCTTTGCTTGTCTCGGCTTTGATTCATTTGTAAGGATGGCACAGTCATTCATACGTTTCAGAGTATCAAGAGTCAAACCTGCAAAGTCAATGTTAGCATAAAATTCATACGGCATTTCTTGTCCTTTGGCTTGCACTTCTAGTGAACCCTTCGCAGTCACGCGCATAAATTCAATCTCCGGAATATCCACCTTCACAAGGTTAGCATTGAGTAATGCCTTAGGCGAATTTTCTCAGAAGCAGCTGCAATCACTTCAATCATCACCACAAACAATTTCCGCAGCTTCAGCAAGTTTATCTTTGCACTTCTCCATTGTGTAGTTTCGCAAATGATCGATGTAGGATGGATGTAACAATTTCAGCTCGAACGTACTGAATAATGTGATCATATTCTTATCCCAGTCATCCAAATTACGTACGAATTTCAGCTCGTAAGTTTCCTGATTGTAGAAAAACTTCAGAATTGGTTTCGTTACTTGTGTACCATCGATCACTTTTAACCCTGGATCTGTGACTTTATCAAAGTATTCATCCGAAAACTCTTCCAAATACATATCTCTTACTACCAACTTCTTTGATTTCCTCGTTTTCTTGCTCTGAACATAAGCAGTATCTTCTTGTTGTCCTCTAAACTTCAAATATTTCGGCAAACGGCTTATCCCAGCATCTAACAACATCGCACATTTATCACCACGCTCAGCATGCGTGTGATTAATTAACCTCAGTTTGTGCAATTCCTTCAAATCTTGCACTTCCAACTTGAACATACTAGAGTAATAATGGTAAACATCGCATAAACCATTAACTCGTTTAATCAAAAATGCATCAAACACTTCGTCATATTTCCATGCTATGATTTTCACATTCTTGGACTTTTCCGGCACGATCATAGAATCAAGCAGTTCAGCAACAGACTGTCCTTTACTCAGCAGAGATCTAACAACATCTCCTGCTGTGGCAGATTTATGCCATGATTCTCGTACATCCATTGGGATATTGTATGACTTCATCTCACTTGGAAACATGTCAATCAACTCCTTTCTCTTCTTATGTGCATCTTCTGGTAAAGCCATCACCGTTATCTCCTTGGGTTCGAGTACTTTGTATCTCTTTGTCAGCTCATAGTATTGAGGATTGTTGTAATCCAGGTAAAACATGCGGTTATACATTTTGTCCGTCTTCATAAAACTTATTACAATCTTCTTCAGCGATTCATGTTTCAGTCTCTTCAAAGTTTTATATGGATAGTTCCTCGAACTCAACCATTCACGCATGTTTCTGGACGACATTTCTTCTAGATTTTGATGATAAAGCTCTTTTGGAGGTAAATCATCAATATTCAGGCTTTCTTGGAGTGGTGTCCATTCACCCATCTCAACAACAAACTCTTTCTCATCGGCAGTTGCCTTGTCTTGGGTATTTAAGCACTTCTCATACTCTTCATTGATTTGACTCACAGTCAGTCCATTCAAATACACTGGATTATACTTCATCTTTTCTAGATAAGCAAAACGTTCAGGCAGATCAGCTGGTATCTCATCATCTGGATTAGCTTCAGGTTCAGCTTCAGGTTCAGACTCAGTAAAATCTATATCATCCAAATAATCCAGTGCCTCTATCATCGGTGCAGTTTCAGTTTGAATCGGCTCAAACTGAAATGCTTCTTCAGTAACAGTTTCTGGCATATTCTCAACAACTTCAACTATTTCAGGCACTTCAGCTGCCACTACAGATTCAGATTGAATCGGCTCAATCTGAACTGTTTTATCAGTTTCAGTTTCAGTTTCCTTCACACACTCATCCACCTTCGCTACCTCAGATACTTCAGCTTCAATTTCAGATTCAGATTGAATCGGCTCAATCTGAACTGTTTCTTCCATTCTAGCTTTCTTTGCAACAACCTCTTCTTCAGTAATCTCAGGCACAACATCTAACTTACGTTTTCCCTCAGCTTTGTCAGAATTGACAGTATCAGCAGCTTCATCGGGAATAGGGACAAATTCTACACTTGGTTCTGTCACAGTCTTAGATCGTTGTGATCTAGTTTGATAGACTGCAACGTCCCTAGGAGTCTCAGACACTCCAACATTTTCTTCCACAATGAAATCTTTGTCCGATTCTGAACTCACAACCTCCTCCTCTTTAATCCAATTTTCCAACACCTCTTTTTCGGCACGTAAAGTGTTGCATTCTGCTTGCAACTCTTCATAGTCAGCTTTCAATTGTTCATGATCAGCCTTCAGTTTTTCATGATCCGCATCTAATGCTTTAAAAGTTTCTAAGTTTTTCTGATGCGTAGCCCAAAACTCTTCCAATCTTTTCTTCTTTCTTTCATTAGACGCTTTCATCTGCTCATTAGCATCTAAAAGTTTGGCTACCATCCTTTCCAAATGAAAAACTTTGTTTTCTTCTTCATTCAAATCAACATCTGATGCAACCTTAGGTGAAGACTCCTTTGGTTCATCAATGTGTTCAGCTGCTCTGGAGGATGTGGCAATATCAACTGGATCAGAAACAATCATACACTCCTCAGCATCATCGATTGTCTGTGCCACAATCTCCACTTCAGCAGCAACTTCTTTAGCAATCTGTACAATGTCCACTATCTCTGGCACATTTACATCTTCAATAACATCCGGTTTCTCCACAGTGATAGGATCAATCACATGTTTCGATCTTCGTGATCTAACATACTGTACTGTGATATCCTTTAGAACATCAGCAACAATTTCTTCAACTGCTTTCTCCACTTCAACTGGTTCATCAGTCACTATCTCAACATTTTCTGCCTCCTCAGTATCTGATTCAGCATCATCATCATTTCCATCATTTCCACTATCATCATCACTATCATCCTCACTTTCACTATCATCACCACTATCACTATCATCACCTTCTTCATTCTCATCATTCTCAGTCTCATCCTCCTCTTCTGGATGTCGAGCAAAATACTACTCATCATCCAATAAGTTGTCAGGAACCTCATCAACTAGATCCTGAGGATTCACAATTTCTCCATGTGATATGTGATGATACACAACTTCTATATCCTCAACATTATTTGCTATATCCCGCATATAGTCAAACAATTCAACACTTTGTACATTTCCTATACTCATCTTTCTGTATGATAGGTCGTTCATGTCCTCAGTATATAAAATTCCTCCAGCAAATCCTTCTTCTCTGATGATGGGATATGCAACATTGATCATGAGTTGCAAAAATCTCGGATACATGAGAAACTTAAATCTTTTGCCCTTCACTAAATTGAATACAAACCCTTTCATAATCCATTTCGACATATTGAAAGGTTTGTTTTCTGCAATTGCAACAATGGGGGATGCAATGTCAGAAGGAAAATTATCAAAACCAGCACTCCTTCTTGACATGCATTGTTGTATCACATAGCAAAGTAACTTCCACTTCTTTCCCAACCGAGCTCTAACAAACTGTGACTTTGGAAATATGGGAGGATGACCCATATTCACAAAACATGCCTGACTCTCAGCAGTAGTCAGCTCGTCATTGGCACCAGCTTCATCATCATCAATCCTTAGAGCTGTTCTGATAGCTTCCTCAGAAACAGTCAACTGTAAATCTCTAGTGATGTTTCCTCTAACAACAGAAACTCCAGCTTCATCAGTAACCACCTCAGCTGTCCTCCAAAAACTCTTGATGAGTCTTGCATATATGACAGGTTTTGCACACATAGCATACACATACTTCGTTCTTCTGATAAATTTGATCATATCTCTATATCCCTCAGTCTCTGGAATAGATTCATCCAAACATGCCACTAGATTGTGCTTAGGCTCAAACTTCAAATTCTCCATCTGTTTGACAAAAACAAGACAAGTGAGTTAAATTCTTCATTAATAAATTTCAAATTTACATAAGTGTTTGAACAACAAGTTATAATGTAAAACAATTACATAATCATTTTAACACCTAAGTTGATCTAACAATCTGATTTTCATCATTTTGTTTAATAAAAACCTTTGTGAATCAATGATCATACAACACATTACACTTAACAGTTTATTTCACTTAAGACCATAAATCTGAAATTTTGTATGATGAAGTTGTTTAACATGTTTAAGCTTAGTTTTAACAATGATTTGTCAATTTTAAACACACATTTTATCATTTTGAAGTTAACACTTAAGAACATTCAACAGGTCATCAATGGCGGTTCGACAGTTATGAGCAAATTTGAGTTGGTTTAGTTGATTTTAAGCAATTTGATGCAAATTAATGGATGAAAGTTGATAATCGACAGTTTTTTACACTTAAAACAACATTCGATTTCAGTTTTAACATCCAAAATCAAAGTGTCGATTCAGTGATCAAAGTACCGTTCATCATCATTTTTCGTTTTAACGATCGATTTGCAGGTTTATCAAGGTCGAATCACTTAAAATATACCTTATTCAATCAATCAAACTTGTTACAGATCAAACGATTGAAATAAAGTATGAGTGTTTTGAGGTATAGGGGATTTTGCTTGAAAAACTTTGGTGAAAAATGATAAGTGTTGTGAAGAGGCGGGTTTTTATATGGTTGAAAAATTAGGTCAAACAAATTGGGACGGGTCAACAATTTGGGACTGGTAAGCATACAAGCCCAATAAGCCTAGACGGGTCATGCACTGTTGAGCCATGTCATGCACTGTTGGGACGGGTCAAGGTCTTAGGACGTGTCACAACATGGGACGGATCAACACAAAACATGTAAATCACTTAGACGGGTCAATCACTGTAGAGACGGGTAAGATACTGTAGAGACGGGTAAGGTTAGGAACAACTACACCTGTTTTGGTTTTACCCATCACCCGGCTGCATAGTAGTCTTCTTTATCATCCGGCTTGCACAATGACCTTTGTTCATTACCCGGCTACATAGTGATCTTCTTCATCACCCGGCTTGCTTTTCTTCATCACCCGGCTTGCTTTTCTTCATCACCCGGTAACACAGTTGTTGAACTTTACCCGGCTACACAGTGTTCTTCACTTACACGGCAAGATAAAGACTTCTATCTTTTACCCGGCTGTATAGTGTCAGCACTTCATTACCCGGCTGTATAGTAACACAACTTGTCACCCGGCAGATATCAATAACTTCTTCACCCGGCTGTATAATGACTTTGTTCATTACCCGGCAGCACAGTAGCCATAATATCTTTGCCCGGCTTCACTTCTTTTCACCCGGCTGATATCAAAATACATCTTTACCCGGCTAAATAGTTAACTTCATTACCCGGCTAAACAGTATTCTGATATCTTTGCCCGGCTACAACGCTTGAGCAATTTTTCTCAATTTTCTCGTCTGTTGACTTTTCAACTGCATTTATTGCACCTGCAGACATTCTCGACATATTAATTAGACAAGACATCCTTATTAGGGTTTGTCACATTAAATATAAAAAATCTAATACAAGTCAACAAATATTAATTCTAATTAAACCCCTTTTTCTTTTTCTTGTAAAACAGTTTTTGCACAACCAAAATTTCTATATCCCGAATCAAATTTCTTAAAAACATATCACAAGACCTTGGGTTTGTTTTTAACACATCCAATACCTTTGCTTGTCATACCACATAATCTTGTTCGTTCAAAACACACTTATTTGAAAATATTTTTGGATTTTTGTAAATAATTTTCTTCTTCACTTATTCTCCCCCTAAACTTGAAATTTTTAAGTTTATCAAGGATGTCGATGTGTCAATAAAGATTCCATATGCCTGCACACACAAAGCACACACATTGAATTAAAAACATATGCAATGCAATGAATCAAAATATCGCAGTGAGATCATACCACACATTATCTGAACATGTTTTGCAAGTTTTGAATAGACATTTGACTTATGTTTGATTGAGTGATGATATGAAAACATACCAATTAGCTCGAGTTGACACACTTACTTTTTCAGTATCATGATGAGATTAAGGTTCGATTAAAATGACTTATGTGACCCACATGTATACATATGTCAACATATTTCTTTATCAACCACTACCTGAATGCATATTGCACAAAAACCTGGTCACTTACAATCATAAACAGTGTGGAATCTGGGTTCTATTTGGATTTGGTCCACTTTGGGACTTCTTTTGATTCCATTTTGGAATTTAATTTCCTATCGTTCCCCTTGGGAATCTTCTGAATTCATTTTTGGAATTTTTGTTTGGTGATGGTCCACATTTGGGACTCTTTTTGTTCCAACTTTGGGAATCTTTTGCTGCACCTTGAAGCTCAAAAGAGACTTCGTGTGAGACTTCAGGTCTGTGGATACCACAACAAAGAAGCTCACGATGCGGTTCATCACACTGAATAGACTGCATCGTTACCCGATCATGCACAACTATCATCACAAGCAATGCATCAAAAGATATATATCTAGACATGTATAACAAAGGAACTTAACACAAAGATCATTGAGTTTAGATTTGTCAACAATGAACTTACTTTTTCAGTCTAATTGCCTGAGCTGTCTCGCACATCAATTAACATTCATCAGTCTTTATTATTTAAAATGATGAAACAAATAATGTCTAGTATAACTATCATTTCTCACTTTTTGCAATATAGATTCTTATGACATGATATTTTCTTTTCCTTTTTGCTTTTATATTTTTGTTTTCTTTTCTTTTTCTTTTTCATGCACACTCACAATGCAAAACAATAAAATAAAAGACAAAGGAATCAATACTCGACATCGACTTATTATATTTTTGACTTTTATATTTTTCTGATTTTTGTAGATTTTTCAAAAATTAGAATTAATCATGGTTGATTAACCCTATGGATTGAATTAAGAATTCAAACCGTCCTGACAAGAAAGATTTTGTGAAAAGATTTGCCAGTTGTTTGTCGGTATGAACTTTAATCAAAATTATTAAAACTTTTTCAGAGTTGTCTCTGAGAAAGTGATATCGAATTTCGGTATGTTTAGTTTTTGTGATAGGTTCAATTGGATCGTTAATATCACTCAAATGATCAGAATAACACGCACAAATAAAACAGTTCAATCACAAACACAATCCATACTAATAATTCTCTGTATATTGATGATCAAAGCAATTTGTAGTACAAGGTGCAGGAGAAAACAAAATCACACACAGTTAATTCTCTCTCTAACAGTGTAAAAGTGATCTCGCCTCGCTCCTAACACACACACACTACATGCTTATAACAACCAATTACAAGTTTAAGGAATATAACAAAATAGACCCTAAACTATTTACAAACATATAAACAATAAACAAAATACAAAGTAAATCTTAACAGGAAATAACCCTAACAGTACTCCCCCTAAGATTTATCTTTGGATCTTCAGCAAAATCTTCTATCTTTTTCTTCTTCTTTGATCAGCACCAATCTTTTTCTACCATTCTTCTGGTTCATCTTTGACGTTCAGCAACTCTCGTCCTTTATACTCTTCTTGTTCCTTTAAAGCTTCTTCAATACAGGACTTGAATTTTTCAGCAATCTTGGCTTGTCGAGGCTTTGATTCATTCGTCAGAATTGGTAAAGCATTCATGCGTCTGAGCGAATCTAGATTCAAACCTGCAAAGTCAATATTAGCATAAAATTCAAACGGCATCTCTTGACCTTGAACTTTCACCTCCAAAGTACCCTTCCTAGATATCCTCATGTACTCTATCTCTGGTAAATCAACCCTCACGAGATTAGAGTTTAGTAATGCTTTTCTGACTCGTATCTTTTCAGTTGCTGCAGCTATAACTTCAATCATCACCACAAATAACTTTCTGTCAGCTTCAGCTAGTTTATCCTTACACTTCTCCATTTTAATGCTTCTCAAAAAGTCGATGTATGAAGGATGCAGCAGTTTCAACTCAAAAGTACTGAAAAGAGTAATCATATCTTTATCCCAATCCTCTAAGTTTCGAACAAGCTTCAGTTCAAACGTTTCTTGATTATAGAACACTCTGAGTATTGGTTTCGTCATTTGTGAACCATCTATCACCTTCAATCCAGGATCTGTCACCTTGTCAAAATATTCGTCCGAAAATTCCTCAAGGTACATATCCTCAGTTACAACCAATTTCTTTTTCTTCCTTTCCTTTTTAGCTTGCACATATGCTGTATCTTCCTGTTGGCCTCTAAAGTCCAAAAACTTCGGTGATCTACCAATCCCGGCATCCAACAGCATGACACATTTATCACCACGCTCAGCATGCGTGTGATTAATTAACCTCAGTTTGTGCAGCTCTTTCAAATCCTGAACCTCCAGTTTAAAGATGCTTGAGTAGTAATGATATACGTCACATAAACCATTTACTCTCTTTATCATAAACGCATCAAAGACTTCATCATATTTCCAAGCAATTATTTTCACCTTCTTATTTTTCTCTGGCACAATCATCGAGTCAAGCAACTCAGCAATCGACTGACCTTTACTTAGCAGTGACCTCACCACGTCACCTGCCGTTGCTGACTTATGCCAAGATTCACGCACCTCCATTGGTATGTTGTAAGATTTAACTTCACTCGGAAACATATCAATTAGTTCGTGCCTCTTTTTGTGAGCATCTTCAGGAAGCGCCATCACTGGAATTTCTCTTGGACCAAGAATTTTGAATCTCTTCGTCAGCTCAAAGTATTGCGGATTGTTATAGTCCAAATAAAACATCCGGTTGTGCAGTTTCTCAGTCTTCATGAAACTCACTACAATTTTCATCAATGATACAGACTTCAATCTCTGCAAAGTCTTGTATGGATAATTCTTTGAACATAACCAATCTCGCATCTCTCTGCTAGTCATTTCCTCAGGATTTGGATGATAAAGCTCAGTCGGTGGCAGATCTTCTATATTCAGACTTTCCTGCATCGGAGTCCATTCACCCATCTCAGTAACAAACTCCTTTTTATCGGCTTCAGCTTTATCTTGATGAATCAGGCATTTCTCGTACTCTTCATTTATCTGACCCACCGTCAACCCATTCAGAAATACAGTATTATACTTCATCTTCTCGAGATATGCAAACCTTCGATCCAAATCATCAGGTATCTCTTCAACAACATTCTGTACTCGCTCAGCTTCACCTTCAGACTCAGTCCAATCTATGTCATCTAGATCATCTAACGCTTCAATCATAGGTGCATCGTCAGTTTGAACCGGCTCAAACTGACTAGCAACTTCAGCTTCTGTTTCAGGCACATTTTCAACTTCAACAGCTTCAGGTTGAATTGGCTCAACCTGAACTGTTTCCTCAGAGCCAACCTCCTTCTCACTATCTGTCACTGCAAAAACCTCAGTTTCAGCTACAGAATCAGATTGAATCGGCTCAATCTGACCTGCTTTAGCAATCTCAGCTTCATTCACCTTCTCAGTCTCAATTACAGCTACAGATTGAATCGGCTCAATCTGCACTGCTTCATCAATTTTCGCCCTTTTTGAACTTTCTTCATCACCAAAAATCTCCGGTATCGCATCTATCTTCCTCTTTCCCTCAGCTTTGTCCATATTGACAGTATCAGTAACAGCTTCATCGGGAATGATAATTGGTGATTCCACTCTAATGCCAACATTCGAAGTTCCTCGAGCTCTAGTCAGATAAACCTTTGGCACATGCGTTTCAGTCACTACAACTTCATCAGAAAAGTCTTTGTCTGATGCTGAGCCAGCCTTTTTCGGTTTCATTTCCTCCAACTCTTTTTCTAACATTTCTTTTTCTGCCTCCAACGTATTACACTCAGCCTTCAAATCAGTATAGTCATACTTTAAATTCTCATATTCCTCCTTCAGTTTATCATAATCATCCCTTAACTTCACATGTTCATCAACTAGCTTCACATGATCCTCATCTAACTTCTTGAATATTTTCAAATTCTGATTGTGAATGTCCCAATACTCATCCAATCTCTTCCTTTTCCGTTCATTTGAAGCTTTCATCAAATCATTTGCTTCAATCAGTTTTGCCACCATATCTTCTAACTCTGCAATCCTTTTCTCTTTCTCATCTTGATCAACACTTGGCACAACATTTGGTGAAGACTCCAAATCTTGTCCAATGTTTTCAAGAAATGGTGATGACGTGGTGGGAATATCAACAGTACTAGGAACAGTAGCGCCAGCATCAGCTTCCTCAACTGTCTGTGCCACAGTTTCAGCTTCGGCCACTACCTCCTGTGCAATCTGAACTATATCAATCTCTTCAGTTTCAACCACTGGTTTTGATCTCTTTCTTCGAACATACTGAACAGAAACATCTTTTGGAATCTCAGTCACCACTTCTTCAACACCAGAAGCAACCTCAACAGGTTCTTCTATCACCATAGGCTCAAAAACTTCAATATTCTCTATCTCAGTCTCCATTGGTTCAGCCTCCTCTGAATTAGATTCAGATTCAGCATCATCACCACCATCATCATTCTCATCATTACCATCACTATCTTCATCATTGTCACCATCATCATTCTCATCATTACCATCACTATCTTCATCATTGTCACCATCATCATTCTCATCATCTTGATCATCATCACTTTCATCAATTTCTCTATCAACAATATCCATTGGATTAACAATCTCTCCATTCGAAATATGATGATATACAACCTCTACATCTTCTTCATTGTTGACTATATCTCTCATATAGTCAAACAATTCTACATCAGGCACATTCCCGATACTCATCTTTCGGTAAGATAGATCGTTCATGTCCTCAGTATATAAAATACCTCCAGAATATCCTTCACTTCTGATGACAGGATATGCAGCATTGATCATTAGTTGTAAGAACCTCGGGTACATGAGGAACTTAAACCTTTTGCCTTTGACCAAGTTGAATACAAATCCATTCATTATCCATCTTGACATATTGAATGGCTTGTTCTCTGCTATAGCACAAATTGGTGATGCAATATCGGATGGAAAGTTGTCAAACCCTGCACTCCTCCTGGACATGCATTGCTGTACAACATAACATAGCAGCTTATATTTTCTTCCCAACTTTGCCCTGTAAAACTGTGACTTTAGAAACACAGGTGGATGTCCCATATTCACAAAACAAGCTTTACATTCCTCCATGGTCAACTCATCCAACATACCAACCTCATCCTCATCAATCCTCAGGGCATGTCTAATAGCATCTTCTGAAACTGTCAACACCCAATCTCTAGTAATATGCCCTCTGACCACAGCAACACCATTCTCATCTCTCACAACCTCAGCTGTCCTCCAGAAACTCTTGATCAACCTTGCATATATGACCGACTTGGCACATATAGCATAAACATATTTAGTCCTCTTGATGAACTTGATCATATCCCTATAACCTTCTGTTTCAGGAAGTGATTCATCTAAACATGCCACTAGATTATGTTTAGGTTCAAACTTGAGATTCTCCATCTGTTAAAAAAACACAAACAAACACAAAACAAGACAAATGTGTTAGATTCTTCATTAAAACATATCAAAATTTTCTTAAGTGTTAGAATAAAAGTTAGAAAGCAAAACATTCACATAATCATTTTAAGTCCTAAATTGTTCTAATAACCTGATTTTCATCATTTTAATCAAACAATTTTGAATTTTAAAGATTATACTTCATGTTTCAATTTTAACTGTTAATCACTTAGGCAAAATTTTGACATTTGTATGATGAAGTTGTTTAACATGTTTTAGTTCATTTTTATCATGCATTTGTTATATTTAACACACATTTCATCATTTTGAAGTGAAACATTTAAGAACTTTCAAAGGTCATCAATGGCGATTTTAACTGTTATGTCCATTTCACTTGATTCAGTTGATTTTAAGGTGTTTTAGTGCAAATGAGTGATTGAATGTTGATGATCGACAGATTTTAACCCTAAAACAACATTCGATTTAGGTTTTAACACACAAAAACGAAGTGTCGATTCAATGTCCAAAACACTGTTCATCATCGTTTTTCTTTTAAACAGTTGATTTGCAGGTCTATTAAGGTTAAAAACACTAAATCACTACCTTATTCAATCGATCAACCTTGTTACAGAGCAAACGATTGAATATGATATCACGGCGATTTAAGTTCAGAGGATTTGTGTGAAAATGAATGTGTGAAATGATAAGTGTTTGTGAAAAGGCGGTGTTTTGTATCGTCAAAAATTTTAGGTCAAATTTTAAGTGCCGGGTCAACAAAATGACGAGCAAGCTTAAAAAGCCCAATAAGCCTTGCCGGGTCAAGTACTGTAGTGACGGGTCAAGTACTGTGGTGACGGGTCATTTACTGTAGTGACGGGTCAAGTACATACAACAAGTCACAAACATGTGAAAAACACTTGACGGGTCAAGCACTGTAGAGACGGGTAAGTCACTGTAGTGACGGGTAAAGGTTAGGAACAACTACACCTGATGGGTTTTATTCATCACCCGGCAGAATAGTTATCTTCAACATCACCCGGCAATATTTCTTCATCACCCGGCAACACAGTTGCTTTCCTTCATCATCCGGCTTGCTTTTCTTCTTTACACGGCAACCTTCTTCACAAGGCAACTTTCTTCACACGGCAACCTTCTTCATTACCCGGCAACACAGTGTCATACCTTTACACGGCAAGAAGATTTCTCTTTTACCCGGCTGTATAGTCAACACTTGTGACCTTCACCCGGCAAGATATCTATGACCTTCACCCGGCTGTATTTGACATGATCATTGCCCGGCTGTACAGTGGTCATAATATCTTCACCTTTTCCTCAATCACCCGGCATGTATCAGACTTACAACATTACCCGGCTGAATAGTTCTATACCCAGCTGAACAGTTCTTTACCCGGCAACATAGTTGCATCTGATATCTTTGCCCGGCTATAACACTTTGCGATTTTTCTTCATTTCTATCGTCTGTTGACTTTTTCAACGGCATTTATTACACCTGCAAACATTCTCCGACATATTAATTAGACAAGATATCCTTAAAAGGAATTTGTCACATTAATTATCAATCAACATTTTTAGGGCAACAAATTTAACACAATTAAATTCATTTTTCTTTTTCTTTTTCAAAAATGTAAAAATGTTTTTGCACAACCAATTTTTCTATATCCCGAAGCAATTTCTTGAAAACAATTACAAGACCTTGGGTTTGTTTTTCACACATCCAATACTCTTGCTTTTCATACCACATAATCTTGTTCATTCAAAATACACTTATTCAAAACAAATATTTTTGGATTTTTTGTAGATAATTTTCTTCTTCCATTTATTCTCCCCCTAAACTTGAAATTTCTTGAAATTTTTAAGTTTAACAGGATGTTGATGTATCAATAATGATTCCAAATGCCTGCACACACAAAGCACACACATTAAAATAAAGACATATGCAATGCAATGAATCAAAATATCGCAGTGAGATCATACCACACATTATCTGAACATGTTTTGCAAGTTTTGAATAGACATTTGACTTATGCTTGATTGAGTGATGATATGAAAACATATCAATTAACTCGAGTTGACACACTTACTTTTTCAGTATCATGATGATATTTAAGGTTCGATTAGAATGACTTATGTGACCCACATGTATACATATGTCAACATATTTCCTTATCAATCACTACCTGAATGCATATTGCACAAAACCTGGTCACTTACAGTCATACACAGTGTGGAATCTGGGTTCTATTCGGATTTGGTCCACTTTGGGACTTCTTTTTAATTCCATCTTTGGGAATTTTTCTTTCCTATCGTTCCCCTTGGGAATCTTCTGAATTCCTTTTTGGAATTTTGTTTGGTGTTGGTCCACATTTGGGACTCTTTTTGTTCCATTTTGGAATCTTTTGCTGCATCTTGAAGCTCAAAAGAGACTTCGTGTGAGACTTCAGGTCTGTGGGTACCACAACAAAGAAGCTCACGATGCGGTTCATCACACTGAAAAGACTACATCGTTACCCGATCATGCACAACTATCATCACAAGCAATGTATCAAAAGATATATATTTAGACATGTATAACAATGGAACTTAACACAAAGATCATTAAGTTTATGTTTGTCAACAATCAA
Source organism: Tagetes erecta (assembly GCA_030867185.1). Taxonomy (NCBI): domain Eukaryota; kingdom Viridiplantae; phylum Streptophyta; class Magnoliopsida; order Asterales; family Asteraceae; genus Tagetes; species Tagetes erecta. The sequence goes on along the minus strand of CM061486.1, from coordinate 150,062 downwards.
CTTACTTTTTCAGTCTAATTGTCTGAGCTGTCTAGCACATCAATTAACATTCATCAGTCTTTATTAAAAATGATGTAACAAATAATGTCTAGTGTATCTATCATTTCTCACATTGTGCAATATAGATTCTTATGACATGATATTTTCTTTTCTTTTTGCTTTTATATTTTGTTTTTGCTTTTCTATTTTCTTTTTCACGCAAGCACACACAATGCAAAACATAAAGTAAAAGACAAAAGAATCAAAATATTACATCAACTTATTATATTTTTGGCTTTTATATTTTTCTGATTTTTGTTTTGTTTTTGAAAAATAGAATCAATCATGATTGATTAATCCTATGGATTGAATTAAGAATTCAAACCTGCCTGACAAAAAAGATTTTGTGAAAATATCTGCCAGTTGTTTGTCGGTATGAACCTTAATCAAAATTATTAAACCCTTTTCAGAGTTGTCTCTTAAAAAATGATATCTAATTTCGATGTGTTTGGTTTTAGAATGTTGAACAGGATTAGCAGTTATGAACATAGCAGCAGTATTGTCTATGTAGATAGGAGTTTTTAGAAAGTTAAACCCGTAGTCCAGCAACTGATTTTGTAACCATAAAACCTGAGAACATCCTGCAGATGCAGCGATATACTCTGCTTCAGCTGTGGATACAGAAACATTGGTCTGCTTCTTGCATTGCCAAGAGACAAGCCTTGGACCCAAAAATTGACATCCACCAGTTGTCGATTTCCTGTCAAGAGCACAACCACCAAAATCACTGTCAGAATAGCTATATAATTCAAAATTTCCTTCGTAAGGATACCATAACCCAAGATTTGGTTTCCCTTTGAGATATCTGAATATACGCTTCACAGCAACAAGATGCGACTCTTTCGGATCTGACTGGTATCTGGCGCATACACACACAGCGTACATGATATCTGGTCTTGATGCAGTAAGATACATCAGAGAACCGATCATTGATCTGTATAATGTTTGGTCAACTGCTTTGCCCTTTGGATCCGGTTGAATCTTGCAATTCACATCAGATGGAGTTCGAATTGTTTGACAATCTTGCATCTTGAACTTCTTCAACAACTTATCAACAAATTTTGATTGATTGATGAAAATTCCGTCAGCTGATTGTTTCACTTGTAATCTAAGAAAGAAGTTAATCTCCCCCATAGAACTCATCTGGAATCTAGACTTCATGATTTCTTCAAATTCTTTGCACATTGACGCACTGGTCGAACCAAAGATAATATCGTCCACATAAACTTGAACACACAATAAGTCGTTATTTTCCCTCTTCATAAACAAAGTTGGATCAATCTGTCCTCTTGTGAATCCATGTTCTAGTAAATGCTTGGATAATGTCTCATACCAGATTCTAGGAGCTTGGTGTAGACCGTATAGAGCTTTACTCAACTTGTATACACGATGAGGATAGTCAGGATCTTCGAAACCCGGAGGTTGTCTGACATATACGTCATCTGTAATTGGTCCATACAAGAAAGCACCTTTGACGTCCATTTGGAATACTTTAAACTTCATGAAAGATGCATATGCAAGAAAAACGCGTATGGCTTCAAGTCTTGCGACCGGAGCAAACACTTCTTCATAATCAATGCCTTCTTCCTGAGTGAATCCCTGTGCAATCAGTCTTGCTTTGTTTCTCACCACAATGCCACGTTCGTCTGGCTTGTTTTTGTACAACCATCTTGTACCAATTGCGTTTTCTCCTTCAGGTAAGTCCACAAGTTTCCAAACTTCCTGTTTGCGAAACTGAAGTAATTCCTCCTGCATGGCCTCAATCCAACTGTTATCTTTCAGCGCCTCTGAAATGTTCTTTGGCACCACTTGTGACACCCCACTCGGCGGCGGAAAACACCGGGCGCGTCAAGTGAATCGGATATCAAAGTACAAAGCACATGGTACACTAATTGCATATTTTATTATTAATTAAGCAATAATGTTGTGACATAAAGAAACATTCAATAGTCATAAAAACCGTAACAGAAACCGACAATTAAATATTGTTTATTGTCTTTTATTCTAGGTCCGAAGCATCCTAAATGTCTTGAACCAAAAATGTATCAAACTTCACCTGAAAAACGTGTAAAATAAGTTAGCTAAAGAATTAGCTAGTGAGTAAAACACAATTAATAGTACATAGTATAAAATCCGAGATCATTATAGATTGTGTTTCGCAATCTCATGTGCATAGCAATTGCATTATATATCTCAACCGTGACCATAGAAACACATAGAAACAAGTACCATAGACCCCGCAGGGTAACCTTTAGCAACCAGTCATGAGGAACCACTCATGTTACAAATACTGATAATTATCGTTTTAACCGTCATTTAACCGTCTCGATATACAAATTATCAGTAAATGTTTAAGCATCGAAAGGGACATAGCATCGTAGCAACAAGCATCACAAATAGTAACTAGAATCCAACCTATAGAATCAACAAAAGAATCGCCGGGTCTAATCACCTATCAGGCCATTAGTGTAGGTGGGCTTGTCAGGCCATTAGCGCTAATATCATACCGGTGGAAATTACAAGAATATATAAATACTATTAACTATCACATAATTTTGCATCAAGCGGCCGGCAAGATTAACACATCTAATGATCTCATTTAGAAAAATATAGAAGCAAAAGAAAAGAAACCGTAGTATCATAGGAACACGTATTTCAGCCCCAAAAACGTAAATAGTAAAAAGGGGTGTGAGTTTACTCACCTGAACAATTAAGATAATAGCAACGCAAGAAAGTAACTAGAGAGAATCGAGGATCGCCCAGACATTAGAATCACCTAATTAACCGGGAGAACCTAATTTAGAAACGAAGCAAGTAACGTAATAACTAGAATCAAGAAAATAGAACTTCTAGGGTTTCGGATTTGGGAATCTAGGGTTTCAAAATATAATTTGGGAAATTAGGGTTTTAAAGTACCAATTGAAAATTAGGGTTTCAAAATATAATTTGGGGATTTAGGGTTTTAAAGTACCAATAGAAAATTAGGGTTTCAAAATATAATTTGGGGATTTAGGGTTTTAAAGTACCAATTGAAAATTAGGGTTTCAAAATATAATTTTGGGAATTTAGATACGAGATGTAATTGTGTTTTCGTATATATTTTTATAATAGTCCATTTTTAGTTTTATACTTGAAATAATACTTGTACATCAAATATATATATATATATATATATATATATATATATATATATATATATATATATATATATATATATATATATATATATATATATATATATATGTAAATGGATTAAAACATAAAAATTAAAGAAAAGGTGGTCAGTGGGACTCGAACCCACGACCAAACATTCCTCATCAAACAACCTAACCGCTGAACCAGGCGCGCTTCTTGGTTATTAAACTCGTTTTTAATTGTTTTATCTTTTAAATCCCAAGAACAACCTTCTCAATACAAGCCCTAGATCACGAATCATTCCAATTCGTTTAATCCAGTGCACCAAATCCAAAACCAATAGAGGGCTTTTAATCTACAAGAACACACGATTATTTTGATATATGAAACTTACTTGATTGATGAAGAAATGAGCCGAGGAACTGATGAACAAGATGCGACGGTTTTAAAGATCAACACATGAATTCTTGGTGATTTTTGTTAAAATTGACTTAGCAGGGAGCGAGACCGAGTAAGGGAGAGTGAGAGAGTTGATTGTATTGTGTCGTTTGATTTGGGAAAAAGCCGATTAGGTTTGTGTTGCTTAGAATTTGATTCGGATTAATCTGACGATTAATTTGATGTTTTAATTGGAATTAAACGTTTTAGACGGTTTCTAATTGATGGTAGGGACGAATTGGTTGCATCGGTTTTGATTCTAATAATCGTTTCGACTGGTTTGGGTTTTTAGCTCAAGCTACGGTTTTGATTTTTTATAAAGTACACGGATTCGCTAGACGATATGATGATTAAGAGGTGATAACGGGTTCGAGACTCGACTACGATCGTTTTACCGCATTTTAATTTAACCAAAACGCTACCAAATGGAGGATATAATGTGGCCGGAGCACTGCCGGATCTTGGCCGGAGTCGCCGGCGTGGCTCACCGGGAAAACGGGTGAAAACAGGGGGGGGGGATTTTTTTGTTGTGTAATTTACAGAATAGTCCCTAAGCTTTTAAATTGTTTCAATTAGATGTTGCAAGTTTTAAATAACAGTTTGTAAATTGACAGTTTTGGCACAAAATTAATTTATAAGTAAATTAACTAACTAACTTAACTAACTTAAAACGTAACGTTTATATAAGTGACGTTTTTATATTTTTAGTTCGTTTAAGTCATTAGGAAGCTATTTCAAGGCTTAGAAGCGTTTCTGTCAACGTTTTCAATAGTTTTTCTTTTACGAACTATATATATACTTATTTATATATATTTTGAGTTTTAATGCGCCAATAATATTTATACGTGAATGTTTTGTGATGTAAATACAATTATTTAATTGGAACGCGAATAATCGTAAAATCCAACGCGTTTATTCATAATATTGAACATTACATTTTGAAGAAATAAATACGATTACAATTTAAAGGATAACAACTTCGGGTTCGAGTCGGGAATTCGGGTTCGGGTTTGGGGCAGATGTCACACCACTTGTGATAGAAAACACGAATAAAGACAAACATTTGCTTGCTCTGTCTGACTTCTTGTAGTTCTCTGATTCAACGGCCCAATAATCTGAGAGACAGGATGTTTCTTGTGAATTCGATGAATTGGTATGTCACCTCCTTGCACTTGACTCTCCAGATTAGAAGTATTCAGATTTGGTAGATCTTGTAGTATGGTCGAAGTATGCGGTGTGAAATTCGGGACTTGATCCGGTGAATTAATAAAGTAATCAAATGATTCTGGAACAGCTTCACCATTTGGATCTGACGATGGTTGATTCTGAACAGATCCACCATCATTAGGAGAAATCACATCTTCTTCTTGATTGTTCGATTCTTGATCTTTATGAGAACCAGAAGGACCCGGATCTTGACTGGATTTGACATGATCAGGATTGTGAAAAGACATAAATGGATATTCAGAGTTGATATTTCCATCTTCGTCATTATCAGAATCGTCACTAAAGCATCCTAAGTCGCCTGATTCCTTGTTTGTTTTTCCTGAAAAATCAAATAAGTTAGAATTGAAGGATTTCGATAATGAATCTAAATCAAATAACCATTCGGGACCATGAGCCACTAAAGGAAACGAATTTTCTAAAAACTTGACGTTAATAGTTTCAATAACAGTATTTGTTTTGCTATTAAAAACCCGATAAGCTTTAGAAACAGACGAATAACCTAAGAAAAATCCATCGTCAGATTTTGACTCAAACTTCCCGAGATGATCATTCAAATTTAAAATCGATACCGGACAACCAAATGCTTTCAAGTAAGAAATATTTGGTTTCCTTCCAAACAACAACTCATAAGAAGTTTTCTTTTTATCTTGCACTAATAATGTTCTATTTTGTACAAAACACGCAGTAGCAATAGCTTCGTCCCAAAAAGTGATAGGGATTTTGGCATCTGCGAGCATGGATCTTGCTGCTTCAATTAGTGTCCGGTTTTTCCGTTCCGCAACCCCATTCTGTTGAGGTGTTCTTGGCGCACTAAATTGTCTAGCAATCCCCTTTTCTGCACAAAATAAATCAACATTAGCATTCTTAAATTCAGTTCCATTATCACTTCTTAAAATTTTAACTTTGCATTCCAATTGATTTTCAACTTTAATGATAAATTCTTTTAATAATTCAGCTGTTTCAGATTTTTTATGCAAAAAATAAACCCACGAAAATCTAGTAAAGTCATCTATGATAACTAAACAATATGATTTTCTCCCGATGCTTTGAACGTTGGTCGGTCCAAAAAGATCCATATGTAGCATCTGCAAGGGTTTTGAAATGGAGTTTTCGAGCTTGGACTTAAAAGACATCCGATGCTGTTTTCCCTTCAAACACGCTGGACAAAGATCAGTTGTGGAGAATTTCTTCGATGGGATTCCCACAGCGTGATTTCCATTTACCAAGCGGTTCATGTTTCTGAAGTTGGAATGTCCCAGCCGTCTATGCCAAAGCTGACTCTCATCATTTGACGCATGGGCAATGAGACAGGTTGTTTCGGTTTCGGCATCAATCTGCGACATATCCAATTTGTATACATCACGATCTCTAGGCGCTTTAACCACTACCCACTCATTGTCAATCTTGAAACCTGGTTTAAGAATATAGCAGAAAGAATCATCAAAAAGAGTTGAATAAGATTTATCACATATTTGCGAGACACGTAGTAAGTTAAACTTCAACTGCGCACAGTAGTTGACTTTATCAAAACTAATGATCCCATTGGAAACAGTTCCTTCTCCTGTGATTTTACCACCCGCATCACCTCCAAAAGCTACATGAGTGCCATTCTTTTGCTTGAAATCCTGAAGCAAGGCATGGTTGCCTGTCATGTGCCGGCTACACCCACTATCAACGAACCATGAGTTGATAGGTCTTCTTGGGCGTACCTGCAATTCAAACATTTTCAGTTAGTTTGGTCTACCCAGGCCCACACGGTCTTGGGTTTTCCGAATTTATCTGCAATTGTAACTTGTTTATATTGAATATTTTGAAAATTTGTTTCATTCATGAGATTTTGATGCTGATAACTGTTGTTTCGCCCATTGGCGTTCATTGACGGCTTTCTTCTTAAAGCCCTGAACCTTTCCTCCAACTGAGGATCAAGGTTGTTTTCAAAATTTTGGTTTCTTACCAACAAAGCTCTTGGCTTAAAATTGTTAACCTGCACACTTCTTGACAAGTTAGAAACAGAATTGTTTCGATTGAAATTTCTCAAAACCGGAGAATGACTTTGACTCATATTTTGAAAACCAAATGAATGATTTCTATTAAAGTTTGAAAACGGAGTCATTTCTCTAGTTGAGTTTGATCGAAAGAAACAATCCTTTGTGTCATGGTTTCTTCTCTCACAAATATCACAAAATTTGTTATAGTAACATTCTTCTGAAGAATGGTTTCTTTTGTCACAGAAACTGCAGTACCTGTTAAAGAAACATTCAGCAGTTGCATGATTATACCTATTACAAATTTCACAATGTTTCTTGCTAATCCTAAAGAGCCGATTGTTAACTTTTGATGTTGAACCAAAACGTGATTCATTATCTTGGTTATTCGGTTTTAGATTAACGATCTTTTGTGGAGACTTGGTTTGAGATTTTGATTGCATGGGACTTTGGTTCGATTTTAAACTGTTCTGTTTGGTTACCTTTTTGTTTTCAATTCTCTTATCATTGACAGCGGAAGACTTAGGACCTGAACCTGTTTTCAGACCAGAGTTAGATTTGATTTGAGCATTGATTTGGTTACCATAAGAACCGTTCATGTCGAAAGTACCTGCAGACACAAACTTGATTGTCTTACTTTTTGACACTTTCTTGACAGGTTTAACTTTGTCAGTTTTAACACTTTGAACTTTTGTGTTTTCATTTGATTTTAAGACACTTTTGCCTTTTGACTGTTTCGTTTCAGATTGATTGTTCATGATTTTCGATTTCTGCTTCTTTGCAGTTGAAACTTCAACTTTCTTCACTTCTTGCTTCTTGATCAACTGAGCAGCAACTTGCGCTTTTTGTTCTTTCTTCCACTTGATGTAATCAGGATCATTGTATCCTGAAAATTCACCTTCTTCTTTCACCGATTCTGGTTCGTGTTTAAGCTTTGGATACTCAACAAGTTGAATTAGAACAGGCTCTAATTTGTTGTCAGATTTGTTGCTTGCTTCATCGTCAGCTTCAGTTGTCATTCCTTCTTCTTCTCTCAAACTTTCAATCAACACCTCAGATCCTTCGGACTCGGATTTACTTTTTTGAATTTCTTTGAATTTACGTTCATTTTCAGGTGAATGATCAAATTCATTAAAGTTTTCCGGTAAGGTTTGAGTGATTGAATTTGGCATCGGTTCATGAGTAAAACCCAACCCGGTTTTGTTTTTGTTACCTCTTTCATTAATGAGTTGTTCAACCATTGTTTTACAACTTTTAACTTTCTTTAATTCAACTTGTGTGACAGCATGTTCAACTTTTTCTTGTTCAAAGTTCTTTGTCATTTCTTCAAGTTGTTTGGTAACAAGTTCCAGTTCTTTTAAAGTTTTGTTCCATGATTCAGTTAGTGACAGAATCTTCTCATCATAAATTTTGTGATCAATTTTAAGTTGTTCATGAATCTTTTCATGTTTGCTTAATTTGTCACCTATTTTAAATGAATGAGTTCGATAATGTTCTACTTGTTGAATGCACTGTTCAGAACATAACCTTTCTTTCACATCAGCAGGTAATAGAACATAGTTAGGGGGTAAGTTATTACTAACCTTTGGTTGTTCAGTAGAAGATGAAGATTCATTTTCAGTAGCCATCAGCGCAATTTCAGATTCAGTCTCTTCAGTAGGATCTGCTTTTGCGCTCCAGTCATATTCTTCAGAATCTTCAATGTCATCAACCACCATTTTTCCATCCCCTTCTTCAGACCAGTCTTCTTCTTCAATTTCACATACCAGTGCCAGATTTGATGTAAGGTCAGATGTAAACTGTTCTGCATATGCACTCCAGTCGTATCCGTCTTGTACACTTACAACCAATGCTTTAGTCTGATCTTCTGGCTTCTTTCCTTCATCCTTCAACTCAGGCATAGGAAGACTTTGATACGGTTTTTGGAAGAAACGCTGATTTCTTTGCTGGTAACTTGAAGACTGTTGAGAGCTTTGACCTTGACCTTGATTGCTTGAACTAGCTTGGTCATTGAAATTCTTTGGAGCTTTGCATTCTCTTGAAAAATGACCATACTGGTTACAATTAAAGCACCTGGCCTTAGATTTGTCAAATCCAACTGTCTTGTTAGCATGAGGTTTGTAACTTCGGTTAACATATGCATGCTTTTGTGTTCGATATGCAACCATAACCATTTGCCAATTAAGATCCATTTCTTCAACATCAACTGGATCCATTTCAAATAAGTCTTGAAGGACCACGTCCATTTGACTTAAATGACTTCCTTGGTACGCTTGAAAACTTGCCATAAAAGCAGTAAAGGCAGTTTTAGTTTCGTCATCTTGCAACAGAATATTCATAACGTCTTTCACCTTAGCTTGAACATTCGAACTCTGATTTTCTGACTGATTCTTCAGATTCTGATTTTGAACTTGAGCTCTTGGTGGAGATTGAGGTTGTGAATAAGTTGGTGAATTTGGAAAGTATGCTGAATCAGTAAAGAAACTTGCACCAACAAATAAGTCACCCTCATCTTCAAACTTTGTTACATCTTGTGCAAGAAAAGCGTTATCCACAGTATTGGCAGGATTTACCACATACTTATACTGAGTTTGTGAGCTTGATCTATCAGTATTTCTTGATCCTTCATCAATCTCAACTTCTTCAATTTTTCCAATAAGCAAATCAAGTTCCATTGGAAATTTCTCAGTATGTTTCAACAAGGTAACAGTTTGTTTCCATGATGATGGTAAGGCACATAATAATCGATCATTCAAATCTTGAAGTTCAGTCTTCACTCCGAGATTTGTCATCTCAGTAGTTAGGTGAACAAACCTGTTCATCATCTGGTGTACTGTCTCTCCATTAATGTGTTCAAACAATTCCAATTGTCTTTTTAGTTTCGACTTCTTCAAACTTCTCAATTGTTCTCCTCCTTCACATATCGACTTCAATGCCTTGAAACATGTATAACCAGTCTGATATGCATCCAATCTAGACAGAACTTGAAGTGGCAACCCCTTGCACATCAAAGAATAAGCTTTGCTATCATTCTTTACTTTCCTCAGATCTTCTGCTGACAGATTATCCTCCGGATAAGGTGTAGTAGAATCTTTAGTATAAGTACTTGCACTGTCTGGTGCTGTCTGAGTTGGAATGTGAGGACCCTTCTCAATGGATTTCCATAAGTCATTGTCAATTGAACACAAATGATGTCTCAACCTGATAGTCCAGTTCTTGAAATCTGCACGATTCAAAAGTCTAGGAACACGGTTATCAGAATCATCATTAGGAGCCATTTTTAACAGATTTTAAAGAAAAATATTTTTGGTTTTTGTTAATTTTTGAAAAGAAATGATTAAAATGCTAAAATAAAGACAAGTAATTAAAGACAAGATAAGAAACAAGTATTAAGAACAACAAAAGTGAGTCACACGGCAAAACAGTGAAAATCCTTCTTCACCCGGCTAAACAGTGTCTTTGTTCTTCACCCGGCAGGAAAAAGTCTTTACACGGCTGAACAGTTACCTGGCTCAACAGTTGTAATAATTTTGTTCTTCACCCGGATGAACAGTTACCCGGCAGCAAGAATAAACTTCACACGGCAATAGATCTTGACCCGGCAGAATCTTGACACGATAAAAAGGCTTCCCCGGCTGAACAGTACTTGATCACACGGCAGAGTTGTTTACCCGGCAACACAGTTGATGATTACCCGGCTATATTTTGTTTATCACCCGGCGTAACAGTGTTTTACCCGGCACAACAGTGTATCACCCGACTGAACAGTAACACTTTTTCAAGTCAAATTCTTCACCCGTCTAGAACAAATTCCCTTACACGGCAATACAGCACCTAATTTCTTTTCAAATCTAAGTCCAAGGAAATAGTCTAAGTCAAAAATAATCACCCGGCAAGTTAATCTTCAACCAACATCATACTGTTCATCATTTTCTCCATGAGAATTTTCTGGGTTTTGTCTAAAACTTGTTCAAATTGTCCAAAATTCACACACAAGTTGTGAAATAGTCCGATTATCAATCCCTTTTATCAATCAATCCAAAACATGATCAAATCTGATGAAATTGAGCATAAATTTGATCGAACAGTAACTTTTTCTATTCTTCTTAATTCTTCAGATCTGATGATGATCTGATAGAATCTGCACAATCGTTGTGTATAGGAGTGATTGCGATGATAAATCACAACTAAAAACAGCAACAATTCATTCAGATCATGATATTTGAGCAATATTGATGTGTTTTGCTTAAGAACAGCGAAGAACACAATACCGAAAGCTCTGATACCAATTGATAGGTTCAATTGGATCGTTAATATCACTCAAATGATCAGAATAACACGCACAAACAAAACAGTTCAATCACAAACACAATCCATACTAATAATTCTCTGTATATTGATGATCAAAGCAATTTGTAGTACAAGGTGCAGGAGAAAACAAAATCACACACAGTTAATTCTCTCTCTAACAGTGTAAAAGTGATCTCGCCTCGCTCCTAACACACACACACTACATGCTTATAACAACCAATTACAAGTTTAAGGAATATAACAAAATAGACCCTAAACTATTTACAAACATATAAACAATAAACAAAATACAAAGTAAATCTTAACAGGAAATAACCCTAACATTTTGAGTGTTGAACATGATTAGCAGTAATGAACATAGCAGCAGTATTGTCTATGTAAATAGGAGTTTTGAGAAAATTAAACCCGTAGTCAAGCAATTGGTTTTGTAACCACAAAACTTGAGAACATCCTGTAGATGCAGCGATATACTCTGCTTCAGCTGTGGATACAGAAACATTGGTCTGCTTTTTGCATTGCCAAGAAACAAGTCTAGGACCCAGAAATTGACATCCACCCGTAGTCGATTTCCTGTCAAGAGCACACCCACCAAAGTCACTATCAGAATAACTATATAATTCAAAATTGCCTTCATAAGGATACCATAACCCGAGATTCGGTTTCCCTTTAAGGTATCTGAAAATACGTTTAACAGCAACTAGGTGCGACTCTTTTGGATCATACTGATATCTTGCACACACACATACAGCATACATGATGTCTGGCCTTGATGCAGTAAGATACATCAGTGAACCAATCATCGATCTGTACAGTGTTTGATCAACGGATTTGCCTTTCGGATCCGGCTGGATCTTGCAATTCACATCAGATGGAGTTCGAATAGTCTGACAATTCTGCATCTTGAACTTTTTCAGCAACTTTTCAACAAACTTTTGATTGGTTGATAAAAATTCCGTCTGCTGATTGTTTTACTTGCAATCCGAGAAAGAAATTAATCTCCCCCATCGAACTCATCTGAAATCTTGACTTCATGATTTCTTCAAACTCTTTGCACATGGACGCACTGGTTGATCCAAAGATGATATCATCCACATACACTTGAACACATAAAAGATCTTCATTTTCCCGCTTCATAAACAAAGTTGGATCAATCTGACCTCTTGTAAAACCATGTTCCAGCAAATGTTTAGATAACGTCTCGTACCAAATCCTTGGTGCTTGATGTAGACCATATAAACCATGTTTCAAAACCCGGAGGTTGTCTGACATATACATCATCGGTAATTGGTCCATACAGAAAAGCGCCTTTAACGTCCATTTGAAACACTTTGAACTTCATGAAAGAGGCATATGCTAGAAAAACGCGAATAGCTTCAAGTCGAGCGACCGGAGCAAACACTTCTTCATAGTCAATACCTTCTTCTTGAGTGTAACCTTGTGCAATAAGTCTCGCTTTGTTTCTCACAACAATACCACGTTCATCTGGCTTGTTCTTGTACAACCATCTTGTACCAATCGCATTTTCTCCTTCAGGTAAGTCCACTAATTTCCAAACCTCTTGTTTGCGAAATTGAAGTAACTCCTCTTGCATAGCTTCAATCCAACTATTATCTTGTAGCGCCTCTGAAATGTTCTTTGGTACCACTTGAGAAAGAAAACATGAATAAAGACAAACGTTTGCTTGCTCAGTTTGACTTCTCGTAGTTCTCTGATTCAACGGCCCAATAATCTGAGAGACATGGTGTTTCTTATGAATTCGATGAGTTGGTATAAGATCACCTTGCACTTGACTCTCCAGATTAGACTGATTCAGATTCGGTAGATCTTGTAGAATTGTAGAAACATGCGGAGTGAAATTAGGAACTTGTTCCGGAGAATTGATGAAGTAGTCAAACGATTCTGGAATAACTTCAACATTCGGATCTGATGATGGTTGATTTTGAACAGATCCACCATCATTAGGAGAAATTTGTGGATTAACATCATCACCAAGAATGTTTGATTCTTGATCTTCTTGAGAACCAGAAGGACCCGGAGCTTGACTGGTTTTGACATGATCAGGATTATGAAAAGACATGAACGGATACTCAGAATTGAGATTGCTATCATCGTCATTGTCAGAATCATCACTGAAACATCCCAAGTCTCCTGATTCTTTTCTCGAGTTTCCTGAAAAATCAAACAAGTTAGAATTGAAAGATTTTGATAACGAATCTAAATAAAAACAACCATTCGGGACCATGAGCCACTGACGGAAACGAATTTTCTAAAAACTTTACGTTAATAGTTTCAATAACAGTGTTTGTTTTGCTATTAAAAACCCGATAAGCTTTTGAAACAGACGAATAACCAAGGAAAAATCCATCGTCAGATTTTGACTCAAATTTACCGAGATGATCACTTAAATTTAGAATCGACACAGGACAACCAAATGCTTTCAAGTAAGAAATATTCGGTTTTCTTCCAAACAATAACTCATAAGATGTTTTATTTTTATCCTGAACCAATAATGTCCTGTTTTGTACAAAACACGCACTAGCAATAGCTTCGTCCCAGAATGTGATAGGGATTTTGGCATCTGCGAGCATGGATCTTGCTGCTTCAATCAGTGTTCGATTTTTCCGTTCTGCAACCCCATTTTGTTGAGGTGTTCTTGGAGCACTAAATTGTCGCGCAATTCCTTTTTCTACACAAAACAAATCAACATTAGAGTTTTTAAACTCGGTTCCATTATCACTTATCAAGATTTTCACTTTACAATCCAACTGATTTTCAACTTTGACAATAAATTCTTTTAACAACTCAGCAGTTTCAGATTTAACATGCAACAAATAAACCCAAGAAAATCTAGTAAAATCATCAATGATGACAAAACAATAAGACTTCTTTCCGATGCTTTGAACATTTGTTGGTCCGAAAGATCCATATGTAGCATCTGCAAGGGTTTTGAAATGGAGTTTTCTGGCTTGGACTTAAAAGACATTCTGTGTTGTTTTCCTTTCAAACATGCTGGACAGAGATCAGTTGTAGAGAACTTCTTTGATGGTATTCCCACAGCATGATTTCCAGTCACCAGTCGGTTCATGTTTCTGAAGTTTGAATGACCCAGCCGTCTATGCCGAAGCTGACTCTCATCATTTGAAGCATGTGCAATGAGACAAGTAGTTTCGGTTTCAGCATCAATCTGCGACATATTAAGCTTGTATACATCACGATCTCTTGGAGCTTTAACCACCACCCATTCATTGTCAATCTTGAAACCTGGTTTGAGTATATAACAGAAAGAATCATCAAATAAAGTTGAATAAGATTTGTCACAAATTTGAGATACACTTAGCAAATTAAAGTTCAACTGTGCACAGTAGTTGACTTTATCAAAGCTAATGACCCCATTTGACACGGTTCCTTCTCCAGTTATTTTACCACCAGCATCTCCTCCAAATGCAACATGTGTACCATTCTTTAGCTTAAAATCTTGAAGCAAGGCATGGTTGCCTGTCATATGCCGGCTACACCCACTATCAACAAACCATGAGTTGATAGGTCATCGAGGGCGTACCTGCATTTCAACAATCATTTAGTTAGTTTGGTCAACCCAGGCCCACATGGTCTTGGGTTTTCCGAATCTATCTGTAACAGTAACTTGTTGATAATGAAGATTTTGAAAATTTGTTTCATTCGAGAGATTTGGTTGAAAACTGTTTCGCCCATTGGCTTGAATCGATTGCTTTCTTCTCAAAGCAATGAACCTTTCCTCTAACTTAGGATCAAGGTTATTTTCAAATTTCTGGTTTCTTACCATCAAAGCTCTCGGTTTAAAACTGTTAACCTGCACATTTCTTGATGAAAAGTTATTAGAACCAGAATTGTTTCGATTGAAATTTCTCAAAACAGGAGAATGACTTTGATTAACATTTTGAAAACCAAATGATTGATTTTGTTGGTCCATAATGATCGTGATTTCAGTGCTTTGTTGACTTGTTTAACCCAAATATGTCAAATACTTGAAGAACAAAGTGTAAAAAGTCCAAACAACCCAATAACAAGATCCAACACACAATCGAGGTATATAAGCTACAAAGATGAAAGATATATGCTCCTAGCACCTCAATAGAACGATTACACAACACAAATCAGTGAGAAATAGCTTGAGTAAAAGATGTGCAAAAGTTATATAAATGTGAAGATAAGGTTACAATATATAGTGGTGTTAGGTTCGCTGATAGATTCGCTCTAGCGAATCTATCCAGCGAACCAACACAGGTTCGCTGGGCACATAGGTTCGCCCAGTCGACACCTAAATACAAAAGACATGATGACCTGCGGGCGAATCTATAGATTCGCCCGTAGGTTCGCTAGTACAAATAACATTACAAGTCAAACAATTACAAACAAAAGTAACACCGACAAGCCGGTGAGTCCAACCTATACATAGTAACTATCAATACTCCCCCTAGGTTGGACCTCACCTGGGGAAGTCTTCTGATTAGCTCCGTCTTGATGGCTTCAAAGTTGTTCGATAAAAGCTCCTGCCCTTTCTTTGATCCCGGCCATTGGATTTGTAAAGTCTTCAGTTCCGGCCTCATCTTCACTCAGGTTCAGCATTGAGTCCACAAACTCTGTATCAGCGACCTCTGTGTCAGGCTCAAGTTGAACTGTCGTTTCCGCCTGTTTCTCAGCAGTTGGCTCCTCGCTTAGTACCTCCAAATCAATAACTTCAACTGGTTTCTCAAACCTTTGTTCGATAGTTTGATCGAGTTGTCTTGTCAGGTCATCCATCTCCATTTTCAGATCATCCGACCTTCTCAACCTCTCATTCACAGCCTTCAGCTCAGCACGAATTCCCCGGGCTTTATTTGCGATCTTTACGAACAGGTTCGCTTCAGCAGCAGTGTCATCTCCAGCCCCGTGCTTTATTCTGTTCTCACACAGCACCTTCAGATCCTCGTCACAGAAGGAGAAGACCTCCATAGGATCAAACAAACGAATTTCAGGACGGTCTTCTCCTTGAAGACGGATAACAGCTTCACCCGTACTGTTATCATAAAACCATTTAAGAAACTCCTGCAGTCGGGGTGGCTGTGTGTCTGGGACCCTGACCCTTGTCATCACTTTCGGAGCATCTATTTTCAGCACGATCTTGCCCTTCCATGACACCCAATGTTTATCCACCTTCTGCCTCATCCTCCTAGGCTTTTGGTATCCGAAATCAACAAAATTTGACTTAGCGGCCTCCTGAATCGCAGCTTCAAACGCACAAGCCCTGCCGCTTTCTTCCTTCCCAAGTAGTGGCAGCTCTGCCAGTCTACGCAAATCCCATCTAGGAAAGGTGGCAAAGTGCTTTCGGTTCTTGACGTATGTGATGTCACCACCCCTCCTTTTGATCATGTAAGCCTCCACCAAACAGTTGTACTTCCATGCAATGATCTGTCTATCTTGCTGTTTGGTGTTGGGTTCATCTAAGTGTTGGAATATCGGCACCTCAGGCATCACTTCTTCTTCCTTCCTGAACCATTCGGATTTGTCTAATTCAGCATGCTCGAACTGATAGCTCATCCCTTTTTCCTCAACTTTGTATATTTCCGGCTCGTCATCCAAATCTTCCTCACTTTCTGCATCAATATCAGTATCAGGTTCATCTACCAAAGTATAATCCACACCAGATCCTCCTACCACTTCATCCCCTTCAAATGTATCCAAATCAATTCCCATCTCTTCATCAAACTCTTCCTCCACGGCTTTTCCCTTACTTTTGTCACCAAAGTCAACATCCATTAACGGATATTTTGCAATATCCGTTAAGGAGATCAGTTCCGCTTCAGACATAGCCGGTTCAGTCCCAGCATTCTCCTTCAAACTATTTAACTCTTTGAAGATCCTAACCAACAAACACTGCTGATCTTTCATCATTCTTCCCATCTCGTATATGACAGTGGATTTCTCAGCATCTTGCTTTTCCAATTCTTCGTGCTTACCTTTTAGCTCAAACAGATCAGCCTTCAATTTTTTAATCTCATCCTTCAACTCAGTTTCAGACCCAGCAGATGTACCCCCCATATCGTGCTTAGCTTTCTTTGATGCTTCCGCGTGTGTATCAGCCTTTCTTTTCGTTCTCAGTTCCCTGCCGGCATCAATCTCGTCTTGAATTTCATCCACCTCCCTATCAAACGAATAGTCTTTATCCTTTGCATACGCCTTTCTCTTTCTAATCTTCTTCTCGACCACTTCTATATTTTCTCCGCCCCGTTTCCTCTCCGACTCAATCAACCTCTGAATGTAGACCCACCTTTCAGTCGGATACATATTCTCCCATAAATAAGCAGTCCTGCCCACACAGTCCGACCTCACCGATTTGCAATCCTTGAAGATCCTTGAATGCATATCCCAGATTTTCAATTCTGCACCCTCCACCGGCAAATTTGGTAGTTTATCATTCAGAATCATCTGAATGAATCTGGGATACATTAACCATTTGGCCCCCTTGCTGGCATGGATGTTCTCGAGCATGTAGTTGAAAATCAGTTTCGCAAGATTTGCTTTTTGCCCCCGGCAAAATAGCATCATAGCTCTGGCCCAGTCCAAGTTCAGCCCGTCCGTACCCCCCTTTCTGTGATCCAGGCACATAATAAACACATGTGCTATATACCTCCACTCCTGGATCAGGTACGACTTTACAAATTCCATTTTCTTCTCCCCGGGCATCGGACCCTCATACCCCGCAGTCCGGAAAGCCCCATACACCTCTTCCGCTGTCATACTAACCTCATCACCAACATCCTCTTCTAATCTAAGAATCCTGGCTAGATCAGCCTCTGTGAACGCCAAGTCATGACCACCGACATTGGCACAAATACGTGACGGTTGTACCGACACGTTCAAAATTGCGGTTCTCCAGAAATCCCGAACGTACGTCTCATATATAGTTGGTGAGTGAGAGATGGCATAATGTATATGAGACGATTTCAGCCATTTGATTGCATCTCTATAGCTCCCGGCTTTTTCATGGTTTTCGTCGAGTAAAGCACACATGTTGTGCTTCTTCTCGAAGAATAATGTCGACATAGTGCCTGAAAAATAAACGGAGATTGATCAGAAATGAAGATTTGAAGAACAGAAAATAGATTCGCTGGATATTAGGTTCGCTGGTATAGCGAACCTGAGATTTTGGCACCAGAACCTATAGATTCGCTGACATGAAAAATAAGTCATTGTGGTCGAGCGAATGTATAGGTTCGCTAGAAACAGTCGGGCGAATCTATGTTGTTGCGCGGGCAGCATAACGACATAGGTTCGCTCGAAGTTTTGAACTTTCGTTCAGATTCGCCAGACGAACACTTATGTTCGCTGGAAACCCTAGTTTTTCAAAAACGGCCAGAATCTCAGTCAATCAACCATTATCAAGCAAATAAAGCAATAACAGGTCAAACTAGACAACAAACGAGGCTATTATGAAGAAAGTCCCTAACAACTAACACAGAAATAGCCTTTTAATCGACACACAATCGTAGTTCGACAGATTCAACAGGTTTATGATGCGATTAAGGAGTTAAAACATTGATTAAGATGAAATCGAACACATACCGGACAATAAGGTGGTGTTTAATGTGTGGAAAAGACCGGAAATAGCGAGAATCGAACGTTGGCGATTAGAATTTTGAAAAACGTGCTACAGTGGTTTGGACAGCGAATATATGAAATATTTGCTGTCACTGTATATATATACACCCATAGGTTCGCTGGCAGACAAACCAGCGAACCTTAGGTTCGCCGGAAGACCAAAAGTCAAGGCATCCAACTGGTTCGCCAGCAGGTTCGCTGACACAAAAACAAGGATGTTTCATGTCAGCGAATCAAGGAGATTCCGGGCGAACCTGTAGGTTCGCTAGCACACACACAAAAAAATATTTTGGATTTTCTTAAGTTTTAAAAACTTTGTAAAAACGTGAAAAACGTCCCACGATATCAACGCTCCAAAAATAAACATATACACATATAATCCTAAAATTTAAAAAATAAAATGAAGTAAAATGAAGTAAAATAAAATAAAATAAAATTAAAATAACAGGAGACGGTTTTTAACGCTAGAAAGGATATATATTCTTCATGATGTTTTGAGTAGAATCCGGAGAATCATCGATTGGCGGGATTGCAGATATGTTTGTCCATTTAAACCCATGCCTTAGTCCTTTTCAACAAGAGATCAGCAGCTTCTTTTATCATGTTTTCGGTTTGATTGAAGAAACTCAGACAGCTCGGTCCCCACAGACATCTAGGTAAAAAGAACAAGTTCTGTCACCAGGGTATATCTGAGCAATACTATTGACTTTGCTTGAATTTCAATGATCAACTTTTGAATGTTGACCGATGCGTTTGTTTCTTTTGACACTTGTGCAATTTTTGCATCTTTTCTTTGTGAGTGGAGCTTGTCAGCAATTGATTCATTTTGAATACAATGCGACTTATTATTTGGGAAACTCAAATAGTCTAGAGCTCCAGGTCTATACTCACGTATAACAGAGGAGATAAACATTTGAGCATGCTCGGTGAATCTTCAGGTCAATACTTCCGTATAGCAGAGAAGATCCACCAACTCCAGGTCAATACTTTCGTATATCAGAGGAGTTAAGCACTTGACTCAAGACGTTCTGAGGAGTTAACAAGTAACTCACTCAGAGGCTTTTCCGAAGAGCATCACTAGCAGCCTTTTATTTTTTTTATTATTATTATTATTATTATTATTTTTTTTTTTTGTTTTGCATACTAGAAACTCGATTCGGGGATAGGGCGAGGGTGATTTGGGATTTTTAGGGAATTCAGGACAAAGATTTGAAGATCAAGACAAAGATTTGACGCTCTCAACCCATTTTTGACAGAACCATTGACAGAACCATTATCTTGAGCGTTATGTTTGGCTGCACAATCACTGTTTACTTTGTTTTCGGGCTGAGCCTATCTGACATATCCCAAACGCAATGCTTCTGACCTCCTTCAACGACTTTTCAACATCAATCAAAACGGAGATCCTGAAATAGCAAAATTTGAAAAACTATAAATAGTTTATCTTTTATATCTCCCCCAAAATTTCTATATAAAAGCCGTCTAATAAGAAATTTTTGTTTTTCAGATTTTCTAAATATATATATATATACAGAATTTAAAAGAAAAAGAAAAGAAGATGAAATAAAATAAAGTAACGGAGCAAAGAATCGAGTGACCCACGAATTTTTCAAAGAAGATAAAGACCAGATTATTTACAAAGACCAGATTATTTACATATTTACAAAAGGATTCTCACAGAAAAAGGTTTTCAAAAGGATATAAGTCCAAGCATGGAGATCAGTTCATAAAAACGTGGTTTGTCAAAAGTTTTTGTGAAAAGATCAGCTTTTTGCTTTCTAGTTTCGATAGGAATAATATCAATAAACCCCTTTTCCTGTGCATCCCGGATTGCATGAATTCTTGTTTCAATGTGCTTGGTTCGAGTGTGATGAATGGGATTCTTGGCGATTCCAACAGCAGCTTCATTGTCACAAAAGAGTGGCGTGTGAAGAAAGTTGATGCCATAATCCATCATCTGATGTTGAATCCACAGCACTTGGCAACAGCAACTTGACGCAGCTATGTATTCTGCTTCTCCTGTGGACAGGGAGACGGTTGTTTGCTTCTTGCTTTGCCATGAAACAAGACATTCTCCAAGGTATTGACATCCACCAGTGACTGACTTCCTGTTAATCCTGCAACCAGCATGATCACTATCAGAAAAAGCATGTGAATCAAAGTTCCCACCTTTTGGGTACCAAAGTCCCAAACGAGAGGAACCCTTAAGGTAACGGAAAATTCGTTTGACAGCTTTTTCGTGTGATTCTTTTGGATTGGCTTGGAAGCGAGCACAGTAACAGACGGCAAATGTAATATCTGGACGACTTGCTGTCAGATACATGAGAGATCCGATCATCGAGCGGTACCGATGAGCATCCACAGGATTCCCATTATCATCGGAAGTAAGGCATGTTTGAGCTGTAAAAGGAATCAATTCAGGAGAAGAGTCATCCATGCCAAACTTTGTGAGGATTTCCTTGATATATTTCTCTTGGTGGATTAGAATTCCATCAGGCTTTTGCTCCACTTGCAGCCCCAAGAAGAAACACATCTCCCCCATTATAGTCATCTCAAAACGATCCATCATCACCTTCTCAAATTCTCTACACAACCCTTCATTAGTCGAACCAAAAATGATATCATCAACATACACCTGAACGATCAGCAGCTCGCCATCCACCTCTTTCTTGAATAATGTCATATCTATAGCCCCACGCGAGAAACCTTTACTGAGGAGATACTGTGTCAGAGTTTCATACCAGATCCTTGGAGCTTGATGCAACCCATACAATGATTTGTCAAGCTTGTAAACCTTTGACGGGAAATCAGGATCCTCGAAGCCTGGTGGTTGACATACGTAGATCTCCTCATCGATGTCTCCGTATAGAAATGCACATTTCACATCCATCTGATAAACCTTAAAGTTTTTGTTGGCGGCATGAGCAAGAAAGATTCTGATGGCTTCCAGGCGAGCGACTGGAGCAAAAACTTCGGTATAGTCAATTCCCTCCTCTTGAGCAAATCCTTGAACAACCAGTCTCGCTTTATTTCTAATTACCACACCACGATCATCTGGCTTGTTCCGAAAAACCCATTTAGTGCCGATTGGGCACTTGTTCGGAGGAAGATCAACCAGTTCCCAAACTTTGAGCTTCCTGAATTGCTGTAGTTCCATTTGCATGGCATCCACCCAACTCGGATCTTCAAGTGCCTGTTTATAATTCTTTGGAACAACTTGGGACAGAAAGGCAGCATAAAGACATTCATTAATCAAACCGCTCTGACTCCGGGTTCGCACACCATCGGTAATAGATCCAATGATATAATCGTGAGGATGGTTTTTCAGGGTTTTGAAGTCAGTGTTGAGTAGTAAAGGATTTTGATCGTTTGAGTGTGTTTGATTTGATGGTTGTGGAGGTGTAGGTGATGGGATGGTAGTGGATGTGGATGGAATATCTGATGGAGAAGATTGAACAGTTTGAGGTGGTGGAATATTTGGTGGAGGTGATGGGATGTCAAATGTAGTGGGAGGTAGTTGTGTGGCGGATGTGGAAGGTTGTGATGGTGATGGTGTAGGTGTAGGGTTGAAAATAGAAACCGATGTGTGTGGAATGATGTCATCATCGTCAGAGTCAGGAAGATTAAATGATTTGAAAATGGTGGTGGCATCATAAAACCAGGCCGGTTCACTACCAATACTTGTAGTGTTTGATTCTTGCCAATCAACATAGTAGGACTCTTGCACAATCCGCGTTCGCTTGTTGTAAACGCGATACGCCTTTTGCGTGTTAGAGTATCCCACAAAGAAGCATTCATCAGAGACAGCCCCAAACTTCGTCTTCTGATCTTGAGTATTCAGAAGAGTGCAAGAACATCCAAAGGGGCGTAGAAAATCAATCAGCGGCTTAATCCCTCGAAACAGTTGGTATGAAGTCTTCATCTTTTCTTTGACAATCAGTACCCTGTTAAGAACATAAGCTGCACAATTAACCGCTTCAGCCCAGAAAATAATTGGAAGTTTTGACTCGATCAGCATAGTTCTAGCGGCCTCAACAAGAGTTCGATTCTTCCTTTCAGCAACACCATTTTGTTGTGGTGTTCGGGCAGCGCTAAACTGTCTGAGAATACCCCGTTGTTCACAGAAGGAGTTGAAGATGTGGTTTCTGAATTCAGTTCCGTTATCGCTTCTGATGGCTTGAACCTTCTTCTTTCCAAGAACCTCTATTAGAGGTATCAGCTTCATCAATTCTTCGGCAGTCTCACTCTTGTTTGCCATGAATCTCACCCAGGTGTACCTAGAGTAATCATCTGTGACAACCAAGCAATAAGACTTTTTAGCAATAGATTTGACACTTATTGGACCGAATAAATCAGTATGTAACAATTCGAGGGGTTCTGAGATAGTATTTGTAATTTTGAGTTTATGTGGCTTTTTGTGTTGTTTTCCTCTAGCACAAGCCATGCATTTCTCGACCACAGAAAAATCCTTTTGTGGTAAACCCCTAACCAAATTGTTCTTAACCAATTTATTCAGAATTTTAAAATTGATGTGTCCTAAACGTTTATGCCACAAAAATGATTCAAAGGATGATGCTTTAGACAGGAGACATGTCACAGTGGAATTTGATTCCTGTGAACCCATATTCAACATATAGGTGTCATTTCGTCTCGGAGCTCGCATGATCACCATATCTTCGGGAATAGTAAACTCTGGCTTCAAGAACAGGCATTCATTTGGAAGAAACATCACAGGAATATTCTTATCACAGATTTGTGATACACTCAGAAGGTTGAATGCCAGCTCAGGAACATAGTTGACGTCTTCCAAAGTAAGTGAGCCGTTTGAGACTTCTCCTTGACCAATCATCTTCCCACCTTTCTTGTCTCCCGCAAAAGCAACATAACCTCCATTTATGATCCTATAGTTAGTAAGAAGATCCTTCAATCCTGTCATATGTCTGGAACATCCGCTGTCAATATGCCAATGACTATTTACAACGGCATTTGAATGTTCCTGACATTTATTAAAAGAAAAGAAAAGTTAGACCTTTGCAATAGGCACCCAAGTCTTTGTGTACCTGGGTGGTGAAGCCGATGAAGTATTACAAAAGAAATTATTTACAAAAGTGTTTAATTTTTTTCTAATAGATTTTTGCTTTGGACTATTTTGGATTAATTTGGAGCATTGCTTGACAGTGTGACCAGTATTTCCACATTTAAAACAGTGAGACTTCAAACCGGTTTTGGGAATTCTGTTGACAGGAATTTTATCCATTACAATTTCCTCATCACATTCAGACAGTTGTGAGTCACAGTCACTGTAAGTGTCATAGAGTTCTTTTAACTTACTTGTTGTGACTTTAACAGTATCAAATTCAGGTTTTGGTTTAAGAATGTATGAAAAAGATGATTCCTTCTCTTTTGGTTTTGAAATTCTCACAGGTGTGAAAGATGGAATTTGGTGAGTGAAGAACTTTTGAAAACAGTTTGTTTTGGTTTGACTTTCAGAGACTTGACCTGAAAGTTTGTCTTTGTCATTCACACACACATTGTTAATCAAATCATCATCATTCAACACATTAGGGTTTGAAGTGGAGCACCCTAAATTACTATTAAACATGAAATTGTCTGAATATGTCACATTACTACAAACAGGATTATCTAAACAAATGTCTTCAAAAGACTTCTTGGAATCAGAACTACTGCAATCACTACTGCCAGAACAACCAAGCCCAACACTCCCACCATATGCGTACTCCTCTCTAACTTCCTTAAGGTTTACTTCACTTAAACCTGCAATGGAACTGTCAGTATCGTTCTGCATAATCTCTTGAATTAACTCATTTGAGGGATGAGGAATAGGTGTAGGAGAATAACAGAAAGTACTGGGTGGAGGATATGCATATGTTTCATTTTTACTAAAACCCAAACCTGTCTTGACCCTGGCCCCCCTTTGTTTCTTGCACAGTTCTTCCCTTTTCATACCAGATATGGTCCACTGCTGCAATTTGTTTTTAAGCTTTCTTGCTTCAAACTCAGCAAGTGTAACTTGCTCAGTCAAGTAGTTAATCTCACAGTTCTTTTCTAAAAGAGTTCTTTTTAAGTGTTCATTTTCCTTTAAAGCTTCTCTTAACTTAACAAAATATTTTGATTCACTTAATTTAAGCTCTTTGATGGTTCTTTTTAATTCGTTTTCGTTTGACATTAACAATTTATTTGCTTTGTATATGCCAATTAAACGAATTTTGCAAGCAGATGAACACATATCTTCAATAACATCGTAAGGAAGACCGATTACCAGTTTTTCGGCGGCCAGAGCACGATCACATTGACAGTAGGGAGTGCTTCTTTTGAATTCATCAACTGCATCCAGCCTTGCCTTTTCAATCATTTCTTCCAAGCTAGCCTTAGACTCCTCCTCATGCTTTACTTCATTAACAGCGGCTTCACAAACTAACCCTGAATGATTCAGATGTCCTTGAGCAATAACATCTGATTGAACTTTAACAGCATCCACCACTTTCTCTTCATCTTCATTTCCAAAAAATTCTTTGAACGGATCAAAGAGATTTATATCATTGTCATCAAACTCAGTAATTTCAGCAACAAGGGCATGATTAATCTCCTCCTTGGTTTCTTCAATTTCCGCACTCCAGTCAAAGTTGGTGAGCAGTGCAGTTTCATTCTTTGACTTAGCTTCCTCAACCTTTTCTTGAATTGGAGCAGATCTTGGATTTGCAGAGTTAACTGGCTCAGTAACGATTGGTAATGGGCATTCTCTCTTGAAGTGGCCCAGTTGTTTGCAGTTATAGCATCGTAACTTTCCCTTGTCATAACCCAGCTTAGCATTCTGTCCTTGATTTCCAAAGTTTCTTCTACCAGTTCTTTCCATGAATCGTCTGGCACGAAGAGTGAGCATAGCCATTTGCCATTGAATATCTGTTTCCTCCAAATCATCAGGGTCCACCTGATACATATCTTCTACAGTCATACCTTTCCCTTTTAACTCACCTGCAACAAGAGCTTCATAACTGTGGACAAACATCCCAAATAAAGCCATAGTATCTGACGGAATCTGTGTGGTGACTGATGCGCTTGAGCTTGAACCAGCGTTTGTAGATGCACCAGTAGATTTAGCAGACACATGTCCTGATGATCCTCTAGATGCTGCACTGTAAACATAAGAGTTTGCAGCGGATGAGATAAGTGCAGCATTTTGAGAGGGAATGTTTGGAACCATCATTGACTGATTATATTCTCTTCTTTTCACGTCAAGGTCAAAAGACTTCAGCTTGTTGATGACGTCCATCAATTTGTAGTCAGGAAAGTTTCTCTCTTGTTTCAGCAGCTTGATTTGAAGGCTCCATTGAGGAGGAAGAGAATCTAACAATTTTGCAACTTGTTCGTGATTGCCCAGCTTTTCATCATATTTCTTCAGATTACTTGACACAGATAGGAATCTATTTGTAATATCAGTCAAGTTCTCTTGTGAATATCCCACAAAAGAGTTGAATTCCTTTTCAGCCTGAGCTTTTCTATCCAGTTTCAGATCTTCATTGCCATCATAAAATTCACACAATGCATCATACAGACTCTTTGCAGTTGTGTGTTCTGCAAACCGGTTGAAGATGTCCTGATGTAAGCAAAGTATCAGTGCCCCTAATGCCTTCTTGTCACGATCCAGTAACTTGATATCTGTTTCAGTAAAAGTAGTTGGGTCTGTGTTTACTGAGGTGACGGTTCCTTCAACAGTTGTTGGCACGTGCGGGCCATTTACTATAGATTCCCATTGGTTGTAGTCTGTGTAGTAGAAGAAGGCTTTCAAACATCTTTTCCAGTCTTCAAAGTTTTCACCACTAACAAGCCTCGGTGGCCTGTTAGGTTGAACGCTGTCCAGATCATTCATATTAAGTGTTGATGAAGTCATAACTTTGAACAGATAATAGTTTCGCTGAGAACAAACAGTTTCGCTGGCTAGATTCGCTCGAATAACACAGCAGATTCGCTGGCAGATTCGCTGGTGACAGATTCGCTAGACAGTCAAACAGTTTCGCTGACGAGCAAGCACAGATTCGCTGGCCTGATTTTGGCAGCAGTTTCGCTTGCGCAGTCAGTCAAACAAGTGAACTTTCGTTCGATGAAATCTCAGATTCGCTGGCCACAACACAAACCAAACAGGACAAAATTTGAATTAGGTTCGCTGGAAGAACACTTAGTTTCGCTGGTTGAACAAATAGGTTCGCTGGTAGCTCAACCACCTTGAAACAGTACGGAAACAGTTCGAAAACCCTCAAAACTTGACCATTTGCATACAGGTTTGTTTTAAAAGCTTTCTATGACCAAATACCACAAACCTTGAGCAAAATACAACTCCAAAACACTAAAAACAAGCTTCAAACAGAATCAAAGTGTTTTGACCCAAAAACTTCAAAAAATCAACACAAAAATCACTAGAATCAAACAATCAAGAGCACTAAGGCTCTGATACCATTATGTTGGTCCATAATGATCGTGATTTCAGTGCTTTGTTGACTTGTTTAACCCAAATATGTCAAATACTTGAAGAACAAAGTGTAAAAAGTCCAAACAACCCAATAACAAGATCCAACACACAATCGAGGTATATAAGCTACAAAGATGAAAGATATATGCTCCTAGCACCTCAATAGAACGATTACACAACACAAATCAGTGAGAAATAGCTTGAGTAAAAGATGTGCAAAAGTTATATAAATGTGAAGATAAGGTTACAATATATAGTGGTGTTAGGTTCGCTGATAGATTCGCTCTAGCGAATCTATCCAGCGAACCAACACAGGTTCGCTGGGCACATAGGTTTGCCCAGTCGACACCTAAATACAAAAGACATGATGACCTGCGGGCGAATCTATAGATTCGCCCGTAGGTTCGCTAGTACAAATAACATTACAAGTCAAACAATTACAAACAAAAGTAACACCGACAAGCCGGTGAGTCCAACCTATACATAGTAACTATCAGATTTCTTTGAAAATTTGGAAACGGAGACATTTCTCTTGATGAGTTTTTCCGAAAGAAACAATCCTTTGTGTCATGGTTTCTTCTTTCACAGATATCACAAAATTTGTTATAAAACATTCCTCTGAAGAATGATTTCTTTTGTCACAGTAACTGCAGTACCTGTTAAAGAAACATTCAGCAGTAGCATGATTATAACGATCACAAATCTCACAATGTTTCTTGCTAATCCTAAAGAGACGATTGTTAACTCTTGATGTTGAACCCACATGTGATTCATTATCAGTTTTGTTCGGTTTTAGATTAACTTGATTCTTTTGTGGAGATTTTGATTGTGATTTTTCTTGCTTGGGAACTTGATTCAATTTTAAACTGTCTTGTTTGGTTACCTTCTTTGGTTCAATTCTTTTATCATTGACAGCGGAAGACTTAGGACCTGAACCTGTTTTTAGACCAGAGTTAGATTTGATTGAAGAATTGATTGGTTTACCATAAGATCCGTTCAAATCAAAAGTTCCTGCAGACACAAACTTAATTGTTTTTTCCTTTTGACACTTTCTTTTTGACAGGTTTGACCTTGTAAGATTTAACAATTTGAGCTTTGGTGTTGTCATTCGATTTTATGACACTTTTACCTTTTGACTGTTTCATTTCAGATTGATTGACTGTTAATTTCGATTTCTGCACCTTTCCTTTTGAAACCTCAGGTGAACAATTACACGACACAATCAGTTGGATAAGAGTTTTGTCAAAGTTGTGCAAAAGTTGCATTATCTTCAAGATAAGGTTACAATATATATCAGTCTTAGGTTCGCTGATAGATTCGCTGTAGCGAATCTATCTAGCGAACCACATAGGTTCGCTGGGCACAAACAGGTTCGCCCAGTCGACACCATCATAATAACTAAACTATACTACGGGCGAATCTATAGATTCGCCCGTAGGTTCGCTAGTACAAAACATACAAATTACATACAAAATACATACAAAAGTAACACCGACACACCGGTGAGTCCAACCTATACATGTGACTATCAATACTCCCCCTAGGTTGGACCTCACCTGGGGAAGTCTTCTGTTTAAGCTCCGTCTCTTTTGGCTTCAAAAATATTCAACGTACGCTCCTGCCCTATCTTCAATTCCGGCCAACGGATTTGTAACATCTTCTGATCCGGCCTCATCTTCACTAAAAACCAGCATTGACTCTACAAACTCAGAATCTGCGACATCAGTATCAGGCATTTGTTGAACAATCGTTTCCGCCTGTATATCTTCCGTATGCTCCTCGCCCGTCACATCCAAATCTATAACCTCCATCGGTTTCTCGAACCTCCTCTCAATAGTTTGATCCAGCTGTCTAGATAGGTCATCCATGTCCAATTGCTGATCATCAGTCTTCCTCAATCTCTCATTCACCGACCTCAGTTCAGCACGGATTCCACGGGCTTTGTTTGCGACCTTCACAAACAGGTTCGCTTCAGTTCTAGTATCGTCTCCAGCCCCGTGCTTTATCCGGTTTTCACACAACACCCTGCAGTCTGGGTGGCTGTGTGTCCGGAACCCTAACCCTGGTCATTACTTTCGGCGTTTCGATCTTCAGAACTATCTTTCCCTTCCACGAGACCCAATGCCTATCCCTTTTCTGCCTCATCCTTCTCGGCTTCTGGTATCCAAAATCAACAAAATTTGTCTTTGCAGCCTCCCTGATTGTTACCTTGAACGCACAGGCCCTACCACTATCTTCTTTCCCGAGCAACAGAAGATCAGCCAACCTCCGCAAATCCCACCGAGGCAAGGTGGCGAAATGCTTCCTGTTCTTGATATACGAAATGTCACCTCCCCTCCTTTTGATCATATACGCATCCACAAGGGAATTGTATTTCCATGCAATCACCTGTCTATCCAACTGGGAGGTGTTTGGCTGATCAATATGCTGAAATATGGGCACCTCGGGAACAATTTCTTCTTCTTTTCGGAACCACTCGGATTTATCTAACTCAACATGCTCAAACTGATAACTCACCCCCTTTTCTTCAACCTTATACGTCTCCGGCTCATCATCCAGATCCTCCTCACTATCAGCATCTATATCAACCTCTGGTTCATCTATCAAAGTGAAATTCACACTAGATCCTCCAACCACCTCAGCCCCTTCAAAAACATCCAAGTCTATACCCATTTCTTCATCAAACTGCTCCTCAACTGCTTTGCCCTTTCCTTTGTCTTGATCTCCAAATACAACATCCATTAACGGATACCTTGCAGCATCCGTTAAGGATTTCAATTCAGCTTCAGACATAGCAGGTTCAGTCCCCTCCTTTTCCTTCAGGCTGTTCAACTCTTTGAAGATTCTAACCATCAAACACTGCTGATCCTTCATCATTCTTCCCATTTCATAAATAACTGTCGACTTCTCAGCATCCTGTGTCTCTAGTTCCTCATATTTACCTTTCAGTTCCGCCAATTCTGCCCTCAAACTCTCAACTTCACCCTTCAATTCATAACCAGATTCGGCAGATGTACCCCCAGTATCATGCCTTGCCTTCTTTGATGCCTCAGTTGATGCATCAGTCTTCCTCTTCGTCCGTTTTTCCCTATTTGCATCAACCTCAGCATGTATCTCATCCACCTCTCGATCAAACGAATAATCTTTTTCTTTGGCGTACGCTTTCCTTTTCTTTATCTTCTTCTCTACAATCTCTATGTTCTCTCCACCCCGTTTTCTCTCGGACTCCATTATCCTCTGTATCTGCACCCATCTATCAGCCAGGTACATATTTTCCCACAAAAACGAAGGCCTCCCCACACAATCAGCCTTTACCGACTTACAGTCACGGAATATCCTCGGATGCATCTCCCATATCTTCAGGACATCTCCAACTACCGGCAGATTCGGCAATTTGTCATTCAGCACCATCTGAATGAATCTCGGATACATCAACCATTTAGCGGCTTTGGAAGCATGGATGTTCTCAAGCAGATAATTGAAGATGAGCTTTGCAAGATTGGCTTTTTGTCCCCGACAAAACAGCATCATTGCCCGAGCCCAGTCTAAGTTCAACCCGTCAGTACCCCCTTTCCTATGATCCAGGCACATAATGAATACGTGTGCAATATACCTCCATTCCTGGATCTGATAGGACTTCACAAACTCCATCTTCTTCTCACCAGGCATCGGACCCTCATAACCCCCAGTCCGGAATGCCCCATATACCTCCTCAGCAGTCATACTAACCTCTTCTCCGACATCCTCTTCTAGTCTCAAGATTCTAGCCAGATCCGCTTCAGTAAACTCCAAATCACATCCACTTACTTTGGCACATATACGTGATGGCTGTGTAGACACATTCATCACCGCAGTTCTCCAGAAATCTCGAACATGCAGCTCGTATATGGTCGGTGAGTGAGAAATGGCGTGATGTATATGAGACGACTTCAGCCACTTGATACAGTCTCTATAGCCGCCGGCCTTTTCGTGATTTTCGTCAAGCAAAGCACACATATTGTGCTTTCTTTCGAAGAATAATGTCGACATTGTGCCTGAAAAATAAACGGAGATTGATCAGAAACGAAGATTTTGAAAAACACTTAATAGATTCGCTGGAAATTAGGTTCGCTAAAAGAGCGAACCTGAGATTTGGCATCAGAACCTATAGATTCGCTGACATGAAAAATTAGTCATTTGGTCGAGCGAATGTCTAGGTTCGCTAGAAACAGCCGAGCGAATCTATGTTGATGCGCGGGCAGCATAACGACATAGGTTCGCTCGAAGTTTTGAACTATCGTTCAGATTCGCCAGACGAACACATAGGTTCGCTGGAAACCCTAGTTTCTGAAAAACGGCCAGAATCACATACAATACATCGTTGACAAGCAAATAAGGCAACAATTAAGTAATATAAACATCAAACGAGGATTTATGAAGTAGATTCCCAACAACAAACACCAAATCAGTCATTTAATTTTCACACAATCACAGATCGACAGATTTAACGGGTTTAAAGTGCGATTAAGGGTTTAAAACAGAGATTAAGATGAAGACGATCACATACCAGACAATATTAGTGATGTTTAAGTGTGAAAAAGCCGGTTGAAAGTGAGAATCGAACGTTCGTGAGTGATTTTTTTGAAAAACTTGCAACAGTAGCAGTGACAGCGAATGTGTGAAATGCTTCGCTGTCACTGCATATATATACAGACATAGGTTCGCTGGCAGACATACTAGCGAACTTTAGATTCGCCAGAAGACCAAAAGTCAAGTAAACCACGGCGGCGAAACATAGAGGTTCCTGGCGAACCTGAGG
Organism: Tagetes erecta; assembly: GCA_030867185.1. Taxonomy (NCBI): domain Eukaryota; kingdom Viridiplantae; phylum Streptophyta; class Magnoliopsida; order Asterales; family Asteraceae; genus Tagetes; species Tagetes erecta. The sequence goes on along the minus strand of CM061486.1, from coordinate 118,027 downwards.
TTCTGGCGAACCTGTAGGTTCGCTAGCAGGTTTGCTAGCACACAAATTAAAATTTTTGGTTTTTCTCAAATTTTAAATTCTTTGTAAATCCATGAAAACGTCCCACGATTTCAACGCTCCAAAAATAAATATATTATCCTAAAAATACTAATAAAAACAAGATAGAATGTAGAATGTAGAAAAAAAAAATTAAAATGAAAGAAAAAGACAAGAATATTAAACGCTAAAGAAGGATATATATATTTTTCATGATGTTTTGAGCAGAATCCGGAGAATCATCGATTGGCGGGATTGCAGATATGTTTGTCCATTTAAACCCATGCCTTAGTCCTTTCAACAAGAGATCAGCAGCTTCTTTTATCATGTTTTTGGTTTGATTGAAGAAGCTCAGACAACTCGGTCCCCACAGACATCTAGGTAAAAAGAACAAGTTCTGTCATCAGGGTATATCTGAGCAATACGATTGACTTTGCTTGAATTTCAATGATCAAATTTTGAATGTTGATCGATGCATTAGCTTCTTTGACACTTGTGCAATATTTGCATCTTTTCTTTGTGAGTGGAGCTTGTCAGCAATTGATTCATTTGAACACAATGCGACTTATTATTTGGGAAACTCAAATAGTTCAGAGCTCCAGGTCTATACTGACGTATAACAGAGGATATAAACATTTGAGCATGCTCGGTGAATCTTCAGGTCAATACTTCCGTATAGCAGAGAAGATTCACCAACTCCAGGTCAATACTTCCGTATAGCAGAGGAGTTAAGCACTTTGACTCAATACGTTCTGAGGAGTTAACAAGTAACTCACTCAGAGGCTTTTCCGAAGAGCATCACTAGCAGCTTTTTATTTTATTTGTTTTGCATACTAGAAACTCGATTCGGGGATAGGGCGAGGGTGATTTGGGATGTTAAGGGAAATCAAGGCAAAGATTTGACGCTCTCAACCCATTTTTGACAGAACCTTTATCTTTGTGCAATCCAATCATGTCAAGGAGATAATCCTTGTTGTCGAGATCTTGAACGTTATGTTTGGCTGCACAATCACTGTTTACTTTGTTTTCGGGCTGAGCCTATCTGACATATCCCAAACGCAATACTTCTGACCTCCTTCAGCGACTCTTCAACATCAATCAAAACGGAGATCCTGAAATAGCAAAATTTGAAAAACTATAAATAGTTAATCTTTTATATCTCCCCCAAAATTTCTATATTATAGCTATCTAAAAAGAAATTTTTGTTTTTCAGTTTTTCTTAATATATATACAGAACTAAAAGAAGGATAAAAGAAAAATAAAAGGAAGTAAAATAAAATAACGGAGCGATGAATTGAGTGACCCACGGAATTTTCAAAGAAGAAAAAGAAAAAGTTATTTACATATTTACAAATTGATTCTCACAGAAAAAGGTTTTCAAAAAGATATAAGTCCCAGCATGGAGATCAGTTCATAAAAACGTGGTTTGTCAAAAGTTTTTGTGAAAAGATCAGCTTTTTGCTTTCGAGTTTCAATAGGAATAATATCAATGAACCCCTTTTCCTGTGCATCCCTGATTGCATGAATTCTTGTTTCAATGTGCTTGGTGCGAGTGTGATGAATAGGATTCTTAGCAATTCCAACAGCAGCTTCATTATCACAAAAGAGTGGCGTATGAAGAAAGTTGATGCCATAATCCATCATCTGATGTTGAATCCAGAGCACTTGGCAGCAGCAACTTGACGCAGCAATGTATTCTGCTTCTCCTGTGGACAGAGAGACGGTTGTTTGCTTCTTGCTTTGCCAGGAAACAAGACATTCTCCAAGGTATTGACATCCGCCAGTGACCGATTTTCTGTTAATCCTGCAACCAGCATGATCACTATCAGAAAAAGCATGTAAGTCAAAGTTCCCACCTTTTGGGTACCAAAGTCCCAAACGTGAGGAACCCTTAAGGTAACGAAAAATGCGTTTAACAGCTTTCTCATGTGATTCTTTTGGATTGGCCTGGAAACGAGCACAGTAGCACACAGCGAATGTAATATCCGGTCGGCTTGCAGTCAGATACATGAGAGATCCGATCATCGAGCGGTACCGATGAGCATCCACAGGATTCCCATTATCATCGGAAGTAAGGCATGTTTGAGCGGTAAACGGAATCAATTCAGGTGAAGAATCCATGCCAAACTTCGTGAGGATCTCCTTGATATATTTCTCTTGGTGGATCAGAATTCCATCAGGCTTTTGTTCCACTTGTAGCCCCAAGAAGAAACACATCTCCCCCATTATTGTCATTTCAAAGCGATCCATCATCACCTTTTCAAATTCTCTACACAGCCCCTCATTAGTCGAACCGAAGATTATATCATCAACATACACCTGAACGATCAGCAGCTCGCCATTCACCTCCTTCTTGAACAGTGTCATATCTATAGTCCCACGAGAGAAACCTTTGCTGAGAAGATACTGTGTCAGAGTTTCATACCAGATACGTGGAGCTTGATGCAGCCCATACAAGGATTTATCAAGCTTGTAAACCTTTGAAGGGAAATCTGGATCCTCGAAACCCGGTGGTTGACATACGTAGATCTCCTCATCGATATCTCCATATAGAAATGCACATTTCACATCCATCTGATAAACTTTAAAGTTTTTGTTTGCAGCATGAGCAAGAAAGATTCTGATGGCTTCATGGCGAGCGACTGGAGCAAAAACTTCGGTGTAGTCAATCCCCTCCTCTTGAGCAAATCCTTGAACAACCAATCTCGCCTTGTTTCTGATAACAACACCGCGATCATCTGGCTTGTTTCGGAAAACCCACTTAGTGCCGATTGGACACTTATTAGGAGGAAGATCAACCAGTTCCCAAACTTTAAGCTTCCTAAATTGCTGCAGTTCCATTTGCATGGCATCCACCCAACTAGGATCTTCAAGTGCTTGTTTATAATTCTTTGGAACAACTTGAGACAGAAAGGCAGCATAGAGACATTCATTAATCAAACCACTCTGACTCCGAGTTCGCACACCATCAGTAATGGATCCTATGATATAATCATGAGGATGGTTTTTAAGGTTTTGAAGTCAGTGTTGTGGAGTAAAGGATTGATTTCGGTTGAGGGTGTTGGATTAGATGGTTGTGAAGGTGTAGGTGATGTTGGAGGAATTGTATTAGTGGCAGATAATTGAATGGTAGTGGATGAGGATGGAATATCTGATGGAGAAGTGGGAACAGTTTGAGGTGGTGGAGGTGGTGGAATGTCAAATGAAGTGGGAGGTAGTTGTGTGGTTGAAGGTGGTGGTTGTTGTGCAGGTGGATGGTTAAAGATAGAAACTGATGTGTGTGGAAGGATGTCATCATGGTCAGAGTCAGGAAGATTAAATGATTTGAAAATAGTGGTGGAATCATAAAACCATGCCGGTTCACTGCCAATACTTGTGGTGTTTGACTCTTGCCAGTCAACATAGTAGGACTCTTGCACAATCCGCGTTCGCTTGTTGTAAACACGATACGCCTTTTGTGTGTTCGAGTATCCTACAAAGAAGCGTTCATCCGATACAGCACCAAACTTTGTCTTCTGATCTTGAGTATTCAAAAGAGTACAGAAACATCCAAAGGGACGCAGAAAATCAATCAGCGGCTTAATCCCTCGAAACAGCTGGTATGAAGTCTTCATCTTTTCTTTGACAATCAGTACCCTGTTCAGAACATAAGCTGCACAATTAACTGCCTCCGCCCAGAAAATAATTGGAAGCTTTGACTCAATCAGCATAGTTCTAGCAGCCTCCACAAGCGTTCGATTCTTCCTTTCAGTAACACCATTTTGTTGTGGTGTTCGTGCGGCGCTAAACTGTCTGAGAATACCCCGTTGTTCACAGAAGGAGTTGAAGATATGGTTTCTGAATTCAGTTCCATTATCGCTTCTGATGGCTTGAACCTTTCTATTTCCAAGAACCTCGATTTGAGGAATCAGCTTCATCAACTCTTCAGCAGTCTCACTCTTGTATGCCATGAATCTCACCCAGGTGTACCTAGAGTAATCATCTGTGACAACCAAGCAGTAAGATTTCTTAGCAATAGATTTGACACTTATTGGACCAAATAAATCAGTATGTAACAATTCGAGGGGTTCTGAGATGGTATTTGTAATTTTAAGTTTATGTGGCTTTTTGTGCTGTTTTCCTTTAGCACAAGCCATGCATTTCTCAACCACTGAAAAATCTTTGAGTGCTAAACCCCTGACCAAATTGTTCTTAACCAATTTATTCAAAATTTTAAAATTCATGTTCCCTAAACGTCTATGCCATTGAAACGATTCAAAAGATGAAGCTTTAGACAGAAGACAGGTCACGGTGGAGTTTGATTCCTTTGATCCCATATTCAGCATATAGGTATCATTTCGTGTCGGAGCTCGCATGATCACCATCTCTTCAGGAATAGTAAACTCTGGCTTCAAGAACAAACATTCATTTGGAAGAAACATCACTGGAATATTCTTATCACAGATTTGTGATACACTGAGAAGATTGAATGCCAGTTCAGGAACATAGTTGACGTCTTCCAAAGTAAGTGAACCATTTGAGACTTCTCCTTGACCAATCATCTTGCCACCTTTCTTGTCTCCCGCAAAAGCAACATATCCGCCATTGATGATCCGATAGGTAGTCAGTAGGTCCTTCAACCCTGTCATATGTCTGGAACATCCGCTGTCAATATGCCAATGACTATTTACAACGGCATTTGAATGTTCCTGACATTTATTAAAAAAAATAAAAGGTTAGACCTTTGAAATTGGCACCCAAGCCTTTGTGTACTTGGGTGGTGGAGCAGATGAAGAATTACAAAAGAAATTATTTACAAATTTGTTTAATCTTTTTCCGAAAGATTTTTGCTTTGAGCTGTTTTGGATTAACTTAGGGCATTGCTTAACAGTATAACCAGTGTTTCCACATTTAAAGCAATTAGACTTCAAACCCACTTTTGAAACTTTGTTAACAGGGATTTTATCCATTTCAATTTCCTCATCACATTCAGACAGTTGAGAATTGCAGTCACTGTAAGAGTCATAAGGAACTTTTGACTTACCTGTGGTGACTTTAGCTTTTTCAGATTTAGATTTAGGTTTTGAAATTCTCACTGGTGTGAAAGATGGAATTTGCTGGGTGAAGAACTTTTGAAAACAGTTTGTTTTGGTTTGACTTTCAGAGACATGACCTGAAAGTTTGTCTTTGTCATTCTCACACGCATTGTTAATCAAAACATCATTCAACATATTAGGGTTTGAAGTAGTGCACCCTAAATTACTATTAAACATGGAATTGTCTGAATATAACACATTACTACAAACAGAATCAATTAAACTAATGTCTTCAAAAGACTTCTTGGAATCAGAACTAGAGCAATCACTACTGCTAGAACAACCGAGCCTAGTACTTCCACCATAGGCGTAATCCTCTCTAACCTCCTTAAGATTTACTCCACTTAAACCTGCAATGGAACTGTTAGTATCATTCTGTATAATCTCTTGAATCAACTCATTTGAGGGATGAGGAATAGGTGTTGGAGAGTAACAGAAGGTACTAGGTGGAGGATATGCATATGTTTCATTGTTGTTAAGACTCAAACCTGTCTTAACTCTGCCCCCCCCCCCCCCCCCCGTTGTTTCTTGCAGAGTTCCTCCCTTTTCATACTAGATATTGTCCACTGCTACAATTTGTTTTTAAGTTTTCTTGCTTAAAATTCAGCAAGTGTAACTTGCTCAGTCAAGTAGTTTATTTCACAGTTCTTTTCCAAAAGAGTTCTTTTTAAGTGTTCATTTTCTTTTAAAGCTTCTCTTAATTTGACAAAATATTTTGATTCACTTAATTTAAGCTCTTTGTTGGTTCTTTTTAATTCGTTTTCGTTTGACATTAACAATTTATTAGCTTTGTATATGCCAATTAAACGAATTTTGCAAGCAGATGAACACATATCTTCAATAACATCATAAGGAAGACCGATTACCAGTTTTTCGGCAGCAAGAGCACGATCACACTGGCAGTAGGGAGTGCTCCTTTTGAATTCATCAACAGCATCAAGCCTCGCCTTCTCAATCATTGCTTCCAAGTTGAGCTTTGACTCCACCTCATTCTTCACTTCATTAACAGCAGCTTCACAAACCAATCCTGAGTGATTCAGATGCCCTTGAACAATAGCATCTGATTGATCTTTATCAACATTCTCCACTTTCTCTTCCTCATCTTTACCATAAAATTCTTTGAAAGGATCAAAGCAATTTATATCGTTGTCATCAATCTCAACAATCTCAGCAACAAGGGCATGATTAATCTCCTCCATGGTTTCTTCAATTTCTGCACTCCAATCAAAGTTGGTGAGCAGTGCAGTTTCATTCTTTGACTTTGCTTCCTCAACCCTTTCTTGATTTGGAACAGATCTTTGATTTGCAGAGTTTACTGGTTCAGTAACAATTGGTAAAGGACATTCCCTTTTGAAGTGACCCAATTGTTTGCAGTTGTAGCACCTCAGCTTTCCCTTGTCATACCCCAACTTGCTATTTTGTCCCTGATTTCCAAAGTTTCTTCTACCTGTTCTTTCCATAAATCGTCTAGCACGAAGAGTAAGCATGGCCATTTGCCATTGGATGTCGGTTTCTTCCAGATCATCAGGATCCACCTGATACATATCTTCTACAGTCATCCCCTTTCCCTTCAACTCACCAGCAACAAGAGCTTCATAGCTATGAACAAACATTCCAAATAAAGCCATAGTGTCAGATGGAATCTGAGTGGTGACAGATGCATTTGAGCTTGAACCAGCATTTGTGGATGCACCAACAGATTTAGCAGACACATGACTCGATGATCCTCCAGGTGCAGCACTGTAGATGTAAGAGTTTGCAGCAGATGAAATAAGTGCAGCATTCTGAGAAGGAATATTTGGAACCATCATAGACTGATTGTATTCTCTTCTCTTCACATCAAGATCGAATGACTTCAGCTTGTTTATAACATCCATCAGCTTGTAGTCAGGAAAGTTTCTTTCTTGTTTCAACAGCTTGATCTGAAGACTCCACTGAGGGGGAAGAGAATCTAACAGTTTTGTGACTTGTTCATGATTGCCCAGCTTATCATCATACTTCTTCAGATTACTTGATACAGATAGGAATCGATTTGTGATATCAGTCAAGTTCTCTTGCGAATACCCCACGAAAGAGTTGAACTCTTTTTCAGCTTGAGCTTTTCTATCCAGTTTCAGATCCTCATTACCATCATAAAACTCGCACAATGCATCATACAAGCTTTTTGCAGTTGTGTGTTCAGCAAACCTGTTGAAGATATCCTGATGCAAACAAAGTATCAATGCCCCGAGTGCCTTTTTGTCATGATCAAGTAACTTGGTATCTGCTTCAGTAAAAGTACTTGGATCAGTGTTTATTGAAGTGACAGTTCCTTCAACTGTCGTTGGCACATGCGGACCATTTACAATAGATTCCCATTGGTTATAGTCCGTGTAGTAGAAAAAGGCTTTCAAACATCTTTTCCAGTCTTCAAAGTTTTCACCACTAACAAGCCTCGGTGGCCTGTTAGGTTGAACACTATCCAGATCATTCATATTCAGTGTTGATGTAGTCATAATTTTGAACAGATTATAGTTTCGCTGAAGACAAATAGATTCGCTGGCTAGATTCGCTCAAAGAACACAGCAGATTCGCTGGTAGATTCGCTGAAGACAGATTCGCCAGACAAACAAAACAGATTCGCTGACAGGCAAGCACAGTTTCGCTCGCCTGATTTTGGCAGCAGTTTCGCTTGCACAATGAGCCAAACAAGTGAACTTTCGTTCGATGAAATGTCAGATTCGCTAGCCACAACACAAACCAACAGTACAAAAATTTGAATTAGGTTCGCTGGATGAACACCTAGATTCGCTGGAAGAACAGATAGTTTCGCTGGGTTACGAACAAACCAGTAACAGTACGAAAACAACCCGGACAGCTTCAAAACTTGACCATTTGTAGACACGTTTGTTTTAAAAGCTTCCTATGACTAAATATGACAATACTTGAGCAAAATACAACTCCAAAACACCAAAACAAGCCCAGAACAGAATCAAATAGTGTTTTGACACAAAAACCCCAAAATCAACACAAAAATCACTTGAATCAAACAATCATGAGCACTAAGGCTCTGATACCATATTGTTGGTCCATATTGATCGTGATTTCAGTGCTATATTGACTTGTTTAACAACGAAACACACTTGACTTGAACAAACAAAGTGTATAATAACCAAACAAACCCAATAACAAGATTAAACCATACAACCAGAGGTATACAAGCTACAAAGATGAATGATATAAGTTCCTAGCACCTCAGGTGAACAATTACACGACACAATCAGTTGGATAAGAGTTTTGTCAAAGTTGTGCAAAAGTTGCATTATCTTCAAGATAAGGTTACAATATATATCAGTCTTAGGTTCGCTGATAGATTCGCTGTAGCGAATCTATCTAGCGAACCACATAGGTTCGCTGGGCACAAACAGGTTCGCCCAGTCGACACCATCATAATAACTAAACTATGCTACGGGCGAATCTATAGGTTCGCTAGTACAAAACATACAAATTACATACAAAATACATACAAAAGTAACACCAACACACCGGTGACTCCAACCTATACATGTGACTATCAAAAACTTTAAGTTGCTCTCTATGCTCGTCACATGAAGATTTAAGCTGATATGTCTGAATTGTAAAGTGTCATCTTAGGGGGAGTACTGTTGGGGATATTTGAAGATGTCACTTTCCAAATATAAGCGAGTGAAGATATTGAGCATCATCACGAGCAAGCACGGGTGAAGACGTTCATTTATTGTATTTGTCTTAGAATATTTGTGTAATCGTTTCGTGCTTAAATGCGCGTTTGTGCTTAACTGCACGTGGTTAGGTTGAAATGTAAGGTGAATGGTATGGACTATAAATACCATCACCTAGGTCATTTGTTATTGTGAGTTGCATACATTTCATTCCATATCCATTGTAACCTCTCCATTGATCTAATACAATTCACCTATTTTTATTATCATCATCTTCATCATACTTTGCATTGATCTTCATGAGCATTCAAGCATCAATACGTGATCAGTGAGATTCCGCATCACTGATCGCAAACAACATCACCAAACAATCTCAGATCTAGATCCAAGCTCGGTTCGTCTAGAACTATTAGCAACTTTCGCTTTCTGTTCATTCTTCCACTTGATGTATTCAGGATCATTGTATCCTGAAAATTCACCTTCTTCCTTCACCGTTTCTTCCTGCTTGGGATTCAGTTCAGGATATTCAACAAGTGGAATCAGAACAGGTTCTGATTTGTTGCTAGCTTCATCATCAGCTTCAGTCGTCACGGCATCTTCTTCTTTCAAACTTTCGATCAAAACTTTAGATCCTTCGGATTCGGATTTACTTCTTTGAATTTCTTTGAATTTTCATTCATTTTCAGGTGAATGATCAAATTCATTGAAGTTTTCAGGTAAAGTTTGAGTGATTGATTTAGGCATTGGTTCATTAGTGAAACCCAATCCTAGTTTGCTTTTGTTTCCTCTTTCATTTATAAGTTGTTTAACCATAGTTTTACAACTTTTTACCTTTGTTAATTCCACTTGCGTGACAGCATGAGCAACCTTTTCTTGTTCAAAGTTCTTTGTCATTTCTTCAAGTTGTTTGGTCACAAGTTCCAATTCCTTTAAGGTTTTGTTCCATGATTCTTTAAGTGACAAAATCTTCTCATCAGCAATTTTGTGATCAATTTTAAGTTGTTCATGAATTTTCTCATGTTTGCTTAATTTATCACCAATTTTAAATGAATGAGTTCGATAATGTTCTACTTGTTTAATGCATTGTTCAGAACATAACCTTTCTTTCACATCATCAGGCAAAGGAACATAGTTAGGGGGTAATTCGATACTAACCTTTGGTTGTTCAGTAGATGATGAAGACTCATTGGATGTAGCCATCAGCGCAATTTCTGGTTCAGATTCTTCAACAGGATCTGACTTTGCACTCCAGTCATATTCTTCAGAATCTTCACTCACAGTATCAATCAGTTTACCATTCCCTTCTTCAGACCAATCTTCCTCAATTTCACAAACTAATGCCAGACTGGATGTAAGATCAGATGTAAACTGTTCCGCATAAGCACTCCAATCATATCCATCTTTCACACTCACTACTAGTGCTTTGGTCTGATCTTCTGGCTTCTTGCCTTCATCTTCTAGTTTTGGCATGGGAAGACTTTGATATGGCTTCTGCATGAAACGTTGATTCCTCTGTTGATAGCTTGAAGACTGTTGCGAGCTTTGACCTTGACCTTGATTTTCTCCAATTGAACTCGCTTGATCATTGTAATTCTGATTCTTAGGAGCCTTGCATTCCCTTGAAAAATGACCATAGCAGTTACAGTTAATACATATGGCCTTCGATTTGTCAAAACCAACGGTCTTGTTTGCATGAGGCTTGTAGCTTCGGTTAACATATGCATGTTTCTGCGTCCGATATGCAACCATCACCATTTGCCAATTCAATTCCATTTCCTCAACATCATCAGGATCCATTTCAAAAAGATCTTGAAGAACAACATCCATCTGAGACAAATGACTTCCTTGATAGGCTTGAAAGCTTGCCATAAAAGCTGTAAATGCATCTTTAGTCTCATCGTCTTGTAACAAGATGTTCATCACATCTTTTACATTGGCTTGCACAGTATTATTCTGTTTTTCTGAGTGATTCTGACTTTGACTTTGAGCTCTTGGTGGAGATTGAGGTTGAGAATAAGTTGGTGAGTTTGGGATGTATGACGAATCAGTATAAAAACTTGCACCGACAAATAGATCACCCTCATCATCAATCTTCGCAGATTCTTGAGCCAGAAAGGCATTCTCCACAGTATTAGCAGGATTCACAATATATTTGTATTATGCATGTGAACCAGTTCTATCAGTGTTTCTAGAACTTTCATCAATCTCTACTTCCTCTATCTTTGCAATGAGCAGATCCAAATCCATCGGAAACTTTTCAGTATGTTTCAGTAGTGTCACAGTCTGTTTCCAAGATGATGGAAGAGCACATAGTAATCTGTCATTCAGGTCTTGGAGATCTGTCTTTGCACCCACATTGGTCATTTCAGTAGTCAGATGAACAAACCTATTCATCATCTGGTGCACAGTTTCTCCAGCAATGTGTTCAAATAACTCCAATTGTCTCTTCAGCTTTTGTTTTTTGAGACTTCTAAGTTGTTCACCTCCTTCACATATTGACTTCAAGGCTTTGAACAATGTATAACCCGTCTGATAAGTATCCAACCTCGACAGTACTTGTAGTGGCAGTCCTTTACACATCAAAGAGTATGCTTTGCTATCATTCTTCACTTTCCTTAAATCTTCTGCTGATAGATTATCTTCTGGATAAGGTTCAGTAGAGTCTTTGGTGTAGGTACTTGCACTATCCAGAGCTGTCTGTGTAGGTATGTGAGGACCCTTATCAATTGACTTCCAAAGATCATTGTCTATTGAGCAAAGATGATGCTTCAATCGTCCAATTCTTGAAATCTGCACGATTAACAAGTCTAGGAACACGGTTATCAGAATCATCATTAGGTGCCATTTTTAACAAATTTTAAAGACAATATTTTTGTGTTTTTTAATGATTTTTGAAAAGAAATAGTTAAAATACTGAAATAAAGACAAGTAAATAATGACAAGATAAGATAACAAGGTTTGAAACAACTAAAAATGAGTCACACGGCTGAACAGTGAAAAATTCTTCTTCACCCGGCTGAACAGTGATTTTTCTTCTTCACCCGGCTGAGAAAAGTCTTCACCCGTCTAAACAGTTGACCCGGCTTAACAGTTGTAACCTTGATAATCTTCACCCGGCAGAACAGTTACCCGGCTGAAGAGTTTATCTTCATACGGCAGATAACTTGACCCGGCTTGGAATCTTGACACGGCAAAAAGGCTTTACCCGGCTGAACAGTTGTTTACACGGCAAAAGAATTGTTTACCCGGCTAAACAGTTTATCAATCACCCGGCTGGAATTGTTAATCACCCGGCACAATAGTTCTTGATCCGGCTGAACAGTACAACCTTTTTCTCGTCAAATTCTTTACTCGTCTAGCACAAAATCCTTTACACGGCTGCACAGGACCTAATTTGTTCACAAATCTAAGTCCAAAGGAAATTGTCTAAGTCCAAATTATCACCCGGCTAGTTAATCTTCAACTAGTTCATCCTGTTCATCATCTTCATCATGAGAAATTTTCTGGGTTTATCAAAAACTTGTCCAATTCCTTCAAAATTCACACACAAGCAGCGAAATACACCGATTATCAATCCCTAATCTCAATCAATCCAAAACGTGATCAAATTTTGATGAATTTGAGCAAAATTTCGATCGAACAGTAACTTTTTCTTTCTTCTTAATTCCTCAGATCTGATGATAATCTGATGGAATTTGCATAATTGTTGTGAATTAGAAGTGATTGCGATGATAAATCACAGCTAAAAACAACAACAATTCATTCAGATCATGATTTTTGAGCAATATTTGTAGTGTTTTGCTTGATGAATAGCGAAGAACACAATACCAACAGCTCTGATACCAATTGATAGGTTCAATTGGATCGATATCGCTCAAATGATCAGAATGATTAGTACACAAAATCAGTTCAATCAGCAACACAATTCATTACTTAATAATTCTCTTTGAATTGATGATCAAAGCAAATATTGTAGTACAAAATGCAGGAGAATGTAATCACACACAGTTAACTCTCTCTCTAACGTGTAATTGTGATCTAGACTCTCTCACTAACATTCTCTTACTACATGCTTTATGCAACAATACATTAGGGAAAATAACAAAATTAACCCTAAACTATACAAAATGTATAAAACAAAGTACAAAGTAAATCTTAAACGGAAATAGCCCTAACAAAGAAGATCACTATGTAGCCGGGTAATGAACAAGAAGTGATTGTACAAGCCGGGTGATGGAAGAAGACTACTATGCAGTCGGGTGATGGGTAAAACCAAAACAGGTGTAGTTGTTCCTAACCTTTACCCGTCTCTACAGTGTCTTACCCGTCTCAACAGTGACTTACCCGTCTCTATAGTGATTGACCCGTCCAAGTGTTTTCATGTTTTATGTTGACCCGTCCCAATGTTGTGACCCGTCCCTTGACTGTGACCCGTCCCAACAGTACCTGACGCGGCTCAACAGTGCATGACACAGTGCATGACACTTAAGTGTTTACCCGTCCTAAATTGTTGACCCGTCCCACTTTGTTTGACCTAATTTTTCAAGCATATAAATACCCGCCTCTTCATAACACTTATCATTTTTCACCAAGTTTTTCAAGCAACAATCCCCTGTACCTAAAATCGTCATTATCATATTCAATCGATTGTTCTGTAACAAGTTATATTGATTGAATAAGGTATACTTATCATGATTCGACCTTGATAAACCTGCTAATTGATCGTTAAAACGAAAAGTGATGATGAACAGTACTTAGACCAATGAAGCGACACTTTGATTTTGTTTGTTAAAACTGAAATCGAATGTTGTAATAGGTGTATTTATTGTCGATTATCAACTTTAATTCATTAATTTGCATCAAAAAGTTCAAAATCAACTTAATCAACTGAAATTTCATCATAACTGTCGAACCGCCATTGATGAACTTTGAATATTCTTAAGTTTTGACATCAAACTGATGAATCAGCTGTTATCATGTGACAAATCAATGCTAAAACTGAACTAAAACATGTTAAACAACTTCATCATACAAATTTCAGATTTGTGTTCTTAAGTTACTAAACTGTTAAGTGTAAAATATTGTATGATCATTGATTCACAAAGGTTTTTATTAAACAAAATGATGAAAATCAAATTGTTAGATCAACTTAGGTGTTAAAATGATTGTGTGATTATTTTACATTGTAATTTTTGTTCAAACACTTATGCAAATTTGTTATTTATGAATGAAAAATCTAACTCATATGTCTTGTTTGTGTTTAAACAGATGGAGAATCTGAAATTTGAGCCTAAGCACAATCTGGTTGCATGTTTGGATGAATCTATACCAGAAACAGAGGGGTATAGAGACATGATCAGATTCATTAGAAGAACGAAGTATGTTTATGCTATGTGTGCAAAGCCTGTGATATATGCTAGACTCATCAAGAGTTTTTGGAGAACGGCTGAGGTTGTTACAAATGAAGATGGTGTGACTGTGGTAAGAGGGAATATTACCAGAGAGTTGCATTTGACTGTATCTGAGGAGTCTATCAGAACAGCATTGAGGATTGATGATGATGAGGTTGGTGCAACTGATGAATTAACAACTGCTGAGTGCCAAGCATGCTTTACCAATATGGGTCATCCTCCCATATTCCCAAAACAGCAGTTTGTTAGAGCCAGACTTGGGAAGAAATGGAAGTTACTCTGTTATGTGATACAACAATGCATGTCTAGAAGGAGTGCTGGGTTTGATAACTTCCCTTCTGACATTGCATCCCCCATTGTTGCTATTGCTGAAAACAAGCCTTTCAACATGTCGAAGTGGATTATGAAAGGGTTTGTATTTAATCTTGTGAAAGGGAAAAGGTTCAAGTTTCTTATGTATCCGAGATTCTTGCAACTTATGATCAATATTGCTTATCCAATCATTCGTGAAGAAGGTTTTGCTGGAGGGATTTTATACACTGAGGACATGAACGATCTATCATATAGGAAGTTGAGTATTGGGAATGTTGTAAATGTTGAAATGTTTGACTATATGCGGGATATAGCAAACAACGATGAGGATATTGAAGTAGTATATCATCACATATCAAATGGAGAGATTGTTAATCCATCGGATTTAGTTGATGAGATGCCGGATAATCTATTAGATGATGATGAGTACTTTGCTCGTCATCCAGAAGATGAGGATGAGAATGAAGAAGAAAATGACGATGAGGATGAAGGAGAAGATGAGGAATCTGATGAGAGTAATGAGGATAGAGATGATAGTAATAATGATGATAATGGTTGTGATGATGGAAATGACGATGAAAGTGCTGAATCAGTTCCTGAGGAGGCAGAAAATGTTCCGTTTGATGAACCAATTGAGATGGAGACAGAAAATGTTGAAGTTATAGAACCGATGGTGACTGATGAACCTGTTGAGGTTGTTAAAGTTGTAGAAGATGTTGCTGTGGATACTCCTAGGGATATCACTGTTCAATATTCAAGATCTCGAAGATCTAAGACTGTGATTGAGCCTATGTTAGTTGAGGAGCCGGTTGTGATTGAAGATGTGAATGTGCCTGAACAGATTGATATTGTCCAGATTGCAAAAGAAGCTGCAGCAGAAGTGGAGAATGTGGCATAGACAGTCGATGATACTGATGACTGTGTGATTGTTACTGCACCAGTTGACATTGCCACATCCTCCAAAGCTGCTGAAAACATTGATCAACCAAAGGAGTCTTCACCTAAGGTTGCATCTGATGTCGATTTGAATGAAGAAGAAGACAAAGTATTTCATTTAGAAAGGATGGTAGCCAAGCTCTTAGATGCTAATGCGCAGTTGAAAGCATCTAATGAAAGGAAGAAGAAGAGGTTAGAAGAGTTTTGGGCTATTCATCAGAAGAATTTGGAAACATTCAAAGCTTTAGATGAGGATCATGAAAAGCTGAAAGTTGTGCATGAAAAATTGAAGGCAGATCATGAAGAGCTACAAGCAGAGTGTAACACTTTACGTGCTGAAAAGGAGGTATTGGAAAAGTGGATAAAAGATGAGGAGGCTGTAAGTTCATAATCAGACAAAGATTTTACTGTTGATGAAGACGTTGGAGTGTCTGAGACTCCTAGGGACGTCACAGTCTATCAAACTAGATCACAACGATCTAAGACTATGACAGAACCAACTGTAGAATCTGTCCCTATTCCCGATGAAGCTGCTGATCCTGTCAATCTTGACAAAGCTGAGGGAAAACAGTTCAGATTGAGCCGATTCAATCTGAATCTGTAACTGAAGCCGAAGTATCTGAGGTAGCAAAGGTGGATGAAACTTTGAAGGAAATTGAAACTGATAAAACAGTTCAGATTGAGCCGATTCAATCTGAGTCTGTAGTGGCAAGTGAAGTGCCAGAGGTGGTTAAAGTAACTGAGAATGTGCAAATTGTTACTGAAGAAGCATTTCAGTTTGAGCCGGTTCAAACTGAAAATGCACCAATGATTGAGGCACTGGATGATTTGGATGATATAGACTTTACAGATTCTGAGCCTGAAGCTAATCCTGACGATGAGATACCTGCTGATCTTCCAGAACGATTTGCTTATTTAGAGAAGATGAAATATAATCCAGTGTATTTGAATGGACTTACTGTGAGTCAAATCAATGAAGAGTATGAGAAGTGTCTGAATGCACAAGATAAGGTGACTGCTGATGAAAAGGAATTTGTGGTAGAAATGGGTGAATGGACGCCTCTGCAAGAGAGCCTGAATATTGATGATCTACCTCCTGAAGAATTGTATCATCAAGATCCAGAGGAGATGTCTACCCGAAATATGCGTGAATGGCTTAGTTCGAGGAACTATCCATACAAAACATTGAAGAGACTGAAACGAGAATCTTTGAAAAAGATAGTGGTGAGTTTTATGAAGACGGAAAAGATGCACAATGGCATGTTTTTCTTGGATTACAATAATCCGCAGTACTATGAGCTGACCAAAAGATATAAAGTGCTGGAACCCAAAGAGATACCGTTAATGGCTTTACCAGTAGATGCACACAAGAAAAGAAAGGAGTTGATGGACATGTTTCCCAGCGAGATGAAATCTTACAACCTTCCAGTGGATGTACGAGAATCATGGCACAAGTCTGCCACAGCAGGTGATGTTGTCAGATCACTGCTGAGTAAGGGTCAGTCAGTTGCTGAACTACTTGATTCAATGATCGTGCCGGCCAAGTCCAAAAATGTGAAGATTATCGCTTGGAAATATGATGAAGTGTTTGATACCTTTTTGATAAAAAGAGTTAATGGTCTGTGTGATGTTTATCATTATTACTCAAGTATATTCAAGCTGCAAGTGCAAGATTTGAAGGAACTGCACAAACTAAGATTGATTAATCACACGCATGCTGTGCGTGGTGATAAATGTGCGATGCTACTAGATGCTGGGATGAGCCGTTTGCCGAAGTTTTTGGAGTTTAGAGGACAACAAGAAGACAGTGAATATGTTCGGATGAAGAAAACAAGGAAACCAAAGAAGTTGGTAATGCGAGACATGTATCTAGAAGAGTTCTCAGATGAATACTTTGATAAAGTCACAGATCCGGGGTTGAAAGTGATTGAAGGTTCTCAAGCGACAAAGCCCATTTTGAAGGTATTTTACAATCAAGAGACTTTTGAGCTGAAATTGGTTCGTAATTTGGATGATTGGGATCAGGATATGATCACATTATTTAGTACGTTTGAACTCAAACTACTACATCCATCTTACATAGACTTTCTCCGAAATTACAAGATGGAAAAGTTGAAAGATCCAGTTGCAGAAGAAGATCGAAGATTGTTTGTTATTATGATTGAAGTGATTGGGGCTGCGACTGAGAAAATCCGATTAAAGAAGGCATTGCTTAATGCTAACCCTGAGAAGATTGATATACCGGAGATCGAGTACATGAGGGTGACGTCCAAGGGTACATTAGAGGTGAAGGTTAAAGGAAGGAAGAAACCGCATGTGTTTTATGCTAACATTGACTTTGCAGGTATTAACTTGGACTCACTGAAAAGAATGAAAGATTGTGACATTTTGACGAATGAATCAAAGCCAAGACAAGCCAAGATTGCTGAGAAGTTCAAGTCTTGCATTGAGGAGGCTTTAAAAGAACAAGAAGATTATGAAGGAAAGCAGTTGCTGGATGTCAAAGACGAACCAGAAGATTGGTGAGAGATTGATGCTGAAAGAGCAAGTGTTGAAAACTGAAGATTTTGTTGAAGTCCAAAGATAAATCTTAGGGGGAGTACTGTTAGGGCTTATTTCTGTTTAAGATTTACTTTGTACTTTGTTTATACATTTTGTATAGTTTAGGGTTTATTTTGTATTTTCCCTAAATGTATTGTTGCATAAAGCATGTAGTAAGAGAATGTTAGAGAGAGAGTCTAGATCACAATTACACGTTAGAGAGAGAGTTAACTGTGTGTGATTTACATTCTCCTGCACATTTTGTACTGCAATTTGCTTTGATCATCAATACAAAGAGAATTATTTAGTAATGAATTGTGTTGCTGATTGAACTGTTTTGTTTACTTGTTTCATTTTGTACTCATTTATCATCTTTTGATAGGGTAATATGGAAGGCATTTCATTGGTAATTTCTATTTTATATATAGTAGATAGTATAAAAAAATTATTAAAAAAAACCACAAAAAAAGGTGGGGGTGCCTAACATTTTTACTTGTATTTTTGATGAAGTTTTCACATATCTTTGAGGTCGCTCTTGTGTCTTTTGAAAATTTCAATTTTGTGCTGATATAGAAATTTTGGGGGAGTAATATCTAAAATGAAATTGTACTGAATATCAATTGTCCAAAATTTTCTATCTGTGTAAATATTTTGTGTCTTTTGAAGGTTTCAGGTTTGTATGGAAAGCATCTGAAGGAGGATATTGATTTGTGATATGATGTGTCAATAGGCTTAGCCCGAATACAATTAGACAACAATTCTGTGATCAAACTAAATTCAATAAGAGCTCGGTGATGAGTGCTTTCACAGACATTTGGCCTGCACAAAGTAATAAGTTTTGACAAAAAATGGGCTGAGAGTATTTGTTTCGTGCTTGATTTTACCCAAATCCAAACCTTTTAGCCGTAGCCCTGAATGACGCTTCTCGTTAGCTCTTCAGAATTTTATTTTCGAGCTTATCTCCTCTGCTATACGGAAGTATTGACCTGGAGTGATGATCTTCTCTGTTATATGTAAATATAGACCTGAAGCTCTCATCAGCACGCTCAGATGATCATCTCCTCTGTTATATATCGGTATAGACCTGGAGCGCTCATCATCTGCAACCCAAATGTAAAGCTATGCTCACAATGTTTCTACATCAAGTTCATTGTTTGACGCATCATACATAAAAAAAATATGCTCAAATGTAAAGCTAAGCTCACAATGTTTCTACATCAAGATCATTGTTTGACGCTTCATACATTAAACCCAACTCCACTTCACTCCCAAGAACATTCACCTTGATTATTAATTAATCTTGGTCTATGCCCACCCAAAATTACAAAATCTCGCTGAATCATCTAAACTCAATAAGCCATGAGGTCAAAACAAGTTACTTTGCCGAATGTCTGTGAAAACCAAGTCGCTTGAGTTTCTTCAAATCGAACCAAAACATGATATGATCGTCACAGGTTGCTTGTTGAAAGGAACAAGGCATTGGTTAAATGGACAAAGATATTGTCAATCTAGCCAAGTCTTTGTTTCTCCGGATGGTCGCTCGAAACGCATTATCTGATATCCTTCATGAAAATTTTTTTTATTATCCTTTTTATTTTATGTTTGGGTTCTTGAGTCTTATTGGTCGTGTGTACCTTATGGGATGTGTTCTCTTTGTCAAAAATATTTGTGATCTTGTCGGACTCGTCCTCTCATTTCCGAAGTTTTAATTTTTAATTAAAAAAAATCCAAAAAGATTTTTAATTTCAAATTATTTTCAAGTCTTCCATATTATGCTATTAATATGCTATCATTTTCACATGCATTTCACGGGAAATTGCACACACAAACGAACACGGGTTCGCTTGTTTTCATACACAAATAAACACGGGTTTATTTTGTTTAATGAAATGATCTAACGAGAAATCTCGAGATTTTGTCTGTGATTGTTGTGTTACAGATATTTGCTGCAAATGATGGCCGATCATCAGTTGAGCAAAGCACCTGACCAGAGAACCTGTTCCTCAAAGTTTTTCAGAAGATACCGAGCTAGGAAGCTTCCTCCTACATCTTCTGAAGCACTCAAGAAAAGATAGTTGGAAAGTCGTTCCAGATTTTATGAAAAGATGCACAGAAATTGGGGAAACATACAATGTGGGGGAGCATACAATATGGGGGAGCTTGTGAGATTAAGGATCTTCAACAACATAATTTGGCAAGCATCAATCTTGTGGGAGTTTTGTTGGAGCTGAAATTAAGACTGAAGCTTACCAAATTGAAGATCCAACAATATTGACTTATCGGTGCTAAACACGATGCAAGACGTTGATAATAATAGACTATGGGGGAGTATTGTTGGACTTGAATTGTAGTCTAATATTATCAACACTTTCAATGTCAACAAAAGTCAACGTCCGGTCAAAGTCCACGTAAAAAGTCAAATGGCGCGTTAGAGACGAAGAACCGAGTCAAGACGTTGAAGTTGTTTTATGTCTAGGATCGTTAATGTAATAAATATATTTTGTGTCAACAAAATATAGTTAATCTAGTTTTAGACATGTTTTAGCCTTTAACTTGTTATTTTCTAATTAGTCTAAGTGTAGGGACTATCAGTGTAATTAGCATGTTAAGCACTTACTATAAATAGTAAAGTGCAATTCGGGTTTTAGAGGCTTGAATGAACATGATTTGGGGTCTTTTCCATGTAAACAAAATCTGATGCAAATCAAATGAATCAAATGGGTTTTATTAGAGTGTTCTTCATGTTCTTCATCTAGTTCATCATATTTTATATCTTTTGATCCAAATCTTCACAAAATTACTGATTCAATAGTGTTATGGGACCAACAAAGTGCAATTGTATTCAATAAAAGTTCCAAGATTTGTGTACAAAATAGCCCTAATCAATTATTTATACAGCACCTAGTGTCGCAAGCAGTTTCGCGATTGTGAAACTGCCGGTTCGCTAGGTTAGGACAAGCTGCATGCGACACTATAGTGTCGCATGTAGTGTCGCATAAGCAACTACTACAAAAGCTAATATTTAAACTAACAATTACATCGAAACCAAAATACGACTAATCTATTACAATAAAACAAAGTACAATAACGACAAGGTGAAGTACCACCCTACATGTGGTCATCAGAAAATTCAATCTGGAACAGAAAATGTTCATGATCAAGAGGAGAGGGGGAGGGATCACTTATATCAACAATTGTAAGCACTTCAAGACTTTCCCGAAATAGGACTTGCGACGATTGGCTGTTAATTAATGCACATCTAAGTGATCGTGCAAAGCTTCTGGAAATTAAAATTCAGGGTGGTTTGAAGGATTATTTTGAAACTTTTGGTTACAATAAGCTAGAAAGAAGGAGGTAAAGAAGGATTTAGATTGGGTGACTAACAAAGGAAAGATCGTATTAAGGCTGAAACCGATAAAGACCGTGCAAAGATTGAGGGTGTCAGATCCAATTCCATCAATGTTGAATGAATTTAAAAAGTG
This sequence comes from Tagetes erecta, assembly GCA_030867185.1. NCBI lineage: Eukaryota > Viridiplantae > Streptophyta > Magnoliopsida > Asterales > Asteraceae > Tagetes > Tagetes erecta. The sequence goes on along the minus strand of CM061486.1, from coordinate 96,554 downwards.
GTTTTATGATAATAAGATAGGGGAGGCCGTTGTACAAGTAAAGGATGGAGCCGAATTCCGACTGTTTGATCCTATGGAGGTGTTTGAATTTTCGGATGATGACGTGAAGGTACTATGTGAAAATCCGATTAAATGTGGGCCTTGTGCGGAAACGAAGCAGGAAGCTGCATTGTTCGAGAGGGTGGCAAATCGAGCCCGAGGTATTCATTTGGAAGTGTAGCAACTCGCTGAGAGTGTGCAGAAACATGAAGAGGCACAAGAATATATTCGTGAATTAGCACATCAACTTGAAGCTGCTGAGGCCAAAGCTAATCTTGAAGACCCGGCAGATAAATACCCCCTAGGGGGAGTATTGATGACCACGTGTATGGTGGTATTCACCTTGTCGTTATTTGTTATCGTATTTGTCTTCTTTGTAATAGATTAGTCGTATTTGTCTCCTTTGTAATAGTTAGTTTGTTAGCATGTTTAGTTTTGCTTGTAGGCTGATTCATGCGACACTATAGTGTCGCATGCAGCAAACACTGACCCAGCGACCAACTAGTTTCGCATGTTTGCGAAACTAATTGTGAAACTAGTTGCTGTATATATAGTTGTTTTGCTTTCATTTGTAAACAACTCTTTTGGAACTTATCAATACAAATTCTCTGATCTTGAGTTCGATTCAGGTTGTTTGATTGCTAGGAGATTATTGTTTAAATATTTTGAGCATTACATCATTCCATCTTCATCTTCACCTTATTCTTAATCAAACATAAATGGGTATTATTGGTTTATTTACTTTTTGATCAATCCTCACAAACAATTGTTACTAGATCTAGTGGTAACAAGGTTTAGTGATCAGATCTATATCATTATAGCACAGATCATCGATCATCTGGACCAAAAATTTTGTTGTTTGGTTCTTAAAGCCTGAAAACGTTCTTCCAATTCAGAGTCAAGATGATTTCGAGTAACACTCTTCGCTCTTTTATTCATATTCACTGACCTTGGAACAAAAGGATCATTGTGATAATACTTGGTCGTTATTTCACATGAATCAACAGACTAAGAATTGCTCTTTCTGAAAAATTTCAATCTAAGTAATGGTGGAGCTTTTGAGTTTTGAAATCCAACCCTTTGATTTCTTTGAAATTGACCATACTTTGTTGAGCTCTTTTGGAATTAACAGTCCAAAGTATTATGATTTCTTTCATCACAAATAGCACAATATTTGTTAAAGTAACAGCAATCTGTTGAATGATTCATTATATCATAGATGTGACAGTACATGTTGAAAAAACATTCTTCAGTTTGATACATATCACAAATTTCACAATACCTTTGTTGTGCCTTGAACAATTGACGATTATGAATTTGAATCAAATTTTGATGTTAATCTTGTTTCGATTTTAGGGGATTTCAAGTTAACCTTTTGTTTCAGATTTTGTGACTTGTTCACTTGAGTTGTGTTAGCAGGTTTTGATTTGGACAAACTTGATTCAGACGCTCTCTTAGATTCAAACTTTTTAGATATAGCGGAAGACTTTGGTCTTGAAGCTGCTTTTGGACCAGAGATTGGTTTGATCTTTGAGTTGATTTGGTTTTCTTCGGATTTGTTCATATAAAATATACCAGCAGACACAAACTTTACAGCTTTTAAAATGTTGTTACTTTAATTGACTAGATTTTGATTCTACATTGATTTTGACAACGATTTCGACGTTAATATCAGTTTTCTTTCTGAATTCTTTACTGCGAAGAACTTTGATTGCATTTGCTTTGAATTTTAGCTTTTGCTTTTTGCATTTCTTTCTGCCATTTGACGAATCAGGATTGTTGAATCCATAGATTGATAAATCATCATCACTTGTGGAGTCACTATACTTTAGCTAATCATTCTTGCTTAAGCTTACTTCTTCAACCACTTGTGACCCTTTAACAACATAAAATTGTTTCATTCTGTTCTTCGGTTAATAAGAATTTATCTGCACTGGGTGTCCATTTTGAATATTTACTTTGTCAGTTTCAACAAAGACTTCAACTTCACCTTTATCATGAGAACTTCCAGATTCAGACTTCTTCTTGAGAAACTCCTTCAACCTTGCGTCATTTTCAGGAGAATGATCATTTGTATTGAAGTTTTCTGGTAAAGTATTTGAGATTGACTCTTGCATGGGTTCATGAGTGAATCCCAGTCCATTTTTGTTCTTGTTTACTCTCTCAGTCAATTTGTTTTACCATTGTGTTGAAACTTTTAATTTTGCCAATTCCACCAGAGTTGATTCATGAGCAACTTTCTCAAGCTTTAAATACCTTGTCATTTCAGTGAGTTAATGTTTAAACGATTCAGTTTCAGACAATGATTGCTTCCAAGATTCTTGTAGTGACAAGATCTTTCCTCTGAGATTTTATGATCTTGTTTTAGTTTCTTGTGCTCTTTATCCTCCTTGTGCAGGTTATCACAAAATTTTAATGAATAAGTTCGGTAATTTCACTTTGTTCTAAACATTTAACATAGCACAGTTTTTCTCTCACATCTTCTTAAAATGGAACATAATTTTGTGGTTTATCAAAATCAGAGGATGAAGAATCAACCCTTGGCTGTTTTGATTGGGCCATTAAAGCTAATTCTTCAGACTGAGCAACTTCAACTTCTTCAGATTTAGTACCATCTTCAGATTGACTAACTTCTACAGATTGATCGTCAAATTCAATTTCAATTAGATCTGACTTATCACTCCAATCATATTCTTCATCATCCTCTTCATCAATCCTTGGATCATTCTCCTCCAACCAATCTTCTTCATGATTTTCAGCAACTAATGCAAGATTTTATGTAAGATCAGCAGTACATTGTTCGGCATATGCACTCCAGTCACATCTATCTTTGATACTGACTACGAGTTCATTGTTAGGATCTTCTACAAAATTTTCTTCTTCTTTAAGATCGGTCATGGGAAGACTTTGGTACGGTCTTTGAAAAGATCATAGAGATCTTGATTGAAAACCTAAGTTGCTAGAGAATAACTGCTTTGGTTGAGGGTTTCAACTTGATCGATTCCAGCTTGTTGTTTCGGAGCTTTACATTCTCTTGAAAAATGTCCATAGTTGTTTCAGTTGAAACATCCGGATTTTGACTTGTCAAACCCTACACACTTGTTCGCACTTGGTTTGAAGTTTCTGTTCACATACGCATGTTTCTGTGTTCTTTATACGGCCATAACCATTTGCCAATTAAGATCCATTTCCTCCATGTCATTTGGATCCATTTCAAAGAGATCCTGCAAAATTAATTACAAATTAGTAAGATGACTTTCTTGATAAGCTTGAAAGCTTGCCATGAATGTTGTAAATGCACTTTTCGTTTCGTCATCCTACAAAAGAATATTAATAACATTATTAACTTTGCATGATTTAATAGAATTTTGAGATTCAGTGTCAAAATGAGATTTGGTTGGTTGCACTTTTCGAACAGACTGGGATTGAGACGATGATTGGGTAGGAATTCCAGTAGAGTGTAATGATTCTGCAAAGAAACCAAAGCCTACAAATAAGTCTCCTTCTTCTTCAGCTTTTTCATCTTTCTGTACCTATAAATGCATTATCAACAGTAGTTGTAGGAGATGAGACAAACTTATACTAAGAAGATAAACGAGCATGATTATTATTTCTTGAACTTTCATCAATTTCCAGTGATTCAATCTTAGTGATAAGAGTATCCATATCCATTGGGAATTTCTCTGTATGCTTGAATAAAATGATAGTATGTTCCTAGTTGGAAGGTAATGCATTTCAGGAATCGATCATTCAAGTCCTTTAAGTCATTCTTAATTCCTGCATTTGACAGCTCCTGGGTCAGTTTCATAAATATGTTCATTATCTGATGTACGGATTAACTAGCAATATGTTCAAACAGTTCAAGCTGCCTCTTTAGTTTCTGTTTCTTCAAGGTTTGAAGTTCCTCCCCGCCATCACATATAACCTTTAAGGCTTTGTAAAGTGTATAACCAGTCTGATAGTTCTCCAATCGAGTTAGAACTTGCAATGGTAAGCCTTTGCACATGAGCGAGTAGGCTTTGATATGATTCTTTACCTTTTCTAATCCTCCCCTTCTAAATCATCCTCTGGATAAGGTTCGGTTAAATCTTTGGTATATGTTTCATTCCTATCTGGACCAGCCTGTTAAATGGGAAAGAACAGACCTTTTTCAACAGGTTTCCAGAGATCTGAGTCAATGGAATTTAGATGCAACTTCAATACATTTTCTCAGAATCATCAGGTGCAATGTTAAGATTGAATTAGGAAAATATTTTTGGTATATTTTATATTTGAAAAAATTGAAATCACAAGAAAAACTTGTTTATGTATTTTTGCAAATTTTTAAGAAAACTTTTAAAAATTCTAAGTTAATATGCTAAAACGGCTGAATAGTTATAATACTCCTGGATTCTGACAAAAGCGCCTTAAACACGTAAACAGATTTGAGAAACTATCCTGAAACGGTTGTACAATGTCAATATGTCCAACACATAGTGATCAACACTTGTGAAACGGCTGAGATTTCTGAAACGGCTAAAACACTTAGATAATTTCTGAAAAACTTCTTGAAACGGCTAAACAGTATCAAAACAACTGAATACTTAGAAAAAATCTTCAAATTATATGAAAATGTCTAAACAGTATCCAAGCAGCTGCTAAGTACACAATTGCACAGCTGGCTAAGTACACAATTGCACGGCTGCTAAGTACACAATTGCACGGCTGCTAAGTACACAATCGCACTAAGTTCCGAACACAAAATGCCTCAACAATTCTCAGACGGCTCAACTGTTTTCAAACAGTATAAAAACGGTTAACACTTAGGCAATTTGCCACCGATTTTTAGATCCAAAACGAAAACTTCATCACAACACAAATTTTTTATTTCATTATTTTCATGTTGTTTTTGATAAAAATTTCTTCTGAATTGATGAGAAATGATGCGACTAACAATCCTCAATCACAAACTTCGTTGATTATCATCATCTGATCTGGTAACACAGCCTAGATATGAGCCAACAGCTCTTATACCAATTGATACGGCCAGGTTTAAGATCGAAATCTGCACAAGTAATGATTAACGAGACAATTCCATTATGGTTCAATCAAACACGATTTCAATTACTAAAAATTCACGGTTTTATTGATAGTCTTAGAATAGCAATTACAATGAGTTTGCAAGAAAAGGCCTCCCACAAATGAGCAATCTATCACTATTTATAGACAAAACAACCTTCTAGAAACTATTTACATAAACAGTTCCTAGACTATACAAAACATACCAAATAAAATAAAAACAAACAAGACAAGCTAATCTATAATGATCTATCATGAACATACGGCTGTTGATTGTGGATTCACAAATGTGAATGAAGAGATTACTCATTATATATTAATGATAAATAACTTGCAAGAAAAGAATGAATATCTTGAGAATAAAGTAATTGAAAAAGATGCAATCATTGAAAAGTACAAGTTAAATGAACTAAAGAATTCAAAAGTCTTCAAGGAACTAAATGATAAATACGAGAAGCTAGCTGATGAACTTGAACTTGTGACGGCTGAGAGAATGTGAATCTAAAAGCGACCATTGAATTGATGAATCAACAAGAGACTGAAACACAAGTGTCTTCAAGTTATAAAGAGTTCGTGCAGGATGTAAGTAATGAAGTTGCTCAAGCCGAATCTCAAATTGTGACAAAAGCAAGAAGTGTAGTAGTTGTTGAAGAAAAATCTGATGAGTTGTATGTTGCAGAAAAGTGTTGGGTCCTCTTGAAGATAATGCATACCAAAACTTTTGGTTGCTCTCTATGCTCGTCACATGAAGATTTAAGCTGATATGTCGGATTTGTAAAGTGTCATCTTAGGGGAAGTACTGTTGGGTCTATGTGAAGATGTCACTTTATAAATATAAGCGAGTGAAGATATCGAGCATCATCACGAGCAAGCACGGGTGAAGACGTTCATTAATTGTATTTGACGTTAGAATATTTGTGTAATTGTTTCGTGCTTAATGCACGTTTGTGATTAACTGCTCGTGTTTAGGTGAAATGTAAGGTGAATGGTATGGACTATAAATATCATCACCTAGGTCATTTGTTGAAAAGAGTTGCATGCATTTCATTTCCATATCCTTTGTAACATTCACAAAGATCTTATGCAAGAACATATTCATATTATCATCATCTTCATCATCATTGCATTGATCTTCATGAACATTCAAGCATCAATACGTGATTAGTGAGATTTCGCATCACTAATTACAATCAACATCCCCAAACAATCTCAGATCTATATCCAATCTCGGTTCATTTCGAACTATCAATTGGTATCAGAGTTGTTGATTTTGTGTGTTCTTCGCTATTCACCAAGCAAAAACACTCAAAAACTGCTCTAATGTTGATTTTCATAATTTGTTGCTGAAATTTGATTCGATTTATCACTCTAATCGTTTCTAATTCACAACATAGGTGTTGGTTCACTCAGAAAAGATCAGATCTGGAGAATTAAGTAAATTGAAACCATTACTGTTCGATCGAAAAATCATCAAAATAAATAATCTAAAGATGTTGTTTGAGATTGCTTGATTCATAGGGTTGTTAATCGGGTGATTACACAACTTGTGTGTGATTTCTGGACAAATTCAACAAGGTTTTAAGAATTATTGAAAAATTGATGATGATATTCATGTGTATGATGAAGATGTTCTTGCCATGTGAAGACTGAATTTCATGATTTAGACGTTTCAGGACTTAGTTTTTGGACGAAAATTTAAGTTCATGTTTAGTCGTGTGAAGGCTTGTGTAGTACTAGTCGAGTTAAAAACTGAAAATTTCTTAAAATTGGAGATTACTGTTGAGCCGTGAGAACTATTCAGTCGTGTTACTGTTTCGTCGGGTCAGCATTTTCTAGTCGTGTCAAGCATTTTCAAGCATTTGCTGTGTGAACTATTCAGCCGTGTCATCAATTGATTACTCTGGTGCTTCACTATTCAGTCGTGTCAAAGATTTTCAGACGGGTGAGTACTGTTCAGTCGTTTCAAGTTTTCAGACGGGTCAAGATTTTTCTACTTAGTCATGTGATCAACTGTTCAGACATATGACTATTCAGACGTTTAAGTGTTCAGCCGTGTGACTTTTTAGCCGTGTGATCTTTAAGCATCATTATCTGAATCACTGTTCCCTTGTATCAACTTTTTAATCACTCAAGTTTATTTCTATTTTTTATTTTCGAATTACTTATCTTTTTCAAAATTAACAGAAATACAAAAATATTTTCTTTTATCAAATTGTAAATGGCTCCTAGTGATGATTCAGATAATCGTGTCCCAAGGTTAGTTAACCGTGCAGATTTCAAGAATTGGACGATCAGATTACAACATTATTTGTGCTGTATTGACCATGATTTATGGAAGTCGTTTGAAAAAGGTCCCCATATTCCTGTCCAAACTCCACCTGATACGACAAGCACTTACACCAAAGACTCCACTCAACCTTATCCAGAGGATCATCTACAGGGAGAAGACTTCCCGAAAGTGAAGAATGATAGTAAGGCTTATTCCATAATGTGCAAAGGGCTACCACTACAAGTGCTGTCAAGGTTGTATGCTTATCAGACTGACTATACATTGTATAAGGCACTGAAAGTGATATGTGAAGGAGGAGAAAAGATTCTTAGTCTCAAGAATCAGAAATTGAAGAGACAATTGGAATTAATTGAGCATATATCTAGAGAGATTGTACATCAGATGATGAATAAATTTGTGCACCGAACTACTGAGATAACAAATGCTGGAGTGATAACAGATCTTCAAGACTTAAATGACAGATTATTGTGTGCTCTTCCATCCTCATGGAAACAAACTGGTTCTCATACTCAGTATAAATTTGAGATTAGATCTTCTCATTGCAAAAATAGAAGAGGTTGAAATTCATGAAAGTTCAAGGAACACAGACCAATCTGGTTCTCATACTCAGTATAAATTTGATGTGAATCCTTCAAATACAGTTGAGAATGATTTTCTTGTTCATGATGGTCAGAAACCAGAAGATGAGGGTGATTTGTTCGTCGGTGCTAATGTTTATACAGATTCTACTTAACATACAAGCTCACCGATCTACATGCAACCTCAATCTCCATGAAAAGCTCAACCTAAACCAATGAAATCTCAATCTGAATCTCAAAACTCAAGTTCTACTGTGCAATGCGAAGTTAAAGATGTCATGAACATTCTCTTGCAAGATGACGAAACAAAGAATGCTTTTACTCTATTCATGGCAAGCTATCAAGCTTATCAAGGCAGTCATCTAACTCAAATGGATGTTGTACTTCAAGACCTTCTTGAAATGGATCCTGATGATGTTGAAGAGATAGATCTAAATTGGCAAATGGTTATAGTTGCATACAGGACACAGAAACATGCATATGTTAATCGTAATTTCAGGCCAAGTGCTAATAAGACGGTTGGTTTTAACAAATCAAAGGCGAGATGCTTCAACTGTAACAGCTATGGCCATTTCTCTAGGGAATATAAAGCTCCAAAGAACCAGACTTATAATGGTCAGGCAAGTTCAAGCAGTCAGAATCAGTCTCAAGTTTCAAGCCAACAATCTTCAAGCTATCTGAATCGAAATCAACGTTTTCATCAGAAACCTTATCAAACTCTTCCCATGCCAGAATTAAAGGATGAAGGTAAACAACCAGAAGATCAGAACAAGGCGCTTGTAGTCAGCGTTAAAGATGATTATGACTGGAGTGCATATGCTGAACAGTTTACTGCTGATATACTGCTAATTTGGCTTTGGTATGTGAAATCGAATATGAAGACTGGTTTGAAGAAGGTGATGTTAAAGTTCTTAAGGATGATACTCATGAATCAGAAGTCTATGATTGGAGTGCAAAGTTTGATCTGTCTAAAGAATCAGAAGCTAAAATTGCACTTATGGCTACATCCGAAGATTTTTTCTCATCTGTTGAACCTGAACAACCTATGGTTAGTTCTGAATTACCCGCAATATATATTCAAGTTCCAGATGATGTGAAAAATAGGTTGTGTTCAAAAGAATGCATTGATCAGGTGGAACATTATCAAAACCGTTCGTTTAAAATTGGTGATAAATTGAGTAAACATGAAACACTTCATGAACAACTTAAAAAAGATCACCAAATTTCAAATGATAAGATAATTTCACTTCAAAAGTCTTGGAACAAAACTTTAAAAGAACTTGAAATTGTCACAAAACAACTTGAAGAAATGACAAAAGAACTTGAAAATGAAACGATTGCTCATGCAGCAACTCAAGTTGATCTAACAAAGATAAAAAGTTAAAAAGCTATCTTGGCTAAACTGGTAAGTGAGAGAAAAGATAACAAAGAAGGTTTGGGTTTTACTCATAAACCAATGCCTAAATCAATATCAAATACCTTACCTAAGAACTTTAATCAATTTGATCACTCACCTGAAAATGAAGAAAAGTTTAAATAAACTCGAAGAACTAAATCTGAATCTGGAAGCTCAGAAGAAAAAAATGATGAAAAAGTTTTGGCTCAGAATGTGAAGGAAGAAGAAGTTGTGCTTGTCGAGGTCGATGATCAAGCTAGTGAAAAATCAAGTCCTGTGCTACAGCAAGTTGTTGATTATCAAGATTTAATCTCATAAAAACCGAAGGCAGTGAAGGCTGATGGAGAATTCTTAGGATTCAATGATCTTGAATTTCTGAAATGGGAGAAGGAACAGAAAGAAATTGATGTTGTCAAAGTTCAACAACGAACAAAAGCCAAGGATGATGGTGCTTCTACTTCCAAGTCACACAAATCTAAGAAGTCAACCAATCAATCAAAATCAAAACAAGAAAAAGGTAAAACTGTCATATCATCAAATGACAATTCCAAAACCAACAAAGCTCAATCAAGAATATATGTACCAAAGAATGTGTCACCTTTGCTAAAACCAGTGAAGTTTGTGTCAGCTGGAACATTTGATATGAATTTATCTCAAAGTAACCAAACAAATTCTAAGATCAAATCTCTCTCTGGTCTGAAAACAGTTTCATGTCCTAAGACTTCCGCTGTTCAACAATTTGAATCTAAGAAGGAAACTAAGAAATATGTTTCAGAATCAAAAACTATTTCAAAAGCAAAACCTCAATCTGGTAGAATCAAACCGAACTCACATACATAATCTCAAAAGAAGAATCAAATTAACTTTCAATCGCACAAAATTGTGAATGAATCTCTCGTTGGTTCAACATCAAAAGTTAATAATCGATTATTCAAAATCAGCAAAAGGTATTGTGAAATTTGTGATCGTTATAACCATGCAACTGCCGAGTGTTTGTTTAACAGGTACTGTCATTACTGCAACAAAAGAAATCACTCCACTTCCGAATGCTATTATAACAAATTTTATGACATTTGTGAGAGACGTAATCACGACACGTCTGATAGTTTCTTCCGAAAAAGCTTATCAAGAGAAATGACTAGTTACCCAAATTTTACGAAATAAATCTTTTGGTTTTCAAAATGTGACTAGCAGTCGCTCTCTTGATTCGAGACCTTTTAGAAGGATCAATCTTGAATTGAATATATTCTGTGAAATGCCAGCAAGGCAGTTTCAGGCAAACAAATTTCTGCTGAGAGCTGTAATGGTTGCTGATCAAAGAAAAGATAACAACTACCTCGATCCTAATTTGGAGGAGAGGTATCATGCTTTAAGAAGAAAGCAATTGAACACATCCAGTGGTAGAAGCAATTTTCAACCAAATCTCTTAACTGAACAAAACATAAACAACTTACAATATCAGCAATTCACTGTTGTGGATAAATTTGGAAAACCCAAGACCATTTCGGACTGGGTTGACCGCACTAACTAAGTGAATGTTGAAAATGAAGGTACGCCCAAAAGGACCTGTCAACTCTTGGTTTTTTTACAGTGGATGTAGCCGGCATATGACAAGCAATCATGCCTTGCTTCAAGATTTTAAGCATAAAAATGGTACTCATGTTGCATTCAGGGGAGATTCCGGTGGAAAGATAACTGGAGAAGGAATTGTATCCAATGGGGTCATTAGCTTCATATGGATCTATTCGGACCCACTAATGTCCAGAGTATTGGAAAGAAATCTTACTATCTCGTCATCATTGATGATTTTACTAGATTTTCTGGGTTTACATTCTTCATGCCAAATCTGAAACTGCTGAGTTTTTTAAAGAATTCATTATTAAAGTTGAAAATCAATTGGAATTAAAAGTTAAAATCTTGAGAAGTAATAATGGAACCAAGTTTAGAAATGCTAATGTGAAATCGTTTTGTTCAGAAAAGGGGATTCCGCGTCAGTTTAGTGCTCCACGAACTCCTCAGCAAAATGGAGTTGCTGAACAGAAAAATTAGACATTAATTGAAGCCGCAAGATCCATGATAGTAGATGCCAAAATTCCTATTATGTTTTGGGACGAAGCCATTTCTACCGCCTGCTTTGTACAAAACATGACTTTATTAGTTCAGTAAAAACTTTAAACTCCTTATGAGTTACTATTTGGAAGGAAACCAAATATTTCTTACTTGAAAGCTTTTGGTTATCCGGTTAAAATTTCAAATCTAAGTGACCAACTTGGTAAATTTATGTCCAAATCTGATGACGGTTTCTTTCTCGGATATTCAATTTTCTAAAGCCTATCGGGTTTACAATAGACGAACAAATGTTGTCCTCGAAACTTTAAACGTTAAGTTTCGTGAAAACTCTTTCCCATCAGTGGCTCATGGACCTAATTGGTTATTTGATTTAGATTCGTTATCCAAATCATTCAACTCTAACTTGTTTGATTTTTCAGGAAAATCAAAGAAGCAACCACGAGACTTAGGTTCTTTCAGTGATGATTCAGACAATGATGATGATGATCTCAATTCTGAGTATCCGTTCATGTCTTTTCATGATCCGCATGTTGAATCCTCTAATCAATCACAAGTTCCATCACCCTCTCAAGAAGATCAAGAATCAAACAATCAAGCAGATGTTCAAATTCAGCAAAATTCTCCTAATGATGGTATTTCTGCTCATACACAACCATCATCAGATCCAAATGGTGAAGTTTTTCCTGAATCTCTGGACTATTTCATCAATTCACTAGAACATGTTCCTAATTTCACTCTGCACACTTCTACAATCCTGCAAGATCTACCAAATCTGAATAACCCAAATCTGGAGACACAAATACAAGGTGAAGAAATTCCAACTTCACGTATTCACAGGAATCATCCTATCTCTCATATCATAGGTCCTTTGAATCAAAGAACAATGAAAAGTCAGACCGAATAAGCCAACATCTGTCTTTATTCATGTTTTCTTTCTCAAGTGGTACCGAAGAACATTTCAGATGCGCTGCAAGATAACAGCTGGATAGAAGCAATGCAAGAGGAGTTACTTAAGTTTAGAAAGCAAGAAGTATGAAAATTAGTGAACTTACCTGAAGGAGAAAATGCTATTCGCACAAGATGGTTGTATAAAAACAAGCCAGATGAACGTGGCATTGTTGTCAGAAACAAAGCAAGACTAATTGCACAAGGATACACTCAGGAGGAAGGCATAGACTAGGAAGAAGTGTTTGCTCCGGTCGCTTGACTTGAAGCAATTCGTGTTTTTCTTGCTTATGCATCCTTTATGAAGTTTAAAGTGTATCAAATGGATGTTAAAGGCACATTTTTGTATGGACCTATTACCGATGATGTGTACGTCAGGCAGCCTCTAGAATTTGAAGACCTTGAGTATCTGCATCGCGTATACAAACTCAGCAAAGCATTGTACGGTCTACATCAAGCTCCAAGGATTTGGTACGAGACGTTATCAAAACATCTACTAGAACATGGTTTTACCAGAGGTCAGATTGATCCAAATTTATTCATGAAGCGGGAAATGAAGGTATATTGTGTGTTCAAGTGTATGTGGATGATATCATCTTTGGATCAACAAGTCCGTCCATGTGCAAAGAGTTCGAAGAAATCATGAAATCCATATTTCTGATGAGTTCTATGGGAGAGATCAATTTCTACCTTGGATTATAGGTTAAATAGTCTGCAAATGGAATCTTTATCAATCAATTGAAGTTTATTGAAAAATTGTTGAAGAAGTTCAAGTTGCAAGATGATCGGTTCGCTGATGTACATTACTGCATCAAGGCCAAACATCATGTATGTTGTATGTGTATGTGCCAAATTTCAGTCAGATCCTAAAGAGTCGCACCTGATCGCCGTCAAACGTATATTCAGATATCTCAAAGGGAAAACTAATCTCGGTTTATGATATCTTTATGAAGGCAATTTTGAATTATATTGTTATTCTTATAGTGATTACGATGGTTGTGCTCTTGACAGGAAATCAACCACAGGTGGTTGTCAGTTTCTAGGTCCTCGCCTTGTTTCTTGGCAATGCAAAAAGCAGACCAATGTTTCAGTATCCACTTCAGAAGAAGAGTACATTGATGCATCGTGTTGGTCCAGTAGATCGTCAATCCGTGCTATATATGATATAGACCAGATCAAAACCCTTTGTTACCACTAGATCGAGTAACAAAATGATTAAGAATTGGATCAAATAAGCAAACAACCCATAAAACCCATTAAGAATTAGATTAAGAAGATGAAGATTAGAAGTAGATTGATCAGATTAATGCAACAAAGATGTAACAGATTCAATTCCTTGCAAACAATCAATAAGGTTTGAACTCAAGATCAAAGTGTAATTGTATATCAATAAAGTTCCAAGAACTATATACAAAATGCCCTAAAACAACTATATAAACAGTAGCTAGTGTCGTAGGCAGTGCCTCATAGGCGACACTGCCTGCTCGCAAAGCTAAGACAAGCTGCATGCGACACTACAGTGTCGCATAAACAAGCATAAAACCTAGTCAAAAGTAAACTAACCTAACTATTACAACGAAAACAAAATAAGACTAGTCTATTACAAAGTGAACAAAATACAAATAACGACATGGTGAAGCACCACCCTACATGTGGTCATCAATACTCCCCCTAGGGAGGTACTTCACATTTCGCATCCTCTTCTTCAGCTCTAGCCTTTGCTCCATCCAGCAGATCCGTCAACTCACGAACGTCTTCCCTCAGATTCACCTGTTTCTGCACACTCTCAGCAAGCTGCTTCACCTCCAACCTAATCCCACAAGCCCGGTTTGCCACTCTCTCAAACAGAGCGGCTTCTTTTTGTGTTTCAGCTCCTGCTCCTACTCTGATTGGGTTTTCGCACAAAATCTTCAAATCATCATCCGAAAAACTGAAAACCTCCATTGGGTCAAACATCCTCCATTCTGTTCCATCTTTCACACGTACGACCGCCTCCCTCGTCTGGTTATCGTAAAACCATTTTTCAAAATCCTGCAATCTCGACGGGCTAGGGTCTGGTACCCTCAATCTCAACACTGTTTTAATCGGCTTCAACTTCAGAACGATCTTCCCCTTTTTCGTCACCCAATCTAAATCCTTCTTCGATCGTTTACGCTCCAACTTATTATATCCAAACCTTTCAAAATTATCTTTTAACCCGACCTGAATCTCTTCCTCCAAAAGTTTCGCACGATCGCTTTGATCTGCGTTATTAAGTGGGAGAACCGCCAAACGCCTCAAGTCCCATTTTGGGAATGTCTTGAAGTGTTTGCGGTTGCTCACGTAACTGATCCCGCCCCCTCTTCTTTTTATCATGAATTTCTTTAGTTCCAAGTTAAATTTCCAGCTAAAGATTTTATTGTCAGTATCTTTAGTGGTTGGGGCATCCATATTCTGAAATAGAGGTCTGACGGTTTCTGGTTCCTCCACCTTCCGGAACCAGTCTGATTTTTCCAATTCTTACACATCACCCTCAACACCGCTCCTCTGAGCCAAATAAACCATCTCCTTCTCTTCTGTTTCATAATATTCGGGCTCCGAATCGTAATCAACAAGTTGTTTTTCTTCTTCGTCTTCATCAATCAGCTTCATCTACGCATCCCTCTCTTTCTCAGCTACAACTTCATCACCAGCCAAATCAGTATCAATATCGAGACAGAAGTCATCAGTAACTTCTGTCTCTTTCCTAGTGTTGCTTCCACCAACCCCGCTAAAACCTCCAAAATCTTTCCTGCTTTTTCCAGTTTGCATCATCTCTTTCAAAGTCGGATATTTCCCAACTTCATTTAGTTCTTCTTCTCCGGAACACCTACCTTCACCTCTTTCTTAACTTCATTTAGTTCAACTAACAGCTTCTTGATCAGAAATTGTTGGTCTAGCACTATTTTTCGTAAATCCTCCATCTCAGAATCCCTATGTCTCTCACATTCCTCCACATTCATCAGCTTTGTCTTTACCATACTACTCATTCACGAGCGACGTATTAAGTCCTCGAATCACGTCCTCATCCATCCAAGCAAACCCCTTCTTTTCCGGTTTCTTCATAAACGTTTTTGGCACAGAATCAGATACAGCTGGCTGTTTCCCTTTCGCCTTTTTGATTCTGACATCAGTATCAGAATTATTCTATGATTTATTATCAGCCTTTCATTTCTTCTTGCTCTTCGGTTTGAATATTTCAGCCTCAATCACATCAAGTTGCTCTTCAAACGGAACCGACCTCTTTCCCATAAACTTCTTTCGTTTTCGAATATCCTCCTTGATTTTCTCTCGCAATTCTCCAAACCGTTTCTCCTCCGACACTTTCAGCTTCTCTATGTACTCCCACCTTTCATCAGTATACATATTTCAAAAAAGATATGTTATCTTTCCCGTAATATCATGTCGAGGCGCGGAGTAGTCTGCAAAAATTCTCACATTCATCTTCGTCAACTTCAGAGCATCACACAATTTCTGCAGATCTGGCTTCAGTTCATCAATGAAAATCTGTATGAAACGTGGATACAACAGCCATTTATCTTTCTTGGCAGCAGAGATGTTCTCAATCATATACTTAAATATCATCTCTGTAATATTTGCCTTATCTCCCCTGCACAAGTTTAGCATCGCCCGAGCCCATTCAAAATTCAAACCATCAGTTCCACCTTTCCGATGATCTAAGCATATAATAATAACATGGGCTATAAATCTCCATTCTCTTGACAAAAACGTCTTCTTAATCTCCCGACGCTCCAAATAGTCAGTACCTTCATACCCTATCTCTAGGAATCCTTCATAAATATCAGTGAGACTAAGTAGAGCAAGTATCCCAACATCTCGCTCCAAACGCAACATCCGGGCAATCGAATCAACAGTGAGCACAATCTCCTCCCCCATAACACTCGCCCTAATCTCTGCCGGATTTGCATTGAGATTGTATGTCGCCGATTCCCAGAAATATTAGAGACGCATAAAATTCAAACCAGATCCTTCGTGACCGCATAAAATATTGGAGACGCCTTCATCCATGATATCGCGTCTCTAAATCCTGCAGACTTCGGAACCCAATCGTTGAGATAAGCGACCAAGTTCGACCGCTTGTCGAACTTCATAGGCGGAGGAGGCTCTGGATCCATATAATAAACGTAAACCGAAAGTTGATTAGTAAAGAAATTAAGTGAAAAAATAATAATAATAAAAAATGGTAAAACAAAATAGAATAATAAAAAATTAAATAATTCAGAATGGTAGTGTCGCAGACCTGCGACAAAGTAGTGTTGCAGTCTTGTCGACACTACAGTTTCGCAAGGTACACATCGGGCATCGACACTACACTGTCGCAACACAGGTGACACCCGACACTACCAATAAATTATGGACAGCGTAACATTGGTAGTGTCGCAAAGAGTGTTTGAACTTTCGTTCAGTGTCGCAGAAAGAACAGGTAGTGTCGCAAAACGCGACAGACCAACAGTCAGACGAATCAAAACCATATCAAATCAACACCAAATTCAAATCCATTGCAAACGAAGGTTCAAAACATGTTATAGATCAAAACTTACCGGTTGAAAACACTTGAAAAATACTATAAAATCACAGATTGAAGTTAAGTGGGTATTAGGGTTTAATGTCGGGTATAGAGTCGGATGTTTGAAAATGAGAATT
This sequence comes from Tagetes erecta, assembly GCA_030867185.1. Taxonomy (NCBI): domain Eukaryota; kingdom Viridiplantae; phylum Streptophyta; class Magnoliopsida; order Asterales; family Asteraceae; genus Tagetes; species Tagetes erecta. The sequence continues at coordinate 79,495 of CM061486.1, read as the reverse complement.
ATGATCCACACGACCCACATCAGATGAATATTAAACACGACGTAGTGTCGCAAACCCGACACTATAGTGTCGCAAAGGACAAAGTGTCGCAGACCCGACACTATAGTGTCGCAGAAACCTAAATTTTTTTTTAAAATAATAAATTTTAAAGTTCTTAAGTTTTTTTGCTACAAAAGCAATTGCTTGACTACGGGTTTAATTTTCTCAAAACTCCTATTTACATACACAATACTGCTGCAATGTTCAATACATCTAATCTTGTCCAACACTCAAAAACAAAACATATTGAAATACATTACCATTTTCTCAGAGATAACTTTGAAAAAGGTTTAATAATTTTGATTAAAGTTCATACCGACAAACAACTAGCAGATTTGTTTACAAAATCTTTCTTGTCAGGACGGTTTGAATTCTTAATCCAATCCGTAGGATTAATCAACCATGATTAATTCTTTTTCTCAAGAAAACCAAAATAATATCAAAAACCTTGAAAAACCAAAAAATAATAAGTCGATTTCATTTTTTATTTTCATGTCTTTTGGCTTATAATATGTGTGTTTGTGTGCTTGCATATGAAAAGAAAAACGGAAAACAGAAAAGAAACATCATTTCATAAGAATCTGACTTGCATTGTGAGAAATGATAATTAAGCTAAGTGTTGTCTGATACGTTATTTTCAATAATAAAGACTGATATGTGTTAATTGACGTGCTAGACAACTCAGGCAATTAAACTGAAAAAGTAGGTTCATTGTTGAAAAATCTAAATATTAATGCTCTTTGTGTAAAGTTCCATTGTCATACATGTCCTAAGATATCTCTTTTGATGAACTGCTAGTTATGTTACTTTAACATACCGGGTAATGACGCAATATGATTCAGTGTGATGAACCGCATCTGTGAGATTCTTTGTTGTGGTGACCACAGACCTGAAGTCTCACATGAAGTCTCCTTTGTTGTAGTAATCTATAGACCTAGAACACTTCACGGTGCAGCAAAGATTCCCAATGTGGAACAGAAAAGAGTCCCAAAGTGGACCATCACCAAAATTCCAAAATGGAATTTCAGAAGATTCCCAAAGGGAACATACGCGAAAGATAATTCCAAAAAGGATATCCAAAAGAATCCCAAAGTGGATCAAATCCAATAAGATAGAAAACCCATTTTACACTGATTATGTTGTAAGTGACCAGGTTTCTGTTATAGTACACACTGGTTTGTTTTGATAAGGAAATAGCTTGATATATGTATACATGTGGGTCACATAAGTCATTCTAATAGAACCTTAATCTCATCATGATACTGAAAAAGTAAGTGTGCCAACTCGAGCTAATTGATATGTTTTCATATAATCACTCAACTAAACACAAGTCAAATGTGTATTTCAAAATTTAAAATATGTTCAGATTATTCTTGGTATGATCTCTCTACAGTCTATAGATTCATTACATACATTCGTAGTTAATTTTTGTGTGCTTTAGTGTGCAAGCATGTAGAATAATTAATGAGATATCGATTATCATTGTAAACTTAAAAATTTCACGAAATTTCAAAGTTTAGGTGGAGAAATAAGTTTAAATAAGCTTGATTCACAAAATCCGGAAAGAAATGAAAAATGTCAAAAATATGTGTTGGATGGAAGGATCTAGTTTTTAATGGATGCATACGTGTTGTTCATGTTAAAATAACCCAAAGTCCTGTTATTAAAATCTTTTGAAAAATGCTTCGGGATATTGAAAAATTGGTTGTGCAAAATTTTTCAAGCCAAAAGAAAAAGGAAAGAAAAAGAAAATAAAAATTGTGTGTGTTTATTGCAAATTGATGCCCTAAATGCTTCTTTGAAAATTTTAATTATCAAAACCCTAATTAATGATATCTTGTCATATTAATTTTTGTCAAAAAGTGTGTAGGTGCAAGTAATGCAGAAGACCAATCGGTCAGAAGTTTGACTGTGTTAAAAGTCAACAGTTATAACATCTCAAAAGTTATGGGAATCTTGGACCCAAAAATTGACATCCCCCAGAAGTTGATTTCCTGTTAAGAGTACATCCACCATAATCACTGTTAGTGTAAGCATGTATTTCAAAATTTCTCTCTTTAGGATACCACAAACCAAGTGCAGCTTTTCCTTTAAGATATCTGAATATACGCTTGACAGCTTGAAGGTGAGATTCCTTGGGATTTGCTTGATACCTAGCAAACAAACAAACAGCAAACATAATGTTAGGTCTACTAGCAGTCAAATACATCAAAGATCCAATTAATGATTGATAGTATGTTTGATCCACAGATTTTCCACTTTCATCAGGCTCCAACTTGTGAGATTTATCAATTGGTGTTCGTATGGATTGAACATCTTCAAATGAAAATTTCTTGAGAATCTTCTTGATGTATTTCTCTTGATTGATGAAAATTCCATCTTTTGCTTGAGTAACTTGTAATCCAAGAAAGAAATTCATTTCACCCATTGAGCTCATCTGGAATTTTGACTGCATGATAGACTCAAACTCAATGCAAAGCTCTTTGCTTGTAGAACCAAATATGATGTCATCAACATAGATTTGAACTAAAAGAATATCTTTGTTCTTTCTTTTCATGAAGAGAGTTTGATCAATCCTGCCTCTTTTAAAACCATTCTCCATCAGATGAGATGACGATGTTTCATACCACTTTCGTGCTGCTTGATGTAAGCAATAAAGAGCTTTGTCAAGTTTCATCACTTTCTGAGGAAATTCCTTGTCTTCAAATCCAAGAGGTTGTTGAACATACACCTCTTCATTGATAACACCATAAAGAAAGGCACATTTAACGTCCATTTGATAAACTGTAAAGTTCATGTATGCAGAATATGCAAGAAACAATATGATAGCCTCAAGTCTTGCCACAGGAGCATAAACATCTTCATAATCAATACCATCTTCTTGAGTATATCCTTGAGTTAACAATCTTGCTTTGTTCCTGATGACTATGCCACGTTCATTGGATTTATTCCGGTACAACCAACGAGTACCAATGGCATATTGTCCTAACAGTACTCCCCCTAAGATTTTTCTTTGAATCTTCAGCAAAATCTTCTGATCTTTTTCTTTTTGTTCAGCATCAATCTCTTTCACCAATCTTCTGGTTCTTCTTTGATATCCAGCAGTTCTCTTCCCTTGTATTCTTCTTGTTCTTTCAGAGCTTCTTCTATGCAAGACTTGAACTTCTCTGCAATCTTGGCTTGACGTGGTTTGGACTCATTTGTCAGAATTGGGCAGGCATTCATGCGTCTCAGTGAATCCAGATTTAAACCTGCAAAGTCAATGTTAGCATAAAATTCAAAAGGCATCTCATGTCCTTTGACTTGCACTTCCAAAGTTCCTCTTCCAGATACTCTCATAAAATCTATCTCTGGTATGTCAACCCTCACAAGATTAGAGTTCAGCAATGCCTTTCGTACACGAATCTTTTCAGTTGCAGCAGCTATCACTTCTATCATCACCACAAACAATTTTCTATCAGCTTCAGCAAGTTTGTCTTTGCATTTTTCCATTCTGCAACTTCTCAGATAGTCGATGTATGATGGATGTAATAATTTCAGCTCAAAAGTACGAATAAAGTAATCATATCTTTGTCCCAATCTTCCAAATTTTGAACAAGCTTCAACTCAAAGGTTTCTTGATTGTAGAAAACTCTAAGTATTGGCTTCGTCATTTGCGAACCATCTATCACTTTCAGTCCTGGATTGGTTACTTTATCAAAATACTCATCTGAAAATTCCTCCAAATACATGTCCTCACTGACAACCAACCTTTTTTTCTTTCTTTCTTTCTTCGCTTGTACATAGGCTGTAACAATCCCGGTTTTTTGGCCCGGAAATTTTTTTTTTAAACCCATTGGGCTTGGCCCAACCATTATTAGACTTAGGCCCCTCTTAAATTATTGGGCTTGGCCCAACCCTTATTGGGCTTAGGCCCAACTTAGATTATGGGCTTGGCCCATGTATGTTTACGATAAAAACCGATGACGAAACCCGTCATATTAAATTCTCGGATGCGCATAGGAGTTTATTTTTATTACCATGAGTTAGATAGACTTTTCCCCACTAGTATCCTTAGTATTACCAATTGTTAGGATACATATTTAAATTATGCCTATGACATATACTAGGCAACAAATTAATAAAGATACCAATTTTATTAACCTAATAGCCACTAGTCAACCTTGTACATATATATAAATATGTGATCATACACAAAACTTATATAATTATCAAAACCAATAAAATCTCATGCAAGAACATAAATATAATACTTGCACACAAATAACCAAACTTAATAAAAACATGACACTAAAGATAAAACCAACACCCACACATATATACAATTACACTTACAACCAACACACAATATTAACCACCTACAACCATTATTATTTACACTACCAAAATCATATACACATTATATATATATACTTTCCTACGTACATACATATATGTACACATAATTATACAAATTCACTACAACTTACAAATTAATTCACCAACTTTATAAAATACAACCGTCATTATTTACACTACTATATACATATGCATATATACATTACGTCTATATACATATATACATGATAATAAAACTACAACCACAACCAACACACAATATTAATCACCTACAACCAATTAATTACACTACTAAATAAAAACACATATGCATGGGCATATACATACATGCATACGTCCACACACACACACATATATATATATATATAAACACATTCTTTTATAAAAACTACAACTAACAATTTAATCCACCAACATTTTTAAACTACCATTTTATAAAAACAACCTACACAATTAAATCACCAAAAATAAAAATATGGATACTTACAAGCATTAACCTACTCACCTAGCTACCACTACCTTGTCCCCTAACTAACCAACCCACCACCCTCCTAACCAATGCATGCACAAAACCCATACTTGGAAGCCTCACCATGATCTTGCCACAACCAAGGCAAGATTCTTTCTCCCTCTTTTTCCCTTGTTTCAGCCGAAGCATAGCACACACACACAACACAACCATTTCACTTTGCAAAAACACACCACAACTCACACACAAACTCTCTCAAGCTTTTCTCTCAACTCCCCCAAGCCTTCTACACCTCAAAAACGTGTAACATAGCAGAAACAACACTCTAAGGTCGACCAACAACACCATAACATCATCAAACAATAGCCAAGAGAAGCCACGAGCCAAGGAAACAACAACCGAGCAAACCGAAGCAAAAACCGATCGACCCACGAAGAAGCACAACGAGACCAGCCCACGTCCAGCCTTGTTCCAGTCAGTTTCCAGCCTCCCTTGTGACTCTCATACCACCCCAAGTGCACCCCCACTCACCCTCAACCTCAAGGTAACGAGAAAACACCCGAAAATGCACTATACGTGCATAAAACGTTCATTTTTACACACAATGAATACCAAGACTTCCCATATATTTTTGAACATCTTCAAACACTTATTTTTCAGTAACAAAAGTATTAAAAACCATAAAACCTTTTTCTAAACAAAAATGTACAAGTTTGACTAAAATAGTCAAACTATACACTTTATTTTGAGAAAAACAACAACACCCAACTAACAACCTTGAAAACATAATTTTATATTTTCTGGAGCTTCTTTATAATAAAATATGGTTACAAAATAAATTTCACGATTTTTGGAGTTGAACATTAATTATTATGCATTTTTGAATATTAAAAATGGATAAATACACTAATATTCACAAAAACGTGTGGGGAGTATTAAAATACAAAAAAAATTGTTATCTTACTGTTATAAATATGTGTATAGGTGAATATTGCTGATTATTATTGATTGTTGATGGGTGTACATAAAAATCGAACAATAACCGAGACTAAAACGTACAAAACAACGAAAATACCAAAAATGTAAAAATACCAAAATTTTATTATCTCAGTAGCTTAAGTATGTTAAAAATAAGTTAGAAAATAAATTTCATAATTTTCCTAAAACGAATGTAATTACTATGAATTTTTGAATGTTTAATAGGATTAAAATACAAAAATTCGTATAAAATAATTAAGGACACTTTGGACCAAACTTACAGAACCTAAACTCATATTTAAGTATAAAATAACTATTTTAAGACTTAAAATGTTACCAAGGACCCTCTAAGCATAAAACGTAATCTTAACCGAACCGAACACGTTAAAAACACGAAACCCAACGAAACAAGAAAATTCTGATATTTTATAATTCCAGAAGCTTTTATATATGAAAACTAAGTATCCCAACAAGTTTCATAATTTTTATAAACCTAACCTATTTATTATGAATTTGTGAATATAAAAGACCAAGTAAATGGTAAAAAGCACAAAAATTAGAAAAATACCTTTTAATCAGAAATAACACTTTTTATACAGTATATATAACCCAAGGAAGTATTTTAAAGAATAAAAATGTTTAAAAAGATGTTTTGTAAATAAATCGTTCATACGTCGGTTACACACGCGTTAAAATACGAAAATGACCAACGAACCTTGAAACTCAACTTTTGGACTATAAAGCACTTAGATACTGATTAAATAAGCTATAACCAAAATTTCAACAATTTAGGAAGTACCAATTATTTTATACAAATTATTTAAGTTTAAAAACCCGTAAACCGACAACTACTAAAATAATTTGTAGAAAATAATGGAAACACCTAAAAACCATGAAGCACCATATATTACAGTAACTAAGACCCCTTTAACTTAATATAGGAGCCCAAGATCAAAATAAGCTCAAAAACCTAAATCATAACCCGACACGTAGCGATTTACCGCAACCGGAGAAACCGGTAAACCCGGAATCTACCCCGAACTTGATAAACACCTTAAAACCAGTAGGTTAACCTTAAAATATGTATAAGACCAATACACAACACTAACAGACCTAGAAATGAGAAGTTATAACCAAAAACCTAACTTTAGGGCTAAAAGTGTCAATATAACAAAGTTAAGGGACTAAAAGCGACAACACTCAAACTTTCTGATTTTTATGAAAAATAAGTTAAATACCTACTGAATTAAACTAAAATAATATGGATTTAAGTATTAGAACGAGAACAAATCAACGGGAACGCTAAAACGACTATAAAACCGAAAGACAAACGCACCCGTTATGGAACGCACGTAGACTTATATATTTTAGAATCTAACTTGATTAAACTAAACATAGGAAGTCCGCTAGGAGGTAGGACTCTCACGCAAACCATTATCTAGGAAGTTCTTGAGCAAGCTACAGGTGAGTTCATGAACCCCCTTTTTACGTAATATTTTTTTGGGGCTGATACATACCTACTAAACTTGTTTATATAAACTGATTTTCATGGTGTAACACATCTGCTACTTGTCCCCGAACATTGGTACAACTTTCGGTAGCCATTAACTTCTTGCAGGAGCCCTTTGATATGTGAATAGTACTATTTGGGAATCCCCCGCGTACAGTGGCATACCCCCCACTGAGGTTGAAAACCGTTACGCCACATGTTCAATGAAACGTTGGTGCTTAGCAGAGCACGTTAGCCCACTTTGGGCTAGGGGACTATTATTTATTGTATTCGGGTTGGGTATAATCCGAACAGGTTTGGCTACATATATTGTCGACCGTACACCATATAATAAATGTTTTAGTGTCATAACCTTTATTAAACCATGAGCTCACCAACTTTATGTTGACGTATTTTTGGGTATGTATTTCAGGTAATTGATTGGAAGGTTATTTAGCTCGTTGATTTGAAGTTAGGGCTTGGAACGTTTTGGAGGATAGCCCACTAGATATTTTAATATGTTTTTAAGACTGATATGCACGCACTAGACAATTTAAAATTCTATGCATTTTGTTTAAAACTATTAATGGGATGAAATATGCCCACGTGGACAACTTTTATTATTATATTTAATGAATATGTAGTTTATTATTTCCGCTGCTTATATATGATATCAGTCGGTCATGACCCGGCCCGTTTGGCCGGGGTGTGACATAGGCAGTATCTTCTTGTTGTCCTCTGAAATCAAGATACTTTGGTGTTCGGCTGAGTCCGGCATCAAGCAGTATTGCACATTTATCACCACGCTCAGCATGCGTGTGATTTATCAATCTAAGTTTGTGCAACTCTTTTAGATCTTGTACTTCCAACTTGAAAATGCTAGAGTAATAATGGTATACGTCACATAAACCATTAACTCTCTTTATCATGAATGCATCAAACACCTCATCGTATTTCCATGCAATAATCTTTACTTTCTTGTTCTTTTCCGGCACAATCATTGAATCAAGCAGTTCAGCAATTGACTGACCCTTGCTCAACAGTGACCTCACAACGTCACTTGCTGTGGCTGATTTATGCCATGATTCACGTACATCCATCGGTATGTTATAAGATTTGACTTCACTAGGAAACATATCCATTAACTCGTGCCTTTTCTTGTGCGCATTCTCAGGTAGAGCCATCACCGGTAATTCTTTTGGTCCAAGAATTTTGTATCTCTTTGTCAGCTCGAAGTATTGAGGGTTGTTGTAGTCCAAATAAAACATACGGTTGTACATTTTCTCCGTCTTCATAAAACTAACAACAATTTTCCTCAGTGACTCAGATTTCAATCTCTTCAGAGTCCTATATGGATAATTCCTTGAGCTCAGCCAATCACGCATTTCTCTACTTGACATTTCTTCTGGATTTTGGTGATACAATTCAGTTGGAGGCAATTCTTCTATATTCAAACTTTCTTGCAGTGGAGTCCATTCACCCATCTCAACAATAAATTCCTTTTTATCAGCTTCGGCTTTGTCTTGGGCAATCATACATTTTTCATACTCTTCATTTATCTGGCTCACAGTCAACCCATTCAGAAAAACTGCATTATACTTCATCTTTTCAAGATAAGCAAATCTTTGATCTAAATCATCTGGAATCTCTTGATCAACATTAGTTTCTGGCTCAGCTTCATTTTCAGATTCAGTAAAGTCTATATCATCCAAATCATCTAAAGCTTCAATCATAGGTGCATTGTCAGTTTGAACCGGCTCAAACTGACTAGCTTCTTCAGGTACAGTTTCAGGCATATCAACAGCTTCAGATTGAATCGGCTCAATCTGAACTGTTTCTTCAGAACCAACTTCCTTCTCACTATCTGTGACCTCAAATACTTCAGTTTCAGCTACAGATTCAGATTGAATCGGCTCAATCTGAACTGATTTAGCAATTTCAGCTTCAGTCACAGTCTCATCAACATCCTTAGCTATCTCAGCCATTTCAACTACAGCTACAGATTGAATCGGCTCAATTTGCACTGTCTCATCAATCCTTGTCTTTTTCGAACTGCCTTCATCACCCATTATTTCTGGAACTGCATCTAATTTCCTTTTTCCCTCAGCTTTGTCAGAGATGACAGTTTTAGCAACAGCTTCATCGGGAATGATGATTGGAGATTCCACCCTTATACCAACATTAGTTGTTCCTCGTGCTCTAGTAAGATAAACTTTTGGTACTTGAGCTTCAGTCATTTCAACTACTTCATCTGAAAAATCTTTATCAGATGTTGAACCAGATTTCTTCGGTTTGGTTTCTTCCAGCCATTTCTCCAACATCTCTTTTTCATCCTCCAATGTATTACATTCAGCTTTCAACTCCTTGTAATCATACTTCAGATTCTCATGCTCCTCTTTCAATCTATCATATTTATCCTTCAATTCATCATGTTCAATCTTCAATTTAAGATGATCTGCATCCAACTCTTTGAAAGTTTTCAAGTTCTGATTATGAATATCCCAAAACTCTTCAAACCTTTTCTTTTTCCTCTCATTCGAAGCTTTCAACAATTCATTTGCCTCTACCAATTTTGTCACCATTTCCTCTAACTCAGCAATCTTTTTATCATTTTCATTCTCATCAACATTTGATACAACTTTTGGTGAAGACTCCAAAACTTGTTCAATCTTTTCTGTAGCAGGGGATGATGTGATGGGTATTTCAACAGGGATAGGATCAGTAACGTCAGCATTAGCTTCATCAACTATCTGTGCAATAGTCTCTGCTTCGGCCATTACTTCCTGAGCAATCTGAACTACATTTATCTCTTCAGGCTCACTCAACACTTTCTCCACAACAGATTTAGATCTTCGAGATCTAACATACTGTTTAGTGATAGGTTTAGCAACTTCAACTGCTACCTCCTTCTCAACAGACACAACCTCAACAGGTTCTTCTATCACCAATTGTTCAATAACTTCAACATTCTCAGTCTCCAATTCCATTGGCTCAACAATTTCAATGTTTTCTGCCTCCTCTGAATCAGATTCAGCAGCATTATCACCACCATCATTTTCACCATCATCTCCATTATCATCGTTATTAGCTTCACTTTCACTATCACTATCATCATTTTCATCATCCTCAGGTTCATTATCTTCATCTCCTGCATGACGAGCATCATACTCATCATCATCTAAAAGATTATCAGGCACCTCATCAATCAAGTCCTGTGGGTTTACAATCTCCCCTTGTGAAATATGATGATAAACTCCTTCAATATCTTCTTCATTATCTACTATATCTCTCATATAGTCAAATAAATCCACATTAGGCACATTCCCGATACTCATCTTTCTGTAAGATAGATCGTTCATGTCCTCGGTATAAAGTATACCACCAACCACTCCTTCTTCTCTAATCCTTGGATAGGCAACATTGATCATCAGTTGTAAGAATCTCGGGTACATGAGAAACTTAAACCTTATGCCCTTTACCAAATTAAATACAAACCCATTCATGATCCATTTTGACATATTGAATGGTTTATTCTCAGCTATGGCAACAATCGGGGATGCTATATCAGATGGGAAATTGTCAAAGCCTGCACTCCTCCTTGACATGCACTGTTGGACAACATAGCATAACAACTTAAACTTCTTTCCCAACTTTGCCCTATAGAATTGTGACTTTGGAAATATAGGTGGATGACCCATATTAACAAAACACGATTGACACTCAGCCATGGTCAATTCATCATTAGCTCCAACTTCATCATCATCTATTCTCAATGCAGTTCTGATTGCTTCTTCAGACACTGTCAACACCATATCTCTAGAAATATTTCCTCTAACAACAGCAACACCATTATCATCCCTGATTACTTCTGCTGTTCTCCAAAAGCTCTTTATCAATCTTGCATATATGACCGGTTTGGCACACATAGCATACACATACTTGGTCCTCTTAATGAATCTCATCATGTCTCTGTACCCTTCAGTTTCAGGAATAGACTCATCTAGACATGCCACAAGATTGTGCTTAGGTTCAAACTTGAGATTCTCCATCTGTTAAAACAAAAACAAACACAAACAAGACAAATGTGTTAGATTCTTCATTAATACATATCAAAATTTTCATAAGTGTTTGAACAAAAGTTAGAAAGAAAAACATTCACATAATCATTTTAACCCTAAATTGATCTAACAAACTGATTTACATCATTTTGATTAACACAATTTTTGAATTTTAATGATTATACAGTATTTTTCAATTTAACAGTTAATCACTTAAGACATAATTTTGACATTTGTATGATGAAGTTGTTTAACATGTTAATCTTAGTTTTTAACAATGATTTGTTAATGTTCAACACAGATTTTCAGTTTGAAGTTAACACTTAAGACTATCAAACAGGTCATCAATGGCGATTTTAACAGTTATGAACAATTTTGATTGATTCAGTTGGTTTTAAGGTGTTTTGGTGCAAATGAGTGATTGATTGTTGATTATCGACAGTTTTTATGCTTAAAACAACATTCGATTTTGGTTTTAACATCCACAATCAAAGTGTCGATTCAATGATCAAAAACACTGTTCATCATCGGTTTTCATTTTATCGGTCGATTTGCAGGTTTATCAAGAACAAAACACATAATCAATACCTTATTCAATCGATCACACTTGTTATAGAACAAACGATTGAATATGATAAATCAAAGGATTTGAGTACAGAGTGTTTGCTTGAAAGTGTAAGTGAAAAATGATAAGTATTTGTGAAGAGGCGGGTTTTTATATCGTCAGAAATTAGGTCAAACTTTGAGGTGCCGGGTCAACAATATGGGACGGGCAAGCTTAAAAAGCCCAATAAGCCTTGCCGGGTCAAGCACTGTTGATCCGTGTCATGCACTGTTGTGACGGGTCAAGTACATGAGGCAAGTCACAAACAAGTGTAAAAAACACTTGACGGGTCAACCACTGTAGAGACGGGTAAGTCACTGTAGTGACGGGTAAAGGTTAGGAACAACTACACCTGATTGGTTTTATTCATCACCCGGCAGTATAGTAGTCTTCAAAACATCACCCGGCAACTTTTCTTCATCACCCGGCAACACAGTTGCTTTTCTTTCATCCGACTTGCTTTCTTCATCACCCGGCAACATAGTTGCTTTCACTTTCACCCGGCATGCTTTTCTTCTTCACACGGCAACATAGTTGTCTTCTATATCACCCGGCATGTTTTTCTTCATTACCCGGCAACACAGTGTCATACTCTTACACGGCAAGAAGATTTCTCTTTTACCCGGCTGTATAGTGAACACTTGTCACCCGGCAGATATCTATGACTTCTTCACCCGGCTGTATTTGACATGATCTTTGCCCGGCTATACAGTAGTCATAATATCTTCACCCGACTTCACTTCTTTTTCTCAATCACCCGGCTCATCAAACTCACAACCTTTACCCGGCTGAACAGTGTGTTCATTACCCGGCAACATAGTGATCTGATATTCTTTGCCCGGCTACAACACTTGGACGATTTTCTTCACTTTTTCTCGTCTGTTGACTTTTTCAACGGCATTTATTGCACCTGCAAACATTCTCGACACATTAATTAGACAAGATATCCTTAAAAAGAATTTGTCACATTAATTATCAACAACATTTCTAGGACAACAAATTTAACACAATTTAAATTCATTTTTCTTTTTCTTTTTGAAAAACATTTTGCACAACCAAAATTTCTATATCCCGAAGCAATTTCTGAAAAACACATTACAAGACCTTGGGTTTGTTTTTAACACATCCAATACTTTTGCTTTTCATACCACATAATCTTGTTCATTCAAAACACACTTAATTCACAATATTTTTGGATTTTTGTAAGTATTTTTCTTCTTCAATTTATTCTCCCCCTAAACTTGAAATTTCTTGAAATTTTTAAGTTTAACAAGGATGTCGATGTGTCAATAATGATTCCATATGCCTGCACACACAAAGCACACACATTATATTAAAGACATATGCAATGCAATGAATCAAAATATCGCAGTGAGATCATACCACACATTATCTGACCATGTTTTGCAAGTTTTGAATAGACATTTGACTTATGTTTGATTGAGTGATGATATGAAAACATACCAATTAGCTCGAGTTGACACACTTACTTTTTCAGTATCATGATGATAATTAAGGTTCGATTAGAATGACTTATGTGACCCACATGTATACATATGTCAACATATTTCCTTATCAATCACTACCTGAATGCATATTGCACAACAACCTGGTCACTTACAGTCATACACAGTGCAGAATCTGGGTTCTATTCGGATTTGGTCCACTTTGGGACTTCTTTTTAATTCCATCTTTGGGAATTTTTCTTTCCTATCGTTCCCCTTGGGAATCTTCTGAATTCCTTTTTGGAATTTTTGTTTGGTGTTGGTCCACATTTGGGACTCTTTTTGTTCCATTTGGAATCTTTTGCTGCATCTTGAAGCTCAAAAGAGACTTCGTGTGAGACTTCAGGTCTGTGGGTACCACAACAAAGAAGCTCACGATGCGGTTCATCACACTGAATAGACTGCATCGTTACCCGATCATGCACAACTATCATCACAAGCAATGTATCAAAAGATATATATCTATACATGTATAACAATGGAACTTAACACAAAGATCATTAAGTTTATATTTGTCAACAATCAACTTACTTGTTCAGTCTAATTGCCTGAGCTGTCTAGCACATCAATTAACATTCATCAGTCTTTATTAAAAAAGATGTAACAAATAATGTCTAGTGTATCTATCATTTCTCACTTTGTGCAATATAGATTCTTATGACATGATATTTTCTTTTCTTTTTGCTTTTATATTTTGTTTTTGCTTTTCTATTTTCTTTTTCATGCACACACACAATGCAAAACATAAAATAAAAGACAAAGGAATCAATATATGACAACAACTTATTATATTTTTGATTTTTTTTATATTTTCTGATTTTTGTTTGTTTTTTGAAAAATAGAATCAATCATGATTGATTAATCCTATGGATTGAATTAAGAATTCAAACCGGCCTGACAAAAAAGATTTTGTGAAAAGATCTGCCAGTTGTTTGTCGGTATGAACCTTAATCAAAATTATTAAACCCTTTTCAGAGTTGTCTCTTAAAAAGTGATATCGAATTTCGATATGTTTGGTTTTTGAGTGTTGAACAGGATTAGCAGTAATGAACATAGCAGCAGTATTGTCTATGTAAATAGGTGTTTTTAGAAAGTTAAACCCGTAGTCAAGCAACTGATTTTGTAACCATAAAACTTGAGAACATCCTGCAGATGCAGCGATATACTCTGCTTCAGCTGTAGATACAGAAACGTTGGTCTGCTTCTTGCATTGCCAAGATACAAGCCTAGGACCCAGAAATTGACATCCACCAGTAGTCGATTTCCTGTCAAGAGCACAACCACCAAAATCACTGTCAGAATAACTATATAATTCAAAATTTCCTTCATAAGGATACCATAACCCAAGATTCGGTTTCCCTTTAAGGTATCTGAATATACGTTTCACAGCAACAAGATGCGACTCTTTCGGATCAGACTGATATCTGGCGCACATACAAACAGCGTACATGATGTCTGGTCTTGATGCAGTAAGATACATCAGAGAACCGATCATTGATCTGTATAGTGTTTGATCAACTGCTTTGCCCTTTGGATCCGGTTGAATCTTGTAGTTCACATCAGATGGAGTTCGGATAGTCTGACAATCTTGCATCTTGAATTTTTTTAGCAACTTCTCAACAAACTTTGATTGGTTGTTAAAAATCCCGTCAGCAGACTGTTTCACTTGTAATCCAAGAAAGAAATTAATCTCCCCTATTGAACTCATCTGGAATCTAGACTTCATGATTTCTTCAAATTCTTTGCACATTGACGCACTGGTCGATCCGAAGATAATATCGTCCACATAAACTTGAACACACAATAAATCGTCATTCTCCCTCTTCATAAACAAAGTTGGATCAATCTGACCTCTTGTATATCCATGTTCTAGTAAATGCTTGGATAATGTCTCATACCAGATTCTTGGAGCTTGGTGTAGACCATAAAGAGCTTTACTCAACTTGTATACACGATGAGGATAGTCAGGATCTTCAAAACCCGGAGGTTGTCTGACATAAACATCATCTGTAATTGGTCCATACAGAAAAGCGCCTTTAACGTCCATTTGGAATACTTTAAACTTCATGAAGGAAGCATATGCAAGAAAAACGCGTATGGCTTCAAGTCTTGCGACCGGAGCGAACACTTCTTCATAATCAATGCCTTCTTCCTGAGTATATCCCTGTGCAATGAGTCTCGCTTTGTTTCTCACAACAATACCACGTTCGTCTGGCTTGTTTTTGTACAACCATCTTGTACCTATCGCATTCTCTCCTTCAGGTAAGTCCACTAACTTCCATACTTCTTGTTTGCGAAACTGAAGTAATTCCTCTTGCATGGCTTCAATCCAACTGTTATCTTGCAACGCCTCTGAAATGTTCTTTGGCACCACTTGAGATAGAAAACACGAATAAAGACAAACATTTGCTTGCTCAGTCTGACTTCTTGTAGTTCTCTGATTCAATGGCCCAATAATCTGAGAGACAGGATGTTTCTTGTGAATTCGATGAATTGGTATGTCACCTCCTTGCACTTGACTCTCCAGATTAGAAGTATTCAGATTTGGTAGATCTTGTAGTATGGTCGAAGTATGCGGAGTGAAATTCGGGACTTGATCCGGTGAATTGATGAAGTAATCAAATGATTCTGGAACAACTTCAACATTCGGATCGGATGATGGTTGATTCTGAACGGATCCACCATCATTAGGAGAAACTTGCGGATTCACATCTTCTTCAAGATTGTTTGATTCTTGATCTTCTTGAGAACCAGAAGGACCCGGATCTTGACTGGATTTGACATGATCAGGATTGTGAAAAGACATGAATGGATATTCAGAACTGAGATTTCCATCATCGTCATTATCAGAATCGTCACTAAGCATCCCAAGTCGCCTGATTCTTTCCTTGCTTTTCCTGAAAAATCAAATAAGTTAGAATTGAAAGATTTCGATAACGAATCCAAATCAAATAACCATTCGGGACCATGAGCCACTAACGGAAACGAATTTTCTAAAAACTTGACGTTAATAGTTTCAATAACAGTATTTGTTTTGCTATTAAAAACCCGATAAGCTTTAGAAACAGACGAATAACCTAGGAAAAATCCATCGTCAGATTTTGACTCAAACTTCCCGAGATGATCACTCAAATTTAAAATCGATACAGGACAACCAAATGCTTTCAAGTAAGAAATATTTGGTTTTCTTCCAAATAACAACTCATAAGAAGTTTTCTGTTTATCTTGAACCAATAATGTTCTATTTTGTACAAAACACGCAGTAGCAATAGCTTCGTCCCAAAAAGTGATAGGGATTTTGGCATCTGCGAGCATGGATCTTGCTGCTTCAATCAGTGTCCGGTTTTTCCGTTCCGCAACCCCGTTTTGTTGAGGCGTTCTTGGCGCACTAAATTGTCTAGCAATCCCCTTTTCTGCACAAAATAAATCAACATTAGCGTTTTTAAATTCAGTTCCATTATCACTTCTTAAAATATTAACTTTGCATTCCAATTGATTTTCAACTTTGATGATAAATTCTTTTAATAATTCAGTTGTTTCAGATTTAGCATGCAAAAAATAAACCCAAGAAAATCTAGTGAAATCGTCAATAATGACAAAACAGTAAGACTTCTTTCCGATGCTTTGCACATTTGTTGGTCCGAAAAGATCCATATGTAGCATCTGCAAGGGTTTTGAAATGGAGTTTTCCTGCTTGGACTTAAAAGACATCCTATGCTGTTTTCCTTTCAAACACGCTGGACAGAGATCAGTTGTAGAGAACTTCTTTGACGGTATTCCCACAGCATGATTTCCAGTAACCAGACGGTTCATGTTTCTGAAATTTGAATGGCCCAGCCGTCTATGCCAAAGCTGACTCTCATCATTTGAAGCATGAGCAATGAGGCAGGTTGTTTCGGTTTCAGCGTCAATCTGCGACATATCCAATTTGTATACGTCACGATCTCTTGGAGCTTTCACCACTACCCACTCATTGTCAATCTTGAAACCTGGTTTAAGAATATAACAGAAAGAATCATCAAAAAGAGTTGAATAAGATTTATCACAGATTTGAGATACACTTAGTAAATTAAAGTTCAACTGTGCACAGTAGTTGACTTTATCAAAACTAATGACCCCATTCGACACAGTTCCTTCTCCTGTGATTTTACCACCCGCATCACCTCCAAATGCGACGTGTGTACCATTTTTCAGCTTGAAATCCTGAAGCAAGGCATGGTTGCCTGTCATGTGCCGGCTACACCCACTATCAACGAACCATGAGTTGATAGGTCTTCTTGGGCGCACCTGCATTTCAACAATCACTTAGTTAGTTTGGTCAACCCAGGCCCACACGGTCTTGGGTTTTCTGAATCTATCTGCAATAGTAACTTGTTGATATTGAACATTTTGAAAATTTGTTTCATTTAAGAGATTTTGATGCTGAAAACTGTTGTTTCGCCCATTGGCGTGCATTGATTGCTTTCTTCTCAAAGCACTAAACCTTTCCTCTAACTTAGGATCAAGGTTATGTTCAAACTTTTGGTTTCTTACCATCAAAGCTCTTGGCTTAAAACTGTTATCCTGCACATTTCTTGATGAAAAGTTAGAAACAGAATTGTTTCGATTAAAATTTCTCAAAACCGGAGAATGACTTTGATTCATATTTTGAAAACCAATTGAGTGATTTCTTTGAAAATTTGAAAACGGATTCATTTCTCTTGTTGAGTTTGATCGAAAGAAACAATCCTTTGTGTCATGGTTTCTCCTCTCACAAATTTCACAAAATTTGTTATAAAAACATTCTTCTGAAGAATGGTTTCTTTTGTCACAGAAATTGCAGTACCTGTTAAAGAAACATTCAGCAGTTGCATGATTATATTTATCACAAATTTCACAATGTTTCTTGCTAATCCTAAAGAGCCGATTGTTAACTTTTGATGTTGAACCAAATCGTGATTCATTATCATTGTTGTTCGGTTTTAGATTAACATTCTTCTGTGAAGACTTTGTTTGTGATTTTGGTTGCATGGGACTTTGGTTCGATTTTAAACTGTTCTGTTTGGTTACCTTTTTAGATTCAATTCTCTTATCATTGACAGCGGAAGACTTAGGACCTGAACCTGTTTTCAGATCAGAGTTAGATTTGATTGGAGAATTGCTTGGTTTACCATAAGATCCGTTCAAATCAAACGTTCCTGCAGACACAAACTTGATTTTCTTACCTTTTGACACTTTCTTGATAGGTTTAACTTTGTCAGTTTTAACACTTTGAACTTTGGTGTTATCATTCGATTTTAAAACACTTTTGCCTTTTGACTGTTTCGTTTCAGATTGATTGGTTATTACTTTCGTTTTCTGCTTCTTTGCAGTTGAAACTTCAGCCTTCTTTACTTCTTGCTTCTTGATCAACTGATCAGCAACTTGCGCCTTTTGTTCTTTCTTCCACCTGATATATTCAGGATCATTGTATCCTGAAAACTCACCTTCATCCTTCACTGTTTTTGGCTTCGGATTCAGTTCCGGATACTCAACAAGTTGAATCAGAACAGGCTCTGATTTGTTGCTAGCTTCATCATCAGCTTCAGTTGTCACACCATCTTCTTTCAAACTTTCCATCAGCACTTCAGGACCTTCAGACTCGGATTTACTTCTTTGAATTTCTTTGAATTTTCTTTCATTTTCAGGTGAATGATCAAATTCATTAAAGTTTTCCGGTAAGGTTTGTGTGATTGAATTTGGCATTGGTTCATGAGTAAAACCCAACCCGGTTTTGGTTTTGTTACCTCTTTTACTCATAAGTTGTTTAACCATGTTCTTACAACTTTTAACTTTTGTTAGTTCAACTTGCGTGACAGCATGAGCAACTTTTTCTTGTTCAAAGTTCTTTGTCATTTCTTCAAGTTGTTTTGTTACCAGTTCCAGTTCTTTTAAAGTCTTGTTCCATGATTCTTTAAGTGACAAAATCTTCTCATCAGAAATTTTATGATCAATTTTAAGTTGTTCATGAAGTTTTCATGTTTACTTAATTTATCACCAATTTTAAATGAATGAGTTCGATAATGTTCTACTTGTTGAATACATTGTTCAGAACACAACCTTTCTTTCACATCAGCAGGTAATGGAACATAGTTAGGGGGTAAGTCATTACTAACCTTTGGTTGTTCGGTAGAAGATGAAGACTCACTGGATGTAGCCATTAGTGCAATTTCAGACTCAGATTCTTCAACAGGATCAGACTTTGCACTCCAGTCATATTCTTCAGAATCTTCACTCACATCTTCAATCATTTTTCCATCCCCTTCTTCAGACCAGTCTTCTTCGATTTCACACACCAGTGCCAAACTTGACGTAAGATCAGAAGTGAATTGTTCTGCATATGCACTCCAGTCATAACCGTCTTTTACACTCACTACCAGTGCCTTTGTTTGATCTTCTGGTTTCTTTCCTTCATCCTTCAGTTCCGGCATGGGAAGACTTTGATATGGTTTCTGAAAGTAACGTTGATTTCTTTGTTGATAGCTTGAAGACTGTTGTGAGCTTTGACCTTGACCTTGATTACTTGAACTAGCTTGGTCGTTGAAATTCTGATTCTTAGGAGCTTTGCATTCCCTTGAAAAATGACCATACTGGTTATAGTTAAAACATCTGGCCTTCGATTTGTCAAATCCAACTGTCTTGTTTGCATGTGGCTTGTAGCTTCGGTTAACATATGCATGCTTCTGCGTTCTATATGCAACCATTACCATTTGCCAGTTTAAATCCATCTCCTCAACGTCAACTGGATCCATCTCAAATAAGTCTTGAAGGACAACGTCCATTTGACTTAAGTGACTTCCTTGATATGCCTGGAAACTTGCCATAAAAGCTGTGAAGGCTGTTTTTGTCTCGTCATCTTGCAACAGAATGTTCATTACATCTTTCACCTTAGCTTGAACATCGAATTTTGACTTTCTGACTGATTCTTCAGATTCTGACTTTGAACTTGAGCTCTTGGTGGAGATTGAGGTTGAGAATAAGTTGGTGAATTTGGAAAGTATGCTGAATCAGTATAAAAACTTGCACCAACAAATAAATCACCCTCATCTTCAAACTTCATTGCATCTTGTGCAAGAAAGGCATTCTCTACAGTATTGGCAGGATTCACCACATACTTGTATTGAGTTTGTGAGCTTGATCTATCAGTATTTCTCGATCCTTCGTCAATCTCAACTTCTTCAATCTTTCCAATAAGTAGATCTAAATCCATTGGAAACTTTTCAGTATGCTTTAAAAGAGTAACAGTTTGCTTCCATGATGATGGTAAAGCACATAACAATCGATCATTCAAGTCTTGAAGTTCAGTCTTAACTCCGAGGTTTGACATCTCAGTAGTTAAGTGAACAAACCTGTTCATCATCTGGTGTACTGTTTCTCCATTAATATGCTCAAACAACTCCAATTGCCTTTTCAACTTTGATTTCTTCAGACTTCTCAATTGTTCTCCTCCTTCACATATCGACTTTAATGCCTTGAAACATGTATAACCAGTCTGATATGCATCCAATCTCGACAGAACTTGGAGTGGCAATCCCTTGCACATTAAAGAATAAGCCTTGCTATCATTCTTCACTTTCCTCAAATCTTCTGCTGACAAATTATCCTCTGGATATGGTTCAGTAGAATCTTTGGTGTAAGTACTAGCACTATCTAGAGCAGTCTGAGTTGGAATATGAGGACCCTTTTCAATTGACTTCCAAAGATCATTATCAATAGAGCATAAGTGATGTCTCAGTCTGATTGTCCAATTCTTGAAATCTGCACGATTGACAAGTCTAGGAACACGGTTATCAGAATCATCAGTAGGAGCCATTTTAACAATTTTTAAAGAAAATATTTTTTTGGTTTTTGTTAATTTTTGAAAAGAAATAGTTAAACTATAAAAATAAAGACAAGTAATTAAAGACAAGATAAGAAAACAAGGATTAAAGCAATCAAAAATGAGTCACACGACTGAACAGTGAAAATCCTTCTTCACCCGGCTAAACAGTAGCTTTGTTCTTCACCCGGCAGAGAAAAAGTCTTTACACGGCTAAACAGTTACACGGCTCAACAGTTGTAAAACTTGTGTTCTTGACCCGGCTGAACAGTTACCCGGCAGAATAGTTAACCTTGACACGGCAATAATCTTTGACCCGGCTTGAATGTTGACACAGCAAAAAGCTTTACCCGGCTGAACAGCTGTCGATCACACGGCAATGTTGTTTACCCGACTACACAGTTGATGATCACCCGGCTGAAATCTTCTTAATCACCCGGCGTAACAGTGTATTACCCGGCACAACAGTTGTTGATCCGGCTGAACAGTAACACTTTTTCTCGTCAAATTCTTTACCCGTCTAGCACAAAATCCCTTACACGGCTGCACAGGACCTAATTGTTCACAAATCTAAGTCCAAGGAAATTGTCTAAGTCAAATTTTATCACCCGGCAAGTTAATCTTCAACCAAGTTCATACTGTTCATCATCTTCTCCATGAGAATTTTTCTGGGTTTTGTCAAAAACTTGTCCAATTCGTTCAAAATTCACACACAAGCTGTGAAATGGTCCGATTATCAATCCCTAATCTCAATCAATCCAAAACATGATCAAATTTTGATGAATTTGAGCAAAATTCGATCGAACAGTAACTTTTTCTTTCTTCTTAATTCCTCAGATCTGATGATAAACTGATGGAATTTGCACAATCGTTGTGAATTAGAAGTGATTGCGATGATAAATCACAACTAAAAACAGCAACAATTCATTCAGATCATGATATTTGAGCAATATTGATGTGTTTTGCTTGATGAATAGCGAAGAACACAGTACCAACAGCTCTGATACCAATTGATAGGTTCAATTGGATCGTTAATATCGCTCAATGATCAGAATAACATGTACACAAACACAGTTTAATCATTAACACAATTCATACTAATAATTCTCTTTGTATATTGATGATCAAAGCAAATTTGTAGTACAAGTGCAGGAGAAAATAAATCACACACAGTTAACTCTCTCTCTAACGTGTAATAGTGATCTAGCCTCTCTCCTCACACTCTCTCACTACATGCTTTAAAGCAACAAATACAAGTTTAAGGAATATAACAAAATAGACCCTAAACAATACACAAACATATAAACAAAATACAAAGTAAATCTTAATCAAGGAAATAGCCCTAACATATTTGCATTGTCATTTTTACTTCTGGTTATTCTTTCATTCAAACTTCCAATTATATTAGATTGAGGATGGTATTTGTGAATCCTAGAAGTAGGAACAGAATCAACAATCACCTCATTTTCCAAATTTGTATAATTGAAATCTGGAATGGTTGTAGTATGAATGGATGGATCAGATTCATGTGGTGAATTATGAAAGTAATTGTATACTTCATCTGCAATCAATTCATCACTTGTAGCAATAGGATCAGATGGTGGAATACAATCATCAAAGTTTGCATGAAGATCTGGATTTGAAAAATAAGGGTACTTTGTGGGGAATGGTAAGATAACTTCATCATCAGAATACATATATGTCAAACATAATTAGAATACAATGAAGTAGTCAAAGCATCTATGTCAAACAACCAAGCTGGACCATTTATGACTTTAGGAAAAGAGTTTTCATGAAACTCAACATTCATTGATTCCTCAATAATGTTGTGTTTTGAGATTTAAACTCTATAAGAAATAGATTGTGATGAATATCCTACAAAGAATCCATCACTTGCTTTTTCATCAAATTTAGCTAAACGGTCAGAGGTATTTAACACAGATACAGGACAACCAAATAATCTAAAGAAACCAATTTGAGGTTTTCTTTTGAACAACAGTTCATAAGGTGTCTTATTATGATCTTTGACAATGAGACTTATGTTTTGAACAAAGCAAGCAGTTGACACAGCTTCTGCCCAAAAGGTAATAGGCATTTTTGAGTCAGCTAGCATTGTTCTTGCAGCTTCAATTAATGTCATGTTCTTGCGTTCTACAACTCCATTTTGTTGTGGAGTTCTAGCAGCACTGAACTGTCTATCAATTCCTTTACCTGCACAGGAAGAATCAATACTTCATTTTTGAATTATGAACCATTGTCACTTCTCATTACCTTGACTTTAGAATCAAATTGATTTTTAATTTTAGTAATGAAAGTTTTCAAGATTTCAGCAGTTTCACTCTTTTTGTGCCTAAAGAATACCCAAATGAATCTGGAAAAATCATCAATCACCACAAGACAATATTGTTTCTTTGTGTGACTTAAAACATTTGTAGGGCCAAAGAGGTCCATGTGCAAAAGTTTAAGAGGTGTAGCATTTGAGTTCACAGTTTTTTTCTTGTGTGATATTCGATGTTGTTTTCCCACTACATGATCATGTTTAACCAGGTTATTCATATTATTGTAGTGAGTATGACCAAGATGTCTATGCCATAAAACAGATTCATCAATGGATGCTTTAGAAAGCAGACATGTTTCTTGAATATTTCCATTCAAGGAGCTCATGTCCATCATGTATATGTTATTGTGTCGTGGTGCTTTCATTTGTATCCATTCTTCTGCAATTTGAAATCCAGGCTTCAGAATATAGCAAAACTTGTCATCAAACATTGTTGAATATGACTTGTCACAAATTTGTGTAGCCCTCAACAAGTTGTACTTAAGCTGTTCACAATAATTGGCATTATCAAAACTCAACAATCCATTACTGACAGTTCCTTCACCAGTAATCCATCCTCCACCATCTCCAAAAGCTACATATGATCCTTTCTTTGTTTGATATTGATCAAGTAATTCCTGATTTCCAGTCATGTGTCTTGAGCAACC
The DNA here is from genome assembly GCA_030867185.1 of Tagetes erecta. Taxonomy (NCBI): domain Eukaryota; kingdom Viridiplantae; phylum Streptophyta; class Magnoliopsida; order Asterales; family Asteraceae; genus Tagetes; species Tagetes erecta. Next base: position 55,193 of record CM061486.1, on the reverse strand, counting down.
ACTATCCATAAACTATTTTTAGCTCTTGGTGGATGTGCCTGCACAAACAAGAAAATCAGTTAGAACGATCAACCCAAACCATACTAGTTTTGGGTTTTCCAAATTCATCAATAATAGTTTGTAGTGCACATTGCAAACCAAATGTAGTCAACATGTCAGATTTGAGCTTAGCATATTGATTTATTAACACTTCAAACCTATCATTCAATTCACGGGGAAGTTCATTTGATTTGTTTTTATGAACATAAGGTTTTGAAAGTTGTTTTGCTGAATCATATGTTGACTTCATTTGTTTTGATACAACATGGGATGGAATGGCATGAGAATGTTCTGGTTCATCAAGAAATTGTTTGATTAAATTCCTTTTAACACTCTTGAGAATGAGGAAGACATGCAATTCTTGAAATCATGTTCATTTTAGAATTTGCAAATTGTTTATTTAGAACTTGTGATGCACCATTCATTCTCATGTTCCTTGGAGTCCAAGAATCATAAAAACCTTCATCATTGTCAAATGATGTTGATTTATTTGATAACTCCTTTTTGTGAGATTTTGATCTCTCCTTATAATAACACTCCTCAGTGTTATGACTCACCCTCCCAAAAATCTCACACCATTTGTTAAAATAGCATTCATCAATTGAGTAATTTATCATGTCACAAAGTTGACAATATTTTGAAAAGTAACAATCTTTGGTGTTATGATTAGTCATTTTGCACCTATCACACCAAAGTCTTGTGTTCTTTTCATAAAACTCAGGTTGAACACTTTGTGATCTTTTTGACTCTTGGGAATTCAATTTTGGTTTAGGTTTGAAAACTTGTTTGACTTTGTTATTCACATTTGAAGAACTTTGACCAAGTGAATCAAATTTGTTTCCATCAGAAATAGCTGAAGAAATAGTGTTTGAATTCTTTTTCTTCGTTTCTTTTTTTTTTCTCTTTACGTTCAGATTGAGCAGCGGAATTTTCAGGATCATGACCTGTTGTCAGATCAGAGACAGATTTGAACATAGCTTCAGATTTCTTTGATTCTTGTTGTTTCATATATCTTTTAAAATGTGGATTATCAAACCCAACCCCTTCACAAACTTCACCATGTTGGTCATTGTATATCATTTAAATTTGACCTTTGTTTCTCAATTCTGCTTTCTCCTTCACTTACTCAACAAAGAAATTTGAATATTCATTGATTGGATTAGATTCAGATTTCACAAATCCACTAAAGTTCTTTGTTTTAAGATACACATGTTTTGGAACATTCAGAATCATCAGAAGATTCAGAGTTTTGAACAATTTTCAATTTAGCTTGAGCTACAGTTGAATAGTCATGTGGATTAAAGTCATTTGGTAAAGTGTTGGTCATGACACTTGGCATTTTTCATAGTTCACAGGAGGAGGAGAAGTTTGGTATGCCACTTGTGAAAAACCCAACCCATTACCATTTTTACCTTCCTTTTGACTAGAATCCACTTTTCCATTTATTCTTTAGTTGACATCATTTGTTCATATTTCATTTTATAAGTGGATGCTTCCAATTGACTTTTCACATAAGATTCTTCAAGAATTTATAATGAATTTTTTAAGATTTGTTCTTGATTCTTAGATTCTTTTATGTCCTCAGTCAAAGATTTAATTTTCTTCTCAAATTCTTTTTGTTCTTCTTTAGTCTTCTTGTGACTTTTGATTTCAGCCTGCAATTTGTCATTAGTAGCAAAAGAATGAGTTCTATAGTGAGTTACCTCATGCAGGCATGCTTTTGTGCAAACCTTATCCTTGACATCCTCTGCCATTGGTGGATATTTGCTTGCATCAGCAACTTCAGCTTCTTTTGCATTGTCATCATCAGAATTTTGAGCCATCAAAGCAAATTCCTTTTCAATTTCTGCTCCATAAGCACTCCAATCAACCTCTCAATCATATGTAACACACATAGCCTTTGGTTCATCAGGTTTGCTATTTGAAGAAGAAGCTTGATTGGAATTCAAAGTGTTTTGTGTAGTCTTTGCAGCTGGATTATTACACTCTCTTGAGAAATGTCCATAAAGATTACACTTCAAACACCTAACCTTGGATTTGTCAAAGCCCATCTTCTTGTTCAAACTAGGCTTGCTGAAATTTCTATTTGATTTCATCTGTTTTTGTGATTTGTAAGCCAACATAACCATGTTCCACTGAATATCCATCTCTTCAACATCATATGGATGCGTGTCATTCATATCTTGTACCATTAATTCCATTGGAGTTAATTGACTTCCCAGATTTGCTTGGAAACTTGCAGTGAATGCAGCTTTGAGATCTCGCTATCAACTTCTTGACCTAAAAAAAGTAATCTTTCTCGATAAAGTCGGTTGATTAGGGTAAAATTGTAGCCCTTCGGAACCGTACAGTAGGGGTGTTCATTATTCGAATACCATTCGAATTATTCGAAATTCGATTCGAATCGAATTCGATTAAGGCCATTCGAAATCGACTTTCAGTCATTCGAATTCGATTCGCATTCGATTCGAATAATTTTGTCGAATGTGGATCGAATACGAATATGAGTTTATGTATTCGCATTCGATTCGCCCAATTCGAATAAGAAATTTATATATTTTTTAATATATCTAATTAATTATCTATATATGAATATGATTTAATGGGCTTGAAGTAAAGTTAAAAATACCCAAACCCAACCCATTACCCAATCTTAATTGTTGTTTCTGCATATGAACATAATTTGATGCTGTGACAGATGCTTAACTGTTGTTTCTACAGGTTTTAGACTTGTTTATAGTCTTTTTTTGTGTTTGATTATGCAGTTTTAGACCTTTTGTTAACATGTTTTAGACTTATTGATGTGCTAGTATTTTGCATATTGTTTGAGTGATCTTTTGCGCATTGTTTGGGTGATGTTGTAGACTTATGTTATGTTGGTGCTACATTTCTATTGTTACTTGATGTGTTTGTTTATTTATATTTTTTTTAAAGCGAATACATTCGAATCTATTCGAATTCGATTCGAATTCGAATAACTTAATCGAATCGAATACATAGATTTTTATTCGAATGTGGATCGAATACGAATACGGTTTTTAAAAGTCCCAATTCGACCAATTCGATTCGCCTAATTCGCCCAATTCGCATTCGATTCGAACGAACACCCCTACCGTACAGGCGCCTTTTGACGCATACGGTTCAAAAAAAATCAATGTGTAGATTCCAATACTTTTCCTTTTTCATAACAAGTTCCTTCTAACTTATAAGACAAGACAACATCCTGAGCTTTGTCAACATTTACAGTCTTGACTTTTCCTTTAGGAATTTTAGCACTCTCTTCACAAAAATCATTCAAACTACAAGTTTTAGCTGAATTTGCATAGAAACAATCCCTTTGAAAAATGTTCATCAAAGGAGTTCACATCTGTTGATATAAATGCTTGTTGTCATGGCTTTTCTCCTTTGAATACATATTGTTCCAACTCTTTCTTTGTCATTAAGTTCCTTGATTGTTCATCCATAGCCAAAGATTCAATTTTGGTAACCATGAAATCCAAATCTTGAACATCCAAAGACAGTGTTTGTTTAAGAGTGGTAACAGTGTGCTTCTAGCTTTCATGCAGTGAATGCAACAATCTCAAATTTATATCTTCAGTGTTTGCAGGTATCTCCATTGCTTCCATCTCAGTCACTAATTGTACAAACCTGTTCAAGTGTGAGTTAATTGATTCACCAGGTAAGGCAGAGAACATCTCTAGTTGCCTTTTAAGTTTTTGCTTCTTCATGCTTTGAATCTCAGTACCTCCTTCACACATTTTCTGCAACATTTTATACAATGAATTTGCAGTGACATATTTCTTTGTTCTTGTCAAGAATGCCAATGGGACTGCCATTGTCAGAAAAGAGTAAGCCTTAAGATCAATTGCACATTTCCTCAAATTGGATGTATAATCAATTGCCATTAGCAATAGATCTCCACAAGTTGTGGTCAACTGTGTTTAAGTGGTTTCTGAATCTGATTTCCCAGCCTTTGAAGTCTGCTCTTGTTTTCAACAAAGGCACTTTGGATGCATAATCAGAATTGTTGTTGTTTGCCATTTTTTTAAGACTTTGAAAATTGATCTGCGGATGATTTTGTTGATCTGCGGACAACAGTTTCGATCTACAGTAACGATCTGCAGTCTATAGTGTCAATCTGCTTGCTACAGTACTGATCTGCGAACATGTTGAAAACAATCTTTTCCACATAAATGAAATCAATTCAGTTACTTCAATCTCTTGTTAGCTATCTTCAACTAATCTGTAAAGTCTGAAAAAGATCTGCGAGCAACAGTGATCTTCAAAGTGATATGTGGACAACAGATTTTGTTCAACTTTGAAGAACAATCAATCCAACAAATCAAAATAGGCCAGAATACAGATGTTTATGAAGAAAAAAAATTGGAAGTTGAATGACAATAGGATCAACTTCAGTAAACATCAACATTTTCTCAATGTGCGAACAAAAGTAAATTCTTCAATTTGGGATGAGCAGTGAAATTTTGTTTTTGATGATTTAACTCTGAATTTGATTGAAATCAAACGTATACGTTGCATGCAATAATTTTGAATGTTCGTTCAATATCAATTTCTTCAAACACAGACTTGAATCACAAGAGCACTTAAAGAACAGTTTGAGTTCACCAACACACCTTTCAGTACATCAATTCCATAATTTGAGCACTTTTTCACGTTGAATTCAATTCAATTGTTGAAAGGATTTATCTCGGTAACAGTTTGCACAGATTAAATCGGTTCGAAGATTCAATCTGTCGTTGAATTAACATATTCAAGCAAAATCAAACGAAGTTTGACCTACTCAACCAACAGCTCTGATACCAATTGTGGATCCAGGTCACACGAGCATGTTAATCTGTTAATCTATACAACAAACATGATTATTATCAACAAACACAAAAGTTCAAAAAATACAAACTTGTATTGATCGATAACTGTGTGTACAATAGGTGTAATGAAAGTTGTTCGAGAAAAGTTCAAAAAATCTCTCTTATTACATGCATAAGAACATTTATTTATACTACATAGATACTACAAGTCTATAGAAAACAAAATAATAGAAGTTTAAATTGATGTGCGGATAACTGTTCTGTCCGCACATCTCTAACTTAAATTCTGTCCGCACATCTTTTCATCTTGTCCACACATATTTATATTTTCTTCAAAACTTTAAGTATGATGATTTATAATATTTATCAACAGTTGAAGAAAAAGATGTGAAATCATCTTTTGATTCTGAATTTTAGCCTGAACTGTCTGATAAAGAAGTTGGAGTGTCTAAGACTCCCAGGGAAATCACAGTTCATTATACAAGATCAAGGAGATCAAAGCCAATGATTGAATCTGATCCCTTATCTATCCCTGTTCCCGTACGTGCATCTGACAAAGCTGAGGGAAAACGAAAGCTTGATGTTATGCCAGGAATTACTAAGTCTGATGTTCCAGAGAAAAGGGCCAAAACCGAGGAAGAAGCTCAGATGGAGCCGGTTCAAATAATTGAATGATCTATTGGTGAACCTGGACAGTTTTCTGCTGAAATTGGTCCCTCAATGCCCAAATCTAACTTTGGATGGCATACCGCTGGACATTGAAGAAAAGTTTGAGTATTTGACTAAAATGAAATACAACAAAGTATTTTTAGATGGATTGACTGTGACACAAGTGTGCGAAGAATATGACAAATGCATTGCTGCTGAAACCGCATTACCTGCTGATCTAAATGAAATAGCTGTAGAACACGGAGAATGGGAACCTACATCTGAAGCTACCATTGTTGATGATATTCCAGCTGAAGAATTGCATCACAAAGATCCTGAAAAAATGGGTTTCTTTGAACTCAAAAATTGGCTACTATAAAGAAACTACCCAAGAAATAAGGTGAGTATTCTGGGTGCTGAGACAATGAAAAATCTTGTTAAAATTTTTCAAGCCACTGAAAAGAGACAAAAGAGGATGATGACACTGGATATGACAAATCCTGAATATTTGGAATTGAAAAAGTGGACAAGAATGCTTGAACCTCAAGAAATTTTCAATATGTCTCATAGACCAGAAATTCATGATAAACGTAAAGAGTTGCTCCAGATGTTTCCAGAAGAAAATTCTGGTATATATGGTGTGTTTGAGGAACAGAGGAAAACTTGGCATACATCTCGATTTGCCGTTGACTTGGTCAGAAGCATTCTGCAAAAAGGCCAATCAATCTCTGAATTGCTGGATGCAATGATTGTACCTGCTAATAATAAAGAAGTGAAGATAGTTGGATGGAAATATGACAAGGTTTTTTATGTCTTTTTTTATTAAGCGGGTAAATTCACTGTGTGATGTGTATCATTTTTATTCTTTCATTCTTCAACTACCTATACAAGACTTGAAAGAATTGGCAAAGCTTCCATTGAGAAATCCGTCCAATTCAGCTCGTGGTGAAGGCCTTGCTCAATTACTTGATGTTGGAGTCAATAGATCGAAGAAATTCTTAGAGTTTTGCTGTCAACAAGAAGATAGCAAATACTTCTATCATAAGTAGAAGAAGAAGAAGAAGAAGAAGAAGAAGAAGAAGAAGAAAAAGATTCATGATAATGATGATGAAGTATATTTGGATGAATTGAGTGACAGACACTTTCAAAAGATTACTAAACCTGGTGTGAAAGTGTTTGAAGGTACTCAGGTTACAAAGCCAATATTGAAAATGTTTTATCATGAAGGCCTTCATGAACTGAAGCTCATCAGAAATCTCGAAGACATGTCTGAAGATTCTATAAAGATTTTTGGAGCATTTGAGCTGAAATTGTTGCATCCAAGTTACATTTACTTCATGAGGAGATACAAAATGGATAAAGCTGTTGATGAAGTGTCGGAAATTGATCGAAAATATTTTGAAGGCTTCATTGAAGCGATGGCAGCTGCAATGGAACTAATCACCTTTCGAAAGGCGATTGCTTTCTCTAACTTGGAACGTGTAAATATTCAGAATATATCTTATATGCGTATCACTACAAAAGGATCTTTGGAAGTGGTCTCCTCAGACATAAGGAACCATACATCATTTATGCTAACATCGATCTTGTAGGATTAACGTATGACACTCTGAAGAGAATGGCCAAAATGAACATCAACATTAATGAAAAGAAAGAGGCACATCGGCAGTTGAAGAAAAAGTTTGAAACAGCTATCTGAAAAGCTATCTGAAACAGACATTTTTTACTGAAGACGAAAGTTAAATCTTAGGGGGGGTAATGCTAGGACTCTTGTCTAGAAAGATTTACTTTGTCTTTATTTGTACAAATTTAGTTTAGGGTATAAAGTGTTATTTCCCTAAAGTTGTAATGTTGGTATAAATAGAAAGTTGTAGGTGCTAGGTCAAGGGTGAACAAGTACTTTTGTAATCAGTTCTTTCTACACCATTATATTGTAATCTTCTATCATCAATACAAAGAGAATTATCAGTATATCTTGTGTTGATCTGATTGTTGCTTTACTTAGATCTGTGATTGTTAATCATATTAGATCAGTGATCTCATTCCAAGTATTAGATTCATAAATGTAAAGAGAAAATTCCAAAAATATCAAAAACATTAAAAAATTCAAAAAGATTGTTACTTTAATATTTTTCTTTTGTTTTGACAGTTTAACATGTGTTATTGATGTAGAAGTTGTTCATCAAGCAATATCTCATCTGATTGAGAACTTAATATTTACATTGTTGTTAAATGCACCTTATTGCCTGAGTTTTAATGTTTTTCTTTAAGTTGCAGGAACATGTTTCCATTGCAGAACAAGCTTTCACGAGACTTGAAGATGTTCCTGTTCAAGCTTAATTCCAGTTCAAAGATCTCCAAGTTAGTTTGCCGAGTGTTAAGAATCCTCCTCTTAATATCTCATACACAGATCCCATTAACCTTTAAAACAAAAGTTAAGGGGGAGTATTCTAAGTCAAAGAAGTCTTCGCATTCTACTTCAACCGTTGAAGAAGATCTTGTTGCTGATATATAGATTCATCGGAATCTACTCTCTGCTTATTTCTTTTCATAGCCTCTGATGTTACTCAAAATGGAGAGAAGGATGCAGATTGCTTGTTGAAAGACAGAGTCTTGATAGCATCATCTTAGGGGGACTATTGTTGGGTCCGCTTGAAGATAATGCATACCAAAACTTTAGGTTGCTCTCTATGCTCGTCACATGAAGATTTAAGCTGATATGTCGGATTTGTAAAGTGTCATTTAGGGGGAGTACTGTTGGGTCTATTCGAAGATTTCACTTTACAAATAAAAGCGAGTGAAGATATCGAGCATCATCACGAGCAAGCACGGGTGAAGATGTTCATTAATTGTATTTGACGTTAGAATATTTGTGTAATCGCTTCGTGCTTAATGCGCGTTTGTGCTTAAGTGCACTTGTTTAGGTGAAATGTAAGGTGAATGGTATGGACTAGGTCATTTGTTGAAAAGATTTGCCTGCATTTCATTTCCATATCCTTTGTAACCTTCACAAAGATCTTATACAAGAACCTATTCATATTATCATCATCTTCATCATACCTTGCATTGATCTTCATGAACATTCAATCATCAATACGTGATTAGTGAGATTTCGCATCACTGATTACAATGAACATCCCCAAACAATCTCAGATCTAGATTCAAGCTCGGTTCATCTCGAACTATCAAAAAAGCACTAGGCAAAATGTATATTGATGCTATTGAACCTATAACTAAAGATGCTGAGACATCTAAAAAGCTCAAAAAGTTGAATAGCAGCTTGCTCAACCTGATGTTTATGAAGGTGAAATGACAGATGCGTTAAATCTTGAAGATGAATGGTATCAGTGGCGGAGCCAGCCCAATATATCAGGGGTATCCTCTGAAAAAAATTTGTCTTATACTTGTACAATTTTTTGCGCACACTTGTACAAAAAGTTTTTTTTCGTACACTCATACAAAACATTATTTTCCTGCATATCATTAGCAATATCTGGAGTTTTATCAATATTTTCTTGAAAACTATTAACAATATTTAGACCATTTTAACCAATATCATCATTTTCTTGACACTTTTTTTAAAAAAATTATATTAAAAATATGTTTTGATTGTTCAGGGGTATCCTTTTAAGTGTTCCGGTGTATCCTAAACATAAAACGAGAAAAAAACATTAAATTTTACGTTACACGCGAAAAGTTGAGCCGTAGCCCGGGCTACGGCTCAACTATAAATACATCCGCCCCTGAATGGTATGATGAAGTACTTGAAGATGATGATGAGAATGTTGCTAAGAAAATTATTGGACATCATGTGGACGTAACAGATGAAATTTTGCGAGATATAGAAGAAAATTTTAATTATCTTTTGAGGATGAATTACAATGAAGTATATTTGAATGGACTCACTGTGACTCAAATTTGTGAAGAATATTGTAAACGTTTGATGGCTGAAATATCTCTACCAGCTGATCCAAATGAAATTGATGTAAAACATGGAGAATCGCAACCAATTCAGGAGAGTATGAACATTGATGATCTACCTCCTGAGGAATTGCATCATCCAAATCCTGATGAGATGGGAGCTGTGACATCTGCCCCACACCCGAACCCGAATGCCCGACTCAAACCCGGATCCATTCGTCTTTTATCTAATTCATATTTAAATTCATCGAGGCGTAACATTTCGTTATTAATATAATTGACTATATCGGATTTCATGTTTTATCCCATCTCTAATAAATCGATCGAATTTACTACGATTTAATATCGATGTGTATTTATTTAATCAATAATTAAAATTGATTCCAAATAGAAAAAAGGCCATTTAGGACTAAAAAAACAGTCCTTGATACTTACAAGTCAGTCCCAAATGGTTATCGGGGACTGATTATCAGTCTTTGTTGCCTTTATTAAGATAGTACTATACATGTAAAAGGATGAGAGACTAAAAATCAGTTAGTAACCCTTGTTATTAAGCCAAAGGTATTAAAGACTAAACATCAGTCCCGAATTATTTTGTCTCTAGTATGTTTACTTGAACTAATAAAATGTGTGTTCAATGTTAGGGACTGGATATTAGTTTCGAATAAGGTCACTTAAAACATTTTTAAGACTGATTTACAGTCTTTGATACCATTCTTAGACAAACAACATTAAAAGCTAATCATCAGCCTCTAATTTAATTTGATTTAAGAATACTTAGGATAGGTTTTTAGTCCCAATATGTTCCATGTATATCTAAGACTGAATACTAGTTACACATACAATAATGCAATTTCTCATTAATGAGGGCCCTTATTTGTAACTGAAATTCAGTTACAAAAACTTTTTCCATCAAAACTAGTTTAGCGAACCTAACACTGCTATATATTGTAACCTTATCTTCATTTCAAGACAACTTTTGCACATCTTTTACCTAAACTCTGATCTACTGTTCGTGTTGTATGATCGTGATTTCAGTGCTGTGACACCCCGCCCGGCGGCGGAAAACACCGGGCGCGTCAAGTGAATCGGATATCAAAGTACAAAGCACATGGCACACTAATTTCATATTTTAATATTAATTGTGCAATAATGTCGTGACATAAAGAAGCATTAAATAGTCATAAAAACCGTAACAGAAACCGACAATTAAATACTATTTATTGTCCTTTTTATTCTAGGTCCGAAGCACCCTACGTGTCTTGAAACAAAACCGAATCAAACTCCACCTGAAAAACGTGTAAAATAAGTTAGCTAAAGAATTAGCTAGTGAGTAAAACACAATTAATAGTACATAGTATAAAATCCGAGATCATTATAGATTGTGTTTCGCAATCTCATGTGCATAGCAATTTCATCATATATATCTCAACCGTGACCATAGAAACACATAGAAACAAGTATCATAGACCCCGCAGGGTTACCTTTAGCAACAAGTCATGAGGAACCAACTCATGTTACATTTATTGATAACCATCGTTTAACCGTCATTTAACCGTCTCGATATGCAAGTTATCAAAAATGTTTAAGCATCTAAGGGACATAGCATCGTAGCATCAAGCATCACATGTAGTAACTAGTAACATAGAATCAACCAAAGAATCGCCGGGTTAAAATCACCTATCAGGCCATTAGTGTAGGTGGGCTTGTCAAGCCATTAGCGCTAACATCGTCCGGTGGAAATTACAAGATAATATAACTAATATTGACTATCACACAATTTTGCTACATGCGGCCAAACACGATTAACACATCTAATGATCTCATTTTCGAAAATAGAAACATCAAAAGAAACCGTTGTATTATAGAAACACGTATTTCAGCCCCAAAAACGTAAACAGTAAAAAGGGGAGTGAGTTTACTCACCTTAAAAAGTAATCACAATCGAACCGTTAGAAACGCAGCTAAAAAGCACCGAGGGTTGCCCAAATATTAGTATCACCTAATTTATTGGGAAAAACCCTAACTTAGAAACGAAACAATAGTAACAAGAATCAAAAGTTCGAGATCTAGGGTTCCGGATTTGGGATTTAGGGTTTTAAATCACAAATTGGGAATTTAGGGTTTTGAAATACAATTTGGGAAATAGGGTTTTGAAATATAATTTAGGAATTAGGGTTTTAAAGTGCCAATTGAAAATTAGGGTTTCAAAATATAATTTGGGGAAATTAGGGTTTTAAAGTGCAAATTGAAAATTTGAGAATTTAGGGTTTTGAAATACAATTTGGAAAATTAGGGTTTCAAAATAGAATTTGGGAAATTAGGGTTTTAAAATATGATTCAGGAATTTAGGCACGAGATGTAGTTTGTGTTTTCGTATAGTATATATATATTTGTTTTTATAAGGTTTTAAACCCTTAGAATATATTTAACATAACATGGATATTATTTGGTTTATTTGAAATAAAGCTTAATGTTTAAAAGTATGTAAAAATGTGAAAAAAAATAAGAAAAACAGGCCATGGGACTCGAACCCATGGCCATTGCATTCAACGTGCAACAGCTAAGCCACCAGACCACTTCGACTTTTGTTTAACTAATCTGATTTTTAATTATTTTGTATTGTGCTTACCAACAAAACCCATTTCAACCTCAAGCCCTAGATTCAAGAATCATAAAATTCGTTTAATCTTGTTAATCAAACCAGAAATTAACAGGGGGCTTTTAATCACCATTGAATCGTGATCATTTTGATATATGAAACTTACTTGATTGGTGAAGAAACGAGGTGATGAAACTGATGAACAGGGGCGACGGATTTGAGAATCAAAGTAGTATCTAGGAGCAGTTACAATGCAATTCAATCTCCAGAATTGATCTTGATGATGCATTGAGTGAAAGAATCAATTCAATTTCAGAGAATAACAATGTTTTGATGGCGAATTGATCTCGTCTATGATACGGGTGTTAGATGCCTAAACCGATCGATTTTTGATAGCTTTGAAACAATTAGGTTGTTGGAACAGGTTAGAAACGATGAGAGAGACGATTTGGTTATTAGTTTTTATTGATTTGTACGTTAGAACGACGATTGGGTAAATTGGTTTTAGGAGTTACGTTTTGAAATCAAAGAAAACAGTAATTGGCTGGTTCTGTGGCAATTAAGCATGCGTTGTGGGTTCGAATTTAGTGGACAAGTGTTTTAACACGATTTAATTGAGTTAAAACGGACAAAAAAACAGGTTATGGTGTCTGCCGGATTTTCTCGCCGGCGACGGCGGCCCAGCCGGAAGAACGGGGAGAGAGAAAGAGGGGGGGGGAGTTTGGTAAACTACAGTTCTAGTCCTTCAACTTTGAATTGCTGCTAATTCGAAATATAAACATTAATTTAAGTTTCAAACTAGTCGCGTTTGACCCGAAGTTAAATAATACTTATTTTAACTAACCAACTTGACCACGCTAACTCGTATTGTTTATATAGCTGACGTTTCTGAATGTTTAAATTGCGGTTGTCGTTAAATGGTTAGTTGGAGACTTAGTAGCATTTTTCTTTAACAAACTTTATAAAACTTCTTTTATACAATACACTTTTATATATATATATATATATATATATATATATTGGAGCTTTAGTTATGACGTTTAGTAATTAATTTAGTAAACGTTGGTTGATAACTTGGTCGTTAGATATTAGAGACAGGAGATAACGTAACGCTCGTTATATTTATATAGATATCTTTAATAACAAGGCGTTACAAATTCGAGATATTAAATACGAATGAACTCAAATAGATTCGGGTTCGAGTCGGGATACGGGTTCGGGTTTGGGACAGATGTCACAGTCTCCCCTCCTTATAGAAATTTCGTCCCGAAATTTGCTCAAACCGAAGTAGGAGAAAATGAAGCAAAAAGGTCCGGATACTTAACCTTCATTTGGTCTTAAATTCACGTTCACATTTTGATTTTTAACGATCATTAACGATTGGTATCGGATTACGCTTGAGTTGTTTGACTTCACGGTTCATAATTTCCCATGACCGTTCAATAAATTTCATCGATTTATTATTGATTTGCACAATGAGATTTTCATCGGATAAGTACTTTTTCAGATTAGAAACATGAAACACAGGATGAACACTACTCACTTCCGTAGAGAGTTTCATCTCGCAAGAAAACTCTTGAGAATTCGATCAATGGAAAGATTTTGATTGAGACACGATTTTGAAATAACGAGATTAAGAAGTTTTAATTCGCTTTGTCTTATTGAGGATTGTTTATTTAACTCTTTTCACTTATAAGAGTTCGGTTGAACTATTTGTATGTAGATTCGCATGAATTTTATTTGCTACTCAATATAGGAATAGAATAGGATACCAACTTGCAAATGAAATATTTCAAGTATATGGATTTAGAATTATTTAAATGATCATCGAGAGTAGTCGTGATTAATAGAATGTTTAAAACGAATTAAGTAACCTTACACATATTTATGTGGCTTATATGCAATTAGTAAAGTGAGTAAACAAGTCAAGTGAAAATAAGATGATTAAATATGGCATAGCTACACAAGACAAAACTTACTATGGTTCCCATGCACCAACTTCCATAATTCCGTGTGCACCCGTAATTACTTTAGTTTTTGCATGGACTCCATAGTTCATTCGATCACGTGCGAGTCAGAAGTCCACAACAATTTTTTGTTAAAATGATGATACGTATAGGTATTGATATCATACTTGATAGAAATAGTACTTGGGAAAATCATACTAACATGATAAGTAGATTGATGGATTCAGAAGCAACTAATGTCCATTAGGTAGACATTGCTCATATAAATAACTTTGTTTAACGATATAGATAGTCAAATTCGAGTACTAGGATAGTAACACTTAAGTTTGAGAAAATCGACTCTATGTGTGTAAGATGTAATTATCTAAGTTTTATGATATTGCCCAGTTCATAAGTATTAGTTGATGGTGTACATGTACTAATATAGCTTATTAGGATTTTTAGAAAATTAGATTCATGAAAATTTGATAATGTGGATAATCCGATTTATAGTCCGAAAGAATAAATCACTTAGTTCCTATTAGATTCGATTTTTAAGATGTTTGTATTTATATGACCAACCACTTTAGTTAGACCAGATGTATTGACTATGGAGATAAACAAGTTTATAAGAGATGGTGTTGTTTTTCTATAATGTAGTTTTAAAGGCTAAATAAAAAGTTGAAAGTTTTAATCTTTACCATAGATAAGAGAATTGAATTGAAAATAAACGACACAATTTAAGTCATAAGTACTTGGTATTGGAAAAAAAAAAACAGAAGTCATGATGTTTGTTGCAAGTCTTTGTGTCGTATTTGAGAAACGGGAAAATGTTTGTGTAAATATTTGGCCGACGTTAGAATGAGCAATCACTTCTTAAAGAAACCATTTATCACGAAATTTATATGTATATATATATATATATCTATTTTTTTTTTACAAGATACTAAGACCAAAAGGTTATTAAATTTTTTTTTTTTAAATATATATATGTATATATATTTGTTTGGGAAAATAAGAAAATTATTTTAATAGAATTGAATACCGTTAGTTTTACAAAGTCCATTGATTACACGTTGTGTTAGGGTAACGAGTTTATAAATGAAACACATTGGGTTTGAATTAGTTCATGGAAACTAGTTGCGTAGAATTTTGTTGGTGGTCATATGTATAGATGAAAAACATTTAGTTGAATGAGTTCGAGAATAGTTGTGTAGTGAGTTCTCGTTAGGTTTGGATAACGAATTCATGGATAGCATCGTCTAGTTGATTAACGAGCACTTGTTTTGATGGTTAGTTCATAATTTGATGGTAGATTTATAGTTGTAATGATGAATTTGAAATTGGATTAGAATCTTGTAATTAGATGAGTAGTTTGGAATCTATTTGAGTATAGAAGTCAAGTTGTAATATCTAAGGGCAAACGTTCGTTTAGAATACGTTAGCTTATAGGAATAGCAAAGTTCGTTAACTTTTATTTTGTTATGGAAATTAGCCTTGACGATAATTTAAAAGTCATAACGAACCTTTGATTCAAGAGTTGATAATTGATTTAAGATTAGAACTACGACTTAGATTCGGTAATCGATATATGCATGATCTGAAGTTTTTGATAATTCGATTGAGATATGTCTTAGTTTTGATTTGAAATGTTTGGTTTACAACGGTGTAATTGTGTTACTGGATAAGCTAGCGAGTATATCGCATAAGTATTATTGTAACTTAGAAGCAAATGGAATATATGTTGAAACGTAGAATAACACGGTTTTGTAGCAACCTCTTTGACCGATAGAAACATCTGATGTAATAATAGCACCTCGTTCCCCTTAGGATATCATAGAATCTTTTGAAACATACCATAGAAAATCACGTAGAAACTTTAGAAATTTCGATTAAATGAAATTGTGATAGTACTTAAAACATCATAGAATCCTTTGAACATTTCATAGAAAATGATTTAGAAACTTTAGAAACATTAGTAAATGAAGTTGGAATATTATTTAAGTTAATATAGAAATTCATAGAAATAATTATAAATCGTAGGAATGAAAAATCATAGAATCATTAAGAAAATGAAATTTCAATGGCTTAGGAGTGTGTCTTGGTTTTGGACACTAATGACTTATCAAAGTGTTAAGTTCGTTTTCAACGTATTCGAGAAAGCGTGCTTTAGCCTATAGGTTCACACTCATCTCGTACATCCCCAGGTAAGCATACAGGTCTCTTAAAGAGATTTATACGAAATGCTTTGCCTTAGACAGGATGTCCGTGATACAGGCGTTCCCCCTTCCGGATTGCACACGTTCCCACGTTTTCAAACTTACTTAAGACGATGACGAGATTTCACAAAGAGAAGATCCCAATCATGCAGACGAGTCTTTTGTAGCTCCTTCGCGAAATCGGATAAGAAATGAGATTAAGAAAAACATAGAAAGGTTCGTAGAAGGAAAACAAATAAGTTCAAAAGAATTCCTAAGTACATCTATTTGCACTAAGGACTCTTAGGTTATAGTCTAGGTCGGTGTGTTTCTAATACCCTATCCTAGTTCCCTATAACCATGTCTCTGATACCAAACTGTGACACCCCGCCCGGCGGCGGAAAACACCGGGCGCGTCAAGTGAATCGGATATCAAAGTACAAAGCACATGGCACACTAATTTCATATTTTAATATTAATTGTGCAATAATGTCGTGACATAAAGAAGCATTAAATAGTCATAAAAACCGTAACAGAAACCGACAATTAAATACTATTTATTGTCCTTTTTATTCTAGGTCCGAAGCACCCTACGTGTCTTGAAACAAAACCGAATCAAACTCCACCTGAAAAACGTGTAAAATAAGTTAGCTAAAGAATTAGCTAGTGAGTAAAACACAATTAATAGTACATAGTATAAAATCCGAGATCATTATAGATTGTGTTTCGCAATCTCATGTGCATAGCAATTTCATCATATATATCTCAACCGTGACCATAGAAACACATAGAAACAAGTATCATAGACCCCGCAGGGTTACCTTTAGCAACAAGTCATGAGGAACCAACTCATGTTACATTTATTGATAACCATCGTTTAACCGTCATTTAACCGTCTCGATATGCAAGTTATCAAAAATGTTTAAGCATCTAAGGGACATAGCATCGTAGCATCAAGCATCACATGTAGTAACTAGTAACATAGAATCAACCAAAGAATCGCCGGGTTAAAATCACCTATCAGGCCATTAGTGTAGGTGGGCTTGTCAAGCCATTAGCGCTAACATCGTCCGGTGGAAATTACAAGATAATATAACTAATATTGACTATCACACAATTTTGCTACATGCGGCCAAACACGATTAACACATCTAATGATCTCATTTTCGAAAATAGAAACATCAAAAGAAACCGTTGTATTATAGAAACACGTATTTCAGCCCCAAAAACGTAAACAGTAAAAAGGGGAGTGAGTTTACTCACCTTAAAAAGTAATCACAATCGAACCGTTAGAAACGCAGCTAAAAAGCACCGAGGGTTGCCCAAATATTAGTATCACCTAATTTATTGGGAAAAACCCTAACTTAGAAACGAAACAATAGTAACAAGAATCAAAAGTTCGAGATCTAGGGTTCCGGATTTGGGATTTAGGGTTTTAAATCACAAATTGGGAATTTAGGGTTTTGAAATACAATTTGGGAAATAGGGTTTTGAAATATAATTTAGGAATTAGGGTTTTAAAGTGCCAATTGAAAATTAGGGTTTCAAAATATAATTTGGGGAAATTAGGGTTTTAAAGTGCAAATTGAAAATTTGAGAATTTAGGGTTTTGAAATACAATTTGGAAAATTAGGGTTTCAAAATAGAATTTGGGAAATTAGGGTTTTAAAATATGATTCAGGAATTTAGGCACGAGATGTAGTTTGTGTTTTCGTATAGTATATATATATTTGTTTTTATAAGGTTTTAAACCCTTAGAATATATTTAACATAACATGGATATTATTTGGTTTATTTGAAATAAAGCTTAATGTTTAAAAGTATGTAAAAATGTGAAAAAAAATAAGAAAAACAGGCCATGGGACTCGAACCCATGGCCATTGCATTCAACGTGCAACAGCTAAGCCACCAGACCACTTCGACTTTTGTTTAACTAATCTGATTTTTAATTATTTTGTATTGTGCTTACCAACAAAACCCATTTCAACCTCAAGCCCTAGATTCAAGAATCATAAAATTCGTTTAATCTTGTTAATCAAACCAGAAATTAACAGGGGGCTTTTAATCACCATTGAATCGTGATCATTTTGATATATGAAACTTACTTGATTGGTGAAGAAACGAGGTGATGAAACTGATGAACAGGGGCGACGGATTTGAGAATCAAAGTAGTATCTAGGAGCAGTTACAATGCAATTCAATCTCCAGAATTGATCTTGATGATGCATTGAGTGAAAGAATCAATTCAATTTCAGAGAATAACAATGTTTTGATGGCGAATTGATCTCGTCTATGATACGGGTGTTAGATGCCTAAACCGATCGATTTTTGATAGCTTTGAAACAATTAGGTTGTTGGAACAGGTTAGAAACGATGAGAGAGACGATTTGGTTATTAGTTTTTATTGATTTGTACGTTAGAACGACGATTGGGTAAATTGGTTTTAGGAGTTACGTTTTGAAATCAAAGAAAACAGTAATTGGCTGGTTCTGTGGCAATTAAGCATGCGTTGTGGGTTCGAATTTAGTGGACAAGTGTTTTAACACGATTTAATTGAGTTAAAACGGACAAAAAAACAGGTTATGGTGTCTGCCGGATTTTCTCGCCGGCGACGGCGGCCCAGCCGGAAGAACGGGGAGAGAGAAAGAGGGGGGGGGGAGTTTGGTAAACTACAGTTCTAGTCCTTCAACTTTGAATTGCTGCTAATTCGAAATATAAACATTAATTTAAGTTTCAAACTAGTCGCGTTTGACCCGAAGTTAAATAATACTTATTTTAACTAACCAACTTGACCACGCTAACTCGTATTGTTTATATAGCTGACGTTTCTGAATGTTTAAATTGCGGTTGTCGTTAAATGGTTAGTTGGAGACTTAGTAGCATTTTTCTTTAACAAACTTTATAAAACTTCTTTTATACAATACACTTTTATATATATATATATATATATATATATATATTGGAGCTTTAGTTATGACGTTTAGTAATTAATTTAGTAAACGTTGGTTGATAACTTGGTCGTTAGATATTAGAGACAGGAGATAACGTAACGCTCGTTATATTTATATAGATATCTTTAATAACAAGGCGTTACAAATTCGAGATATTAAATACGAATGAACTCAAATAGATTCGGGTTCGAGTCGGGATACGGGTTCGGGTTTGGGACAGATGTCACAGTCTCCCCTCCTTATAGAAATTTCGTCCCGAAATTTGCTCAAACCGAAGTAGGAGAAAATGAAGCAAAAAGGTCCGGATACTTAACCTTCATTTGGTCTTAAATTCACGTTCACATTTTGATTTTTAACGATCATTAACGATTGGTATCGGATTACGCTTGAGTTGTTTGACTTCACGGTTCATAATTTCCCATGACCGTTCAATAAATTTCATCGATTTATTATTGATTTGCACAATGAGATTTTCATCGGATAAGTACTTTTTCAGATTAGAAACATGAAACACAGGATGAACACTACTCACTTCCGTAGAGAGTTTCATCTCGCAAGAAAACTCTTGAGAATTCGATCAATGGAAAGATTTTGATTGAGACACGATTTTGAAATAACGAGATTAAGAAGTTTTAATTCGCTTTGTCTTATTGAGGATTGTTTATTTAACTCTTTTCACTTATAAGAGTTCGGTTGAACTATTTGTATGTAGATTCGCATGAATTTTATTTGCTACTCAATATAGGAATAGAATAGGATACCAACTTGCAAATGAAATATTTCAAGTATATGGATTTAGAATTATTTAAATGATCATCGAGAGTAGTCGTGATTAATAGAATGTTTAAAACGAATTAAGTAACCTTACACATATTTATGTGGCTTATATGCAATTAGTAAAGTGAGTAAACAAGTCAAGTGAAAATAAGATGATTAAATATGGCATAGCTACACAAGACAAAACTTACTATGGTTCCCATGCACCAACTTCCATAATTCCGTGTGCACCCGTAATTACTTTAGTTTTTGCATGGACTCCATAGTTCATTCGATCACGTGCGAGTCAGAAGTCCACAACAATTTTTTGTTAAAATGATGATACGTATAGGTATTGATATCATACTTGATAGAAATAGTACTTGGGAAAATCATACTAACATGATAAGTAGATTGATGGATTCAGAAGCAACTAATGTCCATTAGGTAGACATTGCTCATATAAATAACTTTGTTTAACGATATAGATAGTCAAATTCGAGTACTAGGATAGTAACACTTAAGTTTGAGAAAATCGACTCTATGTGTGTAAGATGTAATTATCTAAGTTTTATGATATTGCCCAGTTCATAAGTATTAGTTGATGGTGTACATGTACTAATATAGCTTATTAGGATTTTTAGAAAATTAGATTCATGAAAATTTGATAATGTGGATAATCCGATTTATAGTCCGAAAGAATAAATCACTTAGTTCCTATTAGATTCGATTTTTAAGATGTTTGTATTTATATGACCAACCACTTTAGTTAGACCAGATGTATTGACTATGGAGATAAACAAGTTTATAAGAGATGGTGTTGTTTTTCTATAATGTAGTTTTAAAGGCTAAATAAAAAGTTGAAAGTTTTAATCTTTACCATAGATAAGAGAATTGAATTGAAAATAAACGACACAATTTAAGTCATAAGTACTTGGTATTGGAAAAAAAAAAACAGAAGTCATGATGTTTGTTGCAAGTCTTTGTGTCGTATTTGAGAAACGGGAAAATGTTTGTGTAAATATTTGGCCGACGTTAGAATGAGCAATCACTTCTTAAAGAAACCATTTATCACGAAATTTATATGTATATATATATATATATCTATTTTTTTTTTACAAGATACTAAGACCAAAAGGTTATTAAATTTTTTTTTTTTAAATATATATATGTATATATATTTGTTTGGGAAAATAAGAAAATTATTTTAATAGAATTGAATACCGTTAGTTTTACAAAGTCCATTGATTACACGTTGTGTTAGGGTAACGAGTTTATAAATGAAACACATTGGGTTTGAATTAGTTCATGGAAACTAGTTGCGTAGAATTTTGTTGGTGGTCATATGTATAGATGAAAAACATTTAGTTGAATGAGTTCGAGAATAGTTGTGTAGTGAGTTCTCGTTAGGTTTGGATAACGAATTCATGGATAGCATCGTCTAGTTGATTAACGAGCACTTGTTTTGATGGTTAGTTCATAATTTGATGGTAGATTTATAGTTGTAATGATGAATTTGAAATTGGATTAGAATCTTGTAATTAGATGAGTAGTTTGGAATCTATTTGAGTATAGAAGTCAAGTTGTAATATCTGAGGGCAAACGTTCGTTTAGAATACGTTAGCTTATAGGAATAGCAAAGTTCGTTAACTTTTATTTTGTTATGGAAATTAGCCTTGACGATAATTTAAAAGTCATAACGAACCTTTGATTCAAGAGTTGATAATTGATTTAAGATTAGAACTACGACTTAGATTCGGTAATCGATATATGCATGATCTGAAGTTTTTGATAATTCGATTGAGATATGTCTTAGTTTTGATTTGAAATGTTTGGTTTACAACGGTGTAATTGTGTTACTGGATAAGCTAGCGAGTATATCGCATAAGTATTATTGTAACTTAGAAGCAAATGGAATATATGTTGAAACGTAGAATAACACGGTTTTGTAGCAACCTCTTTGACCGATAGAAACATCTGATGTAATAATAGCACCTCGTTCCCCTTAGGATATCATAGAATCTTTTGAAACATACCATAGAAAATCACGTAGAAACTTTAGAAATTTCGATTAAATGAAATTGTGATAGTACTTAAAACATCATAGAATCCTTTGAACATTTCATAGAAAATGATTTAGAAACTTTAGAAACATTAGTAAATGAAGTTGGAATATTATTTAAGTTAATATAGAAATTCATAGAAATAATTATAAATCGTAGGAATGAAAAATCATAGAATCATTAAGAAAATGAAATTTCAATGGCTTAGGAGTGTGTCTTGGTTTTGGACACTAATGACTTATCAAAGTGTTAAGTTCGTTTTCAACGTATTCGAGAAAGCGTGCTTTAGCCTATAGGTTCACACTCATCTCGTACATCCCCAGGTAAGCATACAGGTCTCTTAAAGAGATTTATACGAAATGCTTTGCCTTAGACAGGATGTCCGTGATACAGGCGTTCCCCCTTCCGGATTGCACACGTTCCCACGTTTTCAAACTTACTTAAGACGATGACGAGATTTCACAAAGAGAAGATCCCAATCATGCAGACGAGTCTTTTGTAGCTCCTTCGCGAAATCGGATAAGAAATGAGATTAAGAAAAACATAGAAAGGTTCGTAGAAGGAAAACAAATAAGTTCAAAAGAATTCCTAAGTACATCTATTTGCACTAAGGACTCTTAGGTTATAGTCTAGGTCGGTGTGTTTCTAATACCCTATCCTAGTTCCCTATAACCATGTCTCTGATACCAAACTGTGACACCCCGCCCGGCGGCGGAAAACACCGGGCGCGTCAAGTGAATCGGATATCAAAGTACAAAGCACATGGCACACTAATTTCATATTTTAATATTAATTGTGCAATAATGTCGTGACATAAAGAAGCATTAAATAGTCATAAAAACCGTAACAGAAACCGACAATTAAATACTATTTATTGTCCTTTTTATTCTAGGTCCGAAGCACCCTACGTGTCTTGAAACAAAACCGAATCAAACTCCACCTGAAAAACGTGTAAAATAAGTTAGCTAAAGAATTAGCTAGTGAGTAAAACACAATTAATAGTACATAGTATAAAATCCGAGATCATTATAGATTGTGTTTCGCAATCTCATGTGCATAGCAATTTCATCATATATATCTCAACCGTGACCATAGAAACACATAGAAACAAGTATCATAGACCCCGCAGGGTTACCTTTAGCAACAAGTCATGAGGAACCAACTCATGTTACATTTATTGATAACCATCGTTTAACCGTCATTTAACCGTCTCGATATGCAAGTTATCAAAAATGTTTAAGCATCTAAGGGACATAGCATCGTAGCATCAAGCATCACATGTAGTAACTAGTAACATAGAATCAACCAAAGAATCGCCGGGTTAAAATCACCTATCAGGCCATTAGTGTAGGTGGGCTTGTCAAGCCATTAGCGCTAACATCGTCCGGTGGAAATTACAAGATAATATAACTAATATTGACTATCACACAATTTTGCTACATGCGGCCAAACACGATTAACACATCTAATGATCTCATTTTCGAAAATAGAAACATCAAAAGAAACCGTTGTATTATAGAAACACGTATTTCAGCCCCAAAAACGTAAACAGTAAAAAGGGGAGTGAGTTTACTCACCTTAAAAAGTAATCACAATCGAACCGTTAGAAACGCAGCTAAAAAGCACCGAGGGTTGCCCAAATATTAGTATCACCTAATTTATTGGGAAAAACCCTAACTTAGAAACGAAACAATAGTAACAAGAATCAAAAGTTCGAGATCTAGGGTTCCGGATTTGGGATTTAGGGTTTTAAATCACAAATTGGGAATTTAGGGTTTTGAAATACAATTTGGGAAATAGGGTTTTGAAATATAATTTAGGAATTAGGGTTTTAAAGTGCCAATTGAAAATTAGGGTTTCAAAATATAATTTGGGGAAATTAGGGTTTTAAAGTGCAAATTGAAAATTTGAGAATTTAGGGTTTTGAAATACAATTTGGAAAATTAGGGTTTCAAAATAGAATTTGGGAAATTAGGGTTTTAAAATATGATTCAGGAATTTAGGCACGAGATGTAGTTTGTGTTTTCGTATAGTATATATATATTTGTTTTTATAAGGTTTTAAACCCTTAGAATATATTTAACATAACATGGATATTATTTGGTTTATTTGAAATAAAGCTTAATGTTTAAAAGTATGTAAAAATGTGAAAAAAAATAAGAAAAACAGGCCATGGGACTCGAACCCATGGCCATTGCATTCAACGTGCAACAGCTAAGCCACCAGACCACTTCGACTTTTGTTTAACTAATCTGATTTTTAATTATTTTGTATTGTGCTTACCAACAAAACTCATTTCAACCTCAAGCCCTAGATTCAAGAATCATAAAATTCGTTTAATCTTGTTAATCAAACCAGAAATTAACAGGGGGCTTTTAATCACCATTGAATCGTGATCATTTTGATATATGAAACTTACTTGATTGGTGAAGAAACGAGGTGATGAAACTGATGAACAGGGGCGACGGATTTGAGAATCAAAGTAGTATCTAGGAGCAGTTACAATGCAATTCAATCTCCAGAATTGATCTTGATGATGCATTGAGTGAAAGAATCAATTCAATTTCAGAGAATAACAATGTTTTGATGGCGAATTGATCTCGTCTATGATACGGGTGTTAGATGCCTAAACCGATCGATTTTTGATAGCTTTGAAACAATTAGGTTGTTGGAACAGGTTAGAAACGATGAGAGAGACGATTTGGTTATTAGTTTTTATTGATTTGTACGTTAGAACGACGATTGGGTAAATTGGTTTTAGGAGTTACGTTTTGAAATCAAAGAAAACAGTAATTGGCTGGTTCTGTGGCAATTAAGCATGCGTTGTGGGTTCGAATTTAGTGGACAAGTGTTTTAACACGATTTAATTGAGTTAAAACGGACAAAAAAACAGGTTATGGTGTCTGCCGGATTTTCTCGCCGGCGACGGCGGCCCAGCCGGAAGAACGGGGAGAGAGAAAGAGGGGGGGGGAGTTTGGTAAACTACAGTTCTAGTCCTTCAACTTTGAATTGCTGCTAATTCGAAATATAAACATTAATTTAAGTTTCAAACTAGTCGCGTTTGACCCGAAGTTAAATAATACTTATTTTAACTAACCAACTTGACCACGCTAACTCGTATTGTTTATATAGCTGACGTTTCTGAATGTTTAAATTGCGGTTGTCGTTAAATGGTTAGTTGGAGACTTAGTAGCATTTTTCTTTAACAAACTTTATAAAACTTCTTTTATACAATACACTTTTATATATATATATATATATATTGGAGCTTTAGTTATGACGTTTAGTAATTAATTTAGTAAACGTTGGTTGATAACTTGGTCGTTAGATATTAGAGACAGGAGATAACGTAACGCTCGTTATATTTATATAGATATCTTTAATAACAAGGCGTTACAAATTCGAGATATTAAATACGAATGAACTCAAATAGATTCGGGTTCGAGTCGGGATACGGGTTCGGGTTTGGGACAGATGTCACAAGTGCTATATTGACTTGTTTAACAGCAAAATACCAAAGACTTGAACAATAAGTTGTATAATAACCAAACAAACCCAATAACAAGATTACAACATACAATCGAGGTATATAAGCTACAAAGATAAGTAGAATATGCTCCTAGCACCTCAAACGAACGATTACACAACACGAACAGTAGATCAGAGTTTAGGTAAAAGATGTGCAAAAGTTGTCTTGAAATGAAGATAAGGTTACAATATATAGCAGTGTTAGGTTCGCTGATAGATTCGCTGTAGCGAATCTATCTAGCGAACCAACACAGGTTCGCTGGGCACATAGGTTCGCCCAGTCGACACCTAATACAAAAGATAACATGAACTGCGGGCGAATCTATAGATTCGCCCGTAGGTTCGCTAGAACATCTACAAATACAAGTCATACTAATACATACAAAAGTAACACCGACAAGCCGGTGAGTCCAACCTATACATAGTGACTATCAATACTCCCCCTAGGTTGGACCTCACCTGGGGAAGTCTTCTTAATTTAGCTCCGTCTTGATCTTGGCTTCAAAGATGTTCAACGTACGCTCCTGCCCTGTCTTCAATTCCGGCCAAAGGATTTGTAACGTCTTCTGATCCGGCCTCATCTTCACTCAAATTTAACATCGATTCTACAAACTCTGTATCTGCGACCTCAGTATCAGGCATATGTTGAACTGTCGTCTCCGCCTGAGTTTCTACTATATGCTCCTCGCCCGTAACATCCAAATCAATAACTTCCACCGGTTTCTCGAACCTTCTTTCAATCGATTGATCCAGCTGTCTAGTTAGATCATCCATATCCATACGCTGATCATCAGTTCTTCTTAGCCTTTCATTCACATTTCTGAGTTCAGCACGAATCCCCCGGGCTTTGTTTGCGACCTTCACAAACAGGTTCGCTTCAGTAGCAGTATCATCTCCAGCCCCGTGCTTTATCCTGTTCTCGCACAACACTCTCAAATCTTCATCACAAAAGGAGAAAACCTCCATTGGATCAAATAAGCGGATTTCTGGACGGTCATCTCCCTTCAGTCTGATAACAGCTTCACCCGTACTATTATCGTAAAACCATTTAAGAAAATCCTGCAGTCTGGGTGGCTGAGTTTCCGGAACCCTAACCCTGGTCATCACTTTTGGTGCATCGATCTTCAGAACAATCTTACCCTTCCACGATACCCAATGTCTATCCCGTTTCTGTCTCATCCTCCTCGGTTTTTGGTATCCAAAATCAACAAAGTTTGTCTTTGCAGCTTCTCGGATGGTGACCTCAAACGCACACGCCCTACCACTGTCCTCTTTTCCTAACAACGGAAGTTCGGCCAACCTGCGCAAATCCCACCTTGGCAGAGTGGCGAAATGCTTCCTATTCTTTATATAACAGATGTCACCGCCCCTTCGTTTGACCATATAAGCATCCACCAGACTGTTATACTTCCATGCTATCACCTGCCTATCCAGTTGGGAGGTGTTCGGTTCATCAATATTCTGAAAAAGTGGCACTTCACGAACAACCTCTTCATCCTTCCTGAACCATTCTGATTTGTCTAGTTCTACGTGCTCGAACTGGTAACTTACTCCCTTTTCTTCCACTTTGTATGTTTCGGGCTCGTCATCCAGATCTTCCTCACTATCTGCATCTACGTCCGACTCTGGTTCATCTATCAAAGTGTAATCCTTACCAGATCCTCCGACCACTTCTTCCCCCTCAAACACATCTAAATCAATGCCCATCTCTTCATCGAATGCCTCCTCGGCAGCTTTCCCTTTACCTTTGTCTCCAAAATCAACATCCATTAACGGATACTTTGCAGCATCCGTTAAGGAGTTCAGTTCAGCTTCAGTCATTGCTGGCTCAGTCCCTACCTTTTCCTTCAAACTGTTTAACTCCTTGAAAATCCTCACCATTAAACATTGCTGATCCTTCATCATTCTTCCCATCTCGTATATGACTGTTGATTTTTCAGCATCCTGTTTTTCCAACTCTTCATGTTTTCCTTTCAGTTCCACCAGTTCTGCCTTCAATCTTTCAATCTCACCCTTCAATTCGTCACCAGACCCAGCAGATGTACCCCCGGTATCGTGCTTCGCCTTCTTTGATGTTTCAGTTTGAGCATCAGACTTTCTCTTCGTTCTCTGTTCCCTACCAGCATCTATCTCTGCCTGGATTTCATCCACCTCTCGCTCGAACGAATAATCTTTCTCCTTTGCGTACGCTTTCCTCTTCTTTATTCTCTTCTCAACCTCCTCAATATTCTCTCCACCCCTTTTCCTTTCAGACTCAATCAATCTCTGTATCTGTACCCATCTGTCTGCCGGGTACATATTCTCCCATAAGAATGAAGGCCTTCCGACACAATCCGACCTCACTGACTTACAATCTTTGAAGATCCTTGAATGCATCTCCCAGATCTTCAGTTCTGCACCCTCCACCGGCAGATTTGGCAGCTTAATTCAGAATCATCTGAATGAATCTGGGGTACATCAACCACTTAGCCCCTTTGGTGGCATGGATGTTCTCCAGTAGATAGTTGAAGATCAGCTTCGCAAGATTGGCTTTTTGCCCTCGGCAAAACAGCATCATAGCGCGTGCCCAGTCTAAGTTCAGCCCGTCCGTACCCCCTTTCCGATGATCCAGGCACATAATAAACACGTGAGCGATGTACCTCCACTCCTGGATCAGATAGGACTTTACGAATTCCATTTTCTTCTCACCGGGCATCGGACCCTCATACCCCGCTGTCCGAAAAGCCCCATATACTTCTTCAGCTGTCATACTAACCTCTTCCCCGATATCCTCCTCTAGCCTTAAAGTCCTAGCTAGATCATCTTCAGTGAACTCTAAGTCATAGCCACCGACTTTGGCACAGATACGTGATGGCTGTAACGACACGTTCATTACCGCAGTTCGCCAGAAATCCCGAACGTGCAGCTCATATATAGTAGGCGAATGAGAAATGGCATGATGTATATAAGACGACTTCAGCCATTTGATTGAATCTCTATACCTGCCGGCCTTTTTATGATTCTCATCAAGCAAAGCACACATGTTGTGCTTTCTTTCAAAGAATAATGTCGACATTTTGCCTGAAAAACAAACGAAGATTGATCAGAAATGAAGATTTGAAAAACAGTTAATAGTTTCGCTGGAAATTAGATTCGCTGGTATAGCGAACCTGAGATTTTGACACAAGAACCTATAGATTCGCTGACATGAAAAATCAGTCATTTTGGTCGAGCGAATGTATAGGTTCGCTAGAAACAGTCGGGCGAATCTATGTTGTTGCGCGGGCAGCATAACGACATAGGTTCGCTCGAGGTTATGAACTTTCGTTCAGATTCGCCAGACGAACACATAGGTTCGCTGGAAACCCTAGCTTTTGAAAAACGGCCAAAATCATAGACGATGCACCATAAACAAGCATACAAAGCAGCAGATAAGTAATATATACATAAAACGAGGCTATTATGAACTGAAAGTCTAACTAAAACCTACCAAAACAGTCGTTGATTTACAGAAAATCACAGGTCGACAGATTAATCATGTTTATAGTGCAATTAAGAGTTTAAAACAGAGATTAGGATGTAGGCGACGACATACCAGACCAAAAAGAAGTGTTAATAGTGTGAAAAACCGGTGAAATAGTGAGAATCGAACGTGCGGCGGTTTGATTTTTGAAAAACGTGCTACAGTACAGATGACAGCGAATATGTGAGATATTTCGCTGTCACTGTATATATATACATACACAGGTTCGCTGGCAGACAGACCAGTGAACTTTAGATTCGCCAGAAGACCAAGAGTCAAAGCGGCCTTCGGCGCGGTGCAAAAAGGTTGCGGGCGAACCTGAGATTTGGGCGAACCTATAGATTCGCTAGCAGGTTCGCTCGCACACAAATTAAAATATTTTAGGTTTTTCTCAAATTTTAAATTCTTCGTAAATCCGTGAAAACGTCCCACAATTTCAACGCCCCCAAAAATAAACATAAACATATACACATATAATCCTAAAAATACTAAACAAAACAAGATAGAAGTTAAAAAAATAAAAATATAAATATAAAATACAAAAAAAATAACAAAAAGGAATTTTAAATGCAAATAAGGATATATTTCTCATGATGTTTTGAGCAGGATCAGGAGAATCATCGATTGGCGGGATTGCAGATATGTTTGTCCATTTAAACCCATGCCTTAGTCCTTTCAACAAGAGATCAGCAGCTTCTTTTATCATGTTTTTGGTTTGATTAAAGAAGCTCAGACAACTCGGTCCCCACAGACATCTAGGTAAAAAAAACAAGTTCTGTCATCAGGGTATATCTGAGCAATACGATTGACTTTGCTTGAATTTAAATGATCAACTTTTGAATGTTAATCAATGCATTTGCTTCTTTTGACACTTGTGCAATTTTTGCATCTTTTCTTTGTGAGAGGAGCTTGTCAGCAATTGATTCTTTTGAACACAATGCGACTTATTATTTGGGTAACTCAAATAGTCTAGAGCTCCAGGTCTATACCGACGTATAACAGAGGAGATAAACATTTGAGCATGCTCGGTGAATCTTCAGGTCAATACTTCCGTATAGCAGAGAAGATCCACCAACTCCAGGTCAATACTTCCGTATAGCAGAGGAGTTAAGCACTTGACTCAAAACGTTCTGAGGAGTTAACGAGTAACTCACTCAGAGGCTTTTCCGAAGAGCATCACTAGCAGCTTTTTATTTTATTTGTTTTGCATACTAGAAACTCGATTCGGGGATAGGGCGAGGGTGATTTGGGATGTTTAGGGAAATCAAGACAAAGATTTGACGCTCTCAACCCATTTTTGACAGAACCCTTATCTTTGTGCAATCCAATCATGTCAAGGGGATAATCCTTGTTGTCGAGATCTTGAACGTTATGTTTGGCTGCACAATCACTGTTTACTTTGTTTTCGGGCTGAGCCTATCTGACATATCCCAAACGCAATGCTTCTGACCTCCTTCAATGTCCCTTCAACATCAATCAAAATGGAGATCCTGAAATAGCAAAATTTGAAAAACTATAAATAGTTAATCTTTTAAATCTCCCCCAAAATTTCTATATTGTAACTACCAAATAAGAAATTTTGTTTTTCAGATTTTCTTAATATATATATATATATATATATATATATATATATATATATATATATATATATATATATATATATATATATATATATATATATATATATATATATATATACGGAATAAAAGAAAGATAGAAAGAAATAAAAGAAAATAAAGATAAAATAAAGTAACGGAGCGATGAAGCGAGTGACCCACGGATTTTTCAAAGAAGAAGAAGAAAAGATAATTTACATATTTACAAATGGATTCTCACAGAAAAAGGTTTTCAAAAAGATATAAGTCCTAGCATGGAGATCAGTTCATAAAAACGTGGTTTGTCAAAAGTTTTTGTGAAAAAATCAGCTTTTTGCTTTCGAGTTTCAATAGGAATAATATCAATAAACCCCTTTTCCTGTGCATCCCGGATTGCATGAATTCTTGTTTCAATGTGCTTGGTTCGAGTGTGATGAATAGGATTCTTGGCAATTCCAACAGCAGCTTCATTATCACAGAATAGTGGCGTATGAAGAAAGTTGATGCCATAATCCATCATCTGATGCTGAATCCACAGCACTTGGCAACAGCAACTTGACGCAGCTATGTATTCTGCTTCTCCTGTGGACAGAGAGACGGTTGTTTGCTTCTTGCTTTGCCATGAAACAAGACATTCTCCAAGATATTGACATCCGCCAGTGACTGATTTTCTGTTAATCCTGCAACCAGCATGATCACTATCAGAAAAGGCATGTAAATCAAAGTTCCCACCTTTTGGGTACCAAAGTCCCAAACGAGAGGAACCCTTAAGGTAACGGAAAATTCGTTTAACAGCTTTTTCATGTGATTCTTTTGGATTGGCTTGGAAACGAGCACAGTAACACACGGCAAATGTGATGTCTGGTCGGCTTGCAGTCAGATACATGAGAGATCCGATCATCGAGCGGTACCGATGAGCATCCACAGGATTCCCATTATCATCGGAAGTGAGGCATGTTTGAGCTGTAAAAGGAATCAATTCAGGAGAAGAATCATCCATGCCAAACTTCGTGAGGATTTCTTTGATATATTTCTCTTGGTGGATCAGAATTCCATCAGGCTTTTGTTCCACTTGCAGCCCCAAGAAGAAACACATCTCCCCCATTATGGTCATCTCAAAACGATCCATCATCACCTTCTCAAATTCTCTACACAACCCTTCATTAGTCGAACCAAAAATGATATCATCAACATACACTTGAACGATCAGTAGCTCGCCATTCACCTCCTTCTTGAACAGTGTCATATCTATAGTCCCACGAGAGAAACCTTTGCTGAGAAGATACTGTGTCAGAGTTTCATACCAGATCCGTGGAGCTTGATGCAACCCATACAAGGATTTATCAAGCTTGTAAACCTTTGACGGGAAATCGGGATCCTCGAAACCTGGTGGTTGACAGACATAGATCTCCTCATCGATATCTCCATATAGAAATGCACATTTCACATCCATCTGATAAACTTTAAAGTTTTTGTTCGCGGCATGAGCAAGAAAGATTCTGATGGCTTCTAGGCGAGCGACTGGAGCAAAAACTTCGGTGTAGTCAATCCCCTCCTCTTGTGCGAATCCCTGAACAACCAATCTCGCCTTGTTCCTGATAACAACACCGCGATCATCAGGTTTGTTTCGGAAAACCCACTTGGTGCCGATAGGACACTTATTAGGAGGAAGATCAACCAGTTCCCAAACTTTAAGCTTCCTGAATTGCTGCAGTTCCATTTGCATGGCGTCCACCCAACTAGGATCTTCAAGTGCCTGTTTATAATTTTTTGGAACAACTTGAGACAGAAAGGCAGCATACAGACATTCATTAATCAAACCACTCTGACTCCGAGTCCGCACACCATCAGTAATAGATCCAATGATATAATCGTGAGGATGGTTTTTCAAGGTTTTGAAGTCAGTGTTGAGGAGTAAAGGATTTGGTTCGGTTGATGGTGTTTGATTAGATGGTTGTGAAGGTGTAGTATGTGAAGTTGAAGGAATTGTATTAGTGGTAGATGATTGAATGGTAGTGGATGAGGATGGGATATCTGATGGAGAAGTTGGAGCAGTTTGAGGTGGTGGAGGTGGTGGAATATCAAATGAAGTGGGAGGTAGTTGTGTGGCTGAAGGTTGTGGTTGTGGTTGTGGTTGAGGTGGATGGTTAAAGATAGAAACTGATGTGTGTGGAATGATGTCATCATCGTCAGAGTCAGGAAGATTAAATGATTTGAAAATAGTGGTGGCATCATAAAACCAGGCCGGTTCACTACCAATACTGGTAGTGTTTGACTCTTGCCAGTCAACATAGTAGGACTCTTGCACAATCCGCGTTCGCTTGTTGTAAACACGATACGCCTTTTGTGTGTTCGAGTATCCCACAAAGAAGCATTCATCAGAGACAGCCCGAAACTTCGTCTTCTGATCTTGAGTATTCAAAAGAGTGCAAGAACATCCAAAGGGGCGTAGAAAATCAATCAGCGGCTTAATCCCTCGAAACAGTTGGTATGAAGTCTTCATCTTTTCCTTGACAATCAGTACCCTGTTAAGAACATAAGCTGCACAATTAACTGCCTCAGCCCAGAAAATAATTGGAAGCTTTGACTCAATCAGCATAGTTCTAGCGGCCTCCACAAGGGTTCGATTCTTCCTTTCAGCAACACCATTTTGTTGTGGTGTTCGGGCGGCGCTAAACTGTCTGAGAATACCCCGTTGTTCACAGAAGGAGTTGAAGATGTGGTTTCTGAATTCAGTTCCGTTATCGCTTCTGATGGCTTGAACCTTCTTCTTTCCAAGAACCTCGATTAGAGGTATCAGCTTCATCAACTCTTCGGCAGTCTCACTCTTGTTTGCCATGAATCTGTGACAACCAAGCAATAAGACTTTTTAGCAATAGATTTGACACTTATTGGACCAAATAAATCAGTATGTAACAATTCGAGGGGTTCTGAGATGGAATTTGTAATTTTAAGTTTATGTGGCTTTTTGTGCTGTTTTCCTTTAGCACAAGCCATACATTTCTCAACCACTGAAAAGTCTTTGAGTGGTAAACCCCTAACCAAATTGTTCTTAACCAATTTATTCAGAATTTTAAAATTAATGTGCCCTAAACGTTTATGCCACAGAAACGATTCAAAAGATGAAGCTTTAGACAGGAGACAGGTCACGGTGGAATTTGATTCCTGTGATCCCATATTCAGCATATAGGTATCATTTCGTCTCGGAGCTCGCATGATCACCATATCTTCAGGAATAGTAAACTCTGGCTTCAAGAATAAGCATTCATTTGGGAGAAACATCACTGGAATATTCTTATCACAGATTTGTGATACACTGAGAAGGTTGAATGCTAGTTCAGGAACATAGTTGACGTCTTCCAAAGTAAGTGAGCCATTTGAGACTTCTCCTTGACCAATCATCTTGCCACCTTTCTTGTCTCCCGCAAAAGCAACATAACCGCCATTTATGATCCTATAGTTAGTCAGGAGGTCCTTCAACCCTGTCATATGTCTGGAACATCCGCTGTCAATATGCCAATGACTATTTACAACGGCATTTGAATGTTCCTGACATTTATTAAAAGAAATAAAAAGTTAGACCTTTGAAATTGGCACCCAAGCCTTTGTGTACTTGGGTGTTGGAACAGATGAAGAATTGCAAAAGAAATTATTTACAAATGAGTTTAATCTTTTTCCGAAAGATTTTTGCTTTGAGCTATTTTGGATTAACTTAGGGCATTGCTTGACAGTATGACCAGTAATTCCACATTTAAAACAATGAGACTTCAAACCAGTTTTGGAAACTCTGTTAACAGGAATTTTATCCATTTCAATTTCCTCATCACATTCAGACAGTTGAGAGTTGCAGTCACTGTAAGTGTCATAGAGTTCTTTTAACTTAACTGTTGTGACTTTAACTTTATCAGATTCAGGTTTTGGTTTAAGAATGTATGAAAAAGATGATTCCTTGTCTTTTGGTTTAGAAATTCTCACTGGTGTGAAAGATGGAATTTGATGAGTGAAGAACTTTTGAAAACAGTTTGTTTTGGTTTGACTTTCAGAGACATGACCTGAAAGTTTGTCTTTGTCATTCACACACGCATTTTCAATCAAATCATCATTCAACACATTAGGGTTTGAAGTAGAGCACCCTAAATTACTATTAAACATGGAATTGTCTGAAAATGACACATTACTACAAACAGAATTGATTAAACTAATGTCTTCAAAAGACTTCTTGGAATCAGAACTACTGCAATCACTACTGCCAGAACAACCGAGCCCAACACTCCCACCATATGCGTAATCCTCTCTAACTTCCTTAAGATTTACTTCACTTAAACCTGCAATGGAACTGTCAGTATCATTCTGTATAATCTCTTGAATTAACTCATTTGAGGGATGAGGAATAGGTGTAGGAGAGTAACAGAAAGTACTCGGTGGAGGATATGCATATGTTTCATTGTTACTAAGACCCAAACCCGTCTTAACTCTGGCCCCCCTTTGTTTCTTGCAGAGTTCCTCCCTTTTCATACCAGATATAGTCCACTGCTGCAATTTGTTTTTAAGTTTTCTTGCTTCAAACTCAGCAAGTGTAACTTGCTCAGTCAAGTAGTTAATTTCACAGTTCTTTTCCAAAAGAGTTCTTTTTAAGTGTTCATTTTCTTTTAAAGCTTCTCTTAATTTGACAAAATATTTTGATTCACTTAATTTAAGCTCTTTGATAGTCCTTTTTAATTCGTTTTCGTTTGACATTAACAATTTGTTAGCTTTGTATATGCCAATTAAACGAATTTTGCAAGCAGATGAACACATATCTTCAATAACATCGTAAGGGAGACCAATTACCAGTTTTTCGACAGCCAGAGCACGATCACACTGGCAGTAGGGAGTGCTTCTTTTGAATTCATCAACTGCATCTAGCCTTGCCTTCTCAATCATTTCTTCCAAGCTAAGCTTTGATTCCTCCTCATGCTTCACTTCATTAACAGCAGCTTCACAAACCAACCCTGAATGATTCAGATGTCCTTGAACAATAACATCTGATTGATCTTTATTCGCATTCTCCACTTTCTCTTCCTCATTATTTCCATAAAATTCTTTGAATGGATCAAAGCAATTTATATCGTTGTCATCAATCTCAGCAATCTCAGCAACAAGAGCATGATTAATCTCCTCCTTGGTTTCTTCAATTTCTGCACTCCAATCAAAGTTGGTGAGCAGTGCAGTTTCATTCTTTGACTTTGCTTCCTCAACCCTTTCTTGATTTGGAGCAGATCTTGGATTTGCAGAGTTAACTGGCTCAGTAACAATTGGTAAAGGGCATTCCCTTTTGAAGTGGCCCAATTGTTTGCAATTGTAACATCTTAACTTTCCCTTGTCATACCCCAGCTTACTATTCTGTCCCTGATTTCCAAAGTTTCTTCTACCGGTTCTTTCCATGAATCGTCTGGCACGAAGAGTGAGCATAGCCATCTGCCATTGGATGTCTGTTTCCTCCAGATCATCAGGATCCACCTGATACATATCTTCTACAGTCATACCCTTCCCTTTTAACTCACCTGCAACAAGAGCTTCATAACTGTGCACAAACATTCCAAATAAGGCCATGGTGTCAGATGGAATCTGAGTGGTGACAGATGCATTTGAGCTTGAACCAACATTTGAGGGTGCACCAGCAGATTTAGTAGACACATGACTTGATGATCCTCTAGATGCAGCACTGTATATATATGAGTTTGCAGCGGATGAAATAAGTGCAGCATTTTGAGAAGGAATGTTTGGAACCATCATTGACTGATTATATTCCCTTCTCTTCACATCAAGGTCGAAAGACTTCAGCTTGTTGATAACGTCCATCAGTTTGTAGTCAGGAAAGTTTCTTTCTTGTTTCAACAGCTTGATTTGAAGACTCCATTGAGGAGGAAGAGAATCTAACAGTTTTGCGACTTGTTCATGATTGCCCAGCTTATCATCATACTTCTTCAGATTACTTGACACAGATAAGAATCGATTTGTAATATCAGTCAAGTTCTCTTGTGAATATCCCACGAAAGAGTTGAATTCCTTTTCAGTTGAGCTTTTCTATCAAGTTTCAGATCCTCATTGCCATCATAAAATTCACACAATGCATCATATAGGCTTTTTGCTGTTGTGTGTTCAGCAAACCTGTTGAAGATATCCTGATGCAAGCAAAGTATTAATGCCCCGAGTGCCTTCTTGTCTCGATCTAGTAACTTGATATCTGTTTCAGTAAAAGTGCTTGGATTTGTGTTTGTTGAAGTGACAGTTCCTTCAACTGTTGTTGGCACGTGCGGACCATTTACGATAGATTCCCATTGATTGTAGTCTGTATAATAGAAAAAGGCTTTCAAACATCTTTTCCAGTCTTCAAAGTTTTCACCACTAACAAGCCTCGGTGGCCTGTTAGGTTGAACGCTATCCAGATCATTCATATTCAGTGTTGATGAAGTCATAATTTTGAACAGATAATAGATTCGCTGAAGATAAATAGGTTCGCTGACTAGATTCGCTAAAAGAACACAGCAGATTCGCTGGAAGATTCGCTGATCACAGATTCGCTAGACAACCAAAAACAGGTTCGCTGACAAAACAAGCACAGATTTGCTTGCCTGATTTTGGCAGCAGTTTCGCTTGCACAATGAGCAAAAACAGTGAACTTTCGTTCGATGAAATGACAGATTCGCTGGCCACAACACAAACCAACAGTACAAAGATTTGAAATAGATTCGCTGGAAGAACAGCTAGATTCGCTGGAAGAACAGATAGATTCGCTGGGTCACGAACCAACCTGTAACAGTACAAAAGCAACCCGAACACCTTCAAAACTTGACCATTTGCAGATACGTTTGTTTTAAAGGCTTCCTATGACCAAATACCACACAACTTGAGCAAAATACAACTTCAAAGTACCAAATCAAGCTCAGAACAGAATCAAGTAGAGTTTCGACACAAAAAAAAACCCCAAAATCAACATAAAAATCACTAGAATCAAACAATCAAGAGCACTAAGGCTCTGATACCATATTGTTGGTCCATTATGATCGTGATTTCAGTGCTATATTGACTTGTTTAACAGCAAAATACCAAAGACTTGAACAATAAGTTGTATAATAACCAAACAAACCCAATAACAAGATTACAACATACAATCGAGGTATATAAGCTACAAAGATAAGTAGAATATGCTCCTAGCACCTCAAACGAACGATTACACAACACGAACAGTAGATCAGAGTTTAGGTAAAAGATGTGCAAAAGTTGTCTTGAAATGAAGATAAGGTTACAATATATAGCAGTGTTAGGTTCGCTGATAGATTCGCTGTAGCGAATCTATCTAGCGAACCAACACAGGTTCGCTGGGCACATAGGTTCGCCCAGTCGACACCTAATACAAAAGATAACATGAACTGCGGGCGAATCTATAGATTCGCCCGCAGGTTCGCTAGAACATCTACAAATACAAGTCATACTAATACATACAAAAGTAACATCGACAAGCCGGTGAGTCCAACCTATACATAGTGACTATCAACGTTTGATGGCTGAAATATCTCTACCAGCTGATCCAAATGAAATTGATGTAAAACATGGAGAATCGCAACCAATTCAGGAGAGTATGAACATTGATGATCTACCTCCTGAGGAATTGCATCATCCAAATCCTGATGAGATGGGAGCTGTGACATCTGCCCCACACCCGAACCCGAATGCCCGACTCAAACCCGGATCCATTCGTCTTTTATCTAATTCATATTTAAATTCATCGAGGCGTAACATTTCGTTATTAATATAATTGACTATATCGGATTTCATGTTTTATCCCATCTCTAATAAATCGATCGAATTTACTACGATTTAATATCGATGTGTATTTATTTAATCAATAATTAAAATTGATTCCAAATAGAAAAAAGGCCATTTAGGACTAAAAAAACAGTCCTTGATACTTACAAGTCAGTCCCAAATGGTTATCGGGGACTGATTATCAGTCTTTGTTGCCTTTATTAAGATAGTACTATACATGTAAAAGGATGTGAGACTAAAAATCAGTTAGTAACCCTTGTTATTAAGCCAAAGGTATTAAAGACTAAACATCAGTCCCGAATTATTTTGTCTCTAGTATGTTTACTTGAACTAATAAAATGTGTGTTCAATGTTAGGGACTGGATATTAGTTTCGAATAAGGTCACTTAAAACATTTTTAAGACTGATTTACAGTCTTTGATACCATTCTTAGACAAACAACATTAAAAGCTAATCATCAGCCTCTAATTTAATTTGATTTAAGAATACTTAGGATAGGTTTTTAGTCCCAATATGTTCCATGTATATCTAAGACTGAATACTAGTTACACATACAATAATGCAATTTCTCATTAATGAGGGCCCTTATTTGTAACTGAAATTCAGTTACAAAAACTTTTTCCATCAAAATTTGTTATTGCGCAACCACATTTATGACTAGATTTTACTCTTAAATAAGGTGTGAAGGTATTAGAGACTAATTATTAGTCACTAACACGAGTCACTTAATAGTCAGTTCCAAATATCATTCATAACTGGTATATTAGTCCCTGATACTTTGTATTTGATACTGATAAATCAGTCCCTAAAAGTTTTGTCTCTGATGGTCCCTTTTCTTGTAGTGTATATAAATTGTAATTTCTAAAAGAGAGTTGATACATACTATCAATGTTTATTACTATGAAGTCTAAAAATAATCTTTCAGCGTCAAAAACGAAGTAAATATATTAAAGCGACAATTTTATAAACGTTACAAGTTAACGTGGTTAAGTTTGTTAGTTAAAGTAGATTTTTATTAAACTTTGGGTTAAAAGTGAAAATTTTAAAACTTGAAAGTTTTAAAAACCTCATAAATAATAGTCCAATTTAAAAGGACCAAAAGTGAAATTATGAAAACAATTTAAAACCAACAATTCTCCATCCCGTGATTCTGGTGATCATTGTTCCGGCCACCTTGGCAGGAAAATCTAAAAATCCGGCGAGCTTCAAAAATGGTTTTTAACCCATTTTAACCAAAACCGAACCAATATAAAACATTCCTAGACCTGTTTCGAACCCATGACCTATGTTTACTTTCATTTTTAAAGCTCAAAACCACCTGTTTAATCCAAAACTACAATATTTCTGTTTGGTTTCAATACCCACAAACACCAATCGACACAAAACACTTGAAATCAGAAAATTGACTTAACCAAAACGATTATATCAACGATTAGAAGTTGTGGGTAGCATTCAATTGAATTTTAATTGATCAATTAACACCCAATTAATCCAATTTATCTTGTAATCAAACCCGAACTGGTTCGACTGTTTTTACATGCAAAACAATTAATCAAATTGAATCGACCAATTCACTATATTCCCCGTCCTCTCGCTCCTTGTGATTCCAATTTAATAGAAAATCATCTGCAAATCAGTAAGTGATTCTCATTTTCCTCATTCTTGTTCGTCATCGATTCATTATCTAAACATCATTTTCATTTGCAATGGTGTTAGGCCTTTCATTTGCTACATCAAAATGAGTAATTCTGCAAGTTTAGATGGATTTTTACAGCCTCTAAGTTCCAAT
Source organism: Tagetes erecta (assembly GCA_030867185.1). Lineage (NCBI taxonomy): Eukaryota > Viridiplantae > Streptophyta > Magnoliopsida > Asterales > Asteraceae > Tagetes > Tagetes erecta. Next base: position 15,017 of record CM061486.1, on the reverse strand, counting down.
TTGATTCCAAAGCCGTCCCCTTTCGTTCTTCGTCTTCAACGGTCGAACTCTTATGAAATCTAGTAAGTTTCTTATGTTAAAAAGATCCTTATCATGTCTAGATCAAAAACCCTCAATCAATTTCTTGTTTCATTGTTCTAATCCAAGGTAATTTGTGGCATTGTGTTTCTAGGGTTTATTGTGAATTGGGTTTTCTAATTGAATCAATGTTAAAACTATTTCTGGTCTGGTTTTAAACGAAACTAGTTTTAGTGTAGTTGGTTAAATGGTTGGTTTTGACAAAGAGGTCCTTGGTTCGAAAACAGGGAAATATAGCTTTTTACTTTTTGTTTAGTTATTTTGTTAACCATTTTTTTCATTTCTCTTAAACCTAATACTAATTTCATATTATATATTTAATAAAAATGTTAACATCTTATAAAAACCATGATTTTATATATCAGAGTTTATAAAATTAATGACTACAAATACTATAAAAGTGTATTTTAAATATTTACAAAATGCATACAACATTTTATAAATAGTTGGCTGTGCAAATAAATATTTTGTATGGATTTTACATACTTTAGAAATGTGTTAAAGCATTCTAATAAATATAACTTATGTTAGACATTTTATAAATTGTTATTAAAAATATAATATTAACGTTTCTATCGTTTAAAAAAATAATTATTATTACATTTACTACCGTTACGAATAAATGAGTTTATATATTTTTAGACGTTCAACGAGAAACCCCTAAATCCCAATTTGAAACCTTAGAATTCCAATTTCCTTATACTCATATTGTTTCAATTCTAGTTTTCTATACAATGTGTTTTACTAAGTTAGGATTGTCATTTAATTAGGTGATTCTAATATTTAGACGATGCTTGGTTCTATTTCGAATATTTACAATTTGTTTCGTGCCTAAATTTCAAGGTGAGTAAACTCACTTCCCTTTTTACTTTTACGTTTTGGGGCCGATATATGTGTTCTATTACAATGCAACGTTTCTAACTTTCTTTCAATTTTCAAAAGAGATCATACAAATGTGTTAGTCTTGCTACAGCATGATGCAGTCTTATGTGATAGTTTAAAGTAGTATTGTTACTTGGTAATCCCACCGGTACAATGTTAACGCTAATGGTTTGACAAACCCACCTACATGTACAACAACGATAGGTGATTTAAACCCGACCATTAAATTTCAATTTCAATGTTACAAGTTGCTATCCAATGTTACAAGTTACTATACTATGTTGCTATGCCATGTCCCTAAGTTGCAAAATAATTATTGATAACTAATATATCAAGACGGTTAAGTGACGGTTGCTTGAAGAGTTATCTTTAATTAATGCATGAGTTGGTTCCTCATTGAAAATGGCTGCAAGTTATATTACAATTACAATGTGTCTACAAGGGGTCATGGTTGAGAATATTATGAAATAGCTACACTTTGACATCTGCCCCAAACCCAACCTGTTGGACCTGAATTGTAGTCTAATATTATCAACACTGTCAATGTCAACAAAAGTCAACGTCCGGTCAAATTCCACGTAAAAAGTCAAATGGCGCGTTAGAGACGAAGAACCGAGTCAAGACGTTGAAGTTATTTTATGTCTTGGATCGTTAATGTAATAAATATATTTTGTGTCAATAAAACATATTTAATCTAGTTTTAGACATGTTTTACCCTTTTAACTTGTTATTTTCTAATTAGTCTAAGTGTAGGGACTATTAGTGTAATTAGCATGTTAAGCACTTACTATAAATAGTAAAGTGCAATTAGGGTTTTTGCAAGGCTTGAATGAGTCATTGATTGGGTTTTCCACTTTGTAAATCTGATGCAATCAAATTAAAGATCAAATTGAGGGTTTTCATTGTGTTCTTGAGTGTTCATCATATATTCATCCATTTTATGTCAATTTGATCCAAATCTTCACCAAATTACTGATTCAATCGTGTTATGGGACCAACAATTGGTATCAGAGCCTAAGAGAGATCCAATTCAGTCATATTTTTTGAAGATTTGTTACTGATTATTGAAGATTGTTGAAGAATGTTAGTGAGAGAAAGTTGGGTTTTAAGAGAGAGAAAGTAGATCTGAGTTTGAATCTTCATATTTTCATCAGATCTACTTCAACAATCATCAAATCTATTGTTTTTAGCAACATATTTGTGATCTAAAAGCTAGAATTTACAAGAAATCAGAAAAAAAAAGTGTAGATCTAAAATTTTCTCTCACACACAGTGTGTGTGTGTGTTCTTGGTGTTCTTCAAATCTTCAAATCTGCAAGATCAGCGAAAGTAGTTAATATCTGAACGAAAGTTCAAAATTTTGAGCGAATCTATGCCAAGCATTTGCATAGATTCGCCCGTTGTTCTTAGCGAACCTATAAGTTCGCCCGACACTTTATAAAGCCGGCGAACCTATACGTTCTTGCAACACTACCTTGCTAAACTTTCCTGATCTGAGCGAATCTACCTTTTGTTGACTTATTTCTTGCACCAACATTCAAAATCCACAAATACTACACAAGATCTACAACCAAAACAAACCCATTAAGGCATTAAACCATAAACCATTTAACCCTACCCACTACCAAATCCATACCTCAACCAAACCAAAACACAACCATAAACATTAGATCTACAACCATTATCACATCTTTACCAACCCATGACACCCACCAAAACCCATCAACCGAAACCATCACCAACATTCACCCCTATTGTCGGTTAACTCCAACAGAACCAAACCAAAACACAAAACCAACACTTAACCCAAACCCGTACCACATAAAACCAAACCAAAACAAGAAAACCAACTGCTGATGTTGTGATTTTGTTGTTGTTGTCGTTTGTCGAGTAAACAAGAAGAAAGAAAGAACGAGCAGCAGCAACAAATCTGTGTTTGTGAACCCGAGAGACTGAACAAGAAAGAAACTTGTATGTGCGTGATATTCGTGTGTTTAATAGGAGATAGAGGAGGAAAGTGAGACCGTGGACTAGAGAGAGAAGCATATCCATGTTGTTAGGTTGTTGACGTGGTTTTGACGAGCAGAATCAAAAAGAAGAACAAGAGATTTTATGTGTGCGGTTGTAGTAGTTGCAGATCGAGAAAAAAGAAAGAAAGAAGTAGGTGTGCTTGTGTGTGTTGATGTCGAAATCGAACAGCAGCAGATAGAATGTTGTTGTTGCAGTGTGTTGTTGTTGCTGTTATGTTGATGTTGTTGTTGAAGAGAGGGTGACGAGAGAGAGAGAACCGAGAGAAAGATTGTTTGTGTGTGTGAACCGTAGAGAGAGAGAGAGAGAACAAGTGAGTGAGTTGTGATGCTGTGTTAAATTGTTGATGTTCTGCTGTGTTGTTGTTTGAGTTTGTTGTTGTTGTGTCAATTAGAAAAGAAAAAGAAGATGAAGGTGAAAACAAGAGAGAGAGAGAGAGAGAGAGAGCTTCATGTGATGTTGATGTTCATGATGTGTGTGTATGTTATAGATAAGATAGAGAGAGAAAATCATGGAGAGAGAGAGATGAAATTGAGTTGTTGAGTGTTGTGTTGTTGATGTATATGTGGTTGTTGTGTTGATGTTAAGTTGTTTAAATTGTTAGGGTTAGGGTTTGGTTATTGGGCCATTTGGGTTGGGCTAACACTATTTAAAAAAAACGGGCTGAAATTCTTTTTGGGTCATTGGGCCAAAAATTTGATTGGTTTTAGGCTTGGCATTTGGACTGTAAAGTGGGTCTGTTTACTTGGTCTGCAAATTGCAAATTGGGCTGCGGTTTTAGGTTGAGAAATTGGGCTCGGGTTTGGGTTGTAAAATTGGACCGTCATATTGGCTAAAAAGTTTTCACAATGGGTCGTGTGTTTAGACAAAACGTTTTAAAGTTTGAGAATTAATGTTTTTAAATTTTCGCCGGGTTTTTAAAGTTAAAATTTTATGGGCGTTTTCATTAAACTCGTCATTAAATTTTGAAAAGTGACGTCATTGGCCGGGTGTTTATTTTGTCAATCTTTGGGCCAAAATTTTTTCATTTAAGTTGACATAGTTTTGTCAGTGGCTGGGACTTTCTAAAATTTATTTTTAGGCCAAATTTTAAACGGGCTATCGGTTAAAAAAAATGGCTTATGCAGAACTTTTTAAATCTTTCGAATCTAATGATCTCACAATGGCACAAAGTCGATTTGATAATTTTGCAGTTTTAAAGAATGCAAAGGAAGACATCAATCATGCTTTAATTGCTGAAATTGTTGGGGAGTCTGCTCATGATGATACCTATATTGCTTGCTTTGATCCTTTCAAAGAATTCTATTGTGAAGATGGTGAAAATTCTGATCAGGTTGATAAGCAGAAAGTGGTAATGGATGAAGAAGTTCAAGATGGTATGGATCAGGAAGCTGGTGTTATAATTGAGGTTCAAACAGATGTTATTGCTCAAGGACATCTGGGTCAAGAAGAAGTAATTTATTCTGGGTTAGTGTGTGAAGCTGATGTCAATGAAGAAAAAAAGGTTTGTGTCACTGCTGTTGATGAAATGAAGAATGATGAAGATTCAAAGCTGAACATGGAAGCTATGATCGAAAAGGCCAAGCTTGAAGCTGTGGATGAGTACAAAAGGAACACTCCTTATTGCCAGTGTGAACGTGCCCTTGCTGCTGAAAAACTGGTAATTGGTCTTCCTTATGAAGTTGTAGAAGATATGTGTTCATCTGCATGCAAACTTCGTTTGATTGGCATATATAAAGCTAATAAATTATTAATGTCAAATGAAAACGAATTAAAGAAAATCAACAAAGAGCTTAAAGTGAATGAATCAAAATATTTTGTCAAATTAAGAGAAGCTTTGAAAGAAAATGAACATTTAAAAAGAACTCTTTTGGAAAAGAAATGTGAAATAAATTATTTGACTGAACAAGTCACGCTTGCTGAATTTGAAACAAGAAAGCTCAAAAATAAAATGGAACAATGGACAATTGCTCAAAAATAATTTGAAGGAGGTGCGAGATGATAATGATTCTTCGACTGATATGGGATATAGTAAAACGGGTATTGACAGTCAAGCTAATGATTGCTTAGTTCCTGTTGTTTCTAATCCTGTAACGGTTGTTACTTCTAATTTCTTTGATAAGTTTAAACCAGGTGAAATTCCTACGTTTGAGCCTGTCAGGAATGAGAAGGAAGAGTTAATCCAGGAATCACCTAATCATCAAGCTCCGATCACATCAACACACTCAATTCCCATCAATCAAGATCCGTTGGAAGCAGAGGTACTCATTGAAGACTGGACAACTTCAGATGATGAATCAAAGACAAAAGAGAGTCATGGAGATTCAAAGATCAAGATGTCATCTGCAACTCTCAAATCTGAAATGCTTCCAAAACTTGAATCAAGACAAATCCGGATCTCAGTCCCAGCTGCCAAACAGGCAAGCCATCCATCAAAAGCTCAAAAGAAAAAGCCTTCACCTCTGTCCATCCTATCTCAAGTTTGTAAAAGACTTGAGAACAAGCAAGTGAAGATCTCATCTCCCATCCGACAAACCACAACTCAACAAAAGAAGCCACAAGTTTGTTCCTCTTTCACTGTTCAACATAAGAAGCCACAAGTCTTCCAACAAGTTGCATCAAGCTCGAAGAAAGCCCCACCCCCAACTGCTCCACACGGGCCAATCAAGCATCAAAAGCCATTCAAGGCTTGCTTCAAGTGTGGAAAGGATTATCACGTGCTTAAAGAATGTCTAAAAAGACATGCTTCAGTTACTAAAGGCAAACAGGTTTGCTTCTCTGGATTTCAAGGTAAAGAACAAACATCTTTGAAAGGTCGGATGACGAACATTCCATCCCTACCTTCTCATGTGAAGCCGGTTTCACATGATTCAAAGATGAATATGACAAAATCATCAAAACCAAATTCTTTTTCCTCGGGGCTTAAACAGAAAATGATTTCCAAATTTAATTCTTTCAAATCGAAAATGTTTGAATCTAAACAAATTTGGCAAATTAAAAGGAAAGAGGAAATGGGAATAGATACAAGAACATGTTGTGTGCATAGACAGGTGTCTTACACTGATGAAAATGGAACGCCCAAGACTACGATGGCCTGGGTTCCCCTTTCTAACTAATCTGTTAATGAGTGCAGGAACATTTAAGGAGGACTGTTAGTAATCCGGTTTACTGACAGAAAATGTTCCTTATTCAATTTTGAGGCGGAACAAACAGGTTAAGGTTCTGGTATTTTATCCACATTCTGGATCCTTCTTTAGTTTCACCACCACGGTATTTTTCTTGATAACTCATTTATCATCTTTTGATAGGGTAATATGGAAGGCGTTTCATTGGTAATTTCTATTTTATATATTGTAGATAGTATAAAAAAAATTAAAAAAAAACCACAAAAAAGGTGGGGGTGCCTAACATTTTTACTTGTAGTTTTTATCAAGTTTTCACATCTCTTTGATGTCGCTCTTGTGTCTTTAAAAATTTCAATTTTGTGCTGAAATAGAAATTTTGGGGGAGTAAAATCTCAAATGAATGTACTGAATATCAATCCAAAATTTTCTATTTGTGTAAATATTTTATGTCTTTTGAAAGTTTCAGGTTTGTATGGAAAGCATCTGAAGGAGGATATAGATTTGCGTGATGATGTGTCAATAGGCTCAGCCCGAATACAATTAGACAGCAATTCTGTGATCAAACTAAATTCAATAAGAGCTCGGTGATGAGGAGTATTTTCACAGACATTTGGCCTGCACAAAGTAATAAGTTTTGACAAAAATGGGTTGAGAGCGTCAAATCTTTGCCTTGTTTTTCCCTAAAAAATCCCAAATCACCCACACCCTAGCCCTGGATTGAGTTTCTTGTTAGCAAAACAAAATAAAAAGCTGCTAGTGTTGCTCTTCAGAAAAACCTCTGAGTGAGTTACTTGTTAACTCCTCAGAATGTATTGAGTCAAAGTGCTTAACTCCTCTGCTATACGGAAGTATTGACCTGGAGTTGGTGAATCTTCTCTGCTATACGGAAGTATTGACCTGAAGATTCACCGAGCATGCTCAAATGTTTATCTCCTCTATTATACGTCGGTATAGACCTGGAGCTCTAAACCATTTGAGTTCAGATTCTAAGATCAAATCTAACTCTGGTCTGAAATCAGGTTCAGGTCCTAAGACTTCCGCTGTCAATGATAAAAGATTTGAATCAAAGAAGGTAACTAAGCAAGATGTTTCAAAATCGAATCAAGTTCCCAAACAACCAAAATTTGATAACAAGAAATCAAAGTCACAACCACTATCTCCACAAAAGAACCAAGTTAACTTAAAACCGAACAAGCTTGTTAATGAATCACGAGTTGGTTCAACATCTAAAGTTAACAATCGACTCTTTAAGATCAGTAAGAAACATTGTGAGATTTGTGATCGTTATAATCATGTTACTGCTGAGTGTTTCTTTAACAGGTACTGCGATTACTGTGATAAAAGAAATCATTCTTCAGAGGAATGTTTTTAAAACAAGTTTTGTGAGATATGTGAAAAGAGAAATCATGACACTGTAGATTGTTTCTTTCGGAAAAACTCATCAAGAGAAATGTCTCATTTTCCAAATTTTCAAAGAAATAAATCTTTTGGTTTTCAAAAATCAAACCAAAGTCATTCTCCTAATTTGAGACCTTTCAAAAGAATCAATTTTGGATTTAAGGAAATGTCATCAAGAAATCAGCAGGTTAACAGTTTTAAGCCAAGAGCTTTGATGGTACGAAATCAAAGATTTGAAAACAACCTTGATCCTAAGTTAAAGGAAAGGTTTTCAGCTTTAAGAAGAAAGCAAACAAATCAAGCCAGTGGCAGAAACAGTTTTCAACCAAATCTCACAAATGAATCAGATTTTAATAACTTACATTATCAGCAAGTTACTGTTACAGATAGATTCGGAAAACCCAAGACCATATGGGCCTGGGTTGACCAAACTAACTAAGTAAGTGTTGAATTGCAGGTGCGCCCTCGAAGACCTATCAACTCATGGTTTGTTGATAGTGGGTGCAGCCGGCATATGACAGGCAACCATGCCTTGCTTCAGGATTTTAAGCTAAATAATGGTACACATGTTGCGTTTGGAGGAGATGCTGGTGGAAAAACAACTGGTGAAGGAACGGTGTCAAATGGGATTATTAGCTTTGATAAAGTCAACTACTGTGCACAGTTGAACTTTAATTTGCTAAGTGTATCTCAAATTTGTGACAAATCGTATTGAACATTATTTGATGATTCTTTTTGTTACATACTCAAACCAGGTTTTAAGATTGACAATGAATGGGTGGTTGTTAAAGCTCCAAGAGATCGAGATGTGTACAAACTGGATATGTCTCAGATTGACGCTGAAACCGAAACCACATGTCTCATTCCTCATGCATCAAATGATGAAAGTCAGCTATGGCATAGACGGCTGGGCCATTCAAACTTCAGAAACATGAATCGACTGGTGACTGGAAATCATGCTGTGGGAATACCATCAAAGAAATTCTCAACAACTGATCTCTGTCCAGCATGTTTGAAAGGAAAACAGCACCGAATGTCTTTTAAGTCCAAGCTAGAAAACTCCATTTCAAAGCCATTACAGATGCTACATATGGATCTTTTCGGACCAACAAATGTTCAAAGCATCGGAAAGAAGTCTTGCTGTTTAGTCATCATCGATGATTTTACAAGATTTTCTTGGGTTTATTTCTTGCATGTTAAATCTGAAACTACTGAGTTGTTAAAAGAATTCATTATCAAAGTTGAAAATCAGTTAGATTGTAAAGTAAAAATCTTGAGAAGTGACAATGGAACCAAGTTTAAAAATTCTAATGTGGACTCGTTTTGTGCAGAAAAAGTACTTGCGCGTCAATTTAGTGCTCTAAAAACTCCTCAACAGAACGGAGTAGCAGAACGAAAAAATCGGACACTAATCGAAGCAACAAGATCCATGCTTGTAGATGCCAAAATCCCTATCACATTCTGGGACGAAGCTATTGCTACCGCCTGCTTTGTACAAAACAGGACATCATTGGTTCAGGATAAACATAAAATGTCTTATGAGTTATTGTTTGGAAGAAAACCGAATATTTCATACTTGAAAGCATTTGGTTGTCCTGTGTCGATTCTAAATTTAAGTGATCATCTCGGTAAATTTGAGTCAAAATCTGACGATGGATTTTTCTTAGGATATTCATCAGTTTCAAAAGTTATCGAGTTTTTAACAGCAAAACGAATGTTGTTATTGAAACTATCAATGTTAAGTTCTTAGAAAATTCGTTTCCGTCAGTGGCTCATGGTCCCGAATGGTTATTTGATTTAGATTCGTTATCAAAATCTTTCAACTCTAACTTATTTGATTTTTTTGGAAAAACGAAGAAAGAATCAGGAGACTTAGGATATTTCAGTGATGATTCAGATAATGAAGATTATAATGAACTCAATTCTGAGTATCCTTTCATGTCATTTCACAATCCTGATACCGTGGTGTCAAATCAACCTCCGGGTCCATCTGGTTCTCAAGAAGATCAGGAATCAAACAATTTTGAAGATGATGTGAATCAACAAAATTCTCCTAATGATGGTGGATCTGTTCATAAACAACCATCATCATATCTGAATGTTGAAGTTGTTCCAGAAACTTTTGACTACTTCATCAATTCACCTGAACAAGTTTCTAATTTCACTCCGCATACTTCTACAATTTTACAAGATCTACCGAATCTGAATCAGTCTAATCTGGAGACTCAAGTACAAGGTGATGAAATCCCAACTCATCGAGTTCATAGGAATCATCCTATCTCTCATATTATAGGTCCTTTGAATCAGAGAACCATGAGAAGTCAGACTGAGCATGCAAACATTTGTCTTTATTCATGTTTTCTTTCTCAAGTGGTACCAAAGAACATTTCAGAAGCGTTGCAAGATAACAGTTGGATTGAAGCCATGCAAGAGGAGTTACTTCAGTTCAGAAAACAAGAAGTTTGGAAATTAGTGGATTTACCTGAAGGAGAAAATGCTATTGGTACAAGATGGTTGTACAAGAACAAGCCAGATGAACGTGGCATTGTGGTCGCCAGACTAATTGCACAAGGTTACACTCAAGAAGAAGGTATCGACTATGAAGAAGTGTTTGGTCCGGTCGCTCGACTTGAAGCTATTCGCGTTTTTCTAGCTTATGCCTCTTTCATGAAATTCAAAGTGTTTCAAATGGATGTTAAAGGCGCATTTTTGTATGGAGCAATTACCGATGATGTGTACGTTAGACAACCTCCAGGTTTCGAGGATCCTGAGTATCCACATTGTGTATACAAATTAAGCAAAGCTTTATATGGTCTACATCAAGCCCCAAGAATTTGGTACGAGACGTTATCTAAACATTTGCTAGAACATGGTTTTTCAAGAGGTCGGATTGATCCTACTTTATTTATGAAGCGGGAAAATGAAGATCTTTTATGTGTTCAAGTGTACGTTGATGATATCATCTTTGGATCAACAAGTCCATCCATGTGCAAAGAGTTTGAAGAGATTATGAAATCCAGATTTCAGATGAGTTTTATGGGGGAGATTAATTTCTTTCTCGGATTGCAAGTAAAACAGTCAGCAGACGGAATTTTTATCAACCAGTCAAATTTTGTTGAAAAGTTGCTGAAGAAGTTCAAGATGCAAGATTGTCAGACTATCCGAACTCCATCAGATGTTAACTGCAAAATCCAACCTGATCCAAAAGGCAAATCTGTTGATCAAATACTTTACAGATCAATGATCGGTTCACTAATGTATCTTACTGCATCCATACCAGACATCATGTGTGTGCTAGATATCAGTCTGATCCTAAAGAGTCGCACCTGATTGCTGTCAAACGTATTTTCAGATACCTTAAAGGGAAACCGAATCTCGGGTTATGGTATTCTTATGAAGGAAATTTTGAATTATATAGTTATTCTGATAGTGATTTTGGTGGTTGTGCTCTTGACAGGAAATCGACCACAGGTGGATGTCAGTTTCTGGGTCCTCGCCTTGTTTCATGGCAATGCAAAAAGCAGACCAATGTTTCCGTATCCACTGCTAATGCAGAGTACATTACTGCATCTGCAGGATGTTCTCAAGTTTTGTGGTTACAAAACCAATTACTTGACTACGGTTTTAACTTTCTCAAAACTCCTATTTACATAGACAATATTGCTGCTATGTTCATTACTGCTAATCCTATTCAACACTAAAAAACAAAACATATCGAAATTCGATATCATTTTCTCAGAGACAACTCTGAAAAAGGTTTAATAATTTTAATTAAAGTTCATACCAACGAACAACTGGCAGATCTTTTCACAAAACCATTCTTGTCAGGACGGTTTGAATTCTTAATTCAACCATGATTAATTCTATTTCATGAAAATCAAAATACAAAATCAGAAAATATAAAATCCAAAAATATAATAAGTCGATGTCAAGTATTGATTCCTATGTCTTTTTATTCTTGCATTGTGAGTGTGCATGAAAAAGAAAAAGTAAAACAAAAAGAAAGAAAAAGAAAAGAGAAATCATGTCATAAGAATCTACATTGCAAAAAGTGAGAAATGATAGTTACACTAGACATTATCTGTTTCATCATTTTTTAATAAAGACTGATCGATAAGTGTTAATTGATGTGCGAGACAGCTCAGGCAATTAGACTGAAAAAGTAAGTTCATTGTTGACAAATCTAAACTTAATGATCTTTGTGTTAAGTTCCTTTGCTATACATGTCTAAATATATATCTTTTGATGAACTTCTTGTGATGTTATTTGAACATAATCGGGTAACGATGCAATCTATTCAGTGTGATGAACCGCATCGTGAGCTTCTTTGTTGTGGTACCCATAGACCTGAAGTTTGACACGAAGTCTCTTTTGAGCTTCAAGGTGCAGCAAAAGATTCCCAAAGTTTGAACAAAAAGAGTCCCAAATGTGGACCATCACCAAATCAAAATTCCAAAAAGGAATTCAGAAGATTCCCAAGGGGAACAATAGGAAAATGAAAAATTCCAAAAAGGAATTCAAAAGAAGTCCCAAAGTGGACCAAATTCAATTAGAACCCAAACTCCACACTGTTTATGTTCGTAAGTAACCAGGTTTTTGTACAACATGATTCAAGTTGTTGTTAATGAGGAAATATGTCGACATATGTATACATGTGGGTCACATAAGTCATTCTAAACGAACCTTAATCTCATCATGATACTGAAAAAGTAAGTGTATCAATTCGAGCTAATTGGTATGTTTTCATATCATCACTCAATCAAACATAAGTAAATGTCTATTCAAAACTTGCAAAACATGTTCAGATGATGTATGGTATGATCTCACTGCAATTGTTTGATTCATTGCATTGCATATGTATTTACTTTAATGTGTGTGCTTTGTGTGTGCAGGCATATGGATTCTTTATTAACACATCGACATCTTTTTTTTAAAGTTAAAAATTTCAAGAAATTTCAAGTTTAGGGGGAGAAATAATTGAAGAAAAAGTACAAAAATATTTTCAAAAGCCAAAAATATTTTAAATAAGTGTGTTGAATGTAATGATCAAGTGGTTAATGTAAGCAAATGTATTGGATGTGATAAAAACAAACTTGAAGTCTTGTGATTTGTTTTTGATTGAAGAAATAATGCTTCGGGATATAGAAATATTGGTAATGCAAAAATGTTTGCATATTGTCTTTTTGAGGAAAATAAAAGAAAAAGGAAAAAGGAAAATTTTAATTGATTTCAATGTGATAAATTTGTTGCCCTAGATCTTGATTGATATTTAATTACACAAACCCTAATAAGGATGTCGTGTCTAATTAATATGTCGAGAATGATTGTAGGTGCAATAAATGCAGTTGAAAAGTCAACAGACAAGTGAAGAAAAATCGTCTAAGTGTTTAAGCCGGGTGATGATATCATTTGTCACTGTATAGCCAGGCGATTGAATGATAAGTAGTCGGGTGATTGAATGATAAGTAGCCGGGTAATAGAATGCAGTGCCTATGCGGCTGGATAATAGAATGCAGTTTCTATGTAGCCGGGTAATTGCTGTCATTATACAGCCGGGTGATGAAAGAAAATGCTACTGTTCAGCCGGGTGATGGGTAAAACAAAACAAAGGTGTAGTCGTTCCAAACTTTGTGACACGGCTATATCATGACCCGACTCATGTCTACATGGTGAAACTTATGTTAAACAAGTGTTGACCCGTCTCAACTGATGTTGACGCGACTCAACAGTTGTCTAACCCGACCAAGCTTTTACATGAAGAAAATTTAATGTGCAGACACTCTGACCCGTCCCAACAGTGTTGACACGGCTCAACAGTACTTGACCTGTCTCAATAGTGTGTGACCCGACTAAGTGTTTTTACATGTTAAAATTGTATGTTCACATGTTGACCATCCTAAAGGTTTGACCCTTCCCAACAGTAACATGACCCGACCAAGGCTATTGGGCCTAATTGTTGACCCGTCTGAAATGTTGACCCGTCCCAAAGTTTTTGACCTAATTTTGTGTCGACTCATCTACATATAAATACTCATTCACTTCACAAACACTTATCATTTCTCACAAACACTTTCAAGCAAATACCCTGTATATCAAATCGCTTTATATTATATTCAATCAACGATTCTGTAACAAGTTTTAGAGATTGAATAAGGTATAATCATCATGATCAAACTTCATCAACACTACTGTTGTTCTTAAAATCGAAATGTTGATAATGAACAGTAACTGGACTTGAATCGACACTTTGATTATCTGTGTAAAAACTGAAATCGATTGTTGTAAAAGGTTGTAGTAACTATTAATCACCAATATTCATCCATTAATCAACATCAAAACATCTGAAATCGACTGAATCAATGGAAAAGTTCAAAACTTTGTCGAAACCGCCATTGATGAATATTGAACTTGTTCATAATTTTGATCACAAATGATACATAATCTAAGTTTAATTGATCAATTGGTGCTAAAAATGATTTGAATCATGTGACACAAATTCATTAAACAAATGTGCTTGTGTATAAATGTTTGATAACTAACACACATGTCTTTGTTTGTTATCAGATGAATGACCTCAAGTTTGAACCAACGCACAATCTTGTGGCTTTATTGGATGAATCTATACCAGAAGCTGATGGCTATAGAGATATGATTCGATTTCTGAGAACAGCAGAGGTTGTTACAAATGTTTCTGGAGAACAGCAGAGGTTGTTACAGATGAGGCAGGTGTATCTGTTGTAAGAGGAAAATTACCAGACAGTTACAAATAACTGTGTCTGAAGAGTCTATCAGGACTGCTCTAAGATTGGATGAAGAAGAAGTTGGTGCTCTTGATGATTACACAACTGCTGAATGCCAAGAATGTTTTATGAATATGGGACATCCTCCTAAGCAGCAGTTCGTAAGAGCAAGATTGGGCAAACAATGGAAGTTATTGTGTTATGTGATTCAGCAATGTTTATCAAGAAGAAGTGCTGGATTCGATAACTTTCCATCAGACATTGCATCCCCAATAGTTGCAATTGCCACAAACAGACCTTTCAATATGTCAAGATGGATCATGAAGGGGTTTATTTTCAACTTTGTAAAAGGGAAGAGATTCAAATTCTTGATGTATTCTAGATTCTTGCAGTTGCTAATCAACATTGCACATCCTGTGATTCGTGAAGAAGGTGTGAATGGTGACTTACTCATGACTGAAGACATGAATGCTTTATCTTATCGAAAGATGAGCAATGGAAATATTGTTGAAGTGCAAATGTTTGACTATATGCGAGATATAGCAAACAATGTGGAAGATATTGGAGGTGTATATCATCATATTTCTCAAGGTGAAGTGGTTAATCCGCTAGATCTTGTAGATGATATTCTTGATGCCCTTAAGACTGATTCGAGTGAAGGTGATGAGAATGAGTCTGAGAATGAAGAATTTAGTAGCACTGAAATAGAAGATGATACTGACGATGAAATTAGTGATGATGGTGATGACAACATTGAAGCTGGATC